>CM023864.1:40312352-41752352 GCA_013389735.1 Phaseolus lunatus | reverse complement strand
TCTTGCTAACAATGCCAACTCAAAAGAATGAAAATTCCAAAACTGGAT
Organism: Phaseolus lunatus; assembly: GCA_013389735.1. Classification (NCBI taxonomy): domain Eukaryota; kingdom Viridiplantae; phylum Streptophyta; class Magnoliopsida; order Fabales; family Fabaceae; genus Phaseolus; species Phaseolus lunatus. The sequence continues at coordinate 41,752,304 of CM023864.1, read as the reverse complement.
GAACAACAATAAAAGTATTGGTTGGAAAATGAAAGGGAAAGGAAGATCAAGAAAATCAAGAAAAATAATTCAGTTATTGTTACAAGATGAATCATACTACATGAATGCTACTCAAAACATGGTAATCCTCCAAAGAAGAAACAAAGATATAAGAATGGTGTTTATAAACTGAAACCACAACTAAATCAAGTTGAGGTTGAACAAAGTATTGAATCTCTACCTTCTGATCAAATACAACAACTCCTAAAGATTTTACAATTTTCAGGAAACAAAGTTCCAAATTAACACTATTGGTGAGTCATCTCTACAAAAAAATAAGAAAGGTAACAATGGTTTTTGGATCATTGACACAAGTGTTACGGATCTTGTTACATACATGAAAGATTTCTTTATCATCTTTTACAAGATTGAACCTTTGAAAGTTAGTTTACCAAACAATATGCATGTTTTTGCAAATTATGCAAGAACCTTTCTAATCACAAAATGACTCATTATTTAGAATGTGTTTTACATACCTGAATTCACATTAAACATTAATTATGTTCAAAGGCTTATAAATTATTCCAATTCTCAATTTTTGTTCTCACATAAAAAAAATGTCGGATACAAAATATCCATACATTGAAGATGATTGGACAAACTAACCTCACTGATGGTCTTTATCGTGTTGCTAAAGACATGGATTCTGACATGAAAATTAAAGCTTGTGTGAATAATGCCTCTAACTATAAGATTCGACACATTGATATTTTGGCATTTTAGATTTGGTCATCCTTCTAATAAGATCCTAGAACAAATCTATAAAGATAATTCTAACTTCTACTATTATAACAAGAAAATATGTGATTTATGTTATCTTGTAAAACAAAACAAACTTGCTTTCCTACATAGTGAAACAACTACATCTAACATTTTTCTTATCTCATTCATATAGAATTAGTAGTATAGACATAGGTATTTTCTTACCATTGTTGACGAATTCTTAAAACCTACTTTCATTTATTTAATGAAGAACAAAACTACATATGCGCATAATTAATTCAATAAAACCATTAAAATCATAAGGACTGATAACAATTTAGAATCTGATTATAATGTTTTTTATGATAAATTTGGCATCATGCATCAAACTTCATGCATCGAAACTCCTCAACAAAATTCTACGGTTGAAAGTAAGTATCAACACATATTAAATGTAACTAAAAGCATTATATTTCATTCTAACTTATCCAAACAACTTTGGTCATATGTTGTTTAGTTTGGTTGTATAGAGGCGCAGTATGTCAAAAAATCATTTTCGTTTAAAATTTGTAATATTTGTAGAGGGTGTATTGCTGACTGATTTTACAGGTTTGATAAAATTTTCTATTATGGTGACTATTGACTTGCAGAACCGACATTGCAAATCAAGTGAAGCAGTCACTAACAATTCAAAAAATATCCCTGAAGATTCTCGTACTAAAAAGTATGTTTAGTTGCTTGTGAAAAAAATTAGTTGAGTTTGTTTCTTCGAAGCTGATTTAGAGTCCTCTCTTTGCTCCCCTTTTTAGGCCAGAGTGGAGGAAGCCTGTAAGATCAGCTACCCCAGAGAAAAATTCAGTAAAGAACAAGAAGAGAAAGTGATGTGAGTTGATTTTAGGTTGATTCATTAGGTGACACCTTTTAGAATTGGGATTGATAATTCTTAAGCAATTAAGGTGAGAAGTGTAAGGAAAATTCCTACTGTACATTAACTCATCAAGTGTTAAGTAGATGTGAAGGTTCATTTCCATAAGACCAAAGGAAAAACACAATTATATGTGATATGATGACAATAATAGAAACGACACAAGATAAGAAACCAAGCATCACAAGAAGAGAAGCTTAAGGAAACATCAATGGAGGTCTCAACCTTCCAATTGATGAACCAAACTCATGAACATGAGTGCCAATTCCGTGAGCAACAATAAATGGAAAAGGAACACAAGAACTAACAATTGAAACAATTAACCAAATAGCAAACAAGAATTAGGTGCGGAAATTGAAAAGGAACATCAAACAACACAAATCAATCGATTGAATTCAAAAATACATGAACAAGACATGTTTAGGAATTGAAATGGAATGAGAAGATGAAAGGAAGAAAGACTTATGCGGAATGTAGCTTGGAAGGGAGAATCACGCCACTTGGATGGTGAATTGATCCAAGATAAGTGAAGGTTGCTGCCACTTGAGAGCTTCCAAACACTTACAAGATAAGACTAAGCTAGGAGAAACTAGTCTCACAATTCTCTCACAATTTGTGCAAAATTTCTTTACTCAAAATTCAAGTTGTCATTACATGAACCAAGCACCTCTATTTATAGTGTGAGAGACTGGTTTTTGCACCAAAGAAAAAGGTGGGAAATTCAAACTAAAAGCCATTTGAAAATGGCGCCTAGGGTGTCTCACATGGGAGGCGTGACTATATGTCATTTCTTCTCCTACACCCCTAAACTCTTATCTACACCTGTCCTTTTTATTTTCTAAAAACCTACTCTATAGAAATTACAAAAAGAGACATCAATTGATGTTCATCTCCCAAAGCCTTGGCCCTGCTCCTAGTAATCCTTTGAGGCATCATGAGTTGGCCTTCTTGGGCTTATTGGGCTTGGGCTTGTTGGGCTTGGACTTCTTGGACTTGGGCCCTTACTCCTTGGTCCTCATCATGCTCCCCTGGTTGGAGAGAATTCGTCCACGAATTTGGAAGACCTGCAGAGAAAGGAGTTAGATCACTGATATTAAAAGAATGACTACCAAGGTATGTATCACGCATATCTAACTCATAGGCATTATCATTAATCCTCTTGATGACCTGAAAAGGACCATCACCTTGTGGCATAAGTTTGGACTTCCTATGAGTAGGGAATCTATCCTTCCTCAAGTGAAGCCAAACCCAATCCCCAAGTTCAAAGATTAATGCCTTGCGCCTTTTGTTGGCAAGATCAGCATACTTGCCTACCTTCCTTTCAATTTGTAACTTGATGTGGTGGTGCAAGTCTTTAATAAAGAAGCTTTTTCAAAACCATCTTTGCACAATACCTCATCAAGTACAGGAATTGGAGGGAGGTCAAGAGGTGTAAGGGGTGTTTAGTCAAAGCTTTGATGAATCCAGAATCATGAAGACTTTGTGTTGCTGAAGCTGTTGTTGTTGTTTAGAATGTTTTAAGTGTGTTTTAGGATTTGTAAGTCCTTTCTTAATCATAAACACAAGCTGAGCAAACTGTTTTTAAGAAAGAAAATGTGCTTTAGAAAAATATGATAAAACAACCGGTTATAATTTCTTTTTAATCGATTGTTCTTTCATGAACTGTCTGAGGGGTTTTTGAACTAACTTCACAACTGCTGTAACAGTTTTAACCGGTTATCTCGTTATTTTAGTCGGTTAAAATTTGTATTTCAAACTATTTTTTGAAAATCTGTTGAAGCCAATTACAATTGGCTCTCTTATGTGATCCCTTTGAAGTCATATAAATAGAGACCTTCTCCTCTCTTTGAAAAAACGAAATACACACCAATCTTTTACAAAAATCTGAGAGAGAGAATAGAAAACCTTGTGCTGAGAAAGTTTTGAAAGAAAGGTTCAAGAATTGCTCAATAGCTTCTGTTTTGGTCAAGAAAGTGATTTTAGACTTCCTAATTCAGGTGTATTCATTCCTTAAATCATTTCTTGTATCTGTATTACTTGTAATAGGGTGTGATAACAGTTAATCTATGAAAGCAGATGGTTGTTTAGTTTGGTTATATTGCAAAGGTTGTGTGTGGTTGATCTTGTGTGTAAAGATCTGATCTTTGTAATTGTGAACTGTTGTAATCTGTTGTGAATTATAGTTTAGTGGATTGCCCAGTGTGGTTCTGGGAACTGGATGTAGCTCTGTAGAGAGTGAACCAGTATAATTGCCTTGTGTGAATCTTTCCATCTCTCTCTTATTTAAAACGGTTTGATATTATGTCATAAATAACCGGTTGCCTCTTAATATCAATCGGTTATAATTGTTGATGTGTTAACTGGTTAAACTTGTTGTTAAACTCTAACACATAATCAACCGGTTATAACGATAATTCAATCAGTTATAATTTTCATTGCCTACACTGCTTATCTTGGCTCTTGCTTACATAACATTAACAACCGGTTATCACAAAACTTTAACCGGTTATATTGTTGTTGTGTACATTGCTTGTTCATTGATCTTGCTTCTAATAACTCTAACAACCGGTTAAATCAAAATTTAATAGGTTAAAATTCTGTAACATTGTTTTGAATATCTTAATTCTCTATATCTTCTTAAGCTTTCTTTCTGTAATTTCATAAAGATATTCATACCGTGTTTGATTTGCGAAAATCGTTGGAAAACAATTCACCCCCCCCCCTCTCTTGTTTCACGCCATCCATTTTAACAATTGGTATCAAGAGCCAGGTTTTTTAAAAATATTCAAGTTTTCCTTTTTCAAAACTATTTTGATGGGTGATAAATTACCTTTTGGGGAAGGTGCTTCAATAAATAGACCACCCTTGTTTTGTGGATTCAATTAACAATTTTGGAAAGTAAGGATGAAAATCTTTGTTGAATCAACGGATAGGGGAATATGGGATGCTATAGAAAATGGACCATATATTCCTAAAACAAAAAAGGATGATGATATTATTGACAAACCTTGGTCTGAATGGACAGATCAAGAAAGTAAAAAATCCAAATATGACTGGATTGCTAAGAACATTATAACCTCTGCCTTGAATAGTGATAAATTTTTTAGGGTATCCCAATGCAAGACAGCAAAGGAAATGTGGGAAATTTTGGAGGTAACTCATGCGGGCACAACTGATGTAAAAAGAGCTAGAAAGCATGCATTGATTCAAGAATATGAGCTATTTAGAATGTAGAAGGGGGAAAGCATATCCGATGTACAAAAGCGGTTCTCTCACATCATCGATCACCTCATAGGATTGGGGAAAACATTTGAAAAAGAAGAACTCAATATCAAAATATTAAAATGTCTTGATAGTGTTGAACCAAGTGGTGTTCAATGTTTTGAAGAATCCAAATCCTTTGAAGGATGTTGAAGCCTTTGCTTTGCTTGTTGCTACTGTGTTGGTTTATAGTTTTGTTCTGGGGTAGTTTTATGTTATAATCCACCCTTAGATTAAATCTCAAAGCAATTAGCATCTCAATCTTTAATAAAGCAAAATGTTTTTCAAGCTAAGTTGAAACAACCGATTGTTTACACTTAGGTGTTTTGAGAAAGTTTGAAAATTGTTTTTGAATGGTGAAAACTGTTAAGTAACAAAACAACCGATTGATTCGAGGAAACAATCGATTGTTTGTTTTGGAACCATAACAGAATAACTATTTTCTTTGACTGAGCTTTAAATGATTTGAAACTGAATACGCTCCAGTCATTAAATGCTTTGACCAATCTTTTTAAAGCAATTTAGAGTTTGTTAAGATTTGATAACAAACTATATCTTGGTATAAATTCAGAAAAACTATTTTTAAGAAAGAGATCTTTTGAAAAAAAATTTCTAAGAGAGTTTTTCAAAGTGCTGAGATTGCTTAAGAGTTTTGTGATTGATCAAGGTGTTGGAATAGGATTCTACTTGTATTGATTTCAGATTTTCATCTGTAACAAGTGTAATCTTTGTAAACTGCTGAAACATTTCATCTGTGTGTTTTTGCTGAGATTGGCTGTGTGTTCTTGAGGTGTTCAAGATCAGCAATCTTAGTGTTGGCCAAGGAGAGTGTGTTTCTTGAGGTTTTCAAGGTCATTCTCTTGGTTGTTGTGTAAGTGATCAAGGTGTGATTGCTTAGTGGATTTCCTCAGGGTTTCTGAGAAGACTGGATGTAGCTCTGGGTTGGAGTGAACCAGTATAAACATCTGTGTACAATCTCTCTATCCTTATCTCTTTAAATTCAGTTTGTTTGTTGTTTGCTGGTATAAACAATCGATTGTTTCGAAGAAACAACAGATTGTTTTTTCTAGTGTTACAGTTTTGCTTGTTGTTTTGGCTAACTGAATTGCTGAATCAATTGGTTTCTTAAATAAATTCATTCTAGCTCTGAAAAGTTTGCGAAAACCCCTTTAAACAATTCACCCCCCCTCTAGTTTAAAGCCATCTTTTCTAACAGACAGATCTTGGCAACCAAAAGTGACGACTATTTCTGAGTCCAAGGACCTCTCCTCCATGTCCACAACCTCACTGTTTGGAAAGCTGCGAGAACATGAGTTAGAAATGAACAGATTGTTGGTGCAGGAAAGTGAAGACAAGAACAACAAAAGTATAGCCTTAAAAACAACCAGTTATTCCTGCAAAACAATCGATTATAAAAACTAGCAGGAAACCAGTGACAGTGAGGAAGACACCTTGAGTCTCTTATCAAAGAAATTCAGTAAGTTCCTCAAGAATAGTGGAAAAGGGCAATACTCCAAGCGGTATAGCTCCAAGAAATCAAATGACTTCCACAAATACACTTGCTTTGGGTGTGGGAACAACGACATATCAAAGCTGATTGTCCAAATGAAGAGGCCAAAGAAAAGTATGAACAAAAGAAAGGAGACAGAAAGAGCAAAGGCAAGAGAGCTTACATTGCATGGGATGACAACGAGGTATCCTCATCCAGCTCTTCTGATGATGAGGAAACAACAAACCTATGCCTAAAAGCTTCAGTGTCCAGCAGCTCAAGTTCATTCTCCTCAACTAAAGATGATAGTTATTATCAATTGCTTGATGCCTTTAATGAAACTCATGAAGAAGCAAATAGGCTGGCTCTTTTAAATAACAGGTTAAATGGACAAAATAATTGGTTGGAAAATTGTGTCAAAGATTTGGAAGAAGAGGTGAACCAATCTAAAATTGATTTTGAAATGCTAGAAATGATGTATCAAAACTCTTCTTGCGAATGTGTTGATACTAGTTTTTGCAAAAATTGTGAAGCTCTTGAAAAGAAAGTCCAATATCTTTTAAAAACAGTGGACATGTTTTCAAAAGGCCAATCCAACTTTGAAAAAGTTCTTGCTTCTCAAAATTGTGTTTTTGGCAAAGCTGGATTGGGTTACAATTCAAAAATTAAGAGCAATTTCTTTTCAAAACCTCTTTCAAAAAAACAACCTGTTGTTTTTTCGAAACAACCGGTTAAAAAGTGTCATTACTGTATGAAAAAGGGCCATAGTATTAAATACTGCAGAATAAGGAAATTTCTTGTACCCAAACGAATTCTAGGATGGATTCCTATAAAACCTAAGGTTTCAAATACTTCTGCTGATAACAAAGGTCCCTACTTTACAAAGGGATCAAACCTTGGTATCTAATGTGTTTCTTGTGATGCAGGATGTTGAAGGTTTTGTTGAAATTGGTTCTTCAGAATGCATCATCTTGGGCTAAAAGAATTGCTTTCTATAGTTGTTTGTCTGTTATTCAATTCTGTAAAGGCTCAAAGAAAGAGTTGTATTGTGTTCCTCTCTTGAACAATCAAAATATATTTCAATTCTTTTTCCTTTAACCTGCTTTTGTGTTGTATTGTCTCAATCTTGTTAATATATCATTCTTGTTATCTTGCACACAAGTTGTTTTGATTTTTCTCAAAGAAATTGGATTAATCTTTTCAAAATCTCTGTCACAGTAAAACAACCGATTATTCTGTCGAAACAACCGACTGTTTTTCCTCTGGCATACCTGTGAAATGCTACCAAGTTAGCTTATGCATGTTCAAATCTTTTCTTTTTAAATCATGACTCTATGTCAAGTTTATGTATGTTTTGAATGATGTGTTAGCTTCAAAACCAATGCTTGACTCTGATTTAATCTACTGCTATTACAATCATGTGAACATACAAGTTTACAACACTGATTTCACAGCTTCAGGTGTACACTATTATAATTCTACAATACTAGATTTGGTTATGCATAAATTTTGCTTTTCGAAAATTCTTCTCAAGTGCAGGTGCTATGATCAAAGCTATGCCTATGGTTCATGAGCATTTCCAAGGAGAATGATTAGTTGTTCTTGCTGCCTTAGAAAAATCAACCGGCTATTTCTTCGAAACAACCGATTATTTGATCCCTGTCAACACTAGAATATCTGCTTTTAATTTCTATGATTTGATTTGTGATTTTGTTCAAGCCCATTGATATCTGTAGTCAATATTGTATTAACTACATGCTTGAATACGGTTTGCCTCTGCTATAACTGCTCTTTACAGTACAGATTCCATCAAATCTTGGAAATCAAAACTGCTTTTAAAGCTTAGTCAAAGCTCACATATGACTTCTGTCATTCTGTGTTGGACTGACAAAATCAACTTTAATTGTGTTGAATTGATTCCTTTTTCATCTAACTCTTTGACTCATTCAATGCTATTAATCCAACTATTTTTTTCTGGGCTTATAAAGTTGAAATAACAGGTTGTTCTTCACCACAACCAATTGTTTTTTCTCTCCTACTCTTTACTTTAACCTCTGCAGAATAATCTTCTTGTTGCTACTATGGATGTCACTCCTCCCTCTGCCAAAAGCAAAAAAACCAAGGCTATGAGAAGAATTGGTAAGTTGGAAGAAGCAATAACCGAGTACCTCCATGAAACCAGCAGCAAAGTTATCAATACTACAAAGGTTATCTCTTTCAAGTGGTTAGAACAGAAAAATCTGGAAGTAAGGAGGTTGTTGAAGGAACAACTTCTGAAATGGTTTCTGGAATTAAATGGAAACATTTATCCAGACTTGGTAAGAGTTTTCTACACTAATTTGCAATTTAATGGTGACACTCTCTTGTCTCATGTGAAAGGGGTGGACTTGGAAATCACCAATGATGTGTGGACTGTTGTGGCTGGCCTGAAATTCTCTGGACTGAGAATTCATAGAGGAAACATTGGAGAAGTGGATGAGTTTAACAAGATGCAGTTTTACAAGAGCTGCCTAAAAAATCCCGAGGCAAGAGTGAAAAATCTTGCTGTTGGAGGGCTAAAGCTGGATGCAAGACTTATAGCCTTTGCTATCTCATGGATTCTGACTCCAAGGGGAAGCAATCAATCCACACTATCAGAGGAAGACCTGGTTCTCATATACTGCATTATGAAAAAAATCAAGCTGAACTGGATTCACATTATTAAAGAACATATGTAGAAAGCCATAAGGTTAGGTGACTTTCACTATCCTTATGTTGTTTTGGTAACCAAATTTCTGTAATATTTTGAAGTAGATCTAGAAGAGGAAAAGTCAGAAATTGTAAAGTCATCAAGTAAAGTCAACCGTGGATCTCTCAGCAAAATGGGATTCACAAAGATAAATGGAAAATGGGTGAGCAAAGATGGAGAAGTTGGCCCAAGTGGAGTCCATGATGATGAACCTGAAACTGCTGCACCTCAAGAGACTCCAGCTCCTGAAGAAGGACCCAGTGGTGGCTACACAGAAGAAAGGATGACATCAATGTCTCCTTTTGAAAGATTCATGGTGAGTAGAATGGACACATTTGCTGAAAATCAAAGGAATTTGTATGACTTGTGTGCAACGAATTTTCAACAATTTGGTGAAAATTTCACCAGTATGGACTCACACTTTGCCAACCTGGATGAGAAAGTTACAAAACTCCAGAATCAAATCTCAGAACTACAGTTTGATAGGGAAAACAGTCCCTCTTTTTAAGTTTTCTGGTTTAGTATTTTGAACAATGTCTCTTTTATCTTTATGATGTTTTTATGCCTTCCTTTTGTCTATTTGATAAGACAAATAGGGGGAGAATTATCTTGGTTTCTTTCGGTTGTAATTGTGTATATCTGCACACTTTAATTTTGTCTTTAAATCACTGCTTTAGATAGAAGGTTCTCTACTTTGATATTTTCAACCGGTTAATCCTGCATTTTAATCGGTTGTTCTTTGGCTATTTGCACTTATGGTTTGTCTTTCACTCTAATTTGGCTGTGAAAGCTATGTTATGGTGCTCTAACCTTCTGGCAAGGAATATTCTACGTTTTTCTACTTCTATCTATGTTTGCAGGTGATGATCAAATTCTAAACACAACTCTTCAAAGCAACCAGGGATTTGTCTTCATCAAATAGGGGGAGAATGTTGAGTCAAAGCTTTGATGAATCCAGAATCTTGAAGACTTTGTGTTGCTGAAGTTGCTGCTGTTGTTTAGAATGTTTTAAGTGTGTTTTAGGATTTGTAAGTCCTTTCTTAATCATAAACGCAAGCTAAGTAATTTGTTTTTAAGAAAGAAAATGTGTTTTTGAAAACTATGATAAAACAACCGGTTATAATTTCGTTTTAACTGATTGTTCTTTCATGGACTGTCTGAGGGGTTTTTAAACTAACTTCACAACTGCTGTAACAGTTTTAACCGGTTATCTCATTATTTTAGTCGGTTAAAATTTGTATTTTAAACTGTTTTTTGAAAATCTGTTAAAGCCAATTACAACTGGCTCTCTTATGTGATCCCTCTGAAATCCTATAAATAGAGACCTTCTCCTCTCTTTGAAAAAACGAAATACACACCAATATTTTACAGAAATCTGAGAGAGAGAATAGAAAACCTTGTGCTAAGAAAGTTTTGAAAGAAAGGTTCAAGAATTGCTCAATAGCTTCTGTTTTGGTCAAGAAAGTGATTTTAGACTTCCTTATTTAGGTGTATTCCTTCCTTAAATCATTTCTTGTATCTGTATTACTTGTAATAGGGTGTGATAACAGTTAATCTTTGAAAGCAGAGGGTTGTTTAGTTTGGTTATATTGCAAAGGTTATGTGTGGTTCATATTGTGTGTAAAGATCTTATCTTTGTAATTGTGAACTCTTGTAATCTGTTGTGAATTATAGTTTAGTGGATTGCCCAGTGTGGTTCTGGAAACTGGATGTAGCTCTGTAGAGAGTGAACCAGTATAATTGCCTTGTGTGAATCTCTCCATCTCTCTCTTGTTTAAAATTGTTTGATATTTTGTCATAAACAACTAGTTGCGTCTTAATATCAATCGGTTATAATTGTTGATGTGTTAACTGGTTAAACTTGTTCTTAAACTCTAACACATAATCAACCGGTTATAACAATAATTCAATCAGTTATAATTTTCATTGCCTACACTGCTTATCTTGGCTCTTGCTTACATAACATTAACAACCGGTTATCACGAAACTTTAACCGGTTATATTGTTGTTGTGTACATTGCTTGTTCATTGATCTTGTTTCTATAACTCTAACAAACAGTTAAATCGAACATTTAACAGGTTAAAATTCTGTAACACTGTTTTGAATATCTTAATTCTCTATATCTCCTTAAGCTTTCTTTTTGTAATTTCATAAAGATCTTCATACCTTGTTTGATTTGCGAACATCGTTAAACAATTCACCCCCCTCTTGTTTCACGCCATCCATTTTAACAAGGGGATTGAACCCATAAATTTACTACTCTATTATAGGCAAATTCAATATGAGGTAGTAAATTTTCCCATACCCTTGGGTTCCCGAAAATAAGGCATGTTAACATTTGACCTAAAGTTCTATTAACCACTTCAGCTTGACCATCAGGTTGGGGGTGGCAAGTAGTAGAAAACAAGAGTTTAGTTCCAAGTTTTTCCCAAAAAGTCCTCCAAAAGTGGCTTAAGAACTTTGAATCTCTATTAGATACCATACTTCTAGGAAGCCCATGCAAACGAACTACTTCCTTAAAGAAGAGATTTGCAATGAAACAAGCATCATCTACTTTGTGACACGGAATAAAGTGAGCCATTTTAGAAAAGTGGTCCACTACCACAAAGATAGAATCCATACCCTTCGATGTCTTGGGAAGACCTAAGATAAAATCCATAGAAATATCTACCCAAGGTATTGTTGGGATGGGAAGAGGGGTATATAAACCATGGGGTTGGACTTTAGACTTAGCCTTCCTACATGCTATACATTTATCACAGAAGCTATGTACGGATTTGCACAGCCAAAAGAAATGCTCATGCAATGTGTCTAAAGTCTTAGCTGCCCCCAAAGTGTCCCATAAGTCCACCCTCATGTGCCTCTCTAACAAGAGATTGTCTTAAAGATCCTTGGGGAACACAAAGCCTTTTCCATTTGAAAAGAAAACCATCATGTATGAAAAAGTCTTTGTGTCCTCCCTTGGAACACTCTTGATAGATTAGAGAGAAATCAAGTTCATCTTTATAAAGTTCCGTTATGTGATCAAAACCTAAGTATTGAACATCCAAAACATTTAACAAGGTATATCTTCTTGAAAGTGCATCCGCAACCACATTTACTTTACCTTGTTTATGTTTGATCACATAAGGAAATTGCTCAATGAACTCCACCCACTTAGCATGTCTCTTATTAAGCTTGCTTTGGCCTTTCAAATATTTAAGGGATTCATGATCACTATGTATCACAAATTCTTTAGGAAAAAGGTAGTGTTGCCAATTTTGCATAGCTCTAACAAGAGCATAAAGTTCTTTATTATAAGTGGAGTAATTGAGATGAGTCCTCTTGAGTTTGTCACTAAAATAAGCTATGGGGTGACCCTCCTAAAGGAGGACAACCCCAATGCCTATATTAGAGGCATCACACTCAATTTCAAATGCTGATCAAAAAAAAAAACACTCAATTTCAAATGTCTTAGTAAAGTTAGGAAGGGCTAAAATGGGGGCCTTAATCAATTTTTCTTTCAAAGTTTCAAAAGCCTCAATTTGTTATTGTCCCCATTTAAAAACCATGTCCTTCTTTACTATGGCATTTAGAGGTGCGGCAATGGTACTAAAGTCTTTCACAAACCGCCTATAAAAACAAGCAAGTCCATGAAAACTTCGTACCTCATTAACATTGGTGGGTGTTTGCCAATTTTGAATTGCTGCAACCTTTGCTTTATCAACATGCACCCCTTTTGAACTTACAACAAACCCTAGGAAGTCTATATGATCTAATGCAAACAAACACTTAGCAAGATTAGCATACAACTTCTCCTTCCTAAGGGTTTCTAATACTTCCCTAACATGCTTCTCATGATCCTCTAAAGACAAGCTATATATGATAATGTCATCAAAATAAACCACTACAAACTTGCCAATGAAAGGTCTTAAGACATGGTGCATGAGTCGCATGAAGGTACTCGGAGCATTAGTCAAACCAAAAGGCATGACTAACCACTGATCATATAAACCAAACTTGGTCTTAAAGGCGGTTTTCCATTCATCCCCCGGTTTAATCCGGATTTCGTTATAACCACTCTTAAGATCAATTTTGGTGAATATTTGAGACCCATGTAATTCATCCAACAAGTCATCTAACCTAGGAATGGGATGCCTATACTTGATGGTTATGTTATGTATTGCGCGACAATCCGTACAATCCTCCAAGTCCCATCCTTTTTAGGGACAAGAATGACAGGCATAGCACAAGGACTCATGTTATCTTGTACCCACCCCTTAGCTATTAAATCCTCCACTTGTTGTTGAATCTCTTTAGCCTCGGTTGGATTGGTCCTATATGCAGGCCGATTTGGTAAAGAAGCCCCTGGAATAAAGTCTATTTGGTGTTCAATTCCCCTTAGAGGTGGTAATCCTTTAAGGGGATCTTGAACACATCTTCAAATTCCTTTACAAAATTCTCCAAACATGATGTGAGTTGATTTTAGATTTATTAATTTGGTGACACTTTCTTAAGAATTAGGATCAATATTCTTAGCAATTTAAGGTGAGTCACATAAGGAAAATCCCCACTGGACATTAACTTAACAAGTGTTAAGTAGATGTGAAGGTTCATTTCCAAAGGTCCAAGGTAAAAACATAATTATAGATGAAGAATGATGACAATATAAGCTGCCAAGGAAGAGAAACACTTCGATACAAGTGGAGGAACTTAAGGAAACATCAATGGAGCTTTAAGTCTTCCAAATGATGAACCAAACTCATGAACATGAGTGTCATTCCACAAACAGATTCACAAACATAACATAATTGGAAACCGAAATCAAACAAAAGAATTGAAACACAATTACCGAATAGAAACAAGTTATAAGTGCATAATTGAAAAGGAAACACAACAACAAAGACAATGAACCGATTAGAATGAAGAATTAAGACAATTCAACCGATTGAAAATGATAGACAAGGTGCGGAAATGGAAAAAGTAGGATGAATGAAGATGAAACTTATGTGGTTGAAGCCATGAATTGGGAAGAACACACCACTTGGAGGTGAATGATTCAAGATAAGTGCAAGAGTGCTACCACTTGAGAGCTCCCAAACACTCACAAGATGAGACAAGGATAGGAGAAACAATTCTCACAACTCACTCACAATTTGAGTATAGTAACTTTACTTCAAAATTCAATGTGTGAATACATGAACCAAGCACCTCTATTTATAGCATGAGAGGGCTGAATTTCAAATGAAAAAGAAAGGAAAATTCAAATGAAAACATTTGAGTTTTGGCGCCTAAGGATAGTCACAAGGGAGGTGTGACTTGATTTCTACTTTGGCACCTCCTAACTACACCTACACCTTCTTTTTATGTCACATGGAGGGTGTGACTTAGTTTTGTACATTAGCACCCCCTATTCCTATGTCTACACCTTCTTTTTATTTTCTACTAAAATTACTCTAAAGAGATTATTAAAAGTGACATCATTTAATGCTCATCTCCTTAAAGCCTTAGCCTTGCTCCTAGTAATTCTTTGAGACATGAGTTGAGCTTGGACCTTATGTTGGGCTTGGCCTTCATGTTGGGCTTGGGCTCTCTTGTTGGGCTTGAGCCTCATCTTTTAAGAAGACTAATAGGAAGAACTTCAAATGTTTTGGCCCTTGTCCATTCCTCTTATCAATGAAAACTAATCCGTGAATCAAGAATCAAATTTAAGACTTGTAATTTTGAATTATGTTCATAATTACTCCATGATTCATAATTCAATAATCAAAATTTAAAATTCAAATTTTAAGATTTAAAATTTAAAATTTAAAATTCAAAATTTAAAATTTAAAATTTAAAGTTTAAAATTTAGTTTTTAAAATAAAGAAGTCACAAAATGACAAATATATCCCTTCATATACTTTTAAAATAATAAAATAAAACATAAACATAAAGATAAAATTGAAATAAAATAATATAGTAGTTAAGAGAGGAATCCCCTTTATATATAGTGTAAAATTTTAATAATTTATTGACTAAAAATATTGGTTGCAAAAGATTTAGACGGGTGCAAAAAGAAATTAGTTTATGGATCTAAGTCATTCCCATTAACATTTATGTTTGTTGAACCAACAATATTCACAAATTTTATTAGTTAATAATTTTCTAAAATATATATACAAAATATTTTATAAGTATTTAAGGATGTAATATATATATATATATATATATATATATATATATATATATATAATTGAATAAATTAAGGATTATTACTTTTATATATTAATTACAATAATCAAATTTAATTTATAAATATTTATTATTTACTATATTATTATATATTTACATGTTTTAAATAATAAATTTTAATGCTTTAAGTTAGTTATTTTTATTTAATTAAAAAAATTAAACTGAAAATAAAAACTCGTAAAATTAGTTGTGATAAGGAGTTAATACCAAAATACGAATATTTTTTTAAACGAGTGATATTTAAAAACTAACTTCTTAAAAAATATAAATTAATAAAGTATGTGAAAAACTTTGTAATATGATTACACAAAACTTAAACATAAAATTTAAACAATAAAAATTAATTAAATAATTTTAAATTTTTTAACAAAATCAATTATGAATAAAATTGATAAATATATCATATTAGGAAACATGTTGTAAAAATATTTAAAATTGAATATGGCTTTTCCAACAAGACCCACCCATATTATGTACGTTTATGATTTTCCATGGATAAAATTGTCATTTAAAAGCCAAGGCGCGTTTCTGTAACTAGGCTTTGTTTTCTCTATCCTTGTGAGCGAGTTTGAAGAGAGAGTTGCGGCTGCTACCCTAGCCTCTTCCCCTTTCTTAATATCAGGTACCACTAGTGTTTCTGAATTCTGCATTGAATTCAACTTTTGTTTTGTTCATAGAAATCTGAATTATAGAAGGTTGATGATGTTTTCTGGTGCTAATTGCCCTGTTATTTCTTTCATCTCGGTTTTCCTCGAACTCGAATTCCATCTTTGTTTCTCTTTATTTAATGATTGTGATTGTGCTTCTGATGATCGTTTTGATCCCGCTCATGGTTTGCATTATACATGTTGTGTAACTGAATTTGATTTACGTCTTATTTTGAGGTTTTTGCCGTAACAGTGTATTTGGATTGCTGTTTATGATCCTAATGTTTTCCATTTGGTTAGTGATGTCTGATGTTGTGAAGCATCGCATGCTTGTTGAGTTGGTTGGTTTAGATGATAAATTTGACGTCATACCCATGGAACAATGGCTCATTTTAGTGTTATTAAGGTTTAATGTTTAAAGAATTTTTTTAAATATGTTTTTATGGTGGAAGTCATAGTAAAGAAATTTAATTAAATTGGCTGTAAGTGCTGTTTGACATTCGATCCATGTTTGAATTGAGGTTTGATACGTAGGAGGTAGAACGATGATATATTGGAGATCAAATTATATAAATTCTGCATTTCGTTCATCAAAAACAAATGAAGTTTATTTCTTCTTATACCGTAATTATATGCGGTTGTATGGACAGAGACAGATAGATGATCAGGTTTTGACAGGTTTGAGTTATATCGATCATGACTTTTTATCAATTAGGGGTACGCCATTTGGAACATATGAAATAGATTGTTCCTTCGATACTGAAGGCAACGAAGCATATATCTTCTATAGTGACCTTTGTGGCTGCATAGACTATGTTAATGACAAGTTACTATCACGTGGTATGATTCGTACTATGTTTCCTGACCTAGAAAACACGGTGTTTGAAAAGGGCATAGACTCTGCATTTAGGTCATGCAAAGGAAAAGAAGTTTACTTATTCAAGGATAATAAGTATTGTCGCATAGCTTATGATTCCAAGCAACTGATTGGCCCAATTCAAAATATCACTCATGCATTTCCTATTTTGAAAGGTACCTTCTTTGAAAATGGAATTGATGCGTGTTTCGTTTCTTATAAGAAGAATCAAGCTTATCTTTTCAAGGGAGAAAACTATGTATTGATGAATTACACCCCAGATTCTACATATAACACTCTTGTGGATGTTGTGAAGCCCATCGCTGATAGTTGGTCATCTCTTAGAAACATTCTGCCTTTCAATGATACATCAGAGGATATAGGACCTGCTCATGTTGTTTTTTATTACTCATCATCCGATGAAGAGCATGACAAGAAGAGCATGAAGAAGAAGATGAAGAAGAGCATGAAGAAGAAGATGAAGAAGAAGATGCCATAATATGATAAGAATAAGGTTTTCATTGCCAAAGTTTGTTTCTTTAAGTTTATTTCTTTTTCTTTCTTAATGTGTAAGTGTGGATGTTTGTTTTACTTTTCTATATATGATATTTGTTTTCCTTTCTTCTATGTTTTCCTTCTTCTATGTGATAACCTGTCACAAAAGTTCTGATATTCATATGGGCTCACTATTCTCTTCTATTGTACAAAGCTACTAGGATTTGACACTAGGCTATATCATTTGAGGAGAATGCATCAGCTGGTTCTCAAAAACATGATTAACATTAATCTTCAGTATAGAGATGCAGAGTTATTTAACATTAATATATATAGTTTTTTATTGGATTGGGCTTCATCCAAATATAAAATAGTTGAAAAAATTTATGAAGAAGAAAAAATGAATGCTTGAGAAATATAATACAGTGCCTGAAAAGTTCGCATGGGCATGTGCAAACTCAACCTACAAGAAACAAGATTTCAATATTCTGATTAAAATGACATGTCTTTCCTCTCATTCACAGCATAACGACACCATTCATTCATGGGACCGTTGCTATTTTCTATCTACACTTTTAGACTTTAATTTTTACTCCCATCACACACTATCATCGGCCACTAATATTTACCACTAAACAATAATATCTTTTAGACTCACCCAGACCATAAATATTAGTCTGTCAAATGTTAGTGCAGCACATTAGTATTTTAGTGCAAAACTTCAAACTCTATTATAATTTTTTACTTAGACAAGACTATCATAATTCTTAAATTTTAGTTGTTAGTGATTGACAATTATTCAATGTTCCAGCCACAATGTATATATTACCTTCTCTTCTCTTCTTTCACTCCCTATGTATTTGGCATCGCACACACCTTTTTCTCCAGTCTGTTACCTATATTGGTTTTCAGTTTCCTATCATCACCCTTTTTTCCCTTAGATCCGCTGCTCATTTTCAGTTTTTGTGTAACAGGTATTAGGAATTGGTGTTTCTTTTATTCTGTTTTTATCCAAAGTTCAAAGTCTGTGCTACTTGCAAACTTTTCATGCTTCCACCTCAACACAGAGGTCTGTGTGTGCATTTAAACTAATAATAGGCAATTGAAAATAATATTTATTTAAAAAAGAAAACAAAAGATGGTCAATTTTAGCCTGGGGATATACAATGATCTACGTCAGCAGCAGGTGATATGTGGCAGACCAAGCTAATGAAGTACTGCTTTCTGAGGATCTGCCAGTATGAAAATAAAATTGGTGTTAACAAGTTCATTATTAACTTTTAATATAAAATTAAATATCTAAAAAGTTATCTAAAATAAAGTTAGATAATATCTCAACACACTGAAGCAACATACATAGCAACAATCATAAAACTAAACACACAGGAAGGCATTAGATCCAATACTCATGAAGCCATGACATAGTGATGGCCTTCACATGTTGAGCTCTCCTTGGATGTTGAAGATAGTGCGGAAGCAATAGTTGAAATGAGCAAGACCCTCCTAGGAGTGATGGTGATCTTGAAGGTGCATGAAGTGTATGAAAATGAGAGAGGTTTGGCCAGCTCTCTTAAGTGGTGAAGGAGTGAAGATTAAAACCATAATTCAAGAGATTTAGGCAAGGGAGTAAGTATGACACAAATTTCAAATTAATCTTGAAAATACATGAGGTAGGCCTCCTTATTTATAGATTTAGGAGCCTTGGTGAGAAAGCTTAAAGGGTAGGGATGGAAATACAAAAAGTGGGGTTGCCTAGGGTATTGACTTTAGTCAAACCACACCATCATCCTAATATTCTAGAAGATAGGTCAAAAATGCAACATTTGATAGTACACCCCTCCTTCTTTTGCTAAAGGCACCTTTTTGATAGCACACCCCTAAGTGAGCAAGTTTTGCTTTCTACACTACACTAATCTACTAAGCTACCCCTAATGGGCCTCCAAGTAGCATGTACAAGGTCTTCTCCCTCCCATCCGTGGCTTGACTTATTTGGGCATGAATGTGCTTGGCCATGGACCTTGTGAGAGGTCCTAGACGGTCTAGGCTCCCTCCTAGACGCTCCTCATGTAGCTCCCCCTTGTCTTGTGCTAGACGCTCTCCATGTGGTTCTAGACGGTCTAGTCTTGGCCCTTGGCTTTCATGGTGGGGTGAGCTTGGCCTCTCTCCATCATCCTCTCCCCCTTGGAAAGGATTTGTCCTCAAATCCAAGTCTTCATTGGTACCTAGAAATGGAGATAGGTCAATTACATTAAATATGTCATGCACTCCATATTCAAGAGGTAGGTCCAACTTGTATGCATTGTTGTTGACTCTCTTGAGGACTTGAAAGGGTCCATCTCCTCGGGGACTTAGTTTGGACTTCCTTTGAGTGGGAAATCTATCTTTTCGAAGATGAAGCCAAACTAAGTCTCCTTCCTCAAAAATCATTTCCCTCTTCCCCTTATTGTGGTATTTTGCATACTTCTCATTTTGTTGTTGTATTTGAAGTTTAACCTTCTCATGAATTTTCTTAACAAAATCGGCCTTGATTGCTCCTTCCTTATGCACAAAATCTTGTGGATTAGGAAGGGATAACAAGTCCATAGGTGTGAGAGGATTAAATCCATATACTACTTCAAAAGGAGAAGCATTAGTAGTCTTGTGGACTACTCTATTATAAGCAAACTCAATGTGGGGAAGGTGCTCATCCCAAGACTTGTGGTTTCCCTTCATGATAGCCCTAAGCATAGTTCCTAGAGATGTATTGATTACTTCAGTTTGACCATCCATTTGAGGATGACAAGAAGTGGAAAATTGTAGTCTTGTTCCAAGTTTACTCCAAAGAGTTTTCCAAAAGTGACTTATAAACTTGGGATCTCTATCGGACACTATACTTCTAAGTATACCATGGAGTCTAACCACTTCTCTAAAGAAGAGCCTAGAAATATTTTGAGCATCTTCTACCTTGTGGCATGGAATAAAATGGGACATTTTGCTAAAACGGTCCACTACCACAAAGATAGAGTCATGGCCTCTTGCAGTCCTAGGGAGTCCTAAAATGAAATCCATGCTAATGTCTTCCCAATGAGCATTTGCAATCGGCAAGGGAGTGTAGAGTCCATGAGGCATTGCTCTAGATTTTGCTTTCAAACATGCTATGCATCTAGAATAATGTCTTTGGACATCTTTCCTCATGTGTGGCCAACAAAATTTTACTTTCAAAATGTCTAGAGTCTTATCAATTCCAAAATGGCCCATGAGTCCCCCCACATGTGATTCTTTGACAAGGAGTTTCCTATGTGTGCCTTGGGGAATGCAAAGTTTTCCTTCTTTAAAAAGATATCCCTCGGACACATAGTAACCTCCTTGCGCTCTATGTTGACATTGGACATGGATGGATGAAAATTCTTGATCATCTTGATAGTGCGTGCCGTCTTGAAAGAGCATCGGCCACTATATTGGTGCTTCCTTTCTTGTACTTGATTACATAAGGAAATTGTTCAAGAAATTCCATCCATTTAGCATGTCTCTTGTTGAGCTTGTGTTGGCCCTTTAGATATTTTAAAGACTCGTGATCACTATGGATTACAAATTCTTTGGTCATAAGGTAGTGTTCCCAAGTCTTTAGGGCTCTCACAAGAGCATAAAGCTCTTTGTCATAGGTGGGGTAATTGAGGGTGGCACCATGGAGTTTTTCACTAAAATATGCAATGGGGTGACCACCTTGCAATAATACCGCACCTATGCCTACTCGCGATGCATCACATTCTATCTCAAAAGTTTTGGAAAAATTTGGGAGAGCTAGAATTGGTGCATTGGTGAGTTGAGCTTTTAGCCTTTGGAAGGCTTGCTCATGCTTATCATTCCAACAAAATGCAACATTCTTTTTCACAAGTTCATTCAAAGGAGAAGCTAGACTTGAAAAATTAGGCACAAACCTTCTATAAAAGCTAGCTAACCCATGGAAACTTCTTACATCACTTACATTTTGTGGAGTGGGCCACTCTTGGATGGCTTTGATTTTCTCGGGGTCAACATGCACCCCCTTTTGGTTGACTATGAAACCTAAAAACACTACATTATCTACACAAAAAGTGCATTTATCTATATTGGCAAACAAACTTTTTTCCTAAGCACTAAAAGAACCTCCCTAAGGTGACTTAGGTGGGACTCTAGGCTTTGACTATATACTAAGATATCATCAAAATAGACTACTACATACTTACCTATGCAATCCCTAAAGACATGATTCATAAGCCTCATGAAAGTGCTAGGTACATTAGTGAGTCCAAAAGGCATCACTAACCACTCATATAGTACAAATTTGGTCTTAAAAGCAGTTTTCTACTCATCACCTTCTTTAATTCTAATTTGGTGATATCCACTTTTAAGGTCAATTTTGGAAAACATGGTGGACCCATGCAATTCATCAAGCATGTCATCAAGCCTTAGGATTGGATGCCTATACTTGATGGTGATGTTGTTGATTGCTCTACAATCACAACACATGCGCCATTTTCCATCTTTTTTGGGCACCAACAAGGCAGGTACAGCACAAGGGCTTAGGCTCTTTTGAACCCAACCCTTCTCCAACAAGTCTTGAATTTGTGACTCTATCTCCTTCGTCTCCTCGGGGTTAGTTTTATAGGCGGGCCTATTTGGTAGGCTTGCCCCCGGAATCAAGTCAATTTGGTGTTCTATACCTCTAATGGGAGGGAGTCCATTGGGCCCCTCATTAGAGAATACATCATCAAATTCACTTAAAAGTTTTTCTACTTTAGGAAGTAGACTCATAAGTTCACTACTTGTGGCAGTGCATGCAAGTGTTCCTGTACAAAAGACAAGGCTTGGTTGTTCAACAAGAAGTAAATTTTCCAAGATGTTTTCAAAAGGCTTCTCTTGTTTAGCAACCTTGGGGGAAGGAACACTCTTCTCCCCCTCCTTCCTATCCCTAAGGACTTTTTCCTTTTCAAGCTCTCTTTTCTTTTTCTTTTCCTCATCCCTCTTTTCTTTCATTTGTATTTGGTCTTTCACCACTTGGGAATGTGGTAAAGGACTAAGTACAAACTTTTTATGCTTATGGGTGAAGGAAATCTCATTAGTAAGACCATCATGCAAGGTTTTTTTATCAAATTGCCATGGTCTTCCTAAGAGTATATGGCAAGCTTCCATAGGCACTACATCACATAAAACCTTGTCTTTGTAGTTCCCTATGGAAAACTTGATTTCCACTTGCTTATCTACACTTAATTCCCCATTCTCATTTATCCATTGCAACTTGTATGGCTTAGGATGAGGAACTACTTGTAGATTGAGCTTTTCAATCATTCTAGAGCTACAACAATTGCAGCTTGATCCACTATCCACAATGAGAGAACATATATTTTCTAAAACTTTACATCTTGTGTGAAAGATGTTCTCTCTTTGTGTCTCCATAGATGCACTAGGATGATTGTTAAGGGTTCTCCTAATCATTAGCAATTCTCCCTCTAATGGATCTACCCTCTCATCCTCTCCCCCTTCCTCTCTTTCACTTGGTTCATCCTCGCCACTAGTGTACTCATCTACACCTTTCAAAAACAAAGTCCTTTGGTTTGGGCATTGTGCTTGCACATGCCCTCTACCATAGCACTTAAAGCACTTAACGTCCCTAGCTCGGATGGGTGGGGTGGAGGCATCTTTGGCTAAGGGTTTGGTAGTTTCCCTAGGTTTTTCTTTTGATGTACTACCCTCCCTTCTATATTCTCTCTTGGGATAGAAGTTAGAGTAGGATCCAACCTTTAGACTTGAAGTTTTGCGCAAATTTTGTTGCTCAACTTTAATGCAAAGTTGGACCAAGTCATTCAAGTCTTGGTATGGAAGGAGTTCTACTCTATCCCTCATCTCAAGTGAGAGGCCACTAAGGAACCTAGCTATGGTGATATGCTCCTCTTCTCTAATGGAGGCTCTCATCATGTAGAGCTCCATTTTTTGTCTATACTCCTCAACACTCATATTGTTTTGCCTGAGTCTTTGGAGCTTGTCCATCAACTCCCTATGGTAGTATGAGGGTATGTGGCGACATCTTAGGGCTCCCCTAAGGTCGTTCCAATATTCAATTGGAGGTTCCCTATGAAGACGTCTTTCTCTTTCGAGAGAGGGCCACCAATACATGGCGTTCCCTTGGAAGCTAAGGGTGGCTAGCGGTACCTTGCGTTCTTCACTCACCCTATGGCAAGCAAAAAGTTGCTCTACTTTCATCTCCCAATCTAGGTAGGTTTCTACACTCTCCTTACCATGGAAATGAGGTAGGTCTACTCTAAC
Source organism: Phaseolus lunatus (assembly GCA_013389735.1). NCBI lineage: Eukaryota > Viridiplantae > Streptophyta > Magnoliopsida > Fabales > Fabaceae > Phaseolus > Phaseolus lunatus. Next base: position 41,728,666 of record CM023864.1, on the reverse strand, counting down.
CTCCCTTTGGCCCTCTTGCTCCCTTTGCCTATTTCTTCTAGGGGGTGGTTGGTAGTAATCATACATTCTAAGGCTTCCCTCCCCTAGAGACTCTTGGACTTGTGAATGAGATGCATGAGTTTGAGATTTTTTTGATTTTTGTGACTTCTCTTCTTGGGCTTTAGTCAACTCATTAATTTTAGACTCATTCTCCAATTGTCTAAAAGAAATCATTTGCACGGCTTGTGAAACTTCTTCCAAAAGAGTTTTCATAGATTTTAATTCATTTTCAATAGGCTTTGGAGAATGAGAAGAAGAAGACATGACTAAAGCTTTGTGTGTAGAAGTATTTTACCTTTAGAAAATTTAGGGAAGTCAAAGAAGGTAGTCTTCCAGGTAAGGGAGGTGAGTCACAATGGACTACTTAAATACCAAGCCTTGCCTTAGCCAAAGACTATTCCTCAATGTCTTCACACAAAGTTTTCTCTTAGTAAACCACTTAAAACACAATTAAGTTGAAGAAATCCTTTTTTTTTTTATGCAAGAAAACAATGCAAACTAGCTAAATAACCAAGCAAAAAAAATTAACAAACTTAAACAAGGCAAGACAATTAGCAAACGTAATTAATTAAGCAAGGAAAACAATTAAAAACAATTAACACATGCTAAACCAATTAAAGTCTGCACTAGTCGGTCCTAGTGAGGCTTCTTGGACACTTGGAGCCCTTGAAGACACACTCACCGTCTAATCACGTAATTAAAGAAGTAATTAACAAGGTTAAGTTGCAAGAAGATTAAGAAAACCCCCTTTGTTGATCCTTGTTTTGCTATGGGCACTCCCTTGGTTGTCTTTTCTTTGTTGGGCCCTCCAAGTGTTTGTGGTGTTTTTGGGTAATATTTGTTTGTTGCCCTTGCTTTGGCTCCTCTTAGAATTAGGAAATTAATTCTCCAATCCAGCACCTATCACACAAGCTAGACCTCACTCAAGTTAAATTTCTACTCAAATAGGCACCAATTGAGAAACAATTCCAGCACCAAATTTAGAGGCCAAAGGATTAAAGCAAGAAACAAATTAATTAGAAAAACAGTACCACCAAATGGAGTTAAAATTTGTGACAACTAGAAAGAGTTCCAAAGAAATATAAAACAAGAAAATAAAGGTACTCAAAGAAAGGTAGGCACACAAAGTGAATCCTAAGAATAGCACTAGAATAGATTTAAAAAAACAAAAACAGCACCACTGAAAATCTGTTGTGGCCAGAAAACGTGACTTTCCCCACTTTATACTGAGCTGTCCTTTAAAGATTTGCCTCTGAAAATTGATATGCAAATATTTCAAGATCTCAAAAAAATTCTGGGACAGATTTCACCCAAAACGCATGAGCAATTTTTTTTAATGAATTTTGCAAAATCAGTGTTCAGTTATGCCAGCTGGAGCGCCTAAATTTGCACACTGTTTTTAAAATATTTTTCATTTTTTTTCTATTTCTTTTTTTGACCTGATTATTTTTTTGTCTTTTCAATAACACCTCAATCTTGCATATTCCTGAGAATCAAAATTTTTCTATGTGGCAAAATAATTTTTTCTAAGCAAAAACAGCCAGCACAGATTGATGCAAAACAGGGGATTCTGGGTAAAATGGAAAAAAACAGCAAGATATACCAAAAGACACAAAGGATAAGATGTGAATGAATTTGTGTAGAACTAAAACACAAATATGAACTCAACCTAAAAATAAAAAGGCACCAAAAGCTCAAAAACCCAGCAGATTCAAATCAAACTTTTAGACCCAAAATCAAGAAACAAATAAGCCAAACAAAGTACTACTTATGATTTTATGACATTTTAGAGAAACATGACTTAGACAACATATATAGATTCAAAAATTAAAGACTCAAAGAGCATAAAATGAACCAAAAATAAAATTGCAATAAAGACTCAAAACCTAAAAGAAAAATAGCAACACAAAGGTGTATAGAATCCTACCAAAAATTGCACAAAGATTGCTCAAGAACAATTGAACAAGATGCACCAATTGGAATTTCCAAACAGCACACCCACTCAAATTAAAAATTAAAAAAAACAGCAAGACGAGTATGGAAAACAAAGATGAACAACAAGGATTAAAGAAGAACTCAAAATGAAAAAGGACCAAGAACTACTCATCTTTGAAGAACCCCATGCTCATGATACCAAATGATGGCCTTCACATGTTGAGCTCTCCTTGGATGTTGAAGATGGTGCGGAAGCAATGGTTGAAATGAGCAAGACCCTCCTAGGAGTGATGGTGATCTTGAAGGTGCATGAAGTGTATGAAAATGAGAGAGGTTTGGTCAGCTCTCTTAAGTGGTGAAGGAGTGAAGATTAAAACCATAATTCAAGAGATTTAGGCAAGGGAGTAAGTATGGCACAAATTTGGCAGCATAACTTTACTCAAATTAATCTTGAAAATACATGAGGTAGGCCTCCTTATTTATAGATTTAGGAGCCTTGGTGAGAAAGCTTAAAGGGTAGGGATGGAAATACAAAAAGTGGGGCTGCTTAGGGTATTGACTTTAGTCAAACCACACCATCATCCTAATATTCTAGAAGATAGGTCAAAAATGCAACATTTGATAGTACATCCCTCCTTCTTTTGCTAAAGGCACCTATTTGCTAGCACACCTCCTTCTATTGCTAAGGGCACCTTTTTGATAGCACACCCCTAAGTGAGCAAGTTTTGCTTTCTACACTACACTAATCTACTAAGCTACCCCTAATGGGCCTCCAAGTAGCATGTACAAGGTCTTCTCCCTCCCATCAGTGGCTTGACTTATTTGGGCGTGAATGTGCTTGGCCATGGACCTTGTGAGAGGTCCTAGACGGTCTAGGCTCCCTCCTAGACGCTCCTCATGTAGCTCCCCCTTGTCTTGTGCTAGACGCTCTCCATGTGGTTCTAGACGGTCTAGTCTTGGCCCTTGGCTTTTATGGTGGGGTGAGCTTGGCCTCTCTCCATCACATAGTTTCCAATTTAACCAAAACTACCTATCACACACGAGATAATTCACAAGACAGTTCAAACAAAAATGTATACGTTTACGCCAGTCCCAACAACTTCAAAATAAAAAAAATAAAAAAATCCAAAATTAAATAAACGCAATCCAAAATTTTAACATGAGCAACTTTTATTTCATTGTCAAGCTCAATTTCACCTGGTTAAGCAACTCATACATTAAAATATACTACGTGTTGTTCGTTGTTCTTGAGTTAGGATTTATATATATTCTGAGAGGAATATTGTGAGATGCTAAAAAGAGAAAGTGAACAAAATTTAAATAAAAAATGTGAGCTTCAGAGCACGGAAAATTAAAATCAAATGCGGAATTCAGAGCTGATAAATACACATCAGCAGATTTCCTTTCTCTTTTTCCTTTCATCTTTTCTTATCTTCTCGGTTTCTCACCACAGAGCTTCTGTTTTATTTTGTTCTTGCTATTTGGTTTCTTCTCACGCACACTCTTGCTCGTTTTTCTCTTCACTGCGATTTATTGTGTTAAGAGCACGGAGAACTCCATCAAAGACACCATCTCCACCACTTTTCCTTAATTGACCACAACGAACAAAGTTTGGAAAATCATGGAAAGAAAGAACTTACTCACCACACAATAAGGTAGAAGCTGCAAGGAGCTTCCAGAAGGCTAAGAGGTCACAGAGGAAGAGAAGTATTGGCACAGTAAAAAAGGATTTAACGATTCAAAAGGAAAGGGCAAAAATGAGAAAGCTCAAATGGAAGAAGTTTCAGAAAAAATTTCATAGGATTCCATTAGAATGTTTTATAGTAATTCTACATTCTATATGTAATTTAAATAGGAATGGCTGTGATTATTGAAAAAAATAATATAAATATGTACGTTATTTTTTTTATCATGATAACAATAAATAACAGAGAATGATAAAAGTATATAAAGAAGAAAATTTATAAATTTATCGTATTAAAGTTTGGGATTGAAAAATGATATGTTAATTTTTTTTATATATAATTTGTTTATTGGTTAAAGTCAAATTTGTAGGATGTACTATACTAATATTATAAATTTTTGAATATATTGAAATTATTATTTTATTTTATGTATTTTGAGATTAAAATGTTAAAATTAAAAATATTAGTATATTGATTGTTGTAAAATCTCATAAATATTTATTATCTATGTCGTGAATTCAAGATATATAAAATATTTTAAAATATTATTTATACATATATTATAAAGACGATTATTTACCATAGCCGCACTTATAAGTCAAGCGTAAGATTTACAAGGACGACTATTACTTTAGCTGTCCTTGTAAATCAAGTGCGATTGCGGTAATAGCTGTTTTTGTAAATCTTACGTTTGATTTATAAGTGTGATTATAGTAATAACCTATTCAACTGTTTAGGGGTAATTGCCATACAATTAACCTATTCAACTATATATACTCAGCCAGACAAATAAATAAATTCAAAGAATTAAATTATATATATCTATAAAAATGTACACAGATACTAATAATATATCTCTATCTAACTCCAATTCCTACACTATTGATCAACTATCCTAGAGTTATAAAAATTTAGAAAATATGTGGATCAAGAATGTCTCACATATGCTATGGCTTCCGAAGACATGAGTGTCTCATCTGTGAAGAACTGCATTTCAAAATATAGTTGACACATAATTAATTTTAAGATACATATATGTTCAAGAATTATAAAAATAATTTAACAGATATTACCTCTTGCCAATCACTTTGAAGGCCTAGTCTTACAATGTTAATCATCCATTGCATAATGTAAGAGTCACACTCATAACTTTTTGATTATTTATTACACTATAATTCAATAAAAAAGAATGAAAAGAGAAAGAAAAAAATTACAAATCTTTAGATTTATCCAATTCAAATAAATAATTTGAACATGTGGAATAGACCTTTAAACTACCTCAATCTCAATTTTCAATTACACATGCACCAATACATGTTTATCGTGTCAATATACTGAAAAAAATAATAATATATACATGCAGTATACGTTTCGGTTGTTTAGAATTTATCGTTGTGTATTTTTATTTTTTTATTTAAAACTTTGATGCATATTAAATGAATTGTGTCGATTTTATAATTATAATTATTTATTTTGTATAAAATTATTTATTGTGTTTAATAATATTAAATTAAAGTTTAATTATATATGCTTTAGTGGACTTGAGTGGAACAGAAACAAGGTGAAGAAGCATGGCGAACCAATTCTTTGAAGATGGAAGACCTAACAGAACATTTTCTTCTTTTGGTTTGGAGTATACACCATCCATCGTTTTCGGTCCCCCAATGTACCATAATATTTAACTGCCACTTTCATCATTATAAACTCTAAAACAAACACAAAATAACAACGACAACATATGTAGTTTATGTTAGCACAACTTTAAAGTTGTTCTCACTAGTTGTTAAAAGTTTTCACAGTATTACTCCATTAGAATAGATGAGTTTTTATGTAAATTTTTGTATACAAGTTATAATTGAGGTTATTTAATTATAAAATTAATTATTTATCCCTAATGCAAAAACTAGTATAATAAACCATAATTTTAAGATTACATAAAAAAATTCAATGGCAATAACATATTTTTTAAGAATATATTATCTTAGACACATTTTTTATTATTTTTTAGATTAAACTTTATTAAAAATGAAAAAAATTATAACCTCACATCTTTTATGATAAATCACATTTGATAATTTTTACTAAATCTTAATCAACAACACTCCACATATACTAAATTGAATACTAGTTTGTTCAGTTGCTGCCATGTTAGTGTTATCAGTGCATAAGAAGGTTGAAGCACACACTCTTGAACCTAAAATTGTAGGAAAAGGAACAGTGCTCAAGAATCTTAACCAAAGGGGTGTGCGAGTAATTGCACCACCATGTAGTAAAACTTCCTACTCTACTCTTCATTACGTTAGCTCACAGCCTAGAAAATCCAACGACGATCCCTTTAAGCAATTGGCACACTGAATCTCAGAAAATTATGGAAAAAAATAACAAAGGAAGGCATGCCTGATGATGGTGAGTTGTGTGTATTACACAACAGTATGAAAAACGAGAGAAACAAATGAAAAGCCAATAACTTTTTCTTTTTCTCTTCTTCCCAAAAACAGTCACTTTTGCACACACCAAATAAATGGTGTAACATTCTGGGGTCCAACAAAACAAGTAATGCAAATTTCTGAGACCCACAGTGGTACAAAGTCAATCATCCAAAGCATGGAACTCAAACACACCCCATGAGCCATCATCATCATCCACTCGTTCATTCCCTTTTTGCTTTTCCTTTTTTTCGTGTTTTGTGGTGTTTTTTCCAATTCTAATTCCTTCTACTTTACAAATTGAAGAAGGGATTGCAGGTTGCAACTGTGTGCTACACTGCACTGCGCTAATTATCTTCTCTTGCTAGAACTACATGTTTTCTGATTCCCTTCGTGCTTTGCACTGTGGCTTCTGTTCTGTCACTTTTCTCTCTCTGTGGGTTCAGTTGAGTTAGCAATATAATGACATGAGTTTTCAGTGGTTTCTCATGTGACACCATGACTTGGTAAGTTACCTTTTGGCCTTTTCCCCTGTTTTTTTCTTTAGCATGCTAATTCTTCGGTTATACTTTTAAAATAAAATATACTTTAACCACTCTCTCTCTTCGAAAATTAAATTCATCTGGGATTCAAATTTTTTGTGAAAAAAAACAAATAAGAGACTGCATTAAGGGGAGAAGCAGATCAAGTTAAGATTTTGCAGATGGTTAGTTGGTTCGTTTCCTTAGTTATGCGGCAGGAGCACTGTTTTCAAGGCAAGAGCTGAACTTGCTGAAAGGGTGGAACAAAACTTGCCGAGGATTTTCTTTCCCTTGACTTGACTTTGAAGTACAATATACCAAATTTGGTTGGTTGTTAATCAGGAAAACGAAGGGCGTGTTTGTTTCTTTCTTCCTTTGCATCATTTTCAGTTTTGACTACTTGTGATGCTCTCATACCTTATTCTTCCTCAGTAGCTTTGTGTGTGTTGGGACTCATTGGTAGACATGGCAGAAATTAGGCTTACCAGGATGGAGCAAGGCCAAACCAAGATTAAAAATGTTCCAATAGCTGTGACCCCAGAAGGGTTTTGGTGCTGCCCTTCTCCTGTGGTGTTTCAGAAAAGCCTCAAGGCTCAGAATCCTCTCAATAAGCCCAAACCATCTTCACCCCCACCAAAAACCAGTGTTAAAAGGCGTGTCTGTGCCAGTGTATGAGAGGAGAACTGCTGCAGCTGCAGATGCCCCTTCAAGATCGGTGCTTTCTGTTCTGATGATCAGCAATGTGCAACTGCTCCAGAAAGACCTCCTCCACCTACTTCATCTATGGCTGCTGCAGAAAGGGGACCCAGGCCAAAGATTGAATCTTTGCCAAAGAAGGTTGCTATTGAGTTTGGTGAATCTGGAACTTGTGATACGAAAGTGATTTTGCTTGGGAAGCAGGGATTTTGTGTCAAGTTAAGTGTGCACAGGAATGTTCTGACTGAGAATATCTGAACTATGGGGTTTATCTTGTCTCCAAATCGGTGAATGTGAGGATGTTGAGATATATGTTGAAATTGTTGGTCTTATGTACTGCAAGGAGATGAAGCAGCGGCTTATGAAGCAAAGTGTTTCTCGCATTCTTCCAATACTCAAGGTAATTTCCTATTATTGTCTTGCTTTGATGATGTTTTTTATCAACCTTGACTTGTGTTATGCTTACCCAATTCCTATTATTTGCAGGTTTTTATTTTTCTTATACGCCTCAATTGTTGTAACTTCATTACTTCTTTTCAACTTTGGTCTTAAAAGAGGAAGTGTGCTTCTTCCATTGCACATGAATTGTGCTTTTTCTGATAGATATCAGATACTCATGTACTCATATATTAGATATTAGATTACTTCATTACTGATTACTGTTCTTGCCGGTTGATCCGCCTGTCGGTTGACTCACGACACTCACACGCCTCCTTCCTCACGTTGATATGTGCTGGGTTCTCTCGAAGCAATCTGCACCTGCAAAAGAGAAAGGGGGCGCCCTAGAGGCCGTTTGCACTCCGACGCTCAAGTCAGTGTAAGGCAAGGAACACCAAGTGTATTGAGTTTCTCTCTGTGTTTAGGTCTAGAAACTGCGTACCTTTGTGAAGTATTTTACTGTCCCTTATATAGTCTAGGGTTTACTGCGCCGCTAGCCCTAATTAGGGTTCGCTGCGCTACTAGCCATATTTAGGGTTTACTGGAATACCCTTGCGCCGCTATCACCCAATCTTAGGGTAATCTAGCACATAAGGTTTCCTTCTCTGGAGTGCAAACTCTCACAGGGTGACCACCTGGGTGCCTCCTTGTGCACCTAGTCTTTGGGACCACCTGTTCTGGGAGTGCCTTCACTGTTTACGTGCCATGCATGTAGCTTCACTGGGAAAACCCTAGCTCTGGTGAGTACTCGTCTCCTCAGGACTCTACACCCAACTGTGCTCTCCCTGCTACCCACATAGGCACTTCATGATCCAGGCCTCTCCCTAACTCTGGGTATCCAACTGGTCACTGGCCCACTCTGGGAACCAATCTTAGCTGTTCTGTTTATGCTGTTCAAATCACCCAAGGCCGATGTCACCTTGCCACACTCTGTCGCGGAGGACTCCTCGACCTGCTGAGTGACGATGACACCTCCGCCCATCCTGGTGATCTGACGACTACTCACCCGTCTCTGACGACTACTCACTCGTCTCTGTAGTCTGATGACTAGTCACCCCTCTCTGTAGTCTGATGACTAGTCACCCCTTTCTGTAGGCTGATGACTAGTCACCCTTTCCTTTCCTGTAGGCTGATGACTAGTCACCCTTTCCTGTAGGCTGATGACTAATCACCCTTTCCTGTAGGCTGATGACTAATCACCCCTCTCTGTAGGCTGATGACTAATCACCCCTCTCTGTTCAATACCCCTGTGGGGTCCATTCCACGTGGCTTTGGCCCATGCTGTGGGACCCAGCTGACGTCCGAGGACTAGTCAGTACACAAGCCCCCCAGTCTCAAGCTGTTAACTTGTTTCAACGAAGAGACTAAGTGATGGGCGAGGACTGATCGGTACAATTACTGATGGCAAATCACGAGTTGCACTAGAAGTAAATTTATGCTATGAATATCATCTGTAGTATTGTTGACAAGTAATCCTCATTTCTACGTACCACCAATGCTCGTCTAACACATTTTTGGGTATTTCTGTTAAAAAATTATGGTTAACTAGTATATACTTATGTGCTCGTGAAAAGTATATACACAAGTACCTTGCATTACATACTTGTATATAAATATAGTTTGACATAGAAGGTCAACAGTAGCATTGCAGAGTGGAGTGTTCCGAGAATGAGGACTTTAGTAATGATCATGATATATTAATGTGTCAAATGGGGGTGTTTATTTTTCTCAAAGCAATCAGTAGATGTCTGAGTCAGTTACTTTTTATTGCCACGAAATCATCAGATTATTAATGTTGGTCAAAATATTTTGGTAGTGTCTCTTAGGTTTGATTAGGAAAGGTTAATACCAAATTTTCACTACTTTTTTGAGGGGACAAAAGGGAAGGAGAGATTTTTTGTGGGATTAAAAAAAATCTTATATGTGGCAGAACACATTACAACTACATATTCATGGCTTTTTACCTTCATTCAGATTCTGTAAGAAGTGGTAATTTTAAGTGTCTTAAGTTCAATTCAGCCTTAGTCTATAGTTTCTACATTTTTCAATTTGATTTTGTTTGAATTTCCATAAAACTCTGAATAAAGCACTCATATTTTGCTCAGATGGAGGATACCTTAATCAATACTTAAAACTTGAAGGTGAGTGGATTTTTTTATGATAAGCATATGCTTAAATTTTCCCCCCGAATCTCTTTGTAGTTGGGTTTTGAAGACAGAAACATAAAAAGTTCTTCTGCAAAACCTAAAAATATGTGATATTCCTCAGGTAGCAGAATTCCTTGGCTTCATCTCATGCATCCAATCATGTTTGGAGTTCTTGGAAGCAGTCCCTTATGTTGGAGAAGAGGAAGAAAAGATGGTGTCAACTGTGCTACAACTCCGAGCAGAAGGAATTGGAGTCAACTCTGTGCTGAAACGAGTTTCAACTGACATTTCTAATGTCCCAAAAGACACTCTTTCCCACATCATCGACCTTGTTCTGAAAAGCAACGAGGAAAGAAGCCGCCTGAGAGATGAAATCCATTGTTCTAAAGCTCCTCAGGAAGAACAACAGTCTTCCAAGCTATGCACGAACAACCGACATATGAAATGACACCATTTACAGATCATGCAGAACCTGCTTGAACTCATTACTAGAACTGTTCAAGCAGGCTGCAGAACCCAGTGAGGACCGAGTTCCTCTAGCAAAGAGCATAGCTCTTGAAGCTGATAACTTAACGTGGTTGCTTGAGATTTTAGTTGACAAACAAGCTGCTGATGAGTTTGCACTGATGTGGGCAAACCAACAAGAACTGGCTGTGTTACATGCAAAGCTTCCAACGGTGTCACGCTACTTGTTAGCTGCCTTTCTGGGAGACTGTATGTTGGCATTGGGAGAGGGGAGTTGCTTCCATCGAAGGACACACGCAGGTTGTTGCTACAGACATGGCTGCAGCCTCTGATGAATGACTACAACTGGCTGCAGCATGGATGCAGGTCATTTGATAGGAAACTTGTAGAAGAAGGAATTGGGAGGACTATTCTCACCTTGCCTCTGGAGGATTATATAAAAATTAACAATATATAAATGAAAGTGGGATATGATTATTATTACTATTATTATATTATTATTAATTATTATACCTTGGAATTGGATGGTGGCACTGCGTGCATAGGCTGAGATGGGAAAATATTGAGAGTTGGTGGTGGCCTCATTCCTGATGATGAGTTCTCTGCCGAAACAGATACATGAATGGAATTCAGCAACATCAATTATAAGTCAATATGTATCAAAACAAATAATATATATATATATATATATATATATATTGTGTGTGTGTGGATGATCACAGAGAAATTGTGAGAACTGAAAAACAAGAGTTATGTTTTTCAAGAGGAAAAAATGATTGCAGAAGAACACAAATAAGAAGCAAGAGAGGTCTGGGAAATTGTCATGCATTATTTGTAGCTCTGTCAGAAGAAGGAGATAGCAGAAAGCACCCATGCCCTATGTGTATCCTTTTTCAGTAAATGAGGAGATTATGAAGAAAATCAAGAAAACTAAGCCAGTGAGAGAGGATCAGTTTTTCTTTTTCCTTTTCTGAGAAGTGCAAAAGTGTCTCTACAATTTTTTACCTTTTTTTTACTTCTGTAAGGATTTGGTCAAACAAGTACTACGGCAGATAAGATATGGATCTCCTGAAACATGCTTTTGCTGTGACCCAAACAAACCTTGCCTTAGAGAATCTTTCAAACTGAAATGAAAAAAGAAGTGCGGTTCTTTCTGAATTGAAGAAGATCGTTGAAATCAGAAACAAGTTTATCTGTTCCTTTATGTAAGAGTATTACAGAGAGAGAAAAAGCTCACGTCTTTGGTCTTGAACACTATAAGGGTCAGCCTGCATCAAGATATAAAAAAAAGGCTTGATCCAATTCTCCCAAATCATAAGCTCCATAATCTTTGTTTCTGTTGACATATATACAAACACGTGAATAATGATAAAAGTAAATCAAAACAACAGCAGAAAGAAATTAACATAAGAACGATATATATAATAATACAATATAATTGGTGTAAATTTTCTTCTAAGAAAAACTTGATAGGATGATCCCTCAGCTTTGTTGCAGAAAGTGCCCTACTTTTTTTATTGGTGAGGCTTATGATGATTACTCACAAGTAATTTGCAGGGATAGTGTGATAAGGAAGATGGCTTCATCCCGAAAGAGATTTCTTGGTCTGGTATTTGATGATGAAAATGATGTGGTGGTTGTTGATGATGATGTGGGGGGAGTGGTTCAAGTTGAGTTGTTGAATTGGTGCTCTTAACACTTGAAGAAGTCATGATATTCTTAGAGTAGCTTAAAAACTTTGTCTCTTGCTCTTGTTGTTGTGCTGCTTCTAACTCAATAGCTATGGAGAACCCCATTAATGGTGAAACCGCCTTCTGTTTATGCCTCTAAAAACCATTTCCCAAGAGAAAGAAGAAGTCGGTTATGAATTCTGGATGAATAGCTAGAGAGTAGTGTGTGAGGAAGAGAGAAAATAAGAGAATTGAATGCTACAAACAAAAGACAAAGCTTTTTTTCTCTCTTTTTTTACATCTGTTTCCTTTTCTCTCTCATCTTTTTTGCTATTGCAATTTTATTCAGACGATGTTGTTCCCTCATATTCTCTCTCTAAAAAGACCACCAAGAATAGGTATATTAATCCACATTTAAATTATAAATTATTTTGAATAATTTCTAATCACACTAAACACACAAAATATTTATTTCAAAATTTATGATACATTCTTAATTTTTCCCAATAAATTTCATGTTCATTGCTTTACATATAATTTCTTACATCATAACTTTTACACTCCTTAAATATTTTTCATCAAACTCTATTTTTTTTTTTTCTTGAAGTGTACACATTCAAAGTAACAAGAGAAAAAAAAAAGAATTTTGTTTAGAAAAAATCAGTTTTGAGTTGAGAAGGATCTTCAATATATGGAATGGAAGACCAACAATGGCTGTCTTGGGTAGCCCTCTAATTCTATTGGTGAAAAGACCAAAAAGTCTTCATTGTGTTCGTGTTCAACATTTTACTTTTGACGTTTCCATGCAAACTTACACGTAGTTCCCTAGGGGCAACTCTGTCCATTGAATCATAATATAGCCAATTCTGTTTTTAATACATACTTAGTATGTTCACCCGTGCAATATTTTAAATATTTCATAATGATAATATTATAATAATAAATAATAAATAATAAATAAATTATATATATTAAATTAAATTTACTTTTTAATATATATTAAAATTAAATCAATTAGGAATGATGGTAGAGTCAATTATAATTATATATCAAAATTACATCAATTATAGTAAATAATCTAAGAATACATCAAATAAATAAAAATAAGAATATTATGACCTAAATTATTTATCAATTTAGGATGATGCTAGTTTCTCTCTTTTCAATTTCATATTTTGATGAACACATGTAATGTTAGAAAAATAATTAAATAAAATTTCTTAAATATGTAAATAATAAAATATATTAACTAAATATACCTTTTATTTGAATGCTCTTCATAACAAAATGAGCTATTTGAATGAAGTTTTATTTTGATGTGACTATGTTAATTCATTTGATAATTGTAAAAATTAACTATACTACGATATCTGTCACATACAATATGCATAGAGGTAGTAATGAAGAATGAAAATTTAAAAATCATATATTGGTGTAGCTGCTTTATTATGCATGTTAACCACATAGAAAGTGGTAAACACATTTTTCTAAAGACAGCAAGTTAGAACTTAAAATGTATAATCGTACATGTATGCATGATTTTGGAAAATAATGTATGCTTACTTCCTATTATTAAATAAACATTTTTGTCATAATACTTGTCACATAGTGCAACATATAATGAATTATAGCAATTACTGTTAGAGAAATAATACAGCAGATTGCTTACTTTTTCACTACTCTATTTAACACTTAATTCATACAACAATTTTACAACAATTTCCTATAAAGCATAAAATAATATCCAGAACAACACTTACAAATAAGATGTACTGTTAAATTTAAATTTTTGTAATAGAAGAAATACTCAGTAAAACAACAAAACATACTAAAAAACAATACAAAATGAACTACATAGTTGCTTTTCTTTAGGTGCTATAAAAATATGAGAGTGATCAATATCATATTTAATTTCAACACATCTCAATTAGCACAACACGTTAATTGCATTATTGCAAAAAGTAAAAAATAAAAATAAAAATCTGAATGTAACCTTGGATAATTAATAAACACATCGAAATATCTTAAATTATGAAGAATGATTGAGTACCTGTCATAACTTCTGTCTCAGTAGTTCAAAGAAAATATACAATTCAGGTTAATATTAATTAACAAAAACGTCTATTAATTTTTGTTCATGTCATTGGTGTGATGACTCTCCTGTTTGTTTTTGTAAAAAAACAACCAAATTCATATCTGGATGCACTACAATAGTTAGTTATTTTAATTCAACCAATCTTTTAATACATAATTTAATGTTTGAATACTTTAACTAATACAAACTATGTATCCAAAGAATGTTTATATGCAATGTATTGTTATATGAAACAGACATAACAAAAAAAAAAAAAAACACATTTGAAGTCAGATTATTTAGGAAGCATTATGTAATAACACATGTGTAAAATATTATAATACAAAACTTGTGTAAAGTATAATAACTTCATTATTTTTTGTAGTGAATATGCACTTCTGTGTTACTAAGTACAATGAAATTCCTGTATTAAAATCATTTAGAAGAAACAAATTTATCAAACTAAAATTATAGACAATTAAAAGTATTAAATTTATTAAAAATTAATAGATTTATACCTTTCTTGGTTATCCGTTATAGTCCCGTTGAAAGATTTACTATCAGAAATAAGAAGAAACCTATTATCACAAAAAAAAAAAAAACAATGTATAGAAATTGTTAAATTCATCTTCATATATTAGAACAAAGAGATAAGAAATAAGAATAGTTTTGAATTAAAGAATTTCCATACCGGATATGTATGTCTATAGCAATATGTTTCAAACATTTTCAAATATTTAAACCACATTAGTAGTTGAATTACTGGTATTTCCATTATCATCCAAAATCAATATTTTCAACCCTTTCTTGGATTTCACTCTAGAAACAACAACATATAGTTGTCCATGTGTAAACACTGGACATGGTAGATATAAACCAACTTTATTAAGCATTTCATCTTGAATTTTATTTATTGTCATAACAAAGCACAAAGATATTGGGAATTGTCTTCTCTGAAACTTAAAAGGTAGACCTTATTCAGAAGAAGTCAAGTTCATTCTAGGAATAAATATTTTATCACCAATATTTTTTCTTGTAATAACTTTGACACCAATAACATTCTTACCCAAGTAAATTACTTGTAATCTTGTTCCATTGCAAAGTCCATTGGCTTGATCAATATTTCTTAAAAGCTTTATTGAAACTCCAACTTTTAATTTAATAAAATGATTAGGAATTTCTGAGCATTTGATATCATTCAAAAATTTTGTTGTAAACCACTCAACTTGAGCATTTTCTTGTTCATCAGATTGGCAAGGGGTGTTAGAACTTAAATAACTAACTTCTTCTCTAGGGATTAAGGATAAAATGAACTTATTCACTTGGTCCACACATTCTGCAGTAGGACACAATATTGCACCATCGTCAAAAAATCCATCAGAGGTAAGATTTTGCATGTAGCCTGGATAAACAAATTCAACCAATTGCAATAAAGGTTGTTCAACATGTAGAATTAAAATGTCTTCTGGTATTTCAATAGTTGCTTGTCCCAACTTATTTACGTCCATATCTCCATCTCCAATATGAAGTATCCAATCAGCAAACTCTTTTATTTTTGTTGCAGTTTGCATTGATTTCTCACTGTTTAATCTCATATTCTTTGTAAGTTTCAAGACTTTGCAATGTTTCCATAATTTTGCGTAGTTTACTGTTGCCTTCACAATGCCATGTAAATTAGAGACAAGATCCCTTAAATGTGGATTCCAATGATTTCCTTTGATTGTGTCAATCCTTGTAATTATTGTAATTATCAATCAATTGTTATCAGCATTGATTGTTACCTTATTTGTTGTAGTGTCGTGGTACTAGGTATTAATTGTAGGATTATATACTGTTAGGTTTTGACTATATATGTATATTGTAATCAACAAATTAAATACAATATTCTTTCACCTTTCATTACCCTTTTCTCACTTGGTATCAGAAGTTGTAAAGCTCTGAAGGCTTTTTTGATCCAATTCAAATCATGGCATCCGCTGCAGACTCAAAATCCCAAAATTTTCTTCCATTCACTGTATTTGTCAAGTTGGACAGAGAGAACTATCCACTATGGAAATCCTTGGTGATTTCTATAGTCAAAGGTTGCAGGCTCGATGGCCACATGCTAGGGACAAAGGAGTGTCCTGAAGAATTCATAGTTTCTGCAAATTCAAGCAAGAAACCAAATCCCGCATTTGCTCATGATTCACAACTCCTTGGATGGTTGATGAATTCAATGACTGTTGAAATAGCAACACAATTTTTGCACTATGAAACCTCAAAACAACTTTGGGATGAAGCCCAAAGCCTAGCCGGTGCACACACAAGATCTCAAATCACCTACCTTAAATCTGAGTTTGACAGCATCAAGAAAGGAGAAATGAAGATGGATGAATATTTGGTCAAGATGAAGAATCTCACTGACAAACTTAAACTTGCAGGGAGTCCCATCTCCAACTCAGATCTAATCATTCAAACCCTAAATGGTTTAGATTCTGAATACAACCCTGTGGTGGTTAAACTATCTGATCAAACTAGTCTCACTTGGGTTGATCTGCAGGCCCAATTACTGACCTTTGAGAGTAGACTTGATCAACTGAATGGTCTTACCAAACTCTCTCTTGATGCATCAGCAAATGTTGCTAATAAAACTGATTACAAAGGTAACAAATTCAACACAAACAACAACTGGAGAGGCTCTAACTTCAGAAGTTGGAGAGGAGGCAGAGGAAAAGGAAGAATATCTAAACTAACATGCCAAGTTTGCAATAAGGTTGGGCATACAGCTGTAAAATGTTGGTACAGGTTTGATAAGTCTTATTCAAACTCAAATTATTCAGCAAACAGTGACAAACAAGGAGCACACAATGCCTTCCTAGCCTCACAAAGCGCTGCTCAAGATTATGATTGGTACTTTGATAGTGGTGTAAGCAATCATGTGACTCACCAAACTGAAAAATTTGAGGATCTAGCAAAACATCATGGTAAGAACTCATTAATAGTTGGGAGTGGTGAGAAATTGCAAATTGTTGCCATAGGTTCCTCAAAACTAAACTCACTCAACTTACATGATGTCTTATATGTGCGCAACATTACCAAAAATCTATTAAGTGTGTCAAAATTAACTGCTGACAATAACTTTCTTGTTGAGTTTGATGCAAATTGTTGCTTTGTGAAGGACAAGTTAATAGGGAAGGCAATTCTAAAAGGGACACTTAAAGATTACTTGTATTAGCTCTTAAGGACTAAAAGGGACTCGTGTGCTTATATATCTGTCAAGGAGATTTGGCATAAAAGACTTGGTCATCCAAATAATACAGTCCTAGATAGAGTCTTGAAAAGTTGTAATGTGAAACTATCACTTAGAAATCATTTTAACTTTTGTGAGGCTTGTCAACATGGCAAAATGCATTTTTTACCCTTTAAAACATCTTCCTCTCATGCTAAGGAAATCCTTGAATTAGTTCGTACTGATGTCTAGGGTCCTGCACCAATAATATCTTCTTCTGGCTTCAAATATTATGTTCACTTTATTGATGATTTTAGTAAATTTACTTGGATTTATCCTCTGAAACAGAAATCAGATACTGTACAAGCCTTTATTCAGTTTAAAAACATGGCAGAAAATTTGTTTAACAAGAGAATTAAGATAATTCAATGTGATGGTGGTGGTGAATACAAAGTTGTGCAAAACTGTGCAATAGAAGCAGGGATACAATTTAGAATGCCATGCCCTTACACATCACAATAAAATGGTAGGGCTGAGAGAAAACACAGGCACATTGTTGAATTTGGCTTGACATTGCTAGCACAAGCCAAAATGCCTTTACATTTTTGGTGGGAAGCTTTCTTCACAGCAGTTTATCTCATAAAGAGATTGTCCTCTCTAGTCATTCAAAATGAAAGCCCTTACTTATTGCTTTGTCAAAAGGAACCTGACTACAATTCCTTAAAACCCTTTGGGTGTGCTTGCTATCCCTGTCTTAAACCCTATAATCAACACAAACTACAATTCCACAAAATTAGATGTGAGTTCTTGGGGTATAGTAACTCTCACAAAGGATACAAATACATAAATTCTCATGGAAGAATCTTCACTTCAAGACATGTTGTTTTCAATGAAGAACATTTTCCATTCCATGATGGATTTCTCAATACAAGAAGTCCCTTGAAAACACAAACTGAGAGTTCATCTCTTCCTTTTTCTTTGCCTACTACAAGTAATCCACATATTGGAGCCGCCACACTTCCATAAGATAACAATCTTGGTGATGAACAAGAACCAACCAATCCAACTGAGAGTGTTGCAATTAATTTTAGTAGAGATTAGGCTGCAAATAATTCAACAAGGAGCAGTCCAATTTCTGAAAATAATTCACCAAGCAACATTCAAATTCCTGATCTCACAGAAATAGTTGTTGGAGATCACCAAGATCTTGTTGAACCAAACATCAACACTCATTGGACCAGGAGCAAAGCTGGAATTCATAAGCCAAAGAAGCCATATGTTGGGTTTGTTGAAACTACCACAGATGAGAAGGAACCAGAAAATGTCATAGAAGCACTCACAAGACCATAGTGGAAAGAAGCTATGGAAAAAGAGTATCAGGCACTTATGTCAAATCAAACTTGGCTCCTGGTACCATATCAAGGCCAAGAAAACATCATTGATTCTAAATGGGTCTTCAAGACCAAGTACAAAGCAGATGAGATAATTGAAAGGAGAAAGACAAGACTAGTAGCAAAAGGATTTCAACAAACAGCTGGATAAACAACTGGATTGAACTATGAAGAGACCTTCAGTCTAGTTGTCAAGGCCAGTACAGTTCGGATCATACTCTCAATTGCAGTACACCTCAATTGTGGGGTCAAACAGCTGGACATAAATAATGCATTTCTTAATGGCTATCTCAAAGAAACTGTATTATTTATGCATCAACCAAAAGGATTTGTAAACTCAACTAAATCTGAACATGTTTACAAGTTATCCAAGGCAATTTATGGATTAAAACAGACCCCAAGAGCCCGGTTTGACAGCCTAAAAAATGCCTTAATCAGCTGGGGTTTCAAGACCACAAAAAGTGATTCCTCACTATTCACTCTAAGAGGTACATATCACATTACCTTCTTACTTATATATGTGGATGATATAATTGTCACAGGGAACAACGCCAAGTTCTTGGAATCCTTCATCAAACAACTCAATGATGTGTTTTCACTTAAGGATCTTGGTCCACTACACTACTTCTTAGGCATAGAAGTCCAAAGAGATGCATTTGGTATGTAATTGAAGCAATCAAAATACATAGGAGACATCCTAAGAAAATTCAAAATGGAAAATACTTCATCTTGTCCAACACCTATGATAACCGGCAAGCAATTTACAGCTGAAGGGGAGAAATTACAAGACCCAACCATGTTCAGACAAGCTATAGGAGCTTTGCAATACTTAACAAACACAAGGCCAGATATAGCATTCTTAGTTAACAAGCTCAGCCAATTCGTGAGCTCTCCCACTATAGATCACTGGTGAGGCATAAAAAGAATATTGAGATATCTTCAAGGTACCATTCAACACTGCCTACACATCAAACCATCAACTAACTTGGACTTAGTAGGATTCTCAGATGCAGACTGGGCAACAAGTATGGATGATAGAAAATCCATGGCTGGTCAATGTGTCTTCCTTGGTGAAACACTTGTTTCTTGTTCTTCGAGGAAGCAAAAGGTAGTCTTAAGATCCAGTACAGAGTCAGAATATAGAGCATTGGCTGACTTAGCTGCTGAAATAGCATGGACCCATTCACTTCTTGATGAATTGAAACTCCCTCTGCCAAGAAAACCAACATTGTGGTGTGATAACTTGAGTGCTAAAGCACTAGCTTCAAATCCAGTTATGCATACTCGATCCAAACACATTGAAATTGATGTGCACTACATCAGAGACCAAGTATTGCAAAATGAGATTGTTGTAGCCTATGTTCCATCAGTTGATCAAATAGTTGACTGTCTCACTAAAGCATTAACTCATACACGATTCATCCAACTCAGAGACAAACTTGGGGTGACTCCCTCACCCATCAATTTGAAAGGGGGAATTAGAGACAGAATCCCTTAATATGTGGATTCCAATGATTGCCTTTGATTGTATCAATCTTTGTAATTATTGTAATTATCAATCAATGGTTATCAGCATTGATTGTTACCTTATTTGTTGTAGTGTCGTGATACTAGGTATTAATTGTAGGATTATATACTGTCAGGTTTTGACTATATATGTATATTGTAATCAACAAACTAAATACAATATTCTTTCACCTTTCATTACCCTTTTCTCACTATGTATTGATCCATTTTTTACAACATACAATATACGCCTAAAATTCCCTCTCAATACAATGATTTTACCACTAAAAGGTTTATGAGTGTTCTCTTGACTTTCAGCCCTCATGACATCCCTTAGAGTTCTATCCAGAGCTTCAAAACATAATTTATTGATCATTGGAGCTTCATCCTATATAATTAATTTAGTTTCAATCAACAATCTGGCACGAAGGCTTCCTTGAGGTATGTTGCAGTTTGATTGTTCATTTATTAACAAAGGAATGCAAAAGGTAGAATGAGCTGTTTTCCCTCCCAAAAGTGACAAAGAAGCTATACCGCTAGAAGCTACAATCAACCCTTTTGATCTAATGGTAGTAGAAAATGTTTTCCACATAAAAGTTTTTCTTGTGCCGCCATAGCTATATAAGAAAAAAGAAACTGTCAACTTCTAACAGTATTGTTGTCATTATATTCTCATAGACATCCACTTGCTCAGCAGTTAGAGATTGAAAAAGAAAAGAATACATTTCAGACATTTTTATTTTGTCATAATTTAATTCATCAATAATGAATCTATTCTCATAAATAAAATAATCTGAATGAATATGTTGCGGTAGACTGCTAAAGTCTTTTAAAGACTTACCATTTGAAATTAATAAGTCTTCTACTTGTAGAAGACAAAGGTTTTGTATTTGAGCATCTTCAATTGTAAGACCTACCAAAAAAATTAATATGTCATAGAAGGTATTTATAAACTTTGAGGAAAACATAAATTTATACTTGGTAGGTTAAACTTTTTTCTTTTTTGGTATATAATGTCAACTAATAGTAATTTCTAAGTTTTGTTCCACAATTCATCAATGTTGATCAAGGATGATCAAGAGCTTTGAAGAATCCAAATCCTTTGTGTTTGATGATGGCTGGTGTTACTGTTGTGTATGGGTGGGAACAGGGGTAGATTGTATGTAATCCACACCTTGTTTGAATCCAAAACAAGTTTGAATTGAAAGCCTTTTTAAATGGAATGTTTTTCAACTAAGTGAAAAACAACCTGTTGTTTTGTCGAAACAACCGGTTGTTCTATACTTAGAAGGTTTTTGAAAAGGTTGAAAAGTGTTTGGCTTTATTGACTAAGCTGTCAAAGCCAAAATAATCGATTGTCCCGATAAAGCAATCGATTGTTTGTTTGAAAATCCTAACAGCTTTGTGTTTTTGAATTGAATCTTTATTAAATGTTTCTAACTAATTGTGCTCCTGTTTTAAATGCTTTTTGACCACTTGGTTGGTCTATATTAAGTTGGTTAGATGCTCCTGAAAAGTAAGAAACAGTTTTGAGAAATAAAAGTGAGATTTGACTAAGAGTTTTCTAGATTCATTCAAGCTTTGAATTTTCATGTGTGTGGAATAGGACTGGGTTGTATTTCTGATCTTGAAGCTTTGTAACTCCCAGGTGTATCCTGTTCTCTCTTCCTTGATTACTGTATTTCTGTAAAAGTTTGTAAGTGCAGATTCAGAGGGGTTCTGAATTATGTGTTGTGGTGTGCCAAAGGTTGTGTGTTTCTTGAGGGGTTCAAGGTCACTACTTTGGTGTGTGGTGTGTGTAATATGTGATTGATTGCATAGTGGAACCCAGTGGTTTCTGGGAACTGGATGTAGCCCTTGTGAGTAGGGTGAACCAGTATAAAACTGTTGGTGTGCTTTTCTCTCATCCTTAACTCTTTTAATTACTATTTTAAGTTGTTTTGAATATCTCCTGATATAAACAACCGATTGTTTCGTAGAAACAACCGATTGTTTTTCTATGATTCTCTTAAAACAGTTTGTATTTTTGGCTAACTTGATTCCTTGATCTGTTATTCTGCACTAAATTTCATTATACCTTCAATATTTGCGAAAATATTTTATAAACAATTCACCCCCCCTCTTGTTTAAAGCCATATATTCTAATAATCAGGTCTAGACACAGTATTCATGAGTAACAGTGTACTAAACAATCTTCTGAACTGAATTCTTGAAGCAAGGTTGCTGGCCTCTATAATGGCATTAGTAAATTCTTTATCATCTGCTAATAGCCCCATTGCATAGCAAGCTTCTTTCTATGTTTTGTAAATTACCCCATTAACAGTCTTGATGTTATCATAATTATAACACCTTCAATAATATCCCGAGATAATATAATTCTCTTGACCCAGGAGGAATATATGTAAGCCTTCCAATACTAACACCCATCTTCCTTGGCTTCCATTCTCTTCAGTCTGTCGTTCAAACAAATTGGCTAGAATATTTAGAATAGGTAAAAAGTTGCCCCTCTAGATAAATTTTATTAGCCTCAAAAGCTAAAAACATTGTTCGTTTATGTTCATTTGTGTTCAATATTTCATCAATTTCTTCATTGTCTTTAAATAGAATGGGTTGCTCGTATAACAGATGAAAAGTCAACCTTTGAACTAAAGGCCATCTAGTTGACAATCTAATTGACAAAGCATGTCAAGCAACAAACAATGGGAATTAAATAACATAATTTTCTTACTTTAGCTAGCATAAATTAAGTGTTGAGCAATATTGAGTTATAATATGAACACATTTCAATCATCGTTGCAAATAACTTAAATGTAGAATTGATGGAAAGAAATATATGAAAGATAAGAAACTAATTTTGTACGTGTCATACCTGTACTGTTAAGTCTTAGAAAAAAAAAGGAAATAGAAGTATTATTTTGTCCAAGTGCAAAGATAGGAATAGAAGATTTTGATAAGACATTATATTTATTACAATTTTGCAGCAGAAGCAAAAGTATGATCAGAACAACTATATTACCCTACAAATTCAAATAAGAAATAGTTATTAAAAAACAAAGGATCTACTGATTGTTGGCTTATAACATTGGCCAAGAAAAAAAAGTAGACCTTTGGAAAGTGTTTGACCTTGCCTTTTATTCATAATCATTGCAAAGCACCATGATACTAAGAATTGTCTTCTTTGAAACTTGAAAGGCAGTCCTTAATATGAAGTAATCAAGTCCATTTTAGGAATGAATATTTTATGACCAATGTTTTTGCCTGTAATCACTGTACCACCAATAACATTCTTCCCCAACTCATTAACTTGTAATCATGTGTCATTACATAGTCCATTAGCTTGATCAATATTTCTTTAAAGCATTATTGGGTCACCAGTTTTGAGTTTCAGGCAATGATTAGGAATCCAGAGCATCCAATATCGTTTAAAAACTCTAATGTAAACCACTCAACTTAAATGTCTTCATCTTCATTAGATTGGCAAGGTGTGTTTGAACTTAAGTAAGTAACTTCTTCTCTAAGCATTAAACATATGGTAAGTTCATTGAACTGATCTACACATTCAGTTGTTGGACAAAGTATTGCACCGTCATAAAAAAAGTTAGCATTGCTCATATTATTCAAGAATTTAGGATACACAAATTCAACTAAGCTAAGTAAAGGTGAATGAATGTGTTCAACTAAGAGATGTTTGGGTATTTCAATTATGCCTTCACCCATTTCATTTAAGTTCATATTTCCATCACCAATCTTTACAATCCAATCAAGAAATTCTTTGATATCTGCAGCACTTTCAACTGATTCCTGACTTGTTAATCTCATATTCTCTAGAAGTTTAAAAACTTTGCAGTATTTTCATAATTGAGAAAAGTTTATTACTGTCTTTACAATGTCGTATCTTGATCCCTTCATGTCAACAGGTAGAATTTGCCTAAAATCACCTCCTAATACAACAACTTTACCATCAAAAGGCTGGGAACTGTTCTTTTCATCTACAACCTTCATAATAATAATATTATAAAATAATTATAATAAAAATACTATAAAATTGTATATATTAATTTTAATTATCATTTTTTAGAATGATTTGATATAATGTAATGTGTAGATTTTGGAGCATATTAAATAAATTTCACTTGTAAACAAATCATTACATATTAGTTACAATAAATAATTCAATAATTTTCAAATATAAGTAATTCAAATTTTCAAACAAATAAATTCTTAATGTAATAAGTGGAATTCATTATTAACAATGTTTACTGCTGCAACTATCTTTATTTTCATAGTAATGAGCTTTTATGTTTTTTATGTAGAGTTTGTAGAAGTAACATTGATTTTAATTTGTGATTTTATTTGAACATTTGTTAACATATTTTAAGAAATAATTTGTTAAATTAGACCTAGTTGCAATATTTTGTATTAATGTGAGCTTGATTATTGAAATAAATAAAAAGATAATGACAAAATCATTTTGTTCCAAATAATGTGCGATACTAAAAATAAGTATTTGAGATTTTCAATTTATTGAAATTGATTCTGGTTAAAGAAGATCGATAAATATTTGCAATAGATAGAGAAAAATATTTGCAATATTTATTTGAAGAAATTTGTTTAAAAAAATGAATTTAAATGATAAACAAGAAACAATGCCAAATAAAATATTCCATAAACCACACAGATTTAATTGTTTTTGTTTTTATTAATAATTAACTTTTTAAAAAAATCAGAAAAATATTTATGGTTATAAGCATATCTGTTTGGATTTGTGCAATTACACAATTCTTCCCCATTTTTACTCTAATAATTATTGTCTATTGAGCTTCTTCTCATTTTTATACCATTCTTCATTATATTTTTCAAGTTGTTTCTCTTAGTGGGCTTGAGAGAAGAGAATGACATTAAATAAGAAAATAATATTAAATAAAGGAATAACATTAAATTACATTAAATAAAATTGTAGAAAAAAAACACATATAAGGGCATAAATTAATGCTATGACAATAAATTTAAATTCACTTTATTTTAAAAAAAATTCATAAAACATCTAAAATAAATTATTATTAGGCTTTCATTTGAACTCATGCGACAACCACTTCTTTTGAGAACAAATTTAATATTTATTAATAAAAATAAATTTTATATTTTAAAATAAATTAATTTTATGTATCATATTTAAATTATAATAATAATATCATAAAATAAATTTAATAAAAAAATACTATAAAAATTGGTAAGTAACAATAAACACTTATGTAAAAAAAAAAGATTCATCCTAAAAGGTGTATAGTTTGAATTTAATAATTTGGTATGTTGACACCTACTTCAAAAATAATCTTATCGCCTTCTTTAAAGTCATTTAACATACATAAATTCTTTCATTCCACTCTAAATTTTGTTGATTGATTTGACGAGATTTCTTCACTATTTTGTATAAAATATAACTTATATAATTAAATATATATATATATATAAATTTAAATGTAAATGTGAATAAGAAAATAAAATAATACAAATCAAATATTAATATATAAGAAATAAACATTAGCATATATGAATAAATAAAAAAACTAAACATACTAAAATTAATATAAACAATGCATAAAGATAAATAATACATGTAAATAAATAAATTGTTCAAGTATTAACAAATTAATACAAATTTTGAGAAAGTAACAATAAACAGTCATGTACAAAAAGGATTCATCCTAAAAGACGAATAACTTGAATTTAATTATTTGGTACGTTAACCTCTGCTTCAAAAACAATTTTATTGCTTTCTTTGAAGTCATTTAACCTACGAAAATTCTTTCATCCCGCTCCAAATTTTGTTTGTTGATTTAATTGACACGTTTTTCTTTACTATTATATATAAAAATATAATTTATATAGTTATATATATTATAAATATTATATATATATATATATATGTAATTGTAAATGATAAAACAAAAAAAAAAATTACAAATATATAAGAAATAATCATTAGCATATGCGAATAAAAAAAAAACTAAACATACTACAATTAATATAAACAATCCATGAAAATAAACAATACACATAAATAAATATTCCAAGTATAACACAAACTGACAAAAATGTTGAGGAAAGTAAATAAGAGTTATGTAAAAAATGACTCATCCTAAAAGTCGAATAACCTAAATTTCATTATTTGATATGTTAACCTCTGCTTCAGAAATGATCTTATTGTCTTCTTCAAAGGCATTTAACATGAAATTATTTCATCCCGCTCAAAGTTTTGTTGATTTATTTGGCACATTTTCTTTCACTTTTCTGTATAAAAATATAATTTATATAATTATATATATAATAAGAAAATAAAAATTAAGTTAAATTTATTATATAAAAAATAAACATGAGTATGAATAAGTAGTTTTAGAAATTTTATTTATTTGAGATTATTATTTAAGTAGGAAATAAAATAATTTAAAATTTGTATTTATTTAGGATTTTAGAAAACGTACAAACTTAATAATTTTAAATTTTTATCTAAGAATGACATTAGATAATGTAGGATATGGATATATTTAGAATTTTGATTAATTTAGAAATTTTATTAAATTTTCAATTTTTATCTAAGAATGACATTACAAATTTTTGGATTTTTATTTATTCAGGATTTTGAAAACTTTAAAATTTTATTTATTTTATATTTTTATTTAAGTAGGAAATAAAATAATTTATGATTTTGTATTTATTTAGCATTCTTAAAAACTTTTGAAGTTTTATTTATGTACAACATAAAATAACTTATCATTTGTATTTATTTAGGATTTTTGATATTTTAGAAATTTTATTTATTTAAATTTTTATTTAAGTAGGACATTAAATAACTTAGAATTATTATTATTAATATTTTGAATAATTTCATAATTTTATTTATTTCAGATATTTTATTTAAGTAGGACATTAAATAATTTAGGATTTTTATTTATTTAAAATTTTATATATTGTAATTTTTTATTTAAGTATGACATTCAATAATTTAGGATTTGTATTTATTATATATATATAAATGTAAATATAAATGTAAATGATAAAATAAATTAAAAAAATTATAAATATATAAGAAATAATCATTAGCATATGTGAATAAATAAATAAAATAAACACACTAAACTAATATAAACAATACATCAACATAAATAATACACATAAACAAATAATTTAAGCATAACAAACTGACAAAAATTTTGAAAAAAGTAAGTAACAATAAATAGTTATGTAAAAAATAACTCATCCTAAAAGCTGAATATGTAAGGATCTAGAAATTTATTTGGAATAGAAGTGGTGTAATAGAAAATTCATAGTGGTCAGACCTCGGACGTCGTCCAAGGTCTGAGGGCGGCATGGTAAAGATCGGTCGGTTGGGTCATAGTGGGTTCCAGGAAATCACATGCACCAAGGTGTGATTTGAACCTTAGATACGCTATGCATGCGAAACTCTATGCTGGGGCATAAGAGATTGTCCTTAGTGTTGCATGCATTGGCGCGCGAGGAGTTGGTACCGACCTGTCCTCGGGCAGGAGAAGCTACCGACGTCACCGAGTCATGTGGGACTGATACCACAGACTTAGAGCAATGGGAGGACGAGCCCTCAACTGGGTGTGACGATGTGACATCGGTGACCAGAGTGATGCGATGTGTCCTCATCACACACAAGGGCGATGAGAGATCGCCAGGAGGAGAGACACATCGGTCATTGACCATGATGAGAGATCGCCAGGAGGAGAGACACATCGGTCATTGACCATGATGAGAGATCGCCAGGAGGAGAGACACATCGGTCATTGACCATGATGAGAGATCGCCAGGAGGAGAGACACATCGGTCGTCTTCCAGGATGAGACATCGGTCGTCTTCCAGGATGAGACATCGGTCGTCTTCCAGGATGAGACATCGGTCGTCTTCCAGGATGAGACATCAGTCGTCTACCAGGATGAGAGAAACATCGGTCATCGGTGGATAGTTGAGAAGCGATCAGTCATCGGTGGATAGTTGAGAAGCGATCAGTCATCGGTGGCTGTTCATCGGGGGGTCCTGTTACACGCAGATAAGCTGGGACCCAGGCTCCCAGCGAAGGCATTCTGCATGCGCGACACGTAGACAGTAAGGGCGCCCAGAGTCGTTGGCGTCAGAGTTTTGGTAGGGCAAGTGGCCCAGAGTTAGTGCGCACGGAGACGCCACGTGGCCATTCTGTTAGATTTGCATTCAATTAGAGGAAACCCACACGCAAAGTTCTCCCAGAGAGTGGGTGATGGCAGCGAAGATTTATGGACGGTCCTCTGAGGGATTAAGTTCATTTCGGTTTTCCTTCTACCCTTTCCTCCTTCACTCTACGATGCGGCCACCCTCCATTAGCAGTTGACGATCGGAGTATCATTTTGAAGACCGGCGGCTGCCATTGGACTCCTGGGAGGTTACTCTGCAAGTTTTCTGCTCAAAGCCTTAAAACAGAGTAAGTCGTTTTGCTCTGTTCTTTGAGTCGAGTCTGAATTTGAGAGGGTCGTCTCTGCATAGGTTGTGCATACAACTCTTTTAGCTTCAGAAATCGTCTCTGTTAACGCAGAAAATGAGTAATCTCGTTAGATTTGTGATCGGGACTCTATGGTGCAGGTTAAGGCATCCTTGAGTTCTCGGTGGGTTTGGAGCTATTAGTGAGATTGGCTCAAGTCCAGGTAAGGGAAGCTAGATTTATTTTCAATAAACCTTAAGCTAGAAGATTCTGATGTTGGGGTGACGTGGTCGCCGGTTTCAAACTTTCTTGCACGATGCTCTGTTTTATGTGTGGATCGGAATTTGTTTGAGCTTGAAAATGTGATACTTTAAATATGGTAGATGCTGTGAAATGCATATGATCTTCTAAATCTTGAACTTTAGTATGATTTGGATTGTTTAGAAACGGTGTAAAAATATGTATGATTGACTGGTTCAAATTGTGTGTTGTATGATATATGGAGTAATGTGAAAAGTGGGATCAAGGCATAGTATTTTCAGGAAAGAAAATACCGTGTAAGATCGTGTAGAGTGTGCATTGACCGGTGATTTGTCTAGAAGGAGATATCCTGACTCTCCTGATATAATGGAATCATATAGATGAAGTTATTCAGGCGTTGAGAGTCAAAGGAGGTTCATATGTATGGGTAAGTTGTTTGAAAGATAACTAACTTGACCTGTTGTATGGATTAACCCTGTCATACTAGGAGAGTGATGATATTGAGATTGAGATTATTTTTATGCGCATAGCTGTGTGGATTTCACAGCGACCCTGTGTGAATTTCACAGTGGTGTAGTATGACAGGTGCAGATCTCTGAGTCTAGTCAATGCACGAGTCTTCCGGAAGTAGAGTCAAGTGTCTACGTGTTGTGAGTCAGTGGAAATTCTGACGTGAGAAAGATTAATATTGAAATTATTGGTAGACACTTGATGAAATTGTGAAATGTGTGAAAAATGATGGTTTATGATGATATCAAGTTTCATATTTAAAGTTTTTAAAATAGTTAGCTTACCCTGTGTTTTGTTTTGTGGTTGTTTCCTTTAAAACTGTGATGATCGTGTATAATTTACACGGGAGCAGATGATGTTGCAGGTAGTAGAGGTCCTTAGTGAGCATTTTTGGAGAAAGGGATCGTCTGTCTTGAATGCTGTATTTTGTTTTATTTTGAAAACTCCTAATAGAGATGTATTAAAATTCCCTAGAAAAGGGATGTTATTTTGAGATACAATGTATGGAATGGATGAATTATATTATATATACCTATGTAAATTTTTTATATTATTGTTTTACCTTTATTTTATTATATAAAAATGAATAAGATATTGAGGGGCGTTACAGAATAACCCAAATTTCATTATTTGGTACGTTAACCTTTACTTCGAAAACAATTCTATTGTCTTCTTTGAAATCATTTAACATAAAATTATTTAACCCCAGTCCAAATTTTATTGATTTATTTGACGCATTTTCTTCCACTTTTCTATATAAAAATATAATTATATAATTATACATATAAATTTAAATAAGAAAATAAAAATAAAATTATAATGTAAATATTAATATATAAGAAATAAACATGAGCATATACAAATAAGTAATTTTAAAAATTTTATTTCTTTGATATTATTATTTAAGTGGGTAATAAAATAATATAGGATTTGTATTTATTTTGGATTTTAGAACACATAGAAATTTATAAATTTTAGATTTTTATCAAAGAATGAAATTAAATAATCTAGGATATATATTTATTTAGAATTTTTATTAATTTAAAATTTTTATTTATTTAAAATTTTAAAAAACTTTTACAAATCTTTTGAATTTTTATTTATTTATAATTTTAAAAAACTATAAAATTTTATTTTTTTTATATTTTTATATAAGTAAGAAATAAAATAATTCCTTATTTTGTATTTATTTAGGATTTTTAAAAAATTTTTGAAATTTTATTTATGTATGAACTAAAATAAGTTATGATTTATGTTTATTTAGGATTTTGGATATTTTAAAAATTTATTTATTTCAAATTTTCATTTAAATAGGACATTAAATAATTTAGAATTATTATTTATTAATATTTTGAATAATTTAAGAATTTTTTTTATTTCATATATTTTATTTAAGTAGGACATTAAATAATTTAGAATTTGATTTTTTAAAACTTTTAAATAATTTAGAGATGTTATTTATTGTAACATTTTATTTAAGAAAGACATTCAATAATTTATGATTTGTATTTATTTCAAATATATATATATATATAAATGATAAAATATATAAAAATTAAAAATATATAAAAAATGATCATTAGTATATGCGAATAAGTAAAAAAATTAAACATACTAAATTAATATACACAATACATGAACATAAATAATACACATAAATAAATAATTCAAGTATAACAGACTGAAATTTTTTTTGAGGAAAGTATGTAAAAAAAGACATATCCTAAAAGTTGAATAACCCGAATTTCATTATTTGGTATGTTAATCTCTGTTTCAAAAACAAACATATTGTCTTCATTGAAGTCATTTAATATAAAATTATTTCTTCCCTCTCCAAGTTTTGTTGATTTATTTGGCGCATTTTCTTCCACTTTTCTGTATAAAAATATAATTATATAATTATACATATAAATTTAAATAAGAAAATAAAAATAAAATTATAATACAAATATTAATGTATAAGAAATAAACATGAGCAATACAAATAAGTAATTTTAAAAATTTTATTTCTTTGATATTATTATTTAAGTAGGAAATAAAATAATATAGAATTTGTATTTATTTAGGATTTTAGAAAACATAGAAATTTATAAATTTTAGATTTTTATCTAAGAATGAAATTAAATAATTTAGGATGTGTATCTATTTAGAATTTTAATTAATTTAAAAATTTTATTGATTTTCGATTTTTATCTACAAATCTTTGGATTTTTATTTATTTAGAATTTTAAAAAACTATAAAATTTCATTTATTTTATATTTTTATTTAAGTAAGAAATAAAATAATTTCTGATTTTGTATTTATTTAGGATTTTTAAAAACTTTTGAAATTTTATTTATGTATGACATAAAATAAGTTATGATATATGTTTATTAAGGATTTTGGATATTTTAAAAATTTATTTATTTCAAATTTTCATTTAAATAGGTTATTAAATAATTTAGAATTATTATTTATTAATATTTTGAATAATTTAAGAATTTTTTTTATTTCATATATTTTATTTAAGTAGGACATTAAATAATTTAGGATTTTATTTTCTTAAACTTTTAAATAATTTAGAGAATTTATTTATTGTAACTTTTTATTTAAGAAACACATTCAATACTTTATGATTTGTATTTATTTAAAATATATATATATATATATATATATATAAATGATAAAATATATAAAAATTAAAAATATATAAGAAATAATCATTAGCATATGTGAATAAATAAAAAAGTTAAACACACTAAATTAATATAAAAAATACATGAACATAAATAATACACATAAATAAATAATTCAAGTATAACAAACTGAAACTTTTTTTTAGGAAAGTATGTAAAAAGGGACATATCCTAAAAATTGAATAACCCGAATTTCATTATTTGGTATGTTAATCTCTACAAATATATTGTCTTCATTGAAGTCATTTAATATAAAATTATTTTTTCCCTCTCCAAGTTTTGTTGATTTATTTGGCGCATTTTCTTTCACTTTTCTATATAAATATATAATTTATATAATTATATATATATATATTAATAAGAAAATGAGAAAATAAAAAAATATACAATGTAAATATTAATATATAAGAAATAAAAATGAGCATATACAAATAAGTAATTTTAGAAATTTTATTTCTTTGAAATTATTATTTAAGTAGGTGATAAAATAATCTAGGGTTTGTATTTATTTACAAAACGTAGAAATTTCTTAATTTTAGATTTTTATCTAAGAATGAAATTAAATAACTTAAGATATGGATTTATTTAAAATTTTCATTAATTTAGAGATTTTAATTATTTTTTATTTTTATCTATGAATTATATTACAAATCTTTGGATTTTTATTTATTTAAAATTTTGAAAAACTTAAAAATTTTATTTATTTTTTATTTTTTATTTAAGTAGGAAATAAAATAATTTTCGATTTAGGACTTTTAAAAACTTTTGAAGTTTTATTTATGTATGACATAAAATAACTTATGATTTGTGTTTATTTAGAATTTTGGATATTTTAGAACTTTATTTATTTAAAATTTTCATTTAAGTAAGGCATTAAATAATTTAGAATTATTATTTATTAATATTTAGAATAATTTAACAATTTTAGTTTTTTAAATATTTTATTTTAAGTAGGAAATTAAATAATTTAAGATTTATATTAGTTTAAAATTTAAATAATTTAAAAATATAATTTATTTTAAACTTTTTATTTAAGTATATCATTGAATAATTTAAGATTTGTATTTATTTATATTGTTAAATAATTTAGAATTTTTATTTATTGTAATTTTTTATTTAAGTATGACATTCAATAATTAGGATTTGTATTTATTTCTAATTTTAAACAATTTAGGTATTTTATTTATTGAAAATTTTTATTTAAGTACTACATTTATTAATTTAATATTTTTATTTGTTTATAATTTTAAATAATTTAAGATTTTTTTATTTCCATTTTTTATTTAAGTATGACATTAAATTATTTAGGATTTGTATTCAATGAGGATTTTGACTCATTTAGAAATTTAATTTATTTAAAATTTTTATTTGTATAAAACATTAAATCATTTAGATTTTGTATTTATTTAAAATTTTAAAAAATTTAGAAATATTATTTATTTTTTATTATTATTTAAGTAAGAAATAAAATTATTTAGGATTTGTTGTATTTACTTAAAACTTTGAAAAAACATAGAAATTTAATTAATTTAGATTTTCATTTAAGAATAACATTAAATAATTTAGAAATTTTATTGATTTTCAATTTTTATTTAAGAATGAGATTAAATGATTTACGAATTATATTGATTTTGAATTTTTATTTAAGAATGACATTAAATATTTTTTGACTTATATTTATTTATGATTTTCAAAAATGTATAAGTTTCATTTATTTGAGTTGGAAATAAAATAATTTAAGATTTTCTTCTTATTTAGGATTTTGAAAAATGTAGAAATATTTTATTTATTTGAGATTTTTATTTAAGAATGACATTAAATTATTTAGGATATGTATTGATTTAGCATTTTGAATAATTTAGTAACTTTATTGATTTTTGATTTTTATTTAAGAATGACATTAAAATTGAGTAAATTTATATTTATTTAGGATGTTGAAAAACTTATAAATTTTATATTTTCATTAAAGTAGGAAATAAATAAAAGATGAGGAATAGTAAGAAAACATAATGAGAGTATTGTCATACAAAGAAACGATTCAAATTTTGTAATTGGAAATAGTTTTATCTAAGCAAGAATATGACTTTAGTTAAAAGACATCCATAACACTGAAAAATCCAGAAATTAAACAGGATGAAGAATAATTGATGTATGATTTATACAAAATATATAGGTAATAAAAACAAACCATGAATTAAGGTTCATGAAATAAATAAAAAAAAACATTTTTAAATAAACAAAAGTACAGAAAAAAAGTACAGAAATTAAAGATCATGAAGAATAATTGATGTTTCATTTATACAAAATATACATAAAAACAAAAAATCCATCACTTAAGGTTCATGAAAAAGAAAACATTTTTGAAAGAATCAAAACCTAAAAAGATCTAATACAGTTTTGGGAAAATACATACTTTAAGCGTAAGAGTGTTAGAAAAAGAAGATAAAACATAACCAATATTGAGTTTGCAATTTTGAATAAAAGGAGAAACCATATTGAGTTTGAAAACGTATAAAAGCAAACATTAATAATGTAAAAAAAATCTTAACTTTTAAACCGTGCAAACAAATTTGTTTTTCCATTACAAAGAACATGGTTCTACTTTAAGCATTACCATTAATGAAATTGTTGTTTGACTTTAGAAAAAGAAACCTACAGGAAAATATAGTTGTCAGGTTGTATACATAAGAGATTTAAACAGACATCTATCTATAAACAATCACCTTAAATAATTGAAGGTCCAAGCAACGTGTCAAAAAGATGAAACATAAAGTAAAGCATTTTAAAAATTGATAGAATGATCTAAGAACCCTAGTATGCCAGAAAATGGAAACTTTACGTAGATTTGTTTTGCAGAATTGCAAAAGAGCCTTTCTGTTTAACAAAAAAAAAACGGAACTCTTGCATTGGAAATTTATGAAATAATACACAGATTGCAAGAATACAAACTTTACCTAATAAGATTGACTTTGCAAATTTAGAATCAATGACAAATCCTGATGACTATGAAAATGTATAAAAACAAACATTACCCATACCAAAAATACAAATAGAACTAAGAATAAATAGTGGGTGTCGTAGCCATTGAAAGAGCAGAGGCAAAGAGCAGAGGCAGTACGTTTAGAGGTTGAAGAAGAAGAGGAGGAAGAAGAAGAAGAAGAAGGTGAAAGAGAAGTCATGAAGGAAGAAAAAAAAATGGGCTCAATTACACACAACCTTTACAACTTGTATTCATTGACATTTGGGGTCTTGCCCAAATCCCAAACAAGATTTGTATTCATTGACCTTTACCACATAAGTTAATGACCAGACATTTGCTTGTTCCATGATTCCTGTTAATTGAAATTTAAAATGTGATGTAGGATTGTTTTGTTGTTCTTGAGAACATTGAACAAGTTGACAACAATGATCACATGAAGGTCCTTTTAATTTTCAATATGAATGTGTTAATAAAGACGTGTAGGAATATGAACAAAATGACAACAAAAATAATCATGAGAATGACAACCTATTTTTTGAAAGATTATCATTCAAGTCAATCATAACGAGCATAATAACAACCAGGTTAGATTTCCTATCAACTATATTCTCCCATACAAATCCTTAACTAAAAAACACTTATGTTATGTTTCATCTATTAATAAAATTCTTCTAAATGACATTTCTTCTCCAATGGATGGATGGAGTTGGAGTTGGAGTGTTGTGGAAGCTTGGAGATGGAAGGGATTCTATGGTTTTTGAAGTGGTTTGGGAGAGGAGCCCTAGAAGAGAGGTGAGGCCCACAAAATTTAGGATTCTATCATAAGGAGAATCAATAACAAGTTGAGGACACATGTATGCATCATCACTCTACTCGTTCAAAAGTGATGAATACAAGAGATGGATGGTCCTATTTATAACCTTGGAGGTCGGTTATTGAGAAAGGAAAAGAGAAGGAAAAATTGATTTCAAATTCCCTTGACATGCAGCGCATAGAGTGGATCAAGTGCCACTTGTCCACTCATGGTTTCCACATTTGAGCATGTGCTCAAAATGTGAGAAGCATGCACCTCTCTCCCTTTAGAACCGGCCTAAGGTTTCTCTTGGGCTTAAGTGAGCCCAATTAAAACCCTAACTAGGCTACCCTAACCCTAATTTACTATCATAGGCGCTAATGCAAGTCCAAAATCCTACACTACTAGACCCAAATATACGGCCCAAACGTCCCACACTACTCGACCTAATACAAGGCCTAAAGTATCTTAATCTACTATGTATAATATATAACAAACTAAGGGGCCCATGATGATACTAGCATGGGCCTACTTAGGCCAGTTGAGGCCCAATCTTCTTGAATCATTCGAGTCATAGTCCTAATTTTTGGTCCTTTACCTAGGGATCTTCCATGATATATCTCATTTCATACTAAGCCTCAAACGTACGAAGAAGCTTTAAAAATACTTGAATGGAAATAAGTAATGAATGAAGAGATTGATTCGCTAAAAGCAAATGAAACCTTGTATATAATTTATCTAAACTAGTTCAAATAATACTATTTACATCGATTTTAGAAGACTTATTGTTGGGTCTATTAGTGTCTAAGTTCAAGAGGGAAGGGGTGAATTGAGCTTATAAGATTTTCGCAAGAACACACAATTTTCAGTATTCCAGAGGCAAAAAGAACAGATTGTTTTTACATGAAACAGATTGATTCTTCAGAGCAGTCTTAGCACAATTTGAATTTGTTCAATATAAAATTGTGATCAACAGAGAATTATAACAGAATCAGATCAGTTGAATATTATGAGAATGATGGATACAGCTATGCTTAGAAATCAAACAAAATTACTCAACACAAGGTTTTATCGAGAATGATTCTTTCTCAGATTTTAATGAATAGATTGTTTGTTCACAGATCACTTAAACCATCATATACAACTGCCTTGTTTGTGATTAGAGTGCTTTAACAAATCAGGAAGAACAATTTTTACTTAACCCAGAATTAACAGATTCAACTTCAAAAGAACAGATTTAGTTCTTGACAGAATTAAGCAAAAAACCAGAAATGAGTGCAGGGATGAGAAGAAAAGACACACAAGTTTTTATACTGGTTCACTCATATAGAGCTACGTCCAGTCTCACCTTACCCCAAGGTGGAATCCACTAAAAACAGTATCAATTACTTACAAACACAACAGTTCTTGAACACTACAAGAACAACACAATCAATGCTGAAAAACCCTATTTCAGCACACCTTGCACTCCAAGAAACCCTATCAAGGAGTGACTAACACATACACCTTTACAAACCAGAATAAAGGAAAGATTACACTTGAAAAGAAGATGCAAGAACTCAAAACCAGTAGTTCAATTTGCTGCAGAACTGCACCAACACCTTCACCAAGATCAAAGGTTTCCTAGAACAAGCACACTTGAAAATCTCTTTGGAAAACCTTTCAAAATTATTTCAATCCTTCTTCTCACATTGAAAATGTTTGATCTCTGTTAAAAACGTAATTGCTCAGCACCTTTTCATGTGAGAGAGGCTTTTCTTTTTATAGAAAACAGTTTCTAACTTCTTTTCAAAAAACAGTTGAAAAGCAGTTATAAAACAACAGATTCATTTTTGAACTTAACAGATTTATTTTGTGAAAACCGCCAACTCAGCTAACTGAAATAACTGTCTGAGTTGTACCTTTGGTGCCCTAACTAACTTGTGAAAAACCTTTCAGCTGACCAAAGAATAAACCTGTTCTTTCACAGTGAAACAGATTAAAATATAGCAAACAGGCCAGCTCAGCATTAACTGAAATAACTAACTAAGCTTTACCTGTGGTGCCCTAACAGAATTTTGGAAAAGCCTTTTAACAGAGAAGAAATAAACCGATTCTTTCTCCATGAAACAGATTTATTTTTGTACTGGTTTAAATCTTTTAATAGCACTTTCAAAAGCTTTTCAAAAACCATTTAACCACATCATGTGCTTGATCTAGGCTTGGTTAGGCATCTAGGATAGATCATACAACAAAAGGCAACCTTACACAATTACAAGCCTACATACAAGATCATGTAAACCTATTACAAACTTTACACCAAAACTAGCTATTTTCTACATCAAACACACACAACACAAGGTAGAGAAGAGGCTTCATCCATGTTCAACACTTATTACATCGGTTCCATCATCGATCTAGATGTCAACAATGTAGAATGTCCATTACATTTTACATTAGTTCTATAACCCATGTAATAGCTCCTACTTGTTTTATTTATTGACTTCTGCAAAACATATCACACCGATTCTTGTTTACATGGGTTAAAATTTTAACCAATGTAATATGTAACAATTTTGAAAAAATATTAAAATTTAATATTTTTTCAACTTTTAATTTTAAAAAACATACCAGATATGAATAATCATAACAAATCACAAAAAAAAAATTATCAATAAAATATAAATATATATATATATATATATATATAAATTAATTTTAATTTCAATATTAATATATATTTTCCACAAAACAAAAATGTTATCGAAAATCAAATACAAATTCTCTCAATCTAAAAATCCTAAATACCTAATATATTTATCTTAATCTAAATAGTATTTTAAAAATTGAAACATAACAAAACATAATCTTAAAAACTAACATTTAAAATTAAATTACAAGAATTTAGAGATATACATTATCATCAAAATCATTAGCTATTATTATAACATAAATAATAAGAGGAAAAAAATGTAAAACATTTACTCGGGATTGAAGCAACCCAAATGTAAATTAGTAAAGACAACAAAAAATTTGGAATCAACACAACTCTTTCCAAACACCAAAACACCTCTACAAACAGCGGCGAAATCAAACCCAACAACACAACCAAACACCAAAGATCTTTGTGGACCAAAATAGGAAACACTCAACCTGAAAAATGAGGCAATGCAGAGAGTAATCAATAGCGACAAAACAAAAAATGCAAGCTCCCCTTCAATCCAAAAAACCAAACCCAACAATCGAAAAAATACAACACGACAAAGGAGACTATACGTAACGCAGTGAAAGGGAACACGGAAGAAGAAAAGCGAACCTCAACCAGCGGCGACGAAAATCTCACACCACCCACCACCATGATCAACATCATTGGTGCTCCTAAGAACCCAACCCAAAAATGAAAATGAAAAACGCGACAACCATGAACTTTACACGGTGCAACAAAGGAGAAGAAACAGTGAATGTCTCACACCATTCACTACCGTGATTAATGTCACAGGAGATCCAAAAATACAAACCAAAAATGGAAATACAAATAACCATGAGTACACGACGCAACGAGGGAGAAGAGAAAGCAAACAAGTGTGCGAGAGAAAAGTGAACGTCAAAATGCGAAATCTAAAATTTTAAAACATTGGTTCCCCCTTGCAACCGATGTTATGTGCTTATTACATCAGTTGAGTAGATGTAATATCTATGACATAAATTGCAAAAGTGTCACCACTTAATGTGTAAAGATGTGATTTTGAACCTATTACATCAGTTGTGAGTACAACTGATGTAATATCTATGCCAAAAAATTGGTAAAATGCTAGCGTGTAATTGCAAAAATTACATGGTTTTCATTTAACCAATTTAATAGCGTGTTGTAATATTTGTATTTTACACTAGTGCTACAACCAGAGAATATACCTATTGGATGTGAGTGGGTCTATAACTTAAAGTATAATGCCAATATAGATGTTGAATGCCACAAAGCCTACCCTTTTACCAAAGGATACACCTAACTTAAAGGAACTGATTACTTATATATGTATTCTCTAGATGCCAAAATAACCAATATTTGTCTGCCTATTACTCTAGCTGCTGCCAAGAATTGATTTTTAGAACAACTCGACGTTAACAATGCCTTCCTCCATGGTGATTTAAAGAAAAGTTTTACATGATCTTATCCCAAGGACTAAATACCAACAAGCCAAATCAAGTGTGTCATCTGACTAAGTATTTGGATAGCCTAAAACAAGCAAGCAGACAATGGTATGTTAAGCTTGCTTCATCTCTTCATAACCTCAACTTCATCCAATCTCCTTCATATCACTCCTTATTCATTAAGAAAATTGCACTTCCTTTCTCGCCTTAATCGTTTATGTGAACGACATTCTTCTTGTTGGTAACAGTCTCTATGACATTTAACAAGGTCAAAGTATTCCTAAATGAAACCTTTAAAATCAAAGATCCTGTTTTTCTGAAAAAATTCATTGGGTTGGAGATATCTCGCTCAAGCAAATGGATACATGTTTGTGAAAGGAAATATGTTCTTGACATTTTAGTAGACTCATGAATGCTTGCAGCAAACCATGTTCTACACCTATGACAAAGGACATAAACAAATGTTCAAGCAAGACTATTGCACTTATGAAGCTAAATCATATCGTAGAATGAGTGGAAGGTTACTCTATTTGACTAACACTAGAACTAACATTAACTTCATTGTAAAATTTATGAGCTAGTTCATACAATGTTCTTCTATTCATCATCACAAAGTTGTGATAGCTTGAAACCTCCATGGATTGGCTTGGTTCTTGGCTTGATGGAGAGATTGGCGATAGCAATGAAGAGCGAAGTTTAAGGAGAAGATGCAAAGAGCTCTTGGCTCCTAGGAGTATCGTGAGGAGTGTGAAGAGTGATGGGTTAAGTCTAATCACTTGAAGAATTTGAGAGAGAGATCAAAGAGGTGTTTACCCTAGAGAGAGGAGACAAGGAGAGCTTTGCTAGCAGTGTTGGCAGCATAACTCTGTATATTTTGATCTCTTTTCTTTACATGTAATTTGCCCACTTATTTATAGTGGAAGGTGTTGAACATTTTAGAGCCAAAATTTGAAAATTCAAAATAAAGCTCTCCAATGAGAAGGTGTCATGTGGACTCATGCTTTCCATGTGTAGCTCACACCTTCCATATCTCCACTCCTAGGCTGCCATGTGGACGTCTATGTGCTCCTTGCCAAAGTAAGTTTTGTCCTATATTATATCCTAGACATTTTAGGGTTACATTGGGCTCAAGGAAGCCCAATTGTAACTTTAAGTAGTCACTTCTAACCATAACTAGACCTATTCTACTATTGGTCCAAATACAAAACCAAAAACCTGTGCTACTTGGCACAAGTATTTAGCCCAATTATTTTATGCTACTAAGCCCAATACATGGCCCATGAAATCCTAATATTTACTAGTCAGTCGAAACTCATTCTTCTTGTGTTCTTTTGACCAAAGCTCTAGTTAGTGTTTTGATGACTTGGAGGTCTTCTTGGATATGATTTGTACATTCCTTCATCCTAGAGTTGTCCTCTTGATTGGGCCTACAAAAATAAACAAAAGTTCAAATAGACCCATATTTGAAAGTAAGTCCATAAATAGACTCTAGGTCTTCATCCTCCTTATTATGTAGTTGTGTGTGGTTGGACGGTTGCCATCAAGTTGTGAATTGTATCCTAAGGTACAAAAGGGCTCCCCTACACAAGGTGTTTTCTTCCCCTGGAACTTTTTTATACAATTAAAGACTTTCGATGACTCAAATTAGGCTTTGTGTCCTTACACATGACAGTCAACTATTCGATATTGTGTGTACCTTGGATCATCCTTCAAATCTTGGAAAACCAAAAATTAAATCACTACATCTCACTCTTCCTCTGAAGTCAAGTACCGAGCTCTAGCTTCTAATTCATGTGAGCTACAATGGCTAACATTCCTCTTACGTGATGCTCAGATTGATCCTCATCAGCCAATCGACCTTTACTCTAATAACCAAGTAGTTAGGCACATTACCATCAATCCCTTTTTTTCAAGAACATAGAAAGCACATTGTCATAGATTGTCATGTGGTTAGAGAGAAAGTTCAAGCAAAATTATTTCATCCTTTTACCATCAAAACTATCGAACAACCTATAGATATCTTCACCAAAGCATTAGATAGAAGCATGTTTAATGTCCTTGTTTCCAAGCTTAGAATGATGAGTTTTCATCCTCCATCTTGAGAGAGGCTATTGGGTTTTCTGTTTTTAATGTTTATTTTTGTACGTGTTGCTTTTTAGGCCTATTCGTATTTTTGGCCAACTTTCACACCCTTTTTTTGTTGCCTTTATAAACAATATTCCTTGCATGTAAAATATTCGTATTGTTTAACTTATTGATATGAGTTGATTTAGAAGACACACTCATTGAGTAATTGATTTTACTTGTATTAGGAATTTGATTAACAATTATGGTGATGACTCAGTGAAGATTGTCACTTGACATGAACGTAACCAAGTGGTTAAGTAAGTGTGAAGGTTCTCTTCAAAGAGAAAGGGAAAATACTCACATAAAAGAAAATATGCAAGCGGAAATAAGAGCTCAAAATATAGTAGAATTAATGAAAGACATGGAATTAGAGAAGAAGAAAGGAAAACTTAGATGGTTGGAGTTGTTCATGGAGGTAGAGGAATGAAGGCGGTCACACCACTTGGAGGAGAGAAATTCCAAGATAAGTGATGAAGGGAGTCACCACTTGAAGCATCTAGCCAAGATAAGACTCAAAGAATTTTAGACACTCAGGAAATCACTCACGCAGAGTTTTTTTTACTCAAAAAATTGTTGTGAATTACAAGAGGCAAGCCCTTCAAAATTCAAATATAAGCTAGCTTAGTCCTTAATTTTGTGCCGCTAATTGTGGATCTAGAAGGGATCAAACTTTACACATTTAAGCATGTGCTTAATGTGTGGAGTGTGACTAAGGGGCAGCACATGTGAGACACTTCTAGATGTTAGGGTTTCATCCTCCTATGGGCCATGAACAAGCCCAATTTTTTGATATTTAACACCTTTTCTCGAAAAGATTAAAAGAAAGAATAGTTGGCATCCTAGTACATGCTCTAGTGTTCTGCTCTTGATTATTTTCTGATGGGTGGTAAGGCCTTGTGATCTAGCTTAAGATGTTTAACCTAGCCTTGAATAGTGTTTCTTTGTCATGGTCATCTTCTTGTAAAATTGGGCTAGTTTAGATGGTGATGCTCCATTCATGGTTACATCACTTATGATACAAAAAATTTGCATCATCTTCTTTCTTGATTTAGTGCCTCTTCATTAGTTGTATGTTTTGCTTTCTCTAATCATGAAAATGCATTAAGGTACATGTAAAAAGTAAACCCAATAGATTAAATTATGTTAGGAAACTAATTACAAAAGTGATTTCCCTTTTGATACTATTATAGGTGACAAATTTTGAAGAACAAAAATTATAGAGTGAAGGTGATATTTTATTGGTAAAGGAATACTTCGATGCCTTGATCGACTTAATGGTGAATATATTTATGTGAAACTATGACAATGATGTGAAGGTTAGGTATTTCGAGGAAGGAAGAAAATATGATTTGTTTAAAAGATGGTCCAAGGAGTTGTTTTATGTTGGGAAGAGAGGTTTTGCCTCCAGAAAAAGGACATTCACCAAATGTATGGAGAGGAATGTTGCTTCATTTTTAGTCGAAGATGGTGTTATAGAAAATATGAAGAACTTAAGACTATTTAGCGGACAAGTTTTTATGCAAACAATGATAAGTGAATCCTTGATAAGTGTAAATAATTGAATAATTATTCCAATAATATATATATATATATATATAAAAGGATTTAATGTAATTTAGTGGGAATGACAAAAAATATGACATACTTGTATGTGAACGTCAAACTTAAGAATAACAAAATTAAACCATGATCCTTTTGATTTTGTTCTTGTTCACTAGTTTTATGAATTCTGTTTGCAAGTTCTTATTTTAATCTTTAGTAATTTCCTTCTTTTTGTTATTATATTTTTAAAAAATTCTCAAACTATTATACTTTTTTCGATCTTGTCTTAAGTTCATATTTTATATAATTTTTTTAATTTCTAATAACCACTATTTTGTTTTAAACTTTCTTTTCTTTGGACTAAAATTTCTTTAAAGTACATCTAAAATTTAGTTAGAATAATTATCATTTGATAATCAAGTTCTTTCTTTTTCCTTTTTTAGTTTTATTATTTCAGTACAATGTACGAAAATTGCTTTTATGCGCTTAAAGAATCAAACATATTGCGAAAAATAGTTTCAAAAATGTTTTTAACATAGTTAATTTATGTCATGAATTTAGTTTAATAGGTTTAAATCGTAAATTTTTAACAAAAAAGAGCCCAATAAATTTTTTAATTGTTTTTAAGTGAAATAAATTTATTGTCAATTAGTGATAAATGGTTTAAATCGGAAATTTTTAACAAGAGCCCAATAAATTTTTTATTTGTTTTTAATTGAAATAAATGTATTTTCAATTAGTTATAAATGCATGAATGGATATGATCTTAACTTGTTTTTTAAAAAATAAAATACCTATTTATAGAATATAATTTTTTTAAATGTAATTTTTTTAAAA
This sequence comes from Phaseolus lunatus, assembly GCA_013389735.1. NCBI lineage: Eukaryota > Viridiplantae > Streptophyta > Magnoliopsida > Fabales > Fabaceae > Phaseolus > Phaseolus lunatus. The sequence continues at coordinate 41,684,138 of CM023864.1, read as the reverse complement.
ATAAAATTTATTTTCTTTGTATTTTCTTTTATTTATAAAATAAGTGTTAATGGTAACTTTTGTATTGTGCCTATTAAGTCCAATAAGACTAGAGGATGTGAGCATTGAAAGATAAAGAAGTAATGAACACTTGGTTCCTTCTTTGAAATACCTAACCTAACCTTGGCATATTTGACATGGCTTCTCATCACTATATTCACCAATAAATCGATCAAGATATCAAAGTCTTCATTTACCAATAAAATATCACCTTCACTTTTTTATAATTTGAGTTCTTCTATTCAAAATCTAAGAGAAATCACTCTAATGATTAGTTTCAAAATAACAATTTAATCTATTGGTTTACTTTTACATGAATCTTATTGTATTTTCATGGTGAGAGAAAGCAAAACATAAGACCCGAGAAGAGGCGTGAAATCAAGAAAGAAGATGAACAATGTAAGTACATGCAATAAATAAGGTTTATAAAGACAAAGAAAGGACTTTGAAAGTGGGTCAAAAACATGAAAAGGCCTAAGAAGCATCATATACATACATACATACTTTCATTGTATTTTCTTTCAATTGTAAAATAAATGTTTCATTATATTTTCTTTCATTTGTAAAATAAATGTTAATAGTAACTTTTATATTTCGGTCTCTAAGACAAAGAAGTAAGAATAGTTAAAGAAGAAGACTAGATAATTCTTGGTCAAGCAATAAGGATAATTAAAGAAGATTAGATAATTTTTGTTCAAGAAGTAAGGATAATTAAAGAAGAAGACTAAATATGATAAAGGCAAATTTTTCTTTCATCTCCAAACTTTCTATTTGCACCTTCATACCTTCTCCTTGCATGTTCAAATGATGCTCTCTCAAACGTTACGGCTTGAAAATAATGAAAGTGTTACAACTGAAAGAAAAATATAGGATGTGGGATATATGAGGTTATTTAAAAAGATGGAATTATGCTTTATTTAAAATTATTTAAAAATTTTAAAAATATAAAAATTGATTTTTTACAATTAAAATAAAGATGAAGGAGATATGTGGAGGTGGAGGGAGGATTTGCCAAACATATATCTAGTCATGTTTAAAAAATTCTTTATTTTTTTCGTGCATGCAAACAAAGTGTAAAATAATCATAATTACATAGAACTTTACCTTAGCCAAGTAAACATTCATTTTTGCTAGCTAACTTGCCAACAAGAATTAATTCCATCACTATATTTAAACTCTTTATAAGAGAAGTATCATCATTTTCTTAAACGATTCATTATTACAAGACAATAAGGTCGCTATTTAATTTAGTTAAGGTTTGGTTAATTCTAGGCAGTGCTCATTAGGAGTAAGCCAACCAAGTGCAAGTAGTAGCATGTTTTAGGCTTTTAGTTTACTTTTTTCATTTTATAATATTTTAAAACAATTACGTAAGATCATATTTTAAATAATTCCAGATTATTATGAACAAAAAAAGTACTAGTTTACTAATGAAGTCAAAAAGGGAAAACCCAAGACCATGTCAATCTCAACAATATCAAAGTCCCAGCATTGCTTCTTAAAACTCACAAATGTTAATCATAAAAGTTGTCAAGCACTAATCATTATAATCACTAAAAAGGACTGACGTAAGTGAAATCTGTGATTCTTAAAGAATAAGGTCTGACTATTTTCATTCTTAATTAAACCTGTATCATCAGGTACAAATTCAAGGGTTCTGTCATGTGAAAATTAAGCATTGCTTGAGATATTGGGAGTGAGATTTCAAAACAACCCCACCTGCCACCACCTCTTTTTCCCAAAATAACAAAAACAAATGCAAAAACCTCAAGCTAAACCTTCGAACAAAACATCCGCATAAGGTTGTTCTTATCCATGTTAGACTATGATATTTAGACTCTACTAGTTTATTAGTAACTCTTGTGCCACAAGCAATGTATATATATGTTGACACTTAAAATGCATTTGCATTGCCCAATCTAAAAGCTTGCATGTGCTGTCAACATTCATAACTAACAATTATTTATTGTCAATTAAGTCAATATCACAAAATGCAAATATGATGTTAAGAAGCATCCTTTAACCAAAGGATTATGTAAAAATAACTTTCTATTTACTTTTCCCAGTACTTTCTGGTTTTGTACCCAGTAAAATAATATTTTACCTTGGAAGTTTTGACAGTTTAGTGAAATTCATAAAATTCCACACATGTAATAATTTAATTTAATTTAGATTCTTACAACCCTTTCATAAGGCTATTACTCCCATTTTCACTAGGAAAAGCACAAACACCTTGCCAAACCTACTGCATGTATTAATTAATGAAATTCTAACCTCCCTTTCACCGGATTTGATTGTGTAGGAAGTACTGTTATTTTATACCAGGTATTTCAAGCAAACACAGGGGTTCCAGATCTTTCAGAAGATGAAGGCTGCAAGGCTCGAATGCGAATGTCATATTTTGTATGACTGGCCACTTTGGAGCTAGGAGACGATTCTGCTCCATCTGACACAAGATGAAAGGATGTAGTGTAGCCATTGTATGCATTTCCAATATGGTTGCTACACTTGCGACAAAGAAGCTTGGTTCTTCGGCGAAACAAACCCCATGAGTGCTTATCAAAATGCGGCACACACTGAATTTCATCAACCTGGGTAAATCTGCTAAGATCAATATTGAAGAATGATATAATACCTCGCTTTATAGACTTTCCATATTTTGATCCGATGGATGAGGTGTTCCGGTTTGAAGAGGATAGATTCAATTCATAACCACAAGTACCACAGCTGCCAAATATATAAAGAAAAGGTATTGTAATTTTAACAAGAAAAATAAAGAACCCAGATTCATCGCAAGTACATAGTCCCCAATATAATAAGCTTAGTCTTCAATGTGACTTAAACAATTATAATGACCAGGTTAAGAATACATTTCTAAGAAGACAAGATTGTCATCACCACTTATCATACGTATGTGCATCTAATAAGACTACCGTTTGCTTTACAACCAAAGGGAACGCAACTGGAACTTTTGCCTTGTAATATTAAGTTCTGCAAGCTCAAACTACAGCACTTACCATCCGTGCCATCTAAATAATCCAACAGCCACCCATCAATCAAGCCTTGGAAAACGAGTAAAGAAAGTTAACAAATGACTAAAAATACTTAGAATTAGAACTTACAAAAGTGGAAGCTAACCAACTCCTTTTCTGTTTAAGGTGTTCCATTGCAAAGTGATTGGCAATCTAAGAGCTAACCAGAACTTGAGCAAGCTGATCGTCGAAATATAATCATGATTTAATTATCCTCAATTCTTATCACTTTTCATAAACATATTCCACAAAAAATAACATTACAATCATTTTTCATCATTCAAACTTCATTATTTTGTCTGCTCAGGAACCAACCTTGTTTGAGCTAGGAACATCCACAGCATGATAAAATTAACTCTCAAAACTTGTTTAAAGAGGAATCAAGCATATGCTACACGACCTAACACATGCTAGTAGTCTTCATATAATATACCAAAGGCAAACTACATATACCATTTTTTTCTTCTTTTCTTTTCTATTTCAAAGTGCTCAATGTTAATTCATTACTTACACAACTTTATAGAAGCTACTCAATATTTCATAAGATTAAGAGCAAGCAACCCATTCCTTTCCCATGTAAAGCAGATCATGATTTCAATCAAATACGATCTTAAACTCTTAACATATTGGGTTATAGCTCAAAGAAAAGGGTATACTCCAAACATTCCAATTTTCAAACAGTCCACAAGATAGCAAAACTTGATAAATGGGACACAAGGAAACAACTCTAATTCCAACCACTCTCAACTCAAGAGTAACATTCATGAACACTGCTATTCAAATTGAGTTTCTTTGTAGATGCAGAAAATCTAACAATTCAGATTTAAAAATTATAGTTTCAGTATCGTCACGATCCTTAATATTATAAAAAAAAAATCCTTAACATTATTAAAAGTTATAGACAATTGCACCAAACGTAGCGAAAATTGCGGTCCTAGAAACCCCAAAACTTTGCAATCACAGATCGTCTTTAAAACTTTGCTTAATAAGGAAGAAAAAATAGAAACGTCACTTTTCTTGAGAAGGGGAAAAAGACTGAGTAACTTTCAATCTCTCTACAATGATCAAGTAATTAGTACTCGCGAAAGTGACTGAGTCCCCAATTTAATCCTCTAACACCTGTCTGAGTTCTCCTCTTGAAATTAATAAAATAAAATCTCCCTTAAAATCAAGCGACTTTAATAATCACACTAAATGGGCTAAAAATTAACAATAAAATTTTACAAATTAAAAAAAATAATAGCAAAAAAATTCCTTATCACGATCGACATCGCAGAACTATTTCCCAAACAATTCGATTGCGATTTACCAAAAAGAAAATTTACCCTAAATAGAGAATTAACGAATTTAAGGAAAGTGCGACGAAGATAAGTTAGAAAGCGAACCTGTAGCGGACATCTCTTTGAGAGGAGCAAGATTGGTAGGAGTAAGTTCGGTTAAAGTGACCGTCTTGTTTAAACACGGAATCATCCATCACCTCTAAGGGTTTTCCGGCGGCGGTGGCAGTGGAGGCGGAATGCGGAAGAGCCACCGGGCGGTGATGGGCGAGAGAAAGAGAAGCCAATTGTAGGAAAATTTGGTTTCGTTCGGTGAACAGCGTGTTCCGGAGAATTCGGAGCGCGATATTGACCGAACCCAACGGAACGCGATCGAAATGACACCGTTTTGTGAGGGAGTGGAAGAAGAAGAATATGATGATGATGGAGATGAAGCTTGAGTGAATGAAAATGGGTTTTTGATTTTTATTTTCTTATTATTTACTCCTTTTTAAATATTGGTTATTTATTATTGTGTAAGTTGATTTTGTTTTTTAAACCGCGTGGGGGTAAACAAAGATTCTGTTACTAAGTTAAAAGGATTGATCTGTTTTGTTAGTGGCTTTAGGAGTGATTATAACGGTTCAAAGAGAAATATTATATTGCAAACGAAAATGTTTTCTATTTTACAACAGTAAAATTCCAATCACACACAAAATTATAAAAATCTAGTAATTATACATATGCCAAAATAGCCATTTAGTATGTGCATTACATAGTAATTTTTCAAATAAATATTATCTTTATCTATTAAATATTTTTTTTCTATATACTATATACTACTAGCGGGAACACAGACGCAGGTATCCGCATTTTTTATTTTTACTAACATTGTTTGATATTAAAATTTGAATAAATAATGTTTAATATTAAAATTTGAGTAAATGATGTTATTATTCGTATAATATTAAAATTTATAGTTCATTTTAATAAATATGAACATACGTAATGTCTATGGTCAATAATCAACCGTCGAAGTATATTCATCTGCTAAAAAATTCAATTTCTGCACTTAAGATATAAGAATATGTATTGTAGCTTTGATAACATCTATTTGTATTCAACCACGGAGACAAACAATAAAAAGGAGAGGATTAGTGAGAAATTGTGAAAATGCTTTCTAGGAATGCGGGAAACACCAATAATAATTTATTAAGTTGTTATTTTGATCGTATCATAAAGAGACAAATAATAAAATTTACTTTAAATCACCAATGTTTGACCCTTAAATACAAAAACATGCATGTATATGGTGGTTAACATCTCTCTCTCCCTCGCACACTGCAACAATCTCCCCATACTATTCTGCCACCATGCCTTCAAAACATTGCACCACGCAAATCACCTTCAAGGCATGTCATGTGCTTTCTTCTCTACCATCCACCTCATTTAATCAGCGAATGACTCAACTCTTTCAGGTGCATGTCCGAAGCACACTTTGAGATGTATGGACTTAAAACTGAAACACTTCATTTTGAAGTATATGCACTAGACTAATAGAAACAATTTTCTATTAAATTGTATCACTTTTAAATAATAAAAATTAAAAAGTAATCTAATATGAACAAAAAACCGGCATAACTTGCTCGAGGTTTAGAATAGAGGCTAAGAGTATGAGGTTTAGAAAAAATTATCCATTTTTCTTTCTCTCGCACATGCAAACATTTGTTGTCCCTTTGGGTTCTCCTTTATCTTCAAATTTAAATGTTCTTTGACTTTGAGGAACACTTCTCAACTCTTTGGTAAGTATTTGTAGTTTTAATTTGTGAAACTTTCTATTCATCTGATTGCTTCGGTGTTGACAATGAAATAATAATATAGATGTGAATTATCTCTTTCTTGGTTTAAAAGATCTCGAACTCGTGGTGCCTCCTTGCGTCCTGAATCTCTTCCTGGCTTCCTCTCCTCTCTTTGTTGCCTTATAAAATGAGACGGGAGAGAGAGTATGAGAAGAACATGGAGCGTTAAGGAAGAGGGTTGAAGATGTGTCAAAATTTATGAGCATTTTTTAGTCTAAATATAAAAGAGAAAGAGAAAAGAGAGTGGATGTAACCGTGAAAACTATTAATATTTTAAGATTCAAAATTTAAAATTAGATAAAATAAAAATTTTGTTTCCAATTTTTTACTTAATATATTCAAAATTTTTGAAAATTTAAATTTTTTTGAAATTTGAAGTATTTCGAAAAGACTTTAAGGTTAGAAAATTTGAAAAATTTTAAAATTTTGAAAAAATAAAAAATAACGTCAATGTCCATAATAATAAAATAAAATAAAATATTGATATAAGGATAAAATAGGAAAAAGAATTAAGGAAGTTAAAAGAGAAAATCTTCTTTATATATAGGTATAGATAATGAAACTTTATTTTTTTTTATTTTTGTGTAAAAAACATTTGAACAAGTTATTTTTTTTATCTACATAATCAATAAATTTTCAATATTGACAAAAAAAAATATTATAATATCTCAATAATTTTTTATTATAAATATTTAAAAGTTTAAAGTTTAAATTAAGTATTGACAAAAAAAAATTATTATAATATCTCAATAATTTTTTATTATAAATATTTAAAATTTTAAAGTTTAAATTAAGTATGAAAATTAATTTCGCATAAAAGCTGATGAAAAACATATCTTAACATATATTTATAATTGTTTACTTTTTTTAAAAAAATTATATTATATTTATATTGATATTATAGTATATTTCAATTATATTTGTTGATCTTTTAATTCTATAATTCTATAATGTTAATGTTAATATATTATATCAACAAAAATGATTTGCATAAGCTTGTACCATATTTATCGAGTTTTACATTAGGTTTGGATTCACAAAATTAACCTATATAATATTTGTAAACTTATCCTAACCCATCTCACGAAATGCTTCATCAATAGCCAATAATTCAATTTCAACCAAATCAAAATATTAAAAAAATAAATCAGAATAGTTTATACAACAATATTAATGTCTTAAGTCATTCTACAAATCCAAAATAAATAAAAATATAAAATCAATCTCACTTATTTTCTAAACTTAGATTGATACAGTTTAAACTTAAATAAAAAAATAATAGATCAATATAGGTTAAATTTAAATAAAAAAAGTTGAGAATTCACTAATTCCAATCTAATTTATTGGTAAGTACAAAAAAAAATTGTGATTAAAATAAGACAACCTGAGTCAAAATCATTTTCTTTTTGGTAATATTATAATAAAGACATAACAAAAGAAAGTTGAATTGTGTTTTCAAAATATTCCTACTCTTAAACATTTTATTTTACTTTAAAAATATATATTAAATGATAAAAAAATTCAAAGAAAGGTCGACAAAAGAAAAATACACAAATTTTATACGAATTCATTTTAATTATAGATTAAATTTAGTTTGCATAAACGATCTAATTCACTAAATCTCAAGTATATATGAATAAGTACTCTTAATAACTATTTTCGGTTAAATATCCAAATATTTTCTTTACTCGTTTCTCTAAATGATTTTTTCAAATATTTTTTAATCAATAGTATCTATCTTTTGGGTTATATTCACTCTTGTATAAATAAAAAAAGTGCTACAACTCAATACGTTTTAAGCAGATATAAAAAAAAAAGATTAAAATCAAAAGGGTAGAACATTCAAAGAGACGATATAAAACTATTTTGAGCATTTTATAGCAATAACTTGTTTCGTATGATTATTTGTTTATATTGATCTTCTCATCATCTAAGTCACCACGATGGTAGAAAATATCATTATTGCACATCAAATTTCATTGATAGCTTTCTTAATAAGATAATATATCATGCTTATCTTGTAGTTGGTAGGTTTTTTATGACTTTAACAACAAAACAAAATGATATGTAACATGTCTTTTTTCCTATATAATTGTATGCTTTAGTGTTCTTTTTGATGGTCATTAATCCAACATCTTGTTTTTATTTTTGCAAACAAACTAGTTATTCATAAATGTTGAGTTATTCATAAATGTTGAGAAGTGGACACATAAACCAATAATAATATTAAATAGCATCATGCACTTTTAAAGATTCAAATATCTAAACAAAATTTATTTAGCCAAAGTATACACGATATTCAATCTATTTAAGATTGAGAAACTAAGTTGAAGAGTATAGATGATGTATTTTTTTTATGTTTGAGTTTTCAAATGATACTAAGTTTGATGACTTAAAACTTGTTCATTTGTATGTTATACTTCAAAATATGAGTTTTTAACCATTTTTTAAATCTAACATCTAGTTTCTACTTGTTTGCTTAATAAAGTTAGATAATTTTTTTTCCAAGTATATTTTTTAGTGTAGGACCATATTGACTTGTACTTGAATTTTTATTTATGAAATAAGAAGGTAAAAAAGGTCAATCTAACTTGTTTTTGCTAACCCACCCACCAAAACCTGATGACCTAAGTAACTATTATGTCATAATTTGGTGAGACAAGTTGGTACTTTTAGTCCACTAGCACGTTCTAACCCGTCGATGACCTAAATAACTATTATGTCATAATTTGGTGAGACAAGTTGGTACTTTTAGTCCACTAGCACGTTCTAACCCGTCTTACATGGTGAACCAATCCTATGACACAAAGGCAAAGTAGGACGGACTAATACGTCAACTTGCACTTTTAAAAAAAATTAAAATGAAAAATAGTTAAAAATATTATTGTTTAATGTAGTATTTGAGTAATACGCAGTACAAATAACTTAAATCATTAACCTTTACAAATTAATTTTTAATTATTAATTATAATAGTTTAATTTAACATGTAAAGATAATAATCATTTTAATTTATTCAATTAAAAATATTAATTAATTAATTAAAGACTTAAAGACTTAAAAATATTTACATACTTAAGTGTCACTTTAATATATATATATATATATATATATATATATATATATTAAAAATTATAAAAAAAAAAACTAGTGAGTTGGTCTATTAGATCTCCCTCTAGCCGGCAAGCTAAGATTTTTAGTTCATCTTACTCCATTTTTGGTGAACTAGTAAGAGATAAAACCAAAATAAGCTACTTGGACATGGTTTGTCATCGCTATTGTAAAACAACTTATAAAGATAAGCATTTATCCTTTTAAAACCTATTTTTATATATAAAAGAAGTTTTGACAATACTTAAATGTAAATGTGTTATAGAATAGACAATCTACAAATGAAATAGGAAATAACTTGTTTTCTCCTTTAAATATTTCTTGAAAGATTCTATTATAATCAATCTTGATCAAAATAAATATTCTTCATTTACAATTTTTTTCCTTACCCAAATACACAATGTTGCTCTTAGGAAACCAATTAATTTTCCCTTAAAAACTTTAAGTATTGTTTTAATATTAAGCCGCTTCTAACTTTCAGGAGCTTTCTCTAGTCTATCATTTTGGCTACAAACAAAAATGTTTAATAAAGATCACTTAAAAATTCTCTTAAAGAGATATATACACATGTGTATTCTTGATAAAGGATTTACTTCTTTGGGTGAAGAAAAATATCACATAAGATACTAGATTATCTAATAAATGACATAACTTGTAATACTATATGTGCCTTGAGATCTAAAAAATTGTAATTCTTGTATTTTTGAGTTTGTGAAAGTATTTCTTACATAATGTGTGCAATCTTTTATTGTGATGGTTAAAGTATATTTCATCGCAAATCTTCACATCCTGAATAAGAGAAAAATTCTATAAGGAATTTTGATTTTGCCTCATATTTTGTTTTATTAATCTTTTGACGAAATCTATTATAAGCATAGAAAGGAAAATATATAGCTTTAGAATATAAATCATATCTTTCCTTTTATGCTTGAGATATTGTGTGAAAAATTGAATATTTTTAAACTAAAACATGTAAAAATATTCATATTATTTTGGCACTGATTTTTTTTTTATATAAATTTTCATGGTAGGTATCACTATGCAACCTGATATCTCAGCTAGGCTGACACCTCAAGTAACAACAATCATCTGCTATTACATGAAAAAAGTATTATTAAAAAAATGAAAAAAGAAAGAAAATACAAAAATATGGGGGATTAGACCAAAACTCATATGTTAACAAAAACGATACATAGGCAGACCATACCTATTCATAAAGAATTCTAATAACAGACTAGATGGAAGTCTATTATACCAATGAAATGATTCTCTATGAATAAATCCTAAATTAGTCAACTTATCAGCACACGAATTCCCTTCACGAAAGATATGAGTAATCCTAAACCTGATTTTCCCACAGTAATTAAGACAAATATTCCATCGATTACGAATCAACCACGGAACATTAGTCCTATCAGAAAATGCAGCACAAACCAAAGAAGAATCACATTCCAGCCAGACATTAGTAAGCCCCATCTTTTGAGCTTCCTCCATAGCTTGTATAACACCTTAAAACTCAGCAACAATAGCAGTTTGAACATCAAGAAACGCAGAAAAAGCACCAATAAATTCCCCCATACTCCCTCGGAAAATACCTCCACAAGTAGCAAGACCAGGATACCCCCTAGCAGCCCCATCAGTATTAATTTTAACCCAGCCTGGTGAAGAAAACTCCCATCTAACAGGAAGAGGACGAAGAGCTTTACCACTACGAGTATTAATACCAAAAAATTTAATCACATTGAAATCCAACATATCATTCTTCATTGAAGCTTTAGAAGAATTTCCCACTAGACAAGTTAAATCTTTAATTACCGAAATAGCCGTAGAAACCTCAATCTTTTCCTGAAATCTAGCAAAATTCCTCATACGCCATATCATCCAAATAGAAAAAGTTATCACAACAAGCTTAATCAATTTCACCAAAGGACTACCATCACTCTTAATAAAAGAAAGAAGATCATCCTTATTAGAGAAATGAGAAGTAACAAAAATCTGTCGAACCCAACTCCAAATATGCACCGCATTAGAACATTCAAAAAATAAATGCTGAATAGATTCTTCGTGCTTTTCACAAAGCGTACACATAGAACATATATGTAGACCTTTATTCTGAATATGTAGATCTGTAGGAAGCCGCCCATGAAAAACCTTCCAGAGTACTAGAGTTTTGGAAGGCGGAATAGATGAAGACCAAATGAATTTACCCCAACCACTGGGAACTCCTTGTTCCAAGAAAAAAGTCCTAGCTGATTTAAGAGTGAAACGACCAGATTCATCTAGAGTCCAATTAGGAATATCTTGCTCCCCCCTAACCATGATATGGTTAAAAAAATGAGGCATCTGCTGTAAAGATAAATGAATATTCCAATCACAACCTGTCCAAAATTGAGAGACTGTATCTGGAATGTTAGCACCATCAGATAACCCTGCAATATTTGCTAAAGAAGTAGTAGAACACCATTTATCATTCCAGAAATTAATAAAAGAACCTGTACCAACAGTCCAAGAAGTATAATCAAGTATAGTAGAATAAAACTGCTTAATTCCAGGCCAAAGAGATGAGGATCTATAAACCATTTTAAACTCGTATTTTGATTTAAGAACCCTGGCTTTCAAGAGCAAAGACCAAGGTTTGTTGCAATAAGCAAAGTTCCAAGCAAGCTTAAGGAGATACGCATAATTTTCATGCTGAAGGTTAATAATCTTCAAACCTCCATTCTCAAGAGGGGAACAAATCGTCGCCCAATTAACGGTAGTGATGCCTTTTTTCAGAATATCACCAGTCCAAATAAAATTTCGGCACCACTGCTCAACTTGCTTAAGAAGTGAAACAAGCCATTTATACATATTAAAGCTATAAGCTAGAAATCCAGTAATCACCGTATTGACCAATTGAATCCGACCCATCATGCTAAGAGATTTACCTTTCCAAGATGCTAGCTTCAATTTGACTTTATCAGCCAAAGGTTGAAGAAATCGACACTTTGGAGCACCAACAAAGATAGGCACTCCTAAATAATTGAACGGCAAACAACCATGACTACAGGAAAGAATACATTGAATTTTGGTGACAAATCTTGCAGAATTATCCATGATGAAAAAACTACTTTTAGAGTTATTAACATATTGACCAGAAAAATCACTGTATGTTTTAAGAAAAATACTCAAATTTCTAAGAGACTTAATATCCCCTCTACAAAAAACAAATATGTCATCGGCATATAAAACATGAGAGGGAGTGAGATAACCTTGTGGACTAGCCATATGTAAAATTTTCTTATCGTTCACAAGCTTAGAGATACCTCTACTAAGAACTTCCTCTGCAAGACAGAAAAGTAAAGGAGACAAAGGATCACCTTGTCTAACACCTCTACTGCAAGGAAAAAAACCCACCAAACTGCCATTTATTCTGATAGATAGCATAGCTGAATGGAGAATGGTACTAATCCAACCGACAAACGAGGGGTGAAAACCAAAGCGTGTCAAAACTAGTAATAAGAACTTCCAACTCAGAGTATCAAAGGCTTTATCAATATCAACTTTGTAAGCCACATTACCTCCTCTAACCTTTTTAGAAAGCATGTTAATAGCTTCAGAAGCAATACCAATGCAATCTTGAATCTGTCTACCCTGCACAAACCCATATTGATTAGGGGAAATGATTCTAGCAGCCATAAGTGCAAGCCTATCCGCCAATATCTTGGAAATAATCTTAAATTTGAAATTAGCAACAGCAATTGGCCTGTAATCTTTAATGGAATCAGCACCCGGAATCTTAGGAATAAGAGATACCACATTACTGTTCATTCCAGGGAGAACCCAATTTTGTTTAAAAAAATGTTGAACAGCATTGCAAACATCTGTCCCAATAATGTCCCAGCAAGAATGATAAAAAACTCCACCAAAACCATCAAGACCAGGAGCACTATTACCATTAAGACTAAAAACAGCAATCTTGATTTCCAAAGAGTCCAGACATTTAATCAACATCATATTCTCCTCAGAGGAAACTATCTTAGGAATATAACAACCAATAAAATCCTCCATACTACTTGTATCTGGAACATTAGAAATAGACTCAGCATAAAGATTTTTATAAAAGTCCAAAATATGATCCTCAATAAGTTTAGGATCCTCAGTAACCTCATTATCAATCCTTAGACAATGAATCCCACTAGAATTATTTCTCCTTTTGACCACAGTATGGAAAAAAGCAGTATTTCGATCTCCATCTTTGAACTATAACATCTTAGCCCTTTCTTTCCAAAACAAATATTGATAGTGAAGAGCATGATCAAGTTCCTCCTTAGCAATCTTTTCTTGACAGAGAAGTCCATCAATATTAGACAAACTAGCAGTCTCTAAGTTTTGTTGAATACCAAGGTGGAGACCCTGTTTAAGAAGAACTGCATTGTGAACATTACCAAAAGAATTTTTATTCCAATCTCGGAGCTCAATTTTTAGCCTTTTTAACTTATGTTGCAAAATAAACATAGGACAACCAACAACCTTATTAGCCCAAGAATAAGCTTCAAACATGAAATGTCCTGAAGCCACATAGAAAAGAAACGAAAATTGCTAACCTTCCTCAAAGAATTACTAGTAAAACTAGCAAGAATAGGAGAATGATCAGAACAATTTTTAACAAGAACATGATAAGTACAAGAATCCCATTCATCCAGACACTCTCCATTACATAAAGCCCTATCCAGTCTTCTATGAATTCTATGCAACCCTTTCCTTCCACTACACCAAGTATAAGAAGATCCAGCAAAAGGCATACAAGAAAGATCATTAGTATTAATCCAATCAAGGAATTCATTACAAGAAACCTGATTAGGAGCCACCCCCCCTTTACAATCATCTGCTGAGAGCACAACATTAAAATCTCCCATAATACACCAAGGCCTTGTGAAGGAACTAAGGTCCCTCCACAAAAATCGTCTAGCCAAGTATGTGTTAGCACCATAAACACCTGCAAAACTAAAACATTTATTATGCAGAAGACAAGTTACCGAAATAAATTGATCATTGATCAAGAAATTTTGGACAAGATTAGGAACTGACAAACACCAAAGCTTAGCAGCTTTATTAACAATAGGTGACGTAGCCACCAAATCCATATTAATAGATTTGAAAAGAACGTCAAAAGCATTAGTGTACGGCACCATGGGTTCAGCAAGAAAAACCAGGAGGGGTTTATGTATTTTAAGTAAACTAATCAACATCTCCATAGTTTTATGGTTTCCCAATCCTCTAACATTCCAGAAAAGTGAAGAGACCTTCATTGTGACGTTGTAGTGAGAACTGCCTTAGCAATTTTTTTGGATTTACCAGTCCCCTTAGGTGGTCTCCCTGGTTTTCTTTTAGTGTGAACTATTTCCTCTCCAGTATCACTGGCATCCTCCTCCATCTCATTAGGATTAACCCAAAATTTTGAAACCACCTGATTTTCAACAATGATATGATCCGAATTAATTTCAACAATGGCAGTCGGAATAGTTGACGCACCAATATAAGAATCACCTCCCACATCAGTAGTTTCCAAACCATCAAGAGAGGAAAAATGATTTTGCAGGACCAATGATAGTGCTTTAACATCATCTCCAAGCGATTTAGCCTTCCAAGAGGAGGTAGGAGGCGACGGAGAAGGTACAGTAACAATAGCAGAGACCTCCACATTACGACTATCAATAGGAGTCTTAATTGGTGCATCTGCATGTGATTTATCCCTCTGAGGAGAGGTAGGACGCAAAGATACAACTATAGGAGCAGAGACCTCCACATGATGATCATCAATAAGAGTCGTAACTGAATGTGACTTTGATCCCTTAGCTTGCATAACAGCAGATGAATTCCTTAGCATCCCTGGTTCTGGGAAATCCAAAGTGGAAGTGGACAACCCCTGCCTAGGTGAGGACCTATCATTATCCGAGGCATCCTCGAGAGGAGGCATATCTGCGAAATCATCCTCCACACCACCTATTTTATCATAAGCAAGGTGACTCAAGGGTGACCCTGCCTTAGCCCCACTAGGAGCATTAACTGTCAATTTCTCCATGGGGTTTTCCACGAGTTTTGGCTGCGGATCTTTCTTCCGATACTCTTTACGTTGTTCAGGAACCACAGTCCTCCCCTGTTCCCGTTCATCAGAAGGTTTATTTTGAGGCCTAGGACGACCCTGATCATGGATCGCCTGGCACTGAGCAAGCTCATGCCCAATCATTTTACAGTGAGAGCAAAATGGAGGGAGCCATTCATATTCCACACCAGCTACAAAATCAAAGTCTGGACGTTCAACCAAGAGGTGATCGGGAAGAGGGGACAATAGATCAATATCAACAAGCACTCTAGCAAACATACCCCTATTCTTTCTCATAGTATGCTCATCCAAAGATAAGGGAGTACCAAGGCCTCTGACGATGGAAAATATCGTCCTTGGTTTCCAATACTCCAAAGGCAAATGGTAGATTCTAATCCAGGCCTGAGTTTTGGTACTCTTCATGGTAGCTGGCACAAAGTCTTTTGTCCAGGCAAACAGTCTCAAGAAACCAGGAGATAACTTCAAGGAACCCATCCGGAGGGCCCATCGCATGTCTTCTAATGAAGCGAACTCAAACTCATAAAAACCCTTTCCGAGAGGAATTGCTTTCCATGGTCCTACAGTCTTCCACACCGACTGCAACTTTTTAGTTAAATCCATGTGAGTGAGAGGTTTATCCCCCTTAGATAGAATAATCTGACCATGAAGATGAGTCTTGCAATCCTCAAGGCCAGCCAAGTAATCTGCCTCATCAATCCGAACCACAATCATGTCTCCCTTAATACAAGGGGTAGGTAGCTCGGACAAAGGTATGTCGCATGTAGTTCCCAAAGCCTGAGCAAAAGTTTTCCTTTGACTAGGCATAGCATTTACGTTCTTATCAGGAGCTGCGACTTCACAATTTTTCAAACAAATCCATGGAATAAGGAAACCCTTAGAACCCTCCGCCATTTCATAACAAGTTGCTGCAAGAACAGCCTCGCCAGCAAACCATAACTGCTCACTGCACCACCGTCGCACACAATCGCACAAAATGTTTTGTTGCGCACGCACACGCACACCACCGCACAAGACTCGTGCGTCTCCAGCAACAACCCTCAGTACCACGCACTCCCTCAGTTGACTACAAGGCCCTCTACCCTTAGGCCTCTGAGGATTTCCTTGCTGAGACCTAAAAAATCACTACCTGTGAGGACTTGAGGAAGCATAGAGACGATGAGGCTAAGACCAGGGGCCATGTGTTTGGTCGAGAGTGCGATGCATACGTCTCGGTTCGACCTTGCACAGTAGGTGAACCTGTATGAATCGACAATCACTCCAACGATGGGGAGCCCTTCTTCTTTCTATACTCTTCAAGCGGGTCAAGCTATGCTTGCCCTTCATTGGGTTCGAGCGAGCCCTCCTGACTGAGCTCAACGTGGCCCCTGCCCAACTACACCCCAACAACTGGGCCTTTGTGAGGGCCTTCGTCATCCTGTGCAACCACCTGGGGCACCCTCCTTCTGTGGACGTCTTCCTCCACTTCTTCGAAGCGAAGAACCCTGGAAAGAGGCTTTAGGTAAGCCTCAACAGGGTGGCGGGGAGAGTCCTCCTGACTCTCTTCCAGCAATCCTATAAGGGCTTCAAAGGGAAGTTCTTTAGGGTGTGCTGTAGCGCCTACGACCCCACTCTGCTGGATGGGTTTCCCCTATATTGGGTGGAAAAAACAAAGTTCAAGAAACCCAGGGGTCTTGAGGAGCTGGCCCCCTTTGATCGCGAGTTGTGTCAGCTCCTTTCCAGCTTGGGAGTAGTGTTTGACACTGCCCAGCTGCTCAAGCGTGAGTACGATGCCGAAAACTACATTGGTACTTGTCTTCATTCCTTTAACTGCCTCTGCTTGTATTTAATGCTGGCGTGTATGAACTATATATTGTGTGGAGTCTTCTTATGCTTGTTGTTTTGTTGCAGACATGGTGCTCAACGCTAAGAAGAAGAGACTGGCTGAGTTGATTGCTCGTCGAAAGGCAGTACTAGCTGATGCAGGTGGCTCAGCCCCTGCTGGTCCTTCTTCTGCCGTCGCCGTAGCCCAAAGCCCAACTAGTCCAACTCCTAAGGATAAACAAAAAAGAAGGTAGCGGTGGTCCTCAACTCGGATGACTCCATCGAGACGGTGTGTTCAAAAGGCCAAGGGTGGGAATTGCTGCAGCGACCTCTTCTGCTACTAAGGAGCAACCTTCATCCTTCAAGGAGAATCCCCCTAGAGCCTCCTCTCCTCTCGAGACATTCCTTGCACTAGAAGGCGGTGGGGCCATGCACCTCTTGCTCCCAAGCTTCCTACCATACTCCAACAAGCCCTCAAATGCCTTCAAGATAAAGCAGCGTTGGAGGCCTTAGACGGGGATTCACTAAGGGATCGCATGGGGCAAGGCCTTGGTGATTTCCTTGCTATCTCCAGTGTCTTAGTGCACCAGGCAGAGGCATGGCTGAGAGGAGAGCTTGCCCTGGTTAGACAATCAGAGGCGAAGTTGAAGGAGGAGCTTGCCCTCCAAGTCCAAGTATCCGCCAAGCGTAAGGTTGCTATGAACCAGGAGTTGAGCAACCTCCGCCAATCTAAAAGGAAGGCCAAGAAACTCATTTTCGACAAGGGGTAGGAGACCCTCCAGCTTGAAGCAAAAATCCTCCATCTCCACAATAAAGTCATTGATATGAAGGAGCAGCTGGAGGGGGCACAAGCTAAGGTGGCGAAGCTGGAGGAAAGGGCCACCAACCAAGAGGTTCAGTTGGGGAGGGTGGAGGGAGAACTCTCCCAACAAATCAAACTACTCAAGAAGACCGAGGCTAAGCTGAATGAAGATGCTGCCGACGCCTTTGGAGCAGGGTTTGATGATGCCCTTGCTCAGGTTTCCTACGTGCACCCTGAGATGGACCTCTCATCCTTCTCTGTTTCGATGCAGGTCGTCGACAGGCAGCTTGTACCCAGGGTTTAGGTCTCTTGAGTTGTAATAGCTAGCTAAACCTCTTGTAAACACACCTTCAATTTATAATACTTGAACTTGTACATATTTGACTTATAACATGCTGCTTTGCAATCACTTTGCTTTCTTGTTTACTTATACTGCATGCTTTACTCCTTTCTCGTGTAACTTTTATCTCTGAATTTGATCGTGCCTTGATTGCCTTGCTAGCAACATCTTAGACATAGGTTCACCCTTTAGGTAGCACGCTTAACTCTGCCTGACTCCCGCAATCGTCATACGAGGATAAGAGAACCCATAGTAGGAATATCTTCCTTGCAGAAAGGCCCTTTATAGGCAGTACTGGTGGACCATGTCACTTCTCGTCCATTTTTTGTGTTTTCACTCAAGGGGAAGGTGTTATTCACGAATCCTCCCTTTCCGACCTTGAGACCCCTAACCCAATCAGACAACTCTTCCTCACTGACCTCTATTCACTCAAGGTAAGGGAGGATTTAACTGATGAACCACGTCGTTCAACCTTGGTGTTCTCACTCGAGGGGAAAGTGTTCTCTGCAAACCTTTCTTTTCTGACCTCGAGACTTCTAACACACGGATGGTTTTTAACTGACCTCTCCTCGCTCAAGGCAAGGGAGGATTTAACTGGTATGAATCGTCTTTAGAGTTTTCACTCGAAAGGGAAGGTGTTCTCTACAAACCTTCCTTTCCTGCTTCTGAGACTTCTAACCCAAGCTGACGATTCTTAGCTGACCTCTCATCGCCCACAGGCAATGGAGGATTTAACTGGAGAACCATATTGTTCAACCTTGGTGTTCTCACTTGAGGGGAAAGTGTCCTCTGCTAACCTTTCCTTTCCAACCTCGAGACTTCTAACCCAAAGTGAATGATTCTTAACTGCATTGTACAAAATATTCAATATATACTTTAATCGAAATTTTATTGGGTGACCTCATTAAAAACCCTTATAAGGGAAAAAAGAGTGTCCCCTAAACTGTGTACAATGTTACAATTTAACTGAAGTAAAACTTGAGATGGGTCGCATTCCATGTATAAGGGATCGGCCCACCCTCTAAAGTCTCAAGCCTGTATGTCCCTTTCCCAAAGGCCTCTGTCACTCTGAAAGGACCAGTCTACTTGGGGGACAACTTGTTCTCCAACTAATATGGATGGACTTTCCGCATTACCAGGTCGGCGACCTGGAACTGCCGAGGTCTCAGCTTGGAGCTGTGCCTGTGTTTCACCCTTCTTTTCAATGCTTCAGCTTTGATTCCCGCTTCCTCCCTCATTTCATCTAGTAGGTTCAGGTTCCCCTTTCTTTCTTCGTTCGATTCTTCAGCTACGAAGTTCTAAAAGCGTGGCGAGTTCTCTTGGATCTCTACAGGGATCATTGCGTCCGAACCATACACCAAGCTGAAAGGCGTCTCTTTGATGGTGGACTGGGGTGTAGTGTGATAAGTCCATACAATTCTGGAGACCTCTTCTTCTCAAGTCCCTTTGGCCTTCTCCAACCTTCTCTTCAGCCCCCTTAGTAGGACTCGGTTGGCTGACTCGACCTGCTTATTAGTCTGGGGGTGTTCAACTGACGCGAACACCTGCTTGATCCTCAACTGTTGGCTTGCGAACTGGGTGTCATTGTCAGACACCAATCATTTTGGTACTCCAAAGCGGCACACTATGTTCTTCCTCACAAAGTGTTGGATCTTGTGAGCTGTGATTTGTGCTATCGGCTTAGCCTCTATCCACTCCGTGAAATACTCTATGGCAACCACGAGGTACTTCATCTATCACACAGCCAAGGGGAAGGGCCCCAGAATGTCGATTTCCCTACTGTGGAACGGCCAGGGGCTGTAGATCAACCTAAGCTCTTCTGGTGGCGCCTTGTGCCAGTCAGCGTGTTGCTGACACTACTTGCACTGTTGTGCGTACTTTGTGCAATCTTCCCTCATGGTTGGCCAATAGTATCCTGCACGAATGGCCTTTGATGCAAGAGCTCGACCACCAATATGACTCCCGCATATTCCTTTGTGGAGTTCTGCCATTATTCGCATGCATTGCTCACCATGTACACATACCAAGATGGGGTGGGTAAACCCATGCCTGTACAATTCTCCGTCGATGAAGGTATACTTGGTCGAGTTCTTTTTTATTTTTTTGGCTTCTGTTGTGATGGAGATCAAATAGAAGAGGAAAATGAGGAGAAAAGCCAAGAACCTCAAGGACAAGTTAGCTCAAAATCCTTCATACCTCAAAGGATCACAAGGAGCAAGGCTAGAGATTTGGGTAAAGAACATCAATTGTTTTCTCTTTTTGTAATTACCCATGTACAAATATTTGTAAATATTTGTAAATAAATATAGAATTAGCTTTAGGAATATGCCAAAGAGGGAAACCAAAGAAACCTCTAGGGTAAGGCATTGTTTGGGACGATTTTTTGTAAAAAGAGTGGAAGAAGTGACTCTTCCTACTTCTTCTAGACTTAGGCGCTAAGAAAGAGCTAGAAGAGTGACTCTTCTCACTCCTTCTCCCTTGTAACATGTCTAGTCCTCCTTATTATAAATAGGAGTGGTTAGTTCTTAATAATACAAGTTGAAAATTGAAGTAAAGAAACTATCTAGAATTGTTGTGAGAGAGAGTTGTGAGACTAGTTCTCTTCTTCCTCCTTCCATGTCTTATCTTGTGAGCTTTGGAGACTCTCAAGTGGCGGCACCTCCCACTCATCTTGGAAGAACCACCCTCCAAGTGGCGTGAAGCACATCTCCAAGAGACTACAACCACATTAGTCATTTCTATTCATCTTCCAAAAATACCCATTTGTGTTTTCTTGTAGTTTTTCCATTTTCAATCGATTCAATCTTTTCCATGAGTTGTTTCCTTTCTTTTGCTGCCATTGTTCTGAGATTTTTCGGTTTATTTCCTTGTTTTCTTGTTGTTTTAGTTTTGTCCAAACCATGGGTTTCCATATACATGTGTTGTTCTTGTTTTCCATCCATGGGTTTGTTCTTTGATGAGTTCTTTGTGATTTTCTAATTCCTATTGAATTTCAATCGGTAATTTCACTTGTTCTTGGTGTTCTTATGTTGTTTTTGTGTTTCCTTTGAAGTTTGGTACTGTTCGTGAATTACCCATTCATATTCCATTGTTATCTTGCACTACAAGTTACCTATTCATGTGTTTTTAGTATGAACCTTTGTTTTCTTGAGTAGAAACTCTATTAATTGTTCTTTTAGAATTTTGATCCTAATTCTTGAAAGTTTCATGAATACAATGAAACCTACATCAACTCAACCCAAACCAAGAAAGGTTCATAAGAGACTCACATCATGTTGGTTCCATTGGGAGCATCCCATCAGCCAAGTAACGCTTGTAGGGTGTCATTCAGGCTTCTCCCCTCTTAACCAGGCAGACCTGCAACGACTCTTCCCCCAGGGCTGGATATGTACTTATCCTGGGCGTCTTCAATGTCTCTTGAATCAGTGACCGATGACTCCTCTTCCCACCATCCGACTTGCTAATCTGACGGACTCCTACCGAATTATCAGCAATGTAGGTGCTAGGTGTCCTCACGGTCTCCTAGATGAGTGTCCTCTGTCTGCCCCTCTTGCCTGAACAGGCGAGCTTTGCTAGCAAGTCAGCTCAGACATTCTACTCTCTAGGGACATGCACCAATTCGAACGCTGCAAATGACTTCTTCAACACCTGGACATATTCTAAGTAAGAAGCCATTTGGGGTTCTTTGGCTTGATACTCTCCTGTTACTTAGCCTGTGACTAGTAAGGAGTTACTCTTTGCCAGCAAACTCTGCGCACCCATCTCCTTGGCTAACAATATCCCAGCAATCAAAGCTTCGTATTCTACCTGGTTGTTACTGGCCTTGAAAGCGAACCGCAGGGTTTGTTCAATCAATAGCCCTTTTGGTCCTTCCAATGTGATGCCAGCTCCGCTGCCTTGTTGGTTAGAGGAGTCATCTACAGAAAGCACCCATTGGAAGTCAGACTCGTCGTTATGCATTTCTACCGAGGAGAGCTCAGCTACGAAATCAACATAAACTTGCCCTTTGATACGGCCCCTGGGCTCGTACTGTATGTCGAATTCTGACAGCTCTGTAGCCCAGCGCACCATTCTTCCTGCGACGTCTGACTTCTACAAGACCTTACAAATGGGAAGGTCTGTCATCACTACCACTGTGAAACTCTGGAAGTAGTGGCGAAGTCTCCTCACCGAGACCACCATAGCCAATGTCGCCTTCTCTAGGGCTTGGTATCTCACCTCAGGCCCTTGTAATACTTTGCTAACAAAGTAGATTGGCTTCTGAACCTGGTCCTGCTCCTACACAAGAACTGAGCTAACTGCCCGATTAGTGACTGTAAAATATAGGCACCGCGAGGTGCTCAACTGTGGTTTGCATAACACTAGTGGGCTGACCAAGTAGTCCTTCAGTTTGAGGAACGCTTCTTCACATTCTCTGGTCCACAAGAACCTACTGTTCCTCCTCAAGCATTGGAAGTAGAGGTGACCTTTATCTCCCCCAACTGATACGAACCTGGACAGAGCGGTCATCCACCCTGACAACTGTTGCATCTCTTTCATTGAGGTTGGGCTTCTCATCGTGAGGATGGCAGCGCACTTGTCAGGGTTCGCTTCTATCCCCCGCTCAATGAGTAAGAAGCCTAAGAACTTGCCTGTTTCAACCCCAAACACACACTTCTTAGGGTTCAACTTCAATTTATATTTGGCTATTGTTGTAAATAGCTCCTCTAGATCAACAATGTGCTGATCTTTCACCTATGAAGTAACCACCATGTGATCCACATAGGCTTGCACATTGCGCCCTATCATAGGCACGAGCACCCTGTCCATTAGTCTCTTATAGGTGGCTCCTGCGTTCTTCAATCCAAAGGGCATCACTGTGTAACAATAGCAAGGTAACTCTGTCATGAACGCTATCTTGCACTCATCCATGGGATGCATCCTGATCTGGTTGTAGCCAGAAAAGGCATCCAGAAAACTGAGTAACTTGCAACCCGAGGCATTGTCTACCAAAACATTAATGCTTAGCAAGGGGTAGGAGTTCTTTGGGCAAGCCTTGTTGAGGTTTGTGAAGTCGACGTACATCCTCCACTTCCCGTTGGCCTTTTTTACCAACACCACATTAGCCAGCCACTCTGGGTATTTAATCTCCCTGATGTGACCGGCATTCAGCAACTTCTGTGTTCCCTCCTTAATGACTTGTCTCCTTTCTTCGTTGAACTTCCTTCTCCTCTAGCGAATAGATTGGACTTGGGGGTCCATGGCAAGACGATGGCACAGGAAGTCGGGGTCTATGCTAGGCATGTTCGAGGCGAACCACGCGAAGGCATCCAAGTGTCGTGCAATGACATTGGCAATTTGGTCCTGCGTCCTTGGCTTAAATATTTGCCAAGCTTGAACATCTTGCCACTGATTTCCCTTTCCAGGATGTCTCCCGCTGGTTCTAATCGTCTCTTCCAGGCGACCTCTACTCGGGTGACCCCTTCCCCTCCAAGGGGCTGGTTGGTAACGGTGCACACCCCACCTGGTGTTGAGTGGTGACAGTGCACACCCCCCTTTGTCTTGAGGCTATTTTCATAATACTTCTTAGCCTCCTTCTTGTCTGACCTCATGGTGATTACCGTTCCTTCCATGGAAGCAGCTTCATCTTCATATATGTAAAGGGTCATCTCAACAAATAAAAGAAGACTTCACATCAAGAAGAAAGGGCCATATTCCAAAGCACTTAAAATTCTTCTTACTAGTCTTCTTAAAAAGTATAACATTTTGGGTTCTCTTGAAAATCCAAAAAATAGTAGTATAAATAAATCTTTGTAAATACTCTTGTATAAATTTGTAAATAATATAGAAATAAGCCTTAGGAGTATGCCAAAGAGGAAAACCAAAAGATACCTTTAATTGTAAGGCATTATAGGCACATTTTGTAGGAAAAAGTGGAAGAAGTTACTTTTCCTACTCCTTTCTCTCTTAGGCGCTAGAAGAAGTTAGAAGAGTGACTCTTCCCACTCCTTCTCCCTTGTAACATGTCCAGCCCTCCTTATTATAAATAAGGGTGCTTGGTTCTTCATTAAAAAAAAGGTTGAAAGTTAGAAGTAAAGAAACTATCTTGAATTGTTGTGAGAGAGAGTTTGTGAGACTTGTCTCTTCTCCTCCTCCATGTCTTATCTTGTGAGCTTTGAAGATTCTCAAGTGGCGGCACCTCCCACTCATCTTGGAAGAACCACCCTCCAAGTGGCGTGAGCACATCTCCAAAAGACTACAACCACATAAGTCATTTCTATTCATCTTCTAAAAATACCCATTTTTGTTCTACTTGTTTGTTTTCAATTTCAATCGGTTCATTCTCTTCCTTGTGATGTCCTCTTTCATTTGATGTGTTGTTCTTCGATTTTAATCGGTTCAAATGTGTTGTATCAACCTGTTTTTGGTTCGCCTCCCATGGGTATTATGGTTCATGTTGTTTTCTTGAATTTCCAATAGTAGGTTGTGTTCTTGTTGTGTTTCTATTGCTAGTTTCAATTCTTGTTGTGTTCTTGTTTTAATTCTTGTTCCCTTGTACTGTTTTTGTGTTGTTACTACACTTTGGTTGCTATTCTTGATAATACCCATTTCGGTTTATGTCTTATTCATCATAAAAGTCACCAATTCATGTGTTTTTCTATTGGACCTTTAGAAATGAACCTTCACATTTACTTAGCACTTGCTAAGTTAATGTCCAGTGGAGATTTTCTCTAGGTGACTCACCATAATTGCCATAAGAATCTTGATCCAATTCTTCATAAAGTGTTACAAATTAAATAAAGATGAATTCAACTCACATCACTGCCCAAAAGTATGTTATAAGTTGAGGGGGCATTAACGACAAAGTACCTAATGTTTTCTATGCGCGAAGCCACACCATCTGTGAAGGTGGTCCTCAGCTCTATGTATCCACACACTTCTACTTGGTCTTTCGCAAATCCATATAAACAACCAGTGTAGAGCCTCAACTGGTTACGAGAAAATTGCAGTTTGTTATAAGTCGACCAAAACATCACGTCGGCCGAGCTCTCCTGATCTATCAGCACATGGTGTACCTTTCTTCCCACTATCACTACCGATACTACCACCAGGTCATTGTCATGGGGGACAACATCCTGACGATCGACCTTGGCGAAGGTGAGGTTGACATCAGGAGTGTGGTTCTCTTCGCACATATTTATCGCCATCAGTAAACGCGCATATTTCTTCCGCTGAGAAGCGGTACACCCTCCTCCCAAAAAACTTCCTGCAATGGTGTGAATTTCACCATGAATGGACACCTCGTGTCCCTGATCACTCCTCGGGGTTGCTAGCACCTGATCCTCCTACGACTCCCGCAAGTAGTCTTTCAAGAAGCCGCTCTTCACCATTTCAACCAACTGGTGACCTAGGGTCAGGCAGTTATGGATGGGGTGATCAAATGCTTGGTGGAACTTGCACTAGACATTCTTGCTAGGCCTCAATCTCTTGTCTGTCTTTGGGGGCATCTTTAGCCTCTCCGCTATGTTGGGGATAGCGATCAACTCCTTCAATTTCACCAAGAAGCTATGTCTAGGGGGCACATCCTCCTCCGTACATGCCTGATCTGGGGCTTCCTGGCTATGTAGGGTTGTTGTTTCCCTTGGGCTTTCTTCTTTGTCGTCGCCTCGTGCACCCTCATGGGCTGAGGTCGATTGGGCCCTCACGATCGAGCGGGGGCAATGCTCTCACGCTTCTTAGTGAGTTCTCCTTCTACAACGATATGGACGACAACTCGACGCCTGATCTCGCAAAAGGTTTTGGGGTGATTTCTGATGAGCGACACACTAAAGGGTCCTAGCAAGATTCCCTTCATGAAAGTGTGCACCACCATATCCTCGACCTTGGTGTGCAACCTCACCACCATTGCTCCGAACCTGTTGAAATAATACTTCAAGGACTCTTCCTAATACTGCCTTACGTCGAAGAGATCGTAAGACACTGGCGGGGGAGCCCTATTGACAATGTACTATTCCTTGAACAGCGTGGAAAACTGCGCAAATGATGTTATAAGTCCATCAGGAAGGCTGATGAACCACTCCAATGTTGTCATTGTCAATGTGGTCATAAAGAGCTTGCAATGCACAACATCAGAACCCCCTGAGAGCATCATCTGGGTATGGAAAGCTGTGAGATGAGCCTCTAGGTCTTCTACCCTGGTGAAGATAGTCTTGGGGCCTACAAAGGTGGTAGGTACCACGGTGTCCGCGATTACCTACGAAAACGGCATAGGGAACACCCTGGACGGTGTAGGCGGGGCTCGATCATCCACCACGCGTTCCCCTGCCTGTTGCAAATTCATGCACAATTCTTCGTTGACCCTACGCAGCTCTTCATTCCTTGCTTGCGACGCAGATCAATTTGGATGCGTGCCTGATCCGCCCTAGACACCGCCACCATTTCCTGGAGGACGCGTATCATCTCCATGATCTGCTGCATGGTGATGTTTTCCCCTCCGTTCGGTGGGACGGATCCTTGCCTAGTGTTCCTCATACTGCCGGATCTTTTCTCTGCACTTGTGAATGCGACAGATTTTTATTCGTGCCCCAAGGTGAGCGCCAAATGTTCTTGTTGATTGACTCCCTCGGTGGTTGACTCTAACGATAGTCTCGCGTCCTCTCGTCAATGCCTGGGTTTGTGCTTCACTGCATCGAAACACTCTGTACCTGCAAAGACAAAAAGGGTTCCCTAGAGGTCGTCTGCACTCCGACGCTCAAGTCAATACTGGGGCTAAGAAACAGTGGTTATGTGTGTAAAAGCTCTAGTCTCAAAAACTGCATGCCTTTATGAATTGCTTTACCACCATTTATATAGTCTAGGGTTTCCTCTGGGCCGTTACATGTATTTAGGGTTTCTTCTGATTCTGTTGCCCATATTTAGGGTTTCTAGAGGAATGTCTTTGCGCCGCTATTACCCAATCTTAGTGTAATCTAGCGCGTCAAGCTCCTCTTACTGGAGTGCAAATTATAACAGAAAGGCCACCTAGGTACCAACTTGTGCACCTAATCTCTGGAGCCATCTGTACTGGGAGTGCCCTCACTGTTCACATGTCATGCATGCAGCTTCTCTTAGAAACCGTAACCCTGACGGGTATTTGTGCCTTCCAAGACTCTGCACCTAGTTATGCCCTCCACACCACACGCATGGATGCTTTGTGACTTAGGCTTCTCTCTACCTCTGGGTGTTTTACTGATAACTGATATCGCTCTCAGGACCCACCTTCCACGGTCTAGTTCAACTGTTCGAAACACCAAAGACTGATGTCACATCGTCCTACTTTGTTGACGATGACACATCATCCCACTCTGTGACGAGAACACATCGTCCTCTCTGGTGGTCGACATACTAATGATTGGTCAGCACACTGGACCATGTTGCTCGTGGGGCTCAGCCCACGTGGCTCTGGCCCATGCTACCTGCGGGACCCAGCTCACGCGACACACCATTACGAACTGTTCTCGGTGTCTGAGGACTTTTCGGTACAATATTTTAAGGTATTTTAAGGGTTTAGTTCCCATACTTTCACTTGTTAGAAAATTTTGAAATTTTGTATAATTTTTCCTAGTATAAATTAGAGATTTATCAAACCATTATGATTATATTACATTCACAAATTTATTACCCAATACATTAAATTACATAATGTTATGTGTTCTAACATGAAATCTTATTATTTCGGTGCTTGTTCAGTGGGAGGGGAAGTGCAAATGCAAAACAAACTCATTTGGATGTACCTTAAGGTATTTAAAGTATATTTTTTCACTCACTTTAATGTGTCTAATTCATTTATTTAATAGAGGTTGACTATGAGTACGGTTACTATGTTATGTAGTGGATGTCAACTATTGTGCGAGCCAGAATTCATAGATGTTGGGATCAGCTAATACCTCAATACAAAACACTTAAAAATGTGGAGTTTAGAATCATATAGAATATAACTTTTTCATATATTTGTAGAACTTTTTGTAGAATGTTATATAAACTAATATATTATATGTAGACTTTCATATCTAAATTATGATATTACATGCATTATTATTTTGAAAATTAGATATTTTATGTAGGATTAGGGTATATATATAATAATAAAATATTTTTTTAAAAAAAAATAACATTTAAAAGTATTTTTTTAGGGTTATAACAACGGTTCCAGTCTAGAACCATCATTATAAATACATTTATTTTCATTTATTTGGCAGAATAACGAGAATTTTTTACATGTGTTGTTAGTGTGGTTTTATAACAACGGTTCAAGAATCTTCGTTATAAACAACTGACTTATAACGATATCCGCAGTAACGACGGTTTGGGAACTGTCTTTATATGACCTTTTTAATCGTCGTTAAAGCACTTTTCTGTACTAAAGAAAGTACATGCTCTAAAATTTGCTATATCGTTGAATTTGAAACTAAAATAAAGAAGAAGCTTTCATCTAGATATAAATTTTGGACTCAAAGTTTTGTAAAGAGTTTCTTCTCCAAGACTTCACAAATTCTTTTTATAGAATCTGATTGGAATTTTCTTGAAAGGGTTGGACCTTCAATTCAAACTTCAAAGGAAAAACAAGATCACAACTACCCAAACTTCCAAGAAAGGGTTTTGTGGATGGTTTCTAGGTTCTAGTAGGTTTGGTTAGATCTTGGTTAAACCTTGTGAACCTAAGTTGGCTTAGGAAGGTTCTAACAATGTTTAGGGTGAGTCTTGGTTGAAACTTCAAGAGATTCTAGGAGAAACTCGAGGTAGTAATGGTAGAGAAGGTGGTTTAGGTTGCCTTTTGGAATCTTTTTAGGTAAAATTTTGCAAGGATTTTTTTAATACCTAAGGGAATATATTGACTTAGGGGTGAGATTTGGGTGGTATAAGGGCAAATAACCAAAGCCATAAGTGGTTTGGTTCAAGGTGAGCTTTTTTGGTTGATTTCTTGGAGAAACCTAAGCTATGTGGTGGTGTGTGGGATTTATTTTTAACTGGATAGTCTAGAATTGGGTCCAAACACTTGAGGGGGAACAACTACAAAGTCTGTAGTAGTAGTTCTCAAAGGAAGATGTGTTAAATCTATTCTTTACTGTAGCTGCAACGATTGCATATACTGATACAAATTGGTGGTATTCAAGCAATCAATTCATATTGATTACAATTTAAGCCGACCATGACTTGAGCTACTATTTATAAAATTTAATGGAAGTAGATGTATTTTCCCAATTATTTTGTATGAAGGTAGAGATATCTTAAAGTAGGAGAGTACTTTTGTAATGATACAATGTTGAGATTTTAGTTGATATGTTTTATTGATAAAAAAAAACTAGAAGGGAATTAATTTGGTGTACTTTTGAACATATACGAATTTTGATCCTTTGAAATGGAATTGATGTATGTGTTTTCTTATTATAACTGTGTGTATTGTTTTATTATTTTATTAGTAGTTATGAAAACATGTTTAATTAAATTGTGAAAACATTAAATTAAATATTTTAATATTTAATATTTGAATTATGAAAGTTACAATTAATATATTATATTTCACAATTTATTATAATAATGATCATTACAAATATCATATTTTAGGTATTATAGGTCGTTTGACCCTTACCAATATATATAGAATAAAGTTTTTTAATAAAAGTTTAAAATGTTTAAATTTATGAGATACTTAACATTTAAATTAAACCTAAACAATATTATAAAACAACTACCTTTCTGAGAGGGACCTTGGTATTTATTTTGTAGAGGGTTAATGTTGTAAATGTACGAGATGATGTAGAAAATTGAGGAATAAAGGCGGGGGGCGAGGACTACATCAACAGAGTGGAGGTGCATGGTTGTTACAATGAGAGTGACGAAAAGGGGAGAGAGACTTAGGATTCTTACGTGGATAACACGTGAACTCTACATATGCACAACTATCCCACATTGTGTGCCATATCATTCGAAGTTAACACTATTGGTGAAAATTTAACAGAATAGACCGAATTGCATATTTTTTTTAAGAACCTTGGGACCAAATTATTTTTTAAGAACTACTGTAGTAAATTAAATATTGACCCTAAATGTAGGGACCAAAATGGTAATTATACCTTAATTACATTATCAGATTAAATTATGAAAACTTGTTTAATTCAATATTTTAATATTTAATATTCGAATTACGAAAGTTACCACTAACATTATATTTCACAATTTATTATAATAATGATCATTACAAATATCATATTATAACGTCAATAATAATTTTCAAATCATTTTGTCAATTAAAATAATTACGATAATTTTAACTAACATAAATTACAGACTTAAAAATGACACTTTATACAAGATGTTAAATGACAAGTGTTTTACGATGGTTTACATGTTATATTATATTTTGTGGCAGATAGATCCGTGATAATATACGAAATCGCCAAACACATATATAATGACATTTGTAAACAACCGTACATATAAAAATAATAATGGCCACCATATACACAATTTCTTATATTGTAGACCTCTCATTTTCAATCAATATCAAAGAGCCCAGCTTGCAAGACAATCACCTCTTCACCACTTTAGAACTTCAACTATCCATCTTGATAAGAACAACCATTAAAAGTCTGTACATAAATATGATAATTTAATGTTTGAAAAATAATTTTTTATTTAATTCCTAAAAATATATAAAAATAATCCTACAATGGTTATTTCATTAAACTTTTTAGGAAGATGTAAAATTTTATGTATATAAGGATTAATTTAATACTATTTATATTTTTCAAAGACTAAATTGATATTAAATTATAAAGTGTAAGGGTTAATTTAATTATATTCAATTATAAAGTGTAGGGTTAATTTGATTATATTAAATTATAAAGTATAATGATTAATTTAACATAAATTTGTTAAATTTAGCGATTCATTTGTCCTTAACTTGTTATACAGATATTTAAATTGTTATTTTTCCATAACTAAATTATCATTTTATATTTCCAGAGAAAAAAAATATCATTTATCCTTTTTTTTTCAGCAAAAATATCATTTATCCTATTCAAATAATAGAAACTTACTCGAACACAGACACGAGATTTATTTTTGTTTTTAATGTATATCTATATTTTATTATTATTAATTCTATTTTTTTTACTTTTATTATTATTATTATTATTATTATTATTATTTATCTACATTTTTTATTTCTATGAATTTGTCTATTCATAAATCTAGAGTAGTTTGATTTTTCAATATGTATGGTCTTGGACCATAAATAATGACATTTTTTTGAATTTGACTACTTGATTGATTCAGTTACTTCTATTATTATTATGTCAATATTAATTATTACGGTTGACATTCTCATTCTTATTCATAGTGATAATTATATGTCTCATGATTAAGGATATTTGAATTTGTGATTTTTTTTCTTATATGACTCTTTTTATTATTATTATTATTATATATGTATAATTCATCATAAATTTATGGGCTTTTGTATTTTTTAGATATGAAACAATGTGGATTTTTTTAGTTTTATCATTATTATATGTGTATTTATATTTATTAAAATAAACTATAAATTCATATTATAATATTTTAATTAATCGTAAATTTATGTGTATTTGTATTTGTTAAATATTAACATGTCTATTTGTATTTTTTATTTTTATTATTATTGTATATCTGTATTTTTTTTATTTTTATCACTACCACATGTGTATTTTTGTTTATTAAAAATAACTATAATAAATAATATATAATTTATTTTTATAATTTTTTTAATTCTATTCCAAATTTTTTTAATGTACTTTTTTAATGAAATGATTACCTACACTCTTCTTTTACACATTACCCTCCATGTTCCCCCATCAATCTTCACAACAAAATGTTTAGCTTTCAATAAAAAATCATATTTTTTTAAATAAAAACTTCCACATGATTCCATTTATACCTATTTGAATTTTTTTAAAACTTTTTATCAGATGCAACAACAATTTTACTCTCCAAATGAAGGTATTCAAATAAACCTAAATTAGTGTGGTTTTTTTTTCACATAAACAATTATATATATATATATATATATATATATATATATATATATATATATATATATATATATATATAAGATGTTACTGTTTTAGCATGAAATTTTCTTTTTAAAATTTGAAATTGTTAAGAAGTATTAATCTATTAAAATATTCTTATCACATATTTTTCTCATATTTTTAATGATTTTTTAATTTTATATCTATTCTTTAACTTTTATATTGTGATATCGTAAAAAAAAAAATAGACAAATATAATTATCTTGATTACTTGATTGAATTTTGCAACTGAAAAAAAAATATTTTAATTTAAATATTTTATTACTTCATTTATCTTAGTATTTCAAATTAAAAGAAACTTAGGTCTTAATTAATACATTGTTTAGTTATTATAGTAATATTTAACTTTTTAAATCAAATATATAGACAATCATATATATACTTGTTTTGTTTTAACATAGATTATGAAAATTATGTCATAAAAATAATTTTTTTTAAGTTCATATTGATTGAAAATTATTAAAACTCATTAAATTTAGTAAAATTATGTTTATTCTGGTTTACACAATAATTTTAAAAGACCTCTCATTAAATTACATTCCACAACGTAAAAAAAAAAAAATCAGATCTTCATAAAGAAAATTATAAACCAAAATAAGATAATACATAAATAAAAAATTGAAACATCTTACATACTAATTTTACTGTTCAAATTTGAATTGGAGTAATGATGAAAAAAGATTATTTCGTGGTTGTGGAAGTGGAATTAGAGTATGAGAAGTTATCACTTTCCTTTTTTTTTTATAATTTAGTATAAACCAAAGAAAAAAAAGTTAAAAATTCAATAAGAGAAGAAAATCTATTGATAAGACTCCGAAAAAATCAAAGAATGATGATATGCAGAAGAAAATCACAACAAATATTAGTTTTAAAAATAAAGAAATACCAAATGATTATAGAAACAGTAATTAATATGTATTTAAATTTAATGCTTTATAGTTAAGATATAAAAATAATTGAGGTATATGTATTAGATTTGTTGCACTTTTTTTATACCCATTGAAACAGGATTTTTTGGCAACCAACTTTTTCTCAAAATTTCAAGAGTATCCTTCTCTCCCAAAATAACTAAATGTAGTGTACATCCACATACTCAACATATATGCATATAATTCAAATTTATGGTAGATAATGAATTGTCCAAAGAAGAATAAAAGGAAGAGAAACTAAAAGGATACAACTAAAGAACTTTGTAAAAGTAGTTTGTTAAGATCGGATATTGATTTGGACTTCACAATGGTAGTTGATAAAGAAAAGGTGTGAAAAAATATATTATAGATACAAAGAAAGAAACGATAGATGATGTTAAACGAATGATCAGAAAACAAACTCAATCTCATTATGTTGCTCAGGAAGGTCTTCAACAAATTCTTCTTCCAAAGAACTTACATCAATATCTTTTTCAGTCTTAAATATAGGCTAGACCCCTCATTAGACAACAAAACCTTCATAGTCATTAGACAACAAAACCCGCATAGCCATTAGAAAACAACCAATATTTTGTTCCTTGAAAACAAATAAACCTTAAGGAGATGCTGCCAGAACATACGAAAAACACCAAAGTTTCTTGAGACTTTTCCAATCACTCATCCAAAGCCATTGCAGAAAACCCCAAAAACCCACAACCAATCAACAAAAAGTGCAAAAAGTGCAGGACTAATTTTCATCCAATAGAAGATAAAAACAGAAAAGTAGGTATTTTGCGAAGTGAGAATTTTTCAGAAGAAACTCCAATACCATAGAGATGTGACAGTTACGTTCCAGAATGA
The DNA here is from genome assembly GCA_013389735.1 of Phaseolus lunatus. Classification (NCBI taxonomy): domain Eukaryota; kingdom Viridiplantae; phylum Streptophyta; class Magnoliopsida; order Fabales; family Fabaceae; genus Phaseolus; species Phaseolus lunatus. Next base: position 41,649,936 of record CM023864.1, on the reverse strand, counting down.
ATTTCTATGCCCTGCTTGAACGAAACGGGGACATGGAGTCCTGATAAAACAACAAATGAATGAGAATTTGAAAGATAAAAAGAGAAAGAAAAAAAAAGAGCAACATGAACATAGAGAAAATTAACAAAACTTATATAAAGAGAAAAGGAGCATGTTTTCAATCCAAAGTTCAATCTCCTCCACTCTCTCCAAATTTAATATTAAGACTATTTTTTTCTCAATTTTCAATTTAAGTAATATTTTTTTAATTTTACCATTTCAAAACTACTGTAACGGTTGAAGTAGTTACAAAATAATAAAAGAGAACCACCACGTGATGTGTAGAAACAAAACTCACCATATATTAATTTTTAAAAACAAAATAGTTTTAAAAAGAAAAAAAAAGTTTTCAAAATCAAATCTCAAAAAAATTTAGTATATTTAGTAATTGCTCAGAAAAATGACTGAAATATCCAAAAATAATAATTAAATAAATATTGAAATGAGGGTAAAATGGAGAAGTAATTTATGTAAAAAGAAAACACTTAAATGGGAATCTCCATTATATATAACTAGCAGGAACACAGGTGCGGGTGTATTCGTATTTTTTTATTTTTATTAATGTTTGATATTAAAATTTGAATAAATAATATTTGATATTCAAATTTGAATAGATGATGTTATTATTCATATACTTATATTAACAATATAAATTTATAATGTCAAAGCATATTCATCTATGTATTGTTGCTTTGATAACATCTATTTGTGTTAAACCACGAAGACAAACAATAAAAAAGGTGAGGATGAATGAGAAATGGTGAAAATGCTTTATAGAAATGCGGGAAACACCATAATAATTTATTAACTTGTTGCTTTGATCGTATCGTAGAGAGACAAATCATAAAATTTACTTTAAATCACCTATGTTTATCCTTAAATACAAAAATATGCATGTATATGGTGGTTAACTTTACCACACCACCCCCTCCTGTTTCATCCCTCTCTCTCTTCCTCGCATACTCCAACAATCTCCCACACTATTCTTGTCACTATGCCTTCGAAACATTGTACCACGCAAACCACCTTCACTGTATGCCATGCGGTTTCTTCTCTGCCTTATCCACCTCATTATATCAATGAGCGACTTAACTCTTTCAGATGTGTGTCCCATGTGAAGCACACTTCAAGGTGTACGGCTTAAAACTGGAACACTTCATTTTGAAGTATGTGCACGAGACTAACAGAAACAACCTTCTATTATATAGTATCACTTTTAAATAATAAAAATTAAAAAAGTAATCAAATATGAACAAAAAGCTGGCATAACTTGCTCGAGGTTCAGAACAGAGGTTGAGAGTATGAGGTTTAGAAAAAATTATCACTTTTTCTTTCTCTCGCACATGCAAACATTTGTTGTTCCAATGGTTCCTCTCCCTTTGGTTCTCCTTTATCTTCAAATTTAGATATTCTCTAACTCTGAGGGACACTTCTCAACTCTTTGGTGAGTATTTGTAGTTTTAATTTGTGAAACTTTCTATTCATCTGATTGCTTTGGTGTTGACAATAAAATGATAATATATATATATATATGTGTGTGTGTGTGTGAATTATCTCTTTCTTGGTTTAAAAAATCTCGAACCCGCGGTGCCTCCTTGCGTTCTGAATCTTTTATTGGCTTCCTCTCATCTTCGTTGCCTTATAAAATGAAACAGGTGAGAGTAGGAGAAGAACATGGAGTGTGAAGGAAGAGGGTTCAAGATGTGTCAAAATTTATGAACATTTTTTTTCCTATAGTCTGAATATAAAAGAGAAAAGAGAGTGGATGTAACTATAAAAACTATTAAGATTTTTAAATTAACAATTCAAAATTCAAAATTTAAAATTCAAAACTAAAAACTAAAAATTGAAAATTTAAACTTGAAAATTTAAAATTTAAAATTTAAAATTTTGACAATTTAAAAATTTTAAATTTTTTGAAAATTTAAATTTTTCAAAATTTGAAATGTTTTGAGAAGGTTTTAGGGTTTGAAAATTTAAAAAATTTTAAAATTTTCAAAAGTTGAAGTGTTTCAAAAAGAAGTTAGGGTTTGAAAATTTGAAAAAGTTTAAATTTAAAAATTTTGATAAATAGAAAATATTTTGTATTATAAATCTATACACATATATATATATATAAAGGGTTTCTCCTCTTTAACTTTCTTAATTTTTTTCATATTTTATCCTTATATCTATATTTGATTTTATTTCATTATTATGGACATTGAAGTCATTTGTTTCTTTTTTTTTTTAAATTTAAAAATTTTAAATTAAAAATGCTTGAAAATTTGAAAATTTTCAAACCTTTTCGAAACACGTCAAATTTTAAAAAAATTTAAATTTTCAAAAAACATAAATTTTTAAACTTTAAAATTTTTAAATTTTCAAATATAAAATTTTTCAAAAATTTCAAATTTTCAAGCCTTTTCAAAAAACATCAAATTTAAAAGAAACTAAAATTATGAAAAAAAAATTAAAATTTCAAAATATTGTACATTTTCAAAAAAATTTAAATTTTCAATATTTTCAAATTTTTAAAATTTTCAAACTTTTCAATTTTAAAATTTTTAAAATTTTCAAACCTTTTCGAAACACTTGAAATTTCAAAAAATTTTAAATTTTCAAATTTTTAAACCTTTTCGAAACACTTCAAATTTGTTAATAATTAAAAAATTTTAACAATTTTTTTTAAATTTTCAAATAAATAAAGGGTTCCCTCTTTAACTTCCTTAATTATTTTTCTTATTTTATCCTTATATCAATATTTGATTTTATTTTATTATTATGAGCATTGATGTCATTTTCTATTTTTTCAAAACTTTTAAATCTTTTAAAATTTTTAAATTTCAAATTTTCAAATTTTCAAATTTTCAAACTCTCAAACCTTAAAAAAGCCTTTTCGAAACACTTCAAATTTCAAAAAAGTTTTAAATTGTCAAATTTTCAAACTTTTAAATTTTCAAAATTTTTAAATATATCAGGTAAAAAATTGGAAACAAAATTTTTATTTAAAATATTTTATAAAAATGTACGTAAAAATAATTTTCAAATTGATTTAAGGAGCAGTCTTTAATTCCTATTGGATCTGAATATCCTCACTACGCATAAACCACGTACCTACTCTACTTTTCACTTTCTCTGTACCCTACTTCTCATTTTTTTTTCTCTTTCCTTTCCTTTTTCATGTAAAATTATATTTTCATTCTCACTTCTCTTTTTCTCTTTCTATGTTTTAGTTAATCTTTGTGGAACCCTAATTTGACCTTTGTCTTATGAAATTGTAATTGAAGTTTGTGATTAAATGGAGGGGAAGGACTTAACAAAAGTAGTTATGGACACCATCACAACAATTGGTAATTCTCTTTATGAAATTGTGAAACATTAATAAGATGTTTTTTAGAAAAAATTTTATGGATTTAAATAAAATCATATAGAACAGTGACTAAAATATATTCTTATTTCCTCATGTTTTAGGGAAAGTTACTTCCAATCTGATTTAATTATTCACAAACTTCAAACAGGAGAAACTCGTAGAAAGAAGAAGAATGTAGAAAGAGTAAGACACTGAACCCAATACACTATTTCCTGTGCGTAGTTTTGTTTGTAAATAGAAAAAAAAATGGTTTGTTTTGGGATTTGATTGGGAGGTTTAAGAATAAAGAGGGTGGTGGTGGTGATGGAAGATATGGAGGGGAAGTAGTTGATGGTAGTGGTAAAAGATAAAAACGATTTGACTAAGTCTCTCTGTGAGTCCAAGACAAAGAAAATATAAACATATTTCATTATATTTTCTTCTTTTGTATATAATATTTTTCATGATTAATATTGATTAAATCGAAAATAAATATTTGATTTATTGCTGAATGGTATCACATGTGTTATAATGATAAAAATAAAAAATGCAGATATACAGGCACTCTCACATGTGTTCCCACTAGTATTATTAGAAAGGGTGTTTAAGTTGGTGGTTTTTTTTGGAAGGTTTCAAATTATTAGTTTAGTTATTTAAAATGGTTAACTTCTATAACCATAACTATACCATGTGAATAACGGTTTCTATTTCCAGTTACTAGTTAACTGTGTAAATTTTACACTGATACATAGCATTAAGAATGAAGTGATGAAAGAATTTATCTGTTGAAAAGAAGAGAAAGGATGACGTGGCAGTGGAGCTGAGATAGCTAAGGAAGTAAACTTTGAGTCCCTGCAAAACCAAGCATAACAACACGGCCAACAAAGACTTCATTCTGCTTAGTAAAACCAAACCCTCCAGAAGTGCCAAAAACATCATCTTCAACCTTTGCCTTTCGATTGTACTTCACAACCTATATCCATCACTTGAACCAAAATCAGAGTGTCTAAAAGAAAAAAATTAACTATTATAATAAGAAATATATTTAATTAATTTATAAGTATTTTATAAATTTAATTTTTTTAATTGAGTTTTTATTGAAAATAAATAAATTTATTTTAATGAGTATTTAATCTTTTTTTATTTTCAAGTTTTTCATTTTATTTTGTCAATAACGAAATAAGGTACTTGTTATTTATGTTTAGTTGATGTTATTTCCATTTAATTATTTCCAATTTGCACATAAACTTGTGTTTTATCTGATTTTGTAAGAACCTTTCGAGATGATTCATCCGAATTGTAGAAGATCTCTATTTTACTTTACAACTAATTGATTATCTTTATCACTGAATAGTGAATGAAGATCCATCTTCAAAAGATTCTCTAACGATCAAGTAAGAAAAATGTTTAGTATATGTAATATGATTTTTAGAGTGTGTTAGAAATACTTTTTGGATTGTATTTATAGATTATCAAGCCACGATGTATCCTAATAACCATTTAAAAAGAATTTTGAACTTTATGAGCATATCCTTGATTTGATGGCTACTTTATAACTATTTTAGTGGTTACTAGCAATATCCATAATATAATGTAGGTGATAATAAATCATGAATTAAACAGCATTTATTATCTTGGATTCTTCAAGATTAATTATAATAATATCCCAAATAAAGACTATGAATGGTACAACTTATATTTTCCCTTTTCAATCTTCTTTAACTTATCATTAGATTTGTTTCTAGCAAGTTCTCTAATGAGTTAGAAGAGATTAAAGATGAAATAAGCGAATTGATCACTAAATTAGATATGAAAAGATAGAATTAATAGTCACCTTTGTTGAGAATAAAAATTAAATGACAAAATACTTAAAGAAAAATAAAATATATTTTAAATATTATAGTATTATTGTATATGGGGCTGATTGAACAATTGATTTCTCTCTTCGATCATCCTTCACTTCTTCCTTCCTTAGTACGTCTTAAGTTTCGGTTCTCGGTCGGAAGTGTACCTGCAAAAGGTACTCCGATGTTCAAGTAAGTGTTTGATATTATATATATAATGAGTGTTGTATTGATAACATACCTTTGTTTTGTATGATGTGCTTATTTATACATACAGTTTGTTATGGACTATATTATTGATGAGTCATATTTAATGTGAATAATCATAAGAATGGAAATACCTAATTTGTTGCATATTCCTTTTTATCTCAAAACTTTTATCTTTAGCCAGTTAGACAACTTTTAATACCAATTGTTATAAATCATCCGACTCCGACCAGTATATATAGAATAATTTTTTTTAATAAAAGTTAAAAATATTTAAATTTATGAGATACTTAACATTTAAATTAAACCTAAACAATATTGTAAAATGACTACCTTTCTGATAGGGGGCTTTGGTATTTGTTCTATAGAGGGCCAAGGTAGTGAATGTACGAGATGATGTAGAAAATTAAGGAATAAAAAGGTGAAGATGGTATATTGAAAATGAGGTATTGAGAGAACTTAGGCCTTGCTATTTGATTCTGTAGTTGGATCTTAGTTTCTCTCTTGAGATATATTGCATAACCAAAATCTATAGCCACCCTTGACTATGTGACCATAAATGTTTACAAATGGATATTTTTCTTTCCATGTTTACTTTCTCATTATTAGAATTCACAAACCCAAAGTACTTTAATCCAATTTGATAGGTTTCTTTTATTCAGAATTTGATAGGTTTGAGATATCACAAGAATAAACTTTTCTTTATTAAAAACAAAGAAAGTTTTAAAAACTAATTTATTTGAATAATAGACATCTAGCTAGTAGGTTTTATCTCATTCAACAAAGTTTTTCCTATTCACACAAACGAAAGATAAACTTGATAAAACCCTGTAACTTTATTTGTAATATTAACATTTTAAATTTTGTTTAATTATATTTACATTTGTTAAGTAATTCTTTAACTTTAATAATTTATATCAATATGAGTAAAAATATAATAGAGATTTAGTTCTACTAATATTAATATTTCCACATTCAAATTTAATAAAAAGAATTTCTAACATTATAAGATGAAAAAGTATTTTTATTTTGCAAAGAAAATATTTATATATATATATATATATATTTTTTTAATTTTGCAGGTATTAAACAAAGTATCTACCAAAAATTACTAGAAGTGACTCAATCTCCAACCATATATGTATAGTGCGCTTGAATTGTGAGCATATTTCATATATACTATATATTACATCCCTTGTCTTATAAATACAAATATTTTCTTTTTATCAAACATAGGTAAACATATTTAGATTGGGTCAGTCTTGTTGGGTTGAATATTGTTGGGCCTCAAGTCAAATTCGAAATATACGGACACTAGTAGTTTCTTTTTGCACCTCATAATTTCCTTTCTGAATTCCATGAATACAATATTTTTTACTTCATCATGAAAAAAATACTTCTGCATTGTATACTAAAAAAATTAACTTATGAATTATATAATCTATGTTTTTTTTAACTCTAAGATTATGGAATCTAATTATTATTATTTTTTTCATAATTTTTTCTTCAAATTGCACAATCTAAAATTTAAAAGATATTTTTTTTATACAAAGAATGATTTTCAAATTGTGCAATCTAAAAACAGTCTTCTGGGATGTAAAGTCTAAACTACTTTCTTCCTTAATTCTATTTATGATACAATACATAGATAATAATAACGTGACAACAATACACTCTAAACCTTAAATCCTAAATCATAACAAAGATGTAATGAAAATAATGATAACAAATGGACATTTTGATTTTTAACTATTTCCTTAGTAGTATACAAAAATCTATGGGAATGTATAAAGATATGACCCACTAGTCTTTTGTAGAACTTCTTTTTAAACTAGTTTGAACTCATGATGAAGATTGCCCGAACAAAAATTGTAACTAGTCAAGCCCCTAGGGAACTCAAAATAATCAAATTGAAAGGTAAACAAGCCAGAACATAATACTTTTTATTCATAAAAGTTGAACATGAATATCAGGGGAGATTCTTTCTGCACCCTAAATATATTTATTGCATCACCTCTTATTCATTTTGAAAGAGACTTTTCATAATAAATTGAAATACAATTTTCAGAATGCAAAATGTTATTCTAAAAGGTTTATACCAAAATGATTGAGATTATCAAAAAAAATTTCATTTATTTATATATTTTTATATCAAAATTCACAAGAAATGGATTTTCTGTTTTTTTTTAGAATTTTGTTCCTACAAAATAATTATTAGAAAAAGTTCTACAAAATATGAAAATTTTTAGTAGTTGTTAAAAAATATACACTACAAGAAAAATCACTTTCCGTTCCAAGAAAACAATTATAAACACATCAAATTCCTCTCAAACCAATTCAAAATTTAAGAGAATATTCTTTTCATTATTATTATTGAAGTTCTTTCATAACTAGAAGTTATAGAAACTCCCTTTACAAACTGATTATGTTTTTTCTAATGTTTATTGAGTTAAATTGCTTAACCTCTCTCATATGAACCAAACTTCCTATATTACATCACTACAAGAAAATCATTTATTAGAAATCAATTTTAGAAACAAAAAATAATTAGTTGCTATATTGATTAAATTAGAGACCATTTTATAGACTAAAAAAAAATTTAGTTTCTAAATTAGTTTCTATTATTGTTAAATGGTTTATAAATTGATATCTAATTAGCTACCAAGGTTTTAACAACCAATTACTTAGATTCAAAATTTGGTAGTAAAAACTTTAGTAGCTAATTAGTTATTAATTTAAAAACAATTTAACAATAATAGAAACTAATTTAGAAACTAAATTTTTTTTAATCTCTAAAATAATCTCTAATTTAGTCAATATAACAATTAATTTTTTTTTTGTCTCTAAAATTGATTTCTAATTAATGATTTTCTTATAGTGATGTAATATAGGACGTTGGTTCATATGAGAGCGGTTAAGCAATTTAACTCAATAAACATTGAAAAAAGCATAATCAATTTGTAAAGTGAGTTTATATAACTTCTAGTTGGTGGAAGAACTTCAATAATAATAATAATAATAATAAAAAGACTATTCTCTTAAATTTTGAAATGGTTTGAGAGGAATTTGATGTGTTTATAATTGTTTTCTTGGAATGGAAAGTGATAGAATTAAATCAACCTCATATGCTTTACCTTCACGCCAAATAATATACAATAGAAAGACTTAAGGAATATAAATGCAGATGCAGTTGCTTGAAGGAGAAGATTCTGTCTAGACATAGCAGCATGTGCCCAACCCACACTCAAAGCAAACTCAAATGAAAAAGAATCTTGGCATCATATTTTCATATAGCTAGGGCATGCATCACCCAAACACAAGAGAACTTAATCATTCAATCACAAATCATTCTTACTAAGGCTTTTAATGCTCCAAAACTAATTCATCATTCTCTTTTCTTAGTCACAATATTTATTATAGATTAACTCATTTATCCTTATCTTTTTCTTCCTATTTTTTTTCATGTTGGATATTATTATGCAACTTGATATCTTAACTAGACTGACACTTCAAGTAACAACAATTATCTATCATCACATAAAAAATGCTTTATTAAAAAAATACAAAAAAAATATGAAAGAATTAGACCAAAACTTATATGTTAACAAAATCGATACATAAGTAGAAAATACCTATTTATAAAGAATTTTAAAAACATATTAGATGAAACCTATGATACTAATAAAATTATTCTTTATGAATAAATCCTAAATTACCCACTATATTTATTTATTATTATTATTTAATTTATGTTAACCTATAATAAGACAAAAAGAAATTATCCTAGACTCCAAATCCAATCCACAAAACCCTCACATGGCTAAAAGTAATGGACCAGCTCAAGCTTCTACCACACACTTGGGAATAATAAAATATACATATCCATGAAGTTATCTTCTTTGCTACACCACAAAGGGTAACACAGTTTCTAGTTGATCCCAAATTTGAATACAACTAATTATATTATAGCATGATGATTTTCTTACATGGTTGAGTGTTAGGTACTTTATGTTAAAAAAATATTGTTATCATTTTTACACTTGAGAGTAATATCAAGTTGAACATAAAACACATATTTATGGTTCAGTTAAGATTAAGAATTCACCTTCCTAAACAACAATCTCACCTTTGACAAAACAAGAATAAATTAAGGAACATGTATAAGGGGAAGATTTATGAAACATATTATAGATGATCATGTGATATTTGATGTAATATCTAGATCAAGCAATAGGTTTTTAATGTGGTAGCAATAGTTTTCTTGATTGAAGAATAGAGGGTACAAAGTGGGTCAGTGAGGGCATTTGATTGGTGGATCTTTTTCAGTGTACAACCAACAAAGTTATGGCTCCGTACAAACCCATCTTTAGCTGTTTCTATTTCATACAACAACACTGCATAATAACATCATTAGAGCTTTATCCTTATTTGAATTACAGGATCCAAAGTGAGGGGGGAAAAAGAAAGTAAACGAAATAGATGGAAAACTGAGTTCGTTAAGATCAAGGGAAAAAAATCACGAAAGTTTCATAATTTTTAAAAAATAATAAAGTGTCTTTCTTTAAAAATTTAAGTATATTTTAATAAGTGAATATAATTTGGTTACTTCAAAATAATAAACTTAAATTCATATAATTAACCACATAAAAGTAGTGATATTATTACATATAGAAATAAAACAATTGATGCAAATTATAAATCATTAATAAAATAAGAAACAATTGTAATAATGTCTAGAAAATATAAGGAGTACATTACAATCATCCAAAGAAAAAACACAAGAAAAACATGCAAATATATTAAATAATTGTATTCTAAGTTAGAAAAATAATAAAAAACATTAAAGATTATGTTTACTTGAGGTACTTTCCAAAAATTTCAAATTTTTGTTCAATATCATCAATTTTTTGGTGAACGTTTCAAAACCTTGAGCAACATTCAAATCTTGTTGTCTTATAAATCAACCAACAACAAATGTTGGAAACACTTTAACAAAGACAATCTTAAATACAATACTAAAAAAACTCCAACAAAAACAAATTGAAAAGAGATTACCAAATCATAGCAGAAGTCCACAAGAAACAACAACACAACATTTATCAAATATTTGATTTTCTTTAAATCTTGATGGCTTAAAATGAGTATGTGAAAACTTGTAGTTTATCACCTAAAATACTATTTTCATTCGTGATTTGTCATTTGAAAGAGTGAGTGAAATGTTTTATTTATAGTGATTCAACAGAATTAATTGAAAAATGTGACTTATACTTTTAATCGATTATCTAAAGTATAATTGGTTATTTGTTTGAAAAACAGTTATAACATAATTTGTTTAAAAAACAATCATAACATATTTTTGTTAATCTATTAAATCTAGTTTTAATCAATTAAAAGATTAAAATAGGTTTTCACAACTCTCTAGTTTAATCGATTAAAGATAGATAATTGATTATTATGTTCTGAATCTCTTCAAGAGTACTTTAATCAATTAAGCAAGAATGTGATCGATTATAAGTTTCATAAAATCTTTTCAAAACATTTTTCATATTTCAAAAATATTTTAACTCATTTTTAAAGTTGTTGTGTGCTTCCTTTATGAAAACCTTGTGTGAAAAACTTAAACAACTATTTAAAGAAAGATAAGACAAATGAAACACATTTTCATCATCTTCATCTTCAAACTTCATCATCATAAAACAATTTACTTGGGACTCAAGCCCCTTCAATCCTAATAAAAACAATGATCCTTCATTATATATACATATATATAATGTGTTGGAGATTGCATAAGAAAACCAAAAACTAAACATATTTGTCATGCATTTATAATATCCATTCTTTAAATACATGTTTTAAATAATTGATTAAGCTTTAAATAAATTAGGTTTACATTTAAATTATGTGTGAATAAAGGAAAACATGACATATTTGGCTTTCTAAACCCTAAATTCATTCAAATGGGCAATAAGGAAACAAAAACGCAAATGCATATCATCAATTACTTGATCAAATAAAGAAAACAAATTTATTTTACTCCATATATACATGAATAAGTTGATTTTTCTAAAATAATTTATAATTAATTATTTAAATATCTTGCCGTAATTATTTTCTAATACAAGTCTTGTTGGAAATTATTAATTAATTGTCGCAAAATTACACAGTTGTATAATTTTCTCCTTGAACAATGAGTCCCCTATTTATTTTAAACAAATAATAGTTTGATAATAGAATTTATTTTTTTACCTCTATTACTTAACCTTATACAATATGTGTTGTACTCTAACCATAACTAATGTTCTTAGTGTCTTATTGGGATATAATAAATTGAAAGTAGACAAAATTTAAAATTACATGAGCTCGCGTGAAATTGGCTAAAAATATTTTGTTAACTTAATTATGTAAATATATTTTAGTTTTTAAACTGTCCACCACCGTTAGACTTAAAATCATGGAATATATCAAAACACATAAAGGAAAATACTTTTTAAATATTTATAATACTTTAATGCACATGACAAAGTAGTGTAGTCTTTGCTGTACTTAGTTGTTAGAGTTTATATTTTATTTTTCTTCAATACTTTATATATACTTTTAATAATTTAGATATTTATTCAATGTGATTTTGGAAATTAGTTATGTAATTATATAAATTATATATTTAAAAATGATGTTTAACTATTTCTATATAATTATGTTTGGGATGTAAAATGAAATAAGATAAACCATAGCTAATTCTTTCTGAGAATTGATATTTAGTGGAATTTAAGTTCAAGACATTAATCAAAATGTAATTAATAATAAAATAATTACACATGATGATTTTTTAAATAATTTTCATTGTATATAACTTTTAATAACGATTATAACAAAAACTTTCGTTAAAAATGAGCTAGAAAATTAAAAAGGAAAAATACAAATTATACGTACAATGACAGTTACACTTATAAGTATCATTCAATCTCATACTTAGAATTACAGGTATAACGAAAATCGTGTTGGGATATAAAGACCATTCGAAATCATCATCGTTACAAAGTCTATATTAAGAACAATTTTACAACTTTTAATTATTTTATTGATTTCAAGACCTAAAAAAAATAGTACTAACAATTTTATTGATTTTAAGACCTAAAAAATCTTATATAACTTTGACAAATAGTGTCTTTAAGACATGAAATGGATCTTGATCATAGTCAGCACAATTATTTTGTATAGTATCAAGTCATAAAATTGGTTACAACTCCCGCAAAACATAATCAAATGATTTCCATTTATTCTATTTATTCTATGTTGAAATGCATCATCACCATAATTCAACAATTTCCAACAATACATGGCAATGATGCTAACAAAATTGTTTTATTCAAACTCTTTTAAGACAGCTTTGACTTGAGCTTCCAAAATTTAGCTTCTTCAACACTTATCACCTTAAAATACTTGGAAATAGATTTTAATTATATATACATATACACCAATACCTACATTTCGCTTTCTCTCATCACTTTTCTTCTTTATTGATCAATAGAAATCCAGGAGAAGCCACTATCTCCAAAATTCTCTTTTGCTTCTCTCATCTCCAACAAATTTTTAAGTTAACTTTTATTCTTGAAAACACCATATGCTATTCCAAAGCTTATTTCGCTCACCCTAAACTTCAAAGTCTCCATCTTAAAATAATTGAACAACTATATAGATACATAGTTAGATATTTAGGCACGACGATATAGTTTCATTTAGTTTTATGTTTTTTTTTAACAATTTCTCGTTGTTTCGAGTTCTATAGAAGTTCTTCATATTTTTTTGTTTTCGTGATTCTTCTTCTCTATATTCTTTACATTATGCATTTTATCATTCAAGTTGAATTTAATCCTAGAATTGGGTAATAGCGAATAAGAAATCATGTACAAGGATAATTTGTTTTAGTGTTTTCTTTAAAAAAAAAAATCGAAACTCTATTTTTTATCAAAAGTAGTTTTCTAAGAATATACAAGTTGATTGGTTGTGTTTTCTTTAGTAACAAGGAATCCATATTTGAGTATCTTGCGATTGAGGATGAAGATTACTAAACTATGATTTTTTCCCTATTTTTCCTTCCAGTGTTGAATTTCGCTTTTCTTGTTCACAATTCATTTCAATTCTTGTTTGTTTAAGTTTTTTCACTTTAAATTTCCAGTCTATATGCTCAATTCATTTCAATGCCAATTTAATTCAATTGCAATTTACATTCTCGTAATGCTCTATTTTTACATTTTTTGCACTTTAAATTTCTACCTTTTACATTTCCTACTCTTTATATTTCTTGTACTTTACTTTTCCTACACTTTATATTACGACAATTTGCTTTTCTCGCACTTTAACTTTCTACAATTTACTTTTAACGTTCTTGGTTCCTTTCTCTATTTCTCGCTTTCACTCTCTCTACATAGAACCATTATACGGTATAGTAAGCAATTGCTAACTAGACGATATGTTACACTATTATCTATAGAAGGTTTAATCTTCATTTTGCTTTACTTTTCAGTTCGTTTTACATTTTGATTTCAATTCAAATTTTATACCCCTCGTTAATTTGTGAAAGAAATAATACATACAATTATTCCTACATGTCATGTTATCTCTGGACTGGCCTAGGTTGACCCTATACAACATTAGGAGAAAACTTAGTTTTATTTTAAAAACTGGACATGACTAACATTTCATCAATGACAAGACAGAATGTTAAGATTTTGGGACAAATCCTTCTTAAGAGAGAGGGAATGATGGAAGACCCCTAATCAAAGGACCATACACTAGAGCTATAGCTAGAAGAATATAAGAAGAGTGGACTCAACTGATCTCAACAGGGCTAAACTCTTATCATCTTGGGTTAAGCTTTAGTTTGTACAAATGTATAAAGGTTTTATTTGGGCTCGTATTTACTAAATAAATTGGGCCTTGTAGTTAGGCTGAGTAGTATAGGTTTTTGGGCTTATAGTAGACTATGGTTATAATTAAAAATATTAACCTATCTAGGGTTTTTTTTTATAGAGGTTCATACAAGTCACCACATCATAAGCTCGGGAGATTAGATAATATGGAACACTATTGAAGGAAAACACCCAAAAAAATTTGCTATTACGTATCGATAGTACGAATTTAGATCCGTAGATAAATTTCAATTTACCTATAGATTATTATTCGTAGGTAAAATTGAGTTACCTATAGATTTTTTTGTACATAATAATAAAGTAGTTTTTGGTGAAAAAATCTGAAGATAAAATTTATATGCCATATTGATGGACTAATACATGATACTATTACCTACATATCTTACCTATGAATTTATCCATATATAATTACCGACAGATAATCCATATGTAATTACGTATGAAATAAAATACATAAATAAATACATCTGAATAAATCCGTGTGTATGTAATTTCCTACATATTCAAATTTGTAGATAATTACATTAGTAGTAGTATTATTAATATTATTCTGTATTTTATTAATATTAATAATTATAATTAATATAATTAATTTTATTAATGTTATTAATAATAATATTTTATTAATATTAATTTAAATATTATTATTATTAAAATTGTTACAAATATTACTATTAACATTATTAATATTATTGATTATTATTAGTGTTATTATTAATAATATTAATTATTATTAATGTTATTAATAATATTATTTTATTAATATTAATTTAAATATTATTATTATTAAAATTGTTACTAATACTACTATTAACATTATTAATATTATTGTTAAAATTATTATTAATATTATTAATGTTATTATTATTATTAATAATAGTATTATTATTATTAATATGAATATTATTAATATTGGTATTAATATTGTTAAAATTGTTATTAATATTACTATTAACAATGTTAATATTATCAATATTATTTTATTTTATTATATTAATATGATAAATATTATTATTAGTATTATTAATATTATTAATTTTATTATACTAATAATTTATTATTATTCTTATTAATACCAATAATGATAATGATAATAATATTATTATTTTTAATGTTAATGATATTATTAATATTAATATTATTTTAAATATTAATAATATTATTAATTATTAATATTATTATTATAAATGTAATTGTAAATGTTATTATTATTAATTATTATTAAAATTATTAATATTAGCGTTATTAATATTATTATTAATATGATTATTAATATTATTAATTTTATTATTATATATATTTATATATAAAAGGGAATTATCCTCTTTAACTGTTTTTAAGTATATATAAATTTTTTTCCATTTTACCCTTATATCAATATTTCATTTTATTATTTTATTTTAGTTATTCTGTATTTTGTAATTAATAGAGTAGTTAGTTATCAGTTTATTTAAATTTAAATAAAATAATTATAAAAAAGAATTGATAGAATAGCTACATAACAGTTTCTTTGAATTTAAATAAAATAATTAAAAAAAGCAGTTAATAGAACAATGCTTATACCAGCATTTTGTATGAGTAGTTATCAAAATAGTTTTTTTAAATTTAAATAAAATAATTACAAAGTAGTTGATAGAGGAGTTGAGAGATAAAGCAATTTTTTAATCTATACTTGAACTATTTTTATAACTATTTTTTTACACAATTTTTTTTATTTTATCTTTATATTAATTTTATTTTATTAAGGACATTTTCGTCTCTTTTTTAGGTTATTAAATAAACAATGATTATGAATTTGAAACATGTTGTGTTTTTTTGTTTTTTTTTAAAGAAGTTATTAAAAAAGTTATTGGTGAAGTTGGTTTCTTTGGCACGTGTGAGATGTTATAGGTGTGAAAAAAAGAAGGGGTAGTTGAATCTATATAAAGGGTTGGAAAGAGAAAGAAGAAAAAAAAAGATTGAAAATATAGGGAGCGAAGAAAGTCGTGGAGACGTGAAGGAAACCGCAACAAGTATTGGTTCATATGTCTAGGTTGGAGAAGACCGAAGCCACTCTCCATAAGAAGTTTAGTCTCTTATGCATTTATGTTCATTCTCAATGTTACATCTTCAATCAACCCCAATTTTTCTTGATAGTGAGCATATGAGTGCACATGATGAAAAGGAAAGAACTTGTCAACCCAAAAGAAACAAGAGAAGATAAATGAGACTAAGATGGAAAAGTGTCAGGCACATCAGCACAATGTTGCCGCCAAACAATTTGTCATTGCTGGACAGGCCCATACCCCATTTACCAGATGAATATAACCAAATGATAACAATGACTAGGCCTGATAATGTTCATGTTCATTTATCATGGGTTTAGGGTTTAGGGAAACTTCCATTGATGGAAACTACCATTACCTAGACTAGCATTGTGGGAGGAAGTATTCTACAAGTGTTGTACTATTTGTCTATTAGAGTAGTTTATTAATCTTACATTGTATATTTTTTGTGTTTCTCTTAATTCATAACATTTTAGTTATGAGACCAGTTTTTTCAATACATGAAAGTGTAGTTGTCAAGTGCTGCTTCTTCCTTCTTCTTCTTTTTTTCTTTTTTAATTTCATGAAAAGAAATCAATAAATTATCTATTTCATAACAGTTAATTTATTATTGAGTTATTTTATCATTATATATTTATAATTAATTTTAATAAATACAGATACATATATAATAATTATAAAAATAAAAAATATTAAATTTTAATAAATACAGATACATATATAATTATAAAAATAAAAAATGCAGAGACCTGCTAGTTACTATTAATAATAATACTAATATTAATAATATCATTATTATAAATATTATTATTATCAATATTATTGTTAATACTATTCATATGGTTAATTATTATCAACGTTATTAATATTATTATTAATATATTATTCTTATTAATAATCATAAAAATAATTATAATAATAATTATTATAATAATAATAGTAATAATCATTAAAAGAATAATAATATGATCAAATTTTTGGTTTAGTGGTTAAAGGTTCAATGTACAACGAGACTTGAGTTCAATTTCTTCCTGCAACAAAATCTTAATAATAATAATAAGATTAATAATAATAATAATATTATGGTTAATAAAAATAAGAATAATAATAATAAAATTAATAATGAAAGTATGTAATTATGTATGGATTTGAATTCGTAGGTAATATTCATAGGTAACGTTATTTTACTTATGAATTTTTTTTGTTACCTACGAATTTTTGATATAGGTAATTACAATTTTTTTTTGTAGTTCTGAGACTTGTAAATAAATGTACATAGTTTAGGAATTTATTTTGGGTCTTATATTTTGGGCCAAACAGAGTATAATATTATTTAGGCCTTGTATTTGGGCTATGAATAGTTTAGGTAAAATAACCTAACCCTAAGAGAGAGAGTTGATGCCAATCTAGGGTAAATAACCTAGCTAAGGCACCAAGTTAGTGCTAACTTAGGAGTTGGTGGTGATATCTCCCATGTGCCACTTGTCACTCTCTCAATAGAGAGGATTTGAAACGTGGGCTGCAAGCTACCTTTGGAACATGTCAACTTGTGAGTGGAGAGGATTTTGAGAAGCTTGTTCCACAAGCTAAGGTTAGGGTTTGAGGTTTTCTTTGCAAGCTTCCTCTAATATAAATAGGAGTATCTTGTACATAAAATTCAAACTTGAGTTTGAGTATAAAATTGCTACCAAAAGTGTTTGCAGTCCTCTTCAAAATCTCTCTATTTTTTGTTATCACTTGTGAGTGATCTAGCCAGAGGATTGTGCATTAAGTTGGCCTAACCTCTTCATTGCACTCAAATCTCTTTCGTTCATCATCTTTGCACACACTTGCTCATTCAATTCCACTCAATTTCTGCTTCCAAATCATCTCCTCTTCCATTAACACCGAAGAACATTTCATGGAGCCATGGAGATCTCCATTAGTTTTAATTGGACTTCCATTGGCCAAAGAGAAACCCTAGGCCTGTCATGGAGAGGGACTTGCGCTCCAAGCTAGGTTACAAGGTGCTTCACATGCCTAATTGATGGGGGTGATTTATTAAATCTATTTTGAGAAAGCGGACCGAGTCAACTATAAGATAACTGAAAGAGGGTTGTCGTATCCACGGGAACTAAAGATTACCATAATAGTAATATCTTTCAAAATTAAGTGAAAATATAATAAAAGTTGGTTGCAAAGATTTTGTGAAATAACTATAATAATTCTAATAAAATATTTAGCAGGATTGAAACTTGACAAATATAAAGTAGAAGATTAAAAATATAGAACAAGTGTTGGGATTGAAGTAACATTGTAAATCTCTATTGTAAATCTCTTTTGTTGTTGTAACTTACAAATGCTATGTTTATTCAAGTTCATTGTTCCTTATGGCCAAACCAAGTCAATTCCTTTATCAATGTTATTTAGAACAACAAACTGTCATAATCAATTCCTTGACTTACAATAGTTTGTTTCTGAATTAAAATGGGATAGTTCAAGCCAAATACTCAATTTCATTCCCAGATATTGACATACTTGGTTGATTTGAAAGGGTTCAGATACATGAACGTTCCTTTCGACATCATTCATGTTCTAAAGGCATAAATGGTTGTTCCTCACCATCAAGCATTAAGCATTCAATCAAACCAAAAATTGAATCTTAAAATCAAGCATTCATAAACAACAACAATTCAAAATATATTACATTCCTCTTTACTCCCAATAAGACAAGTTTAGCAACTCATGATAAATCTTACGATAGAGCTCAAGGATGAGAAGCTAAGAACAACAAACATGGATCCCTGAGTGTTGTTGGCCAGCTTATGCTTTGCCTTCTACCTTTAAGTTGCCTTGTTTCCACCTCTCCAATGAAGTTTCAGGGCCTCCCTATTTATAGAATTTAGTGAGGAGCTCCAATAAATTAGCATTCACTCAGCTCAAAGCCAATCCGCTCTGTAAATTGGTTTTCTTCACTCTGAAGGAACCTTTTGGCTTCAAGCCTTTTCTTTATGCTTCAGCAGATTTGGGTTTCACAAGCTTGTAGGGATTCACTTCAAGCTTGATCTAGGCAAATCATTTCTTAAGGATAAAGAAATCTTTAGATTTGGATCCGCTTCAAGCCAAATCTCAGCGAATCTGACCCTTGGAAACCCTTATTTTGGCTTAGGTCAGCTTCAAGTCAATCCCAACAAATTTCAGATTTCTTCTTTATGAAGGACTCTTTTCGCTCAGGCCTTTTGGATTCACTCAACCTTCCAAACTCTCTAAATCTAGTCCCTCTCTGGCCTAAATCTACTAGTGCATGCCTTGTTGCTCAATGTTTTTGTAGTTCTTCAGTCCTTGCTCTATGGAGTCAATCTGTTGAGTGGATTGATCATTCTAATCCTTTTGTTTTCTATTTTTCCTTCTTTTTTGCAGGATTAATCAAATTCTTCCTCTTCTCTTCTTCTTTCAAGTCAAGCTTCTTTTGAGGAAAATACATGTTTTTTAGGTTGTTTTTCCATGTAATATACTCATTATGCACACCTAGTTTGATATTAATTTTACAAAATTTGACACTTATCACTAGTTCACATGGAAAGTGTGAATAGTTGGAACCTAGGCTTGAATTTGATTTTCTCCCTCTCTTTTCTTCACTCTTTGGCTGAGAATTGCATCTATAAATAAGGTGTTACGACTACGTAAATTTCAGCTTATGAATAAGAATTTTATCTGATAAATGTCAATGTTACTTGTTAAAATACTGATTTAGGCACTTAAATTAGGTTAATAGAATTGAAAAATCTAGAAACAACAATCTTCCTACTTAAAAATGTATATGATTGAAATTATTTGATATTATGAGAATTTTGATTTATTTTGCAGAAATTAGAAGAAAAATGACAGTTGAACAAAAGTAGCCCAAAAACAGACAATTTGTTAAGTGCTGGCATCAAGCGTTGAGCGAATTCAAGGCAAAGAAGGCAAAAAAAGAACCACCTCCATGCACCGAGTGCCTAAAAGCAGTGTTAAGAAAAATTACTTCAAATATGAGCATATTTAAAAAGCATGAAGCATTGAGTGATCTAAAAAAGCACTAAGCACAAGGGAAACCTTGAGGTGAATAGTGGCTATGCTCTTAGTAGAATCAAAGGGGGGATGAGCGAAATGAATTCCTTCACTTGAAGAAACCTAATTAGCAAAGCAAAATACAAAGTGCTGAGCGGATTTTAATGGAACAGGACCTTGCGTTTCAACATTATAAATAAAGGTGGAGCTGAACAAAAAGAAAAAAACGAAATTCAATTTTCAAATACCAGAATATATTCAACCGCTAGCTACTTAGGATTTTAGTGTATCACATTCATCATTATAAGTGGCTAAATTTCTCTTTGTTGGGATTGAAAGACAATGTATTCATCTGTACTCTTTTGATTTATATATATCAGTATATTTCATTCATATTTGATTTTATTTTGTACTTAATGCTTGATAAATGAAGAATCACTATTATTGCCTTTAAAACGTGAATGATATTGGCAAATACTTTCATAACTAAATTAAATCAACCAATGACTTTAACTTCTAGGGACAAAGTTCTAGTAGTTGGCTTGTACTACTCCAACATTAATGAAGAATCAAACTTTTATAACTTAAGGGATTGATTATGGTAGTTTGCTTTCTAGATAACCATGATTAAGGGATTAACTTGGTTTGGCCTTAAGGAGAAAATGATTTGAAATGTATTGCATCTATAATGATTGAGTGCATATTGGTTGCAAAGTCTATTCAATCACAACACCTTATCATATTTGAAAACCTTTCATTTGTACATGATGTCCTAATTTGACAAGTGTACCGAGACATAAGTAATAATTTATCTTCAAAAGACGGATATCGAACTCACAAAGAATAATTGTTTTAAAATTTTCATGTATAACATTCACTAAATGTTGAACGATGTGCAAAATTTTAATTGAGAAGATATTGACATTGTAAAAATAAATTTGCATGAAAATTAAAGGAAAACAAAGTAAATTATTAAAAATTCAATTGATAAAATTGGAATTGAAGTTAATCTTTCTCACTCTTTTGAATAATGGATGAATATAATCATACAATATTTTGAATTAATTGATATTGGTGCAACATATAAGAGTCATTCATATTGATGTCTCAATTATGAAATTATTAAGATTATCTCCTAAACATTACTGTCTAAATATTTAGAAAACATTCTTATCATTAAGAAAATATGTTATATACCAATTGATATATTCTAATCTATGTCCAGTATGAAAACATATCAAGTATTCTCATTTAGTTCAGATTCTTAAAAGTACTTTTCAGTTAAATCCATGTATGAAGTTCATGAATAAAAATTCAAGCTTTAAGCACAAAATACAAGAATCAAGTTCATCAATGAAAATTCAAGCTTTAAGCACAAAATTCAAGAATCAAGTTCATAAATAAAAATTCAAGCTTTAAGCACAAAATACAATAATCAAGTTCATGAATAAAAATTCAAGTTTTAAGCGTAAACTGACAATACCAATATCAAAGAAGAACAAAATATCATATATCGATATTACTAGGATACATCAGAGTTTGAAAAGATTACATTTAATCTCAAAAGAAAGGTATTAGCCACTCATGGTGGTCATTACATGCATCAAAGCAAAAGAAAGATATCCAAAATGTTTTTCCTTGACAGCTGCTTCCTAGGGTTTCCTTCCTTCCTTTTCTCTCCGCCTTACGCCCTTATTTACCCTAATTAAGCTTGTGCTAAGTGATATCTCTATTCATAATATATCTCTTTGCTTCATCTCTCCTTAAATTCCTGAAAATAACATAGAATTGAGATTAAATAGTTTTATTAATCTCATAACTCTAAAATATATTATTGAATTCTAATTTTTCAAATTAGGGTTGAGTCATAACTTAATCAACAATTAAAATCAATAAATGTCTAACTTTTTGCATGAAATTTCACTAAATAATGACACTTATCAATATACTTGTTCTCAATTTTTAGCCATCATTTCTATTCCATTCATAAATCTTTTGGTTTCAATGTATGCAATGATTTATATTATGCTTTATAAGAAGAAGTGCAACTACAACATTGTCTTCTACTCCCTATGGATAGAATAACCCTTAATCAATTATACTACATTTGACTTGACCCACTTGCCAAGAGGTAGAATCATCATTATGCTACCCAATTTTGGCCATACATTTGTTCTTAAGCTCTCTCTAGGTTAGTCTCCTTAGAAGCTTAATCTAGACTCTTTTCTAGTGAGTTTGTCTCACCTCTCATGTTGCCTCTTACCACAATTCCGATTTTAATCACCGAAACACTTTTCATTCAACCTTGCTTTCACGTTCCAATCACTATTCCACTTCCATCGAAGTTCAAACTACAAATATGCTAGAAGAAGGAGCCTATCCTCAATCCTTGGAGCCAAATGGGTATTCCGAAACAAGCTAGATGAAAAAGGTAACATAGTGATAAAGGAGGTTAGACCAGTGGCCAAAGTTACTCACAACAAGAATGTATATACTACACAAAAACCTATGCACTAGTCATAAAACTTAAGTTAAATAAAATTTAATTTCATTTGCCATTCATAATGATATGAAATTGTACCAAATGGATGTTAAAAGTGCATTTCTCAATGACATCACAAAAGAAGAAGTTTATGTGGAATAACTCCAAGGTTTTAGAGTACTTCCTTTCCTAAATAAATTATATGATCTAAAACAAACTTCTTGAGCTTGGTACGAAAATCTTACCTTATTTTTTTTTATTAAAACTAAATTTTCAAAAGGAAATTAATATATTTCACATAGACTTCACATCTATCTTTATTATAGTTCAAATTTATGTATATGATATTATATTTGGTGCTAACAATTGATAGCTTGAAACCTCCATGGATTGACTTGGTTCTTGGCTTGATGGAGTGATTGGAGGAAGCAATGGAGAATGGAGGTTAAGGAGATATGCAAAGAACCTTTGGCTCCTAGGAGTGTCGTGAGGAGTGTGGAGAGTGATAGGTTAGGCCTAATTACTTGAAGAATTTGAGAGAGAGATCAAATAGGTGTCTACCCTAGAGAGAGAAGATAATGAGAGCTTTACTTGCAATATGAGCAGCATAACTCTATATTCAATTATTTGTATTTTTCCATAGCCAAGCACTTCCATTTATAGTAGAAGGGGCTAGCCAAGGATACAAAGAAAATAAGAGGGAAATTTGAATTCTAAACCATTCAAAGTTGGAGCCTAATTCAAGTCACAAGGTAAGTGCAAGTGTGTGTGAACAATGTGACTAAATTAGGTCTTAAGATCGGCCTAGGGTTTAATGTGGGCTATAATTAAGCCCAATTATACCATGGGTAGGTTTTAGAAACCTACCCGTAACCCTAATTTACTTAAGGCCAAAATGCAAGCCAAAATTGTATACTACTTTTAAGAAAGAAATTTTAAATCCTATTCTAGGTTATACCACTAGGTTATGGCTCTTTCAAAAATGTATAAAATATAGTTGAGTCCCACTTTTCTTGGATTCTTCTAGTCATTGCCCTAGTGGTTGGTCCTTTACTAAGGCCTTTGCCTTCATCAATAAACCTCTTTGTGAGAATTTTGCTAAGATGATTAGGACAAGTTTGAAAATGAGTATGATGGAAATTTTAAGTTCTTCTTAGGACTTAAGATCAAATAGACAAAGAAAAACATCTATATACATCAAATGAAGTATATGAAGGAGCTTATGAAGAAGTTCAAGTTGGTTGATGCTAAGGAAATGAATACTTTAATTGTTAGAGTAAAGTCCAACTAACCCTAATTGATTTGATACATTCAATATAAATAAGATTATAGATAAGAAAGATTTATGATAAGAGTTTTTACACTAGTTTATCTGTAAAAGCATACTACATCTAGTTCTTGACCAACTTGATCAAGTTTCACTTAGTAGATTAATGTTGCAAAGATATAAACGAGTATTGTTTGGACCTCAACCACTTTTGGCTAAAACAATCAAAGTATTATTTGAACATGCAATCATTCCTAGCTAAAAAACATGAGTATTGTTTGGAACATAACCACTTCTAGCTATGAACTTTGAGTATTGTTTGGAACAAAACCAATTCTAGGTATAAACTTAGAATATTCTTTGGAACTCAGCCACTCTCGGCTAAACATGTGTATTGTTTGGAAAGTAACCACTTCTGGCTAAACACGAGTATTGTTTGGAAAGCATCCACTGCTAGCTAAACACGAGTATTATTCATTCTTGGCTAAGGGTTTGATGAAGAAAGGGATTGCAAAGTTTTACTTATTAGATAAAGAAAACAAGTCTTTCGATGAATACAAGGTTTGAACATTATTCTAGTTTGCTACATGAAGACAGTGTTCTTCTGAAGTTTAAGGCATTAAAAGCTTTGAGCAACAAATTTGACAGTGTGTTTGAAACTTTTAATCACTTCTCTATTTCCTTCAACCTGGAAGATTTCTTTATATATTGAGTTGAGAAAAGGGCCATTACAAATCCCTTTCTTCCAATTAAGAAACTTCACCTTAAAACTCTATCTTGAAGTCCTTGTTTATTCATGCATGAACATAAATCTGCATTAAATGTGTTCCATGAAACATGAAATGTATTTTATACAACATGAAATGTTTATCTCTTCTTTAAGTAACATCTTGATGACATGACTTATTAGACCTCGGTTAGAGAGATTTTAACCAAATAGAGTAAAGCATAGGATCGTACGAGGCATATATCATTTTCAAAGTTAACATGAGTCGCGCCAGAATGTGTGTTGGTGTGAAGGGACTTTAGTGCATCATTTAACAAATTTTCAATATTGATGTGTGCTCTGTGAGATATAATTGGTAGTTGATGATGAGTGGTGTCAACATTCTTTAAGCCAAAAGATATGACTTTATAGTGTTATTTTGCATTCTCTACAATGGCAACTTTTTCTTTGTCTCACATATGTATTTTGGATTGGGTTGTAAACAAGGTATGCATATAAGAAACTTAACATTAAAGTTTGTGTAGTTCATCCACATTTTTCACTTATCATCGAGGATATTTAAGAAGAGTTTATTGAGCATAATTGATGGAAAACCATCCAGACATAATCAGCCACAACAACTCAGGCTAAGAGAAGAGACACAATAGAAGATATTTTCTCTCTTAAGCCTTGTATAAACCTACAAAAAGTAGAATAGGGTTTCCATCTTTTGACCTTGTATTCTAGGTCAAATATAGAGTAGGAATAACTTTGAACATAGAGTAGAGGGCACACATAACACGAGCTCTCATAAAAACTAACTTGCAATGCAAGATAGGTTTTGAGATAGCCATGGGCGGATGAAGCACACCATCACTCTAGCTTGCTATGCAAGTTAGAGCTATGGTAGCTTGCATGGGACGCTACATCTCCCTCTCCTTCCCTATAAATATGACCATCTCCTCTTGTATTTGGTAGAGTTTCATTGAGTAATGAAACTCTGTTTAAATTCAGACTCATTTACTTTCTTCTCTCAACTTGTTCCTTGCTAATGTTCAAACTAACCTAGCCTAGGGAATTATGAGAAGAAGAACCTCAACTTCGTCTAGTTTCTTTGTGAAACTCATTGCCCTAACTTATATTCCTTCGTTATAAAACCTTCACTATCTTTCCAATTCATTTCATTTAGTCAAAGTGAAGAACAACCACATGGAAGCACCTCACACTTACATCAATATTGTTGTATGAAGTGTTGGCGTTGGGGATAAGGTATCAAACTTTGATGGTGCAGTTGTTTGTGACTCCCTCCCCAAAATTGGTGTATAAGTATATATAGCCCTATGTGATGTATTTCTTGGAAGATGGATGGATCTATAAATTCAAAAAGGTTTTGAAGAAACCAAAACCCATGGAAGAAGACAAGTTTCTTGTAACATCTTCCTCTAAATAATAGAAAAGCAAGAACAAGTAGAAAAGAGAAAATGGATTAAGACTAGGAAAGGGGAAAGAACACACCACCTATGAAGATATTTATAAACAATAAGTAAGGAGGATTCACCACTTGAAATCTCTTCAAGATAAAAACCAAGACAAGAGTTTCACACTCTCAAGACACTCAAAGTATTCTCACAAAGCTTATTTGAATTCAGTGTTCAAGTGTTGGTCATCTTTATATAGAGTTTTAATTTGGCCAAATGGAGAATAAAATGAGTTCCATGCAATGTGAACACAAGAAAATGAATGTTAATTGTGAAAATAAGTCTATTAATGATGTTTAAGCTAATGATTACACTTAATGCCTTACTAATCCTATGATTAACATAAAGTTAACTCCTTAATCCTTTTTAGCACATTGATGACCCTTGAAATATGGAGAGACACATGGGGCGTCCCTTAAAAATGAAAAAGACATGTGAAGTAGTTATAACCTCCATATGCACTTGAGTGTGACATCTGTAAGTAGTTGCATAAGCACATGACTTTGAAAGTGACATGTTGAAGGTAGATACACTTCATGTGTCTTTTACTCTACCTTGGATGTCCCACATTAGTCTGTTAGGGTTTATACAATATTCTTTGATTCCCTTAAAACATTATATAATCTCTAAAAGATTTACATTTTATTTTTCCTTTTTTATTTCTTTCTCTATCTATTTAAGTCTTTCTCTTGTAAATCTTCCTTGAAATTTCATCTTTTTGATCTTTCCTTGCAATGTTGCTTGTATGAATTCTTGAATTTCCTTTTGTCATTCTTCATTAGATTTTTCTCCAAGTTTAATCATATTATTGTGTGCCAACCCTCTCAATAGAAAAGTCAAGGATTTGGTTTTCATATGACTATATCCCACTTTCGAGCAACTTCAATCTCTTGAAGTTTTTGAGTATAACATGCAATTGAGCTTCCTTGATGGATCAATGTCTTCATTATAGAAAAATTTTCCACCTTGATGGTGGTAACCATGGGGTCATCTTGTAGTGAATCTATTACTTTGAAACCAAAGTTTATGAATGTTGTAACGCCCCTCAATATCTTATTCATTTTTATATAATAAAATAAAGGTAAAACAATAATATCAAAAATTAACATAGGTATATATAATATAATTCATCCATTCCATACATTGTATCTCAAAATAACATCCCTTTTCTAGGGAATTTTAATACATCTCCATCAGGAGTTTTCAAAATAAAACAAAATACAGCATTCAAGACAGACGATCCCTTCCTCCAAAAATGCTCACTGAGGAGCTCTACTACCTGCAACATCATATGCTCCCGTGTAAATTATACACGATCATCACAGGTTTAAGAAAACAAAACACAAAACAATACACAGGGTAAGCTAACTATTTTAAAAACTTTAAATATGAAACTTGATATCATCATAAACCATCATTTTTCACACATTTCACAATTTCATCAAGTGTCTACCAATAATTTCAATATTCATCTTTCTCACGTCAGACTTCTACTGACTCATAACACGTAGACACTTGACTCTACTTCCGGAAGACTCGTGCGTTGAACTTAGCATCCAGAGACCTGCACCTGTCATACTACACCACTGTGAATCCACACAGGGTCGTTGTGAATCCACACAGCTATGCGCATAAATAATCTCAATATCATCACTCTCCTAGTATGACAAGGTTAATCCATATAACAGGTCAAGTCAGTTATCTTTCAAACGACTTACCCATACATATGAACCTCCTTCGACTCTCACCACCTGAATAACTTCATCTATGTGATTCCATTATATCATTAGAGTCAGGATCGTCTCATTCACAGGATACTCACAGATCAATACACCCTCATAACAGTCTCAACACGGTATTTCCTTTCCTGAAAATACTATGTCTTGACCACAATTTCACATCATTCCATATTCATACAACACATTCATAAACGATTCAATCATATCATATTTTCAACCATTTCTAAACAATCCAAATCATACCAAAGTTCAAGATTTCGAAAATCATATGCATTTCACAGCATCCACTATATTTAAAATTTCACATTTTCAATCTCAAACAGATTCCGATCCACACATAAAACAGAGCATCGTGCAAAAAAGTTTGAAACCGGCAACCACGTCGCCCCAACTTCAGAATCTTCTAGCCTAAGGCTTTTATTGAAGATGAAGCTAGCTTCCCTTACCTGGACTTGCGTAAAATCTCACTACGAGCTCTAACCCACCGAACTTAAGGATACCCGAACTCTGTTTTAAGGCTTGATTGGAAACTTGCAGAGAATCTTCCCAAGGTGCTCTATGGCAGTCGCTGATAGCCAAGCTGGGACGTGAGAAGGTCTGAATCGCAGAGTGAAGGAGAGGAAGGAAAAAGGATGAAGACTAAACTCACTCTATCTCTCGCTACCCCAACAGCGTTCGAGCACCAACTAAGAGGATGTGTGTTCTGAGACTAAGCCACGCAGACCTGCCATGCAGCTGCCATTACCCACTCTGCGGGAAGCTTGCGTGCACGTTTCCTCTGACAGAACTGCCACGTGATGTCTCTGCGCGTACCAACTTTGGGTTACCTGCCTCACCAACTCTCTGGCGTCAACTTTTCTGAAGCACTCTTAATGTCTACGTGTCGCGAATGCAGAACGCTCATGCTGGGAGCCTGGGTCCCAGCTTATCTGCGTGTAACAGGATCCCCCG
Organism: Phaseolus lunatus; assembly: GCA_013389735.1. Lineage (NCBI taxonomy): Eukaryota > Viridiplantae > Streptophyta > Magnoliopsida > Fabales > Fabaceae > Phaseolus > Phaseolus lunatus. The sequence goes on along the minus strand of CM023864.1, from coordinate 41,620,888 downwards.
ATGAACAGCCACCGATGACTGATCACTTCTCAACTATCCCCCGATGGCTGATGTTTCTCTCATCCTGGCAGATGACCGATGTCTCATCCTGGAAGATGACCGATGTCTCATCCTGGAAGACGACCGATGTGTCTCTCCTCCTGGCGATCTCTCATCATGGTCGATGACCGATGTGTCTCTCCTCCTGGCGATCTCTCATCGCCCTTGTGTGTGACGAGGACACATCGCCTCACTCTGGTCACCGATGTCACATCGTCACACCCAGCTGAGGGCTCGTCCTCCCATTACTCTTCTGTGGTATCACTCCCACATTGCCAATGCATGCAACACTAAGGACAATCTCTTATGCCCCAGCATAGAGTTTCGCATGCATAGCGTATCTAAGGTTCAAATCACACCTTGGTGCATGTGATTTCCTAGAACCCACTATGACCCAACCGACCGATCTCTACCATGCCGCCCTCAGACCTTGGACGACGTCCGAGGTCTGACCACTATGAATTTTTTATTACACCACTTCTATTCCAAATAAATTTCTAGATCCTTACAAATGTGATGGGCGACATCATCCTTCTCAAGATTGAAACTACTAAATTTATTGATTGCACAACCTGTAAGTACTTACTCCTTTCAAAGGTTGAGGTACCTCCTCCTAAACCACTAGAAATTGTATTTATGAATCTCAAAGAGTTGTGTTTCATTTTTTATTTCCATCTTCTCTAGGAAGGGAATCTTTCTAGGGTTATCCCGATGATAGTTATTCTCTTGTTTTGGTACTTCTTGATGATAATTATTCTCTATATATGCCTTAGTTGATAATTTCACTCCCTTTGATCATGATCTTTATTTATGAATTGTTACAAGTGTTCTACTTGGATAAATTCTTCAATTTTATCCTTTAAAGAGAAATATTCCTCTATTTTTTGCCCATAATTACGATGGTATTGGCATTTCCAACTTGGGTTAGAATTGGGAGAATGCGTTTTGTTAGTGTTGAGAGGAGTGTAATGCATGAATTGGGGACGTTGTAGCTCCCTTGTCTTTGTTGTAGGTTGCTTTCAACTAGTATGTTATTTCTCATATTATTTTTTTAATGGGGGTTGTCTCAACTCAAACTTTTTTTGAAAGACTTTAACTTCTTCTAACTATAAGAATTTGGTGGCTCCACACCTCAACTCATCCAAGTTAGATGCCAATTTTTTACACAAACTATTTCAGAAGGGTCTGAACCAAAATGTCATGACCATGTGATACAAAGCCACTTCTCCATTCATGTTTCTTATATTAAGAGTCAGCTTTCCAAATCTCTCCATAAATACTTATTGTCCTTTATCTTACCAGATGTTTACTAATCCAATTAAGGTCTAGTGGTGAGGTTGACTTGTTACAAATTGTAAGCCTAACTTTTCCACAAAGGTATCAATACAATCTATAGAATATGTTGGTAGCCATGTAAACCAACTTAGTGGTATCCCTTGAGAGATGTAGGGAAGACATAACAAAAGATTACATCATCCATGATGTATATGTTAGAATTGTTGGCTGAAAATAAGAGGGGGTGAATTGTTTTTAAAAGATTTTTGCAAAAATAGAAGTCAGTTTAATTGATTGATTTTTCTGTTCACCTAATTATAAACTGCTTATTAACAGACAAATATGAAAGAAAATAATTAGTTATATATTTATTAAACCAATTGAAATGCTGAGAACAATTGATGCAACAAAATATAAAAATGTAAAGAAAGGAATAGAGAGAATAACACAAATCTTTTATACTGGTTCACTCTTACCACAAAAGCTACATTCAGTCCTAACCACACCAATTGAAAATTTACTTAAAACACAAGATTTCAAAGTTATACAATCAAAAAACAAGTTCTTGAACCCTAGAAGAACTTTCACACAAAAACAAAATACAACCCACTATAGAAAATATAAACTCTATCTAAATATGCCTAACACACAACAAAAATTGTATAAAGGGATTGAAAACACCTAAGAGACAGTAGAGAACACCACTAGTATAAAGCCTCAGATGCACATCCTTCAACAATACGAGAATGATCCAAGAACACAAGAGTTTCTCCAAGATTTCAAAAACAAGTCCTTCTATTCTTTATGAATTTTTTTAATTCGTTAACACTGTGACACTTCAGATAAACTGTTTTATATGAATTTAATGAAACACAAAATAAGTTGATAACACGAAATAACTGGTTGATTTCACTTAACAATAGAAATCAATAACTTGAAAAAGATTGACTTTTCGGAATAAATTTGATTTTTCTAAACATAAAATCAACAACTTTAAAAAAAAAAAAAACTTTTCAAAAGAAGAATATTTTGAAAAACATAGTTTATCTTCACAAAACATAATAGACTAGATGAGAACAAAAATCAAAATAGTAGAAAAGCTAAGGTATTTTTAACTTGTTGCGATAAATCAATTAGTTAAAAATACCTATTATAGTCTAAAGGATTTAAGTAAAGATGATTTTTAACAAATTAATATCTCAAACAACTAAATAAAAACCTCAACAGATTTTAAAATAAACAATTTAAAAAACAATCTTGGAGCAAACTTTGATCATAACGCATGGTTAAGAAGAGATAACCAAAACACATCAAAATCTACCTAGAGAGACACAAACACAATTAGTGCCATCTAATCTTCAGTGTAGGATTTGGAAACATCAAATAAAGATGTGACTTGATCTTCAAGGTCTACAGTATAAACTTACTTGAGTAATGTAGATCTATGTGTTAGGATCTATAGTGTTGTCTTAACGATCAATTGACAAGATTTTGCAGCTTGGGGGTAGGGTAGTTTCCATGTTTCCATCTAAAAAATGGTGTCGTTGTGAACCTCCTATGGTTAGGGAGGTGTGTGCCAAATTATTTTATTGTTACCTAACCTTCTGCTTGTTACCAACTTTTATCCTTCTTATCATATAATGGGGTGGAGGATGAGGCATTGACCGTGAACAAATCATAACCTCTTTCTCCCCCCTAAGATGCTTCATATTGGGCCCATATAATTTTTTGGGTTTCCCTTTAACTTTCCCCTCATTTGATCTTTTTCTTTCCTGTATGCATCCATTTATTTGACATTATACTTCTCTAGTTCAACTAGCTTTTTTCGGATTGGACTTCTTATGATTTGTATCATTCATTATTCGTTGTGTTCCTTGTTAATACCATTTAATCTTATAAAAGTTCAACTCGATCTATGGTGGACACCAAATGTTCTTACAAGAATCGACATGGCCCTACAAGATCAAGATCAAGATCTTCTTTGTCAATGTGTCTTATGTACTAGTATATCTCTTATTTCCTATGTATAATCCTTATTGTATGGGGGGGTGGGTGTCCTTTAATGAAATTCTTGAGTCACTTAAGAAATAGATAAGGTAAGAAATGTATAATAAATGAATAATGTATATCTCAGGAACTCGATCTATTTATAATATTTTAATGAGTCTTTACTAAATAAGAATATATTAATTTGTCCAAGTCACCCTAACATTTTATTAGTGTTTAATCTAAATATTAGGTATATAATATAGGTTGTTTAATGAAGAATGAATTATCTTGATGGATGACCATCCAAGTACCACATCTTGGGCTGAGAAGAATGGAGAAGATGGAGCTTTATTGGTGGGAGAATCCATATTTAAAGAATCTTTTTCATTCTTATTAACTTTGTAAAAATGTATGAGTAGTTGTTGTAAATAAAATATAGTTAAGAAATGTATAAGAATAAGGAATTTTGTTATCTAAATAAAATAAGTGCACAAGTGGACTTAATTTGGGTCTAATGAGGGTTTGACTAGGGAGTCAAAGTCCTAATTTGGGAGTCAATGTGAAACCCTCTCCATTATGTCTTATGAGCTCTTCTAGCTATAAATAAAGGCTTACACCCCTTGTAAATTACTTTGATTGTTGTCTTTTTCATATCTTCTTGTTCTTTCAAAGTCGGAAAAATTGGAGTATTCTTCTCATACGTTCTCTTACTAAGGGACCTTTCTTGGAGAGTACCTCTTTAGTTTCAAGAGACTTCCAATTTTTTTTTTAAATTTATGTTAAGTCTTCCCTTATGCTCGAATGATGCTTCTATCAATTGACCTTAGTGATCATTTAAAATAATTTGTAGTACAATTAATAAGTATATATAGATATATGTATTAAGAGTGATTTTTAAAAAAAAATATTCTTTATTCTTTATTCTTTATTTTTTACATTTATTCCATCTAAATATTCTATGAGTAAATTATCATACATATATATATATATATACATATATATATATATATACATATATATATATATATATATATATATATATATTTGTATTTGTATCCATGTATTCATAAGTTATATTATCTTGAAAGGTATAATATTGTTATTTCACTTCAACCTTTTAGATTATACAATGTGTCTGTGTGAAAAAATTTCATCATTTACTAAATTTAGTATTAGGAAACTTTGGAGCTGTTTAGGGTTTTATACTCTTTTTAAGAATAATGATATCATTAATATTATTTAATGTATAATTCTAATAAGGCCTAAATGTTTTTTTTTCTAGGAAAGATATATATATTTCAAGTTATCCTTTAATATTAAAAAACAAACAAAATGTTTAAAAAATAACTTCATTTTTGACATTTACCCTTCCTTTAAAATACGTTTTTAATACTATCATCAAAATATAATTTTCTCTTCATATATATATAAGTTAATTTATATTTTAATAGGAAAATACAAAAAGACTTTGAATTTTAATGATATATAAAAACGTCCACTTCTAATAAATCAGTTATATTTTTATAAAAAGTTCCTATGTGGATGTACTGAGTTGTTCTAAACCAAGAGGTAGTAAAACAAAACAACTTTCAATTCATATTGGCCCACTCAATAACAAGTTCCATAGCCTCTCTTTAAGATCACAAAATATTAGAAAATGGGATAAATTCAATTAATAATTAATGCTATGCATATAAAAAAAAAAGGGGAAAAGTCCTACAAGGGTACCTATAATTTTATCTCATTTCTTCATAACTCTTCTTATTACTTCCATGTCAACATCTTTGTAGTGATCTCCACCATTTATCACCACAGCACCGACAAAGGTCAACCGCACATAATCATCACTCAATAGGACTTGTCAAAAAAAACTAAAAAATTATTCAAAATTTTAACTTTCAAAATCTTTTAGTTAAACACCATCCGGGCAAACTAGATTAAAGATAAATGTAATTTAATAATGAGTTAAACATGTTTTTGGTTTCTGTTATATATATCATGAAATTGATTTTTGTCTTTAATTGATTTTTGTCTCTGGTATAAATTTTAAACTATTTATATTTTTATAATATGAAAATGATTGTAATATGTCATTCTCTATATAAAATTGGTTCAATTTGAGGTATCACTTCATCAACTTATTAAAAACAGTTACAATACGCATCAATATGCAATAAAAAAAATAACAATGAATTTAGAAAAAAAAACTATCAATCATAAAAAAAAAACTAACAATCATTCTATATATAAAAAAAAAGACAAATTTCAATCATTTTCATATTATGAATAGTCTAAAATTTAAAAGAGGAAAAAAATTAATTTTGTGTTATAGTACTAGGACAAAAGACATATTTAACCTTTCAATAATAAATTGTGTCTTCTTTATTTAAAGAGTTCATTAATATCAATTAAAAAAATTTATAATGTTTTTTTTATAACAAGTGTGGATAGATAAACTAATACGAAAATTTTATATCCCACTAGTAATCTAGGTAGCAGAAGATATACACAGTATATAAAAAATCCACATAAACATTTAGCACAAAGAATATAATATTATGAAAGACATTGGATACTATATTGTATAAATTTCAAATAATTGAAAATTTCCTTTTTGATCCATTCAATAATGCAGAAGATTATTTGTTCCTTTAATAGATTTAAAACTATTTATATTCAATTAATGATAGATTTGAAGTGAGGAGAGCTTAGAAAGAGTCGATTGGTTAGTTATTTGTGAAAGAAAATGACATGAAAGCAATTGCTACCCTACAGTTTCTCTCAAAGTCCCACTTCTACTTTATTTTATATAATTACTTTTTTAAAAACTTTGGGTAAAATACTGAAATTGACACATTTATTTTGTTTTTTAAAGAGAACAGGGTTTCCCTACTTGGGCCATGCATCATTGGGTAGCAAAGAAGGACAAAAATAATAACAACAATGTACTAATTGGATTCCTCATAAAGCTATGGTACTATTAACAACACTTTAATGCCCATAAATGACCCAAAGAAGAGACCTTTACCCTAACAAATTCATCAAAAAACAAAACAAAACTGTAACTGGCATTAGAATTTGGCAAGAATGTTTAAGAAGGATAAGAAAGACTTTATCTATTTTGAAAGTGAATATTTTAAATTAAAAAATATAATTAAAGTATATATTTAAGCTAATAATAATAATTATTATTATAAAGCTATATATAATTATACTTTTGTTTCCTCAGTATCATTTTAAAGTATTTTTCTTCTTTATTTTTTAATTAATCTTTTTATCTCACAATTGTAATGATTTTTTAAATTTTGTCATATTATTATGAATATTTTAAATTTAGTGTTACTATTTTAAAAAAATTAATACAATTTCTTTCATCAAATTAATGGTAACTGTACTACACTCTAATGATATGTAGTATTTACTATTTGTTTGACAAGAAATTATAATAATGTTATTATTATCAATTTGATAATATACTATCCTATTTCTTTAATTTATTTTTAAAAAAAGTGAACCAAAATTTAAAATATTTAAAGTGGCAAGAGTAAATTTAAAAAAAAAATCATACTAATAGTGGAAGAAAAAGTTATTAGACTTTTTTCTTCTCAAATTTGATTCTTGTATATTAAAAATCACTTAATTTTTTTTTATTAATGTGATGTAAAGTTATAACATACAGACAAAAATTACAGAATTGGAATAATGATGATCAAAATTTTAAAATAAAGTAAGACCACTACATGTTTGAAAGAACAATACTAGCAAAATATATGTTAAAATTTTAAGCTGTTTTCATTTCAAATTAATTGATATTTTAATATTAAAAAATAATTTTCCAAGAAATAATTTTCATTGCTAATTTTATTTCTAACAATATCTATACTCAAATATAAATATAAATAAATAATTTTACAATAATTAAGAAAGGTAGTGAACATTGTTTAATTTCACTAATTCAAATTAAAAATGACTTTTTTTTTCTAAATTACTAATATTATTTCTCACTATGGCTTAGTATGACAAATAAAAAGAAGTATTGGAAATAGAGTCACCATGGTGTTTGAAGAATAATATCATTAAATAATGAGTCATTAAGAAATCCTTATGTGTTAAAGTAATTTGTTTTTCTTAATATATGAAACAAAAACCTTAATCATGGATTACATGAACAGTGAAGGAAAGATTTGTAATGGTGCATGGGCGGGAACAAGAGCAGCTCAAGTTCAAATGAGTACTACATTAAAAATCAAACAAAAAACCTTTTCCTTAGAAAGCTGAAAAAGTTGTTTGTGGTCTCTCTCTCTCACACACACACTGTCACACACCCCCACTCACAGTGGTACACACACCCACCTTTGAATTTCACAATCTGACGCATTTACAATCACGTGGCCCTCAACCTTTAATATTCCAAAATAAACGTAAAAGGTAAGTAATAATAAAACAAGAAGAAGCCCCTCCATTCACCTGTTACTTCCCCACAGTGGTCGCTATGAGAAATTGTTAAGTTTACTGTTACTGACACTCTACAGAGTTTTGCCTACCCTCTTTCTTTATTGTTATTAATTAAACTTTCTTATTGGTGTCATTTAACACCTTTGTTCCTTGCTTCTAAACTCTTTAATCCCCACCCTGAACACCCAGCCATTCTTTTGCCTCCATTTATTGTTTCCTTCCAGCTGTTTCTTCAGTTGGGTTGCTTCACTTGGCCTTTCTGGTCAGAGGTATTTTGATCTTTTTTTATTTATTTATTAAAGTTTGTTCTTTTTTTAGTGACTTTTGGGAGAGTTTGAGGAATTTTTAGTTCAATGGCTGAAATGGGTAGCTTATGTTTCAGGATTTTTGTTCTTTTTCATCAAGGGAATTGGGTAATACGCTTATGTCTTTTAATCGGTTTTGTGCTGCCAGCTACTGTTTTATTATCACGGGTTAGTAAATGTGCTGCAGAATGTTCTGTAGTTGTTGGATTTTAAATGTTCCTAGAATTGTGTGGGATTTAGCTTATGATATTGGAGCTAAAAGATTTCATCTTTTACTTCGAGTTTTGTGTTTATGAGCAACCTCGAAGAGAATGTTAAGCAAAAAAAATTCTCTTATCAATTTCCTTAAAAAAAATTGTAGTTACTTAGGTTGTCAAAGGGGGCGTTTCTTTTCTGAGTTTCTGCTTTCTGAATGTTGGGCCAGTACGTAGGAGCATCTTTGTTCATGTTTTTTCTTCTCAAAATTGACATTTTGAACTGCATTTTAGGTTTTGAAGCAGGTTCTGAACATTTAGGTATTATTTTGTGCAGATGAATACGCTTCATTTTTTAAGCTAACGTTAGATTGTTAGACTCAATGATGGATAAGAAGAGATGGCTATGGAAGAGGAAGTCTTCTGAGAAGAGCCCTGGTGAAACTGAAAGTTCAGGATCTGTTTCTTCTCATTCCGAGAGGTACTCAGATGAACAGGTATGATAAACAATCTGGAATAGTAGTCACATGGGGCACCTAATCTGAGACGTCTCTGGCATTTGGTTTCGTCTTAAAGTATTTGGATTCACTTTATTATCTCACAGACACTAGTCACAAGATTTGAATTATAATTTTACTCCCTTTATTGATGATGAACCTTAAGATTCCTTACTTGCTATTGTTTAAAGTTTGTTGTTCACTCACTGTTAAAGCTAAGATTGTTTCGCTGGTTGTGCTCTTTCTTCTCTTCTGATTTCTGTGTTCCAGTGAGACGAATATACATATAAGAATTGTGCTTATAATAATCACGAAATATAAATATTATTTGCTTCATATGCTTCATTTTTAATCTTGTGTTATAGCTAATAACTTTTCGAAAGGGTGTGACAAAAGACTGAAAAATTCATCTTGAGTTGACAGGTTCTTTTAATAAAACTAGGTTCCTCAACTAATTATTCACCCTAGATTCTTTAAGGCGGAATCTACTTGTCCCTCCTTTAGGTTTGTCTCCTATGTGAAAAAACAGCTAGATTTCTGGTTCTATATGACTAAATGACCTGAATACATAACTCATTGATTATTCAAGTTTTACATAGTAGTACATAGATAATTGAAATTACGTTCACATTTTGTACAGCCTGTATTTAGTATCTGTTCCGAAAATAATTCGAATTTGGTCGATGTTTAGTGCATTCAAGAATGTATTTAATAGCTCCTCTGCTAATCATTGGTCTAGTTCAGCCTTGAATATCATATTTTCTATGCCTTCTCCTGGAAATTGGCTTCTGACCCTGGTAGTTTTACATAGTGTCCATGTCTGAATGAAGTTTACCATCAATTTTCATCCTTTCTTTTCTGACGAGTCTAGTACTTTTGTATCTTTGAAACTTTAAAATAGGAGGCATTGAAGGAATCTCCTAGTAGAAGCAATCATTCACCTGATGTCACATCAAAAGCTACTGTCTATGCAGAAGAAGTTGACCATAGTTCATTTATCTATGAACAATTGCCTGAAGAAGTCACCTCTAAAACTGTACCAGGTACAGGCATTGCGAGTGATGGTTCATCAGAGAAGGACGAAAAGGAAGAAAATGAAAACATAAAAGATGTAAAGGAAGATGTTCTAAATGATGGGTTGAGGAACATGTCAGAGAAGCTATCTGCTGCACTAGTGAATGTCAATGCCAAAGAGGACTTGGTTAAGCAGCATGCCAAAGTCGCTGAAGAAGCTATTGCAGGTACATTCCTCTATGTAATTTTCCAGTAAAGCACTGTTGGTTATACCTTATTTCTTGATTATACATCCTTTCTTCAATATGCTTTGATCTTGTGCTGACATGTGCCTCCAAAACAATGCATCATCTGAATGTTGAACTAGAAAACCACCTCGTTAGTTCCTTATCATAAAGGAGGGATAGGACTTAGGTAGGGTTTATAGAAATTAAAAGTTAATTGCATCTGAATCATCTCAATAGTACGTTAGATCAAGAGGCTTACATATAACCTATCAGAACATTTACATGCTGACACTGGCATAATAGTTATCTCCGGGTATGATTCCTTGGTATATTTATTTTCCTTCTTTTTCTCTTTTTCCCCCTTTTGGGTTGTCTAATAATTGGACCACATTTTCATTAATTTAGGCTGGGAAAAGGCTGAAAATGAAGTGGCAGTTTTAAAGAAGCAACTTGACACAGTCATTCTCAGGAATTCAGTTTTGGAAGATCGCGTCACTCATCTAGACGGAGCACTTAAGGAGTGTGTTAGGCAGCTAAGACAGACAAGAGAAGAGCAGGAAGAGAATATTTATGATGCTGTATCAAAAAAGACACAAGAATTGGAATCAGCCAAAATTAAACTTGAGAGCAAACTCACTGAGCTCCAAAATAAATTAGATGCTTCTGAGGCCAAGTCTTCTGTTGACTTTGATATGTATCAAAAGATAGAATGTTTGGAGAAAGAGAACTTGGCCCTCAGGCATGAGATTCTTGTTCAATCAGAAGAGTTGGAAATCAGGACAATCGAGAGGGATCTAAGCACTCAATCTGCTGAGACAGCTAGCAAGCAGCATTTGGAAAACATCAAGAAAGTAGCCAAGCTTGAAGCTGAATGCCGGAGATTGAGGAGTGTGGCTTCAAGAGCTTCCTTAGTTAATGATCATAAATCAATTGTTCAGTCCTCATTCAGTGTTGAGTCTGTAACAGATAGTCAATCAGACAGTGCAGAGCGGCATACTGCAGTGGAAATTGAATCTCACAAGATGAATGGCTCAGAACCAAACAAGTCTGAGCCAAGTTGTTCTGACTCATGGGCATCTGCACTAATTGCTGAGCTTGATCAGTTCAAGAATGAAAAGTGCAGACAAACTCCATCCGCTTCTGTTAAACTTGATCTCATGGACGATTTTCTTGAAATGGAACGACTTGTTGCATTGCCTGAAACTAAGAAGGAAAGCTTGGTTCAAGAGTCAGTTGTTACCAATCAATGCATAAACAAAGAAAGCTCTCTCAGCATAGAGTTTGAGATCATGAATCAGCACATGGATGAGTTAAAAGTGAAGTTAGAGAAGGTGGAAGCTGATAAAGCTGAACTAGAGATAGCTTTGATGAAAAGTGAAGAGTATATCGAGGAATCACAACTTCAGTTGAGGGACGCAGGAGAGAAATTGGAGGAGTTGCAAAGAGAGCTAGAAAATGCCTACAATTCAAAGCAAAGGGTAGAAGATCACCTACTGGACATAGTGGCTGAGGCTCAAACATTATCTGTGAAGATTGAATTCTTAGAATCTGAGGTTGATAAGGAGAGAGCTGTGTCAAGTGAGATTGCAATGAAGTTTAGGGACTTGGAGGAAGAGTTGGAAAGAAAATCTCAAGAGGTTGACTCATTAGAAGCAGAGCTTGATAAGAAGAAGGATGTGTCAAATAAAATTGCAATGAAGTGTAAGGACCTGGAGAAAGAGCTAGAAAGTAAATCCGACAAGGTTGACTTGTTAGAAGCGGAGGTTGCTAAGGAAAGGGAGGAATCAGATAAAATTGCCAAAAATTTTAAGGACCTGGAGGAAGTGCTAGATAGCAAATCTGCAAAGGTTGACATATTAGAAGCAGAAGTTGCTAAGGAGAGGGATGTGTCTGATAAGATTGCAAAAAAGTGTAAGGACCTGGAGGAAGTGCTAGAGAGCAAATCTGCAAAGGTTGAGTTATTAGAAGCAGAAGTTGATAAAGAGAGGTCTTTGTCAGATAAAATTTCAATGAATTGCAAGGAGCTGGAGGAGAAGCTAGAAAGGAAATCTGCAAAGGTTGACTTGTTAGAAGAAGAGGTTCATAAGGAGAGGACTACTTCAAAAGAAATTGCGATGAAGTGTAGGGAATTGGAGGAAGAATTGCTCAGGTCAACAGCTAGCTCGTATGGAGAAAAGAAGATTAAGCAGGTTGGTCATCATTGACATCTATATTAAATGTTTTATCATCTTTTTACAAACTTGGAAGGACAAAATTTAGACAGTCCCATAGAGGCTTTTGGTGCGTTTCATCTTGAAAATATATGTAATAAAGGCTTTTTATTAAATGCCAACAAAGATATTTAGGTAAGACTTCAATTCTAAAAAGAGAAATCACTAAAAGCACCTACATAGAATTGTATTTAATTTTTGTCCAAGGAATTGGTTATATATACTTTCTCTATCCCATGTAATGGATGTGGTCTTGTCTATATGCCAGGAGGACCTAACACTGGCAGCTGGAAAGCTTGCTGAGTGCCAGAAAACAATAGCATCTTTGGGAAATCAGTTGAAATCCCTGGCTACACTGGAAGATTTCCTTATTGACACTGCAAGCATTCCTGCTAGTCCATCACTCACTGCTCAGGCTCAGGCTGGTGGGGAGATGTGGAAGTTTCATTCCAATGGCACATTTTCACCTAAAAGAGATTCCATTTCTTCAAGGTTGGCTGATGGTAACTCTTGTCCATCCTTAAACAAAAATGAGGAGACCTCACCGTTTTCATCATCTTCATCAACATCATCACCAGCCATGCCAAATCATGTCAGTTCTGAGAGGAGTAGAAATGGCTTTGCAAAATTTTTCTCCAGAACCAAGAGTGGGATCCGGCTAGAAATTTAGTGATGATATAGTGAATTAATACCTTAGCAGAAGTCATTCTTTTCTCTAGCTTTAAAACAGGCCGATCTAGTCATTCAAACAAAAGATTTGGCATCAATTGTATCATTTTTTTCCCAATCTTGTGCAGGGTTTATGTCTTCTGACATTTGATTCAAAAGAATCATTTTTTTTTATAACCCTAGTCATAAGTTAGTATCAAGAGTTCTTGACCAATACCCTTTTAGGTATAAAACCTAAAACATAAAAGTTTTCATAAATACTTGTAAGAGAGAAGGAAAGTTGCAATGATCACACAGTATCAAAGAGAGAAGGAAAGTTGAAATGAAAAAACTTAAAAAAGACAATTTATGCATAAATTAAAAGTTATCATAAATTATCTTTTTAAAGAAACTAATATGAAAATCTTTCACAACATCATTTATACATAAATTATATTAAGTTTATAAATTTTTTTTTTTTTCTTATAAATGTTTATGGTTAGGTTCATCTGACGTATATTTCAGTGGCAAGGTTGCATATCTAAAGAAAAAAAAACTCACTTTTACAATTAAGATGTGTTGCAATAGAAGCAATGGTACGTATGTCTTACACTTTATAATGTTTGTTAAAAGAAAACATTTTGGGGTGAGAGAGGCTCGAACTCTCGACCTCAGGATAACTCTAAGCTATGAGACCTACGCGCTAGCCAACTGCGCCACCACCCCATATTGTAATTATCTGAACATTGTATAAGTATATTGTAAAATATATTTATTTTCTTTCCTTCGGTTTTAAAAAATCTAGTACAATGTTCAGACATGATTTAAAATTTAATAACTTTTTAAAATAATTTCATCGTAAAGTTAACATTTTGAAATTTATGATTTTTTAAAAATTATTTTTATTTCAACTTCATACATATATTGTTATGCTATAAGAACTATTTTTTTATTACATCTAAATAAATACTATTTTTAGAAAATTGAAAAATTCATTATTTCCGATCATAACCAGTTGAGTTATACCAATAAGAATTCATTGTTAAAATAATTTGATTTTTAACGGTCTCAAACTATACATATTAACTAAAACAAATTTTAAGAATGTTGTTTCTAAAAAAATGTTTGAACAGTGTTCCAACAAAAGTAAAAAAAAAAAAAAAATTGCCACTTTTTTAGCACGAAATAATAAGTAGTGTTAAATATAAAATGTATAAGCACCACGCCAATTCTAAAATTGGACATTAGAGTTTGTCAAGACTCAACACTACATAATACCTTAATTTTTTTTATTTAATTACTTATTTGGTCTATAATCATACAACTTTATTTTTTATCTCATACTTAAAAATAATCCACTATAGTTTTTAATATATCATTTTAATTTCTTTCAGTTTGTATGCTTAATATTACTAGTTTTACCCTTTAAACTCATACAGACTATATAAATTAAAACACTATATATCAGAACTACAAGGAATAACTTATAAATATAGAAAACTAAAAGGTAAATTTTTTTAACCATAGAGATCAGATAAATAATTAATCCTAGTTTTTTTATGCATAGATTACTGATCAATGTCATTTATAATGACAAACTGGATCTACAAGTTTATGTGCATTAGCGCGTATTAGTAATTTTTCTTTAAAAAAAACAATTACAGATTAAAAAATTGTTCTATTATAAGTTCATGGTATATTATAAACTTTATAATTAATATTTCTTCTGTAGCAAGCTTTCAAATGGCTTCCGAATAAGAGCTTTATTTTTGGCTTTTTGTACGATTGATCTTAAATGGAGTAAAGGAAAAAGCAACATAAAAGAATTTAATATATTTTGCTATGATTACCAAATGGGTTCTATGGTGTAGTGGTTAGCACTCTGGACTTTGAATCCAGCGACCTGGGTTCGACTCCCGGTAGGACCTTTTTAATCATCCAATATTCATGTTTTGTATAATATTTTTTTTTTTTTGGTTTTATATTATAATTTCAATGGATCAAAGAACTTAGGTCTGGTCTTTTTTTTCTCCCATAAAAACGGACTGATTTTAGAGTTCGAATCTTTTTTTTTTTTCAAAAATTTGTAATAATTTTTTAAGAATTTTTATATTTTATCAGTATAATTAAAACCGTGAGCTAATCTATTCATTATATATATAATTATTCTTATTGATTTATGTTGACTTAATTAATTAATTCTCTTTAATTATAATTGAGGTAATAAAGGTCTACATCTTCATAATTTTTATTCTCACTGTTTGATTTTTATTTTGTTATGTTTCACACTAGATTTGTCACCTAAACACAAAATCAAGGTTTAGATCATTTATTTATTTTTAGTTCTACCATATATTTTAAGTTTTGTATTCTTTATTTTTTGCTTTCATTGGCAAATTAGTGTAAACTTTTTACTATGCGGAAACTTATGGTGCGTTTGGATTGGAGAGCAAATTTGAGCGAGTAGATTTAAAGTGATTTGAGAAGAAAGTGAGGTTAATTGGATTGGGATATGTAAGAGTAGATTTGTGAGTAAAGTTTGTTGAATTTTGTAAATGATGTGATAGTTGTGTGAATATTTTTAATTTTTTAAAATGTAAGTTTATAAATTTACTCTTACCTTTAAAAATATATAAATAATAATAATAAAATAATTAATTATATATATATATATATTTTATATTACTAATAAGATTATTATTTTTATATAAATAAATATTATTATTATTATTTATTTTTGTTATTGATATTATTAAATATTTTATACAAATAAAATTAAGAATAATTTTGACTTTTTAATGTTATTATGTAAATTTTTAATAATTATAAAACATATAATTAAGATAATATATATATATAGGAAATTAATATATATATATATATATATATATAGATAGATATTTTGACTTGAGATATATCTAGAGATATATCTATATATTTAATTATAAAAATATAAAATAATATCTATCCTTTATTTCTTTCTATTATTATAAATTAATTTTAACTAAATAAAAAATAGTAATTTTATAGTTAATTAATAATTTTAATTTTATTATTATTACCATTATTTAGTTATACTTATTCTTTATAATTATTTTTATTATTTACTATAGTTGTTTATTTAATAATTTTATTATTTATTATAATTATTATTTTATATATTTATTATTATTTTAATAATACTAATTATTTTTTATATTACATTATACAATTAATTATATTTATTTTGTTAAAATATAAATATTAATAAATTAATAATATGAAAATATAAACTTATATAATAAAATATACAATTCATAATCTTATAAATATATATATATATATATATATATATATATTTATTTTTTTTACATATAACTAGTTTCTTCACAAATCTTCGCAGGTATGTAGTTTCTTTGCGGTATGGAGAGTAAAGTTTCCAAAACTTTTTTGCCTCATTTTTTGTTTTTAAATAATATTTTATTCGTTGAAATTCGTGTGTTTTATGATATTATGTGCTCACAACAATCTATGACAATCCGCCGCGGGAAACAAACACAACCTTAATGAAAGATAAGATAAAAGAATAAGAAAAAATCATACACCAAAATTTAATAGGATTAATATTACAATTTCATACAATTTTTCTCTTTGCAAACTCTCTCACTCAAAATACAACTCTAAGTTAGCTTCTAATGAAGGTGCATAATTTTTTTATAGAGCAAATATCGTGATAACTGACACACATGAAATTCACCTACACTAAGAAAAAAGACAAACGAACAATGTTCATCGTAATAAAATAGACTAGTCATCAAATGATCTTGGGCTCAAAACACACTAAAAATTCATTTGTTGCATATTAACACTTGATAGCCTAACATTGATTAGATAGTTTTGGAACCTTTGATCAAGATTTATTATTGAGTCAATTCTTCACACCTTCATTGTGCTTTTTTTCTTTGGCATGGTAACCTCTAGTTTTATACAATCTTGATTGTTTAAATGTTTAATATATTATTTTATTATTTCATCATTTTCTTTCAACCCACTTTTACACAAGTAATTATCTCACTGCATTTATTATTTATTTGTGATTTTTTTTGAAAATGAAAAGATTAGTTGTATACATAAAGTTGAATAAAACTTAAAAATGATTTGCAATTTCTTCTTAAGATGATGGTGATCAGATCTTTTGGAAATGATCACCTAAAAGTTAAAAAAAAGTTTCAAAAAGGTTTTCACAAACAACTTGTGAAAGATATAAAAAAAAATAGTACAAGTATAATACATGAGGCAACAAAACACTTGATTATAAATATTTTTTACTGTCACTTCTAACTTAAAATAAACGATTCACTCTTAAATATCCCTTATATCTTCCTCTGAAATAAATAATACAGGTATTATTTTTTTAAGAAGCCATTATTGGTTTTCCCAACTATTCTATAACTGTCTGCTACAAAATATTTGTTCATATGATTATGATAATAACTCTCTCATGACATAATATACAAATAAGAATTCCTTATGAGAGAAATAATTCACACAGTGAAGGTTTTTTTTATAAACAAAGAACACTTTATTTATCATCAAAAGCATATGCATGACATGTTGATCTTTTACATAGAATTACTTGGTTCTACATGGAAAACCTTCTATGTATGTCTAGAATAAGATCCTTATGAATAGTGTGTTGATCTTTTGTTGCATGTTAGAGTTGTAATAGAAATTGGTAGCCTTTTTGTTAACAGAATTTTTGTTACACTTAACTTGTCGTGCCTTACATTACCTTTAGTTTTCAACATGCTTTTCTTGTACTCACACCACTATTTGAAATAGGCATGTTACAATAGGGCCTTTATGGGAATGTATTAGTCAACACTTTGATGGCTTCACAAGATGATATCATATATTTGAATATAATCTACATCTTAGGCTTTGTTTATTCTCTTTAATGAGCTTAAGAAGAACATCTTCAAATCATAGGGATAAGATAATATAATCACACAATATAGCCCAAGTTTTTAAGAAAAACAATCTTGTTAATTTTCCTAACAAAAATGTTGTTGTACACCAAGATCCAAATTATGCCTATCAATAATGAAAGAACTATCAAACTAGTAAGCTCATAAAACTTTCATTAGGTACAAAGTTAGCTTAAAATACTATGTGCATTCATATCATCTTATGTGATTTTTTCTTATCAGAAAAGTGCAAAGAAGCATGTGTTGCATTGCTTGTTAGATGGAACACACTGCGTCTTACATGATCTTTTGTATAAAGCTTGTGTCTTATAGACAAAATAGTCATGTTTTATACTTTGTTGTTGTTTTAGTAGCCCTTAATCAAAATACATAGAGTCTGATGGATTTTTCTCTAACACGAGCAAACACTCTTGTTTTATCTTCTTTAAAATGCTTTTAGTACATGGGAAGCATTGTGTGCTAGACGACTTGTAAAAGAGATTGCTTAATTTGTATATTCTTCACGTTTGTGATAAACTAGATTGAGTGATTGTATTTCATATCCACTTAGTAAAGTTTGAAACCTTGTTAATGTTAGACATGAAGAATGAGTTTGATGCTTCCAACCTCTTTGAAGAAGTGTATTCATGAAGATTTTATCATTATTATAAGAGCAAAAGTCCAATAATCCCATAGTTTTGAATAAGTGCTAATCACAACGAAGTAAAAAAACATGAAGAAGCTTCATTTGAAAGACATTGTATTTTGAAAAAAGAGCAAATCATGTAAGACACAATCACTTCGTTTGATAGACAATACAACACCTTACGGTTTTCACTTTTTATGATAAGTAAAACAAACAATACTTAAGGCTTTTAGTTAGGAGTAAGCGAGTCTTCAAATAATACTTGGATTTTTAGTTAGGAGTGATAGCATTCAAAATAATACTCAATTTGAAACTTGCATTAGTAATTTACAAAGTAAAACCCAATCAGTTGTTTGGCAACTGGACGTAGTCTGCATTATGAGATGAACCAATATAAAAATTAAAGATTAATTTCTTCTTTTTGTTATCCTTGTTCATTACATATTATTGTACTACATTAACAAAAGAAATAAAGATTTACAAACCAATTTTTATAAGATTTTTTGCACATAGTTTGTCAACCTAAAACCATTGTCTAACTACTTGATATCTAACGAGAAAATTGCAAAATATTTTAAAACACAATTCAATTATCTCTTCTTGTATTTTGACCTATTTCACAATTGTTATATTCCTCAAATGTTAGTGGTTGTGTTTGATAATTTAATAATGTTTGATCTAGATAAACATGTTTTAAATTTTGTTTCAAAGTATTTAATTTGGTTTTTAATGAATGGTAAGTGATTTCAATTGGTTAAAATCACTTTTTAACCACTTGAAATATTCATAGCCTAAAACACACGCTTAAACATTTCAAATTGTTAAAATGTTGGAACCTTTTTTGGAAAACACTTTTACTTTATTTCAACTTATTGAAACACGAATCAATTAATTAAAATAACTAAAAAAATTACTTTAAGTAATTTCAACTATTAAAACACAATTCAATTGATTGAAATGACTTTTTGAACAAAAACAAGTTCTCGGCTAATCAGTTAAAATCCTTTTCAACTAATATATTATACTAGATTTAGTTTTTCTATCCTCGGACTTTTTGGATATAATTATAAGAGCTCTTAAGATAAATTAAAAGTTTTTGAAATATGAAAATTTTGACATTCTTAGAGCTAAAATAATTTATCGGAACTCTTACAACATAACAAAAGTCAATTCTAAAAATGAAAATTTAGAAGAGAAAAAAAAGTATTCCAAAATAACATTTCTTGAACAACTATTTTACCTTCCAAGATATAGAACAACTATTTTAACTTTTGAAATTTGATTTCTATAATTGATGGGGTGCAACAAGATATTTGAGGGGATATAAGAAGAAACATCCTTTTTATTATTGTGTGGACTTGTGGGCTGATCCACTCTGCCTCATCCTTAACCAGCGCGAATTACAAATTATACAAGACGGACCTAAACAGATAACAAACCAAAATAATAAGTTTGTCTAGCACTTTATATAATGAGTTGCGAACCGGCCTGCACAACCTCCATCCGCAAAATAGTCATTTGATCTATATTAAATATATTTTTCAATCTCATTACACTATTTTAAACATTATAAATTTAATTTTACTCTTAAAAAAAATAAATATAATTTCTTTCATCAAATTGATATAACAATATTAAAAGAATGACACATGATATTAATTATCTATTACACATCATCAAGTTGACTTATTGATGGATGTATAACATTAACAACCGATCATTTGAAACAGAATTTTATTCTGTGTAAGTCACAAATTTTTACATAATAAATTCTGTTAACTAGTTTTTTTAAATTAAATCAAATTGAGAATATTTAAAATGTTGGAAAAAATTGAATTTTTTTTTGTCCTAATATAAAAAAATAATATCTAATTTTAAAAAATAGGAACAGACTAAGTATAACTTAGGGAATAATATAGAAGAAAAGTTTTGCAGCTAAAAATATCTGTATTGGTGATTTTAGAAAGCCCAAACTAAATCGCAGTTGGCACAGCACAGCCACATATATGAGGCGAAGGACTTTGGCAGTGTTCACTTGGCAAAAATCTTTGGCCACAATTAATGCCGCCTTTTCTTTTTTCTTTTTTTCTTTTTTCTTTCGGCAAATCAAAATCCTAGGAAGGACAAAAGACAGAGAGCAAGAGGATAGTGTGGGCCTGCGCTAGCGAGATAGTTCGAGAAGCATGTGGTAGAAGTATCTGCCACGTCTGCAACAAAGATTCCACGTGGCGCTCCACCGAGGGCAAAGCGAGATCGCGCGCAATACCAACCTCTTATCAACAAAATTTTCTTCTTCTCTTCTTCTTGGTTCTCTTCTCTTCTTCACACCCACTCTCCTTTCTTCTCCGCCATGAATGCCATCGCTACTGCTTCAGCTCTCTCTCTTCCAATATTCCTTAGAGCTTCCAAATTTGACACAAAAAGGGTAACTTTATTTCTTCTTCTACGTCTGTTTTCTTGTACTTAGCTGCTTTCTTTTGATTAAGGTAATGGTAATGGTAAAAGTAAATTTTAAGTTAATTATTTAATGACAAGAGGCTACAATAATTATCTTAAATGTTGGACCAATGATTATTTGCAACGATTGTTTGTGATTGAATGGTTTGACCGTATAAGTGTACACATTTAAATGACATGAACTTAGTTGGCCATCTGTGATTGTTTAACTTCTACCCTTGGAAGGGTACATTGCATAGTAGACATGGAGGGAAATTTGTTGATCCTAGTCTACTTCAGATTTTTTTTTTTGTGTGTGAGCACAATTGAGTTGAAGATTAGTTTTGGCTCAATTGTAAGTATAATGATCGGTAAAATGACATTAATATGCACTGTTTGTTACATGTTTCATTAGTTAACGGTGGTTGGGTACGTGTTCCTCTTGTTAAACCTTTATCTATATGAGTAGTTAATATATAGCAAGTTTTTCCATCAAAGGAGCTTGATTTTCTGGTACTGTATGCTCTGGCTTAAATTTTTTGGGGCATGTCAACTTTCAGGATTTGAAATGTAGATTTAAAGTGTTTGCTGTCTATGGAGAAGAAGACAAGAAAAATTCATGGGGTGCGCTTTTTGATGTTGAGGATCCAAGATCCAAGATTACGCAGAATAAAGGGAAGGTTTTGGATATATATCAAGCCCTGGAAGTGGCAAGACATGATATTCAGTACTTAGATTGGCGAGCTCGGCAAGATGTGCTTACAATCATGCTCCTCCATGAAAAGGTTTCAACCGGTTTCATTTTATGTTATTGTTGTATAGAATCAATGTGATGCTTGAATGAATTATGCTGTTTGATGATGTTTGGTTTTTAAGAATTTTGATATTTGTAATCTTGGTCACTGGATCTTATTAGTGTCAATACAATATGGTTTTTGTTTGACTACGCCCTTTTACCCTTTTACTCATTGAGCTATGCATTTTCCACCATGTGTTGATTTACACCTTCAAAATTATGAGCGTAGGTGGTTGAAGTACTCAATCCTCTAGCTCGTGAATATAAATCAATTGGCACCTTGAAAAAGGAGCTAGCTGGGTTGCAGGATGAATTAGAACACGCACACAGACAGGTATAGAATTTTAGCAGTGATAGACCAGTCAGCATAACTTGAAATCTAACTTGGCAGAAACTTGTAAATTCGTTATTAATCTGCCTCTAAATGTAAATGAACAAAAACAGGTTCATATATCTGAAGCAAGGGTTACCACTGCTTTAGATAAGCTTGCTTACATGGAAGAATTGGTAAATGATAAGCTGTTGCAAGACAGAAGCACAGCTGAAATTTCCCAAACATCATCTTCTCCAAGTACATCTGCAAATTCTCTAGTTAAAGAAAAGAGAAGGCAGCCACGGAAAAACTTGAACGTATCAGGCCCAGTTCAGTCATACCATCCCCACTTGAAGAATTTCTGGTATCCTGTTGCTTTCTCTAGCAACCTAAAGGATGATACCATGGTAAGTGTCTTTTTTTCTGAAAAAATATCTATCATGTACTTCAAATATTTGTGTATTTCAATCAAACGAAATGAGCATTGGACATATCTTCAGATTGATATGGCTGCCTCTTTCTTTTTTTTTCACCTCTTACAGATCTGAATTTAAGGTTTCTATCCTAATCTCCCCAATTGACTATACCATGTAGGCTACTAAAATGTCTTTTCTGTGGCACATTATGACTTATAGCAGCAAATAAAAACTTTTCAATATTTTATGTTAGATTTTTTTTTTCTATTTTATTGCTTCTTTATTGTTGTTTTCAATGTTTCTTTGGGGTAATGGGGTGTCATGTCGGATGAAAGATAGACATGCTCTAAGCTAAATGTGAATTCTCATTAGCGTGTTTGCCTTTTGCTGTCTCAGATCCCAATAGAATGTTTTGAGGAACCATGGGTTATCTTCAGAGGGAAAGATGGAAAGCCTGGATGTGTCCAGAATACTTGTGCACACAGAGCCTGTCCTCTGCACCTTGGTTCAGTAAATGAGGGTCGTATCCAATGCCCCTACCATGGTTAGTCATCACTGGAACAAATTATGTCCTATGAATGAGTTATTTGCACTTGTTGATAAATTTTCCTGTAATTTCACAAGACAGAATACAACCTACAGATTTATGTACACTGAAATTTACAGACTCTAAAATTACCAAATGATTGGATATCAGGCTGGGAATATACCACTGATGGAAAATGCGAGAAAATGCCATCTACTCGACTTCTAAATGTGAAAATAAAGTCAGTTCCATGCTTTGAAAAGGAGGGAATGATCTGGATTTGGCCTGGCAATGATCCACCAACAGCTACCCTTCCATCTTTACTACCTCCTTCTGGATTTGAAATCCATGCTGAGGTATGTTATGAACATAATCTGTTCCATTAGGTATGATGTTCAATGCAAGATAAAGAATTATAATTATAATCATGTGTCTTCTTACTTGGTCTCTCTTCACTTGTTACAGATTGTGATGGAACTTCCAATCGAGCATGGTTTACTTTTGGACAATCTTTTGGATCTTGCCCATGCCCCTTTTACTCACACTTCAACATTCGCTAAAGGATGGAGTGTTCCCAGGTTTGTTTGGTTTATACCCTTAAAAACTGAAAGCAATTGTCATTCAGAATAGATAACAAATGATTAAAGGATCAAAATGCCTTTGGGGGGATATTACAATGCCCTCTACGAAGTCTTTCCATTGACAATTTTACGGTAAAAGCATAGGAAGTGATATTTTTCTGGGGTTAATAGTTCAATATCATACTGTAGTAACACTTATTTTGCATTGCTTATGAATGGAATATTTCAGCTTTCTGTTATATGTATGAAATGGTAATCTTCTAACTTATTCATTCTCCTTGCATGAATTTGAACTTGCAGCTTGGTGAAATTTTTGACACCTGCATCTGGCCTGCAAGGATACTGGGACCCTTATCCTATTGATATGGAGTTTCGGCCACCTTGCATGGTTCTATCAACCATTGGAATTTCAAAGCCTGGGAAACTGGAGGGACAAAACACCAGGGAATGTTCAACGCACCTGCACCAACTTCATGTCTGTTTACCATCTTCTAAACAAAAGACAAGATTGCTATATAGAATGTCACTGGATTTCGCTCCTCTGCTTAAGCATATACCTTTAATGCAATACCTATGGAGGCATTTCGCAGAACAGGTAAAGTTTTTCGAATAATGAATTCATATTTAACTATGTTCGATAACCAGGTTTGAATTAGGGAGGAAAAACAGAAGAAAAAAAAAGGGTAGAAAGGGTTAGGCGTGCTCATCTTTGTCTCTAAACAGAGGAAAATAATAAAAGTCTCAAGAACTTCATTCCGGCGTTAGTTTAAGTGATAATATAACATATCTTTCGGATCAAAATGAAAGTAATTTAGGGACTTCATAAAACAGTCATAGTTTCAGGGTTTTATTTGGAATTTCTCCGCTTTCGGGATCCATGCGATAGAATTTAATATTTTTAGAGACTAAGAAAATTAAATAATGTCTCAAAGGACTACCTGGTTTTGCTGCAAATATCCTTTGGGATATTAAGGATATTTAAACATGCTTAAGATTAAAAAAAAAAAACACCACTATCAAAAAAAAAATTACGTAGTAATAAACAATAATTTATAATATTTTAACAAAAGTAAAATATCACAAGGTTTTACAAAGTAATTATATTATGAAAAAATAAATATAAAATACTTTACTTTGAACACAAGGGCAAGATATACATTTTAGTTAATTATCTTTTGAAAACTTAGAATATTTGAGCTCTGATCACAGTTGTTAATATGAAAAAATGGGGATAAGTTTATATATTTTTGTACTAACAAATAAAATGAAAAATCTTGCTCCCACAATCCATAATGTGCATTTTCCTCTAGGAAACCCTAAAAATCTGTCATTATTCTTCCTATAATTCAATATTCAATATGATTTGAATTTTTATTGATTATTATTAAGGTACAATTCTCTAGTTAAATAAAATGATCATGTTCCCATTACTCAAGTTCTCAACTCACGATATGTCATCATTTAATTTAAATAGACAAGTTAATAAGAAGGACATGAAAAACTTGATGTAAGTTTTGTCCTTCAATAAATGTTATCTTTGTGCTAATTGCTGTTTTGATGTTCATGTACAAAAAGGTTTTAAATGAGGATCTGCGGCTAGTGGTGGGGCAGCAGGAACGAATGAACAATGGTGCAAATGTATGGAATTTTCCAGTATCCTATGACAAGCTTGGGGTGAGATACAGATTGTGGAGAGATGCATTAGAGCGAGGAGATAAAGAACTACCATTCACCTCCTAGATCAAATACAGAATAAACAGTGCTGCTTCAATCCTCCAATAATGAATTTTTCTTTTTCAACTCAAGGCTACATCTCTACAAGACCATCCGGGAACTGTTGTAATAAGAGGCTGTTCCTTTCCAAATACACAAGTCTTGACACCTTTTCACCCTTTTTCTTTTTGTCAAATTGTGTACAGTGCCAATCATTTTTTACCTTCTGATATCTGCACCATCTCCGCTGGTGCCTTAACCTCACCCTGGAACAAGAGGGCATGTAGTATGAAACAATATTTATATGCAATGCTATTTAATTTAGGGTTTACAACCTCAGACTTGTATTTTACTTTTTATTGTGTTTCTAATGAATGAATCCAAGGTTTGGAATTATCATTTCACTGTGATCTTTGATATTACAAAAAAAATGCAGATAAACACGGATAGTGGATGAAGACATTAAGATTTATTCTGCATAGTTTCTTTCTGATGCTAAAAAATGTTAAATAAATTTTAAAATTGAAACTTATTTTGTTACTTTCTAAATTTCAATAACTATACTTCACCGTGCTTCTCAATTTCAAACAAGTACTTCAATAATATTTTATACTTCTTAAGCAGACAAAAATCTCATACAATATGATTTAGTGTTTGGTAGTAAATGCCATAATCTAATTCAACATCATTAAGGCCTATACAGATTTTGCTATCATTATTCAAGTCGAAATAATTTTTTCTTAAACACTGTAATATCTTCTGTTTGCCTATCATAATCCTGCTCTTTTAAAGCTTTTAATCTCTTACACCTTCCCCAAAAAGTATATTCTAAAGAAAAAGCTATTTATTTTTTAATTTTTTCAACAAATTGAAAGAAATTAACCATTATTTCTAAATAAAGCCCTAGAGAAACTAAAACTTTAACACAAAGTTCCCACTAAGCATAGGCATATTGCATTCAAGTACAAGTTCCGAAATTATTATCCAATTTCAGAAGAAAAAAAAGATCACAGTATTTGACATAACAACATCATATTAGCAACTAACAACCACAATTTCATTTATTAACTTCAATTTTTCCCAAAACCTCTCCAAATTTTACGTTCACAGTTCGGATCCGCAGAAGGGGCAGAATCGGAAGTCCGCCTCCACCTCGCGCTCGCAGAAGCGGCAGCGCAAGGCTTCGGCCACCGCTGCCGGTGATTCGGCGGCGGGCGGTAGAGAGTAATTGTAGGGGAAGAAGTTCTTACAATAGGAGCAATGGAAGAGAGGATCCTTGGCCGGCCACCGCCACACGGGAACGAAGAAGAGCTTGAGAACCTTGTCGGAGTTCACGAGATCGACGCTATTGCCGCAGTACGTGCACTTGCTCACACCGGATTTCAGAACCTGTCGCACCTCTTGCTGTAAACCTCCCACGAAGAAGAAGAACATGGCTTAAACTAAACCCTCACTGAAACTTCACCTTTTCTTCTCTGTTTGATTGAAATTGGTGTTTTGTTATTATAAATATTTTTGGCCTACGCTTTTTCGATTATCTGGAGGTTTCCTGCGATTTCTTCTGCTTTGGGCTTCTGCGATGTGGGCCTTCTAAAGGTCGGTCAGCAACGACTATTTCTTCCTGCAGCTCCATACCTTCTTCTCTCACCACCATAAATTTTCATATTTCTAAAAATGCCTCTATGTAATATTCTAGACATAATTTGGAAGTCATTTTTCAAATTTGTAATTAGCTTCCAGATTATATAATCCAGAAGCCTTTTTCAGATGCATGATTATTTTTTAGTTACATAATCCGAAAGTCTTTTTTAGTTTTCGGATTATTTAATCCGAAAGTATTTTTTCAAATGTGTTTCTAGATTACATAATCCAGAAACTACTCTATGAGGGTGGCACAAGAAGGATAAAAATGTATTTTCATGTTGTGTATGGGGGTGGCAAAAGAAGAAATGGAGGTGTAGGAAGAAACAGTCATCAGCAATCGGGGAATTTCTTCCTCTCTATAAACTGACTGTTTCTTCTTGCACCTCCATATGTTCTTCTCTCACCTCCAAAAGATTTTGTATTTTCAAAAAAGCCCCTCAGTAATATTTTGGATTACGTAATCCAGAAGTCTTTTTTCAAATTCGTAATTAGTTTCTGGATTACACAATCCGGAAGTCTTTTTTTAGATGCATGATTAGTTTTTGGATTACATAATCTAGAAGTCTTTTTTAGCTTCTGGATTATGTAATCTAGAAGTGTTTTTTCAAATGCGTGTCCGAATTACATATCCGAAAGCTACTCTATGGGAGTGGCACAAGAAGGATACAAATGTATTTTCATGTTTTGTATGAGGGTGGCAGAAGAACCTATGGAAGTGCAGGAAGAAACAGTCTTGTGAACTTCAAAAATACCCTTATGAATCATGTGGTTTTTCAATTTTGGATTAGGAAATTTGGAAACTTTAAAGATTATAGAATTTAGAATAAAAATTTAGATTTTATAAATTTTGTATTATATAATTTAAAATACAAAATTAGATTTTGATTGTATATTGGAAATAGAATTTTGTACTTTGGATTGTACAATCTCTAATATCTTTTTAGAGAATATATTATGGATTGTAGAATTTAGAATAGTTCCAAAACAACATACTTTGGATTGTACCATTCCGAAACTTATTCCAAATTTAATATATTATGAATAGTACAATTCAGAAACTTATTTCAAAAAAGCCTTTTGGATTATACGGTCTAGCATGATGCATTATGAATTGTACAATCTGAAAGGTATTTCCAGATCCATAATTACCTTTAATTGTATAATGTAGAATGTATCATGATTAGACAATATAATCTAGAATGTGTTTTTAAATTCATAATAGTATTTTACATTCCATGTTGCGCAATCTAAAATACAATTCATTTAGGTTTTCCTTTTCTTGATCTGATTTGTTTTATTGCATGAACTATTACAAGAGATGCATACCAATTTGTTCTCTTCTTACTTTGATTTCATGGATGCTTTATTTTAATTAACTGTGTTTATCAAATCAATGGACAAATTGGTATTGGTCAAAAACTCAATAAAATTCAGGCTTATCTTTACCTTAAGTATATCGTCAAAGGTGCTAGTAATGAGGTTTGCGTTATCAATTTGTAAACTACACCATCTTTCTTTCACATAATACAATATAGTTATACTTTGAGATTTATGTGTACTGTTGTTGTTGCGTTTGTTAGGTTCAAGGATATGATACGTATTTAATTTTCTCTTTTATCTCTGTTCTTTCTCATGCTCCTCTCTTTGGTGTGTATCTTCTCCTTGATGTAATCAGAATTCGTTTAGGGTTCCCTTTTTCTAGTGCATGTGTTCTTCAGAATCTCTCACGAGAGGCCTAGATGCTTAGTAACTATCAAGTGATCTCTCTCTACATAGATGTTCGTGCTAGACACTCTTCTTCTTCCTCATGATAGACACTTCGTGACACTCTTCTTCTTCCTCACAATAGACGCTCTTCTTCTTCCTCACGATAGATGCTCCCTCTTATCGGGATGTGTATACTACTAATTAGGTTGTTCATGATTTTCAGAATGAGAAGATAAGGAGAATTAGAAGGTTCTTTTTCATTATGAAGTTATGGTTGTGACGAAACCAATGGGAAGTAGAGAGGGCTTCCATGGCCGTTAATGTTTACCGAAAGAAGATAGAGGTTGGAAAGATGAAGAAGATGAAGAAAGGGGGTTATGAGTTAGTTTATTTATTTATATTAAGGGTAAAATGGAAATTTCACCACCCGTATGAATGCGTAGGAAGAAACCAAGGAAATGCATGAAGAAATTCACCAACAACTCCGACCATTTAGAGGCTAGTAGATCTTGCACTCCCATAATGTCAGCCTACACCTTCATATATTTTAAATTTTCAAAATTTATTCTCTCTGTTATCATGTTCATTTTTTTGTTTTAGATTGCACCAGGAAAGTGTTAGAATAGTTAGCCTAAAATAAAAGGGGGTGAATTATTTTTCAAAAGATTTTCACAAAAGATGGAGTCAAATTGAAAATTTAATAAAATTAATAGATTGATTTTTCTTTTCAACCGATTATAAAAAGAACAACAAACATATATACCAAATACTAAATAGTGGTTATGTTTTATTCAACCAATTGAAATATTGCCAAAAATTAGAAAGCAACGGAAAAAGCAATTATGAGAGAGAGAGACACAAATGATTTATATTGGTTCACTCGTACACCAAGAGCTCCATCCAGTTCTCAGTAAAACAACTAAGAATTCACTATACTAAGAACAAAGATTACACAAGATACAACCAAGAGTTTAGTTTTTGAACCTACAAGAACACTCACTCTCAACCACTCAGCAGAAATGATATGACCCAACTTTACAAGAAGCTGACCATAAGCCCAAAGGACTATTCAAGGCTAGGTCAAACATCTTAGACGGAGACACATGGCCCCACCATCCATCAAAAGATCCTCAGGAAAAGATCAATCGAGCATGGGCCAGGGTATCAATTATTTTTGCTTCTAATCTTTTTAAAACAAGTTTAATTTGTAATCAATTGGGCTCACATTGGCCCAATTAGAAGAATAATAAGTTAGCTTAGGCTTCTAGAAACCCTAGTTTCTAGAAATTCACCATGTGTCACCCATGTGCTCACCTTTGACCTAGATTCTAGAAGACTCAAACATGAGCTGACATTTGACCTATTTTCTAGAAGCTTATAGTCATTTACGCCCCTACTCTTCCTCTTGAAGGCACTCATATCTATAAATAGGGTGTTTCCCCTCTTGTAAATCACATTGAATTTTGAAGTAAAGAAACATTGCTTGAGTGAGTCTACAGTGTTCCTATATTTTCTTTAAGTCTTATCTTGGCAGAGATAGCTATAAGTGGTGACTCAATCCTCACTCATCTTGGAGCTTCATCCCCCATGTGCCGTGATCCCTATTCATTTCTCTCCACTCCCTAAGCTTCCTCCACTCCTTACTCTTACTCTTCATTTCTGCCTTTGATCTTCATTTCTTTTGATTCATTTATCTCTTTATTGTTTCAGCATTCACTACAAAAAATCTTGTATAAAGTGGCGGTTTTAATATGGTGGTTATTAATAACCGCCATAATTTGCCGTATAATACGACATTTTAGTAACCGCCACAATGATCCTTTAGAATATGTCATTTTTAACCGCCACAATTATCCTTCATAATAAAATTCTCGCGTTTTCTTTTCGTCCTACACCATTCTTCTTTATTTTCAATTTTTTTTTTTAAAACTTAATTGAAAATTGATTTTTCTTTTTAAAACAAGTGGCTCCTTCACGAAACCCTCACGCAAACTTCACTAACCCTTCCTCTAACCTTCACGAAACCCTAACGCTCACTCCTGTGTCCGCCATTGCCGCCTCCGCTCAAGGTATTTCCTCTGACCTTCGAAACCCTAATGCTCACTCCTCTGTCCGCCATTGCCGCCTTCGCGCAAGGTTGTTCCTCTGACCTTCACGAAACCTTAACGATCATTCCTCTGTCCGTCATCGGTACCTCCGTGCAAGGATTTGTTCAGGTTTGTGCTCATTATTGTTCTGATCTGCTTGAGTAATATGGTGGCGGTATTTCATTTCAATCTAACCAATCCTATTTCATGTGGTGGTGCTGGAGGTAGTGGAAGGAGGGCGGAGTTCTGCGGCATTTGTAATTTGTGGAGCATGACTCTTCACTGAAGAAGATTACGTGATAAGAGTCATATAATTTGTGAAGCCCCTCTATGATTCCAAATTTGACAAAAGGTAATGGGATTCTCTCCTCTATTTCTTTTTCTGCACACAAATCTAATCATGTTCTGTATCATCATTCACTTAACTTCATACATGTTTCACTTCCACCATTTCATGTTTCTATTACTTTTCACTCCAATTCGTTACTTTTGCCTTTGCCTAATCCAAATCTAGGAGCATATGCCTCGTCATTGAGTTTTTAATTCTCGAAGAATAGGATATGAATATGATACTAAACCGGTGTGGAGAAGATACTCATGTTCTTGTTACAGGACTAAATATCTCCTCAAGAAAGCACCAGAATAATAAACAAAAACTACCTATATATAGTCATCTAAGACTAAGATTTGTATTTATGTGTAAAATTTCAAATTTCTAGGTTTGATATTAAGCTTGCTTTGTGATGCTGGATGACTGGAATAGTGGAACTTGCTTCAATACTTAAAGCTTTTGGATTTTTGGACTGACCATTTTATAAAAATATTAAGTCTGTTTAGCATCCAATCTTAGTTGAAAGTTAGTCTGAAGTTCATAGTGTCTACTTGTCCAAAATTTAATTTGTATTTTATATACAGTTTTTTATACTTAAATTTGTGTTTGAATATTCTATTTCTCATTTCTTTGGTTTAGAAAGTCTCAATTTGGTATTTTATATAGAGTGCTAATTTTTGGGATGTAATGTATGGTGTTTATCTTCGAAATACTAAAATTAATTATGAATGGGAAACATAGGTTGTCTACATCAGAAAGTCTGCTTGTTTCAATCCAAGAGTAGAAGATCAAATGGGTTGATTCTATGAGTGAAATTGACAAGAAGTACAGGAAGGATGTGGAAGAGAAGGTGGAAGAAGTAAAGAAGTCTATTTTCAAGGTGGGTTGGATTTATTTTGATGAGAAAATGTTTGATAGAAAATTGTTTACATATAATTTCATTCTTGTACTAAATGTGTTGAAAATTTTGTTTATCCTATTGTTTTTATTTTGTTTATCCTATTGTTTTTATTAACCTCTAGGAAAGATAGAAACATTGAGCTGAAACCATCAGTATGTATGTTTTATTTATATTGAGAAAAGAGGATCAATAAAATAAATAGAAGATATTTAATATATTCCAATAACAGAGATATGATACGGGAATGAATAAATAGAAATGCTTCTAATAATACACTTACGATTTAGATATTATTGATTATATATAATCAGTTACTTATTTCTATAACTATAATAGTGCGTTGTGAATTGGTGTTCGATTATTCAGTGATATATAGTGCAAGCTGGAATTCCATTCCCTATGATACAAAAAAACAAAAGTTTTAGTCAATAAAACAATTCCCATTTGTATGTATTAATAACTGAAGCTTTGAGGGCCATTTGTGTTGCACAAATAGAATTCATTATTCTTTAATAATCAAGCTACAACATTGGTTGGGGTTAGCTATGGATCACACACATAACCATGGTTTCTTGTCTTGTATTAAATTCTAATATAGGCTATTTACTTCTACAATTTGTGGTCTGGCTGATAATTTTCCTCGTATTTTTTATCTCTTTTTTTTTTACCATCCTATCTCTGCAAAACTCTAGAAACATGTCTTTTTAGTTTAGATAATTTCCATATATTCTATTACAAGACTTGTTATCTTATGGCTTGAAAAATTTGCAGGAGGGGACATCCAATATCTTGAAAATTGTAGTAGGTAAAGGAGCTCATTGGATGAGTTCTTGTTGCTATTTTTTTTAGGTGGCAAAGTTGCAGGATGAGAACAGAGCACTAGATCGGCTAACCAAATCTCCTACTCCTCTCAACTTCCCATCATTATTCTTCACCATTTGAGACTGGCGTAATTGATTTTGGTGAGCCAGGAACTAATGGGCAACATAGCTTTTATCAACTCATACATCAGGTGATTTACTAAGTACTATATAATTGGGTGTTTGAACTTAGAAGAATTAACAAACTTTCGTGAAAATTTATACTTGAAAACACTACTCGTCTAAAGGGCTTGATAATGGTAAAATTATTACCAATTATATTATATATTTTCAGTAAATATAAGTAAATAGTTTTGCCGTTCATGATCATGGTGGGATTGCAGACAAGAGGTATGGCTTATTTCTTGTTCTATCAGGGTGGGATTGCAGACAAGAGGTATGACTTATTTCTTGTTCTTGTGCAAAATATGTATTTTCTAGTTCTATCAAAATCTATACTTAAAATTTTATTATAATATTGTTTTCATTTATTTTTAAACAATTGTCAATTAACTTTAAATATATTTTAACTTATTTCAGGCATCGGATGTTGTTAGTAGTGCTCCATCACCAAACCAGAATATAACACCAAATCAGAATATAAGGTCAAGTGGAGGAAGTAAAAGTTGAGGGAGTAAGACAAATTAGGATTGGGAATTTACTTGTAATATGTTTAGAAAGTGAAACAATTTATATTTTGACAATTTAATTTACTTGTTGTTTGGATTAGTTTGACATTACCAACTTTGTTCTTTCAATGAATGAATGAACCCATATTTTGATTAATATATTTATCAATTTTAATTATATTATAAAATTAGTTTATGTTATAACTTAATTATATTATAAAACATAACTTTGTAGTGAAATTTAATTATAATATAAAATTAATTAATATTATAAAATCAAATTATAAAATAGAATTACATAAATTATTATAAATGTTAAAAAGAAATTAAAGTTTAATTATAATATGAAATTAATTAATATTATGAAATCAAATTATAAAAAAGAATTAAATAAATTATTATAAATATTAAAAATAAAATTAAATATTTAATATTCAAATTATGACAGTTATAAAGGATATTACAAATGTCATACTATACTGTATTAAGTGGCGGTTAAGACTGCCACTATTTACGTTAGAATTAGTTTACCCAGTTTGAAAATTACGACATTTATAACTGACGCAAATTACACACTTAAAACCGCCACTTTATACAATGTATAATATGGCGTCTGCTACAATGGTTCTCAATTGACCGTCACATTAAACTTTGTGGCGGCAAGAATACTGGCGGTACGTGGTACCGCCACTGACGTATAATGCGGCGATTAAAACCACCACTTTTTACGAAAATAACCGTCGCATTATACACGTTTTTTTTGTAGTGATTTATCTTCATTTTCAATTCAGTCTCTTCCTTTCTTTGTCTTACTTTAATTTTCACAATTATCATCATCTTAGTAATTATGTTTTTTTCTTTTGCTCTTTTGAAGAGAACCTTCACACTTACTTAACCACTTGGTTAAGTTCGTGTCCAGTGACAATCTTCACTGAGTTTCACCTATCTTGTAAATCAAAAAATCATAATCCAAGTAAAAACATCTAAAATGTGCAATTCTAAAAGCAACTCACATCAAGAAATCTAGAAACTTTATCTGAATATGCTTCAACAAAATACAAAGAAAGAAATAAAAGTTTGAAAACACCTAGGATGTTACAAATGAAGCACAGAGAAACTCAAACACAGAAAACTTTTCTTCACAGCACAAGAATGATCCAAGAGGCAAAAATAATCTCCAAGAACAATTTCAAAACAATCTATTTTCTCTCTTTCAAAAATTTGTGTTTTTGAAATGTTCAGATCATCTCCTTATATAAGCTTTCAAAGAATGTGATAACAGTTTAATAATTTAATGAAAATTGTTGAATCATATTAAATTTGTTTAGTTATAAAACAAAAAGTAGTTAAAATTATTTAATTGATTTTTTTTTGAAATAGCTAATTGTTTTCTTTTAACAACAAAAATTGACAAAATTTAAACAAGTTAATTTTTCAAAATAACTTGTTATTATTTCCACTGGTACAGAAACGAAGAACAAATGCGGCTATTTTCATTTTATAAATGCGGCTATGCAGCCGGATTTGATCAACACGCACTTGTAAATCAGAGATTTACAAATGCAACTAAATAGCCGCATTTATAAATACTATTTACAGATGCGGCTTTATGTTGGAGCCGCATCTGTAAATGATCCAGAGGTGGTGCCTTCCTTTACAATTCTTATGATTTACAAATGCGGCTTTTTATTGGAGCCGCATCTGTAAATGCTCCAGAGGTGGAATTGGAATGATTTACAAATGCGGCTATTACCAAAGCCGCATCTGTAAATCATTGGATTGATTTACAGATGCGGCTAAGGTAAATAGCCGCATTTGTAAATAAGGTTTTTTTTTTAGAGCAGTTTGTTTAGTTTTTTATCCCATACAAATGAACGTGTGCAGTTTAATTATACCCAGGCAGCCAAACAGATAAACAGGTGCAGATAAGCTAAAAGTGAATTCATATATTGATCAAAATGTATACAAAAACAGTAATAATATATCTCTCTCTATCTTCCTACACTATTGATCAAATCGTAGAGTTATAAAAATTTAGGAAATATGTGGACCAAGATTGTCTCACATATGTCATGGCTTCCGAAGTCATCGGTTCCTCATCCGTGAAGAACTGCATTTCAAAATGGTTGACACATAAATTAGTTTTAAGATAGATAAATTAGTTTGAAGTTATAAAAATAATTTAAGAAATCTAACCTCTTTCCAATTACTTGTAAGACCTAGTCTTACAATGGTACTCATCCATTGCATGACGTAATAGCCACACTCATAGCTTCGTGGTTGTTTATTACACTATAATTCAATAAATTGTAAAAGTTAGTATAATTAAACAATGAAAAGAGAAAGAAAAATCTTACAAACCTTTAATCTTATCCAGTTCAAATTTTGAAAATTTGAATTCGATCTCCCTTTTAGAATGTTATATCCACGCCATGAACTGGTTGATACAAAAAACCTTGTTAGTGGATTAATTATAGTTTCAACCATAGTTAAGTTTATAGTGTACTTACTTATCAATGATATTCTTAAAACTTGTGGATATCTTCTTGTGTAGGGAACAGAACCACAAAGCCGTCCTATCATTCACTAATAAGACAAGTAATTGCCAATGACCCCTATATCATTCATGAAAAGAGTTGAGTAAATTTATAAAACATGAATATAATAAACTTTTAACATATATATTTAAACTTACTCGTTAATATAAGGGCACAAATAAACCTCTTTTCCCTCTTTTTCCAGGGTGTTAGTGATGTATGATTGGGTCTCATTTGTCTTTGCTCCAGTGGGATTAGTATATGCGGGATCTAAGAATCCATACACATTTTCCTTCCCCTCAGTGACAGAGACACCATTCAAAAACCTACAAGTAATTAGTTAAATCATAATGAATGCTAATTTAACATAAATGAAAATGAAATGTAGGTAACGATACTTACATCATAAAAAATTGAATGATATTTATATTCAGCTCTTGATCCCCAGGTACAAATTCTAACAGATCTGACATGTATATGTACAATGGTAGCTCAGGGTTTGTTTCAAAAAACGTATCATCCCATGGAACTTCCAGAGGGTCTCGTCCAATTTGTTTAGCAACTATAGCTAAGGAAGCTATAGGATCGTCAAGCGGAACCTCTTGCTTCTTTTTCGGACTTGGTTTCCGACGAGGTTTCTATAAAAAGAAAAAAGATTTGTTATAAATTACATGTAATATATAAATATAAATTAGCTTATGAAATGAAATTATTACCAGTGGTTGTGGCATATATCGAATCAGGTGTCTGGGCCATGCTACAAATGACTGAAATGCTTCGGCCACAGTTGTTACCTCTTCTGAAGGTAGTGGAAGACGAGCATCAGGTACTCGTACTCTTTCAACCGTGACCTTTGCTGTATCAGGGGAAAGAGGAACGTTATGTAAGGTGGTGGCCTCTTCATAGACTTTTCCAATGGCCACCACTTGAGGAATGATGCCACCCTCTACCAGTAGCTCACATTGCCTCGTCTGGCCAATGATATCATCCCCTGATGCTGTAGGAGCTGCACAACTCCCCTTTGTGCTCTTGGGAGTGGGACTAAGAAGCGTCTGAATCGG
This sequence comes from Phaseolus lunatus, assembly GCA_013389735.1. Classification (NCBI taxonomy): domain Eukaryota; kingdom Viridiplantae; phylum Streptophyta; class Magnoliopsida; order Fabales; family Fabaceae; genus Phaseolus; species Phaseolus lunatus. The sequence continues at coordinate 41,583,905 of CM023864.1, read as the reverse complement.
CTGGTCAGCACAAAGTTGTTGCGATATCTCTTGTCGCAACTCTAGCCTCATCTTTTCCGTCTCCCTTCTCATCTCATCCATTAATTCTTTACGTAGCCTTTGCTCCATTTCTTGTTTGCTCTCTTTGGGGGAGGAGGATAAGTGTCATGGTGCAGCTCCAAAATAAAGTTTAATCCCAACTCCTTGTCCAGCTGCACGAACACGACCACAATGCTCAGGTCATCCAATTACTTCAACAAGGATATCGTGACGACCTTCAGCAACAAAATTACCTTGGGAGTCCAAGGCATCCTACAAGAGACAAAAATCATATGAGGTTTTAATATAAGTAATGTAGCATAATAGATGAAAAAAGGCTTAAATAACTTATAATTTTTTCAATGATAAGTCCTGATTGTGCAGAACTTGGTGCACCTGACTTCTTAATTCGGGCCCTCTTCCATTTGGCATGGTGCGTAGGTGGTGATGGAGGAGAAGTGACCCCTGTTTCCACATCCTGAGATGCACTCCCCTGTCTAGATTGCTCCTTTTCAACCATTAGTGCTTGCTCAAGCTTTCGATACCCCGCACGAGACATTACGTGTGGGGTAAGATTCTTTAAAGCTATGTCTTGAGCTTTCTTTCGCCGATGTTGTCATAATTGAAATAAACAAAGTGAGTTAAATAATATTAACTCATTAATGTTATATAAGTAAAAATAGTTAAGTAACTTCACTTACAATCCATTCTTTAGTTAGACGGCTTTCTTTAAAAGCAAGCCATGTCTCTTCATCAATAAAATTGTATCTTTGACAAGGACTTTCATCCTTAAGCTCACCAAAAATATATCTCGTCGTCAGTCTTGACTTAAAGGCGTGAAACTTAAGTCCGATATTGGATATAATCCTTGATCGAAGCGGTTCCACATTAGGAATTTCAAAATTTTCTTGCAAAATAACATCACCAAATTAAAGTTAGTCAATGAATATTAAATAGCTTTATATGATAACAATAATTATGTAAAGCTTACCAGAACATCCTCCCACATCATGTTTTGGTCGACCTCTGACACCTCGTCCCATGAATTAATCAAAATGGAGAGTCTCTCACGAGAAAGAACTCTAAGATAGGCATTAGGACCATAAGCCATTCCAGTGTTGACTTCAATGTCAACAGCTGTCTTCTCACCAGCAGCACGTTTCTTTGCTAGACGCTTCATCCTAGTAGGTCCTCTGTTGCCTCATCCGGATCGGGGTCTAATTGGAGTTTGATCGTCACCCATATCTCTGTTAAAAAAATTATTTAACAAACATTAGTTCATCTGCATCGAAAGAAAATCATATAAAACAAAAACATAATATAGTAAATGCATATTATCAAAAATATTTCTAAATTTATTACCTTAATGGGTTAAAAGTTCATATGTAAATTCCTTCATTGTGGTCTTTACGGGTTGCATGTACATAATCAAGTACATCGTCATCTTTATTAGTTATCATTGGTGTGAATGAATGGGGTTCACCATTTTCAATATCATCTATGGCCTCCCCTTGTTTTTTCCCGTGTAAAACAACATACCAATGTTCTGACGTAGGATTTTTCACGTAGAAAACTTGAGATGCTTGTTGAACCATTATAAATGGCTCATCTCGATACCCTATCTTTCGAAAGTCCACTAGTGTGAATCCTGATTCATCAATTTTAACCCCACTTTTATTGTCAACCCATTTACACTTGAAAAATGGAACTGAAAACTTAGTATAGTCAAGCTCCCATATCTCTTCTATAAATCCATAATATGCCATTGATCCAAGTACAGGATTTGTATCTTTCGAAATGGAAAACTGCATTGACTCGACTTCAAGAGTAACACCAGAATTTTGAACTGTACTCTTTTCATCCATAGACTTCGTGTAAAATATACAATTATTCACTTCGTACGCTTTACAAGAAATGAAATCAAACTTCAATCTAGCAGCCAACCAGGTCAAGGTCTCCGATGCCGTTGAATCCTTTAACACCTCCTCTTTAAACCAAGGTATGAATGTTCTATTATGTTCCATCAAGACCCATTTGTCTACTTGTCTTGGATTATTTGCCTTCACAATGGCTTTATGAGCTTCTATGTAAGGTATAACTTCATCTGTATTATTCAATATATACAAATGTGCTTGCAAGACTTCTGACCTTGCTTACAATATTCACACCGCGTAAACATTTACTTATACAACGCCTATGGTGCCATGAATTAGCTGGAAGACCTATTGGATTTGCTTTTGACATGTAATCTGAACAAAATTCAATACTTTCTTCAGCTATTTACCTTTCAATCATTGAAGCTTTTGGACGATAATAATTTTTCACATAACCTTTCAAAATTTTCATATACCGCTCAACAGGATACATCCATCTTAAGTACACTGGTCCACACAATCTAACCTCTCTAACCAGATGCGCAAGTAGATGAACCATGATGTCAAAAAAAGATGGAGGAAAAAACATCTCCAATTCACATAAGATAACAATAATTTCATCTTGAAGTTCATCTAGTTTTAATGGATCAATGGCTTTACAACAGATGGAAGAGAAGAATGAGCACAAACAGGTTATGGTATATCTAACATTTTTTGGTAAGATCCCACGAATTTCTACAGTCAGAAGCTGTTGCATTAAGATGTGGCAATCATGAGACTTCAACCCAATTAACTTCAAATCTTGCATTGACACTAGGCTCTTCACATTTGAGGAATGTCCTTGTGGCACTTTTACACCCTTTAGACATTGACAGAAACTTACTTTTTCATCTTTTGACATGGTATAATAGGCTGGAGGCAAATATGTACGCTTATCCATTTGTATCGGTGCCAACTCGCCTCGTATGTTCATCTCAACCAAATCTAAACGAGCATTTAGACCATCCTTCGTCTTCCCGTTAATGTTAAGAAGTGTACCAATTAAGCTGTCACACACATTCTTCTCAACATGCATTACATCTATACAGTGTCTGACTTCTAACCTCGACCAGTTCGGAAGATCAAAGAAGATTGATTTTTTCTTCCAAATGTTAGTCACAACTGACTTTTTTTTTACTTACCGAAGGTGTGGTCTATGTTATTTAGCTTTTCGTAAACCTCAGCAGCAGTTAGTAGAGTTGGTGGACCACTAGTCTCTTGGTGTCCATTAAAGGCTTTTTTCAACCTTCGGTAAGGATGACGACTTCTAAGAAACCTCCAATGACGAAGATATATTGTCTTCCTTCCATGTTTCAATTGTTGAGAAGCAGTGCCTTCTTCACATATTGGACATGCTTTATGACCCTTAACACTATAACCTCATAAGTTACCATATGCCGGAAAGTCATTGATGGTGCAAAATAACATGGCATGAAGCTTGAAAGTTTCATTAGCAAATCCGTCAAATACTTGAACACCCTCATCCCACATTAACTTCAAATCTTCGATTAGGGGACTTAGATAAACATGTATGTCATTCCCTGGCTGTTTCGGACCAGATATCATCATAGACAACATCATGTACTTTCGCTTCATGCACAATCCAGGAGGTAAGTTGTAAATAACTAGTAAAACAGGCCATGAACTGTGATTTGTACTCATATTACCAAACGGATTCATTCCATCTGTAGCTAGACCAAGTCGGATATTTCTTGATTCTTTACCAAACTTTGGAAACTCATCATCAAATTTCTTCCACTGAACAGAATCAGCTGGATGTCGGTACATGCCATCACATTTCCTCTCATCTGCATGCCATCTAAGATTCTTAGCATCGTCTGGGTTTACAAACAAACGCTTCATCCTTGGAATGATGGGAAGATACCACATAGTCTTCATTGGGGGTCCATGCTTTTCCATCTCTTCAATAGTATCATCATCTGTTTCTTTCAATTTATAACGTGATAACCCACACCTCGGACAACTTTTCAACAATTCAAAATCTTTCCGGTATAATATACAATCATTAGGACATGCATGTATCTTTTTATACTCCATAACCATTGGACAAAGAATCTTTTTGGCCTCGTAATTACGATTAGGTAGAGTATTTCCCTCTGGAAGCATATCCTTCAACAGCTGGAGCAATTCCGTGAAACTTTTATCAGTCCATCCATTTATTGCCTTCAAATTCATCAATCTTAACACCACCGACAATCGTGTGAAGTTAGTTGATCCAGGATACAATAGAGTCTCTGCATCGCTTGACATACTTCCATATCCATGCGCTTTTGCAAAAGACTCAGCTCCCACATAACGAATCATGTCCTCCAATCGATCATCATCTACATCATCGTGTTCTGCTTCATCCATGGTGGATCCCACATATTCTTCAGTTACGAAAACACGTGGTAAATTTAATAATTCACCATGCCATGTCCAAGTTGTATAAGATCGAAGAAACCTATCATATAGCAGGTGTTCCCTCATGATATTCACATCCAGTATCCTTCCATTCAAACAGTTAACGCACGAACACCTAATCTTTCCTCCATCATGACCACTATTAATCGCGTTACGCTGAACAAATTGTATAAATTCTTCTACTTCTCTTTCGGACTCATCACTTATACGAACACAATTAATCCAACTTCGATCCATTATATATTATGCAATATAGTTACCTAGGATTTTCTAATCAATGTTCTATCTCATGCATTTGCCGAGGGTCGAACACCCCCGGACTCAATACCAGTACGTATTATTGTCGAAGGTCCAAATACAAATACGATATTCTATTCTAATGTAACAACTAACATAACATAAATTCTATTATAAACTAACAACTAATTAGTAAATAATATAAATTTTAGAAAATATAAATTATATAATACAAATTATATAAATTAATACAAATTTATATTAAATAATATACAAATTATAATACATAAAAAAAAATATTCAAAATACAGCAAAAAAAATTCACAAAATTTAAAACAAAACTAACATAAAAACTACCTACTAAATAATATAAATTTTAGAAAATAAAAATTATATAATACAAATTTATATTAAATAATATACAAATTATAATACATAAAGTTAAATATTCAAAATAAACCAAGTAAAATACAAAAAATCTAAAAATGAACCAACCCTGTGTAACACTTCAAACTTGCATTTTCTAGAGAATCACAAATTTCCTATGAGTGGAAATAATTTTTGAAACAAAAAAACAGCCAGACAGAGAGAGAAACAGGGGAAATCTGGAAAACTGGAAAAAAAAAACAGCAAAATACCAAAATTTAACACAAAGGAAATGTAAGAAGGAAATTGTGTAAGAACTAAGACACAATTATGAACTCAAACTAAAATTAAAAAGGCAGCAAAGGATCAAAAATAACAGCAGATTAAGGCAACTTAAAGAGACCCAAAAACAAGAAACAATCAAGCCAAAAAAATAGGACTACTAAGAATTGATGACAATTATGGATTCACATGACTTGACACAACATTTATAGATTCAGAAAATAAAGACTCAAAGCATAAAATGAAGCAATTATAAGAAAGCAATAAAGACTCAAATTCCTAAAAGAAAACAGCCACTCAATGTGTAAGGAATCCTATGACAATTGCACAAGAAAATGTTCAAGATCAATTGAACACATGTGCTTCGGTTGGATCTTCCATAAGCACACCAAGAACAATTTAAAATGTAAAAAACAGCAAGACAATTATGGAATTGAAATGACAAGATGAAAATAAAGAAGAACTGAAAATTTAAAAAGACAAGCTACTCATCTTGAAGAACCAAAAGCTCTGATACCAAATGATGGCATTTTCATGTGTTCTTCTTGAATCAAAGTAGAAATAGATGGAGCGGAAGCAATGGATGAGTGAAACAAGACCCTCCTAGGAGTTGTGTTGGTCTTGAAGGTGCATGGTGAGTATGGGTTGAGTGGTTCGGCTAGCTCAAGGGAGAAGGTGAAAGGATTGAAGTTTATAGCCTAGATTTCTAGGAGGAGTAAAGCTTGTGCACAAAAAATGGCAGCATAACATTACTCAAATAAACTTGAAAATACATGAGGTAGGCCTCCTTATTTATAGATTTAGGAGCCTTGGTGAGCAAGCTTAAAGGGTAGGGATGGAAATACAAAAAGTGGGGCTGCCTAGGGTATTGACTTTAGTCAAACCACACCATCATCCTAATATTCTAGAAGATAGGTCAAAAATGCAACATTTGATAGTACACCCCTCCTTCTTTTGCTAAAGGCACCTATTTGCTAGCACACCCCTCCTTCTATTGCTAAGGGCACCTTTTTGATAGCACACCCCTAAGTGAGCAAGTTTTGCTTTCTACACTACACTAATCTACTAAGCACCCCCTCCCCCTTTGGGCCTTTATGAAACATGTACAAGGATCTCTCTCTTCCATCCGTGGCTTCTTCTATGTGTGCTTGGATATGTTTAGCCATGGATCTTGTGAGAGGTCCTAGACGGTCTAGCTCCATGGATAGCCTCCCTCCTTCACGTTCTAGACGCTCACTTCCTGGAGCTAGACGCTCCTCTTGGTCTAGACGGTCTTCTTGGTTTGGGCCTTGGCTTCCTTGGCTAGATGTGCTTGGCCCTCCTCCATCATCTCCTCGAGGCATAAGTTTGGACTTCCTTTGAGTAGGAAAACAATCCTTCCTCAAATGAAGCCAAACCCAATCACCCTCATCAAAGACCAATGCTTTTCTCCTTTTGTTGGCAAGTTCCGCAAACTTGCCAACCTTCTTCTCAATTCTCTTCTTGATATCTTTATGCAAAGTTTTCACAAAAGAAGCCTTTTCATCACCATCTTTGCATCCTCAAGAAGGGGAATAGGAAGAAGATCAAGAGGTGTTAAGGGGTTAAACCCATAGACAACCTCAAAAGGAGAATGAGAAGTGGTAGAATGTACTACACGGTTATATGCAAACTCAACATGAGGTAGTAAATTCTCCCACACTCTAGGGTTTCCCGAAATAAAGCATCTCAATAGTTGGCCCAATGTTCTATTAACCACTTCTGTTTGACCATCAGTTTGTGGGTGACTAGTGGTAGAAAATAAAAGCTTAGTACCAAGCTTGTCCCACAAGGTCTTCCAAAAATGGCTTAAGAACTTTGGGTCTCTATCGGACACAATAGTCCTAGGTATCCCATGCAAGCGAACCACTTCTTGGAAGAAGAGGTTTGCTATATGACATCCATCATCCACTTTGTGGCAAGGAATAAAGTGAGCAATCTTTGAAAAACGATCCACTACCACAAAAATGGAGTCCTTTCCCTTTGATGTCTTGGGTAATCCTAAGATGAAATCCATAGAAATATCAGCCCAAGGCATTGAAGGGATAGGAAGGGGAGTATACAATCCATGGGGATGCATCCTAGATTTAGCTTTGCGGCAAGCTATGCATTTATCACACAAACTATGAACATGTTTATGCATATGAGGCCAAAAGAAATGTTCATGCAACACATCCAAAGTTTTAGCAACCCCAAAATGTCCCATTAAACCCCCTTCATGTGCTTCTCTAACAAGAGATGATCTAATAGAACCATGAGGAACACAAAGACGTTTTCCTTTAAAAAGAAATCCATTTTGTATAAAAAAATCTTTGTGTCCTCCCTTAAAACACTCTTGAAAGATTTGAGAAAAATCAAGGTCCTTATGATAAAGATCCTTAATGTGATCAAAGCCAAGAAATTGAGATCCCAAAATGTTTAGCAAAGTATATCTTCTAGAAAGTGGCAGTGACTTGCTGTCTCCAGACCAAGAAATTATCTTGATCAAGCTTCAGGGGTATGGGTGTATGAAAGATGTTCGGAAGAAGAGAAAAATTTGCAGAATTGTGTGTAAAGGATGATGATGAAGTCATAACTTGCTTTTGATACCATAAAAGATTGAAGAGAGAGGAAAGATTGACATAGAAGATTTATTATTCAGTATATTACGACTACAAATAACAGAAAAGAGTGGGTATTTATAATACCCAATGCTGCATAAGAAGCAGATAAAACAGTTTTAAACTGTTATAACTAACACCCATGTACCTAGCAATTTGCAAAGAAAGTCAAGTAGCTAGCTTTTTTTACGTTGTTACCCTTGCTATTTGTAAATGATATTTTTAATTATTTTTATTAAATTAATTATTTATAAATATATAAAATAAATTATTTATATTATTGATTCAAATTTTATAATATCTTTTAAATATAATAATTTTATTTATAACTTAAATATTAAATTAATTTTAAAATATATTAATTTATTTATTATTATATATATAAATATAATCGATTATATATATATATATATATTTATAATCAATTATATGTTATAAATATATAGTCAATTATATATATTAGGCAGTTCCATGAAATTAGGAAGATATAATGATTAATGTGGAAACAAATATGAGTTGACATAAAAAAGGCCATGTTAAGGAGTTTTAAAGAACACAAAAGACTTTTTAAAGCTTAAAAGCTTAAGCGGAAGAGTCAAACTACTCATGTATTCATGAAAGTGGCATGTAATAGTTTAGAATCTCTAAAAGACACTTCTAACTTTCTAGAATTTCCTCCAAGGCTCTCTAAAGTGCTCACCATCAAGTTCTTCTAAAGACTAAGAAATTACTCATGTACAAATCCTCTAATATCATCCTCCAAAGCTTTGAGTCTTCCTCTATTTAGCCTCCCTTGGAATCTTCATCTTATTTTTTCTTCTTTTTCGTCTTTCTTTTGTCATGCTTTTTGTTTTTATTCCAATAAGCTCTACTTCTCTTTTTTTAAGAATATTTTTTTCATTCTTATTTACATCATTACGATTAAGCTAAGATTAGATATTGTGGTGGGATTTGAGATTGAGGTGAAATTTGAAATTTGGAATTTCTTTGTGTGATTGAGAAAGGGATTGGGGGATTTTTTACACATATTAAACATTGGACGTTGTTGTCTTATAGGGGAAAATGAAGGAAGACAAGCTCCACACATCTTATACAAAAATTCTTATTATTATTTTATAAAAAAATAACATAATATAAATAAATTTATATTTAAAATTTTATCACAAATTCTTAGCATCAACTCAACCAACTTAAGATGGATGTAAAAATGTTATCTTCATAAAATATGTTTATAGAATATTTTTAAAGTTGACTAAACTCACTTTTTTTTTTTTTTTCATTTTAACGTAGACTGACGCAAATATTTTACATAAAAGAAACAAAAGTACAAATAAATGATGTTAGCTTAAACAATACAAATAATTTTATTTATTCAAAAGTTTAAAAAATTTTCAACCTCAATTAATTCGACACTAATAATATTCCATATATTTTTAGACGTTGTTATTTGAAAGCTAATCACATATATTCTTGCAGTAGAAAAACTAGAAAATATATTTAAATTAAAATATTAAGACTTCTGAGGTACATACAATCGCTTTTAATCTGTATTATTTAAAATATTATTTTTACTTACATGATATAACTTAATTATAAATTACCACATAATTACAGTTATATTAGTTCAGTCACAAAAATTGATTAGTCTGAACCACTAATAGAGTTTAGCATTTGGCAGAAATAATATTTTATGAGTTTTATTATTTGTGAGCATAGATTAATTGAAGTACAACCTTGAATATTTATTTTTTAGTTTTTTAATCACACAATTATTTTTCTTTCTAAACTACTTATTTGCAATGGTGGTGGTGCAAGGCAGGGATGTAAGAAAACCTCACGCTTTATAGTAAACCATGTATATACAATCATGTTGGAACATTTATTTATGGGATAACCAGAATTAAGTGGTTGAACAAGGTTTGTGAAGAAACGTGTGTGGTAATAACTCCAGTTTCTTTCCTTTATATGTTTTCTACATTTGAATGTTCCTTAGATTGTGTTCTCTTCTATTCTTCGTCACCCTTTTGGATTTCCTCTACTTTTCTCTTCTTTTTCCCGCCTCTTCCGCTTCAACCAAACAAAATCATGTACAAAGTCACGGTTATTGGGAGCGGCAACTGGGGCAGTGTTGCGGCCAAGCTTATCGCCTACAACACCATCAGGCTTGAATCTTTCCATGGTATTTTTTTTTTCTCCTTTAAATACCAGATTTTCTTAAACTTTAGTCCTTTTGATCAAGAAAACAAAGAATTATTCTAGAAATCATAAGAAAGTTATTTGTTTGTCGATATTTTTATCGTAGTTTTATAATGAAATTCAGAAATTTACATTAATGCTATCACGCTAAATAAAAAGTCATTAAAAATCATATAAAAGTATACTAAAAATTGTAACATAACATAATTTTATAATCTTAATAAAAATATACTTTTAATTTCTTCTCTAGTATCTTAGTTACGAATACTTGTCCATTTTAAAAAATGCTTTTACTAAAAATCATATGAAAAAACCATGAAAAAACAACACCACATATTTGTCTTTATCTGTAAGTATATATTTATAATATAGATAAATGTTAAGTATATGTAAGTGTATGTGAAATGATAAATGTTTTTCTATTTTTTTTTAATATACCCTTTAAATTATGTAAAACTATTTTATTTACTGTCTTATTTACATGAATAAACTACAAAGGTTTCAAATAATGGTTATTTTTTTAGCATCGTGAAAGTATATTGCTATTACCAGAAATCACATTGCGAACTTCATTATGACAACAAAAGAAGAATTAATCGATCAAAATTTGTAATGGTGGAGCAATTCAAGAATGAAACAAAACCTCTCACGCTTTAATATAAACCATGAACATACAATTGTGTTTACGCTCAATCTATCAACATAACCAAACATTTATTTATGGAATAACCGCAATTAACTACTTCAACAAGGTTTCTGACGAACGTGTGTGTGACAATAATTCTGTTTTTATTTTCCTTTTTCTCTTCTCCATTTGAATGATACTTTGTCAAAAATTACAAAATTTTATAATATATAACTAGGTGTAAATTTTATTTATAAGTTAATTTTATAAGATTGAGTTAGATTTAAAAATTTACTCTTAAAGTTAAGTTAAATTTAAGGTTTTCTTCAATTTTATTATTCTTAAACAAACAAAGCCATGTGTAAAGTCACTCTTATATATTGGTAGTGACAACTAAGGCAATGTTACTACAAAGTTTATCGCCTACGAGCTTGATTCTTTCCATGGTAATGTTTTTTTTATTTGAAAGTAGGATTTTCTAAAACTTTAGTCCTTTCGATAAAAAAAAAAAACATTATTCCAGAATTATTTGATATTTTTATTATGTTTTATAATAAAATTCAGAAATTCATATTCTAAAATAATAATAAAAATTAGTCATTTATATAGTGCGAAGAATACTAGAAAAACAATGTTATCATAATATATATAAAAAGTCATTAAAAATCATGTAAAAGTAAAAAAAAAAAACATAATTTTATATCTGAATAAAATTCTTTTAATTTCTTCATTAGTATCTTAATTAAGAATATTCGTGAATATTAAAAAATGTTTTTACTAAAAATTATATGAAAAAAAATTAAAAAACTATAACAAACCATATTTGTATTTATGTCTGAGTGTATATTTATAAAAAAAAAAAGGATTGTTTTTACATATTTTTTAATATTTCCGTTAAATTATGTAAAAACTATTTTATTTACTTTTTATATCTTATCTCATTCTCATGGTCAAAGCTAATTATTTCTCATTCTTCATTTATTCATTTTTTAAAATTTTTCTACTCTGTCATATCCTATTTGTTCTCTCTCTAATCAATGAATTTACATTCTTTAATTTTACAAAATAAAAAAATAAAAAAATATAAATAAACATATATTAAATTTAAATTTAATCAACACATTAATATGTAAAATAATAAAATTTATTACAAGAATTAAATCTTAATTCAATAAAATAAAATAGTATTGATACACCTGTGTTTTTCTAAGAGCATAACAATGGATAACAATATTTTAAATACCTTTTTTTATACTTCTTTAATTTTTTTAAAATTTTATTTGTAATATTTTGATATATATCTATCCATATGAAAAAATAAAACAATTTTAAAATGATATCGTAACACATCAAAGTTCAAAGTTGTAAATTTTTCACTATAAAATTGTCAAAAGTATGTTCTTAATTAAAATATGTATTCATTAAAATATGTATTTATAAAAAATATGAAACCTTTTACAAACGAACTCCACCCATTTGAATTTGGATGTTACTTTGCCTATTTCAATTAATGAATTGTTGGATTTTTAATCAGATGAAGTGAGAATGTGGGTATTCGAGGAAAAATTACCGAGCGGGGAGAAGCTCACAGATATTATCAACAAAACCAATGTAAGGGCCATTTCTTTCCATTGAGTATGCATTTTTTTTTCAATAAATTTACTGTTCTTTTTTGGCAGGAGAATGTTAAGTATCTCCCTGGGGTTAAGCTTGGTAAAAATGTAGTTGCAGATCCAGATCTTGTAAATGCAGGTACTATATAAAATGTTCACTTTTTTTTCAAGAATAAAATTGAAACCACACAAAGTTGTAGCAACTACCAAAAGAGCCAAGATTTTTATTAGAGAGTTGTTCAATTTTTTATTTATTTTTAAGGTGTGGTTTATGGATAACTTGTGTTGTGTTGTGTTGTGAATGGTTGATTATGCAGTTAAGGATGCGAACATGCTGGTATTTGTAACCCCACATCAATTCATGGAAGGAATATGCAAGAGGCTTGCAGGGAAAATAAGGGCAGATGCAGAGGGAATTTCTCTAATCAAAGGGATGGAGGTCAAGAAGGAAGGACCAAGCATGATATCTACTCTCATTACCAAACAACTAGGAATCAATTGTTCAGTTTTAATGGGGGCCAACATAGCAAATGAGGTAGCTACAAGACTGTTTAATCTACTTGCTTAGGGTAACTTATAAATAACAACTTCTGCTGTGCTGTTTACCTTTTGACAGATAGCAATGGAGAAATTTAGTGAAGCAACAGTTGGATATAATCAAAACAAATCAGCAGCAGATAGATGGGTTCAGTTGTTTTGCACTCCTTATTTCAATGTCACATCGGTGAGTGTATTACGTTGATAACCAAACCAAGTAGTGAAAAACTTTGTTTTTCATTGAAAGTGGGTTTCCCTTTTTTTTAACAAAATAGGGTTGTTTTTGAAAAATTATGGATCTAAAGAAAGAAGTCCTACCAATATCCCACGATTTTTCCTGATATGTCAAGGTGAAGTTGTGCAAATACGACTTCACCAATTTGAACTGAAATTTTGTCACGTTGTTGATATGTCGAAAATCATGTTATTTTGATAAAATATTCATAATTCTCTCAAAAATAATTCTATTTTAGTAAAAAAATAGAGGAAAATTACACCATGTTAGTAAAAAATTCTGAAAAACTTGGCCAGATAGTTTTGAATGGGAAAAAATATGGCTAAATCCTTAGGAATGTAATGTAATCAGTAATAACAAAAAATATGGTAAAGGAAAAATCATTCAATTATAATGGTTATTCCTACTTGTATAATCGTGAGTAAATTTAAAGTAGTGAGTTGTGAGATACACTTCAAGCATTTGGTTTTTGCATTTAAAATAGGTGGAGGATGTTGAAGGCGTGGAACTCTGTGGAACTCTGAAAAATGTTGTGGCCATAGCAGCAGGTTTGTAATACAGTACATTAGCATTTGCAATTTATTCTCCCCCTTTACAGTTTCTGATGAAGAAATTGGATGCAAATGGGACAGGTTTTGTTGATGGCTTGGAGATGGGGAATAACACAAAAGTAAGTTTAAAGGATTTGATGCCTCAGAAAAGTTCCCCTTTGGTTTTCTTATTTTATACATATATGTAGGCTGCAATAATGAGAATTGGCCTGAAAGAGATGATGGCATTTTCAAAGATGTGGTTTCCATCCGTTAAGGATAGCACCTTTTTTGAGAGCTGTGGTGTGGCTGATCTTATCACAACATGCAGTAAGAACAGTATTGATTGACTTCACCTTATTTTTCATTGCTTATATTTCATGCTTTCATTAAAGCCATATTATTTTTGGCAGTGGGAGGGAGAAATAGGAAAGTTGCCGATGCTTATGCCAGAAATGGAGGGAAGAGGTGCGTTTTTCATTCCTAGTCCACTATTCTTGGATGAGTAAAACATAATTACATGCTTCTTTCTGCAGGTCATTTGAAGAGCTTGAAGCAGAGATGCTTCAAGGCCAGAAATTGCAGGTACATAGATGAAACTTAACATACCAAACATAATAATTCATGCATGAGACATACTTATAGATGAGTTTTTTGTTCCATTAAGGGTGTGTTAACTGCACAAGAGGTGCATGAGGTTCTAAGTGATCGTGGATGGCTACACATTTTTCCTCTCTTCTCAGCAGTGCATGCAATCAGCATAGGTCGTCTTCCACCATCAGCCATAGTTAAAATCAGTGAAGAAAAACCCAGGTATTGTGTATATTTCTGAGGGAAGTGATATTTGATGTTAAGAAATAAGTATCAGTGTTAATTATATGTGCAATAACAAACTTAATTTGTAGGCATGTACAATTACTGAGCTCTCTTTAGATGCATTTTGTTGTAAAGACCTCACAACAGTGAAGAGCACACTTACAAAGATAGAAGGACAGCACATACACTCACAAGCTTCTTCTAGGAAGGTTATTCATATAAAGTAGCACATGCATGCAACAAAAAAGTTTTGAATCTATCTACACTCAGTACACTTTCCAATTAAGTTCAGTTTACAATTTTGAGATTGTATTAGATGAGTGGTGATATGTTGAACCTGTATCAAATTATAACTGGAAAAATATATAATTTGTTGGTGAAATGATCCAATTTTAAAATTTTATTATTTAAATCACAACCATAAAGTGATCCCTTTAAATTAAATATTTTATTTGGATAAGATAATTTAAATTTATTGAAATTTTAATTCTTTTTATTTAGATAAAATATTTCAACTATCATCAAATTAAAAAGTCATTAAAATAGTATAAAATTATTAGTAATTAAAAAAAATATAAACATTAATAATATCTTTTAGTCAATCTTGGTTGATGTATTTTTCAGTCAACGTCTGTTAATTTTTTTTAATTGATATTGATAAATTTTTTTCTCTATTAAGATTGATCGAAATTGTTTTAAATTAATGTTAGCATAGAGTTATTTCTTCACACATATCAATCGGCCTCGACTGGAAAATTTCTCCAATTAGCATTGGCAAACAAAATCCTACTTAATGTTGACCAAAAGTTTTCTTAGTTAACATTAAAACAAAATTCTAATAAACTATTAACAAAGAATAAGATTAATGTCATTAACAAAGGATAAGATTATTGTTATTGACAAAAAAATAATAATTATTGCAGACATTAACACAAAAATAATCATGATAGTTGTTAATAAAAAATTAGATCCCATCTGCTTAAAAATAGTATCGTGACATTAGTAAAAACACCTCTTACTAATATCAAACAATAAACAATAATAATAATAATCTAAAAACAATAATAAAATAATCCTACTAATATAAATAGAGAGTAACTTTCATTAACATTAATAAAAAAAAACTCCTAGTTAGCATAAACTAAAAAAATCTTACACTACTGATTCGTTTGGCTCTGAGTGAAATCCGAGTGAACATTATTCACTTGAATAGAAAAGCAATGATTCTTCGTGTTTGTATCTATTCAATTGTTAAGATAGAAAAACAATGAAATATGGAAGACCAATGAGATATGGAAGAGCAAGAAAATCACTCTCAGTTTTGAAGAGAAGAAAAACAAAGAAATCAGCTAAAAGTTATATAACATTATAAAAAGTCAAAATAACATTTTATATATTAAATAATAATAAAAAATATTTTTGATTTTATTTTATTAAAATATTTTGTATATGTATTTATAATAAAAATAAAAATATTAAATAAAAATAAAACTATGTTTTTTATATAAAAAATAATTTGAAGTTGAAATAAAAGTTTTTAAAATTTATTACATTCCTAACTTTATAACTGAAAATTTTACTTTTTGAAAATTTTACTTTTATGATAATTTTTCATATGTTAAGTAATTTTTAATTTGTTTAAAAATAATTATTTTATGGTATTTTGAATAAAATTTATAAAATTTTAATTAATTTAAATTTATTAAAAAATATCTCATATTTTATTACTCAAATATTTTTAAAGATATGGGTAAATTTGTAAATTCACATTTTACACATTTTAAAAAAATTAAAAATTTCCTTACAACCATCATATCATTCACAAATTTCAATAAACTTTCATCACAAATCCACTCTAACATACCTTAATCCAAATAACCTCTATTTCTTTACACTTTCCTCTCAAATCACTACAACTCCACTCCCTCAAATCCTCTCCCCAATCCAAACACATCTTACAAGAAAATCATTAAATAACAACTAAATTTAGAGACAAAAAATAATTAGTCACTATATTGACAAAATTAGAGACAATTTTATAAACTAAAAAAATTATTCATATCTAAAGTAATTTCTATTATTAATAAAAATTTATAAAATAGTTTCTAAATTGGTATATAAATTAGTTACCAAGGTTTTAACTACTAATATAGAATCTAAAATATTAGTAGCTAAAACCTTGGTAGTTAATTTAGATATCAATTTATAAACTACTTTATAAATTTTTATTAATAGTAGAGACCACTTTAGATACCAATAAGTTTAGTCTCTAAAATAATATCTAATTTAGTCAAATAGTAACTAATTATTTTTGGTCTCTAAAATTAGTTTCTATTTAATGATTTTCTTGTAGTGTTAAGTAACATTGGTTGAGAAATAACCATGATTTATGTTGTCCAAAAAAATTCTATGAAAATAGGTAAGATACAGAAGAAGTGGGGTTGAATTGTGTATCATGGACTTTTGAAACTTTTTGAAAATCAACATTTGAAGATATATGGCCAAACACAGTTGTTTGACTTAATAGACGACGTACTGCAAAATTTTTCACCAATTTGTTTTAGAAAAGAGTCATGTTCATTTTTTCAAACAAAAATACTAAATTTTTCACTGTAATATATGGTCACCCTATTGTTTGAATCCATTATTTAATATTTTTTCTTCACAAATTAAAATAGGGGAAATTGGAATTGAAATAATAAATGTAAAAATGCAATGCAGTGAAATCTAAATAGGAAATTATAAACATGCAAAATATAACTACAATAGGACTGTCTAACATAAGATCACGAATCATACAGTCCAATGTAGTCTATGAAGAATGAATCATGCAGAAAGGTTGTAAACAATCACGCTAGACAATCTAACATACAATCGCTAACTAGACCGTCTAACATGACCTATGCAATATGACCTTCAATTAACTATCAAACAAAGTGAAGATGAATAATAACATAAATTACAAAAAAATGTAAAGGACAAGAAACTTAAATTTCTTGAAAGGTAAAGTGTTGGAAATGTAAATTGCAGAAAATTAAAGTGTAGAGAAATTAAATTGTTGGAAAGGTAAATTGCAGAAACATAAAACAAGGCATCGTAGAAAAAGGTAAATGAAAATGAATTAAGCTGTGATTGGATTGAGAAAAACTTGTTGATCCGGTCGGTCATCGGTAGTCGATGACGTCAGCAGCAAGTGACCACGTGGACCAGTCACAGGGTGACACGTGGAATGAGATAGCAGGTGAATCAGGAAGGAGATCACTTAGAACGGTGATCGGTGGTTAGTTACCAAGTGGCCACCACCCCCCAGATCAGTGCCTAGATAAGCGCCTGGAAGCAGAGCGCGAAAAGTAATGAGGCACCGCACGGTTATCGGGGGAAAGTAATGAGGCACCGCACGGTCATCGGGGGAAAGTAATAAGGCACCGCATGGTCATCGGGGCATGGTCATCAGGGTTTCTTGCTACACGTGTTAAACTGGGACCCAGGCTCCCAGCGAGAGCGTTACGCATGCACCTCGCATGATGTCAAACCAGAAGAAGAAGAGCTGCTCGCCGGTAGGGTCGTGCATGAGGATGGCATAAGGGAGCTAGCAAACTGGTCAGTGATCAGTGACTCTCTTAACCCATTACGTGCATAGCACCGTGCGATGAGGCCATGCAGGCAGGATGCGCCTGATGAGTGTGCTTAGACCAGCCCCACCAGGTGCTCTCCTGGGAGCATGCACTCACTCAGAGGACGTGTGGTGAGACCATGCAGGCAGGATGCGCCTAGTGAGTGTGCTTAGACCAGCCACACCTGGTGCTCTCCTGGGAGCATGCGACTCACTCAGAGAGAAGAAACGCGCTAAGTTACTCCGCAAGAGGATAACTTAGCCGCACAGAGAAACGCGCAGAAGCCCTCCAGGTGTGACACGTGTACGGTTAGATGCCAGTTGCATGCCTCCACGTGTCACCATCTGAGAGAGAGGCGCGACCCAAGTATAAAAGTACTCCACGATATGTCAGGTACACACAAGTTTTTCAGATTACAAGTTTACACAGATTCCACACACATTTCTGAGTCATTGTGGGAACGTTTGTACACGTTGCACAATGATAACAGAATTGAGCCACAGAGAGAGAAAGTGGATCAGAGCACACACGAGTCTCACAGAGAGATTCAGTGAGAGTTTTTGGTGTTCCTGTTATTTGACTTGAGCGTCGGAGCTACAACGGCTGCTAGCGGCGCCGTCTGTGTGTTTTGCAGGCATCGTTTGGAGTTCCAGTGAAGGTTCTTGGAGCATTCTTGCAGAACGTGCAGTTGCAGAAGGCTAGACGAAGGAGTGACGAGGCATATCCTCCACGTTCGAGTCAGCGGCAGGATCATTTGGCGCCCACCGTGGGGCCCGTGTGAATCTTGTTCCTATCCACATCGCAGTTCTTGAAGTTCTTGAAGTTTCTTGAGGTTTCTTGAAGTTTTCATCGAAGGTTTTGCTGAAAAGATGAGTAGAAGAACCAGACAAACCACACCTGCACCATCTGTTGAAGAAGGAGCTGTTACCATGGCGCAGGTCATGGAGATGATGCGCGCTGCAGGATAATGTCGCGGCATCGAGAGCTGAGCAGGAGAAGATGCATACAGAGCTAACTGCATCGCAGAGCAGAAATGAAGAGTTGAGCCGTATAAACGAGGAGTTGCGTAGGGAACTGCAGGCGCAGAGGGAGCGCGCAGTCGAAGATAGGACGTCGATGCCGCCATCGCCTCCTAGATCATTCCCTATGCCTTTCTCCCCCGAAATCATGAACATAGTGGTGTCTCCCAACCTGGTGGGAGTGAAGGCGTTGTTCACGGGGATGGAAGATCCAGAAGCACATCTGACATCCTTCCACACTCAGATGATGCTGTCTGGAGGCTCAGATGCTGTGTACTGCAAGATGTTTATGAGCACACTGAGTGGAGTAGCTATGGAGTGGTTCGTGAGCCTGCCAGAGGGTCAGATCACCTCTTTCCATCAGTTTTCAAAGTTGTTCACGGAGCAGTATATTGTCAACAGAGCGCCACCGGTGGTGTCTTACGACCTGTTCGACGTGGGCCAGTACCAGGGGGAGTCACTAAAGGACTTCTCAACCGTTTCGGTGCGCAGGTGGTGAGATTGCCCAGCAAGGACGAGAACATGCTGGTGCATGCATTCAAGAAAGGCGTACTGCCTGGTCCTTTTAGTGAATCCCTCATCAGGAGCCACCCTGCCACCTTCACTGAGATTCGACGACGCGCGGTGGCGCACATAGTAGCAGAGACAGAGGTCTCTGAGAAGAAAGGCAGTGCTGCACCGTCGAAGCTGTGCGGAGGTCAGGGGAAGCAACAGCAACAGGCGCGGGTGCATGAGACCAAGGTAGGGAAGAAGGCTCAGGGAAGGCCTCGTCCCTATACACCCAGGAAGGACCAGACCAGGGGGCGTGCATGGGAGAACAACGCACCCCCTAGGTATGATTTCATGGTAGAGTTGGCGGAGCTGATCGCCATCCCTGCCGTGGCTGTAAGACTCCGAGTGCCAGAGAAAACTGACAAGGTACTTGGAAAGAATAAGGATGAGTGGTGTGAATTCCACCAAGCTTATGGACACACGCTCCACACCTGCCTAGCGTTGGGGCATCAACTTGCTGAATTGGTGAAGACAGGATTCCTGATCGATTACCTGCGAGAGGCGCAAGGTGATCGCGCAAGGTGATCGCGCTTCGGGGTCCCAGGCAAGTGACCAGCAACATGAAATCCCTGTGCACGGGGAAGTGAGGTGATGGAAGATGCTACGCTGGGGGGCTCCCAGATAGCTCAGGTGGAAGCTGAAGCAGAGGGCATGATCGCTCCTCGTGAGTCAGGCATAGTCAGGGCGGTCATCGCCAATGAAAGGAGACCCCGTCCAGAGTAGTTGAGGCGTTGGAGAATGGAGCTTATCGGCTGGAGACTCTAGATGGAGCAGCTATCCCCAGGATGTGGAACGCTACACACTTGAATTTCTACTTCAGTTAAGTTGTAAAGTAGATGCGTTCTTGCGCTGTACACACACTCAGTATATATATTGTAAACAGTTGAGCAGATCAGGGAGGCACTCTTTTCCCTAAGGAGGGTTTTTAACGAGGCCACCCAATAAAAAAAAAAGATTTCAGTATATCAAGTGTGCAACTGTTTCCCAGTTTAAAGTTCTCCTCACCCCAGGCGTGAGTGCAGGCAGCTAAGGTTTGAAAAGTCAGGGGTACTAGTAAGACCAAAAGAGGGAAAGGGAGGATTTCGAGAAACGTCCTTACCCACTTGGCGTATACCAATATTGGCTTAGTAAAGCCCTTAGTTAAGGCTCTTCTCACCCCAGGAGTGGGAAAGGGACAAAATAACCCGATTCGCGTGAGGACGATGACATTGGAGCAGGCAAGAGGGGTCATCGAGAAACACTCTTCCTCCTCAGTACCAGGTGTCATCGACGGTGATCGACGTTCAGACCTAAAGGTCGATGACCGAGCATGCATGGTCATCGGGGTTTCTTGCTAACACGTGTTAAGCTGGGACCTAGGTTCCCAGCGAGAGCGTTACGCATGCACCTCGCATGATTCCAGAAGCAGAGCACTCCTCAGTGCATGGTCATCGGGGTTTCTTGCTAACACGTGTTAAGTTGGGACCCAGGTTCCCAGCGAGAGCGTTACGCATGCACCTCGCATGATTCCAGACCAGAAGAAGAAGAGCTCCTTGCCCGAGGATGTGCGGTGAGACCATGCAGGCAGGATGCGCCTGGTGAGTGTGCTTAGACCAGCCCCACCTGGTGCTCTCCTGGGAGCATGCACTCACTTAGAGGATGTGCGGTGAGACCATGCAGGCAGGATGCGCCTGGTGAGTGTGCTCAGACCAGCCCCACTTGGTGCTCTCCTGGGAGCATGCACCCACTCAGAGAAAAAGAACTCACTCTCGACTTTGTACAGCGAGGCTGAGGCGAGAGAAAAAGAACTCACCCTCGACTTCTTACAGCGAGGCTGAGGCGAGAGAAAAAGTCCTCTACCTCGACTTTGTACAGCGAGGCTGAGGCGAGAGAAAAAGACCTCACCCTCAACTTCTTACAGCGAGGCTGAGGCGAGAGAAAAAGTCCTCTACCTGGACTTTGTACAGCGAGGCTGAGGCGAGAGAAAAAAGACCTCACCCTCGACTTTGTACAGCGAGGCTGAGGCGAGAGAAAAAGACCTCACCCTCGAGTTCTTACAGCGAGGCTGAGGCGAGAGAAAAAGTCCTCTACCTCGACTTTGTGCAGCGAGGCTGAGGCGAGAGAAAAAGACCTCACCCTCGACTTCTTACAGCAAGGCTGAGGCGAGAGAAAAAGACCTCACTCTCGACTTCTTACAGCGAGGCTGAGGCAAGAGGGGTCAACGAGAAGCACTCTTCTTCCCCAAAACACAGGCATCATCTTTAGCGTTCAGGCCCTCTATGCACTTAGCCCTGGAGTGGCAGAGAAGTGAAGCAAAGCCAGAAGCGTGATGACTGAAGAGTGGTAAACTAACATGCTAGTCGGTGGTCGGGGGTAAAAGCTTTGAGTAAGAAAGCCTTCCCAAGCAAGCGATAAGCCGAAGCATTTAGGCCCTGTTAAGTCAGTCATCCAGCATGAAGTTACGCATAAAGCTGTTAAAGACAATGCTAAGTTAGTCACATGCAGAGAGTTAAAGATGGGAGAGACAAGCAGCTAAAGCAAATAGATTTCATCCATATTGAAGTCAATACAGTGAGCCTTTATAGCTAAAAGGTTTATACACAAGTTATGTAGCAGAAAAAGAAATTACACAAAAGAAGAAGTTGCAAGGGAAGAAGCTTAAGGAGGAGGAATGAGCTTGCCATCGACCACTGAATGGCAAAGACTGAGTTGGGTAAGGTCCAAGTCTGGTAGGATGCAGTGAATCTGCTCCAAGGCCATCCTGAGCCCATCTATCAAAGCCTCAGCACCAGAAGAAGAGGCAACGAGGCGTGCCGTTTCCTTTACACGAGCCATTGCCAAAAGCTGCAATGGAGGAAAGCAAGAAGGAAGGTTCAGGTAAAGAAGAGGAAGAAGGAGAAGCAGAAAGTGAGAGAGAAGTACAGTGAACCTTAGCGTGGGTTGAGAGGAAGAAAACAGAGATTGAGTATGCTAAAGAAGATGATGGAGCAGTGCGAATGCGCGCGCCTCTTCTGTCATAACATTAAAGAGCAGACGCGTGAGCAGCACGTGGTATGGCCCCACCTGCCACGTAGACCAAGGGTGCGACCACTTAGTCTCTTCACTGAGAACAAGTTCACAGCTCGAGACTGGGGGGCTTGTGATCCGGTCGGTCATCGGTAGTTGATGACGTCAGCAGCAAGTGACCACGTGGACCAGTCACAGGGTGACACGTGGAATGAGATAGCAGGTGAATCAGGGAGGAGATCACTTAGAACGGTGATCGGTGGTCAGTTACCAAGTGGCCACCACCCCCCAGATCAGTGCCTAGATAAGTGCCTGGAAGCAGAGCGCGAAAAGTAATGAGGCACCGCACGGTCATCGGGGGAAAGTAATGAGGCACCGCACGGTCATCGGGGCATGGTCATTAGGGTTTCTTGCTACACGTGTTAAACTGGGACCCAGGCTCCCACCGAGAGCGTTACGCATGCACCTCGCATGATGTCAAACCAGAAGAAGAAGAGCTGCTCGCCGGTAGGGTCGTGCATGAGGATGGCATAAGGGAGCTAGCAAACTGGTCAGTGATCAGTGACTCTCTTAACCCATTACGTGCATAGCACCGTGCGATGAAGCCATGCAGGCAGGATGCGCCTGGTGAGTGTGCTTAGACCAGCCCCACCAGGTGCTCTCCTGGGAGCATGCACTCACTCAGAGGACGTGCGGTGAGACCATGCAGACAGGATGCGCCTGGTGAGTGTGCTTAGACCAGCCACACCTGGTGCTCTCCTAGGAGCATGCGACTCACTCAGAGAGAAGAAATGCGCTAAGTTACTCCGCAAGAGGATAACTTTGCCACACAGAGAAACGTGCAGAAGCCCTCCAGGTGTGAAACGTGTACGGTTAGATGCCAGTTGCATGCCTCCACGTGTCACCATCTGAGAGAGAGGTGCGACCCAAGTATAAAAGTACTCCACGATATGTCAGGTACACACAAGTTTTTCAGATTAAAAGTTTACACAGATTCCACACACATTTCTGAGTCATTGTGGGAACGTTTGTACATGTTGCACAGTGATAACAGAATTGAGCCACAGAGAGAGAAAGTGGATCAGAGCACACACGAGTCTCACAGAGAGATTCAGTGAGAGTTTTTGGTGTTCCTGTTATCTGACTTGAGCGTCGGAGCTACAACGGCCGCTAGCGGTGCCGTCTGTGTGTTTTGCAGGCATCGTTTGGAGTTCCAGTGAAGGTTCTTGGAGCGTTCTTGCAGAACGTGCAGTTGCAGAAGGCTAGACGAAGGAGTGATGAGGCATATCCTCCACGTTCGAGTCAGCGGCAGGATCACTTGTAAACAAGAAATTTAATGTACATAAACTCAAACAAACAAGAATTAAGATGCATTGAAAATGAGAAAAGAGAAATTTTGGTTTGGAACGAAAAATAGGGAACGTAAACCATGATTAGTAATCTTCATCTTCAATTTGCAAGAGACCCAAATATGGAATCCTTATAACTGAAGAAAACAAAACCAATCAATTTGCATGTTCTTTGAAAAACTATTGTCAATCAAAAATAAAGTTCTCAAAAAGATTTTGAAGAAAAAAAAATACTAACAGATAGCATCGTCTAACATGATTTTCGTTTCACTGTTACCCATTTCCAAAACCAAATTCAACTTCGAAGAACAATTACAAAACATTGAACGTAAAGAGAAGAAGAAAAGTTTAAAGGAAAATAAAGAAATTTTTATCAAAACTGAAACCCCAAAAATAGAAAATGAATAACAGAAAACTAAACTATTCTATACTTCATTATCTAAGTACCTATTTATCTCTCTAATATACTCAACTTCATTTTCTCTATGTAATAAGTTCTATTTATAGAGTTTCTACATTGGAATGAGTTTTAACTTTGATAGTTAATGACCCCCAATTCCCTGTTACATCCTAACTAACTTATGCAATTTTCTCTTTTCAAGCACTGTTGACTATTTAGAGCTAATTAATGCTACTGTTGACTGTCTACTACCTATTTCCAACGAATGGTTGACCTTCTAGAGTTTGTTCTTGCCTTTTTCATCATTTTAGCTTACAATTTCTAAGTTTTCCTTCTTCAACAACTTCTTCCACGATTCTTAGGTCAATTCCAACCCAAAATTAACTATTCAAAAAGTCAAAACATTACATTAGATGAATAAAAAAAATATAAACTACAAGAAGTCATTTTTAAGACGTTTTTGTAAAAACTCTATTTTTTTGGAGAAAATACAAATGTAATCTAAAAAGAAAAAATAAGAACAAAAGAAACCTCAAGGACATGCAACTGGTCTAGAAAAATATTGAAAAACTGAGAGTTATCACTTATCCACTCCTAGTTGTACAACCCAAGTATTCTTTGGACATTTAGCCACTCCTGACTAAAGCCTAAGTATTCTTACACTCCTTCAAGCTTAAACTAGTTCAAGCAATGGAGATGGAATGCAATGACAGAAGTGATGAAAGAATAATGTGTTTATAAATAGAATAGTGGCCAAATGGTGTTTCTTGAGAGAGGTTAGGCCACCTCTTAAGGAAAATTTCTAGGAGAGAAGCCAAATTTGAGAGACTATCTTAGGGAACTCAAGAACAAGTTTGAGACGCAATTTTGACATCAATTCAATACTCATTCCATGTTGAAAGTACAAAAAGTGGAGACCTCTATTTATAGGAGGGGAGATCCGACCCTTTGAGAGAAAAAGAAAGGAGAACTCAAATTTTGAATCCCCCACGTGACCTTAAAAGAGTGGCAGAATGAGTGGATCAAGTAACACTTTTCCACTCATGATTTCCATAGTTGTACGTACCTCCTTGACTACATCCGCATAACCGCCTGCTTGTCTTTATACAACACTATAAAAAAATCATTAAATAGAAACTAATTTTAGAGATAAAAAATAATTAGTTGCTACAGTGACCAAATTAGAGACCATTTTAGAGACTAAAAAAAATTTTGGTTTCTAAATTTGTTTCTATTATTGTTAAATAGTTTCTAAATTGGTATCTAATTAGCTACCAAAGTTTTAACTACCAATTATTTAGATTCTAAATTTGGTAGAAAAAACCTTAGTAGCTAATTAGATACCAATTTAGAAACCATTTAACAATAATAGAAACTAATTTAGAAACCATTTTTTTTAGTTTCTAAAATGGTCTCTAATTTAGTCAATATAGCAATTAATTATTTTTGGTCTCTAAAATTGGTTTCTAATAAATGATTTTCTTGTAGTGCAAGAAGCGGTGCAATGCAAAATGTACAAATTATGTGCCCTCTCCCTAGCATGACTAACCTAGGGTTTCTCTTAGGCATGAATGTGCTTAATTGAAACTATAACGAGGCTATTATAACTGTAATCTAACCCTAGTCTACTATAAGGCTTAAATACCCTAGTATACATGGCCCAAATATAAGCCTAAATGTCCTATGCTACTTGGCCCAATTACTTGTTTGTTATTCTTGTTCTTATCAATGATTACACACTAGGGTTGCCCCCATGTTGAGAGTAGCTCAAGTGTACTAAGATTAGTGGAATCCAGTCTTCTTGTATCTTTCGAGCCATTATCCTAGTTGTTGTTCCCTTAGCCTAGGGTCTTTCATTTTTCCCTTCCTCTTGAGAAGGATTTGTCCTCAAATCTAGGTCTACCTCATTATTTGTTCCACTTGGAGAAGGCATAAGATTATAAACATTAAAGGTGGGATTTGTTAGAATATATGACCTTAAACAAGAGGGGGGGTGAATTGTTTATAAAATATTTTTGCAAACTTTGAAGGTATAATGAAGTTCAATGCTGAATCACAGATACAGAAATCCAGAAAGCAATCAAATAAAACTTTTTAAGTTGATTAACAGAAAATCAATCGGTTGTTTTTATCAGCAGGGTTAAAAACAACTTAAAAGCATAAATTAAATGAGTTCAGGGCAAGAGAAAAACACACAAGCAATTTATACTGGTTCACTCTTATCCCAAGAGCTACATCCAGTTCCCAGAAACCACTGGGTACAACTATGCAATCAAATCCAGATTACGAACACACCACCAAAGAAGTGACCTTGGACACCTCAAGCCACACACTTCCTTTGGCACACAATCACCATAGAAATCAGAACACCCTCTGATTCTGCACTTACACAACAGTATTCAGAAATACAAGAGATACAGAAAGGATTACACCTGATGAAGATCAAATCAAAAGATTATAGGAATCCTATTACTTCTTTGAGAAAACCCAAAAGCTTGAATGCAAATCTTGAAAACTCAAAACTGTTTTCACACTTTCACAAATGTCTAAACTGTTTCAAGTACCTTTAGGAGCGTATATCAACCTTTTAAATACTCCAAAGGTTTGTTGAAAACATTTAAGGCAAGAGCCAAAACAGTTAGAAAACATTTAAAGTTGATTTATAAACTTAACAGAAGTTCTGTTATGGATTTTCAAAAAAAAATCGGTTGAAATATCGAAACAACTAATTAAATTGGTTTGACAACAAAGTCAACTAAGTCAAATAGCTTCAAACCCTTTTCAAAAACCACTAAGTGTCAAACAACCGATTGAAACGATAAAACAACAGGTTGTTTTTCCATTTCTTTATAAAAAAAACTTTTTCAAAAAGGATTTGATTCCAAACAGTTTGAGATTCAAACAAAGAGTAGATTACACATAAATTTACCCAAATCCCACCCACACAAGCAGCAACTTCAGCCTTCCATCAAACGCCATGAATTTGGAGACATCAAAGCTCCAAGATCATCCTTGATCAACAGGATTCACTCTATAATCATTAGGAAAATCTAACCTATATGCATTGTCATTGATTTTTTTAAAGACTTGGAAAAGACCATCACCCTGGGTTTTACATTTGGACTTCCTTTGGTTTGAAAATCTATATTTTCGTAAGTGAAGCTAAACCCAACCTCTTCCTAAAAAATAATTTTTTTTCTTCTCCTTGTTTTGTTTTATGTATCTCTCAGTTTGATGTTGTATTTGAATTTTAACCCTCTCGTGTAATTTTCTCACAAAAGTAGCCTTGGATACCCCTTCTTTGTGGATGAAATCATTAATACTAGGAAGAGGTATCAAGTATAAAGGTGTAAGAGGGTTAAAATCATATACAAAATGAAAAAGGAGAGATCCTATTAGTCTTGTGCACTACTATATTATAAGCAAACTCAATGTGGGAAAGATACTTATCCCAAGATCTATGATTACACTTGGGAATTGCCATCAACATAGTGGATGTATACTTATTTACTACGTCTTATTGCCCATTAGTTTGGGGATGACAAGTGGTAGAGAAATTAAGTTGAGTGCCTAGTCTTCCCTAGAGAGTTCTCTAGAAATGACTAATGAACTTAATATCTATATCAAACACTATAGTTCTAGATAGTCCATGAAATTTAACCACATCTCTAAAGAAGATTTTAACCTTGTTACTTTCATCATCCACTTTGTGGTATGGCATGAAGTGTGTCATCTTGCTAAAACAATCACTACAAAAAAAATCACTTTTAGGGACTACCAAATTCGGTCGCTAAAAGCACTATAATCGGTCACTAAACGTATCTACGACCGAAACAGGCACCAAATTAAGATCGAAGCGAAAACCCTAGTTGCAAAGCCTTTAGCGACAGAATTATAAAGTAGTCGCTAATTTGCAACCGAAATTTTGGTGGCGAAATCAGTCGCAGAAAATTTGGTCACCAAAATTTAGGAACCAAATTAGCAACCGAAATTTTGGTAGCTAAATCAGTCACAGAAAAATTGTTCACAAAATTTAGAAACCAAATTAGCAACTGAAATTTCGGTGACTAAATCTGTCACAAAAATTTGGTCACCAAAATCCAACAACCAAATTAGTGACCAAACATTTATAAAAAAATCGGTGGCTAAATCGGTGGCTAAAATAGAAGGTGATAGCGACCCCCATTTTCGGTCACTAATGGATTAAAATAACTAATTAAAAAAAAACTTTTGGTGGCTAATTTAGTGGCTAAATGGAGACCCCTTTAGTGACTGATTTGATTTCGGTGGCTAAGTATTTTTTTTAATTTACAGCGATCGATTCTATTTCGGTCACTAAACATCAACTTGATAGATACAACCACCAAATCGATTTCGGTGGCTATTTTTATATGTATTATTAATACCTATTTAAAATGGTATTTTGACCATTTTATAAAAAATTCAAACCTGCTTATAAATACTCAAAATTCAATCAAGCTAAATAGTAATGAACTTCAAATGCATAGTTTAAGAAGAAGTTGTACTCAAATTAAAAGTAAATCGTATTACATAATGAAAACTATTGAAAACTAGTTAAAAGAGTCAAATCTATTAATCAACATACAACTAATCTTCTTCTGAAATTTCATCTCTAATGTGGTCTCCTTTATGATGTCCACTAGTTGTAGGATTTGAAGAACCTGATATGGGAGTATTCATTTGAATGTGTTGTAAGATGAGTTGCATCTGCTCATTTTGTTTGCACATCAGCTCATCTTGTTTGCGCATGCATTCACTTTGCTCTACATGAGTTTTCATCAATAGCTCCATCTTTTCTTCAAGTGTTCGCTCCTTGACATGTTTTGTCATAAGTTCATAATTTAGCTTTTGAATAATCTCACGCATTTCTTCTATTTGATGGGCTACTAGAGCTTGGCTTGTAGCAGAATGAGCACTTGTGGAACTATTAAACCTTTTGTTCAATACACCAAGACCATAGACATCCCCTTTCTTATTTCCACCTCGAGCAACATCAATGTATATTTCATTGTCACCAATACATGCAACGTGAGAGTTTTGCGAAGATGCACTTTCAAGCATTTGCTGTTGTTGGGCTTCTTCTTGACGTTTCTTATATTTCTCCTAAAAAATTAAGTCAAATTGATTATTGTGAAGAAAACATATAGTAAAACTAAATTATAACTTAAATTTTAAACATACTGCAAGGTCCCGAGTCTTGCCATTGACCCATTGTCCAATCTTCAATTTCTTCGTTCTCTCTACAACCTCCCAAGCAGTTGGCTATCGTTCAAGCTCCTTAATCTACATAAATTTAATAAGAAGATACAATAGATTGTATTTAAATTAAATATAAAAAGATAAAAAAATATAATAATATTACCTTTTTCTCAAAGTGAGCCGCGGTAGATATGGAACCACCACAGTAGGGTGAGGCTCCCTTCTGAACAACCCGATTCGCCTTGGCAATAACACTCTTGTTTTGGAATTCTGTAGAATTCCAATGCTGGTCCAAGGTTGCTCGAACAAGTGGTGGAATCCTGGTCCCCATATCTTGACCATGCCTAACTTTACTCATAGCATTTTTAAAGATACGGGAGGCTTTTGTATCAAAAATGGATCTAATGAGTTGGTCTTGTTCCAGATCCCACCTATACTCTTTCTACATGAAAAATAAATTAGAAAACAAACATTGTAGAAAAATAAAATAACATTTTAAATGTAATCATGACTCAAATTACCTTAAAGGTGCATAAGTCATCTATAAGTGGTTGCAAGAACACATAAATCTTATGCTTTGGATTTGAAGGACCTGGAACTAAGATTGTCGAAAACATAAACTCCTTCTTCATGCACATGGAAGGCGGAAGGTTGTATGGGTTTAGGATAACTGGACAACAAGAATAACTTTTTCCATATTGACCAAAAGGATTAAACCCATCTGCACATAAACCTAATCTGACATTTCTTGGGTCTTGACTAAAATCTGGATGCATTCTATCAAAATGCTTCCAAGCTTCTCCATCAGATGGATGAGACATAATAGACGGGTCCCTTTGATTCTCACTATGCCATCTCATGTGAGGTGCAATTGCCATTGAAGAGTATAACCTTCTAAGTCTAGGAATGATGGGAAAGTACCACATTTTCTTAACAACAATTTTCTTTTCAATTCCCCTCCTAGTGACGGTCTTATATCGCTCCATTCCACAAATAAAGCAATTAGTTATACTTTTATGACAGTTTTCCCTATAATACAACATGCATCCTTTTGGACAACAATCAATTTTTGTACAACCCAAACCCAATTTTTCCACCGACTTCTTAGCTTGGAAAAAATTATTAACCATTTGATGATCTTTGGGCATAGTCTCCCCCACAAGTTGGACCATTCTATTGAAACATCCTTCAGACATATTATAATCAGATTTCAAGCTTAG
Source organism: Phaseolus lunatus (assembly GCA_013389735.1). Taxonomy (NCBI): domain Eukaryota; kingdom Viridiplantae; phylum Streptophyta; class Magnoliopsida; order Fabales; family Fabaceae; genus Phaseolus; species Phaseolus lunatus. The sequence goes on along the minus strand of CM023864.1, from coordinate 41,553,136 downwards.
AGCTTCCAAAGAAGCTAACAATTCTGAGTGATTCTCACATCCTTCCCACAAGGGTGCATGTGTAGCAGCAAGCATGTTAAAAAAATTTCGAGTTTCAAGATCAGGATTTTCCTCCATGTACTCAGATTCAATAACACTCTCTGGTTGCATACAATGTACATTTGAGGGCCCCACGTGATCCATTATCATTTGATGGAAACGACCTAATTCTTCTATTTGTTCACTAGTTCCATAACATGAACTGGCAACATCCACTGGGGGGGATTGTGGCAATTTTTCACCATGATTTGTCCACCAATAATTAGGCATGAATCCCTCTTAATAAAGATCCCACCCAACTTAATCCGCATACTTGAAAACTTTACAACTACATTTAATACAAGGACATCTTAACATTTCACCTTGTTCTTGAAAATTTTCTTGACTAATAACATATTGTAGGAACTCATACACTCCTTCTCTAAATTCCTCTATTAGATGTTTGTTTCTGTCCAATCTTTATACATCCACTTTTTACCTTCAGGGATTTCCATTAATGCAATCTGACTACAACAAATTCCTAATGTATACACTTGTTTTAAGAGAGAGAAAACATGATACTGAATGGAGAAAGTCAAAAATGCAAATATGAAAGTATTGGGTTGAAAGGAAGAGAAGCATACCTTTATTGGTTCGCTTTGTAACTGATATTGGGAGGAGGTGCTACTATCAATATATTTTTCCTGTAGACAAGAGAGATGAAGAAAGTCATATTGAATCAAAAGATTAAAATAAGTAAAATTGGCTTCAGCCTAACCATTAAAATATATTTATTTATTTAAATAAAATATATGCATTATTATTTTTATATTTGAAGTGTAATATATAATTCAATGAAATAATGTTGAAAGAGTAATATAGGTTACAAACCTATGTGAAAAAAACTATAACTTATTAGAATCATACTTATTGGGAACTTCAAGTTCAACTTGTATATAACTTCAAGTCCTTTTCCCATTTCTCCATTATCATTTTAGGAATCCTAGAATATAGCAAGTGGTCAGGTTTCAAAAGATCAACAAATACGAAACTTGAGGGCAATGTAGAATGAAAATTTCACAAAAGAGGAGAATGTTTTTTCCTTCTTGACTAAACCAAACTTCGTAAGTTCCACTTGGTGAATATTTTACTAGTGTGATATGTATTTATATAATGACCTAAGTTTAGAATACATTACTTAATAAAAAAAATTTATTAAATGATTTTAAGAACACTAAAGTATTACATATCACTCATTTATTTATCTAAAAGTAGAGGGGTTACATAGTTAGTTTTATGGCAAAGGGGAGTCAAACGTACTCGGAAAGGAGTGAAACATAAGTAAGTGTACAGTATAAGCATAATTATTACAAAATTAATTAAAAATAACTTATATAATAAATTATAATTGAAGTTATTCATTCTAATTTAATATCTTATAAATATAAATTTTTATATATTTAAAATAAATATATTTATATAAAATTTTATTGAAAGTAACTTTTATAAAGGTCATAATGAGATGTGAAATGGCTATCTGAAGTGTCAATGTAACAATCAATGAGATCATAACGTTTTTTTGCTCTACATACTTTTCACAAATCAAAAGGCAATTGCAATTAAGATTGTGTGCAACAGTTATTTTCAAACTTTTTAAATGATCAATTATGAAATGTAATAAAACACGTATAAGGACAAACAAGCACATAAAACTTAGCTTTTAAATTTAAATAAAATTCAGTTGGACTTAGATCAATGTCATAATTTAGAACTCCATGGCCTTGATTGCATAAAACTATTACTTAAGTTATGTGTGGTATTATAATTTATAACTAGAATAACGTGGAACAAGTGTTAAGAAAATATTACATTCACACCTTATATATCTAAAGAGAGATTTTGATGTGCTTGACGCTCTAATATTAACTAATGCAACCCATAGGTTTTCCAAAAAGCTTTAGAAAGGCATCATATGCTTGGATACTTTTCAAAGCATATGACTCCTATATGACAACATAAACAACAGCCTAATAGTAGAAATGATTTTTGTCAGCAATATCACCATTAACAAAGTCAATGTTAGGCTTGCTAGGTATAACAATTAGGCATAACTACCTAACTAATCTAGTTACAGGGAGAGGGAATTGAATAATGGAACGACATAGAGAAGCTAGGGGGAGAGGGCACATTTTAGGAAAGTTAGTTTGATTAAAAGGGGAAAATCTGGACTCTCCTTCTGATTGATTTCCACCATACAATATATTCTTCTCCTTCAATAAAAATTTCCATTTCTACCTCTAGATTCTAAGTCTAAACCAAATCTAAAAGAATACTAAGCCATAAGTATTTCCTCGACCTATTAAGCAATATTAGATTTTTATTTCCTTTTGCCCGAAGTTGACATATAAATAGGTTTTTGTTTTTCCAAGTTGACTCTCTTACATTAAGAACCCAATTCTCTTAAAGCAGCCCTACCTAAATGGATTCTCTAAACCACATACCAAAATGAAATATCAATCATCTAGCCCATTTCAAATTGAACATCTACAACCTTGCGCATAGCACACCCTAAGACACCTGACCTAACAAGGTTTCAGAAAACAGTCGACAACTACAATTTTGCTTGAAGCTTCAAGGTATTTAGGGTCTCCATGACCACGATTGCAACTACAACATCAAAGATCCAATGAAACAAGAACCCACAACCACAACTTAAAACCTTGACAGCTAAAATCATTAACATAACTCTTGAAGCTCCCATTGAGTGTTATAATAGCTATGCCACCATCACCATGATAACATTTCTCACTCCCTTGATTCAAGGTTTCCAACAAAAATATCACAAAATCCCAACGAATCCTAATAGTGCACCTTCCCACACCCAATCAACTTGCCTCATGCCCACACCAAACCACACCACACAATCACAAAACTCCCATTCTAATTTTTTTTCTTTCAAAAAAGGCGGCACTAATCCTAAAATCTTAAATGTCAATGCAATAAGATTACCACATACAATTGTAAATGAAATCAACAACAGTGAACACAACCTAGTAGTGTACTTTAGAGTAGAAACAAGTTTTATTCTACAAAATTAGAAGAAAACAAAACTGGTAACAGAAAAGGGTGAATTTCAAAGAAACACGAACCTGAATCACCAACAACGAGCACTCTGGCCTGGCCACATAGGACCTCACTGTTCAACTCTTTGTTCTCCCTCTCACGCTCGCATCTTCGCTCGCACCTGCGTTCGCCTCCGCTCGCACCTCCGTTCGCCTCTGTTTGCAGCTTCGTTCGCACCATGACCACCACCCACAACTTCCTCCTCCTCCGCTTGCACCTCCGTTCGCACCATGACCACCACCTGCAGCTTCCTCCTCCTCCTCCAATGGCTCTGTGTTTTATGAAAGCTTACCCACTTTAACTCTGAAGCTCAAAGAAGAGCAAAGTGAAAGAATTTAACTTACCCACTTTAATGCCCTAATAACTATGAAGCTAAAGAAGAGTAAAGTGATTTTTTTTTAAAACAATAATAACAAAGAGGTTTTTAAGCCGAGATGACACACTTGCAGTTATTTATTACCTGTGTTAATAATTTTTATTTAAATAACTTCTTTTTAGAAACAAGTGATAAAAGTGCTATTAATAAAAAAATATTAATAATTAAAAAATTATTTACAATTTAATTCTGAAAATTTATTTATTTTTACAGAATTAAAGTGATAATTTTATTTAAATTTAATTATGTGGTGTAATTTTTTTTAAATGATTCATTTTATTAATAATAATATTTTTTTTATGTAATTTTATTTATAATTTTTATTTGAGCTGATATTTAAAAAATAATATTTAATTAATTTTATTTAAATTTAAGAAATTACAAATATTATTGACATATATTTTATAAATAAAAAAAGAAACCAGTAACACAACTAATTATTTTTTGGGATGACTACTCATGAATATCAAGAATGTGATCTTGTATAGTTTTTTCAAATAAAAATAAATTATTATTATTATTAAAATAAATAATTACATTTAGTGACCAAAAAAAATTTGGTTGGCTAAAAAATAAACGTATTTGGTGGTTGATTCGGTGGCAAAAATAAACAATTATATTTAGCGACCAAAAGAAAATTGGTGGCTAAAAATTAAATAAATTTGGTGGCAAAAATAACCAATTATTTTTAGCAACCAAAAGCAAACTGGTGGCTAAAAAATAAAAATATTCAGTGGCAAAAAATAAGCAAAAATATTTAGCGACCAAAAGAAAATCGATGCTAAAAAATAAACAAATTTGGTGTTTGATTCGGTGGCAAAAATAAACAATTGTATTTAGCGACCAAAAGAAAATCGGTGCCTAAAGAATAAACATATTCAGTGGCTGAAAATATGAAAAAATATTTAGCGACCGCAATAAAATCGGTGGCTAAAAAATAAAGATATTCAGTCGCTAATTCGGTCGCAGATATATTTTTCCCAATTTATTCAAAACAGCCACCACTTCAGAGACCAATGGTTTTGTCACTCTCATATTCGGTCGCTGATTCGGTCGCAAAACTAACTAACATCATTAATTAAATCGGTCGCTATTTCGCTCGCAGATTTGACACTACGAGTATTCGGTGGCTATTTCGGTTGCAAACTGTGACCATTTATTTTTGGTTGTTGAATTCGATGACTAAATAGTTATTTTCTTGTAGTGAATCCACTACATGGAATCAAAGTCCCTCTGGATTCTTGGTAATGTAAAGACAAAGTTCATACTGATATCTTCCCAAGGAGCAAAAGCGATAGGTAAATGAGTATATGTTTCGTCAGGCATTGCTTTAGAGTGGGGTTGTAAACATGATATGCTTCTATAGCAGTGTCTTTGTATATTTCTTAAGGTGGGGCCAAAGTTGTTCTTTAAGTGGACTTAGAGTTTTCTCAACTCCAAAGTTCCTATGAGGCCTCCTTCATGAGTATAATGATAAGGAGTTTTCTATGTGATCTTTGGGATATTCAAATTTCTCCTTCTTAAAACAAATACCCTTTGAAATTTACAACCCCCTTATGGCTTATGTTGACAACTAGCAAAAGGTGGAGGAGAACTCAGTCTTTAACATATATAACTCAGGTAGGTGATAAATCCAAGAATTTGGCTCCTAGTTTAAAAATAAGGTGTGCCTTCATGAGAAGGCATCAACAAAAATCTTACTCTTTGCATGCCTCTTGTTAATCTTTTCATGACCCTTCTATTGAATTAATGGAGGGCTAAGTTCAAGAGGGGCGATGAATTATACTTAGGTAGATTTTTGCAAAAAGTAGTTTAGTCAATCCTTAAAGAAAATCAATTGATTGTTTTTCAAAATAACAGATTGAAATTTTCTAAAAGAACACTAATTTAGAGAAAGAATCGGTTATTATTAAAAAGAATTGATTACAAATTCTAGGCACACAAATCTGATAAATCAATTTCACTTAGAAAATATTTGAATATGTTTTAAGAAATAAATTTCAAAATAAATTTCAATAGATTATTTTTTAAAAACAACTGATTGTTTTCCAATTTTAGTAATAGAGAAAAATCAACAGATTAAACTTGAAAACAATTGATTGTTTTTATGGTTATAGAATTTGAAAAATTATTAACAGATTAAACTTGAAAGCAACTAATTCTTTTTCTGGTTATAATAACAAACAAAAAGTATTTCAGCTTTAAAGAACCAATAAAGAATCCAATGTAATCACAATTTAACTATTTGATTCAAACAATGCAAGAGTATACAAACAAAATCAATACACAGAGATTACATACAATTTCTTAGAACATTAATTTTGATCAATTCAAAAAGTCAAACAGAACTGCATATAAAAAACAATCGATTGATTTTAAAAACAACTGATTGATTTTTGAACTAGTAGGAGCAATTATGTAGAAAATTGAATTGTAGTGATAAAGAAAGCTTAAAGCACACCAAGATTTATACTGGTTCACCCAAAATTGATCTACATCCAGTCACACCTCACACCAAGATGGAATTCACTAGATGAACACAAGAACATAAAGGAATGGAAAAATAAACAGTTGAAAGGAAAGAGAACTTAGGATGATGAAGGTATGGTCACGCCACTTAGAAGGGGAGGAGACTCCAAGATGAGCGGTGAAGAGCCGCCATTTGAAGTGTAGAGCACTCAAGATAAGACCTAAATTCTAGGAGACTCAGCTCACTAAACACTCTGACAGAGTTTCTTTTCTATTCAAAATTCAATGTGTGAAGTACATGAGGCAAGACACCTTTTATATAAAAGAAAGTGACTTGGGAAGCAAGAGTGAGAGGGGTAGGGGCGTAATTTGTGAGAAACCTTCTAGAAGGTAGGTCAAAGAAACCCTAAACCTTAGTGAAAATGACATGAAAGGTGGGCTTGGCACAAGCCCAATTTACCAAGTACACCCTACTTTAGCTTATTCTTCGAACCCCTAGAAAGAGTCAAAATTATTTACATAAACTTGTCTTGTAAAAATACCAGAAGGAAGAACATCTGATGCTCTGGCCTATGTCTAGTTATTCTTCTGTTGTGGTGCTTCTGATGTTTGGTAGGACCTTGTCTTGGATGTTGAGATGACTGACCTAATTGTGTGGTGTCCTTAGTCACCTGCTTGTCGAGTTGGATTGTATTAATTAGTCATTTTTATAATTATGTAAAATCTAAATGTAGTAAGTTTTACTTATCCATTAATAAAAGAAGCCATATAAATCCTCTCCTGGATGTCTGAATCCATCTTTGAATGTAAGTCTAATATTCAATTTTTATTCCCAAACTTCTATATGTATTATGGCTCAAGAAAACTATAAAACAATTCATGTGAAATCCTAAACAACTCTTGGATTGGATTTACACATGGTTGGACTTATGGTTGCGGTTGAGGGCTTAAATCACCACTAATTGGGATATTTTGTCTTGCACCAGGGTCCTATAAAACATAATAAAAAATATAAAGTATCAATCTAAATAACATTAATAACCCTTAATGAAATATACTTAATCATTTTTGAAATGGTTGTAATCAGATGTGTAGGTCATGCAATAAATGTTCTAAGTGCCTCTCCCACTATATTAACCTTTGTTGCAGGCACTGGAACTACATCAATTGCATATCTCTAACTTTTTCAACCAAACTCTAGAGAAATCACCTTGCATGGTGATACAATCCAAGTAGTCAAGAAGATGACCACGGACTCAAGAGACAATTCACACTGTGAGCCGTCATCTCAGCAATCAAGTCAAGACCCAACCAAAGATCAGACGGACCTCACAAGAAGAAGAATTGGACATAGACTAGAACACCAAATGTTCTTTCCTTCTGGTCTTTTTAAAAGAAAAAAACATGTTTGTAAATAAATTGGGCTCACTTTAGGGGTTCAAATAGCAAAATAGGCTAGAGTAGGTTCACATAGCAAAAAAGAGAGTGTACTTAGCGAAATGGGCTTGTACCAAGCCCTCTTTTTCAAGACAAGGCACCTAGAATTAGGGTTTTTAACCTACCTTCTAGAAGATGTGCCTAAAGGTGCGGTTTTGACCATGGTCAACACCCTAGGCAGCCTCTCTCCCTTTATCTATTTTACCCTTTCCCATCTTGCCCACCAAGGCACCCATTCCTATAAATAGGGTGCCTTGTCTCATGTATTCATAACTTGAATTTGAAATAAAGAAACTCTGCAGGAGTGATTTTGTGAGACTTGTGAGTTCTCATGTTGGATCTTATCGTGGGTGGGTAATATCTCAAATGGCGGTTCAAGTTATCTGGGTCTTATCTTGAGTGGGTAATATCTCAAGTGGCGGCTCTTGCATCACTCATCTTGGAGTCCCTTTGCTCCAAGTGGCGTGACTTCATTTCTTTCCATATGCTCTCTTCATCCCTTCCTCTTTTACTCTTTATTTTGCGCCACCTCCCTTCCATGTATGTCTTTTTCTTCTCTTTAAGTTGTTCTTTACTTTGTTCTTTTTCTTTATTTGTTCATTGTCTCTCTTTCCGCTACATCATTTGTCACCTTATAATTGTCTTTTCTCTTTGCCCTTCTGAAGTTAACCTTCACACTCACTTAAACACTTGGTTAAGTTCGTGTCCAGTGGGGATCTTCTTAGGGTTCTCACCTTGCATTTCTACAAATCAAAAGTCATAAACAAGAGCAACCAATAAAATGTGCAATCCTAAAATCAACTCACATCATGTGGTATTTAGAGCATGGTTATTTTGTGCTTATTTGCTTTGAGTTGATTTTGGCCCTTTAAATTCTAGCACATTTAAATTCTTACTTTTACCTTCAAGCAATTTCAATTCCACCTTTAAATTATTGTCATCTAAAATTCCGCAATTTTATTCAATAAGCATTTTAAATTCTGCTTTTGAATTTTTGTGTCAATTTTTTTCCCTTATCTCATTTGCTTGAGTCTTATGTTCTTAGTGTTCTAGGAGTATTTACATCATTTTTACTTATTTTGCTTTTAATTGTGAAGACCAAAAAGCAATTAGAAATTTGTTTAAGTAGAAGTTGATTTAGTTCCAAACAAAGAATTCAAGTAATCATATGAATTGATTCTCAATCTATTTATGAAAATTGAAAGTGAATTAAAATATGCATGCGAAGATTATGGACATTTTAAATCCATAAAAAAAAAAAGCAAAGACAAAAAAAAAAAAGGAAGTTTGTGCAATTCACTTTTCAACTTCAAAATTACTAAAAAGAGGATTATTTTTGTGTGACAAATTGTTTTCATATTTGTGGAGTTTTATCCTTCTTACTTTTACAATTTCTAAGAAAATTAAAACTTTTTAAGAGTTTAAGTAAGTTTTTTTAGTCTTCATTCGTGCTTTTCTTATTTGTCTTCTAAAAGTTTTGTCACTATCTTTTTTTCCATTTGGTTTAACTTTCTTTCTTTTAAGCTTTTCTTGCTTAATATTAAACAATACTGTGTATTGTAAAATTAATTTTTTTAAATATTACAATTAAATTTTGTATTTTCTTGATCACATCATTCTATAAATTATATAATTTATTACTTATTTTTATTTATCCTAAATAAGTATAGGAAAAATTTTCATTATTATTTTTTTTTTACCCATTTCTTCCCCTGGTCTCTATTTGCTACTTTTTATTTTTATTTTTATTTCTTTCTTTCATTTCTCATTTAAACAAAAAAATAAGTTCATCAAAGTAATTAATGAATTGCTCCTTAAAAAAATTGTTAGTTGATTGCTAATTTCAAGGCCTAATCACGACTATAAAGAAAGCCACCGCTAATCACGAACTAAAGAAGATCCCAGCCAAGTGCAATGTGTAGCAAAGCATTATTCTTATAACAGTTTCATGCTTCAATTCAAGCAAGTTATTTGACTTTAGAGGAAAGGAAGCCACTGTTAATTAGAAAATATCCCTGCCAACTATTGAGGGTAACATGTGTAGTGTTTCCTAATGGTAGTTAATATATTTTATTTTATCATTTTGTGAAGCCTAAAAGAGTGTAGATAAACAAACAAAAAATGAAGCTTAAGAGTTTTGGTGGAAAAAGCTGGTGACCAATGTATGACTTACTACCATTAAGAAATTGTTCTGGATAACCTTTGATCTTGTCATAATCAGATAGCTATGTAAGCTTATTTTTCAGCCACACACAAATCACTATCCAATAACTGTTAGCCTCTGAGATATGCTGATTTGGATATGAAATTTAGGAGAGAACCATAGTGCTTTAAAATATTGATTATATATTTATTATTAGTAATCTTAGTTTTCACTTTCCATATACCCTAGATTACTTCTCTCTGTTTGGTTGAGACAGCTGCTTTTAAGAGAAGGTATCCTGAAAAGGATGGCGCAGTAATGTGGCTTTCTGATTTAGTCCCCTTACGAAACTCTCTGATTTTTGCAGAGAAGGAGCCTAAATAAACTGACATTGTTGTCTATTTATTTCTGTGTATTTTCCTGCCAAGAAAAAAATATATAAATGCAATCAAATATGTCAAATGTGAAGTCCTGAAATTCTGACCAATGATTAGTGGCTGGTGGGAGGGTGCTCCTAACAACAAGAATGTTGAAACCTCTTCTTTCGGTGGAGCAACATCATCATTTTATGATGTTGATGGTGTCCTAATACCCCCAAATTAGTCAACGTTTTAACCTTTTTGTTTACTTAATTATTTTTGCCGCGGGGTATTGATGCATGCAAACAAAGACAAAACAGCTACTAAATTAGCTAATTTATGTGTATGTATCACTTCCTATGCACTATTTACTATTTGGATTAGCTCAAATGAAATAAATCATGAGCATTGATGTCAAACATTTTCAACGATGAATAATAGTATTGTAGACTGAAGCTTTTTTTCATGATAGTATTCAACGAAATATACTATGCTATAGCGTAGCTCATGGTCACCTATGCATGTGTTATTGAAGTTCAAGACAAAGTTCATGAGGTCACCAGTCCTTGTCCATTTTCTCATCCTACACTTTTTTATATTATTGTCTTTCCGCTCCTTCCACATTTGCATCCATAAGCAAGCCATTGAAAGTTTTCTTAAAAGACAGATTAGAAAGTATAAACCAAGGGGAAGCAAAAGAAGCAGCACCACCTTAGGATCTGTTACAATCAACAGGTATTGCTTTATGTCTAATGTTTTGATACTTTTCAGCATAATTAATGTCTTGTTCATAAACATACATTAGTTGCCATATTTGTCTAGTTACTCCACTGGAATTTTTCCACATGGCCCCTTCCTATTCTTAAAAAAGAAATTATCTTTGGTTTCTCAATGATGTAACTGTTATATTCTATTAGTAACAGCACCATTATTGCGACGACCCCAGTTTGGATCTTGATGTTCTTACAGGTGAATGGTCCTGGTCTTCTGGACCTGCTGGTCTTCTTGCTTTCCCCCTTCCTAAATTCACCACTTTTCTGACTCTTCTGTCTTCATAATATGGTTGCGTGGGACATTGCCGGTTGTATTTGCACTTTTAACTGATTGGTGAATTTTTGGAAGGAGTATGGTTTGAGTATCCCCTTTCTCTATCTATCAAAGTGTCAAGTGCTCTGACTTTCAGCTCTATAACTCTTAGAATTGGATGATTTCTCTATACTATTCTAGTGTATACATATAGAAAAAGTTTCTGGTCTTTAAATCCACAAAATGGTATTTCTTTTTCTTTCTTTTTTCTGCTCGCATGGTCTTGGTCACTACATTATTAACTACTAACCTGGCTCGTCCAAGTATTGGTTTACATCTTTATTGTGGCACATTGGTGGGGAATCAAACAAAGTAGGTGAACAGAAGAAAGATAATAAGGCGATTTTCCATGTCAAACAGGAGCTGCTTATTTTGACGTAAAAAGACACTTTAAAAGTGTCGTTTAGTGTTTTAGACCAGAATCAAAGAAAATAACTCCAATATGTCTTTGTTGTTTTAGCTTTGCAAAGACATCACACACACTAGCGCTCAATCATCTAATCATTTGTTTGTTCTCCAGTTTTGTGTCCTAGGGAAGTCCTTGTTTTGCATCCATTGGAGCTAGAAAATGGCAGAGATGCTGGGCCTGTTGCTCATGTTTGGAGCGATGTTGTTTGGAGTAAGAGCTGAGCTAATGGAAGATAAACAAGCATTGCTTGATTTCCTTCACAACATTAGCCACTCTCATCATCTGATCAACTGGGACAAGAGCTCTTCTGCGTGCAAAAGTTGGATAGGAGTGACCTGCAACTCTGAGCAATCACAGGTTATTGCCCTCCAACTGACCAGAACTGGATTGAGTGGTCCAATCCCACCCAACACTCTTAGCCGTCTCTCAGCACTCCAAACTGTGAGTCTTGCATCAAATAGCATAACTGGTTCTTTCCCTTCTGATTTCTCTAAGCTAAATAATTTGATCTATCTGTATCTCCAATTCAACAAATTTTCTGGTCCATTGCCATTAGACTTTTCGGTATGGAAGAATCTTAGTATTGTCAATTTATCCAACAATTCCTTCAATGGGAGCATCCCATTTTCACTTTCAAATTTGACTCATCTCTCTTCTTTAGTACTAGCCAACAACTCCCTTTCAGGTGACATTCCTGATCTCGATATCCCTACCCTGCTAGAGCTGAATTTTGCCAACAATAACCTCAGTGGGGTTGTGCCTGAATCCTTTAAGAGATTTCCAAGGGGGGCATTTTCTGGCAACAATCTTGCTTCTTCAGATGCTCTTTCTCCTTCTTTTCTTGTTCAACCCCCAAATCCTCATCCAACAAGGAAAAAATCCAAAGGACTTAGGGAACCAGCATTGTTGGGTATCATTATTGGAGCTTGTATGCTGGGAATTGCAGTTATAACAGCTTTTGTGATTGTGTGCTGCTATGAGAAAGGTGGTACAAGTGGACAACAAGTGAAGTCTCAGAACGGAGAAGTATCCAGGAAAAAGGAAGGTTCTGAAAGTCGAGACAAGAACAGAATTGTTTTCTTTGAGGGTTGCAATCTTGCATTTGACTTGGAGGACTTGTTGAGAGCATCTGCCGAGGTGCTTGGAAAGGGCACGTTTGGGACAGTGTACAAGGCTGCTCTAGAAGACGCAACAACCGTGGCAGTGAAAAGGTTGAAGGATGTCATGGTCGGAAAACGCGAGTTTGAACAACAGATGGAGATGGTGGGGAGGATTAGGCACGATAATGTGGCTGCTTTAAGGGCATATTACTATTCAAAGGAGGAGAAACTTGTGGTATATGATTACTACGAACAGGGCAGTGTGTCTTCAATGTTGCATGGTATGTTATCTTGTTAACACATAATTTTATGGCCTCCTACAACTATTTTGAGGGACTCTCTAATGTCAAACTATGATTTGGCAACTTTATCAATGCAGGAAAAAGAGAAGCAGGCAGAATTTCTCTAGACTGGGATAGCCGTTTGAAAATAGCAATTGGTGTAGCAAGAGGCATTGCTTACATCCATGCTCAACAAGGAGAGAAACTCCTCCATGGAAACATAAAGTCCTCTAACATCTTCCTCAACCCCCGAGGATATGGTTGTCTATCTGACATTGGTCTTGCAACACTGATGAATCCAGCAATGAGGACAACAGGATACCGTGCGCCAGAAGCAACGGACACCAGAAAATCAGTTCCGGCATCTGACGTCTACAGTTTTGGTGTGCTGCTGCTTGAGCTTCTAACTGGGAGGTTTCCCTTACATGCCAAAGGAGGTGAGGAAGTTGTCCACTTGGTTAGATGGGTGAATTCTGTGGTTAGAGAGGAGTGGACTGCAGAAGTGTTTGATGTGGAGTTGCTGAGGTTTCCAAATATTGAGGAGGAAATGGTTGAGATGCTGCAAATAGGGATGGCATGTGTTGTGAGAACACCAGATCAGAGGCCCAAAATTGGTGAGCTGGTGAGAATGGTGGAGGAAATTCGTAAAGTAAATACTGAAAATAGATCATCCACTGAATCAAGATCAGAAGGTTCCACTCCAACCCCTCATTCAATTGAGACTCCTTCTACCTCTTTTGCATATTGAGATTCCTTTGGTTTACTGAAAAGTTGTTAAAGATCTCAATTTCAATTTTGACCATAAAAGGAGCATTGAAGCCAAGTAGTGAACCTACTAGACTAAGGTTATGACAAAGTGAAGTTGGGTCCCTCGATTTGATGTTGTATTGTGCTATTATTTAGTTCGGGAATCTCGTTGTTTTGCCATGAATTTCGGGTTGGGCTCCACACAACCGTCCCATGCTTCGAATTCCCCGCAAAAATTGACAGGTGCAAGGGATTCATCATAAAATCAATATAATTCACGAAGAAAAAGAAGGATAAAGAATGTACAATTTTTCCAGTTTATTCCATTTTCATTGACGCATTCACTGCTGTCATCTTATTATATTCATAATTCATACTCCTCTGGTATGCTACTTAAGAGGATAGTTAAAGAAGGTTCAACGATCGTATGTATATTAATAAAATAGTTTTAATCAAATATTATAATATAGAAATCAAAAATATAAAATAAGTTTTTTCTGTCAAGTCTCAAAAATCCATATCCATTATTAAATAAGAACATGTTTCCCAAATAGCAAAGGCTTACATCTTAAGAGTAAAAAAATGCATAATAAGGTAAAAAATAGGGTGAGGACTAGGATGGAGAATCATGGCATGTGGTCCACCATGCATCAAAACTGTTAGCCAATTTACTATAATTCTTCCCCTCCCATTTCTGCTACCAACCACTGTAGGCGATTTCTTGTGACTACTCTCAGCAATGACCATCTTCACCTGCTACCTCTCCATTGACTCCACTATTACAATCTCTTGACGGTCTCTCTCAAACATTAACCGAACCCTTTTTACTATAAAAAATATTGATATTAATCTCTAAAAAAAAATCCACACAAAAACTAAAAATTATAGTAAACTTACTCTAATTATCATTCAGTGTTTTAAGTGAGTCTTTTTAGACTAACATTAATATTTCTTCTAATGTTTGACCACTGAATCAATCAATAGAATAAAGGAAACATAAATTTGTAATCAAAGACTTATCTTTATATTGTTGATTTAAATGCAGAAGAAGAAAAACAAATTATAAAAGAACAACACAAAATAAAAGAAAATAAAAAATACTGAATGGAAAAGGAAAAAATAAAGGAGATTTGGGTGGGTGAAAAGGAATGAAGAGAAAGAAGAAATAAGAAAACAGTGTTGTCACCGGAATTCACCTTTCCGGTGGCTGATGGAGCATATTTAGGGAGTCACAGTGGCCATTGGAGCAGATCTGGAGAGGCATAGTGACGATTGGAGTAGATATGGGAAAAAATAAAACGGGAGAAGAGAAAGAAGAAAATGAGAGAGAAAAAATAGTCTTTTGGTGGTTGGTGAAAGAAATTAGAAATTCTTTTTGAAAGAATAGATAGAAAGTAGGTAATTTAAAGAGCACGAAAAAAAGAGAACAGGATATTAAAAGCAATTTAATTATCATAAAATTACAACACCAGTTATCCTTGCATTTCAGTTTATGAGTGCTTTTACTCTATAATGCATATTATCATATGTGAGTCAAAATTGATTAGTGTGGGTGTTGACCTACATTTACAAGGTTTGTAATCCTTTCATGTATTCGCCTAGTCATGTATTTCATTGTTCATTTCCCCATAGCCACCACCAAAATCCCCACCACGTGTTTCAGAGCCTACCTAACATCGTTACTATTCCAACTAGAGAAGAAAATTATACACGAAAGGTAATATGGTGTTTTAAAAATGTTTTTCAAAAATATGCATGTTTATATTTTATTATTTTAAGCACTAAAAAATGGAATACTGTTAGAGTAAAGTTTAATTTATATTGTGGTGGTATTTTTTTTATAACCGTCACAATATACACGTGTGGCAGTTTCCCAAACCGTCGTAGAACTAGCCGCTACAAAGTTTAATCTGGCGGTTTCACGCTACCTACCGTAACATCCACCACTTTAACATTATGTTTAAAGTGGCGGTTTTTATATGTAAATAGTGTCAGTTATAACTGACACAATTTAATTCATTAAAGAAGATTCTGACGCCATTATGTAGGGTATAATGTGGCGTTTTTAACTATCGTAATTTTAATTCTAAATAAATAAATTTTAACCACCTCTTTTTTATCCTTTTTTTATATATATTTTTTTAATTCTTGTATAATCTTTTTTATAATCTGGTTTGCATAATTAACTAAACATAATATATTTTCATAATAAAAAAATAAAATATACTAATAAAATGAAATAATGTATAAAACTTATAAGCATCCACTCATTTCATTGAAAATTAAAACACACATAATATTATTCAAAAGTTGATACATAATTGAAAATGAAAACACATAATTGTTCAAAAATTCGTACATCCCTAATCAAGTTTAGAATTAAAACACACATCCCTAATAATTTTGCTTCCAGCACTTAATCCTATTATTTGAATAGGTGATGAAGCACCACTTCCAGTATCTGATGCCTGAAATAAATAAATAATTTTAAGTTAATGAAATTGAATGTTTATAATTATAAAATAAAAGACATTAAAAAACATTTAAATATATTAATATCTCATTGATGGATGCATGAACCAAATTAGCTGCCATTGCAGTAAAATGTTCTTATTTAAAGAAACTTTGAACAAAATTTAGATACACCAGGCTTTGAAATTGGCAATAAACATATATGAAGACCTTACTGAAAACAAAAGAAACTACAAAACAAAGAAAATATAAACCATGGAGAATGGGGATACGTAACTAAAATATATAATAGAACCAATGAGGAAAATGGAGAAATAAAAGAAAAGAGTAGAACTTGTTTGATACAAATCTAGATAGATTATACAAATTTGTAAACTAAAAAGGTACAACATATTCAATATAAAAGCTCTTAAAAACACTCTTAATCTATACCCAAACGTGCTCAAAGAAGATGTTCGATAAGAGAAACAAGTGAAATAAAAATAAACAAGTTGGAAAACTTTATTATAGAGAAGAAAAAACTACTTATTCTTTGTTTTTTTTATGTTTGGAATTCAGAAGCATATGGTCAACAAAAATCTTGAACAAATTCTCACCCTAATGTGCCCATTATCATTGTTTGAGGACTTTCGTTACCAGTCTTTCATTTAGCAAGCCCAAAGTCACCTAGCTGCATTTATAATCAACACACCACTTAATTGAACTGCATCAATAAATATTTAAGTATACTAATATAGAGGATGAAAGATAACATTAGCATTGTGGAGTATTTCTAAGAAAATGCTTTAAAGAAGTGTGTGGTGTTCTAGCCCGATGCTAATCACATACACACCAATTGAATCAGCAAATTGGAAGCACTCTTTTTGCAAAATACATATGCAAGTAGAAGCATTAAATGAAAAAGTGAATGGTCCCGCATATACCAACAATTGGTACATAAAGGTAGACCATGCAATAACAAAAGTAACAAACCAAGGCCTTGAAATATGAAAATGTAATGCTCTCAGATTTTTCATGCAATTTGGCATTAAATGGTGGTGACCTTCACACATGTTAACATGTCACGAGAGTGGAAAAGAAAGCATGTGAGAAATTAATAGCAAAATTTACTAATAAATAAAACTGGTGGTTTCACATACATCAAAGAGAAGGGAAACACTATAAAAGGAATTCCCATTTCTCTAGAATACCGTGCATAAAGTCACAACAACACCTTTATGTAGCTAACAATCAAAACCAAAAACTACACCTTAAAAATGATGCAGTAGCACTTGTGATAGCTTCAAAGAACCAACTGCACCAACAACTTCTAAAGCAAAATAGAAGTTATACTGATCCAAAAAACACTATAGTCAAACTAGCTAAATGGAAAATGCAGCAACCAAATGAAGCATAAGAATGCATATAGTTTCAGAATAAAGCATACATGATTTTTGGAGATCAACCATCAAGTTATTGGTATTTTTGTGAAATCATGGGAAGGAAAAATAGGGATTATAATGGTTGTTCTAATGGCAATAACTTTCACTTTAGCTTACCCTTGGTTCAGAAGAGGCAGGGTCAAGCTTCTCAAGCCCCTCGATAATCTCATTGGCTTCAACGTCTATTGGTACTCACATCATCTCTTTTTCATTGTCTATGCCTTGCTCATTGTGCACAGAATAAAACTTTACTTGACCAAAGAATGGTACAATAAAACGGTTAGCACCTTCCTTTATTAGAGTAAATAGCTTCCTATACTTAATAGTTTAAAAATTCTCAATGAATTCCAATTAACATTTTGGGAATATGCTATGTTTTGTAGACCTGGATGTATTTGGCTATTCCCATTGTTATCTACTTATTGGAAAGATTGACTTAAGCACTCAGATCAAGCATAAAGCCAATGAAAATATTAAAGGTGGGCATGGAATGAGAAATAACTCATTATATGAAAGAAATATATGTCTGATGGTTAAATATTTTTGGCTAATCTATAATGTAGGAGATTTCCAACAAGTTTAAATAATAGAGTACAATTTTTCTTATCAGCAAGACTTTCTTCATTCTTCAGCCTTTATGAATTACACTAGTGTACACCAGGAAGTAAGAGTCTAGGTAACAGATACGGTATACAAAGATGGTTCTGCTGTTAGACTAGCAATAGGAAAATGACCTTGATTTTGGTAGGCCATGCACACACAAATACATATCATGCCTATATTGCCCACTTCTTTATTTATAATTATCATACTTCAGTGAAACTTAATAAATTCATTACACTGTCATCCATTTGCATACTACTTTGACATGATCAAAACTGGTTAAGTGTTTCAAAAGCCAACAATTAGTACAAGTTTGTAAAGAAAGGTTACCTGGAGCTTTTTCAAAAGCTTATCCAGTTTAGCATAGTGCTTATCAAGCTCTTGAACCTAAAAAAAAAAATCATTCAAAGACATGAGCAACATGATTGGACATGAATGCTAAGGCCCCTTAAGCTAAGAAACAGAAAGAGATAATGAAAGATGAGCTAAATAATGAAGAAACTTTCCAAGCCCAGTTCTCCTGAATTCCTCGCATATTCTCCTAACTCAATTTCACCACCTCCGTGACCTACGCCACGAGGGATTTCAAATGATTCCTGAGAAAACAAAATGCATCATCACGTTACTATGTATGGTTCAACCCTAAGACTAAAATTTCTATTAGCACGTCCTCGATAAAATAGTCATTAAAGTTATTGTTATCTCTAACATAATAAACCATGGTAAAATCATAAATTCAGGAACTCACCTTTTGTCACTGCGAACACTCAGATCCTCAAACCCAATAATGCCAATCTTCTCTTTCTCATAACTTCTCGATCCTTCACAAACTGTAGACATTATGTCAAACCCATATCTGGCATAATCAACCATTCTTCCTTCAAGAAGCCCTAGCCACCGCAACAATAATTTTACCAACCTTTGCACCCTCCGCCGAAACCCTCCCTTCACAATATGAAATCCTCAAAATCTTCAGCCACATCAACATCCTTACCAACCGCCTCGGCCTCTGGTACCAGTACGTGTCCCTCATGACGTACATGTTGCAATGACGAACCACCAAAATTGTTGTGAGGAAGGCATCGTTCAAGTCGGCGACAATGGTGAACAGAACCAAGGACGATAATGAGAAGGGTTAGGGTTCTACGAGAGAGGTTAGAGGGTTTGCAGTAATGAGATGGAGAGAGGAGAGTTAAGGTTCTTTGAGAAGGCTCGAAAGAGTTTGAAGGAGTGCTCAATGTGAATGGTGAAAGGATTTCCAGTAACAAGAGTTTGAGGGTTCAAAAGGGTTAGTGAGAGGGTTGGGTGAGAGGGTCTCTTTGAGGTCTCTGAGAGGGGTGAGAGGGGTCTAAGTGTGAGGTCTCTAAGGGGAAAAAAATTTGGGAAAAATTAAAGGTATGGAGGGAACAAAAAAATGCGGGAGAGTAAATATTTTGAAGGAGAATTGTGGCAGTTCTAAATGATGTATTTTGGAGGAAAATTCTGGCGGTTATTAAATTGTCGTATTATATGGATAATTCTGGCGGTTTTTAATAACTGCCATATTAAAACTGCCACTACATACACGTTTTTTTGTAGTGATGATTTTTTAAGCATCATATCTCGACTAATGCAAGTGTATCGTCTGGTTTAATAGATGCATGACATTTTGCTATCATAACATTATTTGATAAGTTTTTGTTTTGATAGACGATAAACACACATAGTTTGAAGCATTTTATTGTACATGTCAACTCAATGTTTATATAAAATGTTGGTTTCTTTGTTTCTTACAAGAGCATTTCGCATTGCAGTATTTACATCAATGATCTTTTGAAGAATATGTGCAAAGTTTTTCTACGCCAACAACTCCTCTAACTCGTCAGAATGTTAGCTTTGAAAAGACTATCAGTTATGCATGATCTGTTGCTTTACTCAAGTTTGAAAAAAAACTACCTGACCTAGGTTTGATAAGTCATGTTGTGTATTAGAGAGTTACATAAAAAAGATATGTGCATTTAATGTTGCATGAAGAACATTTAATACATATTTAAGCTTGAATGTGGACAGACATAAGATGATGAAGAAGAACTCCGTAAGACCTCACAACAACTCGTAAAGGATTTATAATGACTATTTTCTTCCTAACATCTATATATAGAAGTCTTCTTGAAGAAGAAACGTTGACGCTAATGTCAAAGAAAAAGCTTTTAACGGTCTTGTAATTTTTAAAAATCCTTAAGCCCTTATTGTGTGAGCAAGAACAATGTTATGTTTATTATCAACCTAAAAGGGTATTTTCAATCTTGTATTTGTCTTAGGACGTTACCCTCTTTTAGTTATCAAATCTATGATATTTTAGATCACAATATTTGTGTAAACAAAGTGTTTAGTCAGGAGCGGTTGGATCCAAAGAATATTGAAGTTTTAGCTAAGAGTGATTGTGTCTTCAAAGAATACTTAGTGTTTAGCCAAGAGTTGTTTTGTTCTAAATGATACTTTGTGTTTAGTAAGAAGTGGTTGCGATCCAAATAATACTTAGTGTTTAGCTAAGAGTGGTTTGATCCAAAGAATAATCATCTTATATCTTGCAAAGTTAGTTTTCAGTGGAATTTGACCATGTTGATTAGGAACTGGATGTTAAGTTTTCAAACAAACCAGTATAAAAATGCCTTATGTAAATCTCTCTCTACTCTTATCATTTTAAATTACATATTATTAATCCGCACCAAATTGAAGAAAAAGAGTTTTTGCAAAACCAAGTTTTGAAAAGTATTTTAGACAATGTGTTTGTCAACTTGAAGTTGTGTTTGACATTCTCCATTAAATGTTGCTCTTACGAAAAATTGGTTGACAGCCAAGTTAAAACTTTATCTAATCAAATTTTTAGAATCTGATTAGCCAAAATTTTCAGAAATCTTAAATACACAATTCAACTCTCCCTTTCTTGTGTAATTTGCCACTTTTCATAGAATGCTTAGGAAAGCTTACTAATAGTGTTAGATTTTTTATCGTTGTCAACCTTTCTTCTTTAAGAGTATCTTCAATACATAGAGGATGAAAGAAAAGTGGTGTTACAAACATGGAGATGCATTAAATGCTTTTCATGCAACATTAATTCCATTTATCTTCTTCAAGCAACTTTTTGATACACGACATGAATTATCAAGCTTAGGTGAGATAGACTTTTCCTAAACTGTAGTAAATTGCTAGACCTTACAAGGTTGATGGTCTTTTTAGAGCTAACAATCAACCGTTTCAAAATATTTGTTAATGTGGAACAACTTTAGTGCATTAAAAAAGATTTTTAATGTACACACATTGTTAGAGAAAAAATACAACATTGTATATATTTTGATTATGTGCTTAAACACAATAAGCCTAGAGCTTGAAATACATGAAGTCGTTACGTTTGACAGACGTTGGTTAGATCACAAATGCATATGTTTCTTCTAAAGAATGATAAGATCACAAATGCATATGCTTAATCTAACAGACGATAGATCCAAGTTCCTTTTCATCAGATAAGTTAATTGAAAATTTTTTTAGACGATAAGTACAAACAAAGACTTCAAGTTGACACACATGAAGAATATTCCAAAGTTTAAGTTTGAAGAAATAGAGAATTTCTTCTACGTTTGTCCCAGGAAGTTCCATGCCAACCAATAACATTCAAAAGTATCTTGGTTATAAGATAAAGCTAAAATGATAACTAACTTCTCTGACACAAATAGTTTCAACTTTAGCTCAATTATTTATCTTGTATGGTGTGCACTTTTAACAAATTTTTGGTGTAAAATGATCTTGTTGGAGGACCATTGATAAGTGCCTAATTTCCGTAATATTTCATATTAAAATATAACACTTATGAGTATTAATTGCTAATTTACATATAAAATAATCCCTAATTTATGAATTTATACCTTTTTACATTTTTTATGATCTTTAATTGAATAAGAGCATTTTATTTCCAAATTTGGTGTTAGTTGCAGGTTTCTAGGGAAGAATGGAGATTTGAACTAAAGAAGAATGATATATGCTAAAAGGAGAAAGTTGTAAGGCCTAGAACGCACCCAAGAGAGAAAAAAGTCCAACTTAGCAGCAAGGATGTATCAGATTAATTGGGTTATTTTTATGTTTTTATCATTAAGCCCATGAGCATAACGCAGGAAGTCACCTAACCATAGCAAATTAGGTTAAATAGGGGGCTAGAGGCACAAGCCTAGTGTGCAAGATTGAGGGGAAAACACCATTGATGATTTGAAACCCAATTGGGAGAATACAAGGTGTTAGAAGATGTGTGGCTAATTCTACCCCGTGGATTTGGGAGTAATATGTTCGAACTCTTATGTATTGAGGTGATATCTTATATATTAATATTCAGTTCTTAATTGATTATTGGTATTGTTGTTTTAATTCTAAATTTTCGTGAAAAATTGAGAATCTTAAATCTGACTGAAAAGTATTTTTAGGGCTCTGACCTAAATAACAATACTTAACATATTTGAGTGCTAGAAATAGACTTGAAATGTTAATTTCCATTAACGTCTGAGTGTGATTCTAAGTTGTTTTTATAAATATGCAAGAAATTGATATTTAAGAAACATTCTTAAGAATTTTATATGCGAGAAATTGATATAAATGAATTTTCTACGGGCATCAATTTCAATCAATGAACTTAATATTAACATGGTAATCAAAATACATGAGAGTGAGAAAAAGGAAACCAAATCCCTATTTTTCCAATTGAAGCAACAAATTTTTGCTTTGTTTTCTTGTTAATCATTGTCATCCCAACAAACTCTTAACAAACTTTTATTATTTTGTTTTTATATTTAGCGAATCTTGTACTTGATTATTCAATTGTTCCTTATGGGATCGATATCTGTCCTTAGGGAAGATTTATTACTTTTCACAATGTGGTGCACTTCCAAGCCACCATACACTCAGCTAAGAGCAGAAGACCAACCTCATAAATATACAGAAGAAATCTCTGGCTTAGCTTATAAAAATTTGTAAAAAGTAGAATATTATTTCTTTTGACTTTGTATTTCTTGAGCCATTTTTAGAATAGGATAAAAATAACTCAAAGCCTCTCTAGAAACCTTCACTTAACATTTAAGCAAAGGTTTCTAGAGCACCTAATGGAGCTTGCATGGTCATGAATTGCATTTACCCTTCACCATAGTTAAGTTTAACTTAACCAAGGTGAAGGCATCCAAGAGACACGGTTTGGTGAACACTTGAGCCTATATATAAATGGCTCTTTTCTTGGAAGTCTTAGGCTTGGATAAAATGAAATGTGTTTCTGAATTATCAGCACACTCTCTCCAAGTCTCCCTTTACTAGATGCTCTCAAGCCTAGTGAAAACTCAAGGAAGTTGGTCAAACCTCTTCCTTGACCCTTGCACCTAAAACACCATGTATATTCATCTCCTCCATCCCCATTTTCGGTGAAACCTTCAAAGACTTTTGTTGCTTTCATCAATCTCCTCAAAAACACAAGAACACAATTGCATTATGTGGATTAGAGTAAAGAACTCACGGTTCAGATAAACCCAAAACTCCACAATTTTTTCCCAATTGAGTTATGTTCTTGTGTTTTTCTTCATTGTTCTTCTTTGTTATTAATTTCCACCATTTAATATTTAGTTTCAACTGTTTATATTGAGTTTTTAACATTTATATTGAATTTCCACTGTTTATATTGAAGTTGCACCATTTGTTCTTCATGTTCTTCATTTTTCTTGATGTTCTTGAGTTGTTTTTGATTTTTCCTTCACTTTAATTGGTTTGTTTTCTATTTCTGGTTGTTGTGTACTGTTTAATCTTCATTACAAACATTTTAAATGGTTTATTTTTGTTTGTTTCATGTTTGATTCGGTCAAAGTGTGCTAATAGGTTTTGTATTGTGTTTTTAATCTTTGCACGTCAATATTAACATCTCATTTTTTCTTAATCATATCACACATATCAAGTTTTCAACCATATGCATATGTGTTTGTTCAAATGCCTCTTAGAATGCACACCGAGTGTTTTTGTCATAAAATAGTAGTATAAACCTTTTAGCCTTTTTTTTTGCGTCCTTTGAGTTCTTGTTGTACTATTTGTTCATTAGTACACTGCTATTACATCTAATTACATTGTGTCTTGTGGTATAGTTCTTATTTCCTTTTGGTTTCTAAGGTTTCTTCTTTTTCTAGATTTGTGAAATTTTGCCCTAGTTTTTCCAATATTATTTTGAGTTCATTTCACATCTAAAAATTCTAAAATAATTTACATGAGAGATTTGATATGATGTTGATATCCAGTTAAAAATGCACGTCCAAAAACAAAATACAAAAAAAAAAGATATAACAACAAAAGTCAGAATGTTTTGTGTGCAATAAAACAAATTTTCTAGTGTTGATTGCTCTCAATTTGATTTTTATTACGCCTTATTCCTTAGGTATTTTAATCTAATTATTTTTACCATTCCTTCATTATTGTGTTGTTTTGTTGAGGTTAAAATATGAACCTCAAATGTTTTCTACAAAATTCACAATAAATTTTTGAATTGTCACTTCCAGCACTGAAAAATGGGTTAGTTCTGAACACCTAGTGCCTTGTTGTTTGTCAAAATGTTTGTTTTGTTTATTACTGAATACTCATCCATTTGACTTGAAATTTGTTGCATTTTATCAAAAATTGTGTTGAGATTCTTGCATAAAAAATTTCATCCACAGATTCTTTCTAGAAAAGTTCCATAAATTCTAGAAAAGTCAGTGTCATTTCTCTTTTAGATTTTTGTTTTTGTGATTTATTCTAGAGCCATTATTAGGTTCCATTTGTTTGTGCTAACTTTTCTTCTTAACCTTAATTTTTGTTTGTCCATTTTTTCTTTCCATTGTTGTCTCATTATATTCCACTTGGTTTAGCTTTTCAAATGTTAGCTTTTATTGCTTTTATTTCTTGAACTGTTTTTTGGTTAAATGTGTTGTTGTATCATATTTTGTGTTGTGGAAGAGGACTGATCTTGAGCCATTTCTTTGAGTGTGACCACTTTGATTAGAAAAAAAAAATAATCAAAGAGGAAAGGACAAAGATCATTCAGCAAACACTTCATTGATCATCCACAAATAAAGTTTTCCACCAAAACAATTCATTAAGATTGTTGCCCTGTTATTTTTCTTGAACTTTTGTATCACAAAGTTTTGTATAATTTTTACTTTCTTAACTTTTGAGCTATTTGGGAATATGCTACAAAGACAATCCCAATAAACATTGTAATAGTAAGAAAATGTGCATTAGTGTAGAATTGTGTCAGTGGGCTCTTAATATCAATTGCACTTTCACTTTAGGACTCATTTAGTTTTATTTTAACTTGCATTTTATTTCTTGCTTTATTTTTTGTATTACTTTCCTTCCTTTATTTTCTTGCTTTTAAGTCTTTGTGATACATAAGATTTTATCTTTCTTGCTATTAGTAGATCTTCCTTAGATCTTAGGTTCATTTTCTTGCATTCACACACTCACTTTTTAGGTTTAAAAATTGTTAAGTTTAACCTAGCTAAGGTGAAGGCATCCAAAAGGTACGATTTTGTGAATACTTGAGCCTATAAATAAGTGGCTCCTCTATTGTAAATCTTAGACTTTGATGAAATGAAATGTGTTTATGAGTTTTCAGTCTTTCTAGTTCTCTGTTTACTATATGCTCTCAAGCCTAATGAAAACTCAAGGAAGTTCGTCTAACCTCTTCCTTGACCCTTGCACCTAAAACACCACTCCTATTCATCTCCTCCATCCCTTTTTTGGTGTAACCTTCAAAGACTTTCACTGCTTTAATCAATCTCATCCAAAGCACAAGAACACAATTGCATCAAATTTGTTATAAATGAAGATGAATACTATCACCTATAAGAGAGTTTGTGTAAAGAGGAAAATGAACTTAAGATTAAAAAAAAAAAAAGTAAAAACCAAAGTGAATCTGAGAGGGAAAAAAAAAATAACAAAAATGTATCGCGAGAAGATTTTGAATTTTTTTTCTTAATCATTTACTTGTTTACGTTATTACAAACTACTAAAAGTTTCATTTAAACCAACATTATAATATTAAAAAAATTAGTTTTTTTTAACCGAGTCACTCAAAGTTTTTTCCTATTTTTTTAAACTAAAGCTTATGTCGGTTAAGCTACCCTTCTCTTATATTAATTAATATAACAATATTTTAGTATTCCTTTTTTTTCCTCCTAAATTCACACTAACTCTTTATATATTTTATTCTATTTTTTTACTTTTAATATCATAATATTGTCCGGTTCAACTTTTTTTTTTATATTTATTTTAGTGTCTTAATAGGATGAGTTTGATCGAATCTACTTACATCTAATCAACACTATATTGCGGAAACTATTTCTTATATTCTTGTAATGAATATGTTCTTAATGGTAAAGTGATGTGAAAAATGTAAGATTTTGATTAATATAAATGATATCTTAAACTTGAGTTTTTTTTATTTAAATTAAATCGTTAAAAATTGGATCGACAAAAATCAATGCATGGTAGCAGAATTTCTTTGTTCATGAACCATCGTGTATCTGCCATACGACTTCCTTGTATTTTTTTCTTTTTCCTAGAAGTCGTGCACTAGTGATGTTTTCAGCCTCGTGTACCTAAAGAGCTCGTCAACCATCAATAATTAATATATATATATATATATATATATATATATTATTTTTTTTTATTTTTTTATTTTTTTTACTTTTAAGCAAAGATCAGAACTTTAGTTATCCAAATTTATTTGTTCTTTTGTCGTTTTCAAATTTGAACATGATCACAAGTACAGTCATTTCGTTCGTTACACTCACAATCTAATCCGAGGGACTTCCATAAAGTAAAAACTGAAATAATCTCAGAACTATTTTTGCTATTCAACAATTGGGTAGACCAAAGTGATGTGTTTGTGATTAGATTTGGTGAACAGTTTAGTTTGGTGTAAGAAATAACGATGAATGAATGAGTGAGTTTGGTGATTTTTATGCCCTCAGCAAATGAAGAGCGTAAATAATAATCTTACCCTTTGGAGGGTTAAATCAGATACCTAACCTCAATCAAATTATTTAGCACTTGTAATTATGTTCACTTTACAATTATCCTAATATCTGATTGGGAAGTGTGGATGCTGTGTATCCCTAGACTAATTAATGTGGTGTCAGCAAATTGAAAGGAAGTTTTGTTCTGATGCTCTACTTTATGGTACCCGGGCCAATGAATGTTCTAAAATCATTTCTACTTAAGTTGGTTCAATGCACTACTTTTATGGATTAAAATTTACTAAAGTCCTTATAAAAAATTGAAACAAACTTATTATTTTGTTTAGTTGATTATCTAGGATTGTTTCATATAATTCACAATCCAGGTCAAGGATAGGGTGGGTAGGTATTCTGGTGTTTCATTTTTCACCTCTACAAATTTTATATTATATTTTATTAATTTTGAAAATCGAATTCCAAAAGTCAAAATAATAATTTTAAATGTTGAAAGATAAAATACTTGTTCCAAAATAATTATTTAAAAAAATTATCTTTTAAATTTTTATTTTTAAAATTAATTTTTACCTTATAAAAATTAAATTTCAAAATTAATGAAGTGAAAAAAAAATTTATAAAATAAAAAAAATATCCTAATAAAAAATATAAAGTTGTCTTATTCAACTTTTGTTTTATATATATATATATATATTATAAATAAATTAATATTTAATAAAAAATTATTTTTTATACTGATCTCTCTTATGATAAACTGATCAATAAATTAAGTCCAAATTAATTAAGAAGGACGAATGAATCTAGTCAATATTTTACAGACTAATAAAAATGTGCCAATACAAAATAAGTTAATCCACATTATTTTCCACGAATTTTATTTATATCGAATAAAACTTGAATGATGTCCCGTTCTAATAAGTTCAATTTAAATAAATAAAACTAGTTAAATTTATTATTTATATTAATTAAAATAGTGCATCTTTTACGCTATTTTACCAAGAATCTCAAAGTTATTTTTTACTATTACGACTTCCGTTTCAAATTTAAATCTACATTTGAAGTCATATTTATAAAATAACATTTTTTTTTTCAAATGAAATGATGCTCACACGACTTACCCATGACTCCATATACATATTGTTTTACAATTCAAAATCAGATTTATTTTTATTTTAAATTATTAGGCAATGATGTCCATCAACTTGAGCGCTGACACGGCTGATTCTATCAAATTGATATATCGTGAATTTTCAGAGCAATATAAACAACAGGGCATAAGGTTTCTGTTGGGAGACATTGAGGCTAGTCAAGGTGCATTCTAGGTTGGCAAGGGAAATTTTGCACTTGCATTCTATATTTATTTTGGTATAAAATCAACATTTTACATCATGATTTTGGTTTTTCCTGCAGTTTTTTGGACTTAAGGAAAACCAAGTTCCCCTAATTGTCATTCAAGATAATGATGGGAACAATTTTCTGAAAACTAATTAATGTTCAACCTCATCATATTGCAACTTGGTTGAAAGCATATACAAGGTGATGCTCATTTCAATTAGTAGCATATATCTTTAGCTTTAAAATTTTAAAATTAATGTATTCTTTCTGTTATTTATCTGAGTTTGTTTCTTCTTAAAATGGTATATATTTTGCTTATATTTGGATTTATTCCATCAACTATTCCAAAGATTTTAGTTTTTGCACGTTAAATTTTAAATATATCTATACTAGGTTTAAAACATACACTGTAGAGTTCCATGTGTATTTGAACTTTATAGAACATGCATCTCTTGGAAGATATCCTTCAGAGTGATTTTCACTGAAGTGTATATATAAGTGTAAACGTCACAAATAGCAATTTCCTCTTAATCTTAGCAATCAAAAGTTGAGTCATAGTATCCAACAACATTCAAGTCATTAGCTTTCCTACACACAAACATGTGTGTTTCTTTTGTCTGTTACAGAGGTAACTTGTGACCCTTTTAGTAGCCATCCAATGAACATGTCTGAGGCTTGATTTGAATCTAGCCACAACACTAACAATAAAGACAAAACAGGTCTAGCGTGAACTTGAACATACATTAGACTTGTTACAACATTTGCATAAGGGACATTTTTCATATATCTTCATTTAACCTATTTTTTTTGGCTTTGATCTTTAGATAAATTTCCTCCTTAAGGGTTGAACGGTATTAAAACTCTAGATTGATAAGATGTTGGGATAAACTGATACAAGGAAGATAGGGATGGGAAAGAACACCAAAACAAACACTAAAATAAAATAATCAAATTGCAACTAATTTTAGAGATCAAAATAATTAGTTACTATTGGATTAAAATAGAAACCATTTTAGAGACTACAAAAATTATTGGTATCTCAAGTAGTTTATGTTCTTATCCTAGAAACAAACTTCTTCTCCTTTAGACTTGTCAGTTTCTCGTTCTTGTAGTTTGGGTTTGGACTTTTGGCTACACTGTTCACGGATTTGGACTTGGACTTGAGTATAAGTTATGGACTCTTACTTGCTGGGTTGGATCAACTGGAACTCTCAGTCTCTGGTCTAAGTATTAGCTTTTGGGAAGGAATGTGTACACAAGGGGCTCTGATGATAAAGTCAAGATCAATTTTAGTTAATTATCAGATAAAATTCACTTTACTTACCTCTTGGATTGATCACATATTTATAGTACTTCTTTATTGGACTTAGACCCAATTGAGCTTTTATTCTTTGTACCTTATATTTATTAAACGTATCACGTGCTTGGGCTTATTTAATGGGCTTTACTATAATATTTTACTATTTAATTAGTTATTTATTTTTGTTTAGTTTTTAGTCTCATTGTCAGCCTTTCAACCTTTCGGCCATTCGGCCTAGACAGTATAGTTTCTATTATTAATAAAGATTTATAAAGAGTTTTTAAATTGGTATCTAACCATTAGCTATCTAGGTTTTAACTAATAATATTTTAGATTCTAAATTAGTCTCTAAAATGACTAATTGAGACCAATTTAGAATCTAAAATATTTGTGGCTAAATTCTTGGTAACTAATTTAGATACCAATTTAGAAACTATTTATAACTTTTTATTAATAATAGAAACCAATTTAGATACAAATAATTTTTTAGTCTCTAAAATAGTATCTAATTTAGTTAATATAGTGACTAACAATTTTTGGTCTATAAATTTGGTTGTTATTTAATGAGTTTCTTATAGTGAAAGGAAAAGAAAACCAAAAATGAACCAAAAGAGAAGATAAAATAAAGACAACATTAAGATAGAAAGAAAAGGCAAGAGCAAATACATAAATGTGTCTCTATCCTAGTCTCCTCGGGTATATAATTCCCCTTGTTAGAATTGTACCATTTAAATCGTGATTCTTTACAAAAAAAAGTCTCTTTGATGATTCATATTGTTCATTGAATTGTTTTGTAGCCTAAATTGTAGTTTGAATAATATATGAATAATGTGATTCATAATTCAATTTCCATCATGCACAATTTATTACGAAGGAAAGAAAATGAAAGATCACAAAGAAACAAAGAAGATGCTTAGTGGGGAAGATGATTAGTAAAGAAGACGAACAACAAAGAAAATAAATAATTGAGAAAATGAACAATGAAGAAGATAAACAACAATGAAGATGAACAACAAAGAGGAAAAAGAATAGAGAAGACAAACAATGAAGAAGACAAACAACAAAGAAGACAAATAGTGAAAAAAAATGAAGAGCAAAGAAGAGAAACAATAGAGAGGACAAACAATGGAGAAGACAAACAATGAAAAAGATATTTTTTCATACAAACAGAGGAGAAGACAAATAACAAAAAAAATGAACAACAAAGAAAATAAACAATAGAAAAATGAATAGCAAAGAAGACTATCAGTGCAGAAGACGAATAATGAAGAACACAAACAATGAAGAAGAAAATATTCAAAATAGGAACACTAGAAAAGATTAATCATGAAAAAAGAATCCAAAAGAATGAACAATAAAAAGAGAATAAAAAGAGAATGTAAGTAGCTTTTTCATATCTTAGGATAATACTTAAAAATTATGAATATGTTAATTTTTCTTTCTTTTTTTTTTTACACAAAGAGATTTAATGATGAGAACTTGCTTTTATATTTTACTTTGATAGTAATATTTATATGTTATTCTTTATTTATTTTTGTTTTTTTTTTCTATTAAAAATTAATATTATTTTAGGTGTTTTATCTCTTAGAAATTTTTAATTGTTGTTTAAATCAATATATTCGTCTTATATATGTTTTATTTTTTCTATTAGTTGTTGGTTAATTATTATTTTTTTATTTTATTTCTTTTAGAAAAATTGTAGTTATTATTTTAATTAATATATATTTATTTTTATATTTTTTCATTTTTATTATAATTTTTATACAAAATGATATATTACTTAAGGATTATTTTTATTTTATTTCTTTTATAAAAATTATAGTTATTTTTTAAATTAGTATATATTTATTTTATATTTGTTCTTTTTTATTATACTTTTTGTAAAAAATATATGTTATTTAAGGATTAATTTTATTATTATTTTGAAAAAAAAATATCAGTTTGAATTAGTATATAAATTTTATTATATTCTTTATTTTTTAACTTTTCTATAAAACATTAGTATTTGTTTAAGGATTTTGTTTATTTAATCTTTTAGGTTACACAAGTTTATTTATTATACATCTTATAATTCATGATATGATTTAATTCATGATTTAAAATACATGAAAAATTATTCATGATTCAAGTCTCTATTCAATAACAATGGTCCATTCAACTACCTATGTCTAGTACTGCTAAATCTAAAGTAGATACAGAATAAATGTCTCATGTTTCTTATGTGAGTGTAATTCGGAGTTTGGGTATTTGATGTATGTGATGATATGCACTAGATCTAATTGAGTAAAAGAATTAGTCAATAGGAACATAGGTAATTTTTAGAAGAGTAATCGACATATCATGAATAATTCTTAAGTATTTTAAGGATACTTTTGATATGAACTGATCTATAATGGTGGGACGTCACCCACTCTTACATCATACATAGATTCTGACTATGTTATCAATTGGAAAACTTTGTCAGCTTTGAAATGTTAAGTTGCAACTTATAGTTGCTTTGTTGACAACTCAAGCAAGGTATGCTACAAAGAAGGAAATCTGTCTAAAGGCCTCATTATTGATTTGGATTTTCCTCATAAGAAAGTTTTTATATTTTGTTGTAACCTTACTATAATTTGCTTAAGGACCATGTCCTTCATGAACTAACCAAGCATATTGACGTCAAGTATCATTTCATATATGCACAAAAGAAAGAATCAAAAGAAAGGATCAAGGTGAAAAGATTGATACAAGGAAACAAACTTGTTCACAAAGCCTATTTTGAAAAGTAAGTTCATGCAATGTTTATACTTGCTTAACATTAATTGTTGGTAATTGTTGTTGTCAACACGAATTTGGAAAAAAGATTAAAGTCAAGGTGATATTTATTAGATAATTTTGTAACCTTTTTTGTACATTGGCATCTCTAGTGGGAGGTCCATTAAAAAAATATGAAGCTTGCATGCCATTGCGTCCAATTCTAAAGTCGTCTCACCAATTAAAGGAATAATATGCTATTTTTGTTAGTTAGTTAGAGTTAGTTATTTTTGTTAGTTTCTCTTGCACTCTTGTCTATATATAAAGGTACCCACATAACTAGCTAAATAGATAAAGATAGTAATCCTTCAAGTGTTTTTTTTCTCTTATTTGAATCATTTGCGTCATGGTTGTCCAATGGACTAGTCCAATAAAAATAATTTTTTCTTGATATTTTTATGTTCTTTCTTCTTTATGATTATTCATAGTTGTATTCCAATTTGAAAACTTTTGATTATATTGGATCTTGTATATTTGATAAATATCTACAAGTTTATTATACAAGATAAAAAAGATTAAAAAAGGAAAAACATAACTTCTTATTGTTAGTTGGATTTTTTTATGTTTCTATTATGCATTATTAAGGAAATGTATACCTTTATATTATGCTTTGATGGCATTAGGAGGGATTTAGAAATTTTGATTGTGTAGACTAAACATTTTTAGAAATCTTGGTTGTGTAGACTAGACATTCCAATGTTGAAGAGGAAAGGGTTCTTTTTGGGTAAACATGTTTACCTTATTCTTTTGAATTGTTTGATTTCTTGAAGAAAAAAAAAGAGGAGTTTTAGTTACTTTTTCTAAGATTAAAGAAAAGTATTTGTTTGGAAGCAATTGTTTGGCAACTCAAGAGAGTCCCAAGAGATTACTCACAACAAAAAAATGGTTTTTAATGACCACAGAAATAATCACTAATTTGGTTTGCAAATAGCGGTCAAATATAGGTGGCAACAAAAATCGTAGTTACAAATCACTTAGTGACCACTTTTTGCGTTGGTTGCAAAATTGCGACTGAAAAAAATTGATTCTTATTCGGTTATAGAGAGTTTGGTCACTCCAATTCTAGGAGACCAATTTAACAATAAAAAACTGAATTAGAAATTCAGTCGCTAAATCGGTTGCTAAAGTAAATGGAATCAGCAACCCACTTTTTCAGTCGCTAATGGGGTTAAATAATTAATTAAAATAATTAATTAAAATAAAATAATTTTGGGTGGCTAATTTAGTGGCTAAATTTGAGGTTTGTGATAAAAAAAAAAATTGTTGCTAACCTGCTTTGCAGTTTTTTTTATCTCTCTTGTTTCAATTGACAAGGTTTCGTTCTAGATGCCAATTGCACTCTTTTTATAGTGTTTTCACTCTTAAAAAAAATGCTCTTCTCCTTCTTCAAAGTCTCTTCAAAGGGTAGTCTCCAAAGGTTCTTCAACCAACACCTAGAAGGCTACCTTTTAGAAGAGGTAAGTTTCTTTCAAAATACAAGGAAAAAGTTCAAATATTTTCCAAGTCAAGAGTTAGAAACAAAAGCACAATTAGAAGAGGACTACTTCCAATTGAAAGATTATAGATGACAAAACTCAAAGAGATTCAAAGAAAGAAAAACACAAAATTAAGGCACAATAGAAACACTAGCACACAAAAGGAATCTATGTTATAGCTCTAGATTATGAGTACTAAAACAAAAATCAAAACTTCAAGTTGAATCATGAACACATAATATATATAACATGTAGTTGTAGTTTTCATAAAAAGAAAATGAAGGCAATGAGTGAATGTGAGTTTTTTTTTCCTTCACTTTTGTTTCTTTTTAGATTATGAGTACTTAAACAAAAATCAAAACTTCAAGTTGAATCATTAACACATAATAACACGTAGCTTGCAATTTTCATAAGAAGAAAATGAAGGCAATGAGTGAATGTAAGTTGTTTTTTTCTTTCATTTTTGTTTCTTTTTTATAAGTCTTGACCTCACTATTTTTTTTTTCCGATTCTCTACTTTTCTTTTTGTTTTTCAGTTTAAGAGGCCACCAATTGTCTTTTTATACAGTCAATTTTGAACAACAACTCACCAATTAGGTCAAAATTTTCACTCCTAATCAACTACAAATGCATGTATCATGTTCAAATAAGTAGTTCACCTTAGAAACTAAAGATAATTGACTTAAGAGGTCGTATTTTACTATAGGCTTTATGGAACAATTTTTTCATAACTTTGCTTAGGAACTAAAACCAAAAAAGAATTAAAAACTACAAAAGAATTCTAGGTGAAAAGCATTTCACTAGCATATTGAAGAAAAACTTGTGTAAACAATTTTGGACTACTTCAAAGAATTTTATGACATGTTAAAGGACTAAACAAAACATAGGAGATGAAGAAAATTAAAGCTATGTAAGGTGAAAAAAATTACTAAGACAAACTATACTAGTAAACATGCAATTAGAAATCTAGACATGATGTTGATTCAAGAATTGAACTAGAATTTGAATCAAACAAAGAAACACATATAACACAAAATTTTAAATTATCTAAGACAAAAAAAAAACACACTACTAGGAGATAAAACTAATAAGGAAGAAAAATTAAAAAAAGTCTTATCTCTTGTAACTTCATTACCCAGCTCATGATACCAATTGATGGAAGCACCCTCCGAGCTAGTGGAAGACTTAGAAAATAGTAATAGTAAGAAAATTGAAACTAGGGTTCCTCTTCCAAGGAGTTTATTTATATGTAGAGAGACTCCTCACACTCAATGTCTTAGGTGATGTGGGACTAAAGAGTGCAAAGTTTAGCTACACTTGAAAATTATGCACCTTGTGTATCCAAGTCCCACATCTCTCAATTCAAGGCTCCTTCATGTTTTTATAGGCTCTCTTGAGTCTTGCATGCATATGTGGTGGGTCGTGTGGTGGCTAGTTTTCTTAGGACTTTTGATCATCAAATCAAGCCCAATTGAAGACCTACTTTTATATATATATATATATATATATATATATATATATATATATATATATATATATATATATATATATATATATATATATATATATATATATATATATATATATAAAGCTTCCTTGTTAGGCGTTATGCAACTCAATTGGAGACCTACTTATGTTTTAATTTTTCTACAAAATTACATTCCATTAAAACTTGAGTCAGCTTATCGTCTATAAAAGAGAGAGAGAGTGTTTTGTTATCTTTGTTTTTTTCTTTTTATATATATATATATGTTAATTTTTGTGCTATCACTTATGGTGCAGTATGGTATTTTATGAGTTTTTTTATTTATAATATCCAACAACATTTTCATATATTTTTTTGTCTTCTTTATTTATGTCTCTATTATTTTATACTTTCCTTCTTTATAGCACTGTAGCTACTGCCTAATACAACCACTTTCACAAGTCTCAGCATTTTAAGTATAGAATTTTAAAATGTGAAAGAAATTGTGTATAATTACTGGAAAATGCAATCACAAATATAGTTGTCTACATAGCAATTAGAGAGAGTTCCAAAATCTCAACATTGTAGTTACAATTGTAGTTAGAAACTGCAATTTAAAAGCATGCTGTGGATACAGATTTCTTTTGTTGATATCATTACGAGAACTTAAGGATCTTTCAGCACATATATCTTCTTCACTAGAATTATCAAAGGATTTTAAAAAGCATGGTTGAAGCTTCTTTAAATCGGATGGCTGAAGAGGCTTCAGAAGAAACTCCTCTGCCCCTCCTTCTAAGCACCTATAAAAAAATACATAGTTAGTATAATTCTTCACTTCTTTCCTCCTTTAATTTTGCACTATTTATTTTAATATATAATTTTTTCTTTACTATGATATAATTTATTTTAGTAATTATACTATTCCCACTTTTTTATTTTAATAAATAGTATATCTTTGAAAAAAATGGTAAATACTCAAAATTACTAAAAAGCCCAATATAATCACGTAGACTATATATAATTAAACAACTTAATAAAAATCATACAAACATGATGACGTTATATCTATAAATTAATTTAAGAATTAATTACATTAAACATGTGTAATTTAATCATTTAACTTAAAACATTTAATTTTAAGTTGCAGCTTTTAAATGAAATATTTCCATCTTTAATGAATTCAGTGTTGTTTTTTCTATACATAACCTAAATGTAAGATGTATCATTTAAAAATTAATTAGTTTTAATTTTACTTTATTGTATTTTTGGGAACATAATTAAAATATAAAAAAAAACTTACATGGTGATTCTAGATGGTACATTTTCTGATGACATTATGACGACAGGTACATCTTTCCAAGAAGATCCCTGCAGCTGTAAGAAGTGTCAACAAAAGAAAAGAAAGGAAAACAAAAAGAACAAATAATTAAAGGAAAAGAAAAGAAAAAGAAAAAGTAAAAACTTTAATCTTCAATTCTAATCTTTCCCTTTTTCTTTCTCTTTTCACCTAGGAAAATGGCAGCGTGTAGACTTTTCTCATCTTCAAACTCTAATCTCTTATGAAATTTGAATCTTAACTATCTCACAATTGTTTTTAAAATATTTACCAATTTGGTTTCTTAAACTTTTAAATAAAAGTGGCTAAAACAATATTCTTGACGTTATTGAGAAACATTATGAATATATTCTAAACTGTTCATTCACAGGGGAAGTGGAATGGAACTTAATTTTGACCTTGATTCGTTTCAGTAAATCATAGCCACTCATTCCTGGCATGCAGTAGTCTGTCATGATCATGTTCACTTTCATTCCCTGTAATTCAAAACATTCAATATTACATATCTTTTTAATTTCAATTACTCAAGATATTTCACTTCTACTAAAACTATATAATAACCATTCATGTTACAGATATATACTTATCATATGCTTAATCTTAACTAAGAAAATTGACTAGTTATTTCGTATAAAGTTGTCTTTCAATTAATTTTTTTTATCAAGATGAGATATTTCAAGAAAAAAAGAATTTTACGAGAAAAGTATATTGAACAAATAGTTATTATATTTTTTAACTCAAAAAAAATTTTGTTTTTACTCCTTTTTTTCTTTCCCATTCCTTTTTTTTTCTTCTTTATTTTATAGTCCTTTGTCTTTAGGTAAGACTCCATGTTCAAGCTGGGTCAAATCCTAAATTTTGATTAAGGTATAATCATATTTATCCATTATACTACTTAGATTTTCACTTTTGTATCTCTCTTTCTTTCGATCTTCATCCGAATCTCTATCAGGTCAAATGTCTCGTATATTCTAAGTTTTTAACACATTCTTCAAGAACCTATAGGCTCTTATATCTTTATGGTTAGGCAAAATTTATATATATATATATATATATATATATATATATATATATATATATATATTGTGTGTGTGTATAATTTTAACTGTAATCTATATACTGTGTCTAAATGAATACAAAAAAATTCCATACTTTGCGTAACTAGTCTGCATCAGCTTCAAATTCAATAGCATTTTATGCTGTTTACATTACTAACAATACAAGAAAAAACCTCACTTTACTCTCATCATTATCTTAGGAGAAAAAAATTATCAACCTTAATTATTATCATTATTAATATTTTCCCTCTCATGAACATATATTTGTGTAATTATGCGAATTCTACTTTTGAAATGATAAAAAATGAGAGGAGCTGTGATAGTATGATTCTGAGATTTAAGAAAAGAAAAAGAAATTAAATAATGTTACTGCTTCAACTAATAATTAATAACTTCGCTCAACATAATACTTGTTTCGTTTTTCTGTAAGAAACAAGTGAGATAGTATTTATTTCTTAAACCAGAAATAGTATCATTTATAAATACAACAGAAGAAGAAGTGAAGGAGAAAGAAAGAAGATTATTACGTTTTCCTGCAATG
Organism: Phaseolus lunatus; assembly: GCA_013389735.1. Classification (NCBI taxonomy): domain Eukaryota; kingdom Viridiplantae; phylum Streptophyta; class Magnoliopsida; order Fabales; family Fabaceae; genus Phaseolus; species Phaseolus lunatus. The sequence continues at coordinate 41,514,781 of CM023864.1, read as the reverse complement.
ACTCTGAAGAAGTTGAGGAAACATTTTCAAGTTCATCATCTAGCAGGCCAAGATATTTCAAAGCCTTGTCTCCAGAATCCAAGAAGGTGGCTGCTTCAAAACAAGCCAAAAAAACCACACATAAATTGAGTATTTAATTAGGCATCATAAAACTAAACCTTGAAAAACAATAAAAGAAAATTAAGAAAGACCAGGTATAAGGTAGCAGCAACCTACCTTTGCAGGAAGAATCTCTTAGAAGCCTCTCCAAAAGCTTCCTATCTATGACACTGTCATCAACCACCAACACATGAAAATGTTTTTGCAGCTGTTGTTGGTCATTCACAAGCTCCATCTGAGTAGTGTTCAGGAGCAGATAAACAATTTTTAACCTGTTACTGTAATTAACTTGTCTGCTTGAAAACTCCTTTATATCATGACTCTGTGTTTGTGTGTGTGAGAGAGAGGGGTGAGAGAAAGAGAAACGTGGTGAAAGAGAATGAGAGGTGGCATGAGCTTTTTCCTATAAAAGTGGGTGCATGAGAGGAAAAACTGTAGAGGCAGAGAAGCAAGCTTGTGTGGACTAATCCCTGCTATGATCTTGACCCTAGATTCTCTACCACATTAATACAACAACCACTCGTAACTTTCTCTCTCTTTTTTGATTGCCAAGGGGAAAAAAGCCAAGATCTTTGTTCCCATTCGATCATCATCATCGTGGAAAAAGGTTTGATTTTGGGTGTGGATACGTTTAATGGACTATATTTGTCAAACACTTTGAAAATTAAGGCAACCTTCTTTCTTATTTTACCTCATATTAAAGTGCTTTTCTTTTCACCTCAATTTCCTCAAATGTATTTTACTTTATTGGATATGTGTGTTCAATTACAAGATTTAGTTATTCATAAAAGGAAGTTTTAGAAGTAAAAGGTACAATTTATTAGGACGAATCTTGCGTCTTTTCGCAAAATTTTCTTTCAAATCTTCATTTCTATTTACAAAGAAAATATATTTCACATATTAAAATATAAAAGGTATATTCAACACTATCACATAAAAAAAGTAAAAGGATATGATTAATTAAACGATACAAGGATTTGGAATTATTAATTTGTTTATTACATGTTTTGTGCTCGTTTTAACATTATTATTTATACTTTCACTTTAAAAACCCATTTTATAATACTCCCTGCTACCACATGCATTTTTATATCTTAAAGCATGCATGGTTTGGGAAGAATGTGCTCCAACTAATAGATACTTTTGCTCGGTATTTTGCTAAGGAATGGAGGAGATTGTCTCAATATGATGGCTTTCTTATCAGGATGATATAAGCATGAAGAAATATTATTGATATTATATTTTATACATATGTATATATATTCCCATGCTAGAGCCTTCTAGTATGTTGGGGAAAAGTCAGACTATGATAGCTACGCAATGAAATAACTATCATAAAAAATACGTGAGCTATCTTCACAAAGTAAATTTTCGATGGATGTTTGGATTATGGTTAATTATAAAAGTTATACTTTATTTTCTCGATATATATATGGTCTATCATATTATTATTATTAGTAAAAATCACAATACTTATAAAAAATAAAATATGTTAAATTTATATATATGGTCTATCATATCATTAGTGCTGACTTCATTACCCATGTTCTATTTGTATCTGTATAAAATGTTGGTTAAGGGAGTAAAGGAAGTGGAGAAGTTACAGATAAATTTTTTGTGGGGTTGGGGTACGGAAGTAAGGAAAATAGCGTGAGTTTCGTGGAAAATTGTTTGCAAGCCGAAGGAAGAGGGAGTTGGGAATGCTAGAGATTAGATGGTTCAACGCGGCTTTGATAGGGAATTGGATTTAGTGTTTGGGTTACGAGAAGAAAGGTTTGTGGAAAGAGGTGCTGGATTCAAAATATGGTGGATGGAGGGATCTTAGAAATCAAAGGAAGAGCGGCCTTGATTCTCTTTGGTGGAGGGATTTGAAGGAAATGTGGACGCTTGAGGAATGGAAGGACAGTTTTGAGGATAATTGTACATGGGAGGTGGACAATGGTAGGGAGATAAGGTTATGGGAGGAAAAATGGGTGAGAAACACGAGTCTCAAGGTGCAATTCCCAAGGTTGTTCTCAATTTGTTATGATAAGGATGCTCTTATTTGGCAAGCAGGGGAGACGAAAGAAAATATGGGGTCTTGGAAGATAGTCCGGAGAAGGATTTTGTTTGAATGGGAAAGGGCTCAAGAACAAGAGTTGTTATGTCAGCTGGAAGAGAAGAGGGTAAATGAGGAGAATAAGGATAGACGGGTCTGGAAAGATAGTGAGAACAAAGAGTTCACCGTCAAATCTACATACAGAATTCTCAAGGAAGAAGCTCAGGGGGATGGAGGGAACTTGTACGTAGGATTGTGGAAGTTAAAGGCTCAACCTTCAGACTTATTCACTGCCTGAAGGGTTTTGGAGGATAAGATAGCGACTAAAACGAATCTAGTGAGAAGAGGAATTAATTTGGTTAGCAGTATCTGTGGTCTGTGTGGGGAGGAAGAGGAAACTACACCCCACCTCTTCTGTACGTGTAGAGTCGCCTAGCTAATATGGTCCAAGTGTTATGAGTGGCTAGTGGTGGCTTCGATGGAGCATTGCAAGCCAAAAACACACTTTTAGTTTTTAAGATAAGTGGGATGAATAAAAGTGTTAATTAGATCTGGGGTTGTGTGTAGGTAGAAGTGGTAACAGAGTTGTGGAAGCAAAGGAATAAGAAGGTCTTTAATAATGGTAGGATTGATCATATTGAAATTTTCACCATGGTACAATTGATGGTTTGGTCATGGGTGAACTTCAAAGCCTGCAAGGTAAGTTTTTCGTACTCAGATTGGTATCTTGAACCTTTGATTTGTATGAGATCTGTTAGAATATGATAGGTTTTTTTATTCTTTGAGAACTGAGGTTCTGTACGGTTGTCTTTTTAGCTCATATGGTGTGTGCGTTTGTTAGGAGCTTTGTTGAATGGTTTAGGCTATCTCTGTATAAGGGTTAAGGTATCATTGAAATACCTCTATTTATTTATTCATTTTTTGCTGATAAAAAAATGTTAAATTTATGTACGAGTTATTTATAATTTGGAATGTGTCACTTGCAACAAGTATTGGCTTCAATGGAGGAAGAATACATGTTGATACACATGTTCCACACCTTGTCCAGTTGTATTCCAACTGGTTTCACACTTCCCACATGCCCTCCATGTCATTCTCCATGTGTGTTCTTTAACCATAGACATTTATATGGAATAAAACATAAAATAAAATTATATTACATGTCAATCTTTTAATTGTTTTGATTCAAATTTTTCATAATGACTCATATTCCTATATGAAATCAACCATCATAAGAATTTCTATTACGGGCGTTAGTCTTTCTCATATTGGTTACTCTATTTTTCTTGTAATTGTTGCCTTATTTCATAAAGAATCCAGACACCAAGTCAACACCATGACAATACATAACATTTGAAAAGCCTTTGGAGGCTTTATGTTCATATATTCTCCAAATTGGTATGTCGTTGTCAAACAACCACTTTTAGTTTCTATACATTACAAATATTCAACATTATATATATATATATATATATATATATATATATATATAACAGTTTTTCATAATCATCATTAAAAATGGGGTTAGTAAAAACATACACTACAAGAAATAATGATGGTAGAGTTCCCAAAAAAGCGACACAAAGAACAAAAGATAGAAGTTATATGGAGCTAGTGTGGGCTTAGCGTCCCAATAGAAATGGAAGCTAATCTTTTGGTGACTATGCATTAGAGATGACCTCCAATGTGACACAAACTTATAAGGTAGTGTTGGCTAAGCCTACATAAAGAAAAATATATTATTTAACTATAGCATAGGTTTGTGGACACTAAAATGGATATAAAATTGAATAATTATTAAAAAGTGGACTTTAAGCCTAACTCAACCTCATAAAATCAGTTTATAAGGTGAGGTTTGCACCCACTTATATACTATACTATGAGATGTCCTAATCTCTAGTCGACGTGGGATCTCCAACACACTCCCTTCATGCCGAGGCTACCAAATCGTGTATGAGACTAGATATTATGGGTGATCCGATAACGAACCAATAGCAGATGACCTGATAAGCCCAACAAACAATTGCTTGGATAGGCTCGGAATGGCTATAATACCATATTAAGAAGTGGACTTTAAGCCTAACTCAACCTCATAAAATCAGGTTATAAGGTGAGGTTTGCACCCACTTATATACTATGAAATGTCCTAATATCTAGTTGATGTGGGATCTCCAACAATAATTAAACTTAGCGTCACCATTGGGGACACTACGTGAGAAAGCAAATGTGAGTAAATTGTCGCCATTAGGAACACTACATGGGAAAAAAATATTAGTGTCGCCTAGATCTACGCTAAATGTAATAAAATATTAATTTGCATCCACTTTGTGTCCCCATTCTAGACGCTAACTTATTATTATTATTTTAATAATTTTTAACTTGCATTCACTTTGTGTCCTTATTCTAGACTCAATATTATTCTGTCACTTGATTTTTTTCATTGCATCTACTTTGTGCCCCCATTCTACACACTAACTTATTATTATTTTAATAATTTTTAGTGAGTTAAAGGTCTCCATTGTGGACACAATATTTGACATTTATTTTTGTGTCTAACTTGAGTAGACTTCACCCTTGCTAGTGACTTCTTTTTTATAGCCCTCACTTTTTGTTGGCAACTAAAATGAATTTTTCTTGTAGTGATAATTATATTGCAGGGTGCATCAATTACAGTGGGTTAAGTCACAATTGAGTGGTGTTTGGGCTATTATGCTCTTAAGTAGAAAGAGTTGTTAATGGTGGACCATCCATGAAGATACATCTGGGACTAGTGACAAGAGAAATGGCTAGAAGAATACATACAAAAGAGCCACATCAGAAGACTCTTCTTACATGCATAATAATTTCTTCTAGTCTTGTATAAATTTGTAAATAGTAAAATAGGGAATTCCTTCTTGACCTTGTATTTTAGGTCATAAGTAGAGTAGGAAACTAGAGGTGCAAGGGAAGCTTCTAGAAGCCCTACTTGTTATGCAAGCTACTAGGGTTTAGAGAAGCTTGGGCGGAAAGGCTCAAACCCTAACTTGCCATGCAAGCTAGGGTTTTGGTAGCTTCATCAACACGCTACCTCTCCCCTTCTATGTCTATAAATAAGAACCTCTCCCTCATGTAAATTCAAACTTGCATTGAGTAATGAAACTCTGTTTAAATTCATACTCATTTACTCCCTTGTCTCAACTTGTTCCTTGCCAATGTTCAAGCTAACATAGCCTAGGAATTTCATGAAGAAGAACCTCAATTTCTTCTACTTTCTTTGTGAAACTCTTTTCCTTTCATTCCATATTTCCTATTAAAAGCTTCTGCTGCCTTTTCCACTCACTTCATTCACTCAAAGTGAAGCCAAACTGCATGCAAGCACCTCATACTTCCATCAAGTGGTATCATGAGCTAAGCTTGCTATCCAACTAAGTTCTACTTCTTTTCTCAAATTTATCATCGTTTAGTTTCTCTAAAATGTTTTTTTCTTTGATTTTTGAAGTATTTTACTTCATTTTGACATATTAAAATCAATTTTTACACATTTTAACAATTCAAATTGCTTAGTGTTTCCTTGTATGCGTTGTTTGCTTTTAATTTCTTTTAGTTTTTTGGAAATTTCAATCATTGAAATCAACTTAGAATAGGTTCATTTTTAGTTTATAATCTAACCAATTCATGCTCAATGTCATGTGATTTCAAAATTGTTATGAATTCATGTTATTCGCTTGAGTTCACCAAAATGCCTCAATGAAATTTGTTAGGTGTTTGTTGTTTTGCTTATGTAAATTTTTTTGTATAAGCTTTGGTGCGTTTTATATTTTGTGTTACTTGAGTTTATGACTTGTTTTAGTTTATAACAAGTTTCTTCATACATAAATTCATACAATATCTTGAAGTCTTGTTCAAATTTCTTGGAATTCTATAGGTTTCCTTTTCTGAAACTTTGGTTCAAAAGTGCACTGGATTGGAATATTTGTTTCGCAAAATTTATATTGAATTTTGTTATCAAATTTTAAACCTAGATAGTTCAAGATGTTTAGAATATTGTGTTAAAAAGGTGCATTGAAATTCAGTTTATAAAAAAAGTTATAAATTAGGAAAACCTGATGCTCAATGTAAAAATTTTGAGTCCATTGTGATTTTTTTGCACTTAGAAAAACATTTTAAAATTCGCTCAGTGTGTTTCTTGAAATGGAATTAGAACGTTCTTTCCTTGTTGTATTTTTCACAATGTACATAATTTTTGCATGAACTCTTGCCAATGTTGTAACTAGTCTTTAACACTTGTGATCTTGGTTGTGTTTTCACCTAACTTCTATTATTTTTTTGGCACTATTTTCTTGACTTTTTTGTCTCCAATTTTTTTTATTAAACCACAAATTTTCTTAACCAATTGTGAAAAACATTTGGTGCCTTAATTAGGTCTACAAAATAATCCAAAAAAGTTTATGAGCCTATGCCAAATCACTTTAGAATTTTATTTTATTTTTTTGGTTTTGATAATATATTGTAGAGCTTTTGGTAGGAATTCCTATTGTTGGGCTTGCTTATTCTTTATAAACCATTAATTTTTTCTTGCCATAAGTTCTAGTATTCTTCCAGTTTGTCCATATTAATTCCATTTGAGTGCAACTTTCCAAATTTCTTTTCTTGGTTTAATTTTCTTGACCTCTTGGAAGTGTTGAGAAACATAGAGCTTGAAGCAAGTGAGATATACTTTGTGGAGCCTTGAGCTTGAAGTTTCTTGGCCTACTACCAAGGACAAGGGAGAGATCAAGAGGACTCAATTTCAATTCTCAAATTTGTAATCCATATCAAAGACCAAATTGGTTTCAGATTTCTAAGAATGACAAGTGCAATCGTTTGTATTTTTTCTTGACATTGTGTCACGAAAATTTGTTGTAAGTGTTTTCTTTTATTCAATTGCGTATATTCTATTCAAACTTGGAAAATGTCTCAATGGAAATCGTCTTGCAAAAACATTGTAATAGTGCACGACTACTTAGTGTGAATATGTGTCAATTGACTCTAAGTGTTAGTTGCACTTTCACTTAGGTTATCATCTAGCTTTTATCACTTGCATTACTTTGTTTTCTTTATTTTTCCTCCTTGTTATCATTTTTTGATTGCTTTCTATGTCTTTGACACACCTAGGGTGTTTTATTCTTACCTTTCTTAGTAGACCTTCCTTTGGTCTTTAGGTTTACATTTTCACTACACACACACACACACTTGTGTAAGTAAAATTGTTTTGAAGACTCTTTGAGAGTACTTTTTTGAGCACTATCTAAGGTAAAATCTAGCTAGGAAGGCTTTGGTACTTAAGTAGTCCTAGTGACTCACCTCTCTTTCTTGGGAGTGAACTTGGAAAACTCTCATATTGTATTTTTTAAGAACTTCACCAAAAAGAAAAATATTTTTGAAAATCTTTCATCAGTCTTGTTGATTTAAACTTTTTTGAAAAATCTTTCAATTTTTAGTCAACAATGAGTGACCATATGCATGCCATGTATAAAAATAAGAGAAGGGAAGATCTAAAAAAAGATTTAAAAGAAACTTAGAGTGAAATTTTTGACGTGAAAAATATGTTTGCTTAGTTCCATAAGAATTCTAAAAATTCTAGGACTATAGGTAAGGGCTAGTAAACAATTAGTTTCTTCCTCCATTACTCCTCCTTTACCTAAATATTTTCCTTCCAATGAAATGGGTTTTGTCCTTTGTGTTCCAAAAGAGCCTACTCTACAATATCTTTTAAATTCTTATACTCATGATCGTGAACATCAACTTTATGATTGTTCTTTTCCATCCAATTTATTTTTTAATCATGATTCTAAAATCTCAATAGATACTAATTCCACTTCCTACCTTCCTAATAGGATAAATTCAGCCCCAAATTTTCTTCATATCCTAAAAATTGTTGCATGGTGTAAAGGTTACTTGGGAATCTTTCTAAGTGAACTAGAATAGTCACAACAAGAAAATCCATTCCACTATACGTGCATTGTTTTTGACAAAACCTATTCTTTAATTGTGGATAGTGGTTCGTGTTGTAATTATTGTAGTGCTAGAATGGTTTACAAATTAACCCTACTACAACACCACATCTAAGACCATGGATTAAAGATGATGGAGGTTTTGTCGTGGATAAATAAGTAAATAGTCCTATTTCCATTGACTCTTATAAAGAAACCATTTTATGTGATGTCATTGAAATAAATATAGGACATATCCTACTTAGTTTTCCATGGCCATTTGATCATAAAATTACTCATGATGGTACATCTAATAAAATTAGTTTTCATAATCAAGGTAAAAAATAGTCTTGTGCCCTCTTACACCCACACAAATTAGAGAGGAGCAACTCATTTGAAAAAAAAATATAAATCAGGAAGAGAAAGCTTCTAATTCACCATCATTCCATGATCTTTGTCTTCCTTCCAAACCCAAAAACAAGAAGGAGATGATTTTGGATACCTGTGTCCAGTTCAAATTTGTTGTTCTACGAAAAACTTTTCCTCAGAACAAATCTCTTAATGTAGAACAACCTTTCTTCCTTCTACAATGCAAAGAGACACCAATAATAACAAATTCAAACTTTGAACTCTTATCTAGTGGGTTACAAAATTTTTACATGAATTTAGTGATCTATTGCCTAAGGAAATTCCTTATGGACTTCCACCTTTAGGAGGAATAAAACACCAAATGGATCTTGTTCCTAGTGCTAGCCTACCCAACAGGCCAACATAGAGAACTAACCCCACATAAACAAAGAAATTTAAAAACAAGTGTCTAATTTGTTGACCAAGGGTTGGCTACAAAAGAGTATTAGCCTTTATGTTTTTTCTGTGTTGTTGGTTCCCAAGAAGGATGAGTCTTAGCAAAAGTGTACAAATTGTAGAGCAATCAACAAGATTACCATAAAATACAGGCGTCCCATTCCTCGTTTAGATGATATGCTAGATGAATTACATAATGCAACTTAATTTTCCAAAATTGATTTAAAATTGGTTATCATCAACCTCGAATGCAAGAAGAAGATGAATGGAAAAATGCTTTTAAAACCTTATTTGGATTATATGAGTGGCTAGTTATGCCTTTTGTTTTAACTAATTCTCTTAGTACTTTCATGCGATTAATGAATCATGTGTTGAGGGATTGTATAGGTTGCTTTGTTGTTATTCATTTTGATGACATCTTAATTTACAACAAAGCCTTAGATGAACACATTCAACATCTTGGGCATGTCTTGCTTCTTCTTAGGGAATCTCACCCTTTTGAAAACCTTGGAAAAAATGTACTTTTTTCTGTTGTTTTTCTTGGGTTTGTTGTTGGGAAAAATGGTGTCCAGATTGGCCTTGAGAAATAAAGGCTATTCTTGGGTTAGTAGGATGTTATAGACGTTTTGTCCCTAACTTCTCCATTATAGTTCAGAAGATAAACTGTTTAAACCTAAACATCATAACACCACAAAATATATAATGTTCAGAAGATAAAAAAATATGCAATGTGATTTCCTTAAAGCTCTTTACCATACAGGAATTCAACAGAAGAAGAACAGGACATAGGCCAAAGCATCAAATGTTCTTTCTTCTAGTCTTTTTACAAGACAAGTTTATGTAAATAACTTCGACTCTTTTTGGGGGTCAAAATAGAAGAATAAGCTAGAGTAGGGTGTGCTTGGTAATTTGGGCTTGTGTCAAGCCCACCTTTCATAACTTGTGCACCTAGGTTTAAGGTTTCTTTGACCTACCTTCTAGAAGGTTTCTCACAAAATGACACCCATACTCATCTCACTCTTGCTTCCCAAGTCACTATCTCCAATATAAAGGGTGTCTTTCCTCATGTATTTACACACTTGAATTTGATTTAAGAAGAGAAACTTTGCTTTTGTGATTAATGAGCTTTATCTCCTAAATTGTTTTGGGTCTTATCTTGAGAGTAGTGCACCTTAAGTGGCAGCTCTTCACCACTCATCTTGGAACCATCCACCATTCCAAGTGGTGTGATTCCTTACTCCTTCTTCATAAGATTTCTTCATCCCTTCATCTTTTTCCTTTCCTATTTGCGCCACTTCACATTAGCTTTTTATGTTCTTGTGTTACTCTTTGCCATTCGATTTTTATGTTGTTTCCTTCCATCTTATATACTCTTTATTCCTACATATAATCATCTTCATCCATATAATTTTGTTTTCTCTTTGCCCTCAAGAAGAGAACCTTCACACTTACTTAACCACTTAGTTAAGTTTGTGTCCAGTGACAATCTTCTATGGATTTCTCACCATATTCTACTTAAATAAAAAAGTCATAAACAAATTGCAACCCATAAAATGTACAATCCTAAAATCAACTCACATCAAATCATCAACATATCCACTTGGCCCAGCACACCCACTTAGTCCAACAGCAACACCAGTAGAGTTATCATCTTTACTTACCCATGTACTATTTGCCTTAACAAATCCCATCTTGACTAGAGAGCCATTATTAATATCATGAGATGGCCTCACCACCTCAATCAATTCTTCATCAAGATTAATTTCAAAGTATTGAAGAAATTTTGAAACAATAATTACTTAGGGAAACTGATAATCACTTAACCTGACTGATTCCAACATGTGCTCCTTGAATACATAGATTCAATTTACCTTGATCTTTTTCACGATAAAGTAAACAAGCACGAAGTCTCCTCAATAAGAACAACATAGTTATTATGCCTAGGTGTTAACATCCATGCGGTGATGAAAGATATAACTCATTCATCCAGTTTTAGTGCTCCTACATGAAAGCCTTTTACCTATGAGAGAGGGTTTCTAAGGCAGCTTACATAGTACTGCATCTTGTTGAAATCTTCTATGGCTCCAGTGTTCCCTTTGCCCACTTTTGCTCTACAATATTTTAATCCAGTTACAATGGTTCAAATTGATGGGGTTATCTCCATATGAACTCCTTTTACATGTGATGATATATTTTCCCCTTCAAAAGACAGATTGGTGTAGAAAAATTTTACAAGATCAGGAAATGTATTCCCATTCATCTTCAGGAATTGTTGCAACTTTTGATGTTTTAAAGCCTTCCTTACCTCTTTTAGATTTTTTTTCATTCAACCAGTTGAAAGACATCAGTTTGGGAGTGTTTATGATCTTTCTACTCATCTCATGTAGAAACATCTCTATTTGATCATTGTCACTAGAGAACCATGTTTCTAGATGCCCATACCTAGTAGAACATTTTGAGGCACGAGATTTCTTTCATCGTGGAGAGTGGGAAAAGGCCATAATGCAATGATTCAAGTGTGAAGAGAGAAATGCAAATGTGCCTTTATTGTAATTTAAGGCAACCGAGATGATTTTATGTAAAAAAACCAAATTTTATAGGAAATAACAAATTCAATGCTCATACCAATTTCATGCTTTGACCAATATATTTAAGTTTTAAAAGAAACATTCACAAAGACCACGTAAGCATTAATGACAGTTATACAGAAAAAGAAGCAGAGATAAAAATAACCCAGTAAAATGAGTTTTTAATAGATTAAAAAAAATTATCTTTTGTTGTATTACTTTGATTCTTTGTTTTAAACCAGTTGTTCCAGAAAATTATCTTGTTGTTTTTCTAGAATTAGCCTTAACTTCTGAAGAAGGTTGCTTTGGACATCTACTTCTGATAAACCTTGACACACAACTGGCTTTATAAGACTGTGGTTTGGCCCACACAACATTCCTTAGATAAAAGACGTGTTCTTATTATCTATTGTGCCTCTGCCAAGGATCCTCCCTTGGTTATTGTCATCATATGTAACAAATCCTTCATTCTTGAGGTGTAGATCCGCAAAATTATTCTTGTCCACAGTCATGTTCTTTGAGCAGCCACTGTCCAAATACCAGAGATGCTTTTTGGCTGTCAAAGATTCCTGCAAAACAATTTAAGGAACAAGAGTTGGTCCCCTTATTAATTTGGGTCTAGTCTAGTTAATTGAACTTTTAGGCATCCACTTTACAAGACCCTTTGGCAGATAATATTTTCTAACTTTACAGAATCTAACAGATGACCTCATTTTAAACAAAAAAAAAAGTTACAACAGGTTTACACATTGGTTCTTTGTTTTTGAAAAAGCTTATGAAAGATTTGGTTATGGTGTTTGGATTATAGCCCATGCCAGCTTTCCCAAAAATATAGTTCTCAAATCCAAAATTGCTTCCAGATTTGACTGTACTTTTGAAAACTTGTCCAAAGTTTTTATAAGATATTGGACCTTCTTTTGAGAGAGTCACAGTTTTCGCAATTTTTTGTGTCGACACATTTATAATAAGAGTTTATATAAATGATTTCTAGATTTTTAAAATCATTTTTGGTGTTGTTTAACTTTTCTTCTAAAGACTTGATTTTATTTTCCAACCAGTTGTTTAAACCATTTAACTGATTGTTTAACAGAGCTAACCTGTTAGCTTCCTCATGTGTTTCCGTAAAAGCATCAAGTAATTAACTTCAATCTTCAAAGTTTTTAAAGGAGTTAAAGCTTACACCACAAATTTGCCTCTTCATCATCCCTTGATGTTGAGCTAAAGGAAGAGTCATCATTGTCATGGCATGCAATGCTCTTCTAGCTTCCCCTCTTTTCTACTATTTTCTGTCAAAAGTTTTTTCTTTGTTTACAACATTTGGACCTTCAATTTTTATATGTCCTTACTTCCCACAACCAAGTAATTATAAGAATTAAAATTAATTGTTTTCTTTGGATTATACTTGTTTGATGAATGTGATTTGTCCTTGTTCTTCTTTTTCAATAACTTACCAAACTTTCTGGTCAGAAGATTGAGTGTCTTAGTATCATTGCATTCATTCGATTCCTAATCTATTTTTTGGACAACAGATTTCAAGGCAATCCTTTAACTTGTTTTTCTTTAGTTTCTTACTTATTCAACCTTTTCATTTCTAGCTCATGTTCTTTGAGTTTTCCAAAATAGTGATGCAGTGGTCAAGGTGGTTAGATCCTCTCAGAGATGGTAGTGAACTTTGGTTACCATGACCTGTCCAAGCAAGGTTATCAAACTCTAGGGTTAACTCGTAAACCCTTAAGAGTTTGAGAGTCTGCTACAGGGTAGCGAGTCAACTCGGGAGTAAACTCGTTTTTGAGTAAACTCGGAGCAGACTCGGTCAGACTCGGTCAAACTCGGTCAAACTCGCGAGTTCAAGGCCGAGTCAGCGAGTTGTGAAAAAAAAGGCTCAAAACGATGTGTTTCATTAAGATTAGGTTAGATTTTAAGGTTTTTTACCTGGTTCCATACTGTCATCTCATCTTCCTCACCGCACCGCTCGTCACATCGCGTCGTCGCCGCCGCGCCACTCGTCGCACTGCACCCTCACCGTCGTGCCGCCCGTCACACCGCGCCTTCACCGCCGCGCAGCTCGTCGCGCTGCGCCCTCACCACCGCGCAGCTCGTTGCGCTGCGCCCTCGTCGCCGCACCGCTCACAAAGCACTGCAGAGGAATGCGCAACTGCTGTGGGTTTTTTGTGACATGGGACTTATTAGGATTGGAAAATAGGACAAATTAGGGTTAGGGTTAGGAGATTTAAAATTAGGTTGGGGCTTTTTAAATTGGATTGGGTTTTTTTAGCTGATTGGGTTTAGGGTTATTTTTAGGATTAGGATTTGGGAATTTTTGGATAGATTGGGGATTTTTGGGCAGATTGAGAATTTTAGTTATATTGTCGGTGTAGGGTTTGGGAATTTTTGGATAGATTGGGGATTTTTTGGGCAGATTGGAAATTTTAGTTATTTTGTTGGTGTATGAACTTGTTTATTTCAATATTATGGAATTGATATCATAAATTATTATTTTTTTGTTAAATTTTTTATGTGAAGTAGACTCTTACGAGTCTACGAGTCGAGTTTACGAGTCGAGTTTACTGAGCTCTCACGAGTCTGAGTAGACTCTCGAGTCTGATAACCTTGTGTCCAAGCATTTGAAAATTTTGATGTTCAACTCCTCTCTATCAAAGATTTTTCCAACACCTATGAGGTGATTTACTATGTGAGTAAATATTTTATGCACATCTGTTATGGTTTCTTCTTTTAGCATTATGAACAACTCGTATTCTTGAATCAAGGCATGCTTCCTTGCTCTCTTCACATCAATTGTTCCTTCATGAGTTACCTCCAAGATGTCCCACATTTCCTTTGCTAAAGAACATTGAGAAACTGTGAAAAAATCATCAGAACATAATGCAGATGTTATAATACTTTTAGTTATGCAGTCATATTGAGTTTTTTTCCCTCAGTCTCAGTCCATTGTGACCAAGGATTTTCAACAAAAACTTTATCAATTTCATGTTTTGGTATAAAAGGCCCATTTATAATAGCATCCCAGATCTCTCAATCAATTGATTCAACAAAAAATTTCATTTTGACTTTCTAGAACTGGTAGTTTACTCCACAAAATAGTGGTGATTTGTTTATGGAGGCCCCCTCACCAAAAGGAAGTTTTTTAGTCATTTTAAGAACATAGTTTTAGGATCAAATCTTGAATAACACATAAAAACATAGCTCATGATTTCAATTGTTAAAATAGTTGGCCTAAAACAAGAAGGGTGAATTGTTTTTCAAAAGATTTTCACAAAAGATGGAGTCATATTGAAAACTTAATAAAATCAACAGATTGATTTCTTCATTCAATCGATTATAAAAATTACAACAAGTATATACACACAAAAAAAGTTTTTATGATTATTTAACCGATTGAAATGCAAAAAACTGTAAAAAAAACAGATAAAGTAGTTAAAATGGAGTGAAAAAAGATCTGCACAAATGATTTATACTAGTTCACTTTGACACTAAGCGCTACATCCAGTCATCAACAAAACCACTGAGAATTCACTAAACCAAACACAAATATTACAAGAGATACAATCAAGAGTATTGATCTTGAACCCTACAAGAACACACACTCTTAATCACTCAACAAAAATTTAGAAACCCTATCTGAATCTACTTCAACATAATACAAAGTAAGAATAAAAGTTTGAATACACTTGGATTTTTACAGATAAAGCACAAGAAAAATGCAAACCCAGAAAACCTTCTTCACAGCTCAAGAATAATCCAAGAAGCAAAACTCAATCTCCAGGAATGATTTCAAAACTTTTTTGTTTTTCTCTCTTATGAAATTCTTAGTTTAAAAATAATTAGATTACGTCCTTATATAAGGTTTTAATGATTACAAAAATAGTTTCATCATTTAATGAAAACATTTGTATTAAAATAAATTTGATTGGTTAAAGTAACAAAAATCTGTTAAAAAAATTTAATTGATTTTTCAATATAACTAATTGTTTTGTTTTAACAGAAGAAAAATCAATAGATTTTTAATCGGTTCCTTTATCGAAATAACTTGTTGATTTCACTTAATAGAAAATAAAAAATAAAAAAATTTCAAATATTTTTAAAAACATTAAGTATTTTTAATATGTTGATATGATAAATCAATCTATTAAAAATACTTACCATAGTCAGAAGACTTTAATAAAATTAATTTTAACAACTTAAAACTTGAATCAACTGATTAAAAAATACATTAGATTTAGAAAACAAAACTTTTAAAGGAGATAGTTTTTGAAGTGATTTGGACCATAATGTAATGCAAAGATATACATAAAAAACTACCTAGACACAGACACACAACTTCAAATCTTCATGACAGATTGGATTCATCAAAGCAAGATATACTTGGTCAACAAATCCAACAATGGGTATCAAAATCAAGGTCACAAATTCAATTTCCAATGGGGCAGTTATTCAAGGGGAGATTGTTGTAGGTTGCACAATTATCTTGTGACATAGGCCAAGTTGGCCAAGTCACAATCGAATCATGCCGCTTGGGCTATTACCCTCTTAAGTAGAAAGAGTTATGCCCTAACTATCAACTACAACTTTGGGCTAGTGGTTAGTAGTTGATCCAACAAATTATACCAAGAATTCTTCAAATCACCACTACAAGAAAATCATTGATTAGAAACCAATTTTAGAGACCAAAAATAGTTAGTTGTTATAGTGACCAAATTAGAAACCATTTTGGAGACTAAAAAAATTTTAGTTTCTAAATTAGTTTCTATTATAAATGATTTCTAAATTGGTATCTAATTAGCTATCAAGATTTTTGCTACCAAATTTAGAATCTAAATAATTGTAGTTAAAACCTTGGTTGCTAATTAGATACCAATTTAGAAACCATTTAATAATAATAGAAACTAATTTAGAAACCAAAAATTTTTTTAGTCTCCAAAATGGTCTCTAATTTGGTCACTATATATAGCAACTAATTATTTTTGGTCTCTAAAATTAGTTTCTATTTAATGATTTTCTTGTAGTGCACATCTTTATTATATCTAGGTTTGAGCTTTCAACCTCTTCTTAAGTCTCCAACTCAATTCAAATTTCTTTTTTACTATCTTAGAAATCTCATGTGTGGGTCTAATAGGCAGATTAAAACTGTAAAATAAGATAAGATAAACAAGTTATACAAGTTTGAAAAAAAAAAACAATTGATTTAGTAATCAAAAATTTGTTGTTTCTTAAATATTTTTTAGACCTAAATGATTTTGTTTATACCTATTAATGTTGACACTTTCAATTAAAGCATTTCGATCATATTGGGATGATGTTGGTAAAATAGTCTTAGTAGATGCAACATTTAGGCTAGGTAGTGTATGATGCGGGGATTTTCCTCTAAGCTCTAAGTGGTGGCTAGATGTAGATAGATTTAAAAAAGAAACCATGATTTGAAACGAACATGCACTGCCAAAAATTGTGTAAGTAATGGCAGTTTTAATATGGTGTTATTAAAAACTATCATAATTATCCGAATAATATGACACATTAATAAGTGTCACATTTTCTCTTCAAAATATGTCATTTTGAACTGCCACTTTATAAAATAGACCATTCTCACGTGATTTTCATTCCCTCCATCACATTACTCTTTTCTGAAAAAAATTTTCCCAAAAACTCTTCTTTGTGTTGTACTTGGAATCACCAAAAATTAGTTCATCAAACTTGCATTCCCAACTCTCAAACCCTCGTTTCAACCCTTGTTTTTCCTTCCTTGAACCCTTATTTGCATGTTATTATCATTGTTTTTGTTCATTCACTATTGAAGAAAAAAGGCACTAATATGGGTTCCTAAGGCTTTTTTTTCATGGTAAGATTCAAATTATTCTTTACCTTTGTGAAAGTGATTTCGTTCAATAGCGTTGTTTGATTTATTGATTCTAATTGAAATTTTCCTGTAAATGAGCGATTATAGTGAGGGTTAGTGTGTTGAACGATGGATAAATTTTTCCAATATCTGGTTTTGAGTTTGTTGGTGTTGGTGCTTCTCGAGTTCGTGATTTGTTCAAGAAGGCCAAAGAGAATTCCCCTTGCATTGTCTTTGTTGATGAAATTGATGTTGTTGGAAGACAAAGAGGAACTGGAATTGGTGGAAGGAATGATGAAAGAGAGAAAACCATGAACCAACTTTTGACAGAAATGGATGGTTTTGAGGGTAATACTGGTATCATTTTCATTGTAGCAACTAACATGACAAATATATTGACTTTGCCTTATTGAGACTAGGACGGTTTGATAAACATGTATGGGTTATATTATGAAATGCCTAATGCTTTTGTTAATGAGTAAATTATTGAACATCAATGCTTTTACAAGTAACAATTGATGTTCCAGATATACAGGAAGGATTAAAATCCTAAAGGTTCATGGTCGCAATACAAAGTTTGATATGGTGATGTTTCTTTTGATGTGATTGTCATGAGAACGCCTGGTTTTAGTAGAGTTGATCTTGAAAATCTTTTGAATGAGGATGCCCTATTAGTTGGTCGACATGGAAAGACAACAATTTCCTTTAAAGAGATTGATGATTCTATTGATAGGATTGTTGTTGGAATAGAAGAAATAGTGATGGTAGCTGGGAAGAGCACAAGTTTAGTAGCATATCATGAAGTTTGTCATGCTATTTGTAGGTGAGAAATTTAACTTTCATTTTTGTCTTTTATGTAAATGTTTCAAGATTGCAATCATAGCAACAAATTTTGACTGCATGACTTTTTATGTAACACATAATATATTAGCTTAAGTAAGAAAAACTACCACTATTAAGCGTTAAGTGGCATCATTTAAAAACCATTTTTGTATACAATTCCCCAAAGTTTGTTCTGAAACACGGTAGAGCTTGTTTGCAAAACTTTGACTCCTAGGACCCAAAGGTAATGCTCACTATATACCACCCCACTCAATGATTCTAGAAATCTCTGGCTTGTAATCTCAAGTGAGGGTTTTTATAAGTGATTCATGCGTTCTTTATCTTTGTTTTATTCTATTTCAGGTATTGCCCAACATACAAGGCTTGAAACTGAAACTAGTCTAATATTTACAGTTTGGAAGAATGTCTTCTGTTGTGTCTCTTCTCTTAGCTTGATCTATGGTGGTTGGATATGTCTAGATGGTCCTCCATTAGGTAACTTCAGCTTTAATAATATTTTGTGTGTTTTGAATGTGTGAGACAATTATAAAATTCTTTCCTTCTATTCCCAAAATGTGTACTTTGAAGCATTAAGTCTTCTAGTCTCAAATATATGTTGAAAACTACTTTGTTGTTCGTTCTTTAATGCAGTAGACACTTTAAAAGGAAACATTCTTTTTGATGTAGTCTTTGTGTCTTAAAAATATATTTGTTCTTTCAAAGTGTTTCTTTATCTGTATAAAACCTGAACGTTGATATTTCTTGAGTTATTATTGTTTGTAGATGTATGTTTCTCTTTGGTATTCAAATTCCTTGGGTCTAATAGTATGCTTAATGTTCAACGGTGAGGAACGATTGTAGATTTTCCATAGGACATAAAAGAGACCAAAAGCTGATTTCATGTTTCTGGACCCTATTCAGCCAGCCATAGGACTCAATTGTCACAGAGCTCAGAGTTGAGATCATGGTGAATATTGCATCTTAATGCAGAGGTAAGATCATAATAGTGGCTCACTGCTCTAGATAAATAATTGAGGACCATATTCACTTTAAGGCCACCATACAAGCAACTAAGAGCAGAAGATCAACCTTAAAAATATATAGAAGATATACCTGCCTTAGCTTGTATAAATTTGTAAATAGTAGAATAGTCTTTCTTTTGGCTTTGGATTTTTGAGCCAACTTTTAGAATAGGTTAAAAATAACTCAAAGGCACTCTAGAAACCTTCACTTAACATTTAAGCAAAGGTTTCTAGAGCACCTAAGGAGCTTGGACAATCATGAGCTTGGCTTTACCTTCACCATAGTTAAGTTTAACTTAGCTAAGGTGAAGGGATCTAAGAGGCACAGTTCAGAGACTATTAAACTTATAAATAAGAGGCTCATATCTTGAAAAATTCATATTTGGATGAAATGAAATGTGTTTCTGAATTTTTAGCACACTTTCTCCAGTTCTCTCTTTGCTTGATGCTTTCAAGCCTAGTGCAAACCCAAGGAAGTTGGCTTAACCTCTTCCTTGAACCTTGCACCTAAAAAATACCACGCCTATTCATCTCCTCCATTTCCATTCGATGCAACCTTCATCAAAGACTTCTGCTTCCTTCATCAACCTTCATCAAAGACTTCCGCTTCCTTCATCAACCTTCATCAAAGACTTCCGCTTCCTTCGTCAACCTTCTTCAAAACACAAGAACACAATTGCATCGATAACTTTGCACAAGGAATCGTCTTTGTTTTGTCAAAATAGGAATAGAGATTTTGAATAAAGAGCATAACATTTATAAATAATAATAACAAAGGAGATTCACAAGGTTATTCCAATTCCAACATATGTACTATATTTATATATATATATATATATATATATATATATATATATATATATATATATATATATATATATATATATATATATATATATATATATACACTGCAATGATTATTTACATTTCTCCTCTCAGTTATTTTTTAACATTTCATCTCTCAGTGATTGTCTAACATTTCACCTCTCAATCTAAATATATAGTATTGTTATTATTTTTTTTGCTATTAATATTATTATTTACATGAAAAACCCTTCAAAATACAAAACCACTTCATTATAAAAGATAATCTTACTATGATATCATTAATTTCCTATTGGTACAACCCTCAACTGTACTACAATTGACTCAGTTCGCTTCCCAAGTAAAAAGAGTGGGATTAATGATTAAACAAGAAATATATTTTTATAAACCGACCATGAGTGTGGTTGGCTGGTTACAAATTACACTCTAAACTAAAATACTAAGGTATCAAAACAATTAAATGAATGGGGAGTTGATAATGTCATAATTTAGTTATATTTTATACAAATAGATAGACACTTATGGACTTTATTTAATTGATAAAATAGTTACAATTCAACGTCTAATTTGGGAATATTAACCTTTTTACATATTTTTGGATTATGAGATGAATAAAAATGATTTATTCTCAATTTTGTGTCATTTTCAGGAATTTAAGGAGATATGAAATAAAAGGATATATTATGAATGAATATGCCACTTAGCTCAAGCCCAATTAGGTTAAATAGAAGGTGTGAGGCATAACCCTACACATCATTGGGATCATTGGAAGGAACCAAAGGAAGGAATCCCTAAAGGAGGCAGCCGTTACGGAGAAACGCTCTGGATCATCTTTTCTTGTTATCCATGCTTGTAATACCCACCATGAGTGGCTAATTCTTTTCTTTGGGATTATGAGTAATCTGTTAAAACTCTTGTGTATTGAGGTGATATTTATGTATAATATTCAATTCTTAATTGATGATTGGTATTATCATTTTATTCTCAAAGCTAGAAACTATTCATGATTTTGATCCTTAGATTTGACTAGAAAGTACTTCTAAGCATCTGACCTGAATGATAATGCTTAACATATTTAAGTGCTAGGAATAGATTTGAAATGTTAATTGCTTTATAACATCTGTTCGAAATGATAAGGAGTTTTTATAAATATGTGAAGAATCAATATTTATGAGACTCTCTTAATAATTTTGTATGTGAGGAATCGATATGAATGGATTTTATATGTGTATCAATGTCAATCAAGATGGAATATTATATGTTTTAAACTACAAACGAGTAAGAAGGATTAACCCCACTCCCAATTTTCTTAATTGAATTATTTTACTTATTTACTTTGCTTTTATTTAATTTTTATGCAAACTATTGTCAATATCAAATCATATCAAATTATTGTACATATTCTTATACTTAGTTAATGCTACGATTAGGATTTTAAATAATTGTTCGTTATAGATTCGATATCCGTCCTTAGGGACAAATTATTACTTCTAACTCGATATACTTGTCGTAAAAAAAAAAAGAGTTATCAAGTTGCATTGATAACCTTGCACAAGGAATCGTCTTGGTTTTGCCAAAATAGGAATATGGATTTTGAATAAAGAGGATAACATTTATAAATAATAATAACAAAGGAGATTCATAAGGTTATTCCAATTCCAACATCTATGCTATATTGATATATATATGCTTTAGTGATTACCTACATTTCACCTCTCAGTTATTTTTTAACATTTCATCTTTTAGTGATGGTCTAACATTTCACCTCTCAGTCTAAATATCTAGTATTGTTATTATTTTTGTTTTTATTAATATTATTATTCACATAAAAAAACCCTTCAAAATACAAAACCACTTCATTATAAAAGATAATCTTATTGTGATATCATTAATTCCCTATGGGTACGACAACCCTCAGTTGTACTACAATTGACTCAGTCTGTTTGCCGAATAAAAAGAGAAGGATTTGGCTAAACAAGAAATATATTTTTATAAACCCACCACGAGTGTGGTTGGCTGGTTACGAATTACACTTTGAACTTAGCTACTAAGGTATCAAAACAATTAAATGAATGCGGAGTAAGTGGGTAAACCAGCTCAAGGTAGCCCCTTTGAGGGATGTTAGGAAGACTTATATAGAATTGCGTCTTCCAAAGTGTACAGGCTAACCTATATGATGTAGATGCCAACTTGCTCACATGGATCCATCATGCCATCATACCTAACTAAGGTGGGATTCTTTCCATTGGCTGGAAGGAATGTCTCTGTGATCCCGAAGAGATGTCGGTAGGATGATGCACCAAATGTTGTATGAGCGGAGGTGCGTGGACTGTTTTTTGTCATTTGATAGTTGTCAACTTCATGGCTTCCTAAAAAGGGTGGATGACTAGATTCGACAGGTTCTCTTTGTTTCGGTTTGGGATTTAGTGGCATGGTACCCTTACCTTCCAGTCTTCGCTTCATGTGAGCATTTTTCAACTTTTAAGTATGCATTTTCTCAACATTTTTTCTCTTCGAGTTCTTTAGTTCCTTTTAGAGTTATGCAAATAATGCATTTCATCTAAATGATTCTCTAGTTCTTCTAGGGCAAGTCTATCATTGCTCGTTATTTTTGCGTGTGGTAACCGCATGGTCCTTTGCGAGGTCCTTCCCAAATCACAATGGGGGTCAAAATGTTCTTACAAGACTGACATTACCTTTATAAGGTCATGTGGGAGTACCTGCAAAGATACTCTGACACTCAAGTCAATATGTTTGGGTAACCGTTAATGTAATAATAGGATAAGCAATAGTATCTGTGTTCAATACCTTGGGGTAGTTGTCTATATTCATTATTCTTAATGGGTCTTTACCTAGATGTGACCTTGGGGGTGACTCCATCTTATTCTTAATCTTGGTTTAGTCGTTGTTTAGTCATGATGATTAGTTTTAGATGCTTATTATCGTTTGATTTCTAACATAGACATTTTAAGACTATGTTGAGGTGCTCTCGACCTTGCCTAGTATTTCTTGACAAGATTAGTCTTCTCAATCTTGTTTGATACTTCTAAGTCTTACTTTGTACTTCTCAGTAAGACTAATACTTCTCGATCTTGTATATTTCTCAGCAAAACTGATACTTCTTAGTCTTGTCTGGTACTTCTCAATCTTGTCTGGTACTTCTAGATAAGATTAGTACTTCTCAACCTTACTTGTACTTCTCAACCTTGTTTCATACTTCTTGACCTTGCCTATTTCTAGTTTATTAGAGCATTTAACATCCGCCTGAACGTTCTCGGTTTATGAGCCGTGTAGAAGATATTCAGTATCTAGTAATTTAAACGTAATTGAAACATTGATTGAGCAGCTATTTGAAGGAGATGATTCTTAACTTTTTCTTAGTAATGTTAGTTTGTGTTATTGATTAACATTATCTAGTGAATGTTATAGCAAGTTGACACGCTTATCAAGAATTAAGAACACATGAGTAACAAGATCTTTGTAAAAGGATCACGCGGATTCTATATGCTATTGTGCTTACTTGAAATTGTACGCAATGTTGACATCGCCTAATAAGACTGAGGCCAAAGTTTCGTCAACTTTTATGACTTAAACAAAAGCTAACTTATAGTCCTTAGTCCCTCTTTCGGAATTAGGTTCCAGTCACACTACCCAACAATGACTAAAATTATAAATTAAAATTTTGTCATACTTTATGCACTTCAACTATTCAAGAAGTTTATTCAACATTTTTATACGTTTAACCACGTATCATGAGTTTAATTTACCAGAAAAGTTTAATATGACATTTGAGAATCCAAAACATCATTTGTGAATGGAATTCATACAAAAAAAAAAATCAACTCTCAACTACATTATTTTATTTTTCAAGATAAGAATATCTCGAAACACTTTTAAATAATAAGTATTAAAATGAAACAAAATTCTCCAAGACAAAATTAGTGTAATTTATAAAAAATTTGCATATAATTTCTTAAATTCTTACTTTTTAATTTGTGTATGAGTTCATTTTAGCTTATGAATAAGTGTTTTTCGCTTATTTTTCTAAGAATGTTCATGAATATCCAATCACATTTTTATTAGAGTTAGTTGTTGGCCTTTTAGGGTAGATTTTTTTTTTATGTAGTGAGAGACCTAATATACTCAAGAAGTGTGTTTGTTGTCTCTAGTATTGACAAATTGCATTCATGATTATACGTTTCACACCTACACAAGTTTTTGTGCATGGGAGTAATAATATTCTGGATTCATGGGAGCATTGGGTTATGGTAAGATGGTTTGGGATAACCAATCGTATCTAAAAATAAGAGTAATTATAAAACATATTATTAAATAAAAAATAATTTTAAATATTAAAAATAATTAATTATTATATTGATTAAAATTAGATATTATTTTAGAAACTATCAAAGTTATTAGTATTTAAAGTAATTTTTATTATTCATAAAATATATAAATTAGTTTTAAAATGTATAAATTTTGTTAATAATAAAAACTATTTTAGATATTAATAGTTTTTTTTCTCTAAAATAGTATTTATAGAGTGATTAATATTTTTTTTAAAATTAATTTTATTTAATATTTTTTTTAATAATGATTACATTTTATTATTATCTTCAAGTTTCACTATGTACAACATTTTGCTCATTTCTTAGCCAAAACTGTATTTACACTTTATTTCCTGGTCTCAAGTAAAATATTTTGATCATTCTTTAATGAGCAAAGACTATTCAGCAGTTGGAGATCTTAAGGTAGCTAATATCATCTTGCATTATAAAAAAAAGGTAATGTTTACACTAAATTTTGTTTTAAAAAATGTCGTCTTACATAAGAGCAAAAATATTTTCTTACATATATATATATATATATATATATATATTAAATTAATAAAATGTTATATATACATATTATAAATTGATAACCTATATATTATCAACTTATTTAAAATAAATTATTACATTAGTCCTTGACAATATAGTGATTTGCTTCTTCTCAGTAAGTACTGACTTAAGCTAAGGACAAATCTAGGTTAATGACTGAGGAGAATTTCTCCTACAAACTTTTTAATATTAGGTGTAGAACTATAAAATGTTTCCATAATTTAAAATATAGTAAAAATAAGTCAATTTATAATATAAATATTCTTGACCGTACTCTTTTTATTTCTTCAATTAGATATTTTTAATGCTATTTATTTCCTTTCTGTATATGTATTTCACACAATATTTGTATAATTAATAAATAAAATATCTCTTAACTATGATATATCTGTGTAAAATTGTCTCCAGAAACAAAATCTGTCACCGTCAGAGTTTCATCATCCTTAATGGATTTACCAAATTTGGTTTGTGTGTAGAAGACTTAGAAGATTAAAATAATAATTTATGAAGCAATTAAAACTGTTTATTAGCTTATAATTGAAGTATGATGAACAAATGTGTGAGTGGTTTGAAAAAATGGATGCAGAAGGATGAGAGTGAGTAGTATTAAAATATCTACAGAGGAGTGAAGGGGACAAGGAAATAAAAGAAAGCAATGGTTTGGGACCATAACATGGTTGAAATCTTATGTGGGACCAAACAAATAAAATCTTTGTGGGTCCCCTCTCCTACTGATTGTAGAGTGGAATAGATCTTGTGTGAATTGCGAATCTGTTCCCATCAAGGGGTTTACCTACTTTATAGGTGTTACTGATTGCGTTTCTTCAAAATCTCTATCTTTAAGATTGAGTAGGGGACCCAATTCTTCTCTTTTTTTCTCCTTCTATGTCTTAAACCTAATCACATAATCAACCTTCTGGATTACCTTTTATATCACGTTTCTTCTTCACTTTTTTTTTTCTTCAAATGTTTTAAAATTAAAATAGACTTCACATTTGGCTGCCATTATAACTTTTAACAAAATATTTTAATATCAAGCAAATCATATTATAAAAATTATATTCAAATCTTTAATCCTATTAGGTATTATTTTCACAATGAATAACATACAAATCTAAAATAATATCAGTATTTTTTTTATTAAAAACAATGTGACATTATATTAAATATGAGGAATTTAACCAAATTCAGGCAAAGAAAAATATCAATTTATAATAGAATATATATATATAATAAAGATAAAGATAGATAGAGAGGGAAAAATACAAATAGATAAACCGAAGGAGGAACAGTAGAAAATGGATCAATTTGATACTCAAATTGATAAAAAGAAAAGCACGAGTTTCAAATTGGCAGATTATGAGGTCGGACCAATTCACAATTTGTTTTTATTTAAGTGTGAGTGATTTCTGATTGAAAATTGCTAGTATTGAAAATTTGTTTTTTTAAAAATATTATATAGTATTTTAAGTAACAAGGTATAAAAAATTATAATGACTAATAAAAATAAAAAAATTGACAAAATAATATGTATCTAAATGTTATTTTTATTTATTTAAGAATACATTGTATTAAATTAAAAATACTAAAAGTAAATTTTATATTATATTATATATAAAAAATGAATTTTATAACTTGTTAGACATCTAAATGTCTACTGATAATACTAAAGAACCTGAGTTTAAATAGTAATTAAATATAATTAAACATTCAATTAATTATTTTTATATCTCAACATACTAATACAAATGGATTGATTTGATACGTTAATAACATAATTATGCATAAACACATAATATAAGAAGTGTTTATGGAAATTGTTTCAACGAGAACGTCATTTTATCTCATCTAATAAAATGTAGTGATAATTTTGAAATTAATATAATGATATAGACTACGATTTAAGGTAAATTATAATCTATTATTCAAATTTTGGACATAGACTACGGTTATTAGGTAAAATCATCGTTTATGTGTTGTTTATTCTAACTCAGTTGGACAATGCATGCTTCACTACGCGTTCATTTTCGTTCTCTTCCTCACACTTTCTTCTTTCCTGCATTGTCGTTGTCTTATTTTCCCTTTCTCCATTGACCTTCCATATTGCTTCCTTCCTTATTGGGTTTCTATTTCTAGGGCTTCTCCACTGCGTTTTGATCTCCTCCACATCTAGCCTTGTCCCTCCCGCGTCGTCGTTGTCCACCACAACCAAGTTAGTAAAGTTTTTATTTTATATTATTATATATTTATTTATTTTTGCTTTTCCAATTTTTTTAAATTTTATTTTTTTAGTTATTATTAATTTATATTGGATTTGATGTAGAGTTATTATTTTTCATAAGGTTATTATATTTTAAATTATAAGTATAATTTAGTTTAGTTTAAATTGTTAAATTGGAATTGTTAGGTTAGAATTATTAATTAGTTAGATTATTAGTTATATTTGTAAAATTAGATTTGTAAATTGTAATTAGGGGTGGTTATGGATTGGATTTTTCAAAATCCAATCTAGATCCAATAAAATGGATTGGATTTAAAATTCACATTCATTTTAACAAGATCAAATTTATTTGGATTTTTTCAAATTCATTTAAAATAGACTAAATCTAGATTAAATTCACTTTGTCAATTATATTAAATCCATCTCGATCTGGGCCATGGTCGACTCAGCTCGACATGGGTCTAGGCCCACTCGGCTCGACATGGACTTTGGCCCACTCGGCTCAACATGAAACCTAGCCAACTCGGCTTGACAAGGTTCCGAGCTGACTCGACCTGAGCTAGGACCGACTCGACTTGACCTGGGCCTTGGTCGACTTGGCTCTACGTGCCCAGTGCCGACTCAACCTTGCCCCAAGGCGACTCTACTCGACATGGGCCCGGGTGCCCACTCGATCTTGGCCCAGTGATGACTCGCCTTGGGCCTGGGTCGACTCGACTCAACATCTGCAAAGGTCAACTAAGCTCAACATGGGCGCGGGCCAACTGTGTTAGACATTGGTCCGGGTCGACATGGGTCTAGTTTAACACGGCTCGACATTGGCTCGGACTAACTTGGCTTGATATGGACCCAGACCAAGGCTGGACATCGGCCCGGGCCGTCTTAACTCGACACTGGCACGGGCTGACTCAGATCAACATCTGGCTAACTTGGCTCGACATCAGCCCAGACCATCTCAGCTCGACATCGGCATGATGT
This sequence comes from Phaseolus lunatus, assembly GCA_013389735.1. Lineage (NCBI taxonomy): Eukaryota > Viridiplantae > Streptophyta > Magnoliopsida > Fabales > Fabaceae > Phaseolus > Phaseolus lunatus. The sequence continues at coordinate 41,486,723 of CM023864.1, read as the reverse complement.
GAGTTGAATTTTAGATGTTTTCATTTAAGGTGACACTTTACTTTAGGATTGAGATTTTAACAATTTAGAGGTGAGACCTAAGGAAGATTCCCACTGGACACGAACTTAACCAAGTGGTTAAGTAAGTGTGAAGGTTCACTTCACAGAGGCAAAGATAAAATCAAATTATGGTGATAGATGAATGCAAGCGGAAAAGAAAAGCTATGAGGTAGCATCAATGGTGGACATAGCTGAACCAAATGATGACCCAACGCACATAATTAAGAGCAAAACCAAAACAAGGAAGATAAGTTAAGACAAGAAGGAAAATGGATAAGGAAATGGAAATGAGATGAGAGAAAGACTTATGGAGTGGTGGTGAGAATGGTTCACGCCACTTAGGGTATGGTAGTCACCAAGATAAGTGAAGGGCCACCACTTGAGAGTCTCACACTCCTCAAGATAAGACCAAAAGCAGAGGAACAACACCTCACTCAGAGCTCACACAATTTGTGCAGAGTTTCTTTACTTAATTTTCAACTTGGAAAATATAATGGGTAGGCTTCCTATTTATAGGTGAAGGAGTCTTAGAAAACAAGCAAGAGGGGTAGGATGAGAAAAGGAAAAAAATGGGCAGCCTTAGGGTTTGACTAAGTCAATCCCGCATCCTAGGCTTGTCCTTTTAGAAACTAGGTCAAAATGTCCTCCTAAAGAGCTAGTAACAAGCTAAAATGATAACTACACCCCCTATTATACTAAAGGCACCTTATTCTAGCCTATATTTGCTATTTGGACCCTCAAAGTGAGTCCAAATTATTTACAAGCATATTTTTGTGGAAAACAAGTAGGAAGAACTTCTGATATTCTGGTTTGTATCTGGCTCTTCTCCTGATGATGCTTTCTCAAGGTTTGGTGGGGCCCGACTTTGTATACTGAGATGACTGACCTTTTTGTGAATTGCTTAAAGTGTACTTAGTCATCTGCTAATTGATGTGATTTGCATCAACATTGGCCCAGACCGTCTTGGCTCGACATCGGCCCAAGCTGACTCGGCTTGACATTGTCCAGGACCGACTAAGCTTGACATCATCCCGAGTAACATGGGTCTGAGTCGACTCGGATTGATATGGGTCTTGGCCGACTTGACTCAACATGGGTCTGGGTCGACTCAGCTCGACATAGGTCTGGGCCAACTCGGCTCAACATCTGTCCGGACCGACTCAGCTCTACATCGACCCTAACTGAGGCTTAACATCAGCATGGGTCGTCTCAACTCGACATTGGTCCGGGCCGACTTGGCTCGACACCGACCCGAACCAACTTGGCTCGAAATCGGCCTGGGCTGACTAGGCTCGACATAGGCTTGGGTTGACTCGACTCGACATTAACCCAAGCCGACTTGGCTCGACATTGACTCGAACCGACTCGTCTTGACATTAGCCTGGGTCGTCTCGGCTCGACATAGGCCTAGGCCAACTTGGCTCGACATCAGCCCAGACCGACTCGGCTCAACATTGGCCCAGACCGACTTGGCTCGACATTGGCTTGGGCCATCTCGACTTGACATAGGCTCAGGTCGACTCGACTCGACATTGACTTGGGCCGACTTGGGTCGACATCACTCGTGCTATCTCGGCTCAACATTGGCCCAGGTCGATTCGACTCGACATTAGCCCGAGCCGGGACTGACTCGGATCGACATCGGCCTGAGTTGACTGGAGTCGACATCGTCCCGGACTAACTAAGCTCGACATGGGCGCAGGCCGACTCGGATCGACATGGGTCCGGATCGACTCAAATTGACATGGGATACTTAGAAAATACTTAGAATTCTTGACCATAATGGGATATTAAGAAGGGATATTTAAAAGTGGTTGGTGCACCTGTGGTAGCCAAAGTGACTTATGCAGTCATTGTATAATCTTTATTTGATTAGTGGAACCCCTTAAGAGTTACTCAAGGAAGTACAAAACATAGTCCAAGTGTTAAGGATTGATGAGTACATTTTTGTTCACACTTAGAGTGTTTAACATTGTCTTTCTTAGACTGTAATTGAGAATAAATTCATTGTTGTAGATAAGATTTACCTAATCAAGATTAATTAGTTATTAATTGAGATTATTAGCTAAACTTGGATTTTAAGCATATTGATGGAGGACTATTCAGTCACCACACCAACTCAAGCTAAGAGGAATGAAGAAGAGGAAGCATAAAAATATAAATCTTAGTCTTAATAGCCTCGTCTATACATGTATGAGTAGTTTAGGTTTTTACAGCTTTGTATTCTAGGTTGAACTATTTTCGAACTTTGTATTTTGAGCTGAGTAGAGTAGATTTTTCTGGGTCAATGCCATAGAGGAAGACTTACCACCTTAGGAAAGGAAGCTACATGCCTAGCTTTAGTTGAAGTTTAAGCTCCAAGATAAAACTAGAAGGCTTAGGTGGTAAGACTACTCTAGCAAGCTTGGCTTACAAGTTACATGAAACTTAGGCTGTAAGCTACACTCCTCTATAAATAGGCAGTTGCTCATTGTCTTTTTCATACTTGTTTTGAGTATTGAAGTGCTGCCAAATTTGATTCAGCCTCCTCTTTCTAAGTATCTCTTTCTCTTGCTATCACTTGCATGGTGAACTAGCCTAGGGATTTAGCTTGAAGTTCGCCTAACCTATTCAAAGCTTCTTATTCTCCTTGCATACACAACCCATGATCATTATGTAGGTACAATTGGCTTTAGAAGGGAGGTTGAATGGAGTGTGAACTCAATTTTCTATTTTATCCTTTTTGAATGAATCACAAATTATAAAAGATTAGCGGTAGAGAAAAGTATACACAAATATTTATACTAGTTCACCCCAAACTCTAAGGCTACGTTTAATCCCCTTAAGCTCCCTGCTTAAGAGCCTTAAGTATTATTCACCTCTCTCGGTAACAGTTATTCTACACCTCTTAAGCTACACAATTATTCTACAACTCTTTAGGTAACAAGTATTCTACACCTCTTCATGTACATAAGTATTTTACACCTCTTCAGGTACACAAGTATTCTACACCTCTCTAGGTGATCTTAATCTCCCCCTGAGATTAAGACCTCTCAACAAGTGAGAGAAAAACTCGGCAAAAGAGCAAACAATGAAATCTCACAAGATAAACTTCACAAAAGAAGGATTTTCAATATAAGGTGCACTCCCTAAACTATGAATGCTCTAAAAGGCAACCTCCCACCACAAACCCTCAAATTCACGGGTCTCATCCAAAACCTCTCAGTCACAGTCCTAATAGACTCATGTCACAACATTTTACAACCCCGCATTGTCCATCACCTCCATCTACTCATCTCACCCAGTCCCCCATTTACAGTCATGGTTCGAAATGGAGCATTTATCACGTGTCAAGGCGTTTTTGCCTCAATTAATATCGCTCTCCAAAACATTACCTTCACAATTCCTCTTTACCTCCTCCCAATTGAAGGAGTTGATGTAGTTTTAGGGATTGATTGGTTGCATACCCTAGGCCTGATTACAGTTGATTTCTCTATCCCCAACATAGCCTTCAATCACCTCAATCAACAGATCACTCTAAAAGCCACCACACCCACAACATCAACCCCAATTACCTATCATTAATTCTGCCAACTCCTTTCCACCAAAGCCATGACGTCCCTCCATCTTTTATCCATTGACACACCATCAAATTCCTCCCTGCCTTTAGAAATCAACATACAAACCCCATCCTCCCCTTTATACTCTCTGCCCTTTTCAATAAATCCATTTTCAAATTCCTCGAGGCTTACTACCTCCACGACCCCACAACCACCACATACCTCTCCTCTATAACACTTCCCCCATCAATGTTAAATCCTATCGCTACTCTCACTAAAAAAAACACCATCTCTACCCCTCATTCAAGTAATGCTCCACGAAGGTATTATCAAACCAAGCACTAGCCCTTTCTCCTCCCCTATTCTTTTGATAAAGAAAAAAGATGGTCAATGGCGCTTTAGCATAGACTACAGAGCCTTAAATGCAGCCATAATCCATGACTGTTTCCCCATTCCCACCATTGATGAATTGCTAGATGAATTGGGTTCAGTTACTGTTTTCACTAAGATTCACTTATACTCTGGATACCATCAAATTCGCCTCACCCCCACAGATACTCACAAAACAGCCTTCAGAATAATGGATGGACACTATGAATTTCTAGTAATGCCTTTTAGCTTGACAAATGCACCATCGACTTTTTAAGCAGCAATGAATGATCTCCTAAGGCCTTATCTCATATGGTTTGTTCTTTTTTTTTTATATATATTTTAGTTTAGAGTCCCACACTGCATGACCACCTAACTCATTTAGAAATTATTTGAGAATTATTATAACAACATCATTTCCTTGCTAAGCTATCTAAATGCAGTTTCGCTACAACCTAAGTTAGCTATATGGGCCACCTGATTTCATCTATAGGTGTGGCACCAAACCCATAAAAAATTCAACCAATCACAAGTTGGCCACAACCACGTACACTCACGGATTTAAAAGCTTTCCTCGGCCTGACTAGTTTTTACAGAAAATTTGTTCAACACTACTCCACTCTCGCCTCTTCGCTTACCGATTTATTACAACACAAACAATTTACATGGACATTAGTAGCACAAAAGGCTTTTCAAATATTACAATCACATATGAAAAAAATTACTACACTACGGCTTCCAAACTTCTAGCAACCCTTCACCATGGAGACAGACGCCTCTGTCGTAGCCGTAAGGGTCATCCTCAGCCAAGACAACCATCCCATAGCTTTCTTCAGCAAAAAAAATGTGTCCCCATGATACAAACCATCTCGACAAACAAATGACTAAGGACACAATAGACACTTCACAATTAAGTCAGTCATCTCAGCATCCAAGACAAGGTCCCACCAAACTTTAAAAGACATGTTTATATAAATAAATTGGGCTCACTTCGGGGGTCCAAATAGTAGAATAAGTTAGAGTAGGGTGTGATGCAATCCTAGCTTGCATTGCTATGAGTCTTTTGTTTTGTATTTTGGGGTGTGAAATTTGGTGGGATTGGGGCTAAAATGAGTGAAAGAAATTGTGAAGTATTGGTGTATGGAGAATGATAATGAAGCTTAAGAGAGGTGAGGCCAACTCCTAAAAAGTTCTAAGCTAGACACAAAACTAGTGCTAGCAAAGAGTGAGCAAAGAAGACAAGATGTACACAAATTTGGACAGCAATTCTTTAATCAATTCTAAGCTCCTTTACAAAGGGACTAGCACTTGTACTTATAGTGCTATGGGCAGCCAAGGTGCAAGCTTTGACCTTAAAAACTCTTTACTCATAAAAGGACAAGTGACTCTCTCTAATTGGAGCAAATTCTCTCAAATTAGAGGTTGACAAGTTTCCTCCTCTAATTGGAGAGAATCATCTCCATTCCCATGAAGACAAATGTCTTTTTGGCTTTGGTGGGAATCCTCTCCATTAAGGAGATGACATGTGGACCTTTATGCCTTCTTTGCCACTCCATGCTTTCTATTTGCACTCTAGTAATTTTTTTGTGCACCCTAGATGGTCTAAAGTTGCATTGGGTCCAAGGAGGCCCAATTGCAACTCTAGCTAAACTCTTTCTTTTTCTATTTACATCATACTCTAATTAGTCCAAAACATGGCCCATGAAAATTGGTCCAAGACAATGGCCGAAATACAAGCCTAAAATAAAGTCTATACTACTTTGTACAATTTTTACAAGACTAAGAAGAAGAAAAAGACTTTACAATCTCTTCAGTAAGTCTCAATCTTCGTCTATCTTCTCAGCAGAAAGTTTTGAGGTCGGATGGTTTGCATTAGGGTGTGCTCAGTAATTTGAGTAGGGTGTGCTTAGTAATTTGGGCTTGTGCCAAGCCCACCTTTCATGACATATGCACCTAGGTTTAGGGCTTCTTTGACCTACCTTCTAGAAGATTTCTCACAAATGACACCCCTACCCCTCTCACTCTTACTCCCCAAGTCACTCTCTCCTATATAAAAGGTGCCTTGCCTCATGTATTTTTACATTTTATTTTGAATAGAAAAGAAACTTAGTCAGAGTGTTTAGTGAGCTAAGTCTCCTAAACGTTCTTGGGTCTTATCTTGTGAGTGTAGTGCACTTCAAGTGGGGGCTCTTCATCACTCATCTTGGAAGTTCCCATCCTTCCTATTGACGTGATCCATCTTCCATTCCATAAGCTTTCTCTAACTCTCATCTTTTCCTTTTTTTGTTCCATTGCGCCATTCCCATTCCTTTTCTTCTTTCCTTATTCGGTTTCTATCTTGTGTTCCTTCTCTTTAAGTTATTTAATTTCTGCACCTTCATCATCATAATCACCATACTTGTGTTTTTTTCTTTGCCCTCTAGAAGTGCACATTCACACTTATTTAACCACTTGGTTAAATTCGTGTCCAGCGAGAATCTTCTTTGGGTTTCTCACCATATTCTTCCTAAAAAAAAAACTCATAAACAAAGTGCCACCATAAAATGTGCAATCCTAAAATCAACTCACATCACCCCGCCTCCAATCCGCATTAGTTTAAGTCCAAGAAATGCATGCCATTACAAAAGCAATTAAAAAGTGGCGTCAGTATTTAGTAGGAACACATTTCACCATTTTCACATACCAAAAAAGCTTCAACACCTTGTTATCCCAAACAATCCAAACCCCATAACAGCAGAAGTGGACTGCCAAGTTACAAGGATATGACTTTAAGATAGTTTACAAACCTGGCAAAACAAATGTCCTGGCTGATGCCCTTTTCCGCCAAGAATTTGCTCCCAAGCCAATGTTTTTGTCTATCTCTTCTCCCATGTTGACCATCTTCCAAGACCTCCAACAATACTTCTCCACCACTAACGGCCTCCAAATAATACAACAGTACACTCACAATCAACCTTCACCATCCTTATTCCACACATGCAAAGGACTGTTATTTTTTCGCAACAAAGTTATTTTTTCCAAAGGCCAACAATTTTCACCAACAGATCCTCCAAGAATGCCATGAATCCCCCATTACAGGTCACTCAAGTTTAAAGCCCACATTGGCACGAGTAGCCGCATCCTTCTACTAGCCAGGATGGACAAAGGATGTCAAGACCTTCATACAACAGTGCTCCACATGCCAATGCAACAAGTACCTGCCCAAAAAAAAACTCAAGGGTTAATCCAACCTTTGCCAATACCAGCTTAAGTGTGGGAAGACTTATCCATGGATTTTATTACACACCTACCTTCATCCGCAGGGCACACCGTCATTTGGTTCATTTGTGATCGACTCACCAAATATGTCCACTTCCTCACGCTTCTAACCTACTACACAGCTTAGAGTATTGCACAAATATTCTCTAGCGAAATATGTTGCCTTCAAGGGATTCCCAAATCCATCATGTCTGACTGTGACCCCATTTTTATTAGCAACTTCTGGAAAAACTTGTTTCAAGCACAAGGCACAACCCTCAAGTTCAGTTCATCATACCACCCCAGACAGATGGTCAAACAGAGATTAGAAGCATACCTTTGTTGTTTTACTAGTGACCACCCCAACTTGTGGTATCACTTTCTTCACCTTGCGGAACTGTGGTACAACACACCCCATCATTCGGCCATAGGCACATCACCCTTCATTGCACTTTACGGTCGTCCACCACCATCCACTTTGGATTTGCTACATACCCCACGCTTTGGAACCACCGTGACCGAGCTCCTCCACTAACACACCATCATCTTACATGAATTGAAGAAACATCTCCAGTGCACGGGCCAACGCATGCGTGACAACGCTGACCACCATCGCTCCGACGTGTCCTTCAACGTCGGCGAATGGGTGTGGCTTTGCCTCCAACCGTACCGGTAGCACTTCGTGCCGTGGAACACCGTTCTTCACCTAAGCTCGTGCCACGCTACTCTGGCCCGTTTCAAATCCTTTGTCATATAGGCACGATGGTGTATGAATTCCGACTAACAGCGACTTCGAAGATCCACCCCATCTTCCATGCTTCGTTAGTTCGAAGCTACAAAGGGCCCCCACCCTCACACCTTTCAAACTTAAGTGCAATCTCTCTACCCACTAAAAATACCTCTAACTCAAACTCCCTCTCACCTAATTCCCTAACCACACCAACCCTGCCCACGGAAAATAACGTTAAATCAAACCCCCTCTCACCTAATTCCCTAGCCGCACCACCCCCCTTAGCCAATGGTCATCGATCACGTCAAAAGTTGCACGTGGAAAAGCACCTCGAGCCCCTCTCCCACTCAACAACCCAGAACACTCTTTTTACCCTCACAACTAACCCTAATATCAGCCCCACCAACCCACAATTCCCAAGCCACGTGGAAAGTCACCTCAAGCCCCTCTCTCACTCAACAATCCAGAATGGTCCATGATCCGGTCGGTCATCGGTAGTCGATGACGTCAGCAGCAGATGACCACGTGGGCCAGTCACAAAGCAACGTGTGGCATGAGATAGTAGATGAACCAGGGTGGAGATCGTTCAAGAACGGCGATCAGTGGTCAGTTACCGAGTGACCACCACCAGCAGATCATTTCCTACATGAGCGCCTGGAAGCAGAGCGCGAGGAGTGATGAAGCACCGATCAGTCATCGGTGCATGCAGAGCGATCAGTCATCGGGGGTTCCTTGCCAACACGTGTTAAACTGGGACCCAGGCTCCCAGTGAGAACGTTACCCAAGGACCTCGCATGATTCCATAAGGAGAGCACGACAACGTGAAGAAGCGCCATCTGTCATCGGTCAGGGTGACACATCGATCATTGGCCAGGATGAGACATCGACCATCGGTCAGGATGAGAGATACCTCGGTCATCGGTGCGTGGCGAGTGACGTCGGCCACGACGATGTGAATAACGCGCTAAGTCACTCCGAAGGGAATTGTAGTGGCCAGACCTCAGACGTCAGCCAGGGGCTGAGAGATCGATGAGCCCTCAGAAGGGTCGATCACCAAGAACAAGGGCGATGAGAGATCGCCAACAGGGGGACACATCGATCATCGGTACCCAGAGCCAGGGAGCGGCCTTAGTCACAGAACGACCATGCATGAGGCGGTGAAGGCACAGTTAGGTGCAGAATCCTGTTGGGACGAAAACCCGTCAAGGTTAGAGTTCCCAGTGAGGCTGCATGCCTGGCACGTGCACCGTGAAGATGTTCCCATAGAGTGAGTGCGTGCAGAGGCGCCCACGTGGTCGTTCTGCTAGACTTTCCACTCAAGTAGAGGAAACTTGCACGCAAGATACCGCAGAGAGTGGGTGATGGCAGTGCAGGGGTACTCAAGTGAGGCCTAGACGTAGCCAGTAGACCTCGAAGGTATATGGGTGGCAGAGAAACACTACACCAGGTACGCAATACGTAACCCAGAGATTACACAAAGAGAGTTTTTGGTGTTTCCTTGCCCAAAACTGACTTGAGCGTCGGAGCTACAGCGGCCGCTAGGGCGCCCCTCTGTGTTTGCAGGAACCGTTTGCTTCGTTCGAAGGAAAGCCAACCGGAGGAACAGACGCGGACGCGGGAGGAACGCGGAGCCCATCCACGTTTGAGTCCACCGGCGGGAACAGTCCACTTATCCTCACCACTAACCCTAATATTAGCCCCACCAACCCATAATTTCCAAGCCTAATTCAATATATTATCCCTACCGACTTTGAGGATAAAGCATCTCCACAAGCGGACGAAAATATTAAAGCATTGGGGCCCCGCGACAGCAAGCCCACTAGGCAGAAGAAGCAGCCCTCATAGATGAAAGACTATGTTTAGTAATTGATTAGAAGCAATGTCATGTTTAATGTTGGTTGTTGAGTCTTAAGGCCAAATGACTTGTATCAGCCCACATCATCTCCTATTAAGGTGATGAGAAACGCAAATAAAGACATGAAGAAAAGTTTCTTAACCTAGACTAGAATATTCAGAGTGTAATCTCCCTCTTTCTTAGTAGACAACAATAACCATAACCTATCATATGCACTGTGAGAATGATTTCTCTAGCTTTAGGTCTGAACGGTCTTCACAACGTTTTTCCATCATCTTCTCCTCTTACAGTGCTGTTGTTTGTCCATTGAAGATGCTATCACCCACAAAGTAAAAGAAAAACCTCTCACTCCACTCCCACCTTTTGGACAAGGTTCTCCTTCTCATGTCTTGGCCAACTTTGCGTCTGTATTTAAGAAAAAGAAATAGAAAAACTAATGTAGCTATGCCAACTCAACTATCACTTAAAGGATAATATATAAAAATTGTCACCTTAAGTTGTGGAAGTGGTGTTTGCAAAATCTATTGTACGAGTACCAACACTCGTAATATTTTATATGATACAACATTAAATTATTTGACAAATAGTATTCGTATCATATAATCGAATTCAACATCTTTAAAACTCATAAATTCATTATTAATGCACTAAAAATTCAACTCAAATTCTACTCAATAACCCAATACAACCCGTAAAATATGATTAGATTTAATTAGAACTTAGGTACAGTCAGCTTACACTCATTTGCACTCAAATAAATATGAGTAATAATAAATAAGGAGTTATGTCTTAGCCTCTCCAAATGTATAATCGGACACAACCAGAATAAGATTCTTGCGTCTCATGTTTGATCACCAAGACCAAAGAAAATTATGTTCACATCTATAATTAAATAAGTTACGAAAAGATTGAAATCAAAATACCTTATCGAATCGAACACTCCACCAAGATTTAAAACAATTGGTTAAAACGATAATGGGTAGCATGAAAACCGTAAGACATAACAAAATGCTTCAAAATGAAGGTGCAGCATATATGTGTCATCGTTGAATTTTTGGATTTTTCGTGATATTTTGTCTTCAAAATATATTAATTTTAATATTTTAAAATATATTAAAAAAATAATGTTTCAAAATCTATGTATTCTAAAGACATAGTAGAATAACAGCAACAAACACTCAATAGAAAATCTAGACTCTCATTATAGATACCTTCTTCCTGCACCTCCATCCCTTCTTAGCCACTCCCATATTAAACTTGATTTTACCATTATGCCCTTTAGTAAATAATTTAAAAAAAATTAAAACTAAACCTAATTTTGATCTTTTCACTTTCACTCTTTTAATACTTTATGATTCACTCAGCAGCAGCACAAGCGGCGCCCACCCCTCCCATTCAAAGCACCAGCACTCACTCCCACTGCAAACTCCAAATCTCTCTTGCAATCACTCTTCATTGACCCTCTTCATTCAGCATAGACATCCAACATTCAATTTTCCTTTTGGATGTAATTCATATCTCATTTAATAACTACAAAAATACCTTTTAAATTGGGTAATCCATAAAGGATTTGACAACTTAAAAATGACTTCCAGATTGTGTAATCCATAAGTCAAATTTTAACAGCAAAATAATTCTAGATTATGTAATCCATAAGTCATATTTGAAGTTCTAAAATGACTTTCGAATTACGTAATCCATAAGTCAAATTTTAACAGCAAAATGAATTCCAGATTATATAAACCGAAAGGCATAATTGAAGTTTTAAAATAACTTCCAGATTACATAATCCATAGTTCATTTAGTACCGGATTACACAATCCGGAAGTGTGAGTTTGGTTGTTCCGGATCCGGTACACAATTTGTAAAACAACTTTCATTTTTATCTTTTTTACTAAGGGTAATTTTGGGATTTTAAAAGCTTATGGAGGTGGTGGAAGAAGTCATGGAGGTGCAGGAAGTAGTAGTCCTCATTGTATCATGAATATGGAAAAGCAAACTAGCTCGTTGGACTAGTATTTATTTCTCTTAAAAAAAACATTTAAATTTGTGATAGTGTAATTTTCCAGTTCCTGCTAATTTAATTGGATGTACTGCATATAGAATTTCTTATCCCTAATATATATGGATAAAACGGATGCATGTTGAATGAGTCTCATTGAATTTAGGTCCATTCATATAAATAGTTCAGTAATATAAAAATATTTTACTCACATTGGTGATAAAGAGAATGCCCTGAGGCAATCAACAATCACAAGTCTTTTTTATAAAGGGGGGTTATTTATTAGCAGCATAAAACAGTGTTGGAGGCTCAATACTATTATTTAGCAACAGAGCCAATTAAGAATGATTTACCAGATAATATCATGATACAAACAGTTTCTGAGAAGAACCAGGCCTAGGAGATTGGCAATTTCAGATACTAGATTTCCCTCCTTTTGAGTACACAACAGAATTCCAAGATGGGTTCCGAGGAAGAAATGTGTCCTGCCAGCAGTAGAAATTGTTACAAGACCAACATAAAGAACACACGCCATCAAAGCACAAGATGGACAAGTGCTAAGTGCAAAAAGTTTGAGACCAGAACGTAAAACTGGATCTGCCACTTTTTAAGTCCTGTAGAATGAGTCAACGGTGCTATAGCATAGACAAAGGTAAAGAAGTCACAATTTTGGCAAATAGGTATGAGAAAAAATATGATTATATTTTCAAGCTCATAACTTAAACCTACACATATAAGTTCATTGCTTGCTAAATAAATGTGGAATTATGGCAACCATTTTTTAAAGATACTACCTGAAAGTAATCACTGAAAACAAGATTAATTCATGGACGGAATGATAATCAAAATTGTTGTGGAAATCTTACGGAACAACTTCACCCGAATGCATAAAAACGTCTATCACACAAATATTATAAAGAATGAGAACAGAAATAAAGAAACAAGAAGGAAAAGCATAAAAAAACAAGAATTTCAGGTAGTTTGTTTAGGGTGTTATCGAACTTTAATTTACGTCCACGGACAAACTTTACTAAGGATAAGTTTTTCTTCCTCACTTGAGTTACAAAAAGACCTTAACAGGTATTACAACTTAATATTTTACTCTCTCAATATAGTGAATGTTTGTTCACTTACAACTTCATAATAACAACAACCAACGTCTTACACCAAGTTCCTGTTTATACAACACAGTAACAACTAACACCCCGTGAATCACGTTATTAATCACTCAACAAATGTTCTTCTCTCAAGTTAAAAAAGAACATAACGGAGATGACAACTCAATTGTTACTTTCTCAAAATACTTAATGCTAGCTCACTACAACTTACATAATAACAACAACCACTGTCATGTCTTACATCAAGTTCCTATTTATACAACCCAGTAATAACCAACTTCCTGTGAATCACACTGTGTATCATTCAACAAAAATTGTTACACGTGGGACAAGTATTTCACGCTTAACATAAGACATGAAAACATTAGACACTCTACATAATAGTAGACACAATTGGGTATACAAGACGACCATCCACCAAAGTATAGTAGTATTAACCTTAAATTATCCAATAGAGTAAATCAATACTTTCTTAAACGCAATCAAACAAGTTCAGCGGTTGTTGATATTACCCTATAAGATTCACAAATAACATTAAGGAGTTGAGGTACTTTAAAGGAAGCTAATACTTCGATCAGGAAAGGACAGAATACAAACTAAGCTTTCCATTAAATTTATGGACATGCCTTTAATCCGTTGCAAGCTATACTTTGTCTTGCAGTTATATAATTACCAGCTAACCAACTATCAGGTGTTATAAAGTATCCATAGGTGTAGTTTCTGATGTGAATACTTCAAAACAACCAAATTCAGTAGCACTAATTCTTTATACTGGAGGTATAGTTGAGTTTATGATGCTTAGCTCCCTAAATGTGCCCAAATCATAGTCACGAACCATTTTAAAACCTTACTACAAAGCAAAGTGCTTTGGGGCCAATGACGCCAATAATTGAGATTGCTTCTATTTGCACATAAATCTTACAAACTACAACCAATTCACGGTGTCTAAGTCCATACAAAGACAACAATTTGGTGCTAGAATTCCTCAACCCTGCAATTCAAGTTGATTACAATCAAGGATAATTGGAGAATACAGTTTCCATGATGGAATGTTGATAAAGCAAAGCACAGCAATGAACCCATATTTTCTTTCCCAAGTAGACAAGAATTTCCTCTGCAGGGTAAGATTACATACTAAAGTGAAAGGCTTGCATATGTATAGAAGACTCCTCAATTTATAAACTAACATATAACAGCATCAAAGACTCCTCAATGTGCAGATGTAAAGAAGAAGGTACTTGCACGCAACCTACCTTCCCCTTTCTTATGCAAAGAGACTGTGCCTGAATTCAAACTCATGACCAACCGATCACCAAGGCACAAACTTACCTTGTATCAAAGCTCACCCAGATTATCAGTTTGTGTTGATAGATGTGGTTTGACACTTTGTCCTTTAACCAAGGACCGCGGTTTGATTTCCGACTTGGGAATGAAATTCAATTGGAGGTAACTAATTACTCTAAAATGAACCAACCCAACAGGAGGAAATTAGTTAAGTGCGAAACAAGAACATTCAGATACCTCATAGTTACACCAGAAAAGCTCACCCTCATGATTGAGATTCAATCTACAAATAAACTCTTAGAAAATGCCCAAAACCTGTCCCTTACAACCCTCTCATGCCATACCAATGAACTCATGAAAACAAGCATACAAAGGAAACAAAACGAAAGAAGAAGCAAAAGGGTGTAATCTAATCTAACCATAAAGTTAGGTCCTTACAGAGACATAGGAACAGGTGGGGATGACGGAGAAGGAGTGGGATTGGGCATGGTGAAACGCAGCGACGCAGAGATGGGAGGCCAAGCCAAGACCTCTCTTGGAAGGGGGCACAAAGGTGTGGACCAAATCCATGACCTTCCCCTTCTCTCTCAACACGTACTCCAAAAACGCCTCCTTGTCCTCCGTCTCGAACCTCTGCAAAGATTCGTTCCATACGATGTTGTTACTCTTCCCACCCTCACCCTCTGCTTTGCTGCTCGTCGCCATTTCCACACTCTCTACCCCCTCCCCTCACTGTAATATGTGTTATTCGTTAGAAAATTGGGTGTAAATGTGTTTTTTCTCAAAGTAATATAAAATCTTTCCATAAATTGCGATTCATCTGATTTTATTGATTTTTTTTCCAATATAGTACAATTTTAAAAGCAATTTCTTGAAATAGGGAAAAAAATGGAAAATGGATAAGTAGTATATTGAATATGATTTATTCAAAAGAAAATCCCAATCACTTACGATTTCTTAAAAAACACAAAACAACTATATATTATAATATAAAATCGTATTAAAATATACATTTCTCAATTTTAAAATATTATAATTTGTTAAACTAAAAAATTTGAAACTCTTATGTTTCATATATAGTTTATCTTTAAAATCGTATATCAAATATACATTTTTAATTTTAAGAAATAAAATAAATAAATTAAAAATCATAGAAAAGTCAGAGAAGTTTAAGTTGTTATTTTTAAGTTTTTCTATGTATAATTAAAGAAAAATATCTCTATCATCGATAGTAGTAAAATATAAATTCTTATATATATATATATATATATATATATATATATATATATATATATATATATATATATATATATATATATATATATATATAAATTTTGTGATAATTACAGTTTCAATTAACGTTCTACTTTTTAATTTTCTCATTAAAAATTTCTTGTTTATTTTCAACGTTTCTAATTTAAGGTTTTATCAACTTAATTTTTATCATATGAATTAAATTAAATTTAATTATTTTTTAAAATAATATATTTATATTATTAAAATTTTATATCATTAATTTTATTAAAATTTCCAAATAATTTCAATGTATTAAATATATATATATATATATATATATATATTGAATTCTTAAAATTCAGCCATTCTTTAATTATACATAATAAAAAAAATATTTTATAAAAACTAATTCAATTAAAAAAATATTTAATAAAAACCTATATTTCTTTAATTATATATAGAAAAAACTTAAAAGCAGTAACTTAAACTTATCTGATTTCCTATTGTTTTTAATTATTTTTATTTTTTAAAGTTAAAAATGCATATGATAGAAATAGTATATTGTTAAATGCATTAAAAGCATTATATTAGTAAAAAGTCAAAAACATTCAAATTACTAAATACGTTCCAGACACACGCAAGAAATTATTTATGGTAAAAATTTTTATATAGAATATCTAATGACTATATGATGAAGTATCTTTTAAAAGTTATCTTTTAAATGGTTATCTTTTAAAAGTTATATATAAAGACTTTAAAGACGAAGATGTAAGACATAGAAACATGATATATAACATTAAAAAATTTCATAACATTAAAAAAATTCGTCAGGTAATTTCATAATATTATTTATTATTTTTATTATTTGTTATTCAATGTTATTAAAGATAATATTACCATTTTATTACAGGATGCATTTGAACCCAAGGTTACATGTGACTCTAATCACTAGACAAAGACTATTTAGTTATCACATTATAATTTTATTATTCTTATAATGTTATAAATATTATAATTAATATAATAATAATTATTATCATAATTATTATTATTATTATTAGTGGGAAGTAAGTGCATGTGTATCCACATTTTTTATTTATTGTTTTAGTATTCTTTTTATTCTTTAAAAATTAACTTTTTTCTACATTTTTTATTTTTTTTTCTTTGATTTTTTTTTATTCTTCAAAAATAATTTTATTAAAATGAAAAGTTAAAAGAGAATACGTAAGAAAAATGTTACAGGTAAAAAAGAGAAATAATAAATCTTCAAAATTTAACATAAAACTTGCTTTTTCAATTCAAAACCGTTTATACCAAATATTTTAAAATTTTAAAATTAAAAAACTGCTTTATTAACTTCTAAAATTATAAAATGTCCAAATAACCTAAATAAATTAATAAAATAAAATATTAAACAAGGATAAAATAGGAAAATAATTTAGAGCAATTAAAGTAGAGAATCCTCTTTATATATAGGTATACATTATTATTATTATTATTATTATTATTATTATTATAATTATAATAATTATTATTATTACTATTTTTATTATTACTATTTTTATTAATAATAATATCATTATTAGTATTATTAGTATTATTATTATTTTTGTACTGGTCAGGCGTGCTTGGGGCCTGACCTGAACACTTAAGGCACCACCCTTATCCACCTAGTTTATAAAAGTTGAATGTTTAGCTCGATCCAAAATGGTAAGCCCAATGATATTTTAGGAGGTCAGCCTAAATGGTTGGCAAGGTATTTTAATAAGATAATTAAAGTAAAAATAATAGAAGGGATAATCGAATTAGCTAAGGCACATATATTTACTTTGAGATTCGATGAAAATAAAGTTAGAGATAATGTTCTACCTGTAACCATAAAATAAAAGGATATATTGGTAGAATATCTTTATGTTGGTTAACTGTTGAAGGAAGGTCTACGAAAACTATAAAAAGGGCTTGAGACTCTGAACAGAGATAAGTTTTCTGGTAACCCTACACTCAGAGATTTTATACAAATATTAATAGTTGAATGCTCTCATTGACTTAATCGTCAGAGCCTTGTCAACAGGTGAAGCCTCCCTCGTTGCAGATTACTAGCATCTCGAAGCAACCGCAGGAAGCAAAGGTGATTCAATCTGAAGTCCACAACCAAGATCCAACCCCAGTTAGCCGATGAGAACAATTGTCACTACTATTAATAATATTATATTATTAATATTATTAACATCACAATATTATTAATATTAAAATTATTATTATTA
The DNA here is from genome assembly GCA_013389735.1 of Phaseolus lunatus. NCBI lineage: Eukaryota > Viridiplantae > Streptophyta > Magnoliopsida > Fabales > Fabaceae > Phaseolus > Phaseolus lunatus. Next base: position 41,469,050 of record CM023864.1, on the reverse strand, counting down.
TTAATATTAATAATAATATTATTGATAATAATAATAATAATGATAGTAATAATACTATTATTTATTATTGATAATAATAATAATATTATTGATAATAATATTATTACTTTTAATATTTTTAATAGTATTATTATTATTATTTTAATTATTCTTAATATTAAGATTATTATTATTAGTAAGATTATTATTATTATTATTTTTGTAATTAATATTATTATTATAATTATTATTTTTATTAATATTAATATTATTATAATTGTTAGTAGTTTTATTAATGTTATTATTATTAATATTAATATTGTAATTCATATTATTAATATTATAATTATTAGTATTATTATCATTATTATTGTAATTATTATTAATATTATTGTTTTTATTTATAATTATTAATATTACTCACAATATTAATATTATTGTAATATTATTATTATTAATAATATTATTTTAATTATTAACATTCATATTAATATTTTTAATAGTATTGTTATTATTATTAATGATATTGTTATTATTATTAATAGTATTATTATTATTAATATTCTTATTTTTAATATTATGTTAATTATTATTAATATTAACATCTTTATTATTATTATTGTTATTGTTGTAATTATTATTATTTTTAATATTAATATTATTATAATTATTATTGTACCGGTCAGTACTGGACTGATTTAGTGAAAGATATTGATTTATTAAAGATATTCTTCAAATATACCAACATATCTTCCTATAAATTAGGGACATGCTATAAATCAGTTAGTAACTGATATTTGATGGAGTGAGTCCATCACAACAAGGGTCCATGTTTTAAACACTATAAATAAACCCTCTTCAAGGTGTAATGTACGCTTTAATCAATTTTCAATATACACTCTTTACACAGAGTACTTACTTGATCGTCGGAGTACCTTTTTTAGGCCAACTCCGATTGAGCTTTAGCAATTAAAGGAGGAGACTTGAAGTGAGGAACGAGAAGGCAACTGGCACGTTAGCAATTATACAACTAGTCCCAGGTACTATTTAGGCCCTATCAGTCTATACAGGTACAATTATAATTGTTAGTAGTTTTATTAATATTATTATTAATAATATTAATATTGTAATTAGTATTAATATTATTATTTATATTATTAATATTTTAATTATTAATATTATTATCATTATTATTGTAATTATTATTAGTATTATTGTTTTTATTTGTAATTATTAATATTGTTAAAAATATTAATATTATTGTAATTTTATTATTATTAATATTATTGTAATTATTAACATTAATATTATTATAATTATTAATATAATTGTAATTATTAATATTATTATAGTTATTAATCTTATTATTGTTATGGAATTTATCGATGGAAGGAATTTATCGACAATAATTATTGACGGATAATTGGATTTGTTGATAAAATTTGTCAGTAATTTTTCATCGGTAAAATTTTTTCTTGAAGTGACAAGAATATCAAGAATAAATACAAGTCGGTGTGAGTGAAAAAGAAAATGTGTTTTGTTCAGATTATATTTGCTACATAAGAGCATATAGTGAGGTTGGTTGTGTTAAACCTTGTAAATTCTTCACACAGTGAAGTATATCCAATGAGTTTTGTTTTTCTTTTTTTTTCTCTTTTAAGAGTATTTTTCTCATATATTAAGAGGTCTTAGTCTCAGGGGGAGATTAAGATTGTGTAGCTGGAAAGGTTTGTACTTGTACTTGGAGAGGTTTTTACTTGTTCCTGGAGAGGTGTTGAAACTCGGTGTACCTGAAAAGGTGTTAAATATTTGAACCTAGAGAGATGGAGAATACTTTTACCTGGAGCGATATAGAGTACATGTACCTGGAAAGGTGGAGAATACTTGTACCTGAAGAGGTGAAGAAAACTTGTACCCAGAGAGGTGTAGAATGTTTGTTCCTGGAGAGGTGTTGAAACTCTTTAGTGAAAATCTCTTAAGTAGTTTGTTTAATGGGACTATACGTAGCCCAAGTTGTAGGGTGAACCAATATAAATTTGTGTTTACTTCCCTTTTCTCTTTTCTTGGTATACGTTGGTTTTATCATGTCTTTAGATTCATGAGTTCAAACCCCATTCAAACTCCCCCTATCCAATTAATGAAAGTAATATACATACACATATATTTCAATAAAAAAAATCAATTTTTAGTGAAAAAATATTAGTTGCACCTCTTCCAATAGAAATTTCTTTTTGAGAATTTGACTGCAAATAATTATGGTGAAACTATGTTTCCTAAGATCATAATAAATCATTTTTTATAAACTAGTTCTTAAACCTATAACATTATTTGTTCTCATAATAAGGAAAATCATTAAAGTATAATCAAAGAACCACACAAAAAGGTAAGTTAAAAAAATAATTTTTAATTTAAAAAACAATGATATAAACATACGAAATACCATTTACACACCAAACATATTTCTTTCTTAAACAAAGATTATTAAGGAACTACTTAACTCAAAAAGTATTTCATAAGACATGTATTCATTAAGTCCTACCAAAGATTAACACCTTATTCAGAATCAAATTCTATCAAAATAGTACTAGCAGACTCTAGGAGTAGGAATTGAATAAAACCTCAAGACATTTTCTCACAAATTACTAGTTCGCCTAACAGATATCATCTAGCAATACAAAATAACATATCAAATTTATATTAGTTCTGTTGGGTCTATTACTGTCTAAGTTCAAGAGGGGGGGTGAATTGAGCTTATAAAATTTTCGCAAATCAAAACTATTTCAGTTATTCATAGAAAAAGAACAGATTGATTTATAAAAGAACAGATTTATTTTCTGATTACTTTTAACAAGATTAGATCAGATTTGAGATTAAACAGAGAATTTTCCAGAACATATTAGGTACTTTGATAACAACAAGATCAAGAAAGATATTCAACCAAGAAAACCAACTCTTAAAACATTAAGAACAACTTGAAAAAAAAAATTAATCTTGAACAAGGTTATTCAAAAGGATTTTATGATATACGTTATTCAGCAACCGCACATACTCATATGTTCATTAGCACCAAAGAACATTCCCTGAATCTTGAAGAACAATATGAACAAGACCAGAAATAACAAATTCAATTTTAGTTCAACAGGTTTATTTTCAGGCAGATTATCCAATTATGCAGAAAAGTAGTGCAGGGATTAAGAAGAGAGATGCACACACATATTATATTGGTTCACTCATCAAGAGTTACATCTAGTTTTACCTTACACCAAGGAAAAATCCACTAAAACAGATCAAAAAAATTACAGCACCTTGCAGTTCTTGAACCCTTCAAGAACAAGGAACCCAAAGCTGAAAAACCATATTTCAGCACTACTTACACTTCAAGAAACCCTATCTTGAAATGTCTTACACAAACACCTTTACCTAGAAATGAATTAAGGAACGAAAACACCTTTAATGAGGATGCAAGAACCCAAAACAGTGGCCCATATTGCAGTCCAGCAGTTACAGCACCTCCACCAAGATCAAGGTTCACAAAGAACAAGCACTCATGAAGTTCTTTTAGAAAACCATTCAAAAACTTATTCAAGATCCTTTTTCCTCTCACTGAAAAATTTTGATCTCTGTTTAAAATGTGATTGCACAGCACGTTTTCAAGTGAGATGAGCCTCTCTTTATATAGTAAACTATTTCTAACTACTTTTCAAAAAAACAGTTAAAACTGTTATAAAATCAACAAGTTTATATTAAAATAAATGGATTTATTTTTGAAAAGACAAAGAGTGATTTTCAAACTGTCTCTAGCTTAGCATAACAATAACACAAAGGCTAGGACAGGTTCACTTGTGCCAAAACAAAACTTTGTAAAAAAAATTTAAAGCAAAAGGCATAAGTTAGAAAGAACCTAAGGTAGTTTTTAGGAAATATTTGAATAACTTCTCGTGCTTGATCTTACCACCTTGATTAGGCATATGGGGTAGGTCACGAAGCAAAAGTCTAGCTTAAACTCATTCTAACCTATATACATGATCAATCAACACCATTACAACCTTCAAAGCAAACTAACTATTTTTTCTTCATCAAACACAAACTAAGATATGGTAGAGAAGAAGCTTCATCCATCTTCAACAATCTCCCCCTGTTTGATGGAGACAAATCCCCATTGCTCTGTATAGCTTTGAAGAAAAGGTCATGATCAACACCTGTACTGCACTAGATTCCAGAAAATACAAAGAGAAATTTTAAAGGCACATCAAAACAGATTGGAGAAGTGGTATACCTCCCTGCAGCTTAATACCTGAACTTGTAGCAACTTATTAAGCCTGATTTAACTTGTAGCAACCTACATGAGCTATTCTTCAACCAGTAGCAACCTATATGAGCTATTCTTCTCCCCCTTTGGATTCATCAAACAACATTGGAGCACAAAAAAGAGAAAAACACATAATAGCCATACATAACAGTTCAAAATAGTGTCTTCAGATGCTATTACAGTCCAGAAATTGTTAAACATAACTAGTGCAGGAAATATAAAACAGATTTTTCAACAGGACATATAATATGAGATATTTTGAAAAGAGATCACTTTTCCTTGTAGTAAAGCTCTGCTAGCTGTTCCTGAACTCCTTCGATCTGGTAGTCTAGGTGCTGAAACCTGGCTTGGGTAATCTCAAAGTAAGATTTCTAGTCATCTGTGAGTGTGTCAAGACGATGCAGTACTTGCCTTTCAAACATAGACATAGGTTCATCTCTGTATTCAGGAGAATGGTAAGCAACAAGTGCATTGTAATCTGTAGCAGCAAAGTCATCATGCATGCATGGATGGTGGTGCTGGTGAATCTGGCCTTTGATGCACAGATGGTTGTGCTGGATAATCCATTCTGTAATGCATAGAGGATTTAGCTGGTGATTCCACCCTATGTGATGATGGATGAGGCATTTCATAGTAGGAACGTTCTACAGCTTAGACAGTCTCATCTTCCATAGGGATAACAGCGTCTTCTTCATCATCATTGTTGTGGTTGGAGGCACCATGTTCCATTCTCGGAGCAGTTATTCTTCTGAAAACTCATGTGTCACCTTCCTTGAGAAAGCCCATCTTTATGAGAGTAGAATTGTCTATTTCACTGATGGCTTTAATCGGCTCATTTCTCTGATTGGTGATATCAATCTCAAAACAATCGATTAATTTTGAAATGAAAATGGCATATGGAAATTTGTAATCAGTTAATCTTTTGGATTTGAGCATATGCTCTGTCATGACACATATCCAATTGATTTTGATACGATTCATAAGGCAATAAAGTAGAATTAGATCTTTCTCATGCAGTGTAGCATGGTTACTACCTCTAGGTGTTAGCTGCCAAGCAATAACATATACTAGAAATCTAGGAGTTAGGTTCAGGTTACCTGCATGAAATCTGTTTGCAGGTTGAGTTTGATCTCTCATGCAGCTTCTATAAAATTGTACCTTGTTAAACTCTTGAATTCTAGTAGTGTTTCCCTTGCCCACTTTGAGTCCTGAGTATTTGATTCCAGCAATGTTGCTCCACACCTCACTAGTTATCTTCAGTTTAACTCCTTTTACATAGGAAACCAAATTTTTCCCGTCAAGGGTCAAATTGGTATAAAACACCTTCACCAAATCTGGATAAACATTTCAAGTCATTTCTAGAAAGTGTTTCAGCCTCTGGTGCTTGAGAAATGATATTGGTTATGTCAGATTTTTACTCTTCAGCCATGAAAAATCAAGAACCTTGGGCACGTTTACTTGTTTTCTGCTTATCTCATGTAAGAATGTATTCATTGCCTCTGCATCCCCATCAAACCACCTTTCCAGAATCCCTTGACTACTGCTTTGCTGCTCTCTAGATTTCTTTCTTCTGTATACCAGAGATGTCATTGTTGAGTCTGTTATAACCTGTACCTACACAACTAGAGCAAACCACAGCTAGAAAGCAAATTAGTATGACAAAAATGATTAAAGTGTTAAGCTACTATAGGAGATGAAATAACCTGAGAATTTGCAAAGTAAAAGATGAATGTGAATACCAATAGTTCTGAATACGATTATATATATAAAAGAAAACAGATTGTTAATGCATGATAGTGGTTGAGTGTGAGAGTAAAATAAATCAAAAATTTAGAACCAGTACAAATTTGATTCCTGCAGCAATTTGCAATTTTTGGAAAGGAGCAAAAGCATTTTGAAAATGCGTTCCAACCATCAATATAAATTTGTTTCCCAAACACTTAGTCAAGTCAGTTAGAGATTTCTAGATAATACAATCATAAAACTGCTGGTCAAAACAATAAAGCAATCAATGGTCAAACAAGCATTTCTCTTTCCTAGTCATGTAGATTTCAGAATTATAGATAAACAGATTAAAAATAGAAACAACAAATTTAAAATCTACTACTGTGAGCAGTTTATAATGATGATCCCTAATTTATTAAGCAGGAAATTGAACCTTTCTTTGGAAAGAGGTTTTGTGAACAGATCAGTAAGTTGTAACTCTGTTCCAACAAATTTAATTTCACAGGTTCCATTTGCAATATGTTCTCTTAGAAAATGATGCCTTTATTTCAATGTGTTTGGTCCTTGAATGCATGACTGGATTTTTTGACAAGCTAATAACACTGGTATTATCACGCATTATAGGTATATTATTTAGGACAACACCAAAATCACTTAGTTGTTGCTTTAACCACAAGGTCTAAGCACAACAACTTCTTGCTGCAATATATTAAGCTTCAACTGTAGAGAAAGCCACACAGGCTTGCTTTTTGCAGTGCCAAGAGATCAAACTTGATCCAAGCATATGGTAGGTTCCACTAGTGTTTTTCCTATCAATTTTACACCCTACAAAATTTGAGTCAGAAAAACCTGTTAGAGTTAAAGAAACACTGCTGGAATACCACAAACCAACATCCTTGGTTCCTTGTAGGTATTTTAAGATCCTATTGGCTGCATTTAGGTGTGACTCTTTTGGAGCTGATTAAAACCTTGCACATACACACATTGTGAACATTATGTTAGGTCTGCTGGCAGTAAGATACAACAATGAACCAATTATACCATCATATTTTGTTTGATCCATTAATTTTCCTACTAGGTCCTAATCTAGATGACAGCTTGTAGAGATGGGTGTTCTGACTGCCTTGCATTTGTCCATTTGAAATTTTCTTAGCAGGTCCTTGCAATACTTGGCTTGATTTATGAAAATTTCGTCCTTTTGTTGTTTGACTTGTAGTCCTAGGAAGTAATTCAATTCTCCCATCATGGACATTTCAAATTTATTCTTCATTATTTCCATAAATGCTTCACACAAGTCTTTGTTTGTTGATCCAAAGATGATATCATCTACATATACTTGGACAAGGATTATGTCATCCTTTTTCTTCTTTATGAATAAGGTTTTGCCTAAAGTACCATGTTCATATCCTTGTGTCAACAAAAAAATACTCAGCCTTTCATACCATTGTCTAGGAGCTTGTTTAAGCCCATAGACTGCCTTCTTTAGCTTGAATACATGTTTTGGATTTCTGTAGTCTTCAAAACCTGGGGGCTGTGAGACATATACCTCTTCATTGATATACCCATTCAAGAATGCACTTTTAACATCCATTTGGAATAATTTGAATCCTTTGATGTAGGAGAATGCTCAAAGTAGTTTTACAGCTTCAAGCCTTGCCACTGGTGCATATGTCTCGTTATAATTTATTTCCTCTTCCTGGTTATATCCTTTGGCAACCAATCTTGCCTTATTCCTTGTGATTGCTCCATGCTCATCCATCTTATTTCTGTACACCCATTTTGTTCCTATAATGTTCATCTCAGGTGTTCTTGGAACTAAGGACCACACTTCATTTCTTGTAAACTGATTCAGTTCTTCTTGCATAGTTGTAATCCAGTTTTTGTCCTACAAAGCTTCCTTCAAATTTTTAGGTTCTACTTGTGAGACAAAGGCCATGGTTTCACAGAAATTGTTAAGAGAATTTCTCGTTGAAACCCTTTTTTCAATATTACCAATGACATTGTCAAGTGTCAAGTTTCTAGGAGTCTTCCACTCCTTAGGTAAATCTGCAGGAACAACAGATTCTTTGACAGAACAAGGGTCAGTTGCATCTAAATCAATCTGTTTGTTTTTGTGAAGTACAGTTCTCAAGTCATCTAAATTAGGTTCATCCACAATTGGTTTAGACAAGTATTTATCAGATTCATCAAATACAACATGCATTGATTCTTCTAGAGAAAACAATCTTCTATTATAAACCCTATAAGCATGTCAATTTAAAGCATAAACAATGAAAATGCCTTCATCAGATTTAGGTTCAAACTTTCCTAGATTATCTTTCCCATTATTCAAGATAAAACACTTGCAACCAAAAACACTAAGATGGCTAATGCTAGGCTTTCTACCCTTATAACGCTCATACGGGGTTTTCTTAAGGATGGGTCTAATTATAGTCCTATTAAGCACATAAGAAGCTGTATAGACAACATCTGCCCAGAAATATTTAGGTAGATTAGACTCATTTAACATGGTCCTAGCAAGTTCCTCTAGTGATCTATTTTTCCTCTCAACAACACCATTCTGTTGGGGAGTCCTAGAGGCTGAATAGCTATGTATGATCCCATGTCTTTCACAAAACCTATCAAACTTAGCATTCTAAAACTCTCCCCCATGATCACTATGAATCTGTCTTATGCATTTACTATTTTCATTCTGTAAGACTTTAGCCAATTTCTTAAAGCATTTGTAAGCATCATGTTTAGTAGCTAGAAAAAGGGTACATGTATATCTTGAGAAATCATTAACAATTACTAAAGCATATAAATTTCCAGCCAAGCTAGCGGTTCTAGAAGGTCCAAACAGATCCATATGCAGAACATCCAAAGGTTGATTTGTAGAAACTATATCTTTAGACTTAAAAGAAGTTCTGATTTGTTTACCCTTTACACATGCATCACATAATCTGTCATTTTGAAACTTTATGTTTGGTAAACCAGAAACAAGATTCTTTGATTTCCGTTTGTTCAAATGTTCTGTATGGATATGTGCTAACCTTCTGTGCCACAGCCCAGACTCATCACTTTTTGATAAGAGACATTCATTTTTAGTATAATTGTTCATGATATCTAAGAGATATATATTGTTTACCCTTTTACCTGTGAACAACGCCTTACCAGACTCCTTAAGATGAGATTGTGTATTTGTTGGTCTCAAAGTTAATGTTGTAACCTTTGTCACACAACTGACTGATGCTCAGGAGGCTGTGTTTCAATCCTTCCATGTATAGCACATTTTCAATTAAAAGTTGATCCTTTGGTTCCTACATTTCCTCTTCCAAGTATCCTTCCCTTGTTATTTTCCCCGTAGGTAACATGCCCTTCTGCTTTGAGATTCAATTCTGAAAATTGTGTAAGATCTCCAGTCATGTGTTTTGAGTAGCCACTGTCCAAATACCATTGGTTTGGTTTTCTGCTGTTTTCTGCAAAATAAACATAAAATATATATATATATATATATATATATGGTACCCTTTAGTGTTGGGTCCAGTCAGATTATCACCTTTCTTTAGGAAGCAATTTGACTAGTCCTTTTGGAACAAGGTACTTTCTAACTCTGCATGTTCTAGATGTATGTCCAGATTTCAAGCAATAAAAACATGAAACAGAATGCATTGTATTTGAGCTGTTAAAAGAAGAAAAAATAGTTTTTGAAGGAACAAAAAAACTGGAAAGCTTTTTAACATTGTTCTTTTTTACAGGATTATATCCAAGCCCATTCTTGTTAAAAACAACATTCTGTGAACCTAGTATAGTTTCAAGATTTTCACTTCCTTTGGTGAAATTAGATAATGTTTTCAATAAATACTCAACTTGTTTTTCCAATTTTTTACAGTTTTCATAGGTTTTAATGGATGCATGCAGACATGTTAACTCAAGACTAACAAGTTCAGTTTTAGCTTTGTGCAACTCTTCCTCAAGAGACTTCACCTTAGGTTCAAGATGATTATTTGCACTTCTCAACTTATTACACATTATAGCCAGCCTATTTGCTTCATCATGTGTCTCTTTAAATGCAATTAGCAACTGATCATAGCTCTCAGAGTCAGTAGAAAAATCACTTACTGAATCAGAGATTGATCCTTCATCTTTCACCATGAAGCAAAGATTTGTTTCTTCACTTCTAGTTGAGGAATCACTTGTAGAGGAAACTTCATTATCTTCCCATGAAATATAGGCTCTTTTTCCTTTACTTCTGTCAACCTTCTTGCTAGTTGGCTTTTCCTTAGTTTGGTTGTTTGGAATATCAATCTTGATGTGCCCTGGTTTGCCACAACCAAAACAAGTGTAGTTAGAGGAATTAGATTCATTTGGTTTAGAATACCTCTTCTTTTGTTGAGTCCTATCTCTGCCTTTCTTTTTCAAAAATCTATTGAACTTTCTTGTGAGTAGACTCAATGTTTTATCATGTTCAATATTCTCTTCTTCCTCACTATTGTCATTCTGTACACTTGTTTTCAAGGCAAGTCCTTTAGTTCTTCTCTCTGTTGTCTCCTGTTCTTTTAATCTTTTAAGCTCTAGCTCGTGCTCCATTAATTTTCCAAACAGTGCAGCAGTGGACAGCTTAGACAGATCTTTGTTTTCTGAGATTGCAGTAACTTTGGGTTGCCAGCTCCTATCAAGGCACTTCAGCACTTTTATATTGAGTTCTTCTCTGTCAAACACCTTCCCAAGTCCAGCAAGATGGTTTACAATGTGGGTAAACCGCTTATGCACATCTGCAATGCTCTCATCAAATTGCATTCGAAAGAGTTCATATTCTTGGATGAGTGAGTGTTTTCTTGCTCTTTTCACATCATCTGTGACTTCATGTGTTACCTCCAAAATTTCCCACATTTCTTTGGCTGAGTTACACCGAGACACTCTGAAGAACTCATCCATGTTCAAAACAGAGGTTATGATGTTCTTAGCCAGGGAGTCATATTGAGCCTTCTTTCTTTCACTTTCACTCCAATCAGACCAAGGCTTTTTGACAGTTTCTTCTTTGACAACCTGCATTGGCACAAAAGGTCAATTGACCACTACATCCCAAATACCCATGTCAATAGATTCCATGAAAATTTTCATTCTAATTTTCTAGAATGCATAATTCAATCCACCAAACATAGGAGGTCTATTAATAGACACACCCTCAGCAAAAGGCATTTTAAACTCAGACATAATGCACAAACTTGAGTAAAATACAAGTCCTAGTTCTTGATACCAATTGTTGGGTCTATTACTGTCTAAGTTCAAGAGGGTGGTGAATTGAGCTTATAAAATTTTTGCAAATCAAAACCTTTTTTGTTATTCACAAAAAAAGAACAAATTTATTTTCTTATTACTTTTAACAAAATCAGAAACAAGATCATATTAGATTTGAGATTAAATAGAGAGTTTTCCATAACAAATTGGGTACTTTGATAGCAGCAAGATCAAGAAAGATATTCAACCAAGAAAACCGACTCTTAAAACTTTAAGAACAACTTGAAAAAAAAAAAATCTTGAACAAGGTTATTCAAAAGGATTTTATGATATACGTTATTCAGCAACCGCACATACTCATATGTACATTAGCACCAAAGAACATTCCCTTAATCTTGAAGAATAATATGAACAAGCCCAGAAATAACATATTCAATTTTAGCTCAACAGGTTTATTTTCAGGCAAATTATCCAATTATGCAGAAAAGTAGTGCAAAGATTAAGAAGAGAGATGCACACACAGATTATATTAGTTCACTCATCAAGAGCTACATCCAGTTTTACCTTACACCAAGGAAAAATCCACTAAAACAAATCAAAACAATTACAGCACCTTGCAGTTCTTGAACCCTTCAAGAACAAGACACCCAAAGCTGAAAAACCCTATTTCAGCACTACTTGCACTTTAAGAAACCCTATCTTGAAATGTCTTACACAAACACCTTTACACAAAAATGAATTAATGAACGAAAACACCTTTAATGAGGATGCAAGAACCCGAAACAGTGACCCAAATTGCAGTTCAGCAGTGACAACACCTCCACCAAGATCAAGGTTCACAAAGAACAAGCACTCATGAAGTTCTTTCAGAAAACCTTTCAAAAACTCATTCAAGATCCTTTTTCCTCTCACAGAAAACTTTTTATCTTTGTTTAAAATGTGATTGCACAACACGCTTTCAAGTGAGATGAGCCTTTCTTTATATAGCAAACTGTTTCTAACTACTTTTCAAAAAAAAATAGTTAAAATTGTTATAAAATCAATAGGTTGATATTAAAATAAATGGATTTATTTTTGAAAAGACAAAGAGAGATTTTCAAACTGTCTTCAGCTCAGCATAACGGTAACAGAAAGGCTGGGACAGGTTCACTTGTGCCAAAACAAAACTTTGTAAAAAAACTTTAAAGCAAAAGGCACAGTTTAGAAAGAACATGTTGTTTTTACAGAACAACAGATTTATTTTTCTAGAAAAAACTTAAGGTAGTTTTTAGGAAAGATTTGAATAACTTCTTGTGCTTGATCTTACAACCTTGATTAGGCATATAAAGTAGGTCATGAAGCAAAAGTCTACCTTAAACTCATTCTAACCTATATATATGATCAATCAACACCATTACAACCTTCAAAGCAAACTAACTATTTTCTTCATCAAACACAAACTAATATATGGCAGAGAAGAAGCTTCATCCATCTTCAACAAGTTCATCCACAACTTTTGTGCCACCCTCAATTCTCTTTTAAGTCAAATTTTTTAAAGGTTTCATTTATCAAAACTTGATTGTAAAAGAGTATACGAGTCACTCTTAACTATCACGAGTACATAAATCACTCAGGGTTGTTTCTTTCCAATCTTTCCTTGAGATTAAGAATTGAAGTATTCTAATTGTCGCTTTTAGCTATAAAACAAAGTAGGTTTGATTAAAAGAAGATAACTTTTAGAGAGATGATAAGCATGTGGCTTCCTCATAGGAGGGTAATTTCACAAGGTGAAAAATACAAATGTTTCACACTCTCATAGAATTGTTTTTATTATACACTAAACTTATAGATTAGGGAGCTAACAGATCATTTACTTTGAAGTTTCTTGATTGGTGTTAGATATGTAAGCAACTTGGTCTATATATAGGTCTCCATGGAAATGACTGATGTTATGTAATATTCAAGAGAAGTAATCTTTATTTTGTTGATAATGTAATCTTTAGATATTTGCATAAAGTAAATATATATTTATTGGTGGTCTGATAGCGGGAGACCTAATAAGCCCAACAAAATCTCACTAGGATAAGTTTTAAATGACTCTATACCATATTAAGAAGTGAACTTTAAGCCTAACTCAACCTTATAAAGTTGCCTTATAAAATGAGGTTTGCATTCACTTATATATTGTGAAATGTCTTTATCTCTAATCAACGAGAGATTTCCAACAATAAAAAAAATGCTATGTGCACTTTGAATATATGTTTTATTGTTATGAAGTTTTATATCCTCAGTTAGTAAATTTGAATATGATCAAGGTTTGTCACTAGGATGTTAATATTGAGATACAGATAATGGAAACCAAAAGGTTAAGTGGCTTCACCACTTACTTACAAGACCATATATTAGGCTAGAGTATTTGAACTTGTACCCGTGTAAATCATCTCCGCATGTGTGAATTCGAATCTCTAGGTAGATTCTTAATTTGAGTTTTTTTAAGACTAGTTCAAAACATACATGGGTTAAATAGATTTTAGTTGGGAATTTTATATTTTACTTGTAATTCACATTATAAAACTCAATTTAATAAAAAAATTATTTTTTCTTTCTTCTCTTAATTGTGTATTATTTAGATTGATTAAATTATTATTATACAAATTGATGCTAAACATCTTAATTTATATTTGCATCTATATATCAACCCATTTAACCTATACATTTTTATAGGGCGAATACATCTTGTAAAATATAGTGAAGTCAAATTGTACTGGTTAGGAGAACATATGACCGAAAGGTCGAGAGGCCGAAAGGCCAATAGCATAGTGAAGGTCAGTAAAATTAGAAAAACATAAAGAAATAGTAAAACAATTGTAACACTATATCAAGACCCAATGAATAAGCTCAAAGCATTAAAAATACATTTAGTAATGGTAAGGTGTAAAAAGTAAAATTTCAATAAAGTTAATAAAAGCCCAATAATGAGCACTATAAATAGGTGATTTGATTAACAGGTAAGTAGAGTGTTTTTTTATAAAATTAGAGCTTAATTAAACTGATTCTAACTTTATCATTGGAGCACCTTGTAGGTACATCTACCCAACTGAGAGTGAGCCCAAGTCCACCTAACTGAGAGAAAGCCCAAGTCTACCAGGTAGAGAGAGTCCAAGTCCACCTAGCTGAAAAATAGTCCAAGTCAACCAGCCTAGTGACTAGAAGCCCAAAGTTGTCAACAAGATACTGGAAGGTCGTGAGGAGGAGAAGAAAAAGAGTTATTTACTTCAAAGGCCCTATAAGAACATACACCATTATAAAGTTAACAATTTAAAATCTAATTGAAAAACATTTTAACAAATTAAAAAATATTTGTCCTTGGATTCATCATCATTTCTTAAGGCAAAAGATAAATCAAGACACACAAAAATAAAAAATAAACTACCTAGACACTTAAGGCAACAAGTCTTCAATATGGCTTCATCAAACATCAAAGTTAGATCCTTGAGATGTCCAACAGTCATGTGACTAAAATAGGTGCTAGTTTTGAATTCAAATTACCCTCCAATTTTTTCTTGTATTTAGTCGGACCTTTTACCAATAAATAGAGGTGATTGGCTCATCAAAATTCATATCAAATATATTAGAGTTATGCTGCCAACATTGCTAGCAAAACTCACCTTGTCTCCTCTCTTTAGGGTTGACACCTTATTTGATCTCTCTCTCATTTTCTCCAAGTGATTAGACCTAACCTATAATTCTCCAAGTGATTAAGCCTAACCTATCATTCTCCATACTCCTCACGACCCTAAAAGGCTCCAAGATCTCTTTGCAACTCCTCCTTGACCTCCATACTTCATTGCTTCCACAATTTCATTCTACATTTGAAGAACCAAGCCAATCCATAGAGGTTTCAAGTTATCATCAAGTCTCTTAAATTTCATTACTTGTCTTAAGGTTTTGTTCATCGATTCGTTGGATTCCTTTGGCTTCTATCTATTTCAACTTTATCATACTTTAACCTAACTTTGGAAATTTATTTTAAACTCATTTTATGTTCAAATCTTGTGAAAATTTTTGTGTGAGAGCCTTGAGATGTTGATAATCTCCAGTTAAAACAGCAATTCCTAATATCAAGTATAAAAAAAATATGTAAATCACAAAATTCAGGACATTAACTATGTTTGCACAAGTTGTCCAGTGTATAACGCTCTCTGTTTGCAATTTATTGCATAAAATTCCTTTGAAATTTTGTGCTAAAACTTTTACCACACATTGTTTATTGTGTTACCTTGATTTAGTTAAAAATTCAGCTTCAAATTCATGGAAAAAAATTACAATAAATTTTACCATGATCTTTACCAACGCTAACCATAACACACTTTTCTAGTGAATTTTTGCTTGCGGTCAAACATACTCTTTGATTTGTTTCTCAGTGTACACACATTTAATTAACCTCAAATTTGTTGCATTGTGTCCATTGTTAAGTTAAGTTTATACCATACAATTTTCACAATCAAATACGTTCTGGAAAATTTATTATAAATTTGGGACCAATCACTACCAATTACTCTAGATTTTTTTTTTCTAATTCATTCTTGAGCCTTTCCTAGGTTCCTATGCATGTGTTGGCCTTTCTTCAATAGCTTTAATTTTTTCTTGTAAATTTTTTTGGACTTCATTTTCTATTTGTCACATTTTATTCACTTTGAGTTTAGCTTCCAAATTTAGCTTTTATTGTTTTCTTTCTTGGCTTTTATTGGTGCAAGGATTTTGGTGAATTGTTGGTGAGTTTTGGTGCACACAGACGTTGTTTAGACAACTTTTGAAGGAACAACTTTGGCATTGTGGATCTTTCTCAAAAGAAGATAAAGGACAACATAATATTCAGCCTCAACTCTTCAAGTGTTGTGCCATATATGGCCTTCCTACAAGCCAAACACACCAAGCATGTTAGCAAACACCTTGTCTTCAATTTTACATTTTTATTTTACTTCTCATATTGTATCACAAAATTTTGTGTAGTCATGTATCTTGTTTTAAATTTTCTTTACCTTTCAGCTGTTTGTGAAAATGCTCCAAAGGAAATCCCAATAAACTTTGTAAAATTTTTCTTGCCTTAGTGTATCAGTGGGCTTTAAGTGCTCATTGCACTGTCACTATAAGATTCGTCTAGTTTCATTCTTTCTCTGCATCTCTTTGTTAGAAAAGATGGCTTTTAACTAGAGGGGGGTGAATTGTTTAAAGGGGTTTTCGCAATCTTTCCCCGCTAGAATGAATTTATTTCAGAAACCAATTAATTCAGCAATTCAATTAGCAAAAACAGCAAGCAAAACTGTAATACTAGAAAAATAATCGTTTGTTTCTTTTACGGTTGTTTATACCAGCAAACAACAAACAAACTGAATTTAAAGAGTTAAGGATAGAAAGATTGTACACAGTTGTTTATACTGGTTCACTCCAATCCAGAGCTACATCCAGTCTTCTCAGAAACCCTGAGGAAATCCACTAAGCAATCACACCTTGATCACTTACACAACAACCAAGAGAATGACCTTGAAAACCTCAAGAAACACACTCTCCTTGGCCAACACTAAGATTACTGATCTTGAACACCTCAAGAACACACAGCCAATCTCAACAAAAACACACAAACGAATTGTTTCAGCAGTTTACAAATATTACACTTGTTACAGATGAATATCTGAAATCAATACAAGTAGAATCCTATTCCAGCACCTTGATCAACCACAAAACTCTTAAGCAATCTCAACACTTTGAAAAACACTCTTAGAAAAACTTTGTCAAAAGATTCTTAATTCTTAAATCAGTTTTTCTGAATTTATGCAAAGATATAGTTTGTTATCAAATCTTAACAAACTCTTAATTGCTTTAAAAAGATTGGTCAAAGCATTTAATGACTGGAGCGTATTCAGTTTTAAAGCATTTAAAGCTCAGTCAAAGAAAACAGTTTTTCTGTTATGGTTCCAAAACAAACAATCGATTGTTTCCTCGAATCAATCGGTTGTTTTGTTACTTAACAGATTTCACCATTCAAAAATAGTTTTCAAACTTTCTCAAAACACCTAAGAGTAAACAATCGGTTGTTTCGACAAAACAATCGGTTGTTTCAACTTAGCTTGAAAAACATTTTGCTTTATTAAAGATTGAGATGCTAATTGCTTTGAGATTTAATCTAAGGGTGGATTACAACATTAAACTATCTCAGAACAAAGCTTTAAACCAGTACAGCAGCATCAAGCAAAGCAGAGGCTTCAACATCCTTCAAAGGATTTGGATTCTTCAAAACATTGAACACCACTTGGTTCAACAATCTCCCCCTATTTGATGAAGACAAATCCCTGGTGCTTGTGTTGTACTGATTAAATCTGATGCAGATCTTGCAGAGAAAGCATTTACACTATCCAAAGCTTCTTACAGCAGCAAGTTAGATTATACCTCTTTTAACATAATATTCAATCAGTTGTTTCTATCAGCAGCAGCAGAAAACACTTTTATACTCAGAGATTTAAACATTTTATGCATATAAGATACAGGTATACAAGAACCAATAATTCTCCCCCTATTTGTCTTCACAAATAGATTTTAACATGTACCAAACACAGATTTTAAGAGAGATTATTTAGATCAAGAATACCTAACTCATTTCTTAAGAAGAAAAACCTCTCTTTTGGCAAAGGCTTTGTGAAGATGTCAGCTAGCTGCAATTTGGTCTCCACAAACTTCACTTCACAGTTCCCATTTTGCACATGATCTCTGATGAAATGATGTCTTATTTCAATATGTTTGGTCCTTGAGTGCTGGATTTGATTTTTGGTAAGATTGAATGCACTTGTGTTATCACACATCAAAGGAACTTTGTTGATTTGTAAACCAAAATCTGCAAGTTGTTGTTTGAGCCATAGGATCTGTGCACAGTAGTTACCAGCAGCTATATATTCTGCCTCAGCAGTAGAGAGAGCAACACATGCTTGCTTCTTGCTATGCCATGAGATTAGGCTAGATCCAAGAAGGTGACAAGTACCACTTGTTCTCTTTCTATCTAGCTTGCAACCTGCGAAGTCAGAATCTGAATAACCAATTAAATGTATTGGAGAATGAGAAGGATACCATAATCCTACAGATGATGTTCCTTTGAGATATTTCAGAATACTTTTTGCAGCTTTGAAGTGTGACTCTTTAGGATTTTCTTGATATCTTGCACATAGACACACCGCAAACATGATGTCCGACCTACTTGCTGTTAGATAAAGCAATGATACAATCAAACCTCTGAATTTTGTTTGATCTATACTCTTTCCAGTAGTATCTGCATCCATGTAGCAGCTTGATGGCATTGGAGTGCTTGCCTCTTTGCAATTCTCCATTTCAAACTTTTTGAGAATCTCCTTGCAATACTTTGATTGACTTAAGAAGATCCCATCCTTTGTTTGTTTAACCTCATTTCTTTCAAATTGGTTTAGCTCTTCATGCATAGCTTCAACCCACTTCTCATCCTTGAGAGCTTCTTCAATTGACTTTGGTTCAATTTCAGAGACAAAAGTTGTGTATCTGCAATAGTTTGAGATGAAGCTACATGTGGAGGCACCTTCCTTTATCTGCCCTATGATGTTATCCACTGACAGATCTCTAGGAATCCTCCACTCTTTGGGCCGCTCACTCTGTTGCAGAATTTCAATCGGTTGTTTCTGCGAATCAACCGGTTGTTTTTCTGCATAGATATCCAGCTTCTCCAAACTGATACTCTGTTCGTCTTCCTCAGCACTGATCTTTGGGTTCTCACTGATTCTGCGATCTACCTCATCAAAGACTACATGAACTGATTCTTCTACAATCATCAACCTTTTGTTGTAGACTCTATAAGCATGGCTTGTGAGTGAATAACCAATGAAAATGCCAAGGTCAGCTTTCTCATCAAATTTTCCCAAGCTTTCCTTTCCATTGTTGAGAACAAAACAGCTACAGCCAAAAAGACTTTGAGGTGGCTGATGTTAGGCTTCCTTCCATTGAAAAGTTCATATGGAGTTTTCTTCAAAATGGACCTTATAAGCACCCTATTCATCACATAACAAGAGGTGCTCACTGCATCTGCCCAAAAATACTTAGGAAGTGATGATTCACTAAGCATTGTCCTTGCAAGCTCTTTAAGAGACCTGTTCTTCCTCTCTACAACTCCATTTTGCTGTGGTGTTCTTGGAGCAGAGAAATTGTGTAGGATTCCCAACTTCTCACAGAACTTGACAAACTTCTCATTTTGAAATTCTCCTCCATGGTCACTCCTTATGGAACCTATGTTGCTGCTATTTGTGTTTTGAAGTCTTCTTGCTAGCTTTTTGAATGCAGCAAAGGCATCACTCTTTGATTCCAAGAACAAGGTCCAAGTGTACCTAGAGAAATCATCAACAATAACAAGAGCATAATAATTTCCACCAAGACTCATAGTTCTAGAGGGTCCAAAGAGATCCATGTGAAGGAGTTCAAGAGGTCTCAATGAAGAGACAACATTTTTGGTTTTAAAAGAACTTTTCACTTGTTTCCCTTTTTGGCAAGCTTCACAAATGTGATCCCTCTCAAACTTGAGTTTTGGCAGCCCAATCACAAGATCTTTTGATATTAGCTTGTTCAAATGATTCATGTGAATATGAGCAATTCTTCTATGCCAAAGCCAAGATTCATCTTGCTTGGATAGAAGACATCCAATTGAACATGGTGAAGAGATATCTAGAAGATACACATTATTAACTCTCTTACCTACCAACATTACCTCTTTGGTGTTGGGTAGACAGATTTCACATGTGTTTGTCTTGAACATCACTTGATACCCTTTGTCACATAGTTGGCTAATACTCAGTAGATTATGCTTTAGGCCTTCAACAAAGAGCACATCATGAATCACCAAGATGCTCTCATCTCCTATGGATCCTCTCCCAAGTATTCTTCCTTTGTTGTTGTCTCCATAGGTGACATGACCCTCTTGCTTGAAGGATATTCTCAGGAACTTTGATTTGTCCCCTGTCATATGCTTGGAGCATCCACTGTCCAAGTACCAAAGTTGCTTTCTTTCCTCCAAGATTTCCTACAGAAAAGATTTTCAAGTACATAGGTTTGGTCCCCATATGAATGAGGGTCCATCTGGTTTATACTCATCAATACAAGCTTTATTTTTCTTGGGAGTCCACTTCATAAGCCCTTTAGGAACAGTATGTTTTCTGATTTTACAGAATCGCACAGAATGACCTCTTTTCATGCAATAGAAGCATGTAACAATCGGTTGTTTCGATGGTCTAATCGATTGTTTTTCTGGCATTTTCGAAAATGATTTTGAAAATCTATCTTGCTGGTTTTGTGGATTAAAACCCAATCCAAATTTTCCAAAAACAAAATTTTGAGATGCTAGCACACTTTCAAAGTTAGATTGGCCTTTAGAAAGCTTATCTACTGTTTTAACAAGATAGTGGACCTTCTTCTCAAGATTTTCGCAATTTTCACAAACTAGAGTATCACACTTGCAAGAGGAGTTTTTGTAAATGATTTCCAGATTTTCAAAATCCATTTTTGAATTTTCTAAATCTTCCTCCAGTGCCTTTACCCTGTTTTCAAGCCAACTATTCTTTTCTTTCAACCGATTGTTTAAGAGAGCCAATCGGTTGGCTTCTTCATGTGTTTCTTGAAAGGCTTGAAGCAATTAACCATAATTTTCAGAGTTTGAAGAGTTTGATGAACTTACACTACATGAGTCATCCTCCCTTCTAGCCATTAAGCAAAGATTGAGGCTTTTCTTATTTTGCCTTTTCTTCCTTCTTGCTTGACTCTTTGTCATTGCTTCATTTCATTCATGAGCAGTCTTGAGAGTCTCCTACATTTCCTTAGCAGTTTTGCACTTTGATATCCTGAAAAATTCATTAGTATCTAGTGCAGAAGCTATAATGTTTTGAGCAGACCTATCAAGCTGAGCCATCTTACATTCATCATCTGTCCATTTGGACAAAGGTTTTGCAGTAAAGAAATTATTCTTTTTGAATTTTGGAATGTAAGGACCATTCTCAATTGAGTCCCAAATTCTTTGATCAATTGATTCAATAAAGATTTTCATTCTTGCTTCCCAAAACTTATAATTCAATCCATAGAATAAAGGTGGTTTGTAGATTGAAGCACCCTCCTCAAAAGATAGTTTTCCAGCCATAAAAAAGATTTTAGATCAACTTGAATAACTTTCAAGAACCAAGCTCTGATACCAATTGTTAGAAAATATGGCTTTGAACTAGAGGGGGGTTGAATTGTTTAAAGGGGTTTTCGCAATCTTTTCCCAGCTAGAATGAATTTATTTCAGAAACCAATTGATTCAGCAATTCAGTTAGCCAAAACAGCAAGCAAAACTGTAATACTAGAAAAACAATCGGTTGTTTCTTCGAAACAATTGGTTGTTTCTTTGAAACAATCCGTTGTTTATACCAGCAAACAACAAACAAATTGAATTTAAAGAGTTAAGTATAGAAAGATTGTACACAGTTGTTTATACTGCTTCACTCCAATCCAGAGCTACATCCAGTCTTCTCAGAAACCCTGAGGAAATCCACTAAGCAATCACACCTTGATCACTTACACAAAAACCAAGAGAATGACCTTGAAAACCTCAAGAAACACACTCTCCTTGGCCAACACTAAGATTGTTGATCTTGAACACCTCAAGAACACACAGCCAATCTCAGCAAAAACACACAAATGAATTGTTTCAGCAGTTTACAAAGATTACACTTGTTATAGATGAATATCTGAAATCAATACAAGTAGAATCCTATTCCAACACCTTGATCAACCACAAAACTCTTAAGCAATCTCAACACTTTGAAAAACACTCTTAGAAAAACTTTGTCAAAAGATTCTTAATTCTTTAATCAATTTTTCTGAATTTATACAAAGATATAGTTTGTTATCAAATCTTAACAAACTCTTAATTGCTTTAAAAAGATTGGTCAAAGCATTTAATGACTGGAGCGTATTCAGTTTTAAAGCATTTAAAGCTCAGTCAAAGAAAACAGTTTTTCTGTTATGGTTCCAAAACAAACAATCGATTGTTTCCTCGAATCAATCGGTTGTTTTGTTACTTAACAGATTTCACCATTCAAAAGTAGTTTTCAAACTTTCTCAAAACACCTAAGTGTAAACAATCAGTTGTTTCGACAAAACAATCGGTTGTTTCAACTTAGCTTGAAAAACATTTTGCTTTGTTAAAGATTGAGATGCTAATTGCTTTGAGATTTAATCTAAGGGTGGATTACAACATTAAACTACCCCAGAACAAAGCTTTAAACCAGCACAGCAGCATCAAGCAAAGCAGAGGCTTCAACATCCTTCAAAGGATTTGGATTCTTCAAAACATTGAACACCACTTGGTTCAACACTCTTTCCTTGCTTTACTTTTTGTTCATAGATTTATTCCTTTATTTTCCTTGCCTTTTATGTCTGTGTCATACATAGGATTTTATTTTCTTTCGAATAGTTGACCTTTATTTGGTCTTAGGCTCATTTTTTTGCATTTCCATATCATTCCTTTTTCCAAAATTGTTTTGAAGTTTCTTTAGGAAACTTTTGTTAGACATATTTGAGATAAGCTCTAATTAGACAAGCTTTTATACTTAAGTAGTCCATTGTGACTCACCTCGCTTACGTGGGAGTGAACTGAGAGACTTCTCACTTTTGGCTTCCTTGATTAATTTCACCAAAAACGTTTATATCTTTTGTGAAAAATCTTTTTCAATTTTCTTTTAACCATATGATCCTTCATGTTAGTCTAGTGTTCAAGGTAATCTAATTAAGCAAACTCAAATGGATATCACTGTAAGACTAGACTAACAAGACAGAGAACAAAAGTAAAAATAGGTGTTTGATTGAAACAAAATATAGTGAAAAATTAAAAAGAGAAATAGATATGTAAAAATAAAAGTAATAATCTAATTTAAATAATTTATATAATCAATTATATATAAGAATATAGCAAATAACTACAAATAATAAATTAATGTACAAACATAGAAATATTATATTTTTATAGTTTAATTACCTTTTTCGACCCTACATTTGGAGTTAATAGTCAATTTAGTATAGTGATTTTTAAAAAAATCAATTTGGTCCCTATATTTTTTAAAATGTATTCAAATTGGTCCTTTCCGTAAAATTTCACCTGACGGCGTTAGCGGTTGCTGATGTGGCAGAGAGAGAATGCTTATGTAGTAGAAAGAGTGCTTATGTGGCAGAGAGATTGTTTATGTGGAAGAGAGAGAATGTTTATGTGAAGAGAGAGGTAGGATTGAGAGTTATTATTATTATTATTATTATTATTATTATTATTATTATTATTATTATTATTGTTATTATTATTATTTATTATTATTATTACTATTTTTATTATTATTATTTTTAATATTATTGTTAGTATTATTATTATTATTATTTTTATTATCATTATTATTACTATAATTATTATTAATATTATTATTATTATTAATATTATTATTACTATTATTATTAATATTATTATTACTATTATTATTATTATAACAATTATTATTATTAATATTATTGCTATTATTATTATTATCATTATTATTATTATTATTATTACTACTATTATTATTAATATTTTTATTACTATTATTATAATAATTATTATTATTATAACTATTATTATTATTCCAATTATTCTTATTGTTATTATTATTATATTTACTATTATAATGTTATTAATAATAATAAAACAAAAATAAAAATCATAACAAAAATAATAATAATCATAATAGTAATAACAATAATAATAATAGGAATTAACCCTAAAACGATTCCAAATAGAAAGACTTCAATCATTTTTCTTTATTCGGAAAGTAAAAAGAAAGGTAATATCTATCCTTCAATATTAATCTGTATTGATCATGAATCTCAACGACCGAGAATTGGAAATTTACATCATAAAAATAATAATAATAATACTAATAATAATAATATTAATAATAATAAAAACGATAATAAAAATATTATTATTATTATTATAATAATTATAAAAATATTAATAATAATAGCAATAAGAATAATAATAAAAATAGTAATAATATTAATAGTGATAATAATAATTATTATAATAATAATAATAACAATAATACTAATAATAATAATAATAATAAATAAAAATAAAAATATTACTAAGAATAAGAATAATAATAAGAATAAGAATAATAAAAATAATATTAATAAATAATAATAATAGTTTTATTATTATTAGTAATAATAATAATAGCAATAATAATAATAATAACAATAAAAATATTAATAATAAAAAAAATATTATTATTATTATTATTTATTAATATATTATTACTATTATTTTTATTATTAATAGATTTAATTACCTTATTATTATTATTCATATTATTATTATTATTACTATTATTATTATTATAATTATTATTATTATAACTATAATAATAATTATTATAATAATAAAAATAACAAAAATAATAATCATATCAAAAATATCAAAAATAATAATAAGAAGAAGAGGAATAATAATAATTACAAAATTAATAATATTAATAATTAAAAAATAATAATATTATTATTATTATGATTAATATTATTATTGTTATTTATTACTATTATTAATATTTATTGTTATTATTATTATTACTACTGTCATTATTATTATTATTATTATTATTATTATTATTATTATTATTATTATTATTATTATTATTATTGTTATTATTATTATTATTCCTATTGTTATTATTACTATTATTATTATTATTAATATTATTTTTATTATGATTATTATTATTATTATTAAATTATTATTAATATTATTATTTTTATAATTATTTTATTATTATTAATATTATCATTAGTGTTTTTATTATTATTGTTATTATAATTATTATAGTAATAATAATAATTATTACTATTACTATTTTTATTGTTATTTTTATTATTATTTTATTTATTATTAATATTAATATTAATATTATTATTATTATTTTTATTTTTATTATATTAATATTAATATTAATAATATTAAAAATAATATTATTATTATTTTTTTTGTTATGATTATTATTTTTGTTTTATTATTATTTTTATTGTTATTATTATTATTACTATTATTATTATATTTAATGTTATAACATTATTTTTGTTATGATTATTATTTTTGTTATTATTATTATTATTACTGTTATTATTATATTTACTATTATTATTATATTTACTTTTATTATTATATTTATTGTTATAATATTTTTTTTTTATTATTATTACTATTATTATTATATTTACTATTCTTATTATATTTACTGTTATAATATTATTAATAATAATAACAGTAATAATAATAATACTAACAATAATATTAATTTTAATAATAATAATAACAATAACAATAATACTAATAATAATAACAGTAATAATAATAATAAAATTATTAATAATAATAATATTATTAATAAATAACAATAATAATAATAATAATAAATAATAAATAATAGTAGTAATAATATTAATAATAATAATAGTAACAATAGTAATAATAATAATAAATAATAATAAATAATAATAATAATAACTTTCAATCATACCTCTCTTTTCACATAAATATTCTCTCTCTTCCACATAAACACTCTCTCTACCACATAAGCACTCTTTCTGCCACTTACGCATTCTCTTTCTGTCACATCAGCAACAAAATCACTATACTAAATTAACTATTGACTCCAAATATAAGGACGAAAAGGTAATTAAATCTATTTTTATCAGCATCAAAATTTTGGTGTTCCTTTATTAAGAAAATCACCTATTTGAAACCTACCAAACGACAGGGAAAAATGAATGGAATTTTTTTGTATTTTCGTTTCCCCATATCCACTACCAAACTGATATTCAAGCCCCGTATCCTTCATCCATATCTTCACCATTTCCATCTCTGAAGGAATAGTTGATGCGTGCCATTGTATTTTTAACTGATGCTGGTTACTCAGCTCATCAATATTTGAGTTGTATTGTACATCCCTATAAATCACATTATCCCATATCTGAGTGCACACGTGATATGCGTGTGAATAAATGTACTGAAGGCACTATTTTTATAAGTCTTAGGCTATGTTTGGTTCCGGGGGTCGACTGTAGTCAACGACGGATGTTCCAGGGTTACCCCCGTTTGGTTCCATAGACACATGCGAGTGAGGGAGCAGATGGTGAGAAAGTTGAGGGGTAAGTGTTTCTTCGGACGAATGAGAAGAAAGGCAGAGAGTGGGGAGGGAAAGCCACGTCATTCATGAGAAGTTACGAATGTAACCTT
This sequence comes from Phaseolus lunatus, assembly GCA_013389735.1. Taxonomy (NCBI): domain Eukaryota; kingdom Viridiplantae; phylum Streptophyta; class Magnoliopsida; order Fabales; family Fabaceae; genus Phaseolus; species Phaseolus lunatus. Next base: position 41,442,489 of record CM023864.1, on the reverse strand, counting down.
CTGTTTTTTCTTCATTTAACCGATTAGCACTGAAAATGCATGGCCTGGATAATCGATTACAGAACACATGAAGACATAATCGATTATGGGTGCTGTTGTTTTTGGCCCATAATCGATTATGGCCTATGTTTTATAAGTACCATAATCGATTATGGGTGTTGTCGTTTTTGACCCATAATCGATTATGACCTATGTTTTATAAGTATTTTTAAGGTGTAGAGATAATCGATTATGTTTCTTTGTTTTTTTGTTTTTTTTTTGTTTTTTTGTTTTGTTTTTTTTTTTCAGGCTTCATTGGTGGTGGTTTGTTCTTCTTGTTGGTGGTTGTTGTTGGTGGTGGTCTCTTCTTCTTGATCCACTTCACTTGAATTTCTTATGTTTTTTTGTTGTCATATTTATTTTTGTTTGACCTTTTTTTTATTTAAATTTGTTGTGTATGATATATATAACATTATGTTGTGTATGATAATCATAATGCTTTGATAAATATGTACTTTATAGTAGGAAATATCATGAAAAATTTTATAATTTTCTGATAAGTGTAAGTATAAAAACTAAAACCTGAAAATACTTAAAAAAGACCTAAATAATACTAAAAAATAAAAAAATAATAGTAAATAATGGATTTTTGGAATTTTTGTTGACCCCAATCCCCTTCGGGATTGTCCATCGCGTTCGTTGCGTCATTTCGAACAACTTTCATTTTTTATGCATCTCCATCCGACTTCTATATCAAAAGTTATGGCCATTTCAAGTTTTTTCAACCTAATTCTTCCCAACTCCAAATCTATCAATTTTCTCTTTAATATGAGGACTCCTCCATCAAATATACACCAAATCAAGTTTCCACAAAAAAATTTGGATCAAAAATCATTTTCTACCTATTTTTAATGAATTTTACAATATTTGCTTGACAACCTCAATTAATATTAAAATTATCAACATAAATTCACTTTAAGAAAATATTTTTTATTAATTAAATATTAAATAATATAATTATACTTTAATTTTAAATTTTAATTAACTAAAATATGAAATAGGATTAATTATTATTTATTATTTTTTTATATACAAGGGTGAAATTGTAATCTTACAAACTTTACTATTCAAAATAATTTATAATATTTTTACAACTATCACATCACTCACAAATTTCAATAAATTTTCCTCACACATCCACTCACCCACACCCCAATCCAAACAACCTCAACTTTCTTCACACTTTCTTCACACTTCCACTCCCATTCATCTTCAACTTTCCACTCACCCACACCTTCTAATCTAAACACACCCTTAAAGATTAGATTCCCACTGCCACGAGGCACCCGAGATCTTTGTTCTTGGAATGTTACCTTTTCTTCCTTTCACTAAATTAATTTCTATCATCATTACAAGAAGGTTAAACAGCCATTTCATTCTGTTCTAATCGAGTTGTAAACGTGAGAGTAATCCTAATTTCATGAAAGTTCATATATTGCAACAAAGATAGGCAAATCATCAATAGTTTTAATTTCTACGAGCTATATTGTATCAATAATTTCCAGTGATTCTGCACAACAAACAATTATCACATAACAATGCAGCCATCCAAATAAGTAATACATAGGAAAATGATTCATAAAACTGATGGAGTTTGGATACAGGGTTTGTGTACGAAAATAAATGAAATAATAGCAATAGACGAAAGACAAATATCTTCCATTTCAAATACAAGCCTGAGAATAAAAATTACTGGACTACCAAGTATCACTGAGTTGGCTCGTTTTAATCAGCACGAGATTGGCCTGCCCGAGATGAAAGGATGATACCCACAATGAGGCCATAAAGAGCAAGAGCTTCAGCGAAAATCAAAATAAGAATCATACCAACAAACAGCTTCGGCTGCTGAGCATTAGCCCTGACAAAAAAGAAATCATCTTAGTGTTCAAGTATTCGATCAGTTAACAATAACACAAATTTCATAGAATCTATGAAGCAAACTATAATTTTAGCTGGGAAATGCAAAAGCGCACACATGCACACAAGAAGGTAGAAAATCAAGAGGCACGGCATAAAACAACAAAAACATAGCCAAGTAAGCATTAAGCATATGAAAATGATGGCAGAAGCAGGGTTATTTACACGAACCATCCATTGTCAACAACTATATAAAGAGGGAAAGAGTGACAGAAGCTGAAATGTTTCGATTAATATTTCTTTTAATTGGAAAACAACATAAAATAGAGTGTAAATTGCAAATTAGACTCTATGTTAGATAATTATCTATACAAGTAACTCATTAATTTATGAATTTTCCATTCTAATAACAACCACTTAAAAAGGCAAAAGTAGGTCTTCACGCACACAACACAAGGGATGAAAAATCATTATAGCCCTCCCTAATTAGATTGATAGTATTTTATCGTTTCAACGTGAAGAACATGTTAAGTAGAAAGAGACACATCAGATTTCTTTCATCAACTCAATCCACATTAACCACACAAGCAAGAGGGGAATAAAATATTTTATAAGTCCATAAGTTAATAAAGACAAAATACATTAACACATATTACACTCGAACAACATATAATGAACAAACCAATACAAAACATTTGGCAGCAGGAATTGAACTGAGCAGCAATTTCCACAACCAGATATTTTAATTAGTAATTTCCACATCAGCAAAAGAAAGCCTCATGTAAGCATGTATAGAAATGATTGTAGAAAATCCATTAGAAAAAACAGAATATGCGTAGTGCAGCTAACATTAGGGGTGAGGAGCACTGCATAGTTCATAGAAGTAAAATAAATAGCACACTGATTCAAAAAAATGTCCCTCGCTTAGACTTTAGTTTAGTCACTGGTTTTAATAAATTCAATACCTAAATCACAGAAACATGATTCATACTCCGCCATTAGCTAACATTTTTCAGGATCAATACGAAATGGTTTGAACAACAAAAGCGAACTAAAGAATACAATAGCACAAATCAAGGACAAATTTGCAAATACAACCCATTTCAATGCTCTGAATAATATGAAAGGTTACTCACCAGTTATCATTAAGATAATAAAGGCAAACAACAAGAAATATATGACTTTTAAAACATTGTTAAGCACTGTATACTTTAAACAACAATTTAATCAATTTTGTTGCTTACAGTCATGAAAGAAACCAACGGACAAAACTTAGGTCCAATAGTATATTGTTCTCCAATAGTTTTCCTAGATAGTCTATCGTGGCTTTTCATGCAAATTTTTCTAACACGAATTAGTGAGAGAACAACTTAAAAATAATACTAAACATGCAAGTTCTATACTATTTTTTTTTTAATTTCCCATAAGTATCCTTCTTAAAAAGCAATCTTATTCAAGATAGGTCGAGCACCAACTGTGAATACCTCTTCCAGCGGGAGTTTAAACCATGATTCACCACATTATGGGAGACAAACCTTTTCCCCAAGACCCAATCCCAAATCATATTACATTGAAAAATTACTTATATTTTGCAAACTATTTCTAAGGTCTTACTCTTACAATTGGGGTTTAGGCATAATTCAACTAGGAAAACCAACTCATGAACAAGGTCTACACCAAATTTATATACACTATTTCGACCATATCACAATTCAATATGAAAATGAGATTTGTGTCCCACTTATATGCGTTACTTTCATCATATCAGAATCCATGTGAAATTTCCACAAATTACTACAGTTTGTATTCTACAAGTGCCCATAGGCATGAATGAGGATGAATTACCTAACACCAGCATCCCCAACAATTCCAATGGCCATCCCAGCAGAGAGGCCAGCAAGGCCACAGGCAAGGCCAGAGGACAAATGAGCATAGCCATCAAATAGATAGTAAGACTTAGCCTTGGGGTTTATCCCAGTGCTAATAATGACCGCAATAATCAACCCATAGATCCCCAACACTCCAGCCATAACCACCGGCACAATCGACTTCATCACAAGCTCCGGCCTCATCACACCCATCGACGCCACACCCACCCCACTCTTCGCAGTTCCGTACGCTGCTCCCATACCTTCCAATCATCAAAAAACAACAAAGCATATCGTCGTCGTCATCATCATCATTATCATTAAATTGAACAAACGAAAAAGAGAGAGGGACAAACAGGAGAAAACGAGAGCCGCGGCCGCGCCAAGGAAGCCGAAGAAAGGAGCGGTTTCGTCGCCACTGAAACCTGCCATGGTTAGATTCGATTCCTCTGCTACGATGATGAAACTTTCTCTCTTTGTTCTTTGTGGAAGAAATAGAAGATTGATGAAATTGATCGGATTTGTGGAGATCAGATCAAAGTGGAATGTGGAAATGAATTTTGGAAGAAAAAAAAAATATTATTCGGATTGGTACAGGTGGAGACAGATAGCGGTATGAGAGCGAAGGGTCGTGTTATCTGAATTTACCGAAATGCCCTTTTTCTCTTCCCAGGGCTTTTCATTTTTCTTAGGCTTTTTCTTCAACCACTCCTATGATTACTAACTGCACCACCATATTACAAGCAAAAGACTAAAATACCTTCCTCGCCACATCTTGCCATAGCCAATGTAATTTCTAACAAAACAACTAACTAGGACTTATAACCTCTAACTACGAACAAACAAATTATAAATGTTTTGATTTGAGGCTATTTAAACTTTTGAACCAAAATTGAAATCCTAGGATGATCATGGAGAGTAATCCTAGGACCCACATGCTTCACATGTGAAAAACATGTTTGTGCAAGTGACATTTGATCAACTTTGTATGACGCATATGTAGGAGTCCATGAGAGAATTCAATTTGAATGTCCTTCCCTTTTGTTCTTCAACTCACTAAGAACTCTTATAAATATGGACTTTCTTCACCTCTTGTAAATTCATTTGTTAATGACTAGAGTTATAATGCTAAATTGACATCTCACATGTTCTTGAGTCACCCTAGTAACTCCTTCTTATTTTCGGCTACCAAAGCTTTTCTGAGTAGAGGTAGTAAACATGGTTTGTTATGCACAAAATGGAGTACTCATCAAACCCTTGTTGAAAAAGACTTATTATGAACTATGGAAGGATAGAAAACCCAACACTAGTTATATTCATGCTTTTGATTTTAATAGTTATATACTTAATACTAAGGATTAATCAGTTAAATTTGACTCCAAGGTTGATAAAGGAATATTTATGGATACTCTAATAGATCAAAGATTTATAGAGTTTATAACTCTCATACTTTGATTGTGGAGGAAACCACAAATGTTAAGTTTGATGATTTTGCTAAGTGATAGGAAACTATCAAGATCTTGAAGATGAATTTGCATTTTTGAACATCAAGGCTTCAGACAAAGGTTGAGCAGACGAAGCCAACACATTAGACAAAGCCAGATCATCTAATGTAGAGAATAGATTATACCTTAAAGTGGACTCAAGTGAAGATGCATATGTTCTAAATCACACTCACCAAACCCAACGTAAGGACTAAATGTTCATATCGTCTCACCTCCAAGAACAAATCCTTGGTGAGAAGAATGAAGGGGTAAAGACCAAATATTCTTTTAGAAATGAAGCATCATTCACATTTGAATCCCAAGTGGGACCAATTAACGGTAAAGAAGCTTTAGTAGATGAAGACTAGATCCTTACCATGGAAGAAGAGTTCAACCAATTCACCAAAAACAATATCTAGACCTCGGTTCCTCCTTCTCCATAGCAAAGTGTGACTGGAACACCATAGATCTTCCAAAACAAGTTAGATGAAGATGGTAATATGGTAAGAAACAAAGCTAGATTGGTAGCACAAGGCTACTATCAACAAAAGTATCAAAAAAGAAGGTAGTGTGTCTTTAAGTAATAAGGGCTTTATTAGTCTTTGTCACTATTAAAAATACAAAGCCTTTTCATATGGATGTTAAAATTCCATTCTTAAATGGTTTTATTAAATAAGTATTTGTAAAATAACCCACTAATTTTAAAGATTCATCAAAATTGAACCACGTGTTTAATTGAAAAAGGACTTTGTATGGTTTTAAACAAACTTTGAGAGGTTGGTATGACAAACTAAACAACTTTCTTCTTAAAAATAGTTTTGTAAGAGGAAAGGTTGATATAACCTTATTTCAAAGAACGTAACAAAGACTTTCTTATTCTAAAAAAATTTACATTAATTTTATCATTTTCGATGCTATTAATGAAAACATGTGCAAAGACTCTTCTGTGTTGATGTAGGGTAGGGATGGCAATGCGGGACAGGCCATGTGGGGCGGTGCACAACTCGCCACCAAAAAGTGTGGGGCGAGCTCACTAATCTTACTTGCTGACCCGCTTAGGCCCATCCCGCATAACCCACAGCCCGCACAGGCCAACAGCAAGACAGGGCGAGTTGGCCCGCTGGCCCGCATAAATTAAAAAATAATTATTTTATTTTTTTGTAAAAAAAAATTATATCCCACTCATCTATTATTACAGTGTGACCTTTATTTTATTTTATTTTCAAAACATTGAACTTAATGTACTAAAAAAAGGAATATTTTATTTTAATCATCTAAATGAGTTAATATTAAGAGTGATAGTGAATTTAGTTTTAAGTAAAGTCTTATATTTAAAATTTGTTAATAAAAAAACAATATAAAGAAGAGATTTCACTAAGATACTCGTTAAAAAATTAGTCATCTTCATTAAAATATTTTGTAGCAAAACTTTGATGACTACATTTACATATATATATATATAGGGAAAATAGTTGCAAAAAAAAAAAAAAATTTAATCAAACCTTCTAACAACCCTTATACTTGAATTCATATTTTTATCTTAATTAAGTGAATTAAAACAATAAAATTTTAATTTTTTAGCAGTAGAAATAGGTTTTTCTATAATTAATGAAATTTTAATTTTTCTTTAAAAAAAATATTTTCCTTATGCGGGTTGGCCCACAGGCCCACGGGCTACCTCTTATGCAGGGCGAGCCAGTCAAATGAGCCCACACTCCTTGTGCGGGGTGAGCTAGCCTACATTGTCACTCCTAATGTAAGGTGAGTTTGAAATGAGCATGATAGGGGAACTCAAATTCTTCATAGGGCTACAAATTGGATAGCAGGAAAATAATAATGTTATCCACTATTAGAAATATGTTCTCGTTGGTTGACTTGAGTAGAAAGCTTCGCTTCTAACTTGTCTTTTCTAAATATTGATTTGCGTCTTCTTGTTGTACTGGAATATGGCTCCGTTGAGACAGAGGGGTTCTACCTATTGATCACAATCCAACGATCAAGTTAGTGAGAGCTTACGAAAAAGTAATAAGCTTTTGTCTAGCATTCAGAAACAACGTACCTTTACCTCCGGTCTCAAGACCCTTTTATAACTACTCTTGTAAGTTCTTTCTCTCACGAGAATATAATCTCAACTAAAAGTATAACTAAAAGCATTTAATCACAACAGAAAAACCACCTGTCACGGGCACCACTTATCTTCAGGTGCTAACCACAAGCTAAGATTTTGTTTCACGTGTGCACCATTATTCTCGGGTGCTCCTCTTTTATTCTCGACAACTATTAATTATTATGCAACTAACATGCATATTATCACAAGAGATAAAATATTTCTTTATCTTTTATCTTTAGAATAATATGATAACAGATTTAAACAATAACAATTATATCTTTCATCTTTAGAATAATATGATAACAGACTTAAACAATAACAATTATATCTTTTATCTTTAGAATAATATCACAACAGATAAAATATCTCTCTGTCTTTTATCTTCAAAATAATATTATAAAAGATTTAAACAATAACAATTATATCTTTCATCTTCAGAATAATATGATAACAGACTTAAACAATAACAATTATAACTTTTATCTTCAGAAAAATATCACAACAGATAAAATATCTCTTTATCTTTTATCTTCAAAATAATATCACAACAGATAAAATATCTCTTTATCTTTTATCTTCAAAATAATATCACAACAGATAAAATATCTCTTTATCTTTTATCTTAATTACCTTTTCTGGGCTAACCAACATCTAGGTCAAACTCGTGACCCACCCTTTGGGCATAATAGTCGAGGTCCCAAGCACTCCTGTCCGATACACAAGCCCCCCAAAATCGAGCTGAGCTTGGTTAAGCGAAGAGGCTTTCGAGTGCTTTGGCAGCTGACACGACGGTTTCTCAGTGGGTAGGTGATAACTCAGTAAACCTCAACTAGCTTAAGCCAATGCATGTCTCGTTACTTAATTTAGTAAACCTCGACTAGCTTAAGCATAACAGCTACTGTAAATGCGGATAACTCGTCACTTTGGCTAACTCATCTCTACGTCTTGAGTATAAAGCAAATAAAGATAACAATAAATCAATGCTCAATCTAGGCATGAAAAACCATGGGGTTCCCAAAGAACTAACCTTTTGATGAACCACACACCTAGCTAAGGCAAGCCCGCGCTCACTCTCGACTTGCATAGGTGTATCTCGTAAACTTGGCCCGGCCCATATATCTTGATCTCACCAAGCTTTGTTTCATAGAGCACCTACTCAACTGATAATCTGATCATTCACTCATCGAGATAGCCCGACTTACCATGCACCGAAACAACTTAATCATAATACTTATCTGCAGGGCGCTAGCTCGAGTGATTGCTCACACACTGAGTTAGATTGTCTTATCTTGCCTTGAGCCAAACAACTTAGTCATAGCAAATCAAACTGCATAGCGCCTGAACTCGGGTGGTTATACTAACACCGAGCTAGGTCATCTTACCTGACAATGGATAACTAGCTTACACACAAGGCGCCTACTCGAATAATCTTACCGAGACAGGTCATCTTGCTTAACAATAGATAACCGATTTACACACAGGGCGCCTACTTGAATAATCTTACCAAGACAGGTCGTCTTACCTAACGATAAATAACCAGTTCACACACAGGACGCCTACTCGAATAACCTTACCGAGAAAGGTTGTCTTACCTGATGATAAATAATCAGTTTTCACATAAGGCGCCTACTCAGATAATCTTACCGAGAAAAGTCGTCTTACTTAACAATAAATAACCATTTTACATACAACATGCCTACTCGGATAATCTTACTGAAAAAGGTAGTCTTACCTGACGATAAATAACCAGTTTACACACAGGGCACCTACTCAGATAATCTTACTGAGAAAGGTGGTCTTACCTGATGATAAATAACCAGTTTACACTCAGGGTGCCTACTCGAATAATCTTACCGAGAAAGGTCGACTTACCTGACGATAAATAATTAGTTTACACACAGGGCGCCTACTTGGATAATCTTATCGAGAAAGGTCGTCTTACCTTGTGTTAAATCTAAACAAATAAACAAGACTAATGCACCATTTTCCAAGAAAAAATTTATCATTACGTGACCTCATTAAAAAACCCCTTAAGGGAAAAAAGGCATCACCCTAACTATCACATTGTTCAACAAGAAAACATTAAATAATAATAACTTAACTGAAATAAAACCTAAGGTTCGTCGCGTTCCACGTTCGAGGGATGGCTCCCCCTTCTAGGTTTCCAGCCTATACGCTCCATTCCCGAGCACCTCGACTACGCGAAACGGGCCAGTCCGCTTCAGAGATAACTTGTTTTCTAGCTGGTAGGGGTGAGCCTTTTGTATCACCAAGTCGGCAACCCTGAACTATCGAGGCTTCTCCTCAAAGCCTCAGAGTTCATCTGGGCTTGTTCATGCACTTCATCTAGCAGATCCAGGTTCACCTTCCTTCGTTAGACTCTTCGACAACGAAGTTCTAGAACTGAGGAGAGCTTTCCTGGATCTCTACTGGTATCATGGCATCTGACCCATATACCAAACTAAAGGACGTCTCCTTAGTTATTGACTAAGGAGTGGTGTGATAAGCCCACAGGATTCGGGAAACTTCTTCTGACAAAGTTCCTTTAGCCTTCTCTAATCTCCTCTTCAACCCTTTCAATAAAACCCTGTTGGCTGACTCATCCTGGCCATTTGTCTGAGGGTGTTCTACCAAGGCAAATATCTGCTTTATCCCGAGCTTCGAGCACAGCTTACACAACTGTTGACTTGCAAATTGAGCTTTATTGTCAGACATCAGGTGTTTAAGGATCCCAAAACGGCATACTATGTTTTTCCACACAAAATGCTGCAACTTGTGAGTAGTTATTTGTGCAACTAGTTCGACCTCGATCCACTTAGTGAAGTATTCAATAGCCACTATGAGATACTTCATCTGTCGTATCGCCAAAGGGAAAGGACCTAAGATGTCTATTCCCCAAGTATGGAAAGGCCACAGGCTATGAATTGACCGTAACTCCTCTGCTGGTGTGTGATGCCAATCAGTATGCTTCTAACACTGCTCACATCGCTATGCATACTTCACGCAATCCTCCTTCATCATTGGCTAATAATACCTAACACGAATGACCTTCAAAGAGAAAGCTTGTCCACCTATGTGACTGCCACAAATGCCTTTATGTAGCTCGACCATTATACGGGCACATTGATCTCCACTAACACAAGTGAGGATAGGGTGGGTATAACCATGACGAAATAGCTTGCCATCAATTAAGGTATACTTCCCCGCTTTCCTCTTGATCATCTTGGCCTCCGTAGGTTCGACAAAAAGCAACCCATCAACTAGCTAACGTTGGTAGTGGGTGATCCAAGTCTCTGTGGTGTAAACTTGTAAGACCTCAAACAACTCATCTCTCAGCGATATGTAGCTATCCTAGGGACCTTCAGAGTCTCCTACGTCATTAATCGATGCCTTCTCCCCCTTTTTGAGCTAACCCCCAAGACCTCTGTCTGGATGACCTCGGGTGGTCTTCCCTCAGCCGTCCTGAGTGACTTCAAAGTCTCTTGGATCACTGACCTTTGTCTACCCCCTTTCCCTGAACTCGCCAGCTTGGCCAACAGGTCTGCTTGAAAGTTCTGCTCTCCATGACCTCTTCTGGCCTTCCCGCTTGAGCAGTGATTGAGTATATTCCCCTTTTGTTCTTCAAGCTACTCTCGTAGCATTTTCGTGTCGCCTTCTGATCAGACCTGATGGTAATTACTCTTCCCTCAAGAGAAGGCAACTTCATCTTCATGTGCTTCGTAGAGGCTACCACACCCAACCTGTTGATGTGAGTTGATTTTAGATTGATTCATTAGGTGAAACTTTATTAGAATTAGGATCAAGATTCTTAAGCAATTTAAATGAGAAGTCTAAGGAAAATTCCCACTGGACATTAACGTAACAAGTGTTAAGTAGATGTGAAGGTTCATTTCCATAAGACCAAAGGAAAAACACAATTATAGGTGATGAATGAATGAAGAACAAGGTGCAGAAAATAGAACCAAATACAGAACAAAAACAGAATTAAAAATGCAAATAACATCACAAGAAGAACACCAAACTGAATTGGAAACAAGATACAAAACAAGACATATTTTGGAATTGTAATGGAATGGAATTGGAATTGCAAATGGAAGATAGAATAAACTTATGTGGTTGAAGACATGGAAGGGAAGAACACGCCACTTGAGAGGATGAAATGCTCCAAGATGAGTGTAGATGCCGCCACTTGAGAGCTCCCAAAACTCACAAGAAAAGACTAAAAGCTAGGAGAACTATTCTCACTAATCTCATACAAAATGTGTATATTAACTTTACTTAAAATTCAACTTGTAATTACATAAACCAAGCACCTCTATTTATAGCATGAGAGGGTCGGATTTGGAGAGAGAAAAGAGAGGGAAATTCAAATGCCATGCCATTTGAAAATGGCGCCTACCTAGTCACATGGAAGGTGTGACTTTCCTATTTTTACTCTTAAGCCCTAAACTCCTATTCACACCCTCCTTTTATGTTTTATTTAAAACCTATTCTAAAGCAATTACAAAAAGAGACATCAATTGATGTTCATCTCCCAAAGTCCTTGCCCTACTTCTAGTAACCCTTTGAGGCATAGTAGGTGTTAAGCTCATAGGTTGGGCTTGGGCTTGTTGGGCTTGGACCTTAGGCGCCTTCTCTACTTGGTCCTCATCACCTGTTCAAAGAAGGTCTTCCCAAAAGCAAATTATAGGCTGAAGATGCATTAACTACAATGTACCTTACAGTAATCGTTCTAGCCGAGGTGCCATAAAAAAAATTGTCCTCAGCTCGATATACCCCCGCACTTCCACCTGATCTCCCGTAAAGCCAACCAAGCATCCATCATGTGGCCTCAACTGGTCGGGAGATCACGTTGGCCAGAATGTTGACCAGAACATCACGTCAGTTAAGCTCCCATAGTCAATGAAAACTCTGTGTACCTTCCTTACTACGGTGACAACATATATCACCACTGGATCGTTCTCATGAAGGACCACGTCCTCCAAGTTAGAACTCGTGAAGCAAAGATTGGGCTTTGGTGGATGGTCAGTCTCCTAGTCTCTAGGGCCATCCCTCCTCTGGAAAATCCTCCCGAGATGGTGTTCTAATCTCCATGGGTATCTCATGCTTTTGATCCCTGAGGGCAACTTCTCTCTTTGGCTCTTCCCGATCAGTCTCAAGATACTCCTTTAGGAACCCTTCCTTCACCAAGCTCGCCAATTGGTAACCCAAAGCTATGCATCGCTCAACATCGTGCCCAAACCCTTTGTGAAATTTGCACCAGGCATCCTTTTATGGCCCCAGATTCCTGTCAGTCTTCTGAGGAAACCTCAGCTTGTTTACTACCCCTAGAATGCCTAGCAATTCCTTGTAAGATACTTGAAATTTGGATCGAAATGCCAACTCCTCTCTGGCTTTTGCCTTGGGCTCGTTCCTCCTGGTTGCGTATGGTGTGTGCCTCGAGTCCGTTTTCTTCCCGGTCGAAGTTTCGTTAACCCTCAATGGTCGAGCTCAGCTACTCTCCTTAGGCTTAGTCTGCCTTGAATATGAGCTTCCACTCTTCATGGCCACAGCCTCCTCCATATTGATATGGGCAACAACCCGTTGTCGTATCTCGGAGAATGTCTCCGCCAGATTTCTGATCAATGAATTGCTGAATGGTCTTGTCGCGATCCCTTGTTCGAAAGCGATGACCATCACATCATCATGGATCTGGAGTCTTACTGTGAGTGCCCTAAATTTATTCAAGTACTCCTTCAACGAATCCCCCTCTCTTTGCCTAATGTTAAAGAGGTCATACAACATTGGAGGCTTGACCTGTGCAAAAGAGGTGATGTGGCCATTGGGAAGCCCACTGAACCATTGTAAGGTTGTATCTGTGAATGTTCTCATGAACATCTTGCACTGTATAGCATCCGATCCTCCGGAAACAATCATTTGGGCATTGAATGTCGTGAGATGATTCTCAGGCTCTTCTACCCCTGTTAAAAAAATCTTTGGTTTGATGTAGTGTGCTGGTACAAGCTTATCCATGATCACTTGCAAAAATGGCTTTGGACAATCTCTTAAGCGCAAATTCGAACCTCCCTCCCTTGTAGAACGTCAGTCGCGCTGTTGTATTTTCCTGCACAAGTCCTCGATGGTCTTGCGCAATTCCTCATTGGCTACCCGGGAAACCTCTATCTCTACCATCAGCTGATCCTGTAGAAGCACTTGCTCAACTCGGGCTTCTGCTTGTAGCTTCTCTTGCTCGGATTTAGCTTCTTGCTAGATCCGTTCTTGCTCTTGCTTGTACTACTCATTGGCTTCCTGGAGAGTCCTCATGGTCTCCATGAGTTGCTGTAAATTGGGGGCATTGCTTCCTTTAGATCCAATCAGTGCTTGTCTGGTGTTTCTCATTGTGTTAGAAGACTTAAACACAACTATGGATGGGATCAGGTTTTATCGGATCCCATGGTGGGTGCAAAATGTTCTCGCTTGTTGACTTCCTCGTCGGTTGACCTGGGTAGAAAACTTCGCTTTTAACTTGTCTCTTCTGGATATTGATATGCGTCTTCTTATTGTACTAGAATATGAATTCGTTGAGATAGAGGGACTTTACCTATTGATCACACTCCGATGATCAAGTCAGTGAGAGCTTACGAAAAAGTAATCAGTTTAAGTCTAGCATTCAGAAACAACGTACCTTTACCTGGGGTCTCAAACCCCTTTTATAAACACTCTTGTAACAGCTTTCTCTCACGAGAATATAATTTCAACTGAAAGGATAACTGAAAGCATTTAATCACAACAGAAAAACCAACTTTCACGGGCACCACTTATCTCCAAGTGCTAACCACAGGCTAACATTTTGTTTCACGTGTGCACCACTATTCTCGAGTGCTCCTCTTTTATTCTCAACAACTATTAATTATTATACAACTAACATGCATATTATCATAAGAGATAAAATATCTCTTTATCTTTTATCTTTAGATTAATATAATAACAAATTTAAACAATAAAAATTATATCTTTCATCTTCATAATAATATCACTACAGATAAAATATCTCTTTATCTTTTATCTTAATTACCTTTTCTGGGCTGACCAACATCTAGGCCAAACTCGTGACCCACCCTTTAGGCCCAATAGCCGAGGTCCCGAACACTCGAGCACTCCTGTCCGGTACAAAATACATTAAAGAAAAGAACAATCTAGGTGAACCTCTATTTTTCTTCAAATCAAGGTATTAATCATAAAATTGTAAAGGAGGCTTCAAGAACAATTTTAAAAGCTCAATTTAGGCTCTCTCTCAATAAGTAAAAAATATTTTATAAAGAATGATTTTAATTTTGTGCTTATTGGTTTTGAAATGAGAGTTATATAATATTATTTGTCGATTTTAATGGATTAAAACTATGTTTTCATCTCTTAATTTCGCTTACTATTGAAATTAATTGATTAAGTTGTTATTTTAACAAATTAATGTCCTATTCAACACAAAATAACCTAAAGTACTTTTAGGTCTTTGCGAATCTTCAAAATCTTAATGGAAATGGTTGTATTCACCAAATATATGAACCATAACTCCAACCAAAGCTTGATAAGATTTTCTTCATATTTGTGAGCATGATATTATTTTTTTTGTCACTAATAATATATTGTGTGAGGAGTTTGTATCAACTATGCATGGAGAATTTTATACATCCATGATAGAAGAACTATCACACTTCTTAGGACTTCAAGTAAAGCAACTAAAGCATGCGACATTTAAAAATAAATCCAAATATTATCTTGATTTATTGAAAAATTGGAGATGGAAAACCCTAAGGATTTTTCTACACCAATGTTGACAAATTGTTTCTTGGACAGTGATGAGAAAAAGGACAACATTTGATTTCATAAAATACAAATATTTGATTGAATTGTTGCTCGACTTGATTGTTAGTAGACTTAACATTATGTTCAATGTTTATGATGGCAGAGCCCCTAGCAAATGGCCAACCACTAGGACAATGGTCAAAAGAATACAAGAAGAGAAAGACTCAACTATTACAAGCAGAGAGATACTCTTATACATGTTTGAAGGAGTCATAACCTAATGGTATAAGCTAGAATATGATTTAAAATTTCTTGTTCAGAAGTAGTATAGATTTTTGACTTGTATCTAACCTTAAGTAAACTAGGGTTAGGGTTTCTAAACCTACCTAGGGTATAATTAGGCTCAATTACAACTCACATTAAATCCTAGGTTGGTCATTAACCTAGATTAGTCACACAATCACACATCCTCACAAGGCAAGTGTGACTAGCTTTAGGCGCCACTTTTGAAACCATTTGATTTCAAATTTCCCACCCTTTTGCTTGTAATTCTTGGTCGGACCTTCACCTATAAATGGAGGTGTTTGCTCTTGAAAATTCAGGTAAAATATATTAGAGTTATGTTGTCCATATTGCAAGCAAAGATCTCATTGTCTCCACTCTCTAGGGTAGACACCTTGTTTGACCTCTCTCTCTCTCTCTCTCTCTCATTTTCTTCAAGTGATTAGGCCTAACCCATGACTCTCCACACTCTACATGGCACTCCTAGGAGGCAAGAGTTATTTGCAACTCCTCCTTGACCTCCATTCTTCATTGCTTCTGCTAATATCTCCAATAAGTCAAGAACCAAGTCAGTCCATGGAGGTTTCAAGCTATCATTTGGTATCACGAGTTCGGCTACGGTTCAAGCTAAGTGTTCTTCATTTCTTCTTTGATTTTGTGCTGTTTAAATTCAATTCTGTGTTGTTCATCATGTTGCCTTCATGTCTTGAATTTGTTTCACCATTTGAATTGTGTTTAATTTGTGTTGTTCGATTCAAATTCACCGATTCTACTTGAACCATCCATATTTTCAATTTAGGATTTCATTTGAGTAAACCATGAAGTTTTTGTTATTTTTTGCTTAAGTCTCTCTTAATTGTTCGGTTAAATGCTTTGTGTTTGAGTCATTTTGATTTTTGAATCAATTTCAAGTCATGTTAAGTCATGTTAATCCATATATGTCATCATTTCTAAGTTGTTCTTTCATTCAATTTTTAATTTCTTGTTTTTTGGATTTCAGCAATAGTCTAAGAAAATTTGAAGATATATTTGCACTCTATTGTGCCTTTGAGATGCTTTTAATTTCTATATTTGAGTTCTATACTTGTTAATTAGTTCAGTAACAAGTTCATATAGTTAGAATTTCTATTGTGTCTTAAGTTTTTTTGCAAATTTCATTGCATTCCTTTAGGATTCATATTTTGAGAAATTTCCAGAAATTTTGTGCTGGTTGAAATTATTTGTTGCAATTTGATTCGTTATCAAAAAATTTTGAAATTTTGGATTTAAATACCTTGATGTGTTAGAAAAAAGCAGAAAAAAGTACATCAAAATCAAAATATAAAAAATATGATAAATCAAATATGAAAGAATGTTAGATGAACTTCGTCCAGCGTGATGAGTTTGCACCCAACACGACGAACTAACAAAAAAAATGTCCAAATTTATTAAAATTAATTGTTGTGGTGTTTTGATGAAATTCTAGTGTCATTATTCAACTTATTGATCATATTTTAGTAATAAAAATTTGAGAAGCTGAAACCAATTACAACTTTAAAGATAAATCCTGCAATTGCATTAGTGATTTTGACTTCAACTCTTTAGTAATTTTTGTTTTGTTAATCCACTCTAGTTCCAATCTTAGGTTCTATCTTTGTGTGCCAATTTTTAAGTCATTACCTTAATTTCAGTTTGTCATTTTATTCTTACTCTTTTGGTGTTTGTTAATATCAATTCCTTTTGAAGTAGTCCAATTTCAAATTGAACTTTTGTTGCCTTTTAATCTTGTTTGACCTCTACTTGGAGTGTTGGAAAATCCTTGGTGTTGTGGAGCTGTGTTTTGAGTGAAGAATAGTCACTAAAGAAAGTAAAGCAACCCAAAGGAAGAGGCATCATATTTTCCCAAATAAAAACAAACACTTGGAGAGCATAGTTGAGAAGAAATTGTATAAAAAAAAAAAATACTTGGCATTGTAATTTCTTTGAGTTGTATTTGCTTTAAACTCTTAATTTAGTGGATTAATATTGCGCTTTAGTTCGGTGAGTATGTCTTTAAGGTCCAAAGGTGCCAATAAGCCTTACCTTGAAAATGCCTAGTTTAAGCTTTCTAGTTTTAGAAGTGTAATTGCTTTCCTTTTTGCTTTCAAATTCTTGCTTTTGTTAGTTGTTTACATCTTGTTTTGTTTCTAATAATTTGCTTAGAGAAAAATTTGTGAAGTGTATTGGGATAGTACCTGGCTAGGAAAGGCTTGGTATTTAAGTGATCCTTAGTGGTCCACCTCCCTTTCCTAGGAAACTACCTAATGCACTAAGCTTAGCTTTTCTCTTAGAGAATTGTTTTTAATACAAGGTTTTAAATGTCTAAACAAACTACTCACCTTAGTGAAAATGACTTGAGTTATACTAAAACTCTTTTAAGACAAATGGCTTAAGATCTTCAGTCACTTCAACTAAGGCAACTACAACATGAGAATCAAATAATTGAAGATAAATGTGAAAGATATTCTCATCTTGCAGTTTAAGAGGAGGAGTTAAGAATGATCACAGAAAAAGATTATATGATTGGAAAACTTAAAAAGAGTAAACCCTCTAGAAGTTCTAGGTCTAGTTATTCCCATACTGAAGATGGGAGTCTTAGAATACATGACTACTATCAACCTACACCTAGAAGAACTAGAAGAGAAAACAATAGAATAAAATCCAGAGTTGACTTACCTCATTTTTATGGGAAGGAAAATGTTGAGATCTACTTAGATTGGAAAATGAAAGTAGAAAAATTATTTGCCTGTCACCATGTAAGTGAAGAAAGAATAGTACCACTGACAACCTTAAGCTTTCAAAATAATGTTAGGTATTGGTGGACAACCTTAGAAAGAGATAGACACCTCCATAAGGAACATCCCATTACATATTGGAATGATCTTAGGGGAGCCTTGAGGCATCACCATATTCCTTCTTATTATAATAGGGAGTTAATGGACAAGCTCCCAAGACTCCAACAAAAGAATATGAGTGTAGAAGAATACAGGCAGAAAATGGAGCAATATATGATGAGAGCATCCATTAGAGAAGAAGAACCTACCACCATATCTAGGTTCTTAAGTGGTCTCAGCCTTGAGATAAGAGATAAAATAGAACTTCTGCCCTACATGGATCTTAATGACCTGGTCCAACTTTGTATCAAAGTTTAATAACAAAATTTAAGAAAAGAATAAATTCATAAAGAAAGTTCTTACTCTAACTCGTATCCCAAGAAATAGTGTAAAAGATAGTACAAAAGGGGAGGAGAGTTATCCAAGAGATAAAAATAAACTAGAAACACCCAAGAGCCTAGATAAAGGAAAAGATGTGCGAACCCCACACACACGCACTAAGGAAATTCAATGTTTTAAGTGTCTTGGTAAAGGTCATGTAGCCTCTCAATGTCCCAATAGAGGAACTATGATTTTAAGGGGCAAAGTTGCATATAGCAGCCAAGATGAAGAAACTAGTGATAATGTAACTTCAGATAAAGAGAAGAGTGAATAAGCATATCCTTGTGAGGGGGAATTATTGGTGATCCGTAGAAACCTCAATAATAAACCTAATATGAAACAAGAGTCACAAAGAGAGAATATTTTTCATAGAAGATGTAAAGTTTTACAAAACACTTGTTCTCTCATTGTTTGATAGTGGCTCTTGCTGCAATTGCTGTAGCATTAGGCTGGATGAAAAATTTAACCTTCCAGTTAATCCCCACCCTAAGCCTTATAAATTATAGTGGTTAAATGAAGATGGGGATTTAACTGTTAATAAACAAGTAAAAGTCAATCTTTCTTTGGGTAACTATAATAATAATATTTTAGGTGATGTAGTACCCATGGAAGCTTGTCATATTTTATTGGGAAGACCTTGGCAATTTGACAAGAAAATTATGCACAATGGTCTTACCAACGAGATTTTTACATACCATAATAAAAATTTTGTACTATTTCCTTTAACACCTTTACAAGTAATAAAGGATCAAGTACAAATGAAAAGAAAAAGAGATAGTGAAAAAAAAGAGTTCTCCAAAATCAAAGGGTAGTCCTTAGGGACAACAATACTGAGGCATGGAAAAAGAGTGCTCCTTCCCACAAGGTCATTCAGATAGAACAAAATCTAATAAAAAAAAGAGACTAAAAAAATTCTTCTATCTAAATAACCTCCTAGCCTCCTTCTTTGTAAAGGAGGACTTACTTGCATTGCCACACTTTTAGAACCTAGTGATTTACCTCCTGAAGTTAAATACCTTTTAAAACAATTTGATGATGTGTTCCCTATGAAAGGACCAATTGGACTTCCACCTTTTAGGGGCATAAAATATCAAATAGATTTAGTGTCTGGAGCTAGTCTACCAAATAGACAAACATACAGAACTAATCCAGAAGAAATCAAGGAGATAGAATCCTAGGTTTAGGAATTGTTAGAGAAGAGTTGGGTACAAAAAAGCCTAAGCCCTTGTGTTGTACTTGTTTTGTTAGTGCTTAAGAAAGATGGCAAATGGAGAATGTGTTGTGATTGTAGAGCTATCAATAATATCACCATTAAATACAAACATCCAATTCCTAGACTTGATGATATGCTTGATGAATTGCATGGGTCCATTGTGTTTTCTAAAATTGATCTAAAAAGTGGTTATCACCAAATTAGAATTAAAGAGGGTGATGAGTGGAAAATTGCTTTGAAGACCAAATTTGGACTATATGAGTGGTTAGTAATGCCATTTGGTCTTACTAATGCACCTAGCACATTCATAAGGCTTACGAATCATGTCCTTAGGGATTGTATAGGTAAATATGTAGTTGTCCATTTTGATGATATTTTAGTTTATAGTCATAGTCTAGAATCACATTTAGTTCATCTTAAGGAAGTTTTATTAGGTCTTAGAAATATTCATCTGTTTGTAAATGTAGAAAAATAAACTTTTTGTGTTGATAGTGTAGTCTTTCTAGGTTTTATAATTAATAAAAATGGGACACATGTTAACCCTGAGAAAATCAAAGTCATCCAAGAGTGACCAACACCACATAATGTAGTAGATGTTAGGAGCTTTCATAGTTTAGCAAGCGTTTATAAACGTTTTGTTCCCAACTTCTCTAGTCTAGCTTCACCTCTCAATGAGTTGGTGAAGAAAGACACTCCATTCTATTGGATAGAGAAACATGATCAAGCCTTTCAAAGGTTAAAAGCTAAACTCACCAATGCACCCATTTTAGCACTTTCAAACTTTTCAAAAACTTTTGAGTTAGAGTGTGATAGGTGTTATGTTATTGCAGGGTGGGCACCAAATAACTTATTTTAGTGAAAAATTACATGGTACAACCTTCAACTACCTCACTTATGATAAAGACTCTATGCACTTGTGAGGGCCCTGCAGACTTAGGAACACTATCTAGTTTCTAAAGAATTTGTTATTCATATTGATCATGAGTTTTTAAAATATCTTAAGGGTCAGTATAAGTTGGGAAAACACCATGCAAAGTGGGTGGAGAGAACAATTTTCTTATCTTATCAAATATAAGAAGGACAATACAAACATTGTGGCAGATGCTCTATCTTGGAGACATGCCCTATTTTGTAAGCTTGGAGTCCAAATTCTTGGATTTGAAAAGATACCTGAGCTTTTTTAGCAATGTCAAGATTTTGCATCCACCTTTGCTAATTGCAAACATAGGGCACAATGAGGTTTCTATATTTCTGAGAGGTATTTATTTAGAGAAGGAAAACTTTGTATACCTCAAGGAACATATAGAAAATTCCTTGTCAAAGAGTCACATGAAGGAAGTTTCATGGGCCATTTTAAAGTTGACAAGACTCTAGATCTTCTTAAAGAAAAATTCTTTTGGCCCCATATGAGAAAAGATGTCCAAAGACATTTTCATAGATGTATTTCATGTTTAAAAACCAAGTCTAAGGCAATGCCTCATGGACTCTACACTCCTCTACCTCTTGCTTGTGCCATATGGGAAGACATCAACATGGATTTTATTTTAGGGCTTCCTAGGACACAAAGAAGTTTTCATTCCATCTTTGTCTTAGTGGATACATTTAGCAAGATGACCCATTTTATACCCTACCATAAATTGGATGATACTAACAACATCTCCAAACTCTTCCTTAGAGAAGTGGTTTGACTTCATGGACTACCTAAGACTACAGTTTCAGATAGAGATCCAAAATTTATAGTCATTTCTGGAGAACTCTCTAGGAAAGACTAGGAACTAAACTTATTTTTTCAACCTCTTGTCATCCTCAAATTAATGGACAAACAAAGGTAGTTAATAGGTAGTTAATAAGTGTAACATCCAGCCAAATCCTTTTCATATTTATATAATAAAATAAAGGTAAACAAATATATTGAAGTGATTATATTTTAAATAAAAACATACTTAGAATTCATTTAAAATATATTCCTTTTATTCCAATTTAATTTTACAGGTCCTTACAATAAGTCTTTATGAACTATGCTTAGGTCATTCATGAAAGGTAGTTAGAAATCTTGGGATGAATACCTTCCCCATATAGAGTTTGCATACAATAGAGTAGTTCATATGACTACTAATATTTCTCCATTTGAAGTTGTATATGGTTTCAATCCTCATACTCCTTTAGATTCATTACCTTTACCTAATCCACATGAATTTGTGCATAAAAAAGGAGTAACAAAAATTGAATTTATTAAGAAATTACATGAGAGGATTAGAACTCAGATACAAAAGCAAATTGAGAAATATATTAGACATAATAATAAGGGGAAGACAAAGATAATTTTTAATGAGGGAGACTGGGTTTGGCTTCACCTAAGAAAATATAGATTTCCTACTCAGAGGAAGTTTAAACTTAGTCCCCGAGGAGATAGTCCTTTTCAGATCCTCAAAAAAATAAATAACAATGCATACCAATTAGATACGCCTGAAGAATGTGGAGTACATGCTACTTTCAATGTTATTGATCTAACACCTTTTGCAAGTAGCACAAATGATGAGACAAAAACTATTGATTTGAGGACAAATCCTCTTTAAGAGGGAAGGGATGATGGCAGAGTCCCTAACAAAGGACCAACCACAAGGGCAATGACCAGAATAATACAAGAAGAGTGAGACTCAACTACTACAAGCGGAGACATACTCTTATACATGTTTGAAGGAGTCATAACCTAGTGGTATAAGATAGAATAAGATTTAAAATTTCTTGTTCAAAAGTAGTATAGATTTTTGGCTTGTATTTGGTCTTAAGTAAATTAGGGTTACATTTTCTAAACCTACCTAGGGTTTTTGGTTTCTAAACCTACCTAGGATATAATTGGGCTCAATTAATATCCACATTAAACCCTAGGTCGATCATTAACCTAGATTAGTCACACAAATCACACATCCTCACAAGGCAAGTGTGATTAGATTTAGGCGCTACTTTTGAAACCATATTTGATTTCGAATTTCCCACCCTTTTGCTTGTAATTCTTGGTCGGACCTTCACCTATAAATGGAGGTGCTTGGATCTTGAAAATTCACATTGAATATATTAGTAATGTTACATATATTGCAAGCAAAACTCTCCTTGTCTCCTCTCTCTAGGGTAGACACCTCTTTGATCTCTCTCTCATTTTCTTCAAATGGTTAGGCCTAACCTATTACTCTCCACACTCCTCACAACACAATCTTGTTTGGCCTTATCCATAACAGAAGGTAAGAATATTACTACTAGAAGTTATTCTGCATAAATATTTTGGCTCAATCAACAACTACTTAACTGTAGCTTGAAGCTTGACAATGAACTTTTAAAAAGAGATAATACTAGTGCCATAAAATTACTAAATTTTCATCTAACAATATAAAACAAAAACACATTAAAATAAGACATAATTTCAATATATATCATATTTAGATAGTCAATATTTAACTATGATTGTGTTTATTTTTATTGATAAAAACAATCAACTAACATATATATTCACTAAATCTCCTACAATACGAATAGGAATAGGATAAGTTCAATAAAAAAAAAATGAGCTTGTTATCCTAGATATTGCATATGCCTAATTCTTCAACATATTAATTCATAATTTCTTAACTGCTTTAATCCAATTATATGTTTTTGGCAAACTCTTGGTATTAGATCATATTTGTAAGTAGATTAAGTGATATAGAAAAGGTTATCCTTGATTTGCGTTTAAATTCAATTAGGTAGGTTCAATTGTTATCTTTGCAGTTTTTAATCTATTAAAATACAATTTAAGTCCACTAAACACACTAAAGAAGACTTTATGAACATTTTTTTTTCTATAAATCAAAATATAGAGCTATAATAGTTTTATAATAATTTGGTATGTTTATTATAATAATTACATAATATATAAAATAGTATTAAAAAATAATTTCAAGATGATAAAAACTAAAATGAAACCTAAATTTATCGATTCATAACATTGGAAATACTAATAAAAATTAAAATAAAAGATGTACTATACTTAAATTAAAATTTCAATTGTATTTATCAATATTTATTAAGTTTATGAGTAGAATAAAAGAAATAAAAGAAATAAGAAATATTTAAGGGGTGATGATAGGTTGACTTAACAACTTAAAACAATGAAAAATATTGACTTAACAACTTAATAAATTAATCATATTAAATTTATTTTTCAATTAAAAATATTATTATATTATCATAATAAGTTTTCAAAAGTGTCGAAAGTAATTTTTTCACATGTTAAGTTAATTGTTTTTAAAAGGTAGTCAAAAGTGTATTATTAAATATTTTGATTGAATCCATTTAGGTTTGTTTAAGGCGTATTTTCCAATTTTTAAGCCAATTTTTTGATTTTTTTAATAATTATCTAACTATTTCACGGGTTCACCATTAGCATGTTTTGGAAGCAGCACCATCCATTCCAATAAGAGAATTATTTGAATATATTTACTTATTTTTAATGCTTAGCATATTTCCTTCCGAAAAAATAAACTAAACCCAGTGATTAGACTTAACAATCAATCACGCGCTGTCAAACGCTACAAACCTCTTGGTTCTCCAGTCTGCTTCCTTCTCGGCACTTTCCCAACACCATAGCCTCTCGACAACATGGGCGATTCCAAGGTGGAAACCATTTCCCGATTAGCGCAATGGAGAATCGACAACTTCGGACCCTGCCAGTACAAAAAATCCGACCCTTTCAAGCTCGGAATTTGGAACTGGTACACACATCACATCACACACTTCTATACTACTACTACTACTTTGATTAGTGCCTTGTGTTGTGAGTGATTGTGCCTGAATTGTTATCGTGTATGCATGTATGGTGTTTGATTATTTGTCTATTATTCCCAGGTACATTTCCATAGAACGGAACAGGTACCTCTACATACACATCTTTCCTGAGCCTTCTCGGCTTTCTAAGGAACAGCCACCTGTGGCTCGCTTCATACTACGAGTCTCCAACAACTCTGGTCCTACCCGCAAATTTTACATCTCCCCTGGTCTGTATCACACTGCTACTCCCTTGTTCCCTTTCTTCTTCTATAGCCAAGGTTTTGGATTGGGGTTTTGGTTTTCTGTTATTAAATCTTAATGTTTATACCAACATGGTGTGCGATATGGTTGTCAAATAACAAATGTATGTGGCTAGTGGTTGAATCGATTTTCAAAGTGTCTATGAAATAACATTAGTTGGGAGAAGGTAGTTTCTTAAATGAGTTTTCATACGTCGAGGAATCAGTCTCTGATATGAAAGATTACTATTTGACTGTCAGCTGAAGATACCCTTGGTACCCAAAAAATCTTAATATTCAGATACTGAGTGGTTCAATCTATTTCCATGTCGGTGTGTTTGGAATAACGTATGTTGGGAGAAGGCAGCTTCTTAAATGGGTTTTCGGACCGAGAGAATTAGTCACTGATACGTGACCCTGGGCTGAAGATATTTTGGACGCCAAACAAAATCTTCATATTGAAATAGGGAGAATTTATTGATCATGCGAAAATATTTGATCCCATGTCATATGACTATCCACGTGTGTTTGTATGGTTTGTGAGTGAAAGAGACGCTTGGTTAAGTTGAGACTCCCAAGATAAAAGAAGTAATGTTAAACTCTAGGAAAGAGTTTAACATTGAGTTGAAACCATGTGCATATGAAACAACGTGGGTCTTTATTTATATTGAGAAAAGAGAATTGATAGAATAAATAGAGAAGATTTGATATCCTTAAATAACAAAGATATGATATAAAAAATAAACTAAAATGTTCCTAAGAATACATATATGATCTAGATATTCTTTATTATAGTATTTGGTCAACTTGCTGTAGATATAATCAATCATCAAAGCTTTTAGAGACTTGGTGAATATGTCAACCAACTGTTCATTAGAGTTAACAAATCCAATGGTGATGTCTCCAAACTCTAGTTTTTCTCATTGTTGGCATATACAAGGGGCATTTTTTGAACTTTCTTCAAATTTAAGCTCTTTGAGGACTTGTGCTAGCCATATGAGCTCACAAGTGACTAATGTCATTGTGCTATATTCTACTTCTCCACTTGATCATGCCACAATATTTTGTTTCTATTAGAATAGGTCATCTTAAATAGACTATATTGAAAAACTACAATGTGCTTTGTGTTGTACCTAGTTTCTAGATGATTTTTCTTATTCTTTTCCTTACATTCATTGTATCTGAACTTCCAATGTCATTATAAATCAAGCTTTCTAATTTATTCTCTATTCTTTGGCATTCATTTCAAGTTGGTACTCGGATCCATAGGCTTGATGACAGATATTTTCTCTCCGGTGTCCAAAATGACTGTTGTCAAACTTTTTGTTACCATGACAACCATTCGTCATTGGCCTCCTCATCAATTAGATATTAAGAGTGCTTTTCTGCATGACAATCTAGAGGAAGAGGTCTACATGGAGCAAGCTCCTAGATTTGCTTAGGACAAGGTCTATTTTATGAAGGTAAAGAGAATACCCAAATCTCTGGATACTGTGATGCTGATTGGGCAGGTTCTCCTACGAATAAACACTTTACTAAAATATATTGTGTTTTCATTGAAGGAAATATTACCTTCAGGGTTCCTCATCTTCAAGTCAGACAACTCTTCTTGTTCAGGAGTCAAAGTGGGTTGCCTTTGATATTTTTTCCCAAAGAATTTGTCTTCTTCTTCATCTTTAATATCAATTGGTCCCACTTGTAGTGACTTCATCACTTAATTCTTGAACATCTTGTAAAGACATATATGGTAATGACCAAGAGAGATCCTCCGCTTCAAGTGCTTCCTTCCCTTGAAGTGAAGGGATTGACAAAAGAAAAATTTGTTTCAAGAAAAGTGGCATCCATTGTGATAAAGACACAATGACTTTGAGGGTGATAACATTTGTACCCCTTTTTGTTTGAAGAATAACTAATAAAGATACATTTAAGAGCTCTAGGATCTAATTTACTGTGATTAGGATTATGAGAGTGAACAAAAACAACACAACCAAAGGCTCGACAGAGTAAACTTGAAACTAAGGGAGAAAAGTGAACAAAACACAATAGAGACTCAATAGATTGATGCCATTTAAGACACGAGTTCGTAACTTGTTGTTGAGATATGTGGCAATCAACACAACTTCTCTCCATTATGTTTTTGGAACAAACATATAGAAAAAAAATGCCCTAGCTACTTTTAGGAGATGACGATTTTTCCTTTTTGCAACTCCATTTTGTTTTGGAGTCTTAAAACGTATTTTTGATGTTCAATGTCGTTGTTGAAATCAAAGAGTCTAAGTTTCTTTAAATTTTGCAATATAGGGCACAACCTAGATTGATTCTCAAAGGACACATTTGTGAAAATTAAAGTTGGGGGTTTAGGGATTTAGACCTGTGAAACAAATTCAAAACGCAAACAGTAATCAAAAGTGAAAATCAAGAAGATGAGAACAAATCAATCCACATATTCAAGAACCAAACAATCCTCTTTCATAGTTATCTTAAAGATTTAGATCCAAGTTTGAACAATTAATCAACTAAATTGGTCATACGAATTAAATCAAAGTATCATTCAATTTAATCTCTATCTAATTATCAAATCAAGATCCAATTGATTCCTAATTTGATTATAAAATCAAAAACGCAATTTGTAATCACAAAGAGAAAAACCGAGATTGGAGAAGAGCAAACTTTGAAATAATGTGGTTATTATAAAAGAAGGGGGCTTTGGTGGAGTACTTAAATATCTTAGTTCTCTCCCTTTGAAAATTAGTTTTTAACAAGTATTGGAGATCTTGAGGTTGAATTAGGTCTAAATTCACTTTGTGAGATGGTATCAGACCCTATCCTAGAAAGATTTATTAAGCTTATCATGTCACCCATTATTGGACCACTTACAAATATCGAATCCCATTCTCAAGATGTCTAGTCTTTGATGTGAGGAGATGTGTTGGAGATTCTATATCGACTAGAGATATGGATAAATTATAATTCATAAGTGTTAAGAAAAGAGAATGACTTGATTAAACCAAGAGGGAGGTGAATTGGTTTTAAAATATTTTTCTAAAAATCACACTTTCTTGAAATTCTTTTTCAAAACCGTTTTAACACTTAAATTAAGAATGCAATTATTATAGAAACAAGATTGATTCAAGAATTGGTTGCAACACAAGAGATTTCTATTATTTAATTTTCTTTTAAAACAATTTCAATCAAAAACCATAATGCAATTAACTTTGTGAATCAAGATTGATACAAGATTAATACAAGATAGTTACAAGATTGATGGATGCACAATTAAAGAAGTTAAAGCAGGAGCAAGAAAAAACAAGAGGATTTATAGTGGTTCACATCCACCAATCCTACACATAGTCTCAACAATTCAACCTTAGAATCCTTAGTTCCACTGTTAAATCAAGTTTGTACAAAGCAATCCGCTATTACAAACTCAACAAAACAACAATTCACTCTTGAGCACACTCAAGAGGATATCAACCTCTATTAATTCTTGCCCACAAAGAGGATATATGCCTATCAACTCTTGACCAATATCAAGAGGATCTCAACCTTTATCATCTCTTTATCACCCAAAAGGCTATATGGCTTATCAACTCTTGTTAACAACATCAAAACAAACATTGGAAACGCTCCAACAAGAACACAATTACAAAACACTACTAGAACAGTCTAGCAAAAATAATAAGAAAGAGTTTACCCATCTTATTCGTAACAAAAGCATATAGAAGATTCAGCAGCACAACCTTTGATAATCAAATCTTGAAAGCCCAAATTGAGTGAAAGAAACTCTTTGAAAAACTCAAATTATATTGTTTCAAATTATACATCAATCCTCTTAAAATCTATTTGTAAGGGGAGCTGCGTGCCCATAATTCTTCCACCATCGAGCTTTAAAAACAAAGAAAGTAGCTCTCAATGTAACCATTATTGCAATTTAGAAATAGTTTAAGTGTCTCACCTAGGGTTGTGGTCCTCTTAGTCCACTCCCACTCTGATAAAGAGGCAACTCAGTTAAATTTTTTTGTTGCACATCTTTACTTGGCACCAACATCTTGAAGCAAGTATATAATCCATTCTGTTACTCCCAAATCATATTCCATTTCCATGTTGGAATAATAGAACTTTGGGTTCAAAAAGTGACTAGCCGCATGCAAGGGGCGATGAAGTTGACATGTTCATCTATTATCAATGATTGTAAATACATCCTTGTATTTACTTTCATTGTTATTGAATAACTTCATTCTTGTTTCCTTTGCTTTTTCCATTGCTTCATATATATAATCCATAATTGCTTTTCTTTCCCCATCCACCAAACAAAGTATATGAACAAGAGGAGTCATGACTTTGAGAGTAAATACGACATTCCAAAATGAAGGCATAAGAACAATTTTTGTAGCTTCCCTCCCCTTAGCTTCCTCTTAGATTCCTTAAACAACTTTTTCTTGCTCCATTCATTTGAAGCGAACATCTTTCTCAAATTTCCCTTCTTTTGATGCAACCTTTGTAATGATAAATAAGAGGTAGGAAACCTTGTAACCGTGTGTGTTACCAATTCCCTCTTATTTGTAAATTGTCCCAATAAACTCAAGGAACTAGAATGACTATAGATAATGATAAGGCCAATCAAACTAACTCCTCTTTGAATTGTCTTCTATATCAA
Source organism: Phaseolus lunatus (assembly GCA_013389735.1). Classification (NCBI taxonomy): domain Eukaryota; kingdom Viridiplantae; phylum Streptophyta; class Magnoliopsida; order Fabales; family Fabaceae; genus Phaseolus; species Phaseolus lunatus. The sequence goes on along the minus strand of CM023864.1, from coordinate 41,412,925 downwards.
AGGATTCCAATGTTTTCAAGCATCAAATATATAGAATGGGTAGCACAAGGAGTCCAATAGAGATAAGGTCCTTTTTCTTCCAATAATTTATCAACCAACACATAATTGATTCTATTATCTATGATAACTTGAATAACATTTCTTCTCCAATCTCCTCCACTCAAAGAGCCTTTTCCCTACCTTTACAAATTCAAAACCATCAATCGACTTGACAAACATTGTCCTTGCAGGGGAGTTCACCAAAAAGTTAATCAAACATCGTTGCTTTGAGTCAATCCATGTTTGCTCAACTGCAATTTGTGACTTTCAACAACTTTTCAGTGTAGTCAATCTCCTTGTTGAGAAGTAAAACTCTAATTTCATGATAAGTAGGAGCTGACAAAATAGGTCCATAAGCACCCATAACATCAATCATATCTTGAAAACTTTTCAATCTTACATGGTTGAATGACAAGTCTGTTTGGTACCAAAATTGAGTAATATATTGATGAATTGATGCCTCTAAAATTTTGCTACATGCTTCTTTGAAATTAGTTTTCCTTAGCTTTTCTTTATTTCTCTTCTCTATTGCAGCACTTGGATTTCTACTAAACATATCCATTGGTCCTTTTTTTCCACCACTATTTCTCCCCTTATCATTACTAACTTGGAAATTTCAACATCATATTCTCTCATTATTATCGTAATTTGCACTGATTGATGGAAGAAGTGACTGCTTTTTCTTTATATAGTTTCCAAAGCTCTTCTCTCACATTTTTTGGAGTATTGGTACAAGTAGCAACATTGCCCTTCTTTACCATCAAATGTTCTTTAGCTCTAGTAATATCTCCTTTCATAACTTTCCCATAGTAATTACATACATTTGTATTTAAGTTTGTTTCATCCATAAGATGACAATGTTTCCAGCCCGGATCATTTCTATGGGATGTTCTTGAAGTGTCCTGGTCATTGGCCATTATTGTTGTTGGAAAATAGGTATGTTTTTCAAAAAATAATTATAGTGGAAGTGGAAAAGAAGAAAAAAATTAGGAACAAGGTTGCCAATGAACAAAAGTATTTTAAAAGAAGGAAAACACTTGCAATCAACGACGGTGGCAGTGGTGGCGGCAAGAGTAGTTGCAGCGGCGACAGAGGTGTCAACGGGATCGTTAGCAGTGGCAACAGTAGCATCGTCACGATGAGTGGCGGTGAGCAGGTGCAAGTGGCAAGAAATAGCTAGAGTAAACAAGAAAGGAGAGGCTGGTGAAATGTGGGTAGGGTATTAGGTTAAATTATAATGTTTGAATGGGACGGGTATGGCAAAATTCTTTTTAACAAAATGAATATTTGGCCTAATAACCCAAAAGAAGAGAATAGAACATTAAAGTTTCTTGTGTGAACCTCCTTTTTTTTGGATGGGTCTCGTGCCACTGCACAACCTCCTTCGTTTTTAGATGGCTCTCACGCCTCCCACCACTGCACACATTAGGGTTTCTCTTCGCCTTTTTCCCCATCTCTGTTCAGTGCTAGCATCCTGTGATGCAAAAAGCGGCCGCCATGTGCTGCCATGAGAAACCCGCATCGCCACCGTCATGTTGTGGCAACAAGTTGTACATCTACACAGGTTTCTGCTATGGTGATGCCATTACCAGTTTTCGATAACACTAGCAAACCTCATTTTACAGACTCGTTTTGTGATGTTGTGTTAGGTTTAAAGTCTACAGTCTCAGAGGAAGATTGATGTAGTGCTTGAGGACTTATCAATTAGTATTAGAGTTTGTTCTTAGTGTCTCAAAAAAGGGCTACAAGTGGGATTGATAAAAAATGTTGAGTGAGGTGTCATAGAATGTCTTTATTGAGACATTGATTCTCAAAGGTGGTTATTGGAAGAGACTTTGGTATTTAAGGTGTCTTAGTCTCACATTATGTAGTATGGGATGCTGAGTAGAATCCTTAATTGATGCGGTTTGGATGCTTGGTGGAGTACATAAGTGATTTGGGTTCTCTCCCTTGACAACTTGCTTTTACTTGGAGGGTTCTCCAATTGCGTGACTATCAATTTCATATTCCACCAAGAATTATTCTGCATTAGTAGTAGTTTCCAAATCTCTAAAAGGATTGATTTACTTTTATCATTTGGGTTTAAATTTTAATCAATAGCAGCTCCTTGGAAAAAGAAGGAATTGGCTACTTGGAGTTGTCAACCTGGAAAAATGGTCTAGTTACACATTAATTACCTGTAATAGTTACACAATTTTTGTGTTGTATTGTGATCACATCATCTGTAGTTACTTAGTACAAACCTTTTAAATAAGGGCATATGACCCAAAACACAGATAATTACGATAAATTGCCTGTAGCAAAAAATTGATTTTGGTTATGGAAGTTTTATCCCTGTAAACTTGATGTTTGCTTCCTAATTTTTGTATGATGAGGGCTAAATTCTGATTATGATATCTTAAAGTTTTATCCCCATAAGCATGATGTTTGCAATGAGGGTAAATTCTGATTATGGTATCTGCTTTTGTACACATACTCATCACTTCTGTTTACCTACAAGAAATAGAGCTTAATGTGCATCACCACCTCAAAATGGCAACTGTGAAGATTAAAATTACATTTATCTTTACCAACTTCTAGATTGTATATTGAAATGCTGACACAGGTTATCTCATAACTTGTGCGTGCTTAATGTTCAGTTCATGAAAGGGTGCTCAGAACAAGTGACGACTTTGTCTGGCCTGTTGATACTGCATTCCTTGGACGCTTTGTTGTTGATGTTGAATTTCTTGACCTGAAGGCCTGCCCTGGGAATGTGAGTCCCTAATTTTTATAATAATTACTATATTTATATGATATTGATGTGAATAATTAATTTTATAGTGTATCCCTAAATATAACGGTGTTTGTTTTTTCCTCTAAATATCCATCTGCTTATAAAATATTGCTATAAGTTACTTGCTAAGCACTAAGAAACACATGTTCTTTTTCTAATCAGTATTGTCGGGAGGGACCCTTTGAATCTGTAATAGATTGTTTCTTTTATAACCTTTGATCAATTCTTTTGAACAACAGGGTGGAGTAACCAGATCTATATGGCCATCTGATGGAAAACTGCAAACTGTTGCAGCTCAAAGCAGTCTTCGATGCCTGTCTCGCATGCTTGACGAGGCTATACATGCTGACCTCACCATCATCACTGCAGATGGTACTCTGAAGGCTCACAAGGCAGTTTTATCTGCTAGTTCTACAGTGTTCCATGGCTTGTATCTTCACAATGGTGACGAAGAAGATACATCTACGATCCACATGGAAGATATGTCTCAAGAATCCTGCAAGTCTCTTCTAAGTTACCTGTACGGTACTATTAAACAAGAAGATTTCTGGAACCACAGGCTTCCATTGCTTTCAGCAGCCAATAAATATGAAATTGGTGATCTCAAAGATGCCTGTGAGGAAAGCCTACTAGAAGATCTTAACTCAGGAAATGTTCTGGAGAGGCTAAAGGACGCTTGGCTTTACCAGTTACAAAACTTAAAGAAAGGGTGCTTCACATTCTTATTTGATTTTGGTAAGATATATGATGTTAGAGATGAAATAAATACCTTTTTCCAACATGCTGACAGGGAGCTAATGCAGGAGATGTTTCTGGAAGTGCTTACAATTTTGAAATAGGTTGCCATGAAACTCTTATCATCCTTGTGTCTTTCAAATGATGGATCCTTTTTTATAATCATGTCTAGTTTAAACTTGTATAGTACTATATTATAATATGATGTGGATATTACTAATATGCCCTTTTGAACAACCTAGCGGTTAAAATGTCAAATGAGGAAGTACATTATTTTGTGTATAATTGCAACTTGAGTTTGATTAGTTTTTCTATTTCTACTCTGTTTACAAGTCAAATCTTTTCTTTGGGGCCCATTATCACTTGTCACGCCGAAAGGGGACCCAACCTAACTATGGCTCCAAGGACGGAATTAACGCTCATGCTAATCTGGTTAGATTGCTGTCGAAGTAAAGGGGAATACATCTTTGGGATGTTAGATGCTGCTAATATCATGGAAAATGGTTTGAAAGATTAACGGACAAATGGTTAGAGGAAGAGACCAAAAAATAAGAACCAGTCTCTTCTGTAAGAACTTTCTTTAATTTATTGCTTTATATTTCCTTATTTTTGGTCATCACAGTTATTGGATGACATGCTGAAATATTCAGAGAATTACCAACCAATTGCAGTGGAAATCTGAATATGAAAGCTCTCCAATTATTAAATTTGGCGGGAGGAGAATTCTGTTTACCCTTCTTCATTGATTGTTCAGCATTCTCGATTAATGACGAAAAGATAAAGTCACGGGGCTACTACCACACACTGTGACAAACCTCCCTTAAAAGAGTCTTTGTCCTCAAAACTCTAATTTTTTTTTTTATGGATATCCTTTCATTCTAAAAGTAGTAGTTACAAGACCCTTTTTAACCATTTTTAATTCCAAGATGGTTAAAGGAACACTCATTTACGTTGAGTTTGCCTCTGGTTGTGTACTGCTCACGGGGATTGAAGGACGTGAATTGTCGCTATTTGCTTTCACTCATTGTCGCTATTTGCTTTCACTCATTGTCGCTGAAATGCGAAGAATAGGGAGGGTGTTAGAATGGCTTGTCCCCCTCCCCATGAGGAGTTAAAATAAGGAGAAATAGAAGTGACAAAAATGTTTTTAACTTGTTTGCCCTTTTGATTGTACATGCACAAAGATAAAAGCTTTTTGTATTGCAATGTTACATGCACAACAAATTCAACCAATTAACATCGCAATTCAACGTGAATATCTCTAATTTGGAATTGGATTTTGAAGAATTTCAATACATGGTCTTTGATTTCAAATGAAGGGTTGAAATAATTCTATGAAGAAGCACTGTTGAAGGACATTATGCACCTCCTTTAATAGTGTCACCATATTCAAACCATTCAAGGTGTATAATATATGTTTTGAATTCTTCACTTATTTTACATATTTCTTTATTCTTCATTTTATTTGAGATGAAGCAAATTATTATTATTATTATTATTATTATTATTTAATCATGAATCACTATATATTATTGAACTATCTTTTCTCTCTATCCATCAATTCACTAAACAGTCTTGGTGCCTATTGCTCACAACACATGACACTATTTCACAAACATACACACGTCAAACTTTGTTAAGCAAAATAAAAAATGCTTGACATTTGTTTCAACATGCCACCAATATTTCAGAACCTCTTCACAAGGTGTTGCATTTGGGTAAATGGACCTGTGATAGTACTGTCTGGTCCTTCAGGTCTTGGGAGTGGTTGCAGGTCTCAAAGACTATATAAAAATTATGTTTGACAAAAAATCATGACTTGCAGGTCTCAATTACATTTACAATCCTTGATAAGTGGGCAAGTGAACATGTTCAAAGAATATATCACAACCTAGTGCAGTTTCCTCGACCAAAGACTATTTAAAAATTATGTTTCACAGAATCCACATAGTGGCACTGCACCATTTTCTATCTATAATAACATTTTCATAGTTACATTTATTTAAAATGTTACAATATATCAATTTTAATTACTATAGTAACATTTTTTTTACATAAATATCACTATAAATAAAATAAACATAGATTTTAATTATTATAGTAACAATTTTTATATAAATGTCTCTATAGACAACTTAAACAGTAACATTTTATAAATAAATGTTATAATTAGTAAATTTAAACTAGTATCATCTTTTAAAATTTTTAACTTAATAAAATTTTTTAATATTATATATAAATGAAAATTCATAAAAGTTATTCCCTCAGTTTCAACTCACTCTCTCCTGTTTTCCTTTCTTAATCTCAGTCCTGTTTTCCTTTCTCAATCTCAGTCTTGTTTTTCTAACTCACTCCCTGACTCTTATTTTGCTCGTTTCGCTTTCCTTCCTTACTCTCTCAATCTCTCACGTTCCTCTTCTTCACTCTTAGTGTTGTTCCACTTCCTCACTCTCTTAGTGTCTCTCAGTATTGTTCCTCTTCCTCACTCTCTCAGTATTGTTCCTCTTCCTCACTCTCTCAATCTTGTTTCACTCTCTTCTTCGTGCTTCGTCTTTGTCTAGCTCGTTCACTCGGTTCACTGTCATTGCCATTGTTACATGATTGATCACTCTCACTGTCTCGTTCTCTTGCTCAAATGCAGGTAAGTTTTTCTCGCTCTCTCATACGCTCCCTATCTCATGCTTGCGTCTCACATTTTGTCAGTGACAATTGTTCAGACACAGGTATCTCACGCTTCAATTTGTTCTTACAATCAGGTAGGTTTTTTTGTCTTTGAGTTTATTTGGTTTTCATTTTCATTTTCACTTTGTTTTTATTTCTCACATTTGAATCCTTGGATTAGTGTTTTTTTAGTAGGTGATTATTGTTTTTTGTTTTTCATGATTAATTTGTGTTTGATTCCTGTATTAAAATGCTAATAATTTTGTTTAGAGTGATTCTTTCCTTAATTTGGTACAAAACATGTTGATTTTGATTTGGTAATGTTATGATAATATTAATTATTTTTATTTCGTAGATCTACTTGTTCAACTTTACATCCTGCTCCACGACCAAGTATAAATAAATATGATAATATACTTGGCTAAGTTTCAAAGCTTTGATAATATACAATGTATTTTTTGAAAGCATATGTAGTTATTTAGATTTTATTTTTTAAGTTTCTTTTCTTCTAGTAGTAATTGGAAATTTAAAATTATTTTGCTGATTAGCATTATATGGTTGTCTTGATGCAGTTAACCCTGCTCCACCTCCAGCTCTTACTCAAGTGATAATCGTGGATCTCTATTTGGGACCATAGTTGAAGGTATGTCTCGGAACATCACTGTTCCAACTACTATGCATAACCTTTTTCTCCATGTTTCCCTGCCTTTTTCAATGATTTTCTACTGGAGTTTTCAATTGCCATATTTGTGGAATGCAAGGTACAACGCTAATAAAATGTTCTTGATATTGTTGTCTAATAAAATGTTCAAAATTAATGTTTCACTCTAATGACTTATTTTAACTTGTAATATAAATTTCTATCACATAGAACTGAAACTCCAATTCTAAGATAAGAACAATATACTTGAACTATATGTAGTTCAAACTAGATGGTGGACCATTTGTGCCATATGTTCCTGTTTGCACCAGTTTAATTGTCTGGTCTTAGTTGGTTTTTAAAATTAAAACATTGGCATATGCCACCACAGACAACAAATACTCACCTCACAATAGTGTGGTTCTTTTCTATATGTCGTGGTTCTTTTTTGTATTAGTATTGCATAAGGCTACACAAATATGTTGAGGGTTCGAAATAATGTACAGGGAATTTCTAAAAGAGATTTTTTGTGTAACTGTTTGGCTACAACAATTTGTACAACCAAATGATGATGTTAGGACTCACTAATCACTAGAGGTCTCAACCACATAAAATATATTTGATTACTCTACATTTAAAATTAAGTATTGTCTCAGGAGCCCACATTTCATTAGGTTCTTTTTGCAGTAATTTAAATGGTTTACCTTTCACACCACTAAAGTTATGTCCAAAATTATAACTCTACTTAATCAACTGGGCCACCACTCCTTGTCTCTCTTCTGCCTTGTGGTGCTAGAAGATTTTTAGCTTATATGATAAATGGGTACAAGTTTATTATTGAGGGTTGAGATAGACACAAAACTTTGGAGTAATGGTTACTTCATCTACTATTAGGTTTAAAAGTAAAGAAGATGAAAATCCTAAAGTAGAAAATGTTACTTACTATGGAGTTTTGAAAGATATAATAGTTAGATTATTATGGACACTCTAAGTTTGCGTTGTTTAAATGTGATTGGTTTGGGTTAACACATGTAAATTTTGGAAAGTTGATTTTAAAAAGTGACCCTTTTGTATTTCCAACTCAAGTATAGCAAGTATATTACACAAAAGATCCAGCTGATAATTGGCAAGTTGTCACTAAAACCACCCGTAGAGATTTATTTGATGTACATGGAGATTTAGAGAATGATGACATGGAAAACTACTTGGGAGATAAATTAGAAACCACCCCTATCAATTTTTGTTTTTTTGTTATTTCTTTTTGTTGATTCTGTAGCTTTCAATTGCATTTTTATTTGTTTCTCCACTACCTCCCTTTCTTTATACATTTAAATGGGGTAGTATAAACTCCGTTAGGCCCAACCTAGGTAGCACATTATGTATATATAGCTAACTCTTCTTCTTTTTTTTTTCATCTGATGAATAATTACGCACAGTTATAAAATACAGTGAAATTTTTATCCTTTTTTACTATCTTTATTCTACTAAGGATATCAGAACTCTAGCTGTTACATTTGCAAAAGCCATTATTAACTCTTCACATGACTTTAACTCACCTTATCACCTTAGTTTATAAAATAATCCATCATTTTTCATTGTCTCAAATCTTCTTTAGGAGACAAAGCTCACTAATAATTCCTGTAGAGTTTCTTTACTATAATCAAAATCTAAGTGAAAATACATGAGGTAAGACACCCTATTTATAGGAATGGGTGCCTTGATGGGCAAGATGAGGGAGGGGTAGAAAAGGTATATGAGAGGGGTGACCTAGGGGTTTGACCTAGGTCAATGTCACCTCTTAGTCTTAGCTTTTAAAAGCTAGGGCTACCTTCTAACCCTAATGGACTAGGCACAAGCTAAAATGATAAATACACCCCCTATTATGCTAAATGGACCCTACTCTACTGAAATTGAAAACAAAGAGACTAGCTGGTGCTTAGCTTCCATGGCTTGGGCTCTACTCCTGGTGATCCTCTGAGGAATGATGGGCTCTGAAGCACTGGCTAGTGGTGGGTCTTGACCTAGCCCTGGATCTTGTGTCATGCTCCGGGTCATTCTTCTGGAGGGTTGGGCTTGGTTAGTGGATGCTCTATATCTCAGGTCTTCATCAAGTACGTTCTTTTCGGATAGATGGTTCAAGCGATAATTGTTGGGACTCTGCCATATATTGGGTAGGATTCCTACCATTTCAAGTATGGTCGTTGTTGAATTCTCTTGGCAAGTCTACCGAATCAACTGTAATATAGTACTCTTTTAAAGTACGAATGTCGAACCCACAGGGAACAATTCTAATTAAGATTTTTTGTTATATAACTCATGAAGTATAAAATATAGCTTTAAGAACTTGTTCATAAACAAATTAAAGATTTCACAAGTAACTCAAAGGTTTAGGGTTTGATTCAACCAATAACGAAACTAACTTATCAAATATAGAAAAAGATACTTGGGATTAAATTGCGTCTATCTCAATCATCTGCATTTTTGGAATAATACAATATAATATACTCAAAACTACTTATTCTTGATGCTTAATTTAAGGTCATTTACCTTAATTCCTCACAGATGAAATTCATAAGATAATTTCCTAAACACCGATTCCTCAGATATTTAACAAATCATCCAGCTTTATAAACAGAATTAGAATGCAATTAATAACTTGAAATCTATTCCTAGCATTACAAGTTATCAAGTATTTTCGTCTATTTCAGATCCTTAAAAGTACTTTCCAGTTAAATTTAAGGATCAAAATCAGGACTCCATTGATCAGATAGAATCAAGCAATAAGCATAAAACGAAAATACCAAGAACAAGTAGAAAATAGAATATTATATATATATATATATATATATTATATATATATATATATATATATATATTATCAAGAATACATTTGAACAGAGTAGATTACATTCAATCCCAAGTTAGAAAGCACTTAGTCACTCATGAAAGCTCCTCCAATCTTCATTCTTGACCTGGATTGCATACGAAGGGCTGATCTGAGCAACTTCCTCTCCTAGAATAGAGTTCTCCTTCTTCTTCTCTCACTAACTTCTCTCTAAAAATCAATTCTTTCCTCCACTGCTTAGGTTTTAACTATGGCCCAAAATTTATATAATGAAATTTAGCTCAAGAGAGCCAATTTAGCTTAAGCTAGATATTTCGGTGCTGTTTAGCTTTAGCTAGCGATTTTAGCCTGAGCTAAATCAATAATGCACCATTAATCAAATCTAGACAATTTTAGCTTGAGCTAAATGCTTCCTTTAAATTTTCCTTCTTCACTCCTTCTTGTGATCCAATTAAGTCTTTGCTTTCTTTCCTTTAATGCTTCATATTCATCTGAAATCTACACAAAATTGGGATTAAATTTCTTCATTTGTTTCTTGGTTCAAAATATATAATTGGATTCAATAATTCTCTGATTAGGGTAATTTTCTAACATTAAGCAACAATTCAGTGCCAAAGTGTTCAATTTTCTCAATTATAAATACTACACATTGGCACTTATCAATTTCCCCCCAACCTAGAATCTTGCTTGTCCTCAAGCAAAGTAATTGAATCCCAAAAAAAATAAGAGTTCATTTCTCCCTAAAGAACCTTTAGAAATCAAGACTATAGTTCAATATCAGAACAACTTATTAAAAAAGCACAGGATAGAAAGGGAAAAAAAATTATGGTGTTTCCAATCATTTCAAACCAAGACAGGATAAGAATATATTCAATTTCCAAGGTAAACAATTATCACTCTTTACTGAGAATCAAACTAAGGAATTTCTCTCTTCATTCCTCACTGGTGAGTGTTTTCCCTCTCTTTTCACTGCTTTCCAAGCTAATTTAAGGTTGCCCTTCATTTCTAGTTGATTACAAACACTTTCACAAACATAGATCTTGAGGTCTTTTTCAGGTTGTAATGAGGCTGGGTTACAAAGAAAATTTGGTTTTTCCAGGATAACACAAGGCACACTTAACAAAAGATTAGCATATTTGCAATTCAATTTCTATTTGTGTTATTCATTATCCCTTCCATAAGATTCATCCACATTGCTTCCCTTTTTGTTCTTGTACTCCCCTTTTCTTTTTCTTTTATCTTGATTGACTTTTGATTTATTTATTTATTTTTTAGAAAAGAGAATGAGAATGTGGATTATTTTGTAATCTTTTTTTTCCTTCATTCTCAAGATCCCAACAGCCATACCAAACCCAATTATTCTAATTATAGAAATTTGAATTGCATCTATGCTCTCTTTTTGTTAGCATACCGCAAGGTAGGACAATATATGTATATCAGAAGCTAGGGTGCAATAAAACAATTTTCAGCTCAAAAAGGGTTATTTTTCTGCACATTTCATTCTATACTGCAAAGGTTAGCTGTTTGGCCTTGAGTTTTCTCACATCCAACTCTATTAAACATGCCTCAATCATCTCCATGTTTGATTTTGTGATGCAAATTGACTAGAAAATTAGGCAACCTCAATTAACTCTTCACTAGTGAAAGTCTCTCAAACTGTTTAAAGGTTTCACACTCTCACTTGGTTGGCTAATTTCAATTCCTCATTTGTTCTCAGTCATTGCTTTCAATTGTTTACCTTGTTCCAACTTTCATACATTACTATCCTTCCTCAATTTGACTGATGATTTCAGCCACAAAATTTTTTCAAATTAAATCCCTGATCAATCCATTTGGTTGTTCTAATTTAAAACTAGGATTTGATTTCTTTTTCCAAAAAATTTTTACTATAACCATTCATTTCCTTCACAAAAAGAAATAAGTTACCATCATCTATCTATGTACAAGATTTTACAAAATATTCAAACATCAACCAATATTACTAACTTAAGTTTGCCATCAACAAAAGCTAAAGTAAGAAATATTAAACTAAACTACTGAAGTTAACTTACTAAATTAAACTACTTAAACTAAATTAGTACTAAAATTAAAGTTAAACAAAAAGATAAAACCAATTTTTGCTCATTGTGCATGAGAAGTATCAATCTCCTCTTGTGACTTTATCCAACTCTGTGCCATAATCATCATTCTGAAATTGGTTTGAATCTTCATCTGCTGCTGCTGCTCCAGATGGTCCAGCTCCCTTTTCTGGTGTATTTTCTACATAGAAGCCATTCAAATCTTTCTCTCCAGCTCCCATTTTAGTTGCATCTCCAACTTTAATCCCAACTCCAGACGCTCCTGCCTCCCCTGAAAAATTGTGCTTGTCCCCAGGCCAAGATAAATAATCATTAAATTCAGTGGATGTCATTATTTTGACTTTGAGGAGAACCATGGTAGAGGCCTTGGAACCCATTTTACTACACATGTAAGCATAACCGTCTCTCAATCAACGCCAATATTCAAAATCAAAGTGTTCTATATTATGGGCATTTTAACAAATACTTGGTATGCATGATGTTGAATGGCATTGAATGAGTGATTTTTTTTGTATTTAATCCATGGAAGACAATGCTTAACTTTGAATAAACTCAAAACAAAAATCCTATTCAACATCAAAACATTCAAATATCAACAAGATTGAATCTTTGAGTTTATAGCAATTTAGCAATGAAACCTTGATAATGCTTGAATTGAAATGGAAATGGCAACGAGAATGGCTATGGAGATGGTAGATTCAAACATAAAGTACTTACCTTGATGAAATGTAGATGAAGTGTAGATGAAATGATTGAATGGAAATGAAAGCTTTGGAAGAGAAGTTTTAAAACTGGAGAGCAAAGCAAATGAGAATAGGGCACAGTGGTTTTGAATGGACTTTTAAAATGGATTTTTTTTTTTTAAAACTTTTTCTAGCCCAAGCTAAGTCTGTCTTGCTCAAGCTAGAATTTGGCAAAGAGCAACAGAGTTTTGTAGCTCAGGCTAGCTCATTTTAGCTCAGGCTAAAATTTGACAGAGAGCAACTAATTTTTCTAGCTCAAGCTAGCTCCTTTTAGCTCAGGCTAAACTTTGGCAGAGAGTAAAAAAGTTTTTTTTAGCTCAGGCTAGCTCCTTTTAGCTCAGGCTAAACTTTGGCAGAGAGCAACAGAGTTTTTTTTTAGCTTAGTTTAGCTCAGGCTAAAGTTGCATAACAAAATTTCTTTTATTTTTCTGTATATTTAGCTTAGGCTATTAGAACTTAGCTTAGGCTAAAATTACCCTGCAATGAAATTTCTTGAAAATTTTCATTTTGTCTTTGCCAATAGTTTCAAACCTTTCTAAGCTTTCTTCCATCCATTCATTTCACCTAACATTTCAAACCTTCATGATTATTTCACATATCAAACTAGTTTTAAAGATATCAAATATCAAATATTAAAACATACCACTAAATCAAAACAAAAAGTAAAGACACACTTCAAAACAAAAAACACTGGGTTGCCTCCCAGCAAGCGCTCGTTTAACGTCATATAGCTTGACGCCTGATTAACGTCATTAAAGGTTCAGCAACAATCATATCCACTCTGAAACACTCTTTCTGATCATTTGAATATTCCATTGCTTCAAAAACATTAAAGCTTACTTCTTCATCTTGAACACAAACCTTCAATATTCCTTTATCTACATCAATTATAACTTTGGCAGTTTTCATGAATGGCCTTCCCAATATTAATGGTATTTCAACATCTTCTTCAATATCCATAACAACAAAATCTACAGGAAGTAGAAATTTATCTACCTTTACCAATAGATCTTCAACTATTCCATGTGGATATTTGATTGATCTATCAGCTAACTGCAAAGTCATTCTTGTTGGTCTCACTTCTACATCTCCAATTTTCTTCAGCATTGATAAAGGCATCAAATTAATACTAGCTCCAAGATCCAATAGTGCCTTCCCAACAGTGAGATTTCCTATGGTAACGGGCAAAGTGAAACTCCCAGGATCTCTAGATTTTTGTGATAATGATTTTTTAATTATAGCACTGCATCCAGCTTCCAATTCAACTATCTCCTGGTCATTGAATTTCCTTTTCTTTGTCAATAATTCCTTCATGAACTTAGCATATGTAGGCATCTGCTCTAATACTTTAGTAAAAGGAATGTTAATTTGCAATCTTTTGAGAATATCCATAAATCTTGCAAACTGTCTTTCTTCGCATTTCTTTGTAGGAGCATGTGGATAAGGTACATCTTTTATAGGAACACTCCTCTCTTGTTTTTCACTTTTTTTTATTATTTTCTTTTTTCTCTCCAATATCTACAATATCTTCCTTATTCCTTCCTTTTCCTCCCTCACACTCAATTTGTTCTTTTTCACTCTTTCTTTTAAAACTTCCTCCTCAACAACTAAATTATCTCCAATTCCTTTTCCTATAACTTTCCACTTCTGGTAGTGATAAACTTGCAATGCTCCTTGGGATTGGTTTGTGTATTGGATGAAAATTGACTTCCTTGATTATCAGCTAACTATTTAGCCAACTGTCCCACCTGAGTCTCTAAATTCTTTATTAATGCTTCAGTATTTTTCTGATTTGATAGAGAGGCTTGCATGAACTTCTCAAAAGTATCCTCCAATTTGGATGTTCTCTCATGAATGGAAGGATAATGTGGTTGTTGCTGATAAGGAACTTGCCTGTTAGATGATCCAGCCTCTTGCCTCCACCCAAATCCTTGATTTTGGATTATTCCTCCATCCTTGAGCCATGTTATTTGGATAATTAGATGAAAAGCCACCTTGCCTTCCTTGATTAGTCATATACTGAACTTCTTCCTCGAATGGATTTTCGTAAGAACATTGGCCATTAAGATGATCTCCCCCACAAAAATCACATTTCAAAGCTTGTTTTTGAATTGAAGGAGAATTTACTGCATGTAACTGTTGAGGCAGTTTTGACATTTGGTTGGTTAATGCCTCAATTTGTTGAGTCAAAATCTTGTTATGTGCTAAAATTGCATCTGAAGTACTAAGATCCAGCACTCCTTTCTTTTGCATTGTATGTCTGTCGTGTTGAGCTTGGTAATCCGTTGAGGCCAAGGCATCAATGATTCTTGTAGCTTGCTCTACATCAACAGCCATCATTGTACCTCCTGCTGCAGCATCTAGAATCATTTTAGTATCAGGCCACAAACCATTGTGGAATATGTTCAACTGAGCAATATCTTCAAATCCATGATTAGGACACCTTCTTAACATCACTTTAAAACGTTCCCAAGCTTCACAAAAAGGTTCTTCTAGCCCTTGCCTGAATGTAGAGATATCAAACTTAGCCTTGATATATCGAGAAAGTGGGAAGAATCTATGTAGGAATTTCTCTTCTACGTCATTCCAGCTACTTAAACTCTGGTTTGGATGCGACTTTAACCATTCTTTTGCTTTGCCTGCCAGTGAGAAAGGAAATAGACGCAGATACACAGATTCAATATCATTTTCCTTGAAGCCCATGGTCCCAACCAACTCATAGAATGTGGATAGATGAGTATAAGGGTCTTCATGATCCATTCCAATGAATTGATGAGTGCTGATTAAGCTAAGAAAAGCTGGCTTCATTTCTAATGATTTGGCGGCAGAAGGTATGGCTATGCTAGAGAAACGCCTCGGTCCTTGTTGCATAGCATAATCTCCCAATGTTCTTCTAGGTGGATTTTGTCTATTATCAGCCATTTGTATCTCTGTTTGATTGTGTGAGTTGAGAGTATTGGAAGATTCTCCTTTTGCTTGTCCTTGCTTCTTCTTTTCTTTTCTCTTCTTGCTCTGATTTCTTCTAGCTGTCTTCTCAATTTCTGGGTCAAATTCCAATTGATCTTTTGGAACTTGTCCTCTTAATAGCATATATCTAAGACAGCTCAAGCAAAGATTAGCACAGGATAAAAGAATAAGATCTAAACAACTATCTATTCACAAAGAAAACAAACTATTCACAATACTCAATAAGTTATACTTTAGAAATTCTTAAAAGAAATTGTTCCCCGGCAACGACGCCAAAAACTTGTTAAGTTCTCTCGGCAAGTATACTGAATCAACTGTAATATAGTACTCTTTTAAAGTATGAATGTCGAACCCATAGGGAACAATTCTAATTAAGATTTTCTGTTATATAACTCATTAAGTATAGAATATAGTTTTAAGAACTTGTTCATAAACAAATTAAAGATTTCACAAGTAACTCAAAGGTTTAGGGTTTGATTCAACCAATAACGAAACAAACTTATCAAATATAGAAAAAGATACTTGGGATTGAATTGCGTCTATCTCAATCATCTGCATTTTGGAATAATACAATATAATATACTCAAAACTACTTATTCTTGATGCTTAATTTAAGGTCATTCACCTTGATTCCTCACAGACGAAATTCATAAGATAATTTCCTAAAAACCGATTCCTCAGATATTTAACAAATCATCCAGCTTTATGAACAAAATTACAATGCAATTAATAACTTGAAATCTATTCCTAGCATTACAAGTTATCAAGTATTTTCGTCTATTTCAGATCCTTAAAAGTACTTTCCAGTTAAATTTAAGGATAAAAATCAGGACTCCATTGATCAGATAGAATCAAGCAATAAGCATAAAACGAAAATACCAAGAACAAGTAGAAAATAGAATATTATATATATATATATATATATATATATTATCAAGAATACATTTGAACAGAGTAGATTACATTCAATCCCAAGTTAGAAAGCACTTAGTCACTCATGACAGCTCCTCCAATCTTCATTATTGACCTGGATTGCATACGAAGGGCTGATCTGAGCAACTTCCTCTCCTAGAATAGAGTTCTCCTTCTTCTTCTCTCACTAACTTCTCTCTAAAAATCAATTCTTTCCTCTACCGCTTAGGTTTTAACTATGCCCCAAAATTTATATAATGAAATTTAGTTCAAGCGAGCCAATTTAGCTTAAGCTAGATATTTCGGTGCTGTTTAGCTTGAGCTAGCGATTTTAGCCTGAGCTAAATCAATACTACACCATTAATCAAATCTGGACAATTTTAGCCTGAGCTAAATCTTCTAGCTTGAGCTAAATGCTTCCTTTAAATTTTCCTTCTTCACTCCTTCTTGTGATCCAATTAAGTATTTGCTTTCTTTCCTTTAATGCTTCATATTCATCTGAAATCTACACAAAATTGGGATTAAATTTCTTCATTTGTTTCTTGGTTCAAAATATATAATTGGATTCAATAATTTTCAGATTAGGGTAATTTTCTAACATTAAGCAACAATTCAGTTCCAAAGTGTTCAATTTTCTCAATTATAAATACTACACATTGGCACTTATCAGTCGTCATTTCTTGCCACCAATTGATCTTGTAAAGTTTGTATCTCAGCTCAGTTATGTTTAGCTTCCATCCTGTGTTGCTATTTTAGGGATGCTATATATCTCTTCAATCTTGTCCTACATTTGTCCAAGGACTTTCTCCATTGCCTTTTGCATCCTTTCCTCGTTCCTTTGGAAGATAGCCTCGAGTTGGGTGGTCATGTTGTTTTGTGAAAAACTCATGTTGATAAGGTACGTCTAATTGTTATGGTGGTCCTAGGAAAAAGTTTTACTATAACCCATGGTGGACACCAAATATTCTTACAAAAAATGGATTAAGAGAGTTTTGAGATGGAGAAGAGATGACTTCTCTGTGGATCGAGATTTGTACTGTTGATCGATCACAAGGAAAAAAGGAAGGTTCACCTATAAAAGACTCTTTTATGCTTAAGTCAATAAAAATATGGAATATTTGTGAGTAAGAGTATAAAAGGTTTATTATATTTTCTTAATAAGAAAGTTATCACCTATTTATTCATAAGTCTGGTTATACTTATATCTAAAAAAAAAATTAAATAATTATCATAAAATATAAATAGATTTTATAATAATAATCTATAATTGCTAATAACCTACCATTTAATACGATCTTTATCTATATGTTTTTTAATATAATATTAAATAAATAGTTATTAGTCAACGTATACGATTGTATTTGAAAATAATATTTTGTTACTAAAAGAGAAATTGTTACTTTGTTGTTAAGAAATCATTATTCATTTATAAAATAATTATTTAGAATTTCTAATAATTAAAAAACTATTCAAGAAATATTAATGGTTTGGGATTTAATTTTCTGTCACCTACGCGGTGTTGGCAACTATTAGACGCATCCCATGGCTCACTTTACGCTTCCAGAGAATTCAATTTTCTTGTTCCGTAGGTTATGGACTACAATTTCAGGACCGGACCTTCACTCTACAACTCTTCTTCCTCTCCATCCTCCCACCAAATGTACCCTAAGATTGCCCCTCATGGCCACGCCGCCGCACGCCCCTCCCAACCGCACCACTCTTCTCCTCCTTCCTCTTCTCGTAAGTCACAACTCTCTCCCATCTTTCACTGTTTCCAACAGAGAAATAAGAGAGTTCATTGCATGCTCTGAATTTGCTATTTTTTTTTATTGATTGGCTGTGTTGACTTTTTCTGTGTTGGAATCTGCAGCGGGATTGGGTATTAGAGTTTTCATAAAGCCAGAATATAGGATCACTCCGCCGGTGAGTTTTGCTGAAATTGAGATTCGGATATGAAACGTTTGCTGAGATTAAGTTGTTAAAGTTAATATTGGGTGTGTCGGTTAATTTATTTTGGTGAAAAATACTGTGGTTTTTTTTCCTGAATGTCCTGAGAGAGCATTTAACAGAGAAGCCTATTGTTCTACAGAAAAGATGCTTTTCAAAACATGTGTCTAACTGGAAACTATAGAGTCCTTGGCTTTTTTATGTTGGGTCCTCGATGCTTGTGCGTGAATACCAATCATTCTGCAGTTAGGTGCCATTTTTTAAATGGCATATTTCCTCTGCGATGCGCATTTGGACCTTGTTTTCACCATGATTACCCGTTTGGACGCTTTCTTCTTTGTGATACTCTAGAAAGTGAAGTTTTGTTGCCACTCCTTTTGCTTTGTTGTATTAATATTATTTCCTAAGTTAATTGGTTCGTTTCTAATCCTGCAATTCCTATTAACAATTGTGGGAGTTTAATTTGTTCTGATTTTTCATTTTTCCCTATCTGGAATCACGATGGCTGGGTTGCTGAACATGTCCCGTCTTTGGTTGTCTAATTTGTTTTTTGTTGCTTTGCTTTGAAATGTTTAAGAAATTTTGGAAGATTGGTTTATGAGATGGCTATTGTAAGATTTGTTATAGCTAATAGCAGTTAGCAGGAGCAATTGATTCTATGTTATTTATGTCATGGTTGTCAAACTTGAGATTGTACTTAGGATCAGGAAGAGGTTATAAGATTTTAAATTGTGGTATTGTAACATAGATTATGATATCTTGCTAAACTTGTATACATTCATATGTATGCAAATTAAATAACATGAACAATATAAAACACCTTTGAATCACACTTTAAATACTTAATTAAACTGAAGTTTTGAATCATCGGAAGGAAACCAAGTCATTACATCATAAGTGACAAAGCAATATAATTTAAACCAGTAGGAAGTAACCTGTACTAAATAACAACTACTAAACATGAACACTTAGATGGCTTGACCTCTGATATATTTTTCAATTTTTACATCCTCGTCACTGATGCTTGACCTCTTTTCTAATTTTTGCTACAAACCCAAAACATCATCAAACATTTTCTCTAATTCTATATCCCCGTCATCAAACATTCAGTTCTTTCCTCACTTCATCAGTAACACATTCATAAACACCACCATCCTTTTGGGCTCCAGCCAAACGGTGTGCTTCAAGCAGTAAACCCCTCTGATTGTGATCTCTTAACAGAATTTGCACCGAAATTTTCTAGGATCTCTTTTTAAGACATTCCATACTTTCAGGCCACATCAATACCACTTCCAGGAGCATTTTTTCCACTATTTTAGAATGCTAATTTTTTGAGGAGGCACTTCTACAGTTGGCTGCTGTAGTAGCATTTCCCTACCAAGAAGTAGCAGTTCCAATCCAACACTTGAACTCATGTTGATGATGCAACAAAGAAGAAGTGATAGGGGAGCAAAAGGAGACCTCAAAGGCAACCTGTGCAAAATACTGAAATGGAACATCTGACCCTAAAGGTAAAACACCGAAAATTGATGTCTCAATCACCTTAAAGATAAACCCAAGACCCCAAAAGCTCGAATATTGAACCCGTGCAAAGCACAGAAACAGAAAAATCCAATCACCAATAAAGAACATAAAAACCCAAACACCCTAAAGTTAAAACACTGAAAAGTGAAAACCTAAGACCAGTGAAGCTTGAATTAAACCTGTGCAAACATCGGAAGCAGAAAATTCTGAGAACCCAATTTTTAAGCTTGTTCCTTAGCATGGTGGAGATGACCTTGAGGATCAGCTGAGAATTCTCCTGTCAATGGCAAGCTAGGGTTCACGCGTGTACAAAGCAAAGAGATAGAGAAAGGTCACATATGAGTTAGGGCTCAAATGGGTTTTGGTTTCATTGTAGAAAGGGGCTTGGGTTTTAATCCACAACTTGAATCAACCCCTAATCGTACGAAAATCTGACCAGAGAAATTAAACTTAAAAAATCACAGAAGTCTATAATTTTGTGATTTTTCATGAATATATTACTGATCCCACAGAAACCCTATTCTGCTTGTGATTGAACTCCCACAAGCTCCATGAAATCACAAAATCAGACAATTTAACTTCAACTTGTGATTTTAACTAGTTTGTTTATAAAATTGTTAAACTTATATGGCTAGCTGATAAGATCCTGTTATTACTTAAATTTCATTGTTTTTGTACTGTCCCTGGCCATGTATAAAAGGATGCAAGCTCTGTATCAATGGCTTGGGTCTGTTTTGACAGTTCTGGTTTTTCCAATGTTGTAATGTAGCCCCATTTGTTACCACATTCTGGAGATATTCAACGTAGCAACTTCCAGTTTGATTTTGGATTGGAGAGAAAAATCCTCTCTGAGGCAAATAAGGAAAACCCAAATTGGAGCAAGTTTGGAATGGAAAATCTTCCAAAGGTTACGGAATCAGCCTCGCCAAAGGTAACTTCTTGATTTACAGTAAATTCCAATTTATACTGTTGCATTGCATTTGTAGGTTGTGTTAATTATGTGTTTCTCCAGATTTTATTACATGGAATTTATAGCATTATTATTTGCTAGTCCATGATATGTTTGATGGTAAGTGTTTTTTTTATACATAGAGACATCTTTGGTTGTTTCCAATTCTCAAACATTACTTTCTTTACAGGTTTCTGTTTCAGACCCCGTTGTGAGCAAATATATTGCCATGGGGCTCAGCCGAGAGGCTGTTACCATTGCTGTTGCAAATTATGGTGATAATCCTGCCAAGGTATGTTCTTTATCCTTGTATTATTTATGGATTTATTGTTAAAATGGCAGCTCTGCCGAAAAATATGACCATTATCTGAGTTATAAGATATGCCAGATCTCTGTTCTCTGTTGATCGTGCTTATCAAATAACTTTCTAAATTCTTTTTTATGAACTCAAGTGGTTTTTATCTTCTTTATTTTCTTTATGTGAAATTGTGAGTTTTTCATGTACAGTATTGGTTAAACAGGTCAATTAAATAGTTATAACTTCCATGGATACTTAATACAACTTTTCTTACGTCTTGCTTGATATGTTTGTCTTCTGTATCTGACCTCCCCTCCCTCTATCAGGATGGGGTGAGTAAATGTTTAAATGCTCATGATGTGCTTTATGCTTCAATGCTATATATCTTTAAAAGTTTAGTGTGAGGAGACTATTAGTTTTGACCATATTCCATTGGGGCTTTTCTACTTGTCACTCTTGGCTTTGCCTCTGGTTCAAATAAACTTAAACTGTCATTCGTATATTTAATTGGAGGAAAGCCCTTTCTGTGCATCGAAGGTTGTTTGGAGCATTTCCCTGATGAAGTCATTTTTTAGATATTTTGGACCTTATTTCCTATCATTCTTTAGACTAACACTGCCACAGTCCTTTATTTTGCATTGCCACTAGCCTAACTAGGACTAGCTGACAGAAGAGTATAGCAATATTCACTGCTTTAATAATTTACTGACATATTGCGTTATTCATTTGAAGATCCCGGAATTTGTCAAGAGCTATACTCTTCTGCGAGAAATGGGATTTTCGTCAACCAGCGTTGCTGAAGCCTTGGTTATGTATGATAATGATACTGACAAGGCATTAGCCCATTTCCTTAACGGTTCATCATGAAGACGCAGAAGTATATATTCTAGGCATCATTTATTGATAAATAATAGATTGGTGTGTTTTTAAATGAGAAATAATAGTAAAATTTAGTGATATATGTAAATTTTATTGTCTATAAAGCTGCTCCTCTTGTTTTAGTTGTATGGGAGAAGGGGATTCTCAATAGTTTGAGTGTTTGTATAGAGAATACAAACAAAAACCCTATTTTAATATTCGTGTACATTTATTATATATATCTTAGAAATGCAATGTTGTTTTTTTATCAAAAACTATTATTATTGTTACCGTAGCAACGCCATTTTGATGGACGAAGAGCAATAGAGGTGTTTATGTCCTTACGAACCAAGAAAGAGAATTTAAAATAAGTGTTTATGTTGAGTGCTGAATCGTGAGTGTCGATGGAGTAAACTCCTATAAAAAAAAGAATAACTATTGATTTAAATATATATATTTTTCTTCATTTATAATAATTTATTTTTACTTTTTGATCCACTGTAAGATTTCTTCCATTTTACTTTTTCTTTCCCCCCCTTTCCCGTCAAATACACGTACAGCAACATGTATGTGTTTCCCAACAGCTGCGATTAGAACCATTATTAGAAAAAGAATTATGAAAAAGTTTCAAGAAAATTTAAAATCATCTTAACTAAGGGCCCTTTAACTACATTTTTGCTTCTGATGCTTTTTTGACGATGAAATTAAGACCCAAACTGAAGCTTATAATTTAAGGGATTGAGAAGGAGTTTGATGTCTAATATTTACAAATTTCTGTTTATCTGAATATGATAAAAACTTAGACTCACAGAAGTAGTGCGTGGCGGTTGATGGGGAAAAGAAGCATTAGAAATAATGTGACCCATTAACCTCTTTGATTATAAGTAGCAGGTAGAGACTGGGACGGCTGAGCTGTTGTGTTTTGGAGCCAGCAGAACGGACAGCTCAACCGCAACAATAACTTCTAAACAACTGCGCAGAGAGCTCCTGTAAATAACAGATCATTTTCGGTTGTAACTGCCATTAATAAATTTATATGCAAAATGAATTTTGTTTATCCAATATAAAAATTATAATTTCATATTATTATTTCCTTCAAATTTAGTTAAAATTGAATAATAATAATAATAATAATAATAAAGAAGTAATCAAATTATTTATATTTGAATTAGTTTAATTTAGTTCTTAAGTTTGACAAAATTCGTAATTTTTTTGTAATTTTTGTCTTTTGATTTTTTAGTTATCTATAGTTTTAATTCCTTGATTTACTTTTGCAGAGTTGTAATTCTTTAATCTTTAATTATTCTTAACTTTGTTTTGTTTTTAAAAGCCATGACAATGGTGATTTTTGTAAAATATAATCACCAAAATTACAATAATTTTTTTAAAAAAAGCATATCTTACACGTGATTTTGAACTATAGAATTTAATATTTCTCCTACATATAAAGAGAAAGAGAGAGGGAGAGGGAGAGAGAGACCTGGTGAGGCAGATGAACAACAAAACTTTTCTTCATCAACGTGCTTCACATCAAGCCCAATAAACCAGGCTCCTGCACTAACATCAGCATGCCCATATGTACCAAGAATAAACCTGACAACTCAAAACTACATATTCAATCTCCAGTTGCATGAACAGTAACTTCCTAACTTCAATTTGCTGCACCCAAGAAGAGTGTGTCCTCACTTGTTTATTGAAATAAATTTTGCCAGAGCTCCAGATATTACATACATCTCTCCTGAAGCATGACGAAAGTATCTGTGGGAAAGTAGACATCGATTTAATAACTTTATATATTCGGTTTGACATGTCAATTTCACTCATACAGAAACTGGTCGTTTACGCTTTTTTGTCACCAAATTTCCACCATTCTGGTTCATGCCATTTATGGTTCCTGTCGAAGTTCAAAGTCGACAATGGTATTAGAATCATACCATTAATAACATATATTTTCAGAAAACTGTATTCCATAAGGGTACTCACGGTTGAGAGAAAACTTTTCCTGATTTCATGCACCCAATGTAAACACGAGGTTTGTCCAAATGAGTAGTAAGTGTAGCTCCGAAGGCACCTGCTGAAGAAGAAATAAGTAATTTCCAAGACATTTTAGACACCAAAAAATGGATTTGGACTGAGACTAAACACACTGACGTATGTTTACGTAAACATCATCATTCACTTTAGCATAAAAGTAAGCATCCCATTTATCTGCAGCTTCAGCAAAGAACAGTTTAGACTTCATTGGGAGCTCCTCACTTGGTTCTCCATAATTATCCTGCTAACAACCCACAATAAACGGAACAAACTATCACAATAGCAGGTTAAGAACCTATGCCTCACAAACTATTCATTTAAACATTTGATAAATGAACATAGGCATTGACGCTCTGTTCAAATGTGCAGAAGCAGTGACAAATTTCTCAGTAGTGCAGTAACTTTTTTTTATAAAATTTCTTAAACCAGAATCCGCAATCATGTCATATATCCTAATAACTTGGAAAAATGTAAAGAATATTAATGAAGCAAAAATCTTTGATTTAGTTATACGCACAAGGATTACGAAGTCATTATTCTGCCAATTCTCACGATCGATGTCCTCATTCAGACTGTCCCCACGATTTGCACTGCAACATTACATATATTTGTGAAAAAAGATTCCAGTTCCAGCTGCAAAAAGTTTCCTCCCTAAACCAGAAGAGAATAATTCAAAAAAGGAGAATTCAAACCTTCTTCCAATAACAAATCGTGTGATAATTCCCTTTGTTTCTTCCATTTTTCTCAAAGCAGTACCTGCATATAGTTAATCTATTAAGCATTCTTTCGCAAATGTTATTTTGTAGTATCTATAACATAACAAAAATAGAAAATTATTAATATAGTAAATATATCTTGGTAGATAACTAGATATTGATATTTTTTTAAAATATTAATTAATTTAATCAGTAACAAATTATTTTTTGTCACACTAACGTAGCAGTGTAGTGTTTATTTAATAATATTTTTTAGTGTGATATTATTAATTTATTTATGATATTAGACTAAGTAATTGGTATACTTACCAGTTCCCATCCATGCTCTACGAATTGCGTCTCTACTGTTTTTGCTGCCAAACTTGGTAAAAATTCCAATAACCACCAATGGCTTTCTCTTAGAGTAAGTCCTATTAGTCTCTGTGGCATGATTAGAAACAAAACCCTCCTTTCTAGCTGTAGAAAGCTCCATCTCAAGGGTATCAAGCTTCTTACGTTGTTCCCTAACCATCATGCATTTCGACATTATGCGCATCAAAGAAATTAAGAAATTTAAGAACATCATTGGAGATTATTTTTAGTTAAATTATATGGTAATTAAGTTTTTTTTCTCATATTTTACGCTTTGATTTAATTTACCTGCAGGCTATGACTTTCAATGTATCGTCCACTGATAATGAAGATTGTCCCTAGTCGTAACAACATTGCGGTCAATTTAGGAAACCATAAACCAGAAAGAGAGATTCAAATCAATATCTTAATAAATAAATGAAGTGCTAAATTTCAAATGCCGTCCCTGTCTTACTACTTCATTCTAAACACAATAATCTGTAGTTAATCTTTTTACAATTAATCTAAATTTTATTATGTTTGTTTACTGCAAAAAAGAAAGTAACCTTTTTAATTAAAAGTAGTTTCTGTTTCCTACCACATCTATTTTGTTTAGTGATAGGTTGACATTGAAAAGAAAAAAATAAACATTCACTAAAAACTATAATAAGTAATTATTTTATTAAAAAAACATTTTTCTCGAGAATAGTTTAAATAAATACGGAATAATATAAAATACCAATGCCATTAAGCAAATATAGAATAGAAAAATGTTTGTTTAACACTCTTTAAAAAAAAAAAATCACCCTATAGAATATCAAGACAAGGTAGAGAAATCAACTAATGAATGACTAGGTGGAGTGTGTGCGAAGAGTTTCTTTTTTCTGTCACATCACATTGTTCGTAAAATAACGTATTAGCTTTTACTTTTTGTGTATGTCCATGTTCCATACAGTATTCCAAAACTGATAACCATCGATTAGTTTGTGCCCTTAGAACGTGATTTCAACTCACAAAGCATGACTCTAACTCGGCCAAAATCGATCTAAAACCACTGCACAATTATTAGTGCAAGAAGCTTGGTTAAAATATGACTAGTTTTCAGCCAGAAACTTAACAGTTTCAAGGACTTTCTTCTAGTTACATCTTTTTTTACATTTATACAATTCGAATTTGGAATGTTGAAGTCTACTTGCAGAAAGGACATGATTATTGTGCATATTTTTAAAATGAAACCTAATAAAATAAATCATAAATTGAACATATTTGTGCTAGTATTATTGTACCTGCCCTGTTAACTTCTCAAGCTCTTTTACGAGATAAATCCTGTCCTCAGTGTTCTGCCATAATCTAGCGAAGAAAAGATTAAGAATTTCAGTAACATAGCTTGCTGAAACTTGTACTTTTCCCGTGGTAAAACAAAAGAAACAATGAAAACAGAAACTCAACCAATTCTTAATGCACATAGAAATCAGAAAATGAAAAAGAAAACCTTCCAGCGACGTAGATAGACGCAAAAGAAGCAATCATGCATATGAGAAGAGAAGGCATGGTGGATCGATGAATCATATTAGAAAGCCTTTTGGTCGATCCATTAACTACGCATTTGTTTGATGAAATGTGAAATTTAAATGCAGAGAGTGTAGCGAGATATGATGGGGAGAGTATGGTTGGTGTATGGCTTTCTGTAATGGGTGCAGCTCACCAATCACCAACACTTTGCCTCTGCTTGCTTTCTTAATATTGTTGTATTTGGTGAAATATATATGCTTCTCTTTTCACGAGTTATGTTAATTTTAAGTGTTTTTTTTTTTTAGTGTCATTTATGTTGTGTTTCTTTCTAAACATGCTCTATTCAAGCGAAAATCCTAAAAACAAAATTAAAAACACTAAATACAAGGCGATATTTGAAACAGAAACTTTCCACACCGGATTTGTGAAAAAAATACATAAATAATAATAAAATAGTTACTATTTAATCAAACAAAAAACAATAAATTATATTCGCAAATATTTTATTATTATTTGCTCTTTCTGAAACTAAACTGAAAGCGATCCATGTGGGTGTCTGAGTTTTTGGACGAGTTGATTTCTCCTCTGAAGAGTTGTCTAGCTTTGTTGATGTCGAGTGATAATTCATTTGCAAAAGATTCTTTGACGCTTAAGTTAGTAAGAGCTTAGAGAGATATAAGAGTATTTAAGTGAATGAATGAGATTAAGTGAATACTCCTTGAAAACTATATTTATAGACTTTTGGACCTAGATTAATATCCAATCAGGTTGTTATCAAATATTAAGTTTATTAGTCTGTTATCAATATTGGTCTCATTAGTGGGTTGTAACAGAATAAGTTTCAAGAGAATTCGATTTATTTGAATTTGTAGGTGGTTTTATCGTGCTTACAAAGTTGGTAATATTATATTATTATTTTATGGCACTCCTAAGATTGAGAGTTTTCAGGGTGACCAAACTTTATTTTGAACTTTTATTCTGGTCATATTTTTGATTGAGCTTTGAAAAATATGTTGTATTTTCACAACTCTTAGATTGGACTTTGCAACCATTCATATAGCTTGGTGGCTTGATGAGCCAAACTTAGTGTAATTAAGACAGTGTAATGATAATTATTATGAAACGGTACAAATCCATATATTCATTAATGAGGGATATTTATTACATCATTTAAGTGACTGATGTTTCATAACTCTTACACATAGTCCTAAGATGACATGACGCTCTGTTATTCCTGCTTAAAAATAAAGCATTTTTTTAAACTCTTAAACATTTCTTCTCACTATAATTATCTTTATTGCCATTACTTATACTTTTCTCTTGACTCTTTATTGGTGTTTTCTAGTCGAGCATTTCGTCACGTTTTCACCTTTTCCTTTTGCTTTTTCTTACTCATTTCTTTGTAGGTACATTTTTATAATGGCTTATTCTTTTTCTTTCTCTTTTTCCTCTAATAGGAATAACCTTCTCGATAACCTTCTCGAGAGCAGAGAGGTTGTTCCTATCAGAGATGAGCCCTCAACGAGTCATAATCACTCATTTTCCATTGAAAGGGATTCCTTAGAGGAAATTTCCCCCTCCACTGAGAGTATTGTTGCGATTGTTTCTGTCATGCTAGAGGGAAGTAGAGCCATCGTTGCTCCATCAGGAAAATGAAAAGCGCCTTCCCATGATATACCAGAGGCATTAAGGCCAAGCTTGGCCAAGCGGAAGAGGAAATATAAAGTTTCCTCCAATCATCGACCTTGAGTACTTTTGGGTACTCAGCGAGGTTATTACTGTATTGTTCATGGGTAAGGTTATGATTTCTTTTGTTTGCTTGCTAATACTTTATATTGATTATGTTGATTGTTAATTTTACTGTGCGGATACCAAGGGAAAAAAGTTGCACGCTAAGGTTGGAGGAGCTCTTGCTTTCTAGAAGACCTTGCTAACCGACTTCTAGAATCCTTCTAAGCAGAAAATAGGTAAAATGGGAAAGGAAGTCCGAACCTCCTTAGTTGTTCCGTTGAGAGCAGCTTCACCTCTACCAAAGATTCTCCTCTTCCTCCTCCTCCATCAGCCAAGGTAACAGTGCCACCCTCCAGCCAAGCAACAAGTCTTCCTTCTCCAAGCGTCACAAGTGTTCCTCGTCCTCCTCTATTACCATGAGTGTGCTTTTAATTTTTTGAGTCTTCTTTCAATTTCAATCGGTAGATTTGTGTTTAATTGGAGTATTTTTGCTTTTGAATATAGATTCAAGTTTTGTCAAGTCATATATTTCCATGAATTTCATTAAATTCGTGTAGAACGTTTCTAATATTTTGGCTTTGATTTGAATCATACATATAATCTGAAATTGTGCTATTTGGTGCCTTAATTTTACCTATTTGAGTTTTATACTTGTTGTTAGTTCCAAACAAGTTTCGTATTCATAAAATCTTTTGTCTTGAGTTTGTGTGGCAATTGTTTTTTGGAATCATTTAGGAAGCCTACAATTTCTAGTTTTCCATATTTGAATGCTAATTGAAATTTATTTGCTACAATTTGACCTTTTAACAAAAAATTATGAAACATCGGAATTGAGTACCTTGAAGTGTTAGGAAACAGAAGAAAAAAAATACATCAAAATTTAAAGTAGAAAAAAAATGAAAAATCAATTACGAATAGTGTGCAGAAGAGTCACTTCTAGCAAGTTGAATTAAACAATGAGTTTGAAAAAAATTATTACAATTAATTGGTAAACTATTTTAGCAATTGAAGTTTAAGTGATAAAAATTTCTAAGGTTGAATCCAAATATAAAATTCAAAATCAATCCATCAAGTTCATTAATTTTTCTTACAATTTCTTTATTATTTTTGGTTTTGTTCATCTAATCTAGATCCTTTCTTTAGGATTCCAATTTGTGTACTAGCCTTTTCTTGTGTGACTTATTTTCTTGATTGCCATTTCTTGTCTAATCATTTGAGTATGTCAATCACAATTCCTTTTGAGTAGTACTTGTTTCAAATTGAGCTTTTGTTGTTTTTTATAACTGTTGTCTATTCCCTCTATGATATAAATAGACAACAGTTCCTCTTACAATCGATGTCTATACCCTTATTATTACCCTAATTCGAAGCCCCACGCCACTTACACTTTTGTTCTCTACATTTTCTTTCTTCTTCTTCGTGCTTTCTCTTTAACTCTTTTGAACGTTCTCTTCACTCATTGTCTTTGTAAGTTCTTCCTACCCTCATTGTTTATTCTTCCTCCATTCTTCCTATTTGTTCATTGGTCATTCTTTCATTGGTTCATTGTTTAAGGTTCTTGTTTATTGCTCCACCATTGCGCTCCGCTTTCCCTCCACCATTGTCGCCGCTGATTTTGTTAGTTCTTCCTACCCTCATTGCTTATTCTTCCACTTTCATTCTCATCTTATTTTTCCTCCATTCTTCCATTGGTTCATTGCTCATTCTTTCATTGGTTCATTGTGTAAAGTTCTTGTTCATTGCTCCACCATCATGCTCCGCTTTCCCCCACCATTGTCGCTGCTCTTCATCGCTACCTTCCAGTGCTGCCTTCCAGCGCCACCACTACCATCACTTTGAGCTTGTGTTGTTTTTATTCTTTTGAAATTTTTTTTTTTGTTTATATGTGACTTATAGACGGTGGTTCTAGAACTGCCGTCTATACCTCAATAGAATAGACTATGTGTTGGTAGACAACGATTTTGAAACCAATGTCTAATGGCTAAAAAAACCGTTGTGTTTGACCTTTTCTGCACTAATGTCTAGGCCTAAAAGTGCCACAAAGCCTGACTTAGGAAACATTTAGTTTCAATTTCTAGTCTTAGAAAATTTAATTGTTTTTCTTTTTGCTTTCAATTCTTGATTTTATTTGTTGTTTTACATCTTGTTGTGTTTCTAATAATTTGCTTAGAAAAAAATTTGTGAAATGTATTGAAATAATATCTGGCTAGAAAAGGCTTGGTACTTAAGTAATCCTCAGTGGTTCAACAGACTTGGCCAGTAACTTTCGCAAAGCAGTGTCTTCCCTCACTCAACCCTTCTTGGTTGCTTCTCCTTTTGATTACTTTGATTAGTTGGTTGGAAATGAATGACTTCATTAAGAAGTTTGGCAAGAAAATGAAACAACTCAATTGTTAAATCAAAAGATTGCACAGTTGGAGGACACAGTTGCGCTCATGTAACAACAACTCGCCATGATGATGGACCGACAACATGTCGATGCTTTAACCGATATGAGTCAATTCCACCACCATTATGTTGAACACCATGATCGCCAACCCCTTCCTTGAATTTGATCCCAAAATATAAGTTTCATTATTTCACACTTAATATCATGTACTAAATGTTCTATTTATTGAAATGGTTTGGATTGCTTTCATAGGCTATTTTATGGACGGTTTAAATGCTTATTACAGTGCATGGGAGACTTCTTTTGTATCTTCTAATGATTTTTTTATTACTTTTCTTAGATTTTATATTTTTACTTAGAATTAAATTTTATACATAAGTGTACTTTTAGAATTGTTTATGTAATTGTACATTTTAACTATTGCTTCGTATTTCTTTTCGATTTACAATTACTATTGGATGAATTCCAATAGTATGAACATTTCATTTTATACTTATATTTGAATTTTGAATTTAAGTATTTATTAGATTTTGTATTACAATAAAGATTTTAAATTCAATTGAATTTTGATATAGGATTGAATTCATTCCTAGTTGATGGTTTCAAATGGAAAATTGGATAGTTTGAAATTGAAATTTGGATGGTTTGTATGTTTTTTCAAATTTAGGTGTCCAGTGATTTGTTCCAAATTACATATTTTTTTAATAATTTTATGTAGTGTCAGGTTAAGTGTGGACTATACCCACTCTATGTTTTAATTTTTCATTTGACCAGTCAAATTCACACAATCTTTTCTTTGTTCAAAATTATAAAATAATTATTCTTGCATCATCTAGATCGACATTTTTTTTTGCTGTTTATATGGATGAAGTCCACACTAAATACAAAATATTATAACATTTAATGTCTCTTTAGTGTGGGTTAAACCAACGCTTAGTGCGTCAGTTTTCCATACTTATACTAAATTCAATAGCTTTCATGCTTTTAATGTCCACTAAAATGTCGATATATTGTCCTGTATAAGCATTATCTCTTACCTCTTTACGTCCGTTTTTTTTTATCGATTCTAGTTTATTATTTTCTTGTTGTGTACGTAATATTTAAGAAAATATCACTAAATCATACAAGTAATAACCTTTTTTATGTAATAACACTTTTTTAATGCTATTAATTTAATTAATATATTTAGCAGTGATTATATCTTTTTTAAATTAAGCTGAACGTGAATAGGATGCACATAGACAAACGGATATTATTAGTATGGAAATAATAAGTTATTATAGTGAAATATTTATAATGATTACGAATTTAAAATAAAAGTTGTTGTGCATAGTAATATATAATATATAGTAATATTTAATATAAAAGTTTTTATATAAAAAAAGTAAAAGTTTTTATATAAAAAAAGTAAAAGTTTTTTTACAAATAAGTTTCGTATTTAAAATAAAAACATGTTAAAAATTCAAACAAATGAGAGTTTTGTACGTGGGTGCTTTGCCCTAAACATGTACCATAACTCTTTCTTCTCAATCAACAACTACTTTGATTCTCTCTTTGATAGTCCTCTAACGGATTCATATATTCTGAGTGCAAATTACTCTAGTTATACAGTTCATTTAGAGGGCTCCTGGGGCTTGGAGACTAGGCAGTGGTGGGTATTGAGAGGTCCAACCTATAGTTGGAGCAAAACCAACCTGTGACAAGGCTCTGTGTAGTTAGAATGGAGATTGGTGTGATAGGGACAATACAACATTTGTTCGCATTTGCTAGCAGGCAGCCTAATTTGTTGGATTATTGGGCATGGTTTGAAGGACCAAGTGGGTATGTCACAGATGCAATTAGTGTCCCATGAAGTGTGAAAGTACAGGGGTATGACACAGATGCAAGTGTTGGTGGGATAGTAATTTTAAAGTCCATTTTTTTTTTTTTTTTGGTTTCTGATACACAAAGCTGCAAAAGTATTCAATGTAAAAGGTATAGTGCTAGGTATTGTGAGAGCTGAAAAAGATGTAGGTTTTTTTTTATAAAAATTGGAATCCTCCTAAAATATCTCTTTTTAATTTAATTAATTTTTTACTGATAAAAAAAATCACATAAAATAGGTGAAAACATACTTATATATTTATATATATACTATGAACACTGTCTGACTACTGGTTTATGTGACTACCAAACATTTTCTGTCATAGTATTGGTCTTTGATGCTGCTGTATGGTTCCTATGTTTGCCCATGATGGTTGATGGGCTCACTATGACCATTTTATCAACCAGATGATCATGTGCTTCACCCACCTATTCTAAGATTCTTGTAATTGAAAAGATTGAGAAAATTATGTTGCTAATGGAAAGATGTGGCTATGCATGTTGAAATTAGCTGCAGTGCAGAAATTTGTACTGTTGGTACATAAAATGTAATGTGTCTTTCAATCTTTTTTTCTCAGTTGAGAGGCATTTGTTTAACACCTTAGGATGACCTTTTGAAAAGCCTCCTAAGGTTAAGAAATGTCTTTGTTTGGTTTTTTATTAAGTTCATGTGAGTTTAAGTGGCGTCTTGTTATTCGTGGAACAAGTTTTGCTAGGTTATTAGGTAACTTTTTTTAATAGGATTTATCCTTTAAATTCTTTCTTTGTGGATAAAAAATACTATGAACACTGCCTTTATTTATTCTCGTTTTTCAACTATTGAATTAATTACATATGCCTTAGATTTTTTTACCAATACATATACCTTTGATAATAACACATCTTCTGTAATTTCAAACATCATCATTTAAGTTGTTGAAATACATACACTACTCTCAGGTTAAACAGCGCTGTGTTTAGTGAAATATCAATGATTTATAACGAGTACAATACTCTTTGTTGTTGAATTTTATTTTTGTTTACTCAGTTTATATCATGAGAGACTATTCTCTCTTAAAAGCATATAAATCATCATTCAAACTCAAGAGTTACATTGATTGAATGTCTTATTATGTTTTTGTGAGCCTTTGGCCAAGTACAAATAATATGTAAGCATGTTAAAAATGAAAGTTGTTCAAAGGTGTAGCATATGGTTTTTATTTTTTTCAATGTTCGAAGGGTGCAACCAAGCACATGTAAATAACAGCTGTATAACATAAGACACAATGTATATGATGGTTCGCATGAAGGAACTCGGTATAAATGGTGCCACGGTGAAGGTCAAAAGATATTTGAGCACAAAATGGCCCACTAATAAACAAATTCATTAATGTTTGTACGAAAAAGAAAACAGAAAAACAAATAAATAAAGAATCTACTAAAGAAGTTTGAAAGTAGGTACCCACAAAAGAATAACAAATTCTCAGTATCCTTCTAGGTCATCTTCATAGCATATGGAACCACTCCCACTGAAGGTGATTAAATAAAACAGGTATATATATATATATATATATATCTTTCTTTCTCTTTTTTGTAAACGGGGGATTGAAATTCAATCCCAACAAACAACAAAATCAACGAATAAATCAATTGTATGAGAAATTATTGAATAGGTCAATGGATGGGGTACGAGGTGAAACAAAGTTTGAAGGGCTAGACATGATGAAAGTACCTTCCATAAAATTTCTGTTACTGTGAAGAACGGGGCTTAAATCCTGAAAGAAGCTAACCATGTTTGGATCCGTGGATGATGGCGAGACGAAATTTGAAGGAATGGGAGACGACGAAGCTGGTCCCGGCGACAAAATCCCATGAAACATGCTTGGTCGCTCCAACACCCCAAGACTTACTATATCTGACCCTCCAACATCAACTCTACTCTCACATGGGTGCTCTTTAATGCTTTGACTTGGTCTAACCATCTCTACTGCGGCGTACCGAGCCGTCGTCGACAATACCATGTTGCCACTAAGATCATTGTTGTCACCACCACGGTCTTTATTTAAAGGGTCTATTGGGACCTTATTAGAAGAGGAAGAGGAAGATGAAGATGAAGAACCGGTGAGGCGTTGAACGAGGCTCATGAACTCACTTGGTGTGGTGTGAATGACTTTTGGAGAAACGGTGTAGATGATGACCGGTTGGCGCGGTGGAGGTGGCAGTTGGGAGGGCAGCGGCGCCACCGGTGGCTTCTTGATTTTGTGAGATTCCTTGTTGACCCTAAGAGGAGTGGGACGAGGACCTTGGAGTTGTGTTTTGGACGATGTTCCTGAGGGAATGTCTTGTGAGTTCATGGTGGTAGCCAATTAAGGGTTGAATAATAGTGTGAAATGAATGTGGTGAGATGAGTTGAATAGGAAATTATGGTGATGGTGGTGCTGAGAAGAGAGTGAGTTTTGCAATGCAAAGTAGGGTATATAAGGGGCTGACATGAAACGCACAGAGAGCGGGTCAATGGTTTAAAAAGGAGTATTTTAATATATGATGTAGGTTTGGTAAAAAATGGGTTATTTTGTGGTAATTTATTTATAGTGTATTCATAGAAGGGGGCGGTTTCGTATAATTGTGTGTTTGTTTTAATTTAGATTATTTGGTTATAGGCAGGAGTTGGAAAGGGTCGCCACCACGTGAGAAAGATATATGATGATCGATGAGATTTGGGATATGAGTGGATAAGTGTGTTGACAAGTAGTTAGTGAGTATATTATTATGTGGTTTTCATTCATTCCTCGGGTCATTATATAGGGTGTCACTGGGTGTGTAGGATTTTGCAAAGGCTATAGCCTACTTTATACATAACAAACAACATCAAAATATGAACCTTAGATAATCTGGATTCTATTTTTAGATATTTGGTATCCTAAATTCGTTTCATGTTATTTTCTTTTTTAATTCTTCAACCAGGACACACTGGTTAGTAGACTTTTATTATTATTTATTAAAATGGTATATATTATTATTATTTTATTTTATTTCTTCTTCTAATATTCCTTTTATTTACCTTCTCTGTGTACTTGTTACATCGTTAATTACTGCATAATTAATTTTCTTTTTCTTTACTTATTTTTACAGGTTCAAATATTTTTATCATGAAATAATTTTACCATGTCCTTTTAGTTATTGGCATTAGTGAAATTTAGTTAAAGGACGAGGTGATTAAAAACGAATTACAATATCATAATCATCCACGAAGATATACGTTTCGGGACTAAAATCATTTATGAATATTAAAAAGGAAAAAATTAAAGGCAATAGCATTATATTTGAGATAAATAAAATTATATAAATTATATTGCGTGTTTAGTTTTCTGTAATATCAGATTAAAGACATATTCTTAATTCACGTTCACCTTAAAATTAGAATGTTAATGGAATGCATCCGATCAATTTGAAAGTCTAAACCAAGTGAATTAATATAATTTTTTTCAAACTTTTTTATCTTAATTAAATCCAACCCTAACTAAACAAATCAAATTCCTTAGATTGGTTTCAGTATTGAATTTTTTATTTTAACATCCAATAACCCCGAACTAAATCAATAATATATATTCTTATGATTAATTATTATATATGAAACTTTATTATATAGTTATATATATAATTTTTTATTATATTGTTTGTTATTTGGTTTGTGTATGTTAATTGTAATATTGTTACTTATCTTTTTCAAAGGCATAACTATGTACAATTTTTTTGAAAATATTATGTATCTTTTTCTTAAATAATTTTTTTTATATATTTATATATAATTAAATTCAATTAATTCGAGCTAAACTATAACTCGTTATTGCTTAAATTAACTTTTTTGCAATATTTTGAATTTATTTTTAAAATATTCAAAAAAATGATAATTATTTCTAATTTTATTTTCCCATGGATTGAAAGTATTTAAGTAATTCGTATTTTTTACACTCAAATACAAGACTATAACACCCAAATCAAACACCTACGTATATTACTGTTTTTAGCTACTCTAGGCCTTCTGCCTTGTCCCTTTGTTGATTGAAGATATTTGTAATCAATTAATGGCATTTCCTTTTTATCTGCCAACAAATACTTCATAATAAAAGGTACAAAGATGTACCAAAAATACTAAGTAGTGTTCCACAGCAGGGCACAAACTAAAAGAACACATACAACATTCAAACGTGCTACTTCTACAACTACTAATCCTTCTATAATTGCCATATTATTATTATTTTTTAAATTATTTGATTATTAAGCTAACTATTTTCATTTTTAATACTTATTTGATCTAAACTTATATGAAGTTTCAAATCAATTCTAAGTCTCTGACATAAATATTAGTTGCTTGATAAATTTTGTCAAATAAGTGATATTTATTAAATCATAAATATATATAATATTTTAGATTTTTTAGTTATAATTATTTTGTTAGTTGTAATTGTTTTATAAACTAAAACTGATTTCATATGGATTTTTAATTATAACTATTTTTTTAAGTTGTGACTGTTTTATATAAGTTGTAAATATTGTATCAGTTATAATTGTTTTATTAGTTGTAGTAATTATAACTGTTTTTATCTATTTTTTCTATCTTTTATATATAAATATAATATTCAACAATGTAACTGAGTAACAACTTTTTATTAATAAAATATATTATTTTTTTTTCTTCTCTTCAAATAATTTAGGTATTTTTTTAAGAAAATTTGAGTTTAAATCAATTTTTTAGATAGGTTAAACATCCAACATCTTTTTCTATCAATTTAAATCTTCATCGTTATTATTATTTTTAATTTGACTCTTTTTGATTATTTTTTCCTCTTTTATTTAAAAATCCTAAATCTCTATTTTATATCATCTTTTTATCATTTAAAATATCGTCTTTATTTGGACTTCTATATATTTACTACTGGATACAATTTGATAGGTTTCCCATGCAACAGTTAAATTAGTAGCACTGTTGCTGAAAACTTAGGTCACCAAGATATTTTAACATTACAACATTACATGAACTGGTTTTATTTCTTACAGTTAATTATTGTTAATTATTTGTAGATGGGTTGAGCTATCCAAATACTCTTTTATTCATTTATATATTATTTTATACATATATTATGCTTCCACGCAATATATCAAGCCCTGCACTTCATTTAAATATTTGATAAATCCTACTTTTAACCTAACCATTTGGTGTGAATTTAGTAAATTTTCTTTCAATTATTGGAATATCCCACACTTCCTTTTAGTTTATGAAAAAGTTGAATTTCTTTATCTCAGCTGTTACTTCCCCCTTCTCTCCGTTTTTTTTTTCCCAACCTTCCTTATCGAATTAAAATCACTTTCTGGGCATTAAAAATGACATTCGAAAAGTCTGCAGGTTTGACTGGGCACACCAAGTTGCTTGCATTGAACCCTTTCTCTTACATTTAATATACATATTGTAATCTAACCAGTATTTTGGTACGAAAGAGATTAACTACCCTCAAGCATACCAACATATACTTTTTCAATAGTTAAATAACATCGATAGTGAATGCAAAATTGACTTTCTATTCGTTATTTCACCTATTTCAGATTCTAATAAGTTAGAAATATAACTGTATAAATCTCATTTTTATATCTCAATAATTGGATTATGTAAAATTGAGTTAAACTTAAATTTTTACTATTTGTAGTTATATTTTACTATCTAATATCATAGTTCCCACCAAAAATAAACTCGGAGGATGTCTCAACGAGGACGGTGTATTCTTCAGGGAACAAGCTTTCAGTTGGTTTCCAACAAGAGGAGGAGGTTCACTTGAAAAAGACTTTTCGATACTTAAGTTAGTAAGAGCAGAAAAATGATAAGTTTTTAACAATATGAGAGTTAAGCCTATGAGATAAGATCATATTGTATTTCCTAGAGAGTTGGTATTTATAAGTCTCTTAGGTGACGGCTTGGATTGGCCGTGTAAGGCCTTTGGGTTGGCACATAATTGTCATTTATTATTTCATAAATAGTCGTTTATCATTGAAAGCTCATTGATTAGGTCGTTCATTCATAATTGTCATTGATGACAATGAAGGCTCAGTTATGGGGTATGCTCAACCGTCTGAGCTCCTAGACCTTCCCAACCTTTAGGTGGATAGGTACACAAGTCCCCCATTTTTGAAGTCGAGGTAATCATCCGATGATAAGAAGCCAAAGGGTGAACGAGCTATTGAGCCTCCCTGTTCGCGTCCTCCCTAGTATGGTGATGGTCAGGAGAGGCGGTTCTCTTCGCCCAAGTAGGTTGTTCCCACCCAAATCATTTATTTTTGAAAAGATAATAATAGTAATAATAATAATAATAGGCATTGTATTGGGGTTTTCTCTTTCATGATAGCGTATCATTGTCGTGACAGATAATGTCACGTCCCCTTAATTTCCCCTAATTATTCTTTTTCTCGAACTATCTATTGACATCTTTTTACGCTTACTGTTTGCACTTCTCTCACCTTGTTTGCGCTTCTTTTTCGCATCAACTTCCTTGCAACCATCTTTTTTACTCAGTTTCTTCCTCTACAAGGTCTTTGCTTTCACACTAGGTATGTTCTCATGGTCTCTCTTTATATACCTTCTGCGTCCTCTGATATTTCCTCCTTATCTCCTTGTAATTGTGACCCTTTAGACAGCGAATCTTCGTCGAGTCAGACCCTGTCTAACCATTTGGAAGGAGTTTCTGCCTCTGTAAATCCTCATTCTACCTCTGTTGTTGTAAGGAATTTTTGGGGAAGAGAGGTAGTCTAAACATGTCGCGATTCCTAGTGAGATTCCCAGGAAATGCAGAGATAGGTTCTCTCCCGTGCCCTATGGGAGTTACCTCTAGGTCTCTGGTGAGGTACACACGTATCCTTCGGAGTTTATCTCTCTACGTCTTGTGGAATAGTTGGTTAGTGTTCATGGTTTTTGCATCGATAGAATGAAGAAGTATGTGTGGGTAAAAGCTTGCGATATGCTGAGGATAGGATTTATCTGGGTCCCGTCTGAGATGGTCCAAGCTTCACCTATGTTTACGAGTATTTTTTCATGGAATTGGGGGTTGCATTTCCACTATAAACTCCTTCAAATGTGGGATGCTAACCATAATGAACGTAGCCCCGAGCCAATTTCATCCTAACAGCTAGACTTTTTTGAAGTCGTTCCAGCTACTTTGTGAATATTTGCACATACAATCTATTGTGAATAAGTTTATGTATTTCTATTAGTTAAAGCATGGCCCTAAGGTTGGTTGGGTGTTTTTGAATGATGTTCAACATGATTCCCTCCTCACCGTCTACTCCTCCTCCTTCAAGGGTCTCAATGTTTTTTCAAGGTTCTCAGCAATCAAGATCCCAAGAGGAGGATCTTCTACCGTATTGATGGTTCTGTTAAATTTCCTTTGTATTGGTAGAAACCATGCAAGTTTAAGTCCAAGGTCGATCATCTCCTTCATGAGGAGTAGAAGTCGAACATTTCCATCCTCAAGAGTCTCCCCCGTCCTATCAATAGTCGGGGTCTGCTAAGGGTGCCTTTGGCTGAGGACCCTGCTGCCTCCTTCAAGGGTAAGGCCTAAGTCTTAGGGTTTTTCCATGTTTTTTTTTTTCTGTGTCTCCTTACTTTGATTTTTTTCCTCATGCAGAACTCATGGGTAAGTTTTTCGACTTCAAGGCGCTTCGATCCTAAAAGGGTGCTCCCTATTTGGGAAAGGAGGCTTTCTTGATTTCAACCCCTCCAAGAGGACCAAGGTGGTCGCGGAGGGAGCTTCCTCAGTGGCTCAGGGGTCGCCTGCAAGGTCGGTTCATGAAAAAGTCATATGGTGATAATGGAATCTCTTGAGCCTTCTTCTTTTTCCTCTGATTCTCCTTCTCAGAATCGACCTCCCCCTCCACCGCCTATTAAAAGCAAATATGGCTTTGTTCCAAGGTTGGACCATACCTCTAACTCAGTGCCACACTTGAACTCACTGTGGCACGTTAGCATGCGTGGCCACCATGTAAAAGGCATGGGAGGTAACTCATTCCCTATTCCTTACAACATTGATCTGCTCAACAGTGTTGGGTCGACCGTAAGCATGGATTCTGTCATGATCATGATGGTGCGATGCATGACAATCATGCATCATTGGGGAACAGTTGTGAGCAAGGCTGTTGAATCCTCCACTCGGATCAAGGAGTTGGAGGATCGGGTCCAAGTGCTCCCTTAGCAAAAAATTGATATTGAGGGTGATTTTTCCTCGACCAAGAAGAAATTGGAGAGCTTGGAGGTGGATCATGAGGTGCTCCACATGGAGCTAGCTGCTATAAGCGCTTTTAAGAAAGAAGCAGAAGAAAATTTTGGGCATTTGTAGGTCGAGCTTGAGGAGAACAAGGCTCGAGAGGAGGGGCTCAAGACCACCAACATAGATCTTGTGGAGTCTTCCCTGCTCGGGTATACTGAAGGTTTTAAGAAGGCTATGCGTTAGGCACTACACTTTAGTCCTTCCACTAATCCAAGGATTTTGATTGAAACAAGAATGTAGTGGATGGTCATCTTGTTGCTAACTGATTTTAACTTTTGAACAATATTATTCCTTTGGTTGTATGAACAATATTTTTTGTTCTATAAGCTTTTTGTCTTTGATTGCATCTTTTCCGCCAAAACTCTATTTGTTGGCTCTTTTCGTGTTTGGACATGCCTTATTCTTATTTGAACTCATTTTTAAACTATGCTTGTGTTTGAACATGCCTTGTTATTGTTTGAACTTGGTTTTAAGATATGCTCGTGTTTGAATATGCCTTGTTCTTGTTTGAAGTTGGTTCTAAGTTATGCTCGTGTTTGAACATGCCTTGTTTTTGTACATTATTTGATGAGGTTGTGCTTGATAAAAGAAAGGGAGATTTTATTCTTTAAGTGTGCCTCATTAAAACCCTACTCAGTAAACCTCCTTAGGGAAAAACCAGAGTTAAGGAAAAAGATAACTTCATTTTGATTTAATTGTAGTACATTTTTAAGTAGGTTATATTTCATGTTTTCGGAATTAACTTTCCACTTAACTCCTGGAGCTTGTAGGCTCCATTTTATAGGGTATCCACTATTTTGTAAGGATCATCCCAATTGAGTGCGAATTTTCACTCGTCTCTGCACTTTCTTGCTTCGTCAACCTTTCTCCATACGAGGTCCCCTTTGCAGAGCACGCGAGCTCTAATGCATGAGTTATATCAGCGAGATGCTCTATGCTTTGAGGCCTCATCCCTAACTCAAGATTCTTCTATTATCTCGTGAATGAGATCGAGGTCAGTTCTCAAGTTATTGGGGTTATGATCTTATTCGAAGTTCATCCTTCACCATGTCATTTCCCTTAACTCTACCAAGATCATAGCATTCATGTCGTAACTAAGGTAGAAAGGAGTTTCTCTCTTGTGGATGATTGGGACGTGCAATGATATCCATAAAGAATACTCGAGATTTCTTCTTCCTAGAGGCCTTTGCTAATATAAGCTTCTTCCTTAGCTCCCTTAAGATTACTTTGTTAGCCACCTCTGCCTGACCATTCGTCTATAGGTGCTCAATTGACGATATGTGATGTTGTATCCCTAGTTGTGCTAGGAAATGTTTGTAGCTCTTATCAATGAATTGTCTTTCGTTGTCGATCACCACCGAGAACAGTAGGTCGTGCCTACATACAACGTTTTTCCATAAGCGTTGGACCTACTAACCGGTGATTGTTGTCAAGGGTTTAACTTCTATCCATTAGGGGAAACAATCTATTGCCATAATGAGGAACTTAACCTGTCCTTTCGCTTGTGGTAAAGGGTTGAGTATATTCATCCCCCAAGTAGAAAAGG
Organism: Phaseolus lunatus; assembly: GCA_013389735.1. Taxonomy (NCBI): domain Eukaryota; kingdom Viridiplantae; phylum Streptophyta; class Magnoliopsida; order Fabales; family Fabaceae; genus Phaseolus; species Phaseolus lunatus. The sequence goes on along the minus strand of CM023864.1, from coordinate 41,370,544 downwards.
GTCATGAGGTAAACACAAAATGCAATTCTTTAGAGGGTAGGTTGGTTACGAGGCCATACCTTTGGCACTAGAGGCATTTTTTCGATAAATCTCTTAGCGTCCTTCTGAATCGTGGGCCAATAGAATCCTACCCTTAAAACTCAGGATGCCATGCTCCTAGCTCCTGAGTGTTTTCCACAGATCCTTCGAGATCCTTCAGTGTAGCTTGGCCAAAACATGTTGTTTTCCCTTCGTCCAAGCACTTCTGCAAGGGTGCTGAGAAGGATCCCCAGAATAGTTCATCATTCTAGAGTGTATAGAAGAATGCTTGGTTGTGAATTTTCCTTGCTTCCCCTCGATTATCAAGGAGGATTCCATGCCTGAGGTAGCTAGTCATCGGTGCCATCCATCCTGCTATTCTGGTATGTAATTGCAACACCTCATCACAGTCCCAATGTGGCCCTGCATTTTTTTAGGTCGAAGGGCATAACGTTGTAACAATAGTTAGCTCTGTTTGTCATGAACGTTGTTTTTCCTCATTCGGTGGGTACATTCGTATCTGGTTATATCTCAAATATGTGTCCAGGAAGCTTAAGAGCTCATACTTTGTAGTGTTGTTGACTAACCAATCTATAAAATGGTAGTGGGTATGTGTATTGGGCATGCCTTGTTGATGTCGGAATAGTCCACTCACATTCTTCATTTGCCATTGATCTTTTTTACCATTACCACGTTGGGGAGTCACACAATGTAACTAACCTCTCATATGAATCTGACACCGAGTAGTTGGTTCAACTTGTGATCTATTGTTGCTCTACTATCATCACCTAGCTTACTCTTCCTCTATGAGATCGGTTTCGCTTAAGGTAGGGTGGATAACTTATGTTAGATGAAGTCCAGGTCTATTCCCAATATATTCGAAGTGCTCTTAGAAAATAAGTTCGCATTGCGTTTTAACACCTTTTCAATTTCTTCAAAGAGAGGCCCACCAGTCTCCCTATCTTGGTGCATTGGTTTGCACTAATCCCCAACTGCAATTTAGTCATTAGCTTATGCGATTTTCATTGAATTCTTCCCTCAGATCAAGGTCGACCTTGCCGAGCTCCAAATGTAGGAGAGTTGTTTCTGTTGAACCAAGTGGTGTTCAAGGTTTTGAAGAATCCAAATCCTTTGAAGGATGATGAAGCCTCTGCTTTGCTTGATGCTACTGTGCTGGTTTATTGTTTTGTTCTGGGGTAGTTTAATATTGTAATCCACCCTTAGATTAAATCTCAAAGCACTTAGCATCTCAATCTTTAAACAAAGTAAAGTGTTTTTCAAACTAAGTTGAAACAACTGATTGTTCTGTCGAAACAATCGATTGTTTACACTTAGATGTTTTGAGAAAGTTTGAAAACTGTTTTTGAATGAAGAAAACTGTTAAGTGACAAAACAACAGATTGATTCGAGGAAACAATCGATTTTTTGTTTTGGAACCATAATAGAATAACTGTTTTCTTTGACTGAGCTTTAAATGATTTGAAACTGAATACGCTTCAGTCATTAAATGCTTTAACCAATCTTTTTTAAAGCAATTATGGGTTTGTTAAGATTTGATAACAAAATTTCTTTATATAAATTCAGAAAAACTGTTTTAAATAAGAGAATGCTTTTGACAAAGTTTTTCTAAGAGAGTTTTCAAAGAGTTGAGATTGCTTAAGAGCTCAAGGGATTGCTCAAGGTGCTGGAATAGGATTCTACTTGTATTGATTTCAGATCTTCATCTGTAACAAGTGTAATCTGTGTAAACTGCTGAAACATTTCTTCTGTGTATTGTTGCTGAGATTGGCTGTGTGTTCTTGAGGTGTTCAAGATCAGCAATCTTAGTGTTGGCCAAGGAGAGTGTGTGTCTTGAGGTTTTCAAGGTCATTCTCTTGGTTGTTGTGTAAGTAATCAAGGTGTGATTGTTTAGAGGATTTCCTCAGGGTTCTGAGAAGACTGGATGTAGCTCTGGGTTGGAGTGAACCAGTATAAACAACTGTGTACAATCTCTCTATCCCTTACTCTTTAAATTCAATTTGTTTGTTGTTTGCTGATATAAACAACCGATTGTTTCGCAGAAACAACCGATTGTTTTCCTGGCAGTGCTGTTTTGCTTGCTGTTTTGGCTAACTGAATTGCTTAATCAATTGGTTTCTGAAATAAATTCATTCTAGCTTGTAAAAGTTTGCGAAAACCTCTTTAAACAATTCACCCCCCCTCTAGTTTAAAGCCATCTTTCCTAACAATTGGCATCAAGAGCTTGGTTCTTGAAAGTCATTCAAGTTGATCCTAAAATCTTTTTAAATGGCTGATAGACTACCATTTGGGGAAGGTGCATCAATAAACAGACCACCCTTGTTTTGTGGTTTGAATTACCAGTTTTGGAAATTTAGAATGAAAATATTTATGGAATCTCTTGACAAAGGAATTTGGGATGCAATTGAAAATGGTCCTTTTATCCCAAAGTTTGAAAAAGATGGTTCTATCATTGAGAAGCCATGGTCTTAGTGGACTGATTCAGAAAGCAAAAAGGCCAAATTTGATTGCAGTGCCAAAAATATTATAACCTCTGCTTTAAATTCTGATGAGTTTTTCAGGTTCTCACAATGTAAATCATCAAAAGAAATGTGGGATACTTTGGAGGTCACTCATGAAGGAACAAATGAAGTTAAAAGAGCTAGAAAGCATGCTCTCATCCAAGAGTATGAGATGTTTAGAATGCTTAAAGGTGAAACAATAGCTGAAGTGCAGAAAAGGTTTACACACATCATCAATCACCTTATGAGCCTAGACAAGACTTTTGACAAAGAAGAGCTAAACATCAAGATCTTGAAATGTCTTGATAAAGCATGGCAACCAAAGGTAACTGCAATTTCTGAATCTAAAGATCTAACATCCTTAAGTGTTGCTTCTTTGTTTGGAAAGCTTAGGGAACATGAGCTAGAGATGAATAGACTCAATGTTCAAGAGAGTGAAGATAAGCACACAAGGAGCATAGCCTTGAAAGCATCCAAACATAAGGGAAAGCAAGATTCAAGTGATGATAGTGATGAGGAAAATCTTAGTTTGCTGTCAAGAAAATTCAGCAAATTCCTAAAGAGAAACCGCAACAAAGACAACAACAAGGATAGGAATGGAAACAAGAAATCCAATGAATTAAATTCAAATAACTATACTTGTTTTGGTTGTGGTGAGCAAGGTCACATAAAGGCAGATTGTCCCAACAAGAGCAAAGAGAAAAAGACAAGCTACAAGGATAAGAAAGGCAAGACAAAAAGAGCCTACATAGCTTGGGATGAAAATGAGGTGTCATCATCAAGTTCTTCATCAAGTGAAGATGAAAAAGCCAACATATGTTTAGTAGCTGAGGATGATGATGATTTGTGCAGTTCAAGTGAGGTAAGTTCATGTGCTTCCTTAAATGAACAAAATTATAGTGAATTGCTTAAAGCTTTTCAAGAAACACATGATGAAGCTAATAGATTGGTTCTTTCAAACAATCGATTGAAAGATCTTAACAATGTGCTTGAGAAGAAAGTTAAATCACTTGAAGAGGATCTGAGAAAAGCAAAAATTGATTTTGAAAATTTGGAAAATCATTTCAAAAATGCCTCTTGAAAGTGTGACACTCTCATTTGCACAAATTGTGAAAATCTTGAGAAAAAGGTTCATTATCTTGTTGAAACTATGGATAAGCTTTCAAAAGGGAAATCAAACTTTGAGAATGTCTTGGCATCTCAAAACTGTGTTTTTGGAAAGGCTGGTTTAGGCTTCAATCCACAGAACAAACAAGATAGATTTTCAAAAGTTTTTTTAAGAAAATCAGAAAAACAATCGATTGGATCATCGAAACAACCGATTTTACATGCTTTTACTGCATGAAGAAAGGCCACTCTGTTAGATTCTATAAAATCAGAAAGTATTGTGTTCCTAAAGGTCTTATGAAATGGATTCCAAAGAGATGTGATGTTACTAACAACAAAGTGAAGCCAAATGGACCCAAATTTATAAGGGGACCAAATCTTGCTACTTGAATTTGTTTATGCAGGAAAAATAAAGAGAAAGAGAAGAAAAGAGGCATTCTATTCAAGCTGTTAAAGAAAAAGGAAATCATTGAAGCTGAATCAATGTTGTGCAAAAGATCAAAACAGTGAAGAAAAGTTTTCTTGATCAACAAGCATTTGGATCATTGAAGAAACAACACAAGGATAAGACTTTCCTTTTAATTGTTCTTAATAATTGTTTCAAAGTTCTTTCTTGTGATTAATTCTCTTTTAATCAAATGTATTCTGCTTTAATCTGTTTCTGTTAATGGCTAAAATCTTCAAAAATCAAGTTTTTGTAACTGCTGCAGAAAAACAACCGATAAGTTCTTCGAAACAACCGATTGTTTCGGGTCTGATAGCACTGTGAAGAAATTGATTTAATTTTTTATTCCTTTTCTATCCGTTGCAGATCAATTTCAAAAGGGAGAATCTTGGTCAAAGTATCTGCATTGAAAGCTGAGCGTACTCAGAAAGTGGTTACAACATTCATAAAGGAAAATATTCCAAAATCTTGGAAATTCAAGAGCCTTTATGACTAGTCAAAGATCACATGTGAAGAACATGTGTTTTTCAGTTTTTATTCTGACATTTACTGTGCAGAACAACTTTCTCTCTCTGAAAATCAGGTACCCATTAAATGAAATTAAACTCAAATTGATTTTCGTATGACTATAAAATCAGGTGCAGATGAACAACCAATTGCAACATCTCTTGCAATATCTCTTGCACCATCTCTTGAGAAAATCTGTGAAGAAGCGTTATCCTCTGTTTTCTCATCTCTGCTGCCATGGAATCAACTCCTCCCACTTCCAAAAGAATCAAAACCAGGGCTGTAAGGTCTGGAGGAAGGTTGGAAGGATGGTTTTCTGGAGATAAGGATCTCATTGAAAAGTATAGATATGAGACAAGTCTTAAGAAGATAAACAACCCCAAGGTTGTGAGCTTTGATTGGCTGAAAAGTCAAAAGCTGGACAATGTGAGAAAGCTACTCAAGGATCAATTTCTCAGAAGGTTCCTGGAGATGAAGGGAAACATATATCCAGATTTGGTGAGGGTCTTCTACACCAATTTGAAGTTTGAGGGAAACAATCTAGTTTCTCATGTGAAAGGTATGGACATGGAAATAACCCATGAAGTTTAGGCTGCTATTGCTGGACTCAAATACTCTGGTCTACGAATCAGCAAAGGAAATCTTGGTGTGATGGAGGATTTAAACAAAATCCAGTTCTACAGAAGCTACTTGAAGAAGAATCAATCTCAAGTGAGTGCATGCTCAGTTGGAGGGTTGAAACTTGATGAGAGGTTACTTGCTCTCATTGTGACATGGATTCTAACTCCAAGGGGGAGTAACCATTCTGTTTTAACTGAAGAAGATCTGGTTTACATCTTCTGCATCACCAAGAAAATCAAGCTCAATTGGATTCACATAATCAAAGAGCACATGCAAAAAGCCATGAGGTTGGGTGATTATCACTATCCCTATGCTGTTTTGATATCTAAATTTCTACTCTATTTTGAAGTTAATCTTGAGGATGAAACATCTGAGCTGGTCAAGTCAACTCAAGAGTTGAACAATGGATCACTCAGCAAGATGGGATTTACAAAGATAGGTGGAAAATAGGTAAGCAAGGATGGTGATCATGGTGCCTCATCTAGTGGTGCTGGTCAAGAAGAAACTGCTGATATGGATGTTGAACATGAAGATCCAGCAGGAGGGTTTCAAGATGCTGGACCCAGTGCTGCTGATGAACATCAAGAAGAAAGGATTCAAACCATGTCTCCTTTTGAAGGATTCATGGTGAATAGGCTGGATAGCGTTACTGAAAATCAAAGAAACCTTCATGATCTATGTGTTAGCAATTTCCAAAGGTTTGACACCAGGTTTGACAACATGGATGCAAGGTTTATGAGTCTGGATGAACAGATTAAAGCTGTCCAGAACCAAATCTTTGATCTTCAGTTTGGAGATAAAGAAGAATGAAGAAAAAAAAAAGCAACCGATTGGACATCGAAACAATTGATTGTTTTTGGTAGCTGTTGGTGTTTGGTTTTATTTTCTTTCCTTCTGCTGTTGCTGTTTTAATTCTGATGTAATATGAACAATATCTGGTTTTATCTCTTATATTTATCTATTTGTGAAGACAAATAGGGGGAGATTTATGCTTGTTTATGCTTGTTTCAGGTTTTAAGATTGTCTTTAGTTGTTAAAAACTGTTTGGGTAATTTTTGTATGTTGTTTCTGATATTAATTGTTTAAGCTTTAACTTGTTTATATGTATGCTAACAAAATATCAGAAGTTCAATGTTTGCTCAAAGTTCAATTGCAGGAACTGCTTCAGATTTAATCAGAACAACACAAGCATCAGGGATTTGTCTTCATCAAATAGGGGGAGATTGTCGAACCAAGTGGTGTTCAAGGTTTTGAAGAATCCAAATCCTTTGAAGGATGATGAAGCCTCTGCTTTGCTTGATGCTGCTGTGCTGGTTTATTGTTTTGTTCTGGGGTAGTTTAATGTTGTAATCCACCCTTAGATTAAATCTCAAAGCACTTAGCATCTCAATCTTTAAACAAAGTAAAGTCTTTTTCAAACTAAGTTGAAACAACCGATTGTTCTGTCGAAACAACCGATTGTTTACACTTAGATGTTTTGAGAAAGTTTGAAAATTGTTTTTGAATGAAGAAAACTGTTAAGTGACAAAACAACCGATTGATTCGAGGAAACAATCGATTGTTTGTTTTGGAACCATAACAGAATAACTGTTTTCTTTGACTGAGCTTTAAATGATTTGAAACTGAATACGCTCCAGTCATTAAATGCTTTGACCAATCTTTTTTAAAGCAATTATGGGTTTGTTAAGATTTGATAACAAACTTTCTTTATATAAATTCAGAAAAACTGTTTTAAATAAGAGAATGCTTTTGACAAAGTTTTTCTAAGAGAGTTTTCAAAGAGTTGAGATTGCTTAAGAGCTCAAGTGATTGATCAAGGTGCTGGAATAGGATTCTACTTGTATTGATTTCAGATCTTCATCTGTAACAAGTGTAATCTGTATAAACTGCTGAAACATTTCTTCTGTGTATTGTTGCTGAGATTGGATGTGTGTTCTTGAGGTGTTCAAGATCAACAATCTTAGTGTCGGCCAAGGAGAGTGTGTGTCTTGAGGTTTCCAAGGTCATTCTCTTGGTTGTTGTGTAAGTAATCAAGGTGTGATTGCTTAGTGGATTTCCTCAGGGTTCTGAGAAGAATGGATGTAGCTCTGGGTTGGAGTGAACCAGTATAAACAACTGTGTACAATCTCTCTATCCCTTACTCTTTAAATTCAGTTTGTTTGTTGTTTGCTGATATAAACAACCGATTGTTTCACAGAAACAACCGATTATTTTCCTGGCAGTGCTGTTTTGCTTGCTGTTTTGGCTAACTGAATTGCTTAATCAATTGGTTTCTGAAATAAATTCATTCTAGCTTGTAAAAGTTTGCGAAAACCTCTTTAAACAATTCACTCCCCTCTAGTTTAAAGCCATCTTTCCTAACAGTTTCCACAAGCTTCTCATGGATATCAAGGTCCTCTAGAATTTCTATGTTACAGATTTTTGGGGCCTTATCCTTATCCTAGTTAATTGGTTCTTCCCCGCCATACCTGGACTTGTGACAAATTACGGGGTAATTTCAAGCTTTGGGCATAACATTCTCAAGTCACCTTTGGCTCAACCTTTACAGTGACGATGTTACCTTGCTCGTCTGGGAACTTCATGGCCATGTGAGGTGTTGAGACCATTGCTCCCAACTAGTTTAGGGTCCTTCTACCGATGATGTCTGTATCTGTGACTCGGGGATGTCTAGCTTTTGAACACCGACCTAAAAAACACATTAACTGAACTTCCTTGGTCCATTAGGATCCTTCTTACCCTTTAGTTCACCATAGTGACCATTATAACAACTAGATCATCCTGTTTGTTGTCCCGAATGGACCGATCTTCATTTGTTAATAGTATGCTGGGCAAGAAACATGGTGGCAAGAAACTAAGCGGGTTGACACTCCTGAGGTGTCTCTTCCTTATCGAACTTGTGTGACCACCTCCTCCGAAGCCACCGATGATGATGTTGATATCACCTTTCTGATTGCTTACCTCGAGTCAACCCTAGGTTTTTGGTTTGTTATGGGATTCTCCCACCTCGGGTTGGGCTTTTTTGATCTTGCTTCTCTTCGGTGTTCCAGCTAGATACGAGTTTCTCTTCCTACCATCGCGTTCGCCTCTTCTGCTCCTCCCGTGACCTTGGCTAGACCTCTTGTGTGATGATTGTCGGTCTAATGCATGAAGTTGTTTAAGGCCCCTGATCGAACCAGCTCCTCCAGAAGATCTTTTACCTTAAAACATTCCTTTGTGTTATGACCTTGATTTTGATGATAGTTGTAGTGCTTAGTCAGGTCCCTTGAAGTGTTGTTGGGGGTTGGTGTTGGCAGGCGAATGAGTTCTAACTTGCAAGCCTCTTGGAGTATGATCTCCCTCGAGGCATTCAGGGGGATGTAGTTTTCGAACTTCCTCGACCTTTTCCTTTTAAAAGTCAAGAATGCTGACATGGCTCGTGCCTTCCTCGTCTTTCTTCGAGCATCAACATTCTCTTCAATGCTCATGTATCTTGCTGCCTTAACTACTAATTGGTCCATGTCCTCTAGTGGTTCGAAGTATAAGATATTTAAGAATATTTCAGGGCATAATCCTACAAGTAGAGTGTTCAAGGGCACCGCTGGGTGCTGGTCTGGGATACTCAGGGTGGCCCGGGAAAACCTGGCCATGTATTGCCTCAGGCTTTCTCCTTCTCCCTGTACTACGTTGTGCAGGGAAGCTGACGTTGCCACTATGGGCTTGCAATCAACGAACTTGGCTAAAATATATCTGCATAGAGTGTTGAAGAAGTTTATCGAGTTTTGGGGCAAGGAGTAGTACCATTACAGGGCTATTCCTACTAGTGTGGTAAGGAACAACTTGTAGTGCACAACCATATTCTCCGAGATCAGGTTCACTTGTGTCATGTATGCTTTGACATGTGCCTCGTGATACGACGTTCCCCTATATTTCTCCATACTAGGATACTTCCATCCTTTCGATAATTGGGTCCTCGTGACCCCAGGTGTGAAAAGGTGGAAGCCTTCCAGATTAGCCTTCATTGTTTCGTTGAGCAACGGGTTGGGTTCCGCCTTGAAGGGTTGGTGTGTACCCCTGACTTTCTTGCCATGTTGGTCTTGGACTAGTGTTTGATTGGGTTCCTCTCAAAGACGTCCTGTGAGTATGTGTGGGATGATGTCCTTTCCTTTCGAGTTGAGTGCTCAAGGGAACCTTTATGAGACTCCACCACGCATCTAGAATAATTCGGATTGTTTTGGGTACGATCCTCATTCCTTCGAGCTATTTGGTCTTGCAGGGCCTAAAGCTCTGCCCGGTGTTGCTCCTTTAGAGAAGCCATGTCCTTCTCCATTTTACTTTGTACTGGCCTAGGGCATCTTCCAGTGTCTTTTGCAAGTTCTCGTTCTTTTGGAGGAGAGCCTTAAGTTATTGGTTTGTGTTGTTTTGTGAAGAACTCATGCTAGTGGTTTATGTCTAGCTATTAATGGTGATCCTGGGAAAATGTTTTACGAGGGCCCCACGGTGGTGTTAAATGTCCCTAGCAAAAATGAACTCAAAGGGTGTCTCAACGAGGACTAGGTATTCCTCAGGGAACAAGTTTTCAATTGGTCTCCAACAAGAGGTGGAGATCCACCTGAAAAAGACTCTTCGATGTTTAAGTCAAAGGAGCACAAAAATAATAAGTTCTTAACAGTATAAGAGTTAAGAGTATGAGATAAGATAGATTGTACTTCCTGGAGAGTTGGTATTTATAGGTCTCTCTTAAGTGGCAGCCTTTGGATTGGCTGCATGAGGCCTTTGGTTGATTGTATGATTATCATTTATTGTTTCATAAATAGTCGTTCATCATTCAAGATTCATTGATGTTTCAATCATAATTGTCACTGATGGCAATGAAAGCTTGATTATGGGGTGTGCTCAACTGTCCGAACTCCTTGACCTTCTCAATTTTTAGACAGATAGGTACAATAATCATTTAAAGTCTATTTTAATAAAATTAGTTACTGTAGGGTTGTCTCCAATTATCAATACCCTTGTTTCATTTAGATACAAAATTATGGGGTTGTCTCCCATTATCAATTCCCTTGTTTCATTTAGATACAAAATTAGAGATGAAAAATGGTAGAGCAAGGTAGATATTTAGGTCTGATTTTAGTTTAAGTTGAAAATATATTGATTTTGGTATAATTGTTCATTAAATTTTTTAAGGGTTTGATTTAACTTATGTAAAACTCTGAACTAATTGAAAATTGTTTATAAAATTATTTTATGATAATTTAACACTAAAATAAATGTAAAATTAGATATATTAGACATTAACATAAATAAATATAATTTATTTATGATAAACACATTTTTAATATTTAACTAACATAGTTTATAATAAAACCTGAGAAATTTATAAGTTTTTGTTGGACTAGGTTAATAATAATATACTTAATATATTTTAGTAAATAAAATGAAAGATTTTAATAAATTATAATAAATTGAATAATAACAACAACAAAAATAATAATACAAGATATCTTATATTATTTGAATAATATAAATTTGGCATTTGTATATGAATAGTATTTACTTTTAAAATTGGATATAAAAAGGAAGAGTATTTTCAAATTTCGATTTCATATCTAAAACACTTTTAATTTATTAGGATAATCTATCTTTATTGTTTTCTTTTAATCATTGGTTTCGTTTGAAGAATTTTCTTTCTATTAGTTTCTAGCTTATAACTTATTTAAATTTTGTTCCATTAGTATCCTTTATATTTTAGTACGTTTTCTTATTATTCTTAATTTCTTTTTATCTATTATTACCTATTTCAATTTTATAAAGATAATTATTACACTATTTTTAGGATTTTTTGGTTACTTTTTAACTTTTTTATGTAGTTTAATTTTTTTTTTTTTTAAAAAAAACTTACATCTTGAAGCCAATACAAGATGCCATGTGAAGATTACACATAAGAAAATGGTAAGAAATTTAATATAAAAATAGTTTAAATTGAGAAATCTGAACAAATTTAAATTTCTAAAATAACTAAAATTTTATCTTTTTATCATATTACAACTTCTGAAAAATAAAAAAAAGTACTAAGAAATAAAAATTAATTTAATTCTTTTAAAAATTTTAAAATTATAATTATATAATAATATATTTTTGTCTGCAAATATAAATTTTATTTATAATAAAAATTATATAGTTATATTATTTTTTGTTATTTTATATTTACCAACTAATTTATCAGTTAGGTTTATCAAACACTTTTAATATAATAAATTAGCTTGTAAGTTAGGAGTTTATAAGTTAGCACTAGCTAGCTTAAGAGCTATCATCTAGCTTATAATTACACCAACTATCTTATAAGCTTGTTTTGCCTAAAAGACTCATAAGCAACAAATTATTTAAGTAGCTTGTGACTTATTTAATTTTCTTCCATATTTCTTATGTTTTAATATATTTATTTATTATTTTTAATTTATTTTTATCTATTATTAGTTATTTTCAATTTACAAAGACAAGTAATTTATCTGTACTATTTTTTGTGTTTGTTGGATTACTTTTAAGCTTTTATGTAGTTCAAATTAAAAAAAAAAATACTTAAGATTACAAATTAAAGTAACTATTGCATCATTTCATAATGTTATGTGAAAATTACATACAATGAAAAATGTTAAAAAAATGAACTCAATGTAATATTAGTTTAAGTTGGACATAAAAAAACTTAATTTTCTGAATACAAATGAAAATTAAATTTGATTAATACTATTATATCAAATAATTTAAATAAAATGATCTATTCAAATAAAAATCTCTATACAAATTTTTAAAAATAAATAAAAGTACTAAAAATTTTAATAAGAATTTAATTATTTAAAAAAGTATAAAAGCATAAGTATATAATAATATATTTTTGTCCGAGAACACAAATTTATTTATATAAGAAAAATTAATATATTTTTTTTATCACTACAATAAAATCATTAAATAACAATTAATTTTAGAGACAATAAATAATTAGTTACTATATTGACTAAATTAGATATATTTTATAAACTAAAAAACTATTGATATCTAAAGTAATTTCTATTATTAATTAAAATTTATAAATTTGTTTTTAAATTGGTATCTAACATTAGTCAAGATTTTAACTACTAACTACTTTATACTCAAAATTAGTTTTTATAGTAACTATTTTATAATCTAAATAGTTAGTAGCTAAATATATTGATAGTTAGTATTTGATATTAATTTATAAACTAGTTTAAAAATTTTTATTAATAATAAAAATTACTTTAAATACTAATAATTTTTTAATTTATAAAATAATATCTAACTTAGTCAATATAATAATGAACTAAATATTTCTAATTCAATAAAGTAGACTTAAAACATATAAGTTATGAGCTTATCACTTGGAAACTAAATTATCAACTACTAGCTAACTTATAAACTAATTTAAAAAATATATTAATATTAATTATTTTTTATTTAAGGTTTATTATTATTTTTCTATCATTGAAAATATTTTCGTATATGAAACAAAATATTTTCTCTCTCAATGATCAAAATTAGTCCATATGGCACACTTGATCTACATAATGAAATGGAATGCTAGCTAAATTAAGATTTAACTCTATCGTGCAATTGTTTTAGAAAATTACTAAAAATGGGTAAACTTTAAAGATATTACCCTCTCTCTCTCTATATATATATATGTGTGTGTGTGTGTTTTTAGGATATGTGTGTGTGTTTAGGGTATTCTATTTGCAGATTATCTCTTACCTTTTGGATAAAAACGATGAGCAATTTCTTTTCAAAATGATTCTCTACAATCTTCTCTAGTTAAGACCATTGTCATGAAATTATTTGCATACCACCGAAAATCTCCTAAACTAGGACACTTTAAATTATGTAATAGTATTGAAGTGTGTTCATGGAAGATTTTAGGATGTCCGGTAAAATTATGTATTATGGCTACTACTATAGGGTTTCTACTATTATGGGTATTTGATGATTTCATTTTTAACACACGTGGTTATATGCATTTTTTTTCAAGACTTAAATAATTATCCCACAAACCCTTTAGAATCCAGTAAATCCGGCAATAATTAATTTAATACTTTGTTCTTCGCAATACTTTACTTTATATGTTGATGTCACCATTGTTATTTCGTGTATTTTTCTTAAGATTTGGTGATCTGTCATACCATTTATGTTCCATTATGTTATCCCATTTTCGTCAAAGTTGGACAGGATGTTTTAACTCCTATTCTTCAAATTGAATATTTGAGAGTATTAGTCTCTTAATATAAGTTTGGATTCGGTGGGAATTAAACATTTTTTCCTTTACTATTTTATTTCACTGTTCTTCATCTCTTTCAATAGTATTTACCTTTGATATTTTAAGAACATCTAGTTTTTTTATTTATCTCTTCTAATGCTAATTTGATATCTTTTCCTGGTTTTAGGAACTGAGCCATTTACCTTTTTTTGGATTTACTAGCAATAATGTTGTTTCATCTTTTGGTGAAATTAGTAAAGTTTGGGTCACTAACTGAGTTTTCATCACTTTATAATAAAAGACAGTAAATTATTGATAGCTAGGATTCCAGTGTTCATCCATCATCTTAATATCCAAGTATATATTATATTGGGTTTCATGAAATCTTTTCAAGGTTATTGAATAGTTTGGGTAGTTATTAATATAAACAGGTCCTTCATGTAAATTCGTTTCAAATATTGCCAAAATTTGATCGTTTAATTATCGAGCTCTATTGTCTCTTAATACCGTAAACAATGAGTTATCAATTCCCTAAAATAACGATTTTAAGGCAATTTATACTGAACCTGTTTGAAGATATTTATAGTCTTTTATATGTTCAGCAATCGATTGTTTAGAAATTAATGGAATTGTATTACAAGAAAAAATATTTTAATGGGTGTTTATTTTTACATAAGTTAAAATCTTTATTAAATCATTTATCTAAGATTGTAATTTCTTCGGTTAAATTATTCTTGGGAAGGTGTTCTCTGAAGTTTTTTTAAATCTTAAGTCTTTTAATCTGTTAAATATTATGGGTTTAAGAATTTCCGTAAAATATCATGGGTTTAAAAGCTTCTGTAAAATATCATGGATTTAAAAACCTCCGTTAAATACTATGGATTTAAAAACCTCCGTAAAATACCACGAGTTTCAAAACCTCCATTAAATACCATGAGTTTAAGAACATCCATAAAATACCATGAATTTTAAAATTTTCGTAAAATGACTTGCCATATGAAATAACCTTCAACCCTATTTCCACCATCTCTAACAATCCTCCTGACTTCTCTCTTCCACCGTAGACACACTGTTCGCCGACATAGGCTCAATGACCGTCAACAGAAGTCCTAACAAGGAATCACAATTCATCCACACTTATTATATCTAAGGAGAAGTGTGTGTGTGTGTGTGTAAATATTACTCAAAATAGAAAATATAAAAAAAAAATTATGTAAAAAAAAAATTTGTAAAAGAGCTTGTGTCACAAGTTATTCTTCATGTTTATTATTTAAATTTTCGTTGTGGTTCTCATTCGATAACATCCTGGTGTAACATTTTCATGTACATTAACAAAAGCATCATAGTCATTATCTTCATCCTCATCCTCCTCACTTACATTGTTAGGTCTTTGTGAATGCAATATGGGTTGATAAAAAAAATTCATGAATGATATTATATTACATGTTTAGTGTGATGCCATTCTAAGTGTCAAATATATTGGATGAGTTGGAAAAAAGATTTGAATGGAATAAAAAAATATTATATGCAAGAACAACTTATTGGAAAGGAGATTGGATAAACATATGTTATGATGACGATTCATATATTTGAACATTGGAAATGACTGAAGACTAGATTGACCAACATAATTGTTGATATTGGTAAATATTTGAAGATCTATGTTAATAAAGAGGTTGTGATGGAGGTTGTTAATCAGGCTCATGAGGCGTGTCACACTATTAAAAAAACAAATGTTAAATGAGTGTGAAAAAAGAATATTAAATGTATTAAAAAATGAATATTGTTGTCTGAAATTGGTGGTTATTGACGTAATTTGTAGTAAATAGTGTGTTGAATGTACCATGACATGTATTATATTGTGTCATGTAGTTGTCCATTTCGGTAGAACTCATTTTCTTGAATTAGATGATAGTGTTGATCATTCTATATTCTAGATTGATATCCATTTTTCATGATATTGTGCCCAATATTCTTTTGTTTTTACTATAATGTATTTCTTGTGAAATTGATCTAAGTTTCATAGGTTGATAGGAATAGATTGACAAAGACTGTGATAACTTGATAACTTGATGAAATTGTACTATCATGGATCATATGAGCATTGATCTCATATAGTTTTTGTGATAAATTTTCCATAAAAATTGAAATATGGATTGCTAGCATAAATAATACATAAGATGTGTTTGGAAAAGAAATATTTGTAATTATGGTTTAATTAGCAATCTCTTTTTCCTATAAGTGGTCAAACATGTAATGTAATAGGTGAACTACATAATTAGGTGTGCCACTCCTTTGTGTTGGGTGAGAGAACCTTTCATATACAATAATTATACCAACTCATACACAATAATTAGTTCATATACCAATAAGCAATGAAAATGTAACCATAAGATGAATTGTTGCTGGAGAATATCTTCATTTGTTAAAGGCTCTATAGTTGGAGAAGGAACATATAACCTTTGATGTTGCCTTGATTAAAGTCAATTCCATGATTTGTAGAATGATATAGAGACATGCAATGCAGCTGAATATCAACTATAATTTGACGTATAATTAGTTTATGACAATAATAGAGTATACATAAAATAAACTTTACTAGTTTATCTGTCTAGCATAATTCTTTTTAAAAAGAGTGTTAAAATATGTGCTTGTGCTTATTGAGCTATAACGATATCATTTATAATTAGGTAGTTGTTTAAAAGAGATGTTTTACCACTATAAATAATTGAGTTTTCTTTTGCAATTCTTTTTAGTGCTAAGGACCCAAGAGGTTCACACAATGATGCCGAGTCACCATTGCCAAGACCGAATCAAGCTTTTTGACTACATATGCATCATGTTATTTTTATCTATTCTTTTTGCCACTACTCACACTTATTAATCTAATTCACAGTCCACCAACCATTCATAAGGTTTATGAAACTTAGTTTTGTCTAATTTTAAATGACAATTATTAATCTACTTATATGAATCTAAAATTCATTCTCAACTCTCAGTGTAAACGAAGATCAACTACTATTCCTCTTCATAACAACATAATAAATCAATTCAAAATAAGTCAAAAAAAAATTCTTTTTCTTTTAAGGACAATCACAATTGAAAAAGTTGTTTATATAGTCAATGAAAACCTTAAACCATAATATTTGTTTCCTTGTTAATTTTTATTTCTTAATTGAGCAACAACCTTCTTTACTTGTCTTTTTTTTTTTAAATTCCATTAAGTGACAAAAGGGTAATGAAAGGTGAAAGAATATTGTATTTAATTTGTTGATTACAATATACATATATAGTCAAAACCTGACAGTATATAATCCTACAATTAATACCCAGTATCATGACACTATAACAAATAAGATAACAATCAATGCTGATAATCATTGATTGATAATTACAATAATTACAAGGATTGACACAATCAAAGACAATCATTGGAATCCACATATTAAGGGATCTTGTCTCTAATTCCCCCTTTCAAACTGATGGGTGAGGGAGTCACCCCAATTTTGTCTCTGAGTTGGCTGAATCGTGTATGAGTTAATGCTTTAGTGAGACAGTCAGCTATTTGATCAGCTGATGGAACATAGGCTACAACAATCTCATTTTGCAGTACTTGGTCTCTAATATAGTGCATATCAATTTCAATGTGTTTGGATCGAGTATGCATATTTGAAGCTAGTGCCTTAGCACTCAAGTTATCACACCACAATGTTGGTTTTCTTCGCAGAGGGAGTTTCAATTCATCAAGAAGTGAACGGGTCCATGCTATTTCAGCAGCTAAGTCAGCTAATGCTCTATATTCTGACTTTGTACTGGATCTTGAGACTACCTTTTGCTTCCTCGAAGACCAAGAAACAAGTGTTTCACCAAGGAAGACACATTGACCAGCCGTGGATTTTCTATCATCCACACTTGTTGCCCAGTCTGCATTTGAGAATCCTACTAAGTCCAAGTCAGTTGATGGTTTGATGTGTAGACAGTGTTGAATGGTACCTTAAAGATATCTCAATATTCTTTTTATACCTCGCTAGTGATCTATAGTGGGAGAGCTCATGAATTGGCTAAGCTTGTTAACTGAGAATGCTATATCGGGCCTTATGTTTGTTAAGTATTACAAAGCTCCTATAGCTTGTCTGAACATGGTTGGGTCTTGTAATTTCTCCCCTTTAGCTGTAAACTGCTTGTCGATTATCATAGGTGTTGGACAAGATGAAGTATTTTCCATTTTGAATTTTCTTAGGATATCTCCTATGTATTTTGATTGCTTCAGGTACATGCCAGATGCATCTCTTTGGACTTTTGTACCTAAGAAGTAGTGCAATGGACCAAGATCCTTATGTGAAAACACATCATTGAGTTGTTTGATGAAGGATTCCAAGAACTTGGTGTTGTTTCCTATGACAATTATATCATCCACATATATAAGTAGGAAGGTAATGTGATATGTACCTCTTAGAGTGATTAGTGAGGAATCATTTTTTGTGTTCTTGAAACCCCAACTGACTAAGGCATTTTTTAGGTTGTCAAACCAGGCTCTTGGGGCCTGTTTCAATCCATAAATTGCCTTGGATAACTTGCAAACATGTTCAGATTTAGCTGAGTCTACAAATCTTTCCGGTTGATGCATAAACACAATTTCTTTGAGATAGCCATTAAGAAATACATTTTTTATGTCTAGCTGTTTGACCCCCCAATTGAGGTGTACTGTAATTGAGAGTATGATCCAAACTGTACTGGCATTGACAACTGGACTGAAGGTCTCTTCATAGTCCAATCTAGCTGTTTGTTGAAATCCTTTTGCTACTAGTCTTGCCTTTCTCCTTTCAATTGTCCTATCTGCTTTGTACTTGGTCTTGAAGACCCATTTAGAATCAATGATGTTTTCTTGGCCTTGATATGGTACCAAGAGCCAAGTTTGATTTGACATGAGTGCCTGATACTTTTTTTTCCATAGCTTCTTTCCACTATGGTCTTGTGAGTGCTTCTGTGACATTTTCTGGTTCCTTCTCATTTATGGTAGTTTCAACAAACCCAACATATGGCTTCTTTGGCTTATGAATTCCAACTTTGCTCCTGGTCCAATGAGTGTTGATGTTTGGTTCAACAAGATCTTGGTGATCTCCAACAACTATTTCTGTGAGATCAGGAATTTGAATGTTGCTTGGTGAATTATTTTCAGAAATTGGACTGCTCCTTGTTGAATTATTTGCAGCCTGATCTCTACTAAAATTAATTGAAACACTCTCAGTTGGATTGGTTGGTTCTTGTTCATCACCAAGATTGTTATCATATGGAAGTGTGGCGGCTCCAATATGTGGGTTACCTGTAGTAGGCAAAGAAAAAAGGAGAGATGAACTCTCAGTTAGTGTTTTCAAGGGACTTCTTGTATTGAGAAACCCATCATGGAATAGAAAATGTTCTTCATTAAAAACAACATGTCTTGAAGTGAAGATTCTTCCATGAGAATTTATGCATTTGTATCCTTTGTGAGAGTTACTATATCCCAAGAACACACATCTGGTTGTGTGGAATTGTAGTTTGTGCTGATTATAGGGTTTAAGACAGGGATAGCAAGCACACCCAAAGGATTTTAAGGAATTATAGTCATGTTCCTTTTGAAAAAGCAATGAGTAAGGGTTTTCATTTTGAATGACTAGAGAGGGCAATCTGTTTATGAGATAAACTGCTGTGGAGAAAGCTTCCCACCAAAAATGTAAGGGCATTTTGGCTTGTGCTAGCAATGTCAAGCCAAATTCAGCAATGTGCCTGTGTTTTCTCTCAGCCCTACCATTTTGTTGTGATGTGTAAGGGCATGACATTCTAAATTGTATCCCTGCTTCTATTGCACGGTTTTGTACAACTTTGTATTCACCACCACCATCACATTGGATTGTCTTAATTCTCTTGTTAAACAAATTTTCTGCCATGTTTTTAAACTGAATAAAGGCTTGTATAGTATTTGATTTCTGTTTCAGAGGATAAATCCAAGTAAATATACTAAAATCATCAATAAAGTGAACATAATATTTGAAACCAGAAGAAGATATTATTGGTGCAGGACCCTAGACATCAGTATAAACTAATTCAAGGATTTCCTTAGCATGAGAGAAAGATGTTTTGAAGGGTAAAAAATGCATTTTGCCATATTGACAAGCCTCACAAAAGTTAAAATGATCTCTAGGTGATAGTTTCACATACAACTTTTCAAGACTTTATCTAGGACTGTATTATTTGGATGACCAAGCCTTCTATGCCAATTCTCCTTGACAGATACATAAGTACACGAGTCCCTTTCAGTCCTTGAGAGCTGATATAAGCCATCTTTAAGTGTCCCTTTTAGAATTGCCTTCCCTGTTAACTTGTCCCTCACAAAGCAACAATTTGCATCAAACTCAACAAGAATGTTATTGTTAGCCGTTAATTTTGACACACTTAATAAATTTTTGGTAATGTTTGGCACATATAAGACATCATGTAAGTTGAGTGAGTTTAGTTTTGAGGAACTTGTGTTAACAATCTGCAATTTCTCACCACTTCCAATTATTAATGAGTTCTTACCATGATGTTCGACTAGATCCTCAAATTTTTCAATTTGGTGTGTCACATGATTGCTTGCACCACTATCAAAGTACCAATCATAATCTTAAGCAGCGCTTTGTGAGCTTAGAAAGGCATTGTGTGCTCCTTGTTTGTCACTGTCTGCTGAATAATTTGAGTTTGAATAAGACTTATCAAACCTGTACCAGCAATTTACAGCTGTGTGCCTAACCTTGTTGCAAACTTGGCATGTTGGTTTAGACATTCTTCCTTTTCCTCTGCCTCCTCTCCAACTTCTGAAGTTAGAGCCTCTCCAATTGTTATTTGTGTTGAATTTGTTACCTTTGTAATCAGTTTTATTAGCAACATTTGTTGATGCATCAAGAGAGAGTTTGGTAAGACCATTCGGTTGATCAAGTCTACTCTCAAAGGTCAGTAATTGGGCCTGCAGATCAACCCAAGTGAGACTAGTTTGATCATATAGTTTGACCATCATAGGGTTGTATTCAGAATCTAAACCATTTAGGGTTTGAATGATTAGATCTGAGTTGAAAACGGGACTCCCTACAAGTTTAAATCTGTCAACGAGATTCTTCATCTTGACCAAATATTCCTCCATCTTCATTTCTCCTTTCCTGATGCTGTGAAACTCAAATTTAAGGTAGGTGATTTGAGATCTTGTGTGTGCACCGGCTAGGTTTTGGGCTTCATCCCAAAGTTGTTTTGAGGTTTCACAGTGCAACAAATGTGTTGCTATTTCAATAGTCATTGAATTCATCAACCAGCCAAGGAGTTGTGAATCATGAGCTTGCCAATCTCCAAATGCGGGATTTGGTTTCTTGCTTGAATCTGCAGAAACTATGAATTCTTCAGGACACTCCTTTGTCCCTAGCATGTAGCTATCGAACCTGCAACCTTTGACTATAGAAATCACCAAAAATTTCCATAATGGATAGTTGTCTCTGTCCAACTTGACAGATACAGTGAACACTGATGCCATGATTTGAATTGGATCAAAAAAGCCTTCAGAACTTTATAGCTCTGATACCAAGTGAGAAAAGGGTAATGAAAGGTGAAAGAATATTGTATTTAATTTGTTGATTACAATATACATATATAGTCAAAACCTGACAGTATATAATCCTATAATTAATACCCAGTATCATGACACTATAGCAAATAAGGTAACAATCAATGTTGATAATCATTGATTGATAATTACAATAATTACAAGGATTGACACAATAAAAAACAATCATTGGAATTTACATATTAAGGGATCTTGTCTCTAATAAATTAATATAAAATTTTAATTTATTAACCAAATTTGAATTGGGTAAAAAAAATAGATAATAATTTTCTAAAGAAACAACATCTAAACAAATTGGGTTAGTAACATGTTCAGTCCGTGTACATTATGAATCGAAAAAATGTATACACAATACTACAAATAATAAAAAAAACTCAAACATAGATGTCTGTGCATGCAAACATAACTTTAAAAAAAAAACTCAAAGTTGTGCTTGAAAGTATAATTTTAGGAGATAAAAGAATTAAAGTTTTAAAAATAAAATCAATTTTTTAATTGTGAAGCCATACTTGTAAACAAAATCTACCTATAGATTTTTTTTTTCAAAATCTATCCATTGATCGACAATTTTCTAAAACAGAATTGACCACATTAAAAAAAATTCCTTTTTGACAACATTTTCCCTCTTATTGACAACAAATAAGTTAGGAAAGTCTCATTTCTTTGCTAAGCGGAATATATACCTAGAGTAATACGATATTGAAGATGGGGTATAAAATATTAATATAAAATGTTATGTTTCTGAACAAATGTTTAAATTTTAGTAGAAAGAAGAATTGAAATGTTTATCAATGGAGGGTACATGAGATGGGTCTAATATCTCACAAATGTATTAAATCAAGATTTGAATCTCTAATAAAAAAAGCTTTTAACATACTTTGTAATCGTGTGTATTTCACTGAGGATTAAGATAATATAATAATATGGTAATAAAGCCCTTAAAAGTAAGTTAATTTGATTAGTATTAAAAATAAACGAGATATCGTTATTTACGGCAAGTTTTCATTGAATAAAAGCCGTGTTCGACAATCTTGAATGAATCGTGCTTAGGCATAGTTCTTTATTCATCTTAGCCACAAAACCCTAACTAGCCAAATCCATCTCGTATAGCTACTCATTGAACTAATCAACGTGGACGAAGCGAAGTTGCTTTTAAACAATTATTTGACTTTTGAGATAAAATATTCATTGAAGATGTATGTCAAAGAAATATATAGATTAAGTATGAGGACAAAGTTCCTAAACACAATAGAAAAAGACCATTTGGGTTTATTAAATATACCTCAATGAGAATATGATGAACACTCAAATATGTTAAACAAATTGCTATTGGATTAACGGGTGCCGTAAAGACCACAAATGGTTATGAACATGATGCTCCAACTAAATCTTATGATATTTTTACATATACATTTGTTTTAAAATGTATGAGAATCATATAAGCTTCTCAATAGTTTCATAATTATTAATTAGATACTTGCATTAGTTTATTATATTTTTCAATTTATGTCTTAAATATATATTATTTTTTAATTGAGATGATTATCATTACAGAAAAATTAAAAAAAAAATATTTTGTGAATATTCCTAAAAGAATTTAATTATATGTTGAAATAAATATGTCACAACACTATAAGAAAATTATAAAATATAAATCAATTTTAGAAAAAAATAATAATTAGTTACTAAATTTGGGAACTAGTTTCTAAATTGATATTTAATTAATTACCAATGTTTTAGTTACCAATTTTAGCTAAAACATTGGTAATTAGATAACAATTTAGAAACTAGTTTATAAATGTTATTAATAATAAAAATTTCTTTAAATATCGATAATATATTTAGTATCTAAAATAATATCTAATTTAATCACTTATTTAAAATTGATTTTTATTTAATGATTTTCTTATAGTACAAAATAAGAACATTTACATTATTAGTGTTGTGACAAATTTTTCATAAAATATTTATAATAGAAAATTTCACTCTATTATTGATAGACAAAAAAACATACAATCACAAATTCTTTATTTTTGTTAAAAAAAGTATACTTATCACATTTAATAAAATTATTTTTCATTGTAAATCTTGTCATGATGATTTGTCACAAAATTACTAGAATGCTTAAATGAGTATGTAGTCATTTTAAGTGATAATTGCTTCAAATAGCTAACATACACACTAATCGATGTGATGAAATTTAGTCACTCAAATTAATAATAGCACACTTTAAGTGCGGTGTGAAGAGTTGGTCATTTGGTGTAATGTAAACATACTTTAAGCAACATATGAAGAGTGAGTTCCTTGAACCAATGAAAAAGCACTTTAAGAGAGATGTAAAGTGTTGGTTGATTAGAACGATGAAAAAACTTAAATGAGATTTGAACGGTTGGTTGCTTGAAGTGTGTGTTTGACAGTTTATGTGACCCCTTTTATTATGTTTACTTAAGCTCGACCTTTTCATTGATTTAAGCTAGATTAGTTAAAATATGCTTGGTTCTAGTTATACCTATTCATTAACTTGTGTAACCATGACAAGTATATATAATTTTTATCATATTTCAATTGAACTTCTAGCCAAAATAATATATACATATATATATGTATATATAATTTAACATTAATATTTATAGTACTAATAAATATCGAAGGAACAAAGTTCAAACGTACAAGTCATATAATGTTTTACATGTATAGACATTATTGTTAACACAACTGACTTTAAAAGAAAATAGTTGAATAGAGCTTTTAGACTCTTCACATAGAGAATTGGACAAGATTCTCTAGAAAACAAGTAACCAAAGATATCGCAACCCATGTTTAAACTTATTTACCCAAACTCACGAGCTACGTCCAATTCATTCTTAAGAAAACACTTAAGAGGTTTCACTAATTAAATAAATTGATTATAATGAGTACTATTAAGATCCTAGACGGTTTATCACCTATTAGATAGTCTCATAACATGAAAGTTTAAATGTTTTGATGGTAACAAACACTATAAGGTATGTTATGATTTATAATGAAGCTCACTCATGTGCATTCTAAACAATATTAATAAAAGAATATAAGCAAGAATCACTAGACGATCTTACAGTGAAAAGATTTGTCAGACAGTCAAGTAAAGATGCATAAGACGATTCAGTCTTTGTCTTAATATTTTACAAATCTCTAAATACTTATATGCTATAAAGAAAACATTCAAAACAAGGAATATTGTCCAAGAAGATAGTTTGTGAAGAGATGCATGGTTTCACAACACTGAATTATATTAGACGTTCTTCTTAGAAGATCTCACCAAACAATCCTATTGCTTGTGGACACATTAGAAAATCTCGTCAAACGGTTCCAAAAGACACAATAAGTTAGATGAATGCAAAGCACGTGAAAGACTCAACTATACAATGCTTAGAAACTCATCAGACGGTCACTGGAGCTTACACATGACAGATGGTTTACTACATCAAGTGTTAAGATAATAGGCGATCTATTACGAGTACATAATCTCATATTAGATTCTATATGTTTTGATGATAACAAATACTATAAGATGTCACTATAAGAAAATCATTGATTAGAAGCCAATTTTAGAGACAAAAAATAATTAGTTGCTATAGTGACCAAATTAGAGACCATTTTGGAGACTAAAAAAATTTTTGGTTTTTAAATTAGTTTCTATTATTGCTAAATGGTTTCTAAATTGGTATCTAATTAGCTACCAAAGTTTTAACTACCAATTTTTTAGATTCTAAATTTGGTAGCAAAAATCTTGGTAGCTAATTAGATACTAATTTAAAAACCATTTAACAATAATAGAAACTAATTTAGAAACCAAAAATCTTTTTCGTTTCCAAAATGGTCTCTAATTTAGTCATTATAGCAACTAATTATTTTTTATTTCTAAAATTGGTTTCTAATCAATGATTTTCTTGTAGTGTGTATAATGATTATGAATGACAAAGTAGGATGGGTCTGGCGAGCTGACCAACAACCCGCTATCATTTAGGGGGGCGGGTCAACGTTTTGAACCTGCCATCTCGTATTGGCTCGAGCCCCTACCCGTCAACCCAGTAGGTCACATGGGAGGTGGGACAGACTAGCACGCAAAATCACTATTTTTATTTATTTTTGGCACTTTAGAGAGGAATCTCATGTTTTTGGAATTAAAATTGGCGATGATCAATGTTTTATAAAGAAATTTATTTAAATTAATTTCTTTATACATCGTTTGATTCATTGAAGTATATTTGACATTTACTTTATTTTGTTAGACATTAAACCTTCTTTGATCTTAATATTAAAAATTGATTCAATTTTATTGCTCTTCCTTGCATTTTTATTGTTCAAAAACTAATATCAATGACTAGAACTAAATAAATACATCAAAAACAAAAAATACAAAAAAAAAAAATTGAAAAGCGGTGGGCCAACCCTTTAGCGGGCTAGCCCAACTCACCTTGGTTTTGACATACCAGTGGCGAGTTGGACCAAAACGGATCGAGCTGACCCATTTTTTCACCCTTAATAATGATATAACAAAGTTCACTCATGTGAAGTATTAGACAATCTTAATTTATAGAGTATGTGCAAAAGACACATTGGTTTTAAGTTGTTAGATGATACCACAAAAAGGCACATCATACGATCTTATGTAACATGCTCACAATAGAAAACCACTAGATGATCCAAACTTGGTCTCAATGTTGGACAAATCTATAAGAGCTTATAAAGATAACAATGAAAAGAAGGAACGTTGTCAAAACCAATAGTTCAAAGGAGAAATAAGGCATAAGACGATCTCACAGGAACACATAATATAGTATGCATAAGAAGCTCCCATCAGACTATATACACAAGAGGATCTCATCAATCGATCCTAGTGATTATGGATACATCAGAAAATCTCGTCCAACGATCCCTTTGGATACCACAAGACAGACAATATGAAATAACTTGCTTATGAGAACATCTCACTAAAGCTTGCACTCCTCATATGATATTATTTCCTTCTACTCATTAGAAGGACTACTACGTTAAGGAATTGTCCATACTAAATTTTTACATTCTTATAATGTTTTATGACACTGATCTTATATTTTTTTAATCTTATTTGATATTTCTAAATCATAGAAAAACTATTTTCAAATAATATAAATGATTAAATGATTTTGGAAAATTTTCATATTTGAGATCGTAACACACAGAAATTTGAAAATTTCAAATACCATGTGCTTCAAATGTTTTGTGAATGAAAAACACTTTCCATATTTATTATAAATGTTTTCGAATACAACTGTGCAATTAGGTTTAAGTGAAAGAATGTATTTTAATTTTGGTGTCAATTATGACTTTGTTACTCTTTTTCCTCTAATTCTTACAAGATTTCAATAATTTCAACACAAGATCATTCAATGCATAAAAGTACTCATTCTAAGTATAACTAAGAATCCGTATAATGATTATTACAAATAAAAATATCACATACCTTAACAACCGTTTGAGACATGGCTAGCTTCTTTACCATACATGTTAATCGTATAAGTGGGAAGAAGTAAATCTTAAGACTAAATCTTCTATATTTTCCCCAATTTAGGCGCCTAAACTAATGTAACATCTAAGACTATTTGACACCTATCATTAATATTGTAGACTATTTAACACTTTTATATTGCAGATGCAACATAACTTTGTTAGAAAACTTAACATGTCTTATAGTTTTTGTTATTATCAAAACTTCATAAACTTCCTTATCCATATAGGACCATGATAAGTGCCAAAAATTATTAAAATACTAATTTATACATTTAAATTGAGTGACATTACTAGAAAATTGTTGAATAGTGACCGAAATCAGTGACCGAAAAATGTGGTTACTATTAGTGACTAAATCAGTGATTGAAAAATGTGGTCACTATCAGTGACCAAATCAGTGATTAGAAGTTCTTTTTATGATTTAGTGACCGAAATAGTGACTACAATTTCAGTCACAAAATCAGTCAGAGGAAATCCTCACAAAATTGGTAACCAAATCAGTCACAAAATGGTCACAAAAAATCAGTCACAAAATTGGTAACCAATCAGTCACAAAATCTTTCACAGAAAATTAGTCAAAAAAAGGTGACTATACTAAGTTTTTATTTCGAAAAAATTTATGTATATTTCTCTCTTCCAATTTTCACGCTCAGCTCACCCCCTTGCAGAAACCGATTTTGGTCATCTAGGGACTGATTTTTTTGGTCACTATTTATGATTTTTCTTATAGTGTGAATTGCGTCGAAAACTCGGAAAATAGTAAATCACCCATTTAGGAATGTAGTGTAATTGGAATATTTTGACTACATGAGAATCATTGTTGAATGTTGCAGAAAAAGAGAGTAAACAGAAGTTGAATAAAGGTGTACTAAAATCAACAAGACCTGTTAAGCGCTGACCACATGTGCTAAGCGGATTGAAGGTAGAAAAGGCCCAAAGGGAGAACCTTAAAGCATTGAATGCCATGTGTCAGTTTTGAGCGAATTTGCACCAGAGAGGACAATAATTATGGATTAGGATCCACTGAGTGAGCCAATGAAAAGCTGAGCACAATAGAAACCTTAATGCTAAGAAAGACTATCTGTTGACCGTAGCCATAACAAGCTTAAGCGCAAGATATTTCTTTAGATGAAGAATTGTAATTCACTGAGCGAAATTAATTGAATATATGACTAAGTAGTATAAATAAAAACGTAAAGTTAGTTCTAAATTAGGAGTTGAACATTGGAAAAAGAGGAGCGAAACTGATTCAAAAATTGAAAAGGATCTCAGCTACAAGCAACTTAAAATTTCATTGTATTCTATCAATCATTACGAGTAGCTAAATTAATATTTGTTGGGATTGAATGCTAATGTAACTCTTTTGTATTATTTTGATTCATATATGCACTCATAATTCATTCCTATTTGATTTGATTTTATGCTTATTGCTTAATAAGTGAGGAATCACTATTATTGTCGTTAGAACTTGATTGATATTGGGAAATAATTTTATTTTTGGAACCAAATCAAATTTAACCAAAGACTTCAACTACTAGGAACAAACTTATTATAGTTGGCTATAGTGTTCCAACATTAATGCAAAAATCAAATGAGTGTAACTCAAGGGATTGATTATGGTGATTTGCTTTCTAGATAACCAAGATTAAGAGATTAACTTGGTTTGACCTTGAGGAACAAAAAATTTGTAATACACTACATATATAATCATTGAATGAAGTTTTGTTTCAGTGTTTATTCAATCCTAACTCTTTATCATATTTGAAAACACTATTTTTATTTTTACCTTTAATCACCCTTCAAGTATTGTGTAGTTCATATTCAATTAGTTCATTTGCGCAATGTTTACACCATGCTTTATGAAAGAAGTTGCATCTACTATATTGCTTTCTAATCCATGAGGATATGACAACCCTTTATCAACTATACTACAGTTGACTCAGTCCACTTGCCGAGAATCCTAATAGACCATCTAGTGGGGTATTAGACCATTAGACCGTTCAAAGGTGCCTAGATCATCTAACAACTTAACATTTCAGAATCCCATAATGAACACTCAAACTATACTTGTATTTCTTGAAAACTTCATGTGAATGTGTTATGTATTGATGTGTTGATATACTCTTCATCTTCACATTAATGCCTTTATTTAGAACTCCAAGATTTGATACATTTATTAACTAATGGAATCTTGCATCGTGTTCTTTGAAATTCGTTGATTTGAACCTTGTTCTAGAAAGTTTTGATCTTAATGAGCTTCAATATTCTCTTGAAAAATAAGTAATTTAGACAAATAACATATATAACAATAATCACATTTAAATGTTAGATAATGAACATATAACATTTCAAATTGTTTCTCCTTTGGGTTTCTATTATGAACATGGAGAAGATATACTTTTCATATGAAAAACTCTTTCTAGATTTTCTTTTTTCAACTTATTTGAATATTCATTCTTTCTAAAGATAACATTGATTTAATCTTCATGTGTATGAGTATCCATATTTTTGAAAGATAACTTTGATTAAATCTTTTCAAAAGGATTTGTTCTTACTATTTCGATTACATATTTTAAATTTAAGCAAGATAGATCTTATGTGTCAGATTATATGAGACTTTGTCTAAGATGCTTTGTTTGTTGAACATTGAGTTTTTCATATGAAAAACTCTTCCTAGATTTTCTTTTTTCAACTTATGAATATTCATTCTGTCTAAAGATAACATTGATTTAATCTTCATGTGTATCTATATCCATATGTTTGAAAGATAACTTTGATTAAATATTTTCAAAAGGATTTGTGATTACTACTTCGATTACATATTTTAAATTTAAGCAAGACAAATATTATGTGTTAGATTATATGAGACTTTGTCTCAATGCTTTGCTTGTTGAACACTGCAGAATAAATGAATTGAAGGCTTCATTTAACAAACACTAAAGGATAGACGAATTGAAGGTTGCATATGATGTGCTTCATCTAATGCACTTGATGAAGACATCATATGATGTGATTTAAGGTCGGATGCATTGAAGGCGTTGTTTGATGAACACTAAAGGATAGAAGAACGATGACTACATCTAGCGTACTTTTAAGGTCAAATGCATTGAAAGCTTTGTCACTTCACGAAGACTTCGTCTAATGCACTTCACGAAAACTTTGTCTGATGAACATGAACTCAATAAGATGAGATGTGTTAGTATCTAACACAAAACACACATTAACAAATTCATAATATTAAATAACATATATCATATTAATTTATCTAAGTGTTTTTATCATCGTTACAACTCTCTTAGAAGATATACATAAATTAAACAGTCTAAATTTTCAACAATTATTTTGCTTGTATTAAAATTACATCATAAAATTATAACGACTAATCGTTATTATTATTTCATTGACCATCATCATATTATTCTTGTGAAAGAGGAGGACGAACTTATACAAGAAGTTCTACTAATAAAAATACTCGATCTATGCATAATAAAACATAAATTATTATTTGTTCTCAAAACAATACACATATCTTCTTGAAAAGAAATTATGGTGTCCTTGAACTTCTTATTTTCTACATATAAGTTTGGGACAAAATTATTTATTTTTTCGTATTCACCTAATGCAATGACACGAATTTGAGGGAGAAGTTTTGAATTTTACATCCTTTTATCCTATGTCATAGAGTCGCACAATCAACGGAGTTGATGAGTCAAAGAAAGATTAGTTACTTGAATTAAAAATTCAAAAATAAAAGTGGAAAGTTGTAAAAAGAATTCTCACTCAACGAAATAAAGGACAAAACATTTCACACCATTCAAGAATTGTAACATGCTGCACCTTTTAAAAATTAAAGATTCAGTGTTGCGCCAACTCCAATTGCTTGGTTTTGTTGATTCTGAACGTTTCCAGAAACACTGTAAATGAATCACAACAGTTGAATTTTGTCAATGCACCAATAAGCATATAAGTTGTTTGCTAAAATGCTTCAACGAATTCCCACAGATTCAATGTTCTGGCAATTGAAAAGTCTGCACCAAAAACGAGAAAACCAGTGCCGCTTGAGAAAATTGAGTTACACTGTTTGCACTGAAAAAATTGCACTTCCACTGCTTGCCCCTTACTGAATCACCGGAACTATATTTGTTTATTGCTTATTATTGCTCCTCAGTAAGGCATTGATTGAATTAGCAATTGCAATCTGAACTGGCAAAAGATCGAAACCACCGAACGCAAGCCACTCTTGCTGTTTGATCCCAATTCTCTATTAACCAATCACCACAAGCGCTTATGATGATTCAAAACACCAACAATAATTTCTTCAGGCACAGTAATCGTTGTTTCAATTTCTCGAACTTGAACCAATTATTTAAACAATTAGTGGTTTCAATTTGAGTTCGCGCGGTTCATTTTAGTAATTGAAATTCCTTGCTGTTTTGGCGCCAGATAGATGAAGTAATTCTGTTACGGATTCCAGCCAAAACGCATGGACACTGTTTTTGACAAGTAGTGCAAACGACTAATTGTTAAGGCATTCATCAACGCAAGCAACTAGGTGACAATGGTTGACGGTGCTTGATTGTTTATTTCAAATCGATGTAGATTTTGTTATAGGCAATTATAAATAGGGATTATAAGTACACATTTATTGAATTTGTATCTCTGGGAGCCAAATGGATCCATCATTCAGCATCATTGACCCACCGTGTTGACCACATTACGAGGAGAATAAGTCACGTTTTTTGGTATCATTGACCGATCGACTGAATGATTAACTACATTACGAATATAATGAGTCACGTCATTCGATATTATTGATCAACCGATCGGGTAATCTCCCTATAAATCCAAGCCAACGCTCATCAAATTCGGGTAATATCCCAAAAAATCAATTAATACTGATTTATTGAAAGTGTCAACTATGACCGATGAATCAAATAGTCTACTATTAAACACTATAAACAAGTCACCTATTAAGAAGTAAAATACACTTTTAGAAAATACATTATATACTCTTATACAGAATATTTATTTGATGATCGGAATATCTTTTATAGATCAACCTCGACTGGACATAAAGGAGCGAGTACGAGAAAAATGAAGGAGCAACCGAGATAAGACAATTATTACATCAGTTCCAATTACTATTTAAGTCTTTTTAATTTATACAAATATAGAATTTAAAAAAAAATATTTCTGCACTATCATTCTCTTTGTAATTCAAAACCAATCAAGAAAGTGTTCGGGTTCCATTATTATCCGAGTTCTTTGTTTCTTTAGATTCCTAGAACTGCTATATCAGTTTTATAGCGTGACTGTTATTGATTTACCCAGCAATTGATTTGAGTTGCAGCAGTTTGTATCATTGGAAGAAATAGCTGGTTCGATTGAAGCGGTGCCGAGCTTAATCAAATTCCATAGAAGCTCAATCGGCGTTCCACGGTTGATTCGATTCAATATTGGCGGTGCTTTAGCTTATTATAAAACAGATGAATTTTTGTTTTTCAAGCTTATTTGGTTTACTTGTCCTCCACTTTCTTCTCCCACGACGATTTTGACAAGGTTGAGCCATATTTGGATACCAGGAGTCTCTACAACCATCTCCAGCATATTAAGAAGCATTTGAGAATTTGCACTAATGTGGGCTCCATGCCTTTGAATTTGATTTGACTTTTGGTTCATTAATTCTTGGAAAGGATTTCTTTGGCACCACAGAGCAAGTAAGCACATATACCTGATAATAATATAATAATATAATAATAATAATAATAATAATATAATAATATAATAATATAATAATATAATATATAATATATATAATATAATAATATAATAATATAATAATATAATAAAATATATAATAATATAATATAATAATATAATAATATAATAATATAATAATATAATATAATAATATAATAATATAATAATATAATAATATAATAATATAATAATATAATAATATAATAATATAATAATATTTTAAATTAAAAATTAAATTAAATATAATTAAAATATTATTTTATTGGATTATGAAGTTATTATTTGCTCGTGTACATAGTACAGTCATCGCAGTTCAAACACAACATGAAAAGTAAAGATAAGCTAATGAAAAGAAATTCCATAACATATCTAATTCATGCGAAAAGAACCAATCAAACTAATCATTTATAAATATTTTTTTAAATGTTGTCATATTTCAATATCAATTTCATCATTCATATAGACCACACATGGATCTGTTTTCAATCACAATCATTGTATTTCATTTCAATCCCACTTCGTCTTCCAGAAGACTCATTAAGTATGCCTCTACTAGAGACTAACACCTGATCCAAAGATTACTAGCGAATCCAAGAGAAAGGATCAGGATAAGTTCAAATATCCAATACCTAGTGTTTACAGCAAGGACCCGGTGTGTATGAACTCCCTCTCAGCTTCTCACCACCTGATATCTTAGTCTACATGACATAAATCATTAGTGAAGCCAGAAGATCTTTGTTAAACATAGGCTTTTCATACTTAATATACCATCAAACAACAACTCAAACATTATCCCAAATGTATGACATCAATATCATACAATTTTCATCATTTATATATAATACATATCATTCAATCGCATAACATTTTAAAATTCATAACATTCAAGAACTTTTCCAACATCAAAAATAATATTTAACTTCCAAACTATCAAAATATAAAATATTTGTACATGTTTACACAACATAAAATCAAACAATTTTATCAAATAATATCCCTGCAAGAGAAATTAAAACTTGAGACCATGTCCCCTCCACATTCAGATCTTCTAGCCTAGGGTACTATTGAAAGTTAAATTTAGCTTCTCTTACCTGAAATTCCTTATTCTGATGAAAATTCTACCTCAAACAGGGGAACCGCTCCAAAATTTAGGAACCTATAACAAGTTATCCAAATATTACCAAATTTTAGTATATGGTAAAACAAGTTGAGAGGAACACTTTTCTCAACTGTTCCCATCAAGATTGATGACTAAATCATAAAGAAAAACAGAGAATAAGGGATCTTTAGGGTAAAAATAAACTTACTCTGTTTGAAAATTTGATCAGGTAGAAATGTAGCTTGACTCCTCACCTACAACATGGCGTGATTAGATTGTGGAATAAATGAGGTATGGGAGAGAAATTGAAGAGAGAAGGAAGAGGGGGAAAGAAAAAGAAAAAGAAAGAAGATGGGGGGAGGGGGGGGGGGTGTCTCGGTCCTTCATTGTAAGGGGGGGTTACACTTTCGGTACCTTTTTGATAATTGAAAGCGTGGAATAAGTTTATGTATGGTTTAATTGGGTGTTGCAACTTTATTTATTTAAGCAAAATTTTAGGAGAACCTACAATTTCAAGTGGCATAATTGGTTCAATTTCAAGTTGGTGGTATATGTGGTACTTATTGTAATGGTGCATCATTGGCTAGCAGAAAATATTTGTTATCTATTTCTTTTTATTTTTAGTTTTTAACTTATTTTGTTTGATTTGTGTGCCAAATTAACCACGTCACCTAGTATCGGAGGTAACCGCATAGAATTAATGCGCTAAGGTAAAATAAGGACATATGCGACAAAACAAGTATTGCCATTTTAGCAAAGATATACATTAAATAAAATTCATAAATGAGATAACCCATTACAAACACTATAAATAAGCGCATGATTATATAAGAATAAGGTATGCTTTTATCAATATATTACTCACTCTAATACAAAGCACGTACTTGATCACCGGAGAACTTTTTGTAGTGTCACTCCCGACTGATTTTTTTAATTGTTTAGCTTACTTACTTTGTCTGACAATATTTTAGTTATAAATCTATATACATTTTTTAGATCATTTATGTCCTTTAAAGTATTTTTCTCTTTTGTCATATTCTTAGTTTTGTCATATTTTATTTCATTTGATTTAACTTATTTCTTGATTTTGTACGTTTTAGTTTGTCTTTAAAGTTTCTTGTTTTGTTTTCCATTTTCTTGACCACCTTGAGTTAAGCTTGAATTTGTTACATCTTTCACTTTAGATGTAAAATTATTCATGGGTTTATTGAAAGTTCATCTTAAGAATATAGAGGAATTGGAGTAGAGTGCATATCCTTCCAAGAGTGATACATGATTCTACTAAGTGTAAACACTTAGTGAGTGGTATTTTTTTTTTTAATTGTGCTAATTATTTTGTTTGTGTGGATTTTTTTTTGTTCTCTTTATAAGATGGATGATATGTGGATAGCATAAAATCAAATTCTCATATTTGGAGATAAAATTGTTTTTGAATCATGTTTTGCCTAGGAAAGGAAAATTGAAAGTATACGTTCATTGATGAACATAGTTTTACTCACACTTAGACCCTTTAATCATAGCTTTATTATATTGTAATTATGAATAAGTCCATTGTTTTAAATAAGATTCATGTAATTGAGTTTATTTGGGCTTTAACTATTATGTATGTTAAATCTGTAATTTTAGTCATAATAGATGGTCTAATCTCTTTCATAGTAGACAATCTAATCTTTCTTACAACAGACAATCTAGTGTTTACATGGAGTAGAGGATCCAACGACTCATCTACCAAGACTTAGTTGAAGAAAAAACCTCAACAACATCAAATTTAAAAAAGGTGAAGGTGTAGAAAGAATCTGATGTGAACGTCTTGAAGGTGCAATTGACTCTAGAAGGGGAAGGGTTGAATGGAGCCTAAACTCTATTAGAAAACCTGAAAAACAAACAAATAGAGAATCTAACAAGTAATAGATAAGGATAGAGAGAGAAGAGCACACCAAATTTATACTATTCACCCTCAGAGTAAGGGCTATGACCAATCCCTTTAAGCAACCTACTCAAGAGTCTTTCATTAACAAGTATTCTACACCTCTTCAGGTCACTAGTACTGATAGCTTGAAACCTCCATGGATTGGCTTGGTTCTTCAATTGTAGAGTGGAGCGATGAAAACAATGAAGAATGTGTTGAACCAAGTGGTGTTCAAGGTTTTGAAGAATCCAAATCCTTTGAAGGATGATGAAGCCTCTACTTTGCTTGATGCTGCTGTGCTGGTTTATTGTTTTGTTCTGGGGTAGTTTATGTTGTAATCCACCCTTAGATTAAATCTCAAAGCAATTAGCATCTCAGTTTTTAATAAAACAAAGAGTTTTTCAAACTAAGTTGAAACAACCGATTGTTCTGTCGAAACAACCGATTGTTTATACTTAGATGTTTTGAGAAAGTTTG
This sequence comes from Phaseolus lunatus, assembly GCA_013389735.1. Lineage (NCBI taxonomy): Eukaryota > Viridiplantae > Streptophyta > Magnoliopsida > Fabales > Fabaceae > Phaseolus > Phaseolus lunatus. The sequence continues at coordinate 41,334,684 of CM023864.1, read as the reverse complement.
AAAACTGTTTTTGAATGGAGAAAATTGTTAAGTGACAAAACAACCGATTGATTCGAGGAAACAACCGATTGTTTGTTTTGGAACCTTAACAGAAAAACTGTTTTCTTTGACTGAGCTTTAAATGATTTGAAACTAAATACGCTCCAGTCATTAAATGCTTTGACCAATCTTTTTAAAAGCTTTTATGGGTTTGTTAAGATTTGATAACAAACTTCTTTTTATATAATTCAGAAAATCTCTTTTAAAGAAGAGAATGCTTTTGAAAAAGTTTTTTCTAAGAGAGTTTTCAAAGTGCTGAGATTGCTTAAGAGCTAAAGAGATTGATCAAGGTGCTGGAATAGGATTCTACTTGTATTGATTTCAGATCTTCATCTGTAACAAGTGTAATCTGTGTAAACTGCTAAAACATTTCTTCTGTGTATTGTTGCTGAGATTGGCTGTGTGTTCTTGAGGTGTTCAAGATCAGCAATCTTAGTGTTGGCCAAGGAGAGTGTGTGTCTTGAGGTTTTCAAGGTCATTCTCTTGGTTGTTGTGTAAGTGATCAAGGTGTGATTGCTTAGTGGATTTCCTCAGGGGTTCTAAGAAGACTGGATGTAGCTCTGGGTTGGAGTGAACCAGTATAAACAACTGTGTACAATCTCTCTATCCCTTACTCTTTAAATTCAGTTTGTTTGTTGTTTGCTGATATAAACAACCGATTGTTTCGAAGAAACAACCGATTGTTTTTCTGACAATGCAGTTTTGCTTACTGTTTTGGCTAACTGAATTGCTTAATCAATTGGTTTCTGAGATAAATTCATTCTAGCTCCAAAAAGTTTGCAAAAACCTCTTTAAACAATTCACCCCCCTCTAGTTTAAAGCCATAATTTCTAACAGAATGAAGGGTAAGGAGGAGCTGCAAAGAGTTGTTAAAGCCTCAGAGTGTCGTGAGGAGTGTGAAGAATGATAGCGCAGGCCTAATCACTTGGAGCAAATGAGAGAGAGATCAAACAAGGTGCTACCCTAGAGAGAGGAGACAATGAGAGCTTTGCTTCCGTTGTTGGCAGTATAACTCTAATATATTTGATCTTTTTTTTACAAGTAATCTGCCCACTTATTTATAGTGGAAGGGGTTAAACATTTTGGAGCAAAAATTTGAAAATTCAAGATAAAGCTCACACATTGTGGACTCATGCTTTCCATGTGTAGCTCACACCTTCCATGCTAAATCCTCTCTACTCCTAGACTACCATATGGATGTCCATGTACTCCTTGCCTAGGAAAGTTTTGTCCTATATTATACCCTAGACGTTCTAGGGTTACATTGGGCTTAAAGAAACCTAATTGTAACCCTAACTAGTCACTTTTAACCCTAACTAGACCTATTTTACTATTTGTCCAAATTCAAGCCCAAAAACCTATGCTACTTGGCCCAATTATTTTATGATACTAAGCTCAATACATGACCCATGAAATCCTAAATAACTTTATACAATTTATTTAAGCTTGGCCAAAAATAATGTTGACTAGTCAGCCGAAACTCAGTGTTCTTATGTTCTTTTGACCAAAGCTCTAGTTAATGTTTCAATGACTTGGAGGTATTCTTAGATATGCTTTATTCATTCTTTCATCTTAGAGTTGTCCTCTTGATTGGGTCTACAAAGATAGACAAAAGCCCAATTAGGCCCATATTTGAAAGTAAGTCCATAAACAGACTCTAGATCTTCATCCTCCTTATTTATCATTGTGTGTGGTTGGAAAGTTGTCATCATCCCTTCCAAGAAAGGATCAGTCCTCAAACCTACAAGGTTGTTCTCAAACAACAACCTTATTCCTGTTTTGAAAACTATGCTCGTCCTCCAGGATCAAATGACCATTTGTTAAAGTCATCAAACAAATCAAATGAATTAGTTTCATTAGTTGTATAAAAAACAAGTTTATTCTTTTTTTTTCTATTTTATTAGGTTGTTATTCCTCTTGTTTTTCTATTATTTGTGGAAACTCATAACTAGATTTAATTAGAGAGGAGTATATAATTTTCTTTTCTAAATTTTTTCTTTCTTTCTTTTCAAGAATTTTATTACTAGCTTTGGACCTCACATTTTGTTTTAGAACAACTAATGATTTTTCATTATTCATTTTTTGTTTTAAACTTATTTGATCATCTAACACCTAAGAAGGTGTCAAAGGATAAAAAGATATTTATTTTTTCATGTGTGAAGATAATCTCATTAGTACGACCATTATGCATGGATTTCTTATCAAATTTTCATGGTCTTCCCAATAAGACATGACAAGCTTCCATAGGCACTACATCACATAAAATTTTATCTTTATAGCTGCTTATGAATAGCTCGACCTTCACTTGTTGGTTAACTGTCAATTCCCTTTCATTAATCAGCCACTGAAGTTTATAAGGATTAGAACGGGGAATGATAGGAAGGTTTAACTTTTCAACCAGCCTAGTATTGCAACAATTATAGCACAACTCAATATCCACAATGAGAGAACATATGTTATCTAAAATTTTAAAATGTGTATGAAAAACATTCTCTCTTTGTGATTCGGATGGATGACTAGACTAATTCTTTGGGTTAAGATGAATCATGAGAAATTCAACCTCACAAGGATAAGTTTTCTAACTTATTTTGTTCTCAAATTCTTCACTCTTACTAGTTGCTTCATCTTGGCTACTATAATTGTCCTTACCCCTTAAATCACTTTCACTAAGGTGAGTAGTTTGGTTAGACATGATAAGAGCTTGTATTAAGAACAATTTCCATGCAATCGCTTGTTAGACCATTTAGTGGTTGTTATGCAGAGAGTAACATGAGTTGTGCAAAAGGGTCTACGTACAATTATTAAATCGACTAGTCTTTACAAAAAAATGTGTATACGGTGGCGGTTATTTTCTTATAAAATGACATTTATAACCACCACAATATACATGTGTGACAATACCACGTACCGCCACAGATCTGACCATCACAAAGTCTAATATGACGATCAATTGAGAACCGTGGTAGCAGACACCATATTATACATTGTATAAAGTGACAGTTTTAAGTGTGTAATTTATATCAGTTATAAATGTTGTAATTTTGAAATTAGGTAAACCAATTTTAGTGTAAATAATGATAGTTTTAAACGCTACTTAATATGGTATAATATGATGTTTATAATAACCATTACAACTGTCATAATGCGAGTGTTAAATATTTAATTTTATTTTTAATATTTGTAATAATTTATTCAATTCTGTTTTATAATTTGATTTCATAATATTATTTAATTTCATATTATAATTAAATTTTAGTACACAATTAAATTTCATTATAGTTAAACTTCATAAATACTAATAATTCAACAATATATACACAAATTTATAATAAAAGAAGACTTCATTCATATATCAAAGTTCATATGTCATTTCAAAGTATACCAAACTATGAGTGCATGAGAATAATAACTTAAAATCTACAAAATAACAATTGTTCCACGTTGACACGATATAAGACACATCATAATCTATCTTGCTCCCTTATGTTTTGGTTTGGTGATGGAGTACACTTCCAACATGGTATGCCTGAAATAAATAAAAAATTGTTAAAATTTATTATTTTTCAATTTTTATTAAATAGATGAAGACAATATTATAATAAAAATTTAAGTATACTAAGTTGTTCCTCATTAAGGAATGCATGTACCAAACCAATGTTCTAGCACGTTTGGTCTACTATGAATTACTACAGATGGAGATTATAAATGAAATGCTCCAACGTATAAAGAATTTCACTGTCAACGTGTAGATTGGTTCTTGAACATATCACGATAACAAAGAGTGAGATATTTCTTGGTGCCTTATTCATTATGGCCACTGCAGAAAATTTTAAGATGAAAGATTGAAAATTGAAGCATACACTAGTGCAAAATGTATAACGAATACGGTTTATTTAGTGCGGTTTTGCGCTTAAACGCTTTTGTTAAAAACGCGGTGGCATTTTTGTAATTAAGTTTATTTACAAGTGCGGCTATTTGTAAAGCCGCACTTGTAAATCAAGCCTTTGGATTTACAAAGGCGGCTATTTGTACAACCGCCTTTGTAAATCAAAATGCTTTGATTTACAAGAGCGGCTATTTGTATAGCCGCCTTTGTAAATAAAAATGCTTGATTTACGAATGCGGCTTTACAAATAGCCGCCTTTGTAAATCAAAACACTTGATTTATGAATGCGGCTTTACAAATAGCCGCCTTCTTAAAACCTTTTTAACCTTAATTTTAGAAACGTGCAACTTACATTTTGATACTCTCCTTTCTCTCGTGCTTCGTTTCTCTTAACTGTTTCTTCCAATAACTGTGCTTCCTCTTTTCTTTCTCTCTTCTTTGCATTGTCTTCGTGCCATTGGTAAGCATTGTCTTCCTCTCTTCTTCTTCACCATTCACCATTGATTTTTGTATGTTTTGCGTTTCTCTTATGTTTTGTCTTATGCCATTGCTAAGGTGATGCTTCATTGGGAATGTTTTTGTTTTCTTTCTGCTGTGCCTTCCTCGTCGTTGTTGTCGCCTTGCTCCATCATATATTTGCGTTTCATTGGGGAATTTTTATTTGCGTTTTTTTGGACTTCCATTGGGATAAAATACGAAGAGGTATGATATGGATGCACCAAGACATAAAAAAAACGCTAAAATAATGACCACGTTCTTCAGAAAAGATAAAAGTTGAGAACTTTGATTAGAAACCCAATCAATAGCGAAAAAGAAAAGAAAAGAAACCCTAAACGCATCTTGTAAATGCAATTTATAAATGCAGCTATGTAAATAGCCGCATTTATAAATCGAATTTACGAATGCGGCTATATAGCCGCATTCGTATCTCTTCGATTTACAAGTGCGTGCTGATCAAATGCGGCTATATAGCCGCCTTTATAAATTCAAAATAACCGCACTCGTTTGGCTTTTCTGCACCAGTGATAACAAATGAAGAATTTAGTGCTAATTAGTTATTATCCTAGTCAAGGGCTATAACCTTAATTGACCTATAAAAGCTTGTACCTATAGAAAAATATATTTCAAATCTAGATAAAGTTATACAATATTACTGTGAACCCAATGTCAATATTACATACAAAGATGACAAGGACAACATTGTAAAAAAGTTGGCATAATAAAATGTAGTGTATACATATAATTACAACAAGAATGAAATAAGGTAAGAGACTTACAACTTTTCTATCACTGTCCAGTTACTAATGAAATTAGGTATCTTCCTAAAGAAAATATGAAGGTAACCACGAAGTGTATATAGGAACATCAAAATGCTTTAACATAAAACCACAAAAACCCAACAAAAAGTTCACACATTCCTCTTAAGAAAATCATCTTCCATCGCCACCTTGTTACCCCCAACATAGTCCAAATAACCCGAGGGGATTACAAACCCCATCAAGGGGGAAACCAAAACCACAAAAGCCAGAGATAAAAAACCAAACACCTCGCACTCAATCAAAAACCAAGAAAGAAAATACCTGAACTTGTCGTATAGAATCACCCCAAAGAAGGGGGAGTCAAACCACATAACAAGGCTAGAAACCTTCAGGAAAAAAGAAAAACAAAGAACCAAAGAACCAAAAAGCGAAAAACCTTATATATGTGCAACACAACCGCAACCGCAAAGAAGACCAAACACCTGGTGTGCGTGGCAACATGCATAACCATCTCCCTTCTTTTCTTCTTTCTCTCAAGAAACTCACCTACTAGAAGCCATTCCAATGGCGATGACCACGTCGCAATTGTAGTGAAGTTGGAGACCAACACTGAAGCAACAACAACGTTGTGTGGCTCCAATGGTGTGTCACGTAACACGCAGTCCATACACCGCTAGTCAGCAACGAAATCGAAGGTGAAGTTATGGCTATTGACGGACAACGAATCATTGGAAACCTTTTGAACACTGGGATCTCCTTCGTCCTTGTCAGGACAGAGCAACCTCAGCCTCACAATAACCTGCGACAAAGGCAAGAAGAGAGAAATCAGAGTTAGATAGAAGGCATTGGAAACTTATAAGTCAAAAACCCTAATAGGAGAAACCAACCTTGGCGCTAGAATTGAAGGATGCGGGGAGTGAAAATTTGGTTAGGGCATCGGCGACGGTGGCGAGCTTGCGCTTCAAAGGCTTGGAGGAGGGTGGTCTCGAGGGCAAGGGGCTCTTGAACTTAGTGGGGGAAGGGACGACGAGATTGGGATCGGAGGGAGGGTCATTCTTTTTGGAGGGTTCGTGCTTGTGAGAGGGGCGGGGTTTAGCAGAGCTAGGAGAGGGGGTCGGAACATTTTGGAGGATGGAACGAGAAAATAGGGTTTTAGAAAATCAAAATTGAGTAAGTGTGGAAAATGAAATTTTATGGGAGGGAAATAAACTAAATATGATGGAGGGAATGAAAGTAAATTCGTGGCGTTTCTAAATGACACATTTTGAAGGAGAATTGTGACTGTTATTAAGATGTCATATTATATGGATAATTGTGGCGATTTTTAATAACCGTCATATTAAAACCGCCACAACTTACAAGTTTTTTTGTAGTGAGTTAGCAATCGCTAACCAGATCGTTTAATGGTTTTAACAAAGAGAGAGCGAGAAAGGAAGAGGGTGATAATGTTTAATGCAAATTGCAAAAAAGTAATTGACAAAAAATTAAATGGTGAAAATTATAAATGACTAAAATATAAAGTGTTTGAAAAGTAAATTGCAAAGAATTGAAAACAAGAAAAGCGAAATTCAGTACTAGAATGAAAAATATGAACCAAAAACCATTGCTAGTAATCTTCACCTTCAATTTGCAAGAGACCCAAATCTGGAATCCTTGTTATTTAAGAAAATATAACCAATCAGATGGCATGATCTTAGAAAACTACCTTGAATCGAAAATAGAATTCCAAAAAGATTTTGAAGAAGAAAACATGAAAAATAAAGTATCCTCATACATGATTTTTTATTCTCTACTACCCATTTCCATAACCAAATTCAACTTAAAGGGTAAAATGCATAATGTAAAAGAGTATAGAGAAGAATAATCTCGAAAGAAAATGGAGAAAAAGGAAAAACTCGTATAAAACAAGGAACGACCAAATACTGTTAACAAAAAATAAAAAATGAAACTAAACTACCCTACTGTCATGCCTAAGTATCTAATCTACTTGCTATCTAAGTTGTGTATCTCGTATCTTCTCTAGCTAATATTTATTTATAAAGTTTCAAAGCTTAACAAAAGGATAGACCTTGGTTCCAAGAGAAATCAGGCCTACAAAATCAGTTTTAAAACTAACTAAACTAACTTCAACTTCTTCTTTAAACACTCTGTTGATTGTCTAGTTCCAATTGATTAAGGACCTTTGACTGTTTATTGCTTGTTTTTGCAGATTTTGGCTCTTTAAACTTGACTTCTTCTACTTTTCATAATATAAATGTCTTCATTCAAAGCTTATAAGATTGAAGGCTAGTCCCAAAAATGTTCCTGTAATTTATCAAAGCACCTGCTAGATGGTTCATGCAAAATATAAGTAAAAAAATGCAGATTTTATTAAGTTTTTCTAAAAACTAATTTTATATAGAAAATACAAATTTCAACTAAAATTAGAAAATAAAAACAAAAGAAACTCCAAGGATATGCAATTATATCCCTAGATAGTATAGTCATTTGCACCACATTATGGTAAAAGTGTGTATTGTATTGTGTTGGACAAATAGCTGGACCAAAGTTGATAAACACTTGTACCATATTGTTGAAAAAAGGAGTTTTAGCTCCTTATCTAAGAGAGCACTTGATATGACTTGTATTTGAAAGAATCTTTTTTGCAAGTAAAAACAACATACATTTAGTGTAATGTAAAATAAGTGTATAGATATTTGAAAGGTATAAGATTAACTTAAACTATATAAGATAAACAATTATTCTTTTGAAAAACAGTTGAAGTTTTTTGTGACTAACATTGTTTGAAAATGGATTAATGTGATTTATTAATGAAATAAGATAATATCATTTATTAAAAAAAATTGAGAGGTGGATGTTTATACGAAATTAAACGAAAATGAATATAATTTAATATCACTTTTAAGAAAGATAACTTTATCTATGAGCAAGTACTTATATATTAACACCTTCAACAGTAAAAATATACACTTCACATCTTAATAAATTAATATTTTATTATTTTTATTTTATTTTTTAATTTAAAAATATTATTATATTATTATAAAAAGTGTGAAATATATGTTATTTACTATTTATAGTGTCTAACAAAACTTTTCTCGAACAAAAACAAACAAAAAGAAGTTGGAATTTAGCTATGTGTTGTTGTGACTTACAACTCGTGAATTTATGTCATTTGAAAGTTTCAACTGACCAAGCGCAGGAAAAGCAGAGTCAATGGAGAGGGTCCAGTCCAGTGAAGAGCAAGAAAAGAGCAGCGGTCTTGATTAGAAGTTGACCAAGTGTCGTCGGGAGCAGAATAACTGCATTAACTCCCACCGAAGACCGGAACAGACCATGACCAAGGCATACTCGACTACTCTTTCAAGTGGACGCGATTATCTACTTTTCTTATTTCAAGTTTGATATGTGTCAAAAAACTATTCCAAATAGTTTCAATTTAAGTGTGAATTATAAATATATCTTTGCAGAACCAAATATATAAAATTAGAACAACCTTCTCTTGTTATTGCTACTTGATAGTTAGGGCACCTTGATTATTATTGTGTTACGTTATCTTTAAGAAATTCATAATTTATATTTTTTATTTTTACTTAATTTGGTTTTGAATAAGATTTACTCAAGAATTTATTTATCTTTGTTTGAGAATTCGTCTTTAGCTTCGAAGGAATTATTTTTTATTCAAGAAATATTTATTAAGTTGAAGAAATTAAGTATGTAGAATAGGATTTCTTTAATGATACATTTCTTCAGGTTAAAAGAAAATGTTGAGAAATCATCTCTCGAGATAGTTTTAGTAGTATTTATTTGGTAGAATTGTCTTGCTAGACCTTAAAGTAGTTTTCATGAATACTTGCAATAGTAAACCTTTCAAGATTATTGTGATACTAGAAAGTCTAGATGATCTAATATCCTACTAGACGGTCTTAAATGTATAAGTAAATTTATGAAATTTTGATAATAACAAAAATTATAAGATATATAAAGGTTTCTAACAAAGTTGTTTTTCATGTACAACTTAAGTTAATGTTATTAGACAATCTATAATGTTAACATGTTAGAAGGTCTCACAATTCAACACGTTAGACAATCTAACAGCTTAATGTGTTAGACGACGATCAATGCGTTAACCGGTCTCACAACGCTCAATTCATTATATGGTCTCATAGTGCTCAACGTGTTAGACGGTTTTACTTTCACTTACGTGCTACACGATGTATGTAGTCAAATTTCAAAATAAGTGTATTTCATTTTACAAAAGTTTTCTAAGAACTTTTTATTATTAAACATTTATGAACTTCATTTTAATCTTGTTTAATGATTTAAATCAAAGATACGCTTCAACGTTTGAAAATACATATGTTTGGAAAGTTTGCAAAATACAATGTTTAAAAGAGCTTTTGAATGCAAAAGTTCTTCAAATTCATCATTCTATTTAATTATAACTTATTTTCTTTTATTATAAAATATTATGAATTTGTTTGAATTGTTTCCATAAGCAAATTTAACAATCAAGACACAAACATCTATTAGATCAATTTTTTCCTTTTCGAGCATCTACAATAAAAACAATGAAAGCAAAGTGAAAGTTTTACAACATCAAATCTTTTGAGCTTCAAATGATACCTTTGTAAAAGCTTTATAAAGGACTAGAAGATAAAGATAAACATATATAGTTTTACATTTATACTTTTAAATAACTATATTAATTATTTTATCCTTACTTTAAAATAAAATTTAGAAAATCTTCTATTTTAACTCTTGTAATTAAAAAATATAATATTATTAAGAAATATAAAAGAACCTTCAAATAGATGATAAAAAAGAATAAAAAAAGAAAAAGAGAAAGAAAAGAAAAAAAATGAAGAGATAAGAAATGTCATTAAATATAGATAATCATGAATTAAAAGAAAAGTAAACTTTTGGCTTATAAATAAATGTAGATAATCATGTATGTTTTTTTATTTATTTTGAATTATAAATTATTTTATTTTATTTATTTTTATATATATGATTTAATTTAATCTTGAATTACATACTGGTTCTGTTCATTTATTTACATTTATGTCATTTAATTTACCTTTAATTATAGAATGATCCTATTTATTTATTTATATTTTTCATTTAATTTATTTCTAGTTACACACTGGTCTTATTTATTTATGTTTATGTAATTTAATTTATCTCTGGTTGTGCACTAGTCCTATTTATTTATTTATATTTATGTTACTTAATTTATCTCCAATTACGCACTAGTCATGCTTATATATTTATATTTATTTCAAATTTATTTTCAGTTATGAACTGGTGTTATTTACTTACTTATTATTTATATTTATATAATTTAATTTATCTTCAGTTATGCGTTGGTCATATTTATTTATTTATATTTATGTCATTTAATTTATCTTCAATTACGTGCTAATGCAAATTGATTTGGAGTTTATAATTTCGAATGGTTTCTACGGAGGCAATGCAAAAGCTATATAGAGGTAATGTCAGATTAGAAAGGTAAATTTGAAGTGTGGAAGTAGAGGTTTAGAAGAGGTGAGGCCAACTTCTAAAGAGCCATGTGCTAGACACACAAATTGGTGCTAACATAAAGTGAACTTAAGTCAAGTGAGACAATATTTTGGCATAAACTTCTTATTCAATTCAAGTTGAATTGCAAGAAGCCTAACACACTTATTTATAGTGCTAAAGACAACCAATGTTCAGATTTTAACCCTAAAAGCTCTCCACTACATGGTCACAAATGATTTCCTCTCATTGGAGTAAATCTTCTCAAATTAGAGGTTGACAAGTGGCCTTTCTTCATTGGTGAAAAATCCTCTCCATTAAGAAGATGATATGTGGACCTTCATGCCTTCCTTGTCTATGCTTAGGTGGATTCCTCATGCTTCCTATGTCATGCTTACTATTTACACCCTCTTTTCCTATTTACACCTTATTCTACTAGGTTCAATACATGGCCCATGAAAAATAGCCCAAAAACAAGTTCAAATAAAGCCTACACTACATTGTACAAACTTTTAATGCTAGTGAAAAATAAAAAGACTTCCAAAATGTGGTGGCTAGATGGACCTCCATCAACTCCTGTTCATTGTTTATTTATATTTATGTCATTTAATTTATCTCCAATTACGTATTGGTCATGTTTATTATTTATTTATTTATATTTATGTAATTTAATTTATCTCTAGCTATGCACTTGTCCTATTTATTAATCTATATTTTTTTATAATATATTGATCTTGTCTAATTATTTAAAGTTCTTTCTTTAATTTTTATTTATATTATTTGAAATATCTTTTTTTATAATTCAAAGAAATATATAAATTAATAATAAAAAAAAGTAAAAGTGATTATTATTTTTATTTAATGAGTTTGAATAAAAGAAAGTTACCTCTATGCTTTATTTTATTTTTATAATTTTGTATCCATTTGAGTTATGTGTATAGATTATTGGTAAGACAAATATGACGTATATTAATAGTCATCATGTTATGTGATTCTTAAAAGTATCAAAGAATATGTTAGTTGTGAAAGAATCATAAAATTCATTGCATTAAGTTAAGAATGAGCAAATTAATTGAGGAAGTGGCAGTAGAGGAAAGAATCAAGTTGGAAGGCCGAAGGCATTTGGAAGAGTCTTCACTATGAATGGTACTCTAGTTTTCCAATCTGAAAACCTAATCTAAGGTAAATTCTGTTGAAATCAAGGCTTTGATGAATCCAATATCTTTGAAGAATTTGTGCTGAGCTTAGTTGCTGTGTTGCTGCTAGAGTTTAGGTCTTTTAAAGTGTTTTAGAATTTGTATGTTCACTCTTGATTCATAACTTAGGCTGAGCAATCTGTTTTTAAAAGAGAAAAAGAGTTTTTGAAAACTATGATAAAACAATTGGTTATAATATCGGTTTAACCGATTGTTTTTCTCATGGACTGTCTGAGGGGTTTTCAGACTAACTTCATAAATGCTTTAACTAATTCAACCGGTTATCTCGATATTTTAGTCGGTTGAAATTTGATTTTCAAACTGTTTTTTGAAAATCAATTATAGCCAATTACAGCTGGCTCTCTAACTGTCTTAGCTCATCCTTAACGGGCTCTTTCTGAAGTCTTATAAATTAAGACTCTCTCCTCTCTTTGAGAAAAACGAAATACACAAATCTTTTACAGAAATCAGAGAGAGAGATTTGAAAGTCTGTGTTGAGAAAGTTTTGCAAAGAAAGTCTTCAAGATTGCTCAATAACTTCTGTTCTGATCAACAAGTGCTTTTAGAATTCGTGATTCAGGTGTACTCTATTCCTAATTCATTTCTTGTATTTTTTCAATTGTAATAGGGTGTGAAAACAGTTAATCTGCGAAAGCAGAGGCCTGTTCTAGTTTGGTTTGTATTAAAAAGGTTGTGTGTGTGATCTTGAATGAGAAGATCTTATCTTTGTAATTGTAAAAACTTATAACATGTTGTGCATTACAAATAGTGGATTGCCTAGTGTGGTTTTGGGAACTGGATGTAGCTCTGAAGGGAGTGAACCAGTATAATTGATCTGTGTAAATCTCTCTATCTCTCTCTTGTATAAACTGTTTGATATTTTCTAATTCTATCACAAACAACTGGTTAATACAAAATATCAATCGGTTAAAATTCTGCTTTGTTAACTGATTGAACTTGTTCTTATTCTCTGTGCTCATAAACAACCGATTAATACGAAATATCAATCGGTTATATTTCTGCTGATTACATTGCTTACATCTTGGTTATTGCTTCTATAACATAAACAACCGGTTTAATCGAAATTTTAACAGGTTAAAATTCTGTTCACAACTTTATTAATCTTATTTCTTATCTCCTTAATCTTTCTTTCTGTAATTTGATAAAGAACTTCATTCTTAGTTTGGATTTGCGAAAATCTTTGAAAAACAATTCACCCCCCCCCCCCCCCCCCCCTCTTGTTTTAAGCCATCTATTTTAACAATTGGTATCAAGAGCAAGGTTCTTGAAAAATATTCAAGTTTTCCCTTTTCAAATCTGTGTTGATGGCTAATAAATTTGTCTTTGGGGAAGGTGCTTCTTTAAATAAACCACCTCTATTCTGTGGTGAAAACTACGATATGTGGTGTGAACGAAGATCTCTGTTGAATCTATAGATAGGAACATTTGGAAGATCATAAGCTTTTCTGAAAATTCTGCTACTGAATGGTTTAAAGATGAATCTGAAAAAGATCACCTTGACTGTATTGCCAAGAATATAATTGTTTCTGCTCTTGATTCTGATGAGCTTTTTAAAGTTTCACAGTGTAACTCAGCCAAAGGAATGTGGGAGACTCTTGAGAAGATACACAAAGATTCAAATTATGATTTGCTGGACAGTGATGAATCCTCAGTTGGATCTTCCTCTGAAAACTCAGAAGTCAATATGTGTCTAATGGCAAAGGAGGAATCTATATCAAATACTGTAAGTTCCAACTCATCCACCTATAATGAAAAATATTTTCAACTTCTTGAGGCTTTTAAAGAGACTCATGAAGAAGCCTCTAGATTGCACCTTTTGAATAATCAATTGAAAAAGTCAAACAACCTGTTGGAAAATAGAATCAAAAACTTGGAAGAAGAATTAATCAATTCAAAAACAGATTTCGAAAACCTTGAAATGATCTATCAAAATTCTTCTTACAAGTGTGATTCTAGTATTTGTAAAAATTGTGAAAGTCTTTAAAAGAAGATTTGCTATCTTATAAAAACTTTGGATAAATTGTCTAAAGGGAAGTCCAATTTTGAAAATGTGATTGCTTCACAAAAATGTGTCTTTGGAAAATCTAGACTTGGCTTTTACCCACAGAGTAAGGAAAAAAAAATTTCAAAACCCTTTTCTTCTATACCAGAAAAACAACCGGCTAAAATGTCAAAACAACCGGTTTTTTGCTGTTTCTACTGCATGAAAAAGGGCACTCTATTAAGTTCTGCAAAATTCGAAAATTTTCTGTTCCTAAAGTTATTCTAAAATGGGTTCCTAAGAATCCTAAGCCTCCTAATATTCCTACTAACACTGATGGACCCAAATTCATAAGTGGACCAAATCTTGCTTCTTAATCTTTTCTTGTAGGTATCCTTGGCAGCCAATAATCACTTTTGGGCTTGAAGAATGACTGCTAAAGGGAAAAACATCAAGAGCAAAGTTTGTCTCTGTGCCTACTTTCAATTGTACATCTAGCAGGGTTCCTTGAATGTCAAGAGACGTCCCTGACAAAGGCTAGAACGGTTGGTTAAAAGAGGATTTTCAAGAATAAAGAGAATATGTACATCCTCAGTTTTTTTTTTAGTGTGCCTTGTGACTATATGAACATCTCAAAGTCTTCTTGTTGGGTAAATCTTTTGAGGTTCTTTGTGCAAAGGCATGAACAAATATCATACTGCATTTTTCATCAAATTTAAAGGTAATTTTTTGGTTATAAAAAATGTTCTTTTTGTTGTCACAGTAAAACAACTGATTATTTTTTCGAAACAACTAATTGTTTTTTCTTTGGCATCTCTGTGTAATGCTGCCAAGTTTGCTTATGCATGGTTGAATCTATTTTTTTTTAAATCATGCTTTTGGTCATATATAGGGAGAAATTTATGTGTGTTTTGATTGTTTTGATAGCTTTAAAATTGATGCTTTTCTCTGTTTTAATCTGCTGCTGTCAGAGGGGTAGGATGGAAAAAGGGAAAAAATGGGCAGCCTTAGGGTTTGACTAAGTCAAACCCGCATCCTAGGCTTGTCCTTCTAGAAACTAGGTCTAAATGCCTTCCTAAAAGACTAGGAACAAGCTAAAATGATAACTACACCCCCTATTATGCTAAAGGCACCTTATTCTAGCCTATCTTTGCTATTTGGACCCCTAAAGTGAGCCCAAATTATTTACAAACATTATATATATATATATATATATATATATATATATATATATATATTTTTTAAGAAGGCCAAAAGAAAGAACTTCTGATATTCTGGTTTATAGCTTCTTCTTCTTTTACTGATTCTCTCTCAAGGTTTGGTGGGGCCTAGCTTTGTATCTTGAGATGACTAACCCTTTTGGGAAGTGTTTGTTGTGTCCTTAGTTATCTGTCGATTTGTATTAACCTCCTTATACCCTATGTTAACAACTAGCAAAAGTGGGGGGAAAAATTAGAGTCTTGGTCATAGATCCAAGAATTTGAGTCCCAATTTTCGAAAACAAGAGTATGCCTTCTATACAAGGCATCAACAACAATGTTGAACTTTCCTTTCTTATATATATGTAAATGTCTCCAAGAACTTCATCAACTTTGCATCCACTCTAGGGAATCGATAACTCTCGATTTTCTCATAATTTTCTAGACTAATTGTATCTCCTAGAGGTTTCTTTAGTTCTTATTTTCTATTCTTAGTTTAGATTTTTATTTTCTATAAAAAATTAGTTTTTATAAAAACATAATAAAAATTGTATCTTTTAGCTTAAATTTTGCTTGAACCATCTAACAATTGTTTCTAATATTTTGACGAAACATTTTTGAACTGGTATTTGACATAAGGAACTTTAATGAAGATACTTATAATATGAAGAGTGGAAAAACTCAAGTTGAAAGAGTTAAAATATGCAAAATAGGCATTAGACAATCAAAGGTCAGTGGTCAACACAACATTAGACAATTAACGAAAGTCAAAGAAAAAGAAGTTGAAGAAAATCAATGTAGTTAGTTTAGTTAGTTGTAGATCAATTTTTTTGGACCAAATTCAAGGCCCACCCATTTGTAAATGTTTGAAACTATTGATTAGTTAAAGAAAAACATATAGCAAGAAGATTAGAAACATTTAGGCGCAACAAAGTTGTAGTTTAGTTTTTAGTTTTCTATTAATATTTTTGTCGTTTATAATTCTATAGAAGTTCTTCATTTTTCTTCTCCATTCTTTCACAATTCTTCTTCTCTCCATGCTCTACATTATGTACTTTATCTTTTAAAGTTAATTTTTAAATGGAATTAGGTAACAATAAATTAAGAATCATGCATGACAATGCTCTATTCTTCTTCAAATTCATTTTGAAATTCTATTTTCGAGTGAAAGTAGTTTTCTAAGAACATACCAACCGATTAGTTTTGTTTTCTTCAATAACAAGGAATCTAGATTTGGGTCTCTTGCATTTGAAGTTGAAGATTACCAAACTACAATTTTTGTTCCTTATTTTACATTCCAGTATTGAATTTCACTTTTCTTGTTTGTAATCCATTTTAATTCTTGTTTATTTCCATTTTTTCACTTTTTCTTTTACAATTTATATGTTTAATACATTTTTTTAATGATTAATTCAATCACAATTTATCTCCAATCATGCTATGTTTTACATTATCAGTTTTTAAGTTTCTACACTTTACGTTTTCTTCAATTTACGTTTCCTGCAATTTGCATTTTAACCATTTACTTTACAGTCATTTAGTCTTCTCGCACTTTACATTTCAATGATTTACTTATTTTAAACTTAGATGCTCTCTTTCTTTCTCGCTTTTACTAAGTAGAACCATTAGACTGTCTAGTAACCAACTGCTAACTACAATATCTAACATTTGTACTTAGCTTCTTTTTCCCAATTTCTTTTATAATTTAGTGTACACTACAATTTATATTTATGTCTTTTAGATTCTACCATTTATATTTCAGTTATTTACATCTTATGTGTTGATAGATGGTTTGTTATATAATTGTCTATAGATGGTTTATTCTTCTCTTTGTTTTATGTTCTAATTCATTTTTTTTCATTTTGTTCTCATTGATAATTTGGGTGGATCTTAGAGGTGGTCTTCGGGTCAATCTTTCAGGATTGTAACTTTGAGATGCTTGAAATCACAATAAGAAGAGGGGAGCTTTACCTGTTGACAGACTCCTCAGGAGGTTGTAACAATAATTTAAATTGCATTATATTCCCCTTTATTCAGGGATGATGATGTACAAAGTATCGTCTCTGGTTATGTTTTTGCTAAATTTGTGCTGAAAAAGTAACTATAATTAACTGATTTGGACGCACTAAATATCAAGCACATTCATTGGGCCTTTATTGACATGACCCGATTTGACGGATCCAAAACGTCCATTGAGCCTGATCCACATAATCGGATTTGGACCTGATCATGATCGAACAACATTGGGCTTGGGTAACTTGGCTTGACTTACCAAACCCATCCTTATTGGCACAAAGACCTATTCAAAATGAGTGAGGCAATAATTATCTTCGTAGCCTCTATTTTGCGTAACATTTAATGTACTAATTTAGCAGCCCAAACCCGACCTTTTTATGTTTGTTGGGCCCAACCCATTGGGCCGAAAAGACTCGATCCTTACAATAAGGTTTCAACCCGATCATGACCGAATGGTACACAGTCCCTTAGCCTCGAGCCGAGCAAAGCGAGGTGAAGAGGTTTTTTTGACATGAAAAGACATTTGTGTAAATGGTTTGGTGAAGCATGAAATTTGAAGCATTGCATGATAGGACATTTTTGGCCATACATTATCGTGTATACACGTGTCCAATGTCAACAGTGATGGGAAAACCGTCGTTTTAACTTCCCTTTTACAAAAAGAAAAAGGTCTATTCTCCTTCACTTTGCACTTCTTCATTTCCTGCTTCTTTGAGAACTCGAGAAAACACTTTCCTTCTCCTCTACCGCACCACCGTGAACTAGGTACGTCTTGATTCTTAATTTACTTTCTTATGCTTTATTTGAAGATGGCAATGTTGTTTATTTAGCCAGTGCTTTATCGGTTTTGCTAGATTTACTGGGTTATTTTTGCGTTTTTTTTAATATTTCCATGTTTTTTTTGGGTGTTTTAGTTTTACATAGATGGATTACACGACTGCTTACCCTTGGGCTGAAAAAGATTTGATCAAGGAAACCTCTATTTACACAACCCGTTTGAAAATTAGGGAGTTGAGAGAATATGGGAGTTTGAGTAAAACTGATGAAAACTTAGTTAAGGTTGTAGTGTGTGGGGAAAATGAACCGGTGTGTTGTGACAAGTCATCCGACCCAGATGGGCCTTTCTGTTTCTTTTATGTTACCTTTTTTACCAAGTTGAGATTACATCTTCCTTTGTCTGTCTTTGAAAAGGAACTCTTAACCGAACTCAATGTCGCCCCTGCCTTTGTTATTCTTTGCTCTCAGTTCAACATTTCTCCAAACTTGAATATATTTTTTTACATTTTTGAGTTTGAGAGTTTCAGTAGGAAACTTTGGGCTTCTCTGAATAGTGTGTTCGGGAGGGGATTGCTTTCTTTATTCCAATCTTCTTATAAAAATTTCAAGGACCGCTGTTTTATAAAGATTTGTCATTTGGTTGGTGATCCAACCTTATTAGATGGCTTCCCCCTTTATTGGTCACCCAACCCCCATTTGCAAAGTGCTCACCACGTTGAAGACTTAGACCCAAGGGAGCAAGGGGTGTGTGATTTTTTGGAAAATCTCAAGGTTGTTTTTGATACATCGACGACCTTGATAAGAGAGTTATGAGCGAGTTCCCTTAAAATCACCCTTTTTCAGTCCAATTTACTTAGTTTAAAAATTTGTTAGTTTTCCTTACTTATGCCCCTTGTTTTGGTTTTTTGCAAAAAAAAATGCTATCTACCTTTAGCAAAGTCGAGCTTGCCGAGCGAATTAAACGAATGGTGGCGTCCAAGACCACATTGGTGGCGGGTGAGACCACCCCGGGTGGAGTGCATATTTAGTCCGACCAAGAGGAACACACTGCCTCGGGACTAGTTTATAAGAGGAAAGGTCGGAAAACTCGATCCCTTCTGTGCACTCCAAATCGGATGATCGCACTCCCAATGTGGAGGTCTTAACCATTCTAGACTATGTACCGGTAGCTTGAAGAGGAAGGCGAGCTTGTGGGATCCAAACTTTGACATTTCAAGCCACTATAAGTCTTGCTATCTTTTGGAGGATGACGTAGCTCGACTGAAAGATTTCAATAAGGATCGCCTCTGCAATGACGCTGAAAACTTGCTTTGCCAAGTCACCACATTAATGTGCTTGGCTAATGCAAAGGCCAAATAGTGAAAGAAAACCGAAGACAAGAAAGCTAAACAGATAGTCGATCTTCAAAGGGAGGTTAATCGCCTTCAGGCCGAGAATGTTAAAGTGGAGCATCTCCGTTCTAAATCTACTTGATGGGCTCAAGAGAAGGATGACTTGTACAACCAAGTCAAGCAATTGGAGAAGAGCGTTGGCGATCTGAAGGAGGATTCGGCTCGGAAGGAGACTGATTGACAATTGACACACTAAAAGATGACGTGGCGAGCTCATACATTGTGGGCTTTAAAGTCGCCTTGGAACAAGCTGCCATCCTTCACCCCTCAGTATTAGAGATAAATCCTTCCAAGACCGTGATTGATGAAAAAATAGTTGATGGCTCTAAGACCAACTTCTTAATTTTTTGAACAATTAACGTCTTAAGTACACTTTATGTATTAAGTTTAAGATTTTAATGTTTAAATACTTTTATACTTTATATATTGTCATGATTATTTATGCCTTTACTCCTTTAGAACGCAAAGACCTTTGAATGCTTTCTAAAAAATGGTTCCAAAAATGGTTCTAAAAACTTCGTTAACTAAGGAGAGAGCCATTTAGGCTCCTCAAATTCTCATGCAAAAGAAAAAAAAAAATCCTTTGATTAAACAATAGACAAGAGTATTGTGAGAACTAACCTTGGTGCGATCAAAAGTGATTTTTGAGTTTTTCCTCCATGAGGCCATTAGTTGAAAGGACCCGCTAGTGGTAGTCAGGGTAATTGAGAAGATCTTATTTGGTTTGGGTTCTGTGGGTTTTAGCTGAATTGATTCATCTTTTGAAAACTGCTATTTCCGAGTAAGACCAAAGTAATTGAGTTGGTATGACCATAGGTTCAACCAAGTTGATTTGTAGAAAACATAGTAACTGAGTTGGTCCGACATTAGGATTCGACCATGTCGATTTGTAGAGAATGTAATAATTGAGTTGGTATGACCTTAGGGTTTTGTCAAGTCAATTTGTACAAAATGTAATAACCGATCTGGTCCGACCTTAGGCTTCGAGCGAGTTGATTTGTAGAAAACGTAAAAACTCAGGTGGTCTGACCTTAGGGTTCTGCCAAGTCAATTGTAGAGAACGCAATGATTGAGTTGATCTGACCTTAGAGTTCGGCCAACTCGATTTCTAGAAAACTTAATAACCAAGTTGGTCCGACCTTAGGGTTCAACCAAGTTGATTAGTAAAGAATGCAATGATTGAGCTGGTCCAACCTTAGAGTTCGGCCAAGTCGATTTGTAGAAAACGTAATTCTTAATAACACCAAATTTATTAACAGGGTGACCTCGTTTAAAAACCCTCCTTAGGGAAAAAAGAGGGTCGTTGTAATGAAATAATCATAAAAGGATAAATTGTTTGCTTAACTAAAGTATGTTGATCAAGGATGATCAAGTGCTTTGATGTTTCCAAATCCAAGTGTTTGATGGAAGGTTGGAGTTGCTGCTTGTGTGTGGGTGGGATCTAGGTAGATTAAATTGTAATCCACTCCTTTGTTTAATCTAAAACTGATGTGAATTAACCTTTTTGAAAATGAATGTTTTTCCTAACAAGTGAAAAACAACCTATTGTTTTGTCAAATCAACCCGTTGTTTTGCTTTTTTTTTTTGAGGTTTTGAAAAAGGTTGAAACCTTTTTGACTTGGTTGAATTTGCTGTCAAACCAATTCAATCGGTTATTTCATGGTTTCAACCGATTATTTCTTTGAAAATCCTAACAGAATTCAGTTGTGATTTGTGAATCTCTCTTAAATGATTTCTAATTGAATACGCTCCTGTTTTAAATGTTTTTGACCAATCTTGGAGTATAAATAGTTTGTTATACGCTCCTGAAAGGTAAAAAAAAGAAAACCAATTTTGAGAATTCAGTGTGCTAAATTTGATTTCAAGTTTTAAAGATTCATATCAAGATTTGGATTTTCAAGTGAGAGTGGAATAGGATTGCATTGTATTCTTTTCAGTTGTGCTTTGATCAAGTGTAATCCCTTCTCAATCTCTTGTATTTCTGGAATTGTGTGTAAGTGCAGAATCAGAGGGTGTTATGATTTATGTGGATTGTGTGCCAAAGGAAGTGTGTGACTTGAGGTGTTCAAGGTCACTTCTTTGGTGGTGTGGTTGTAATCTGTGATTGATTGCATAGTAGATACCCAGGGGTTTTCTGGGGACTGAATGTAGCTCTTGGAATAAGAGTGAACCAATATAAATTGTTTGTGTGCTTTTCTCTTACTCTGAACTCTTTTAAATTCTGTTTTAAGTTGTTTTAAATACTGCTGGTATAAACAACCGATTGAATCGAAGGAACAACCGGTTGTTTTTCTGTTAATCAACTAAAACAGCTTTGCACATTGCTTTCCTTAGTTTCTTTCTCTGTGATTTTGCATTGAACTTCATTATACCTTCAAAGTTTGCAAAAATCTTTCATAAACAATTCACCCCCCTCTTGTTTAAGGCCATATATTCTAACAATTGGCATCAAGAGCTAGGTTCTTGAAAGTCATTCAAGTTTGATCCTGTACTGACCAGTCCTCGGACGTCAGCTGGGTCCCACAGCATGGGCCAAAGCCACGTGGAATGGACACAGGTGGTATTGATGAGATGGGTGATTAGTCGTCAGCCTACAGAGAAGGGTGACTAGTCATCAGCCTACAGAGTGGGGTGATTAGTCATCAGCCTACAGAGTGGGGTGATTAGTCATCAGCCTACAGAGTGGGGTGGCTAGTCATCAGCCTACAGAGTGGGGTGATTAGTCACCAGCCTACAGAGTGGGGTGATTAGTCATCAGCCTACAGAGAGAGCGTGACGATTACCAGAAAGGGCCGATGTGTCTTCGTCACTCCGCAGGTTGAGGAGTCCTCGGCAACAGAGTGTGACGAGGTGACATCGGTCTTGGGTGATTTGAACAGCGTAAACAGAACAGCTAAGATTGGTTCCCAGAGTGGGCCAATGACCAGTTAAATACCCAGAGGTAGAGAGAGGCCTGGATCACGAAGAGCCTATGCGGGTAGCAGGGAGAGCACAGTTAGGTGTAGAGTCCTGAGGGGACGAGTACTCACCAGAACTAGGGTTTTCCCAGTGAAGCTACATGCATGGCACGTGAACAGTTAAGGCACTCCCAGAACAGGTGGCCCCAGAGACTAGGTGCACAAGGAGGCACCCAGGTGGTCACCCTGTTAAAGTTTGCACTCCAGAGAAGGAAACCTTATGTGCTAGATTACCCTAAGATTGGGTGATAGCAGCATAAGGGTATTCCGGTAAACCCTAAATATGGCTAGCAGCGCAGTAAACCCTCATTAGGGCTAGCGGCGCAGTAAACCCTAGACTATATAAGGGATAGTAAAATACTTCACGAAGGTACGCAGTTTCTAGACCTAAACACAGAGAGACTCAATACACTTGGTGTTGCTTGCCCACTATTGACTTGAGCGTCGGAGTGCAAACGGCCTCTAGGGCGCCCCTTTCTCTTTTGCAGGTGCAGATTGTTTCGCAAGAATCAAGCACGTATCAACGTGAGGAAGGAGGCGCGTGAGTGTCGTGGAGTCAATTGACAGGCAAGTCAACCGGCAAGAACAGATCCTAAAAATCTTTTTCCTATGGCTGAAAAATTATCCTTTGGGGAGGGTGCTTCTATAAACAGACCACCTTTGTTTTGTGGTTTGAATTATCAATTTTGGAAGGTACGTATGAAGATCTTTTTTTAATCTCTTGATAGAGGAATATGGGATGCAATTGAAAATGGCACTTTTATTCCTAAGCTTGAAAAATAGGGTGTTTTTATTGAAAAGCCTTGGACCCAATGGACTGATGCAGAAAACAAAGGAGGAAAGTTTGATTGCATTGTAAAAAATATTATCACCTGTCTTAAATTCTGATGAGTTTTTCAGGGTCTCACAACGTGGATCTGCTAAGGAGATGTGGGATACACTTGAAGTAACTCATGAGGGAACCAACGATGTGAAGAGGGCGAGGAAACATACTCTAATCCAAGAGTATGAGATGTTCAGAATGCTTACAGGAGAATCAATAGCAGAAGTGCAAAAGCAGTTCACTCACATTGTCAATCATCTCATGAGTCTTTGGGAAAGTCTTTGACAAAGAAGAGTTGAATATCAAGAGTCTCAAATGTCTTGATAGGTCTTGGCAACCTAAATTCACGGTTATATCAAAATCAAAGGACTTGACATCTTTGACTACGGCCTCCTTGTTTGGAAAGCTTAGGGAGCATGAGTTGGAAATGAATAGACTCAACATTCAAGAAAGTGAAGACAAGCATGTGAGAAACATTGCTTTAAAAGTTGCCAAACACAAGAACAATCAAGAATCAAGTGATGAGAGTGAGGGAGAAACTCTTAGTTTGCTGTCCAAAAGGTTCAGCAAATTCTTGAAAAAGAATCACAACAAAGACTCCAAGAAAGAAAGGTATGACAACTAGAAAACTAGTGATTTTAACACTAACAACCATACTTGTTATGGTTGTGGAGAACAGGGGCACATAAAGGCTTAATGCCCAAATAAAGAAAGCAAGGAGAAGAAGTCAAACAAGAAGGAAAAGAAACCAAAATAAAAAAGAGCCTACATTGCTTGGGAAGAAAATGATGTCTCCTCTTCAAGCTCCTCATCAAGTGAAGATGAAGAAGCCAATCTGTGTCTCATGGCCAAAGAAGAGGATGACACAAACAGTGTAAGTTCTAGTGCTTCTTTAAATGCTGAAAATTATAGTAAACTCCTTTAAGCTTTCAAAGAAACACATGAGGAAGCTAACCGATTGGCTCTCTTGAACAATCGGTTGAAAGGGTTGAACAACTGGCTTGAAAACAGAGTCAAGACACTGGAAGAAGAGTTGGAAAATTCAAAAATAGATTTTGAAAACCTTGAAATGCTTTACAAAAACTCTTCTTGCAAGTGTGACTCACTTGTTTGCAAAAAATTGTGAAATTCTTGAAAGTAAAGTTCACTACCTTGTAAAAACTGTGGATAGACCTTCAAAGGGAAAATCTAACTTTGAGACTGTCTTGGCATCTTAGAAATGTGTTTTTGGAAAAATAGATTTGGGATTCTATCCACAGAGTAAGAAAAATGGGATTTCAAAACTGCCAGAACAACAACCGATTGAAAAATCGAAACAACCGGTATGCTTTTACTGCATGAAGGGAGGCCACTCAGTTAGATTCTGTAAAGTTAGGAAATATTCTGTTCCTAAAGGCATTATGAGATGGATTCCCAAAAATTCTAAGGTTCCCAGTGATAAATGTAATGTAAAAGGACCCACTTTTGTAAGGGGACCAAATCTTGTTGCTTGAATTTGTCTTTTGTAGGGAAGCTTGATGGAGAATATGCAGTTGTGGTACCTGGACAGTGGCTATTCGAAGCATATGACTGGAGATAAGTCTAAGTTTGTGAAGATCACCTTTAAGCAAGAAGGACATGTGACCTATGGAGATAACAACAAAGGAAGAATTCTTGGAAGAGGAACTATTGGGGACAAGAACAATTTCTTGATTCATGATGTCTTGTATGTGGAAGGCCTCAAGCACAATCTTCTTAGCATCAACCAACTATGTGACAAGGGATATCAAGTTATCTTCAAGCCAAATTCATGTGAGATCTGTCTATCCAACTCAAAGGAAGTAATGTTGATTGGTAAAAGAATCAACAATGTTTATCTTTTAGATATCTCTACTTCTAGTTCTATTGGTTGTCTTCTTTCTAATAATGATGAATCTTGGTTATGGCATAGAAGAATAGCACATATTCACATGAATCATTTGAATAAATTAATTTCAAAAGATCTTGTGATAGGGTTACCCAAACTCAAGTTTGAGAAGGACCACATATGTGAAGCATGCCAAAAAGGGAAACAAATTAAACATTCTTTCAAACTGAAATTTTTTTTTTCAACTTCAAAACCCCTTAAGCTATTGCACTTGGACCTTGTTTTGTCCTTCAAGAACCATGAGCCTTGGTGGAAACTACTATGCTCTTATTATTGTTGATGATTTTTCCAAGTACACTTGGAGACTCTTCTTGGAATCAAAGAGTGATGCTTTCTCTACATTCAAAAAGCTTGCTAGAAGACTGCAGAACACAAGTAGCAACAACATTGGCTCTATTAGGAGTGATCATGAAGGGGAATTTCAAAATGAGAAATTCAGCAAATTCTGTGAAAAGCTAGGGATTTTGTGTAACTTTTCTACACCAAGAACTCCTCAACAGAATGGAGTAGTGGAAAGAAAGAATAGATCTCTTGAAGAATTAGCAAGAACCATGCTAAATGAATCTTCCTTACCCGAATATTTTTGGGTTGATGCTGTAAGCACTTCTTGTTATGTGATGAATAAAGTGCTCATAAGGCCAATTTTGAAGAAAGCTCCATATGAACTCTTCAATGGGAGGAAGCCAAACATTAGTAATCTAAAAGTGTTTGGACGCAGTTGTTTTGTTATGAATAATGGGAAAGAGAATCTGGGGAAGTTTGATGAAAAATCTGATAATGGCATCTTTATTGGCTACTCTTCAAATAGCCATGCTTACAGGGTCTACAATAAGAGACTTATGATAGTGGAGGAATCTGTTCACGTGGTGTTTGATTAAATTGATCATAAAGAAGTGAAATCCTCAAAGAATTGCGCAGAAGAGGATGAATAGAACATCGTTCTGCAGAAGCTGGAATCCTGTCCAGAAAAACAACGATTGATTTGTTGAAACAATCGGTTGAAATTCTGCAGCAGGATGAGTTGCCTAAAGAATGGAGAATTACAAGGGATATCTCAGTGAAAAACATCATCGGGCAGATAAAGAAAGGCGTTTCTACACGCAGTACTGTCTCAAACTACTGTAGGCACACAACATTTGTCTCTCAAATTGAACCAAAGTCAATTGAAGATGCACTTAATGATGAAAAATGGGTTGCTACAATGCATGAAGAGCTGAATCAGTTCACAAGGAATGATGTATGGCTTCTTGTTCCCAAGTCTGATGAGATGAACATCATTGGAACTAAAAGGATCTTTAGAAACAAGTTGGATGAATCTGGTGTGATAATTAGAAACAAGGCAAGACTTGTTGCCAAAGGTTACAATCAAGAAAAATGGATTGATTATGGTGAAACCTTTGCTCCTGTGGCCAGATTGGAAGCTGTAAGATTGCTGCTTGCCTTTGCCTGTATGAGTGGGTTTAAACTGTTTCAAATGGATGTCAAAAGTGCCTTTCTCAATGGATTTATAAATGAAGAAGTCTTTATTTCTCAACCACCCGGGTTTGAAGATCATCTACATCCTACTCATGTTTACAAGCTCAAGAAGGCTTTGTATGGTTTAAAGCAAGCTCTAAGGTAGTGGTATGAAAGGCTAAGCAACTTTCTTTTATCCAATGGCTATGAGAGAGGAAAGATTGACAAGACCCTCTATATCAAGAAATCAAATTCTGCAATTATCTTGGTCTAAATATATGTTGATGACATAATTTTTGGTGCAACCAATGATAGTCTTTGTGAAGAGTTTGTGGCTGCCATGCAAGGAAAATTTGAGATGTCAATGATGGGGGAGCTTTCCTTCTTCCTTGGACTATAGGTCAAGCAATCCAAAGAGGGAATCTTTCTTTGTCAAGAAAATTATTGTAAAAAAATTCTCAAGAAGTTTGAGATGGAGAATTACAAGGAAGCCAACACACCTATGCCAACAAGTTGTTACATGGATGCTGACCTAGCCGGAAAAAGGGTAGATCACACCAAATATAGAGGATTGATTGGATCTTTACTCTATCTCACAGCAAGTAGGTCGGATATCATGTTTGCAGTTTGTTTATGTGCAAGACTTCAAGCTAATCCTAAAGAATCTCATCTCAAGGCTGCCAAACGCATTCTTAAATATCTCAAGGGGACAATAAACGTGGGCCTATGGTATCCTTCTCATTCTCCTATTCACTTAATTGGTTATTCTGACTCTGATTTTGCAGGATGTAAGTTGGATAGAAAGAGCACAAGTGGAACTTACCATCTTCTTAGTTCAAGCCTTATCTCTTGGCATAGCAAGAAACAAGCTTGTGTGGATCTTTCCACTGCAGAGGCTGAATATATAGCTGCAGGGAGTTGCTGTGCACAGATTCTTTGGCTCAAACAGCAATTAGAAGATTTTGGGTTGAAGATTAGCAAAGTGCCCTTGCTATGTGATAACACAAGTGCTATAAATCTCACCAAGAATCAATTCAGCACTCAAGGACAAAGTATTTAGAGATCAAACATCACTTCATAAGAGACCAAGTGAATAATGGAGATTGTGAAGTCAGATTCATTGAGACAGAATTACAACTTGTTGATATATTCACAAAACCTTTGCCAAAAGACAGGTTTTTCTTTTTGAGAAATGAGTTAGGTATACTTGATTCTCAAGCCATTTCTTGATTCTGTTTTTACCCTTTCTTCATTCTATTTGTGAAGACAAATAGGGGGAGAAAAGTTGGGTTTCTGTGTTGTCTAAACTGCTTCAACTCTGATTGGTTTCTGTGTTATCTAAACTGCTTCAACTCTAATTAAATTCTGCTGCATAATCTGTTTTGTTTAAGTGCAGTTTTGGCCCTATTTTGGCTGGTTTTTCTGCTCTATTGGTTACGCAGAAAACTAGTGAGTGTGGCATCTTAAACAACTATTATATATGCTCTGTGTTTGCATAGTTTTTGTTTTGCAGGTGCTGTTTCAGATTCAAACAAGAACAACACAAGCAACCAGGGATTTGTCTTCATCAAATAGGGGGAGATTGTTGATCAAGGATGATCAAGTGCTTTGATGTTTCCAAATCCAAGTGTTTGATGGAAGGCTGGAGTTGCTACTTGTGGGTGGGTGGGATCTAGGTAGATTAAATTGTAATTCACTCCTTTGTTGAATCTAAAACTGATGTGAATTAAAACCTGTTTGAAAATGAATGTTTTTCCTAACAAGTGAAAAAGAACCTGTTGTTTTGTCAAATCAAACGGTTGTTTTGCTCTTAGAGGTTTTTGAAAAAGGTTGAAACCTATTTGACTTGATTGAATTTGCTGTCAAACCAATTCAATTGGTTGTTTCGTGGTTTCAACTGATTGTTTCTTTGAAAATTCTAACAGAATTCAGTTGTGATTTGTGAATCTGTCTTAAATGATTTCTAACTGAATATGCTCATGTTTTAAATGTTTTTTACCAACCTTGGAGTATAAATAGTTTGTTATACGCTCTTGAAAGGTAAAAAAAAGAAAACCAATTTTGAGAATTTAGTATGCTAAATTTGATTTCAAGTTTTAAAGATTCATATCAAGCTTTGGATTTTCAAGTGAGAGTGGAATAGGATTGCATTGTATTCTTTTCAGTTGTGCTTTGATCAGGTGTAATCCCTTCTCAATCTCTTGTATTTCTGGAATTGTGTGTAAGTGCAGAATCAGAGGGTGTTATGATTTCTGTGGATTGTGTGCCAAAGGAAGTGTGTGATTTGAGGTGTTCAAGGTCACTTCTTTGGTGGTGTGGCTGTAATTTGTGATTGATTGCATAGTAGATACCCAGGGGTTTTTTGGGGACTGGATGTAGCTCTTGGGATAAGAGTGAACCAGTATAAATTGCTTGTGTACTTTTCTCTTGCTCTGAACTCTTTTAAATTATGTTTTTAAGTTGTTTTAAATACTGCTGATATAAACAACCGATTGAATCAAAGGAACAACCGGTTGTTTTTCTGTTAATCAGCTAAAACAGCATTGTGCATTGCTTTCCTTAGTTTCTTTCTCTATGATTTTGCATTGAACTTCATTATACCTTCAAAGTTTGCAAAAATCTTTCATAAACAATTCACCCCCTCTTGTTTAAGACCATATATTCTAACAAAGTAAAACTTGAGACTAACAATGTTCCACGTTCTTGATAAGCCCATTGCTGAGCACTTCGACCACTTGGTACAGGCCAAACCATTTCTGGGACAACTTGTTCTCGATCTGATAAGTGTGAGCCTTTCGTAACACCAGGTCGGTCACCTTGAATTGTTGAGGTTACCTTAGTTTTGTATTTCAGCTCCACCCTTCTCTTCAAAGCCTCAAATTTTATCCATGCATTGTCGCGAACTTCATCGAGTAAGTCCAAGTCCATTCTTCTGCTTTTGTCAGAACCCTCGGTAGTGAAGTTTCAAAACCTTTGAGAGCATTCCAATACTTCTACTAGTATCATTATGCCTATCCCGTACACTAAACTTAATTGTGTTTCTCGTGTAGTGGATTGGGGAGTGATATGATAGGACCATGAAATCCTCGGGACCTTCTCGGACCATCCACCTTTAGCCTTCTCGAGTCTTCTCCTTAACCCCCTCAAATAACACTCTATTGGATGATTTCGATTGGCCATTTGATGAAGACCAAGTAGAGGAGGTGCTTGAGGCCCAAGCCCAAGAAGCCTAAGCCCAAGTTGGGGCCCAAGCCCAACCAATTAGCTCAACATCCTTCATGCCTCAAAGGATAACTAGGAGCAAGGTTAAAGCTTTGGGAGAAGAGCATCAATGGATGTCTCTTTTTGTAATTACTTTTGTATAGTTTTTAGTAGAACTTTAAAGGAAGGTGTAGACATTAAATAAGGGGTGCTAAATGTACAAAAACAAGTCACACTTTCCATATGACTTAAAGAGTAGGTGTAGGTGTAGTTTTTAGGAGGTACCAAAGTAGAAAAAATGTCGCACATCCCTTGTGACTATACTAGGCGCCGAATTTGAATTAGAATTAGGAGGGAATTTTGAATTTGTTTCACTTTCATTTCACCCCTTCAAAGCTATAAATAGAGATGCTTGGTCATTGTAAATTCACATTTAAATAGAAGTAAAGTTACTATACTCAAATTGTGAGTGAATTGTGTGAGACTTGTTCTCCTCTTCCTTGTCTCAACTTGTGATGCTTTGGGAGCTCTCAAGTGGCGGCAATCCAACACTTATCTTGGATCATCACCTCCAAGTGGCGTGTCCATTCCCAATCCATGGCTACAACCACATAAGTTTCATCTTTCTTCATCTTCCTTTATTCATTTAATTGGTTGTTCTTTTTAGTCTTTGAATTTCAATCAGTTATTTTGTTTCTTTGCCTTATTCTTCACTTCCAATCGGTGCAGTTGTGTTAGTTTATGTTTTCATTTGGTAGTTTGTGTTCTTATTCATTTCTATACGATTCAATTGTTGTGTACAAGAATATAACACTCATAATTGAGTTTGGTTCATCATTTTGGAAGGCATTTTCTCCATTGATGATTCCTTAAGCTTCCTTGAATTTGTGTGTTGTTTCAATTCTGTTTTGTGTTCTGTTTTTGTGCCTAATTCAATTCTGTTTTGCGTTTTAATTCTGCACCTATATTTACATCATCCTTCACCTCTAATTGTGTTTTAACCTTGGACCTTTGGAAATGAACCTTCACATCTACTTAACACTTGTTAAGTTAATGTCCAGTGGGGATTTTCCTTAGGTGACTCACCTATAAATTGCTAAGAATCTTGATCCTAATTCTTAAAAGTGTCACAAAAATAATAAATCTAAAATCAACTCACATCATGTGGTATCATGAGCTATGGTGATGTTTTTGTGTTGTTGAGTTGAAGTGACACTTTACTTTGAAGCAATTTAAATTCTAGCACATTTACATTCAAGTTCCTTTCCATTCTTGTCTTTAATTGTTGTTCTTTAATTTTCCAGCACCTATTTTCTTGCCAAAAATTTTTTCCAACACCTATATTCATGCTTTGATTCGTTTGAATATGTCTTAGTATATGCCTTTTCTTTGATCTTGCTTATTACTTTGAGTTTTATGTTCAATAGTGTTCTAGGTGTCCTTGTTTTGCCTCTACTTACCTGCTTTTGATTTTGAAAGTGTGCTTGGTCTTTCGATATTTGTTTTAAGTGGAAGTGATTTAGAGTTCCAAACATTTGATTTCAAGTGTTCATTCATCTTGAATCCTTTACAAAAAAATTTTGTGCAAATTGAATGTTGTTAAAAATTGTGATAATGCACACTATGGAGTTTTCATTCCATTTGTTCCTTTAGTATAAAAAAAACCAATTAGCAATTCATCAAAACCGTACCTAAAACAGTACCTAAAGCATTCAAAACAGTTTGGTACTTGCATCTACACATTACATTTGCACATCAATTTTATTCTCAAATTGGATTCATATTGATTGGCAAATTGTTATATACATTGTGGAATTTTTTATTCTTTTACTTTAACAAGTTCTAAAGTATTTCATTTCTTTCTTTATTAAAAGTTTAGTAGGTTTTTTTGAGTTCTCTTTTGTGCCTTTTTACTTGCTTGTCTTCTATTCTATCAAGTTTTGTCAACATCTCTTTTCACACTTTGGTTTAGTTTTTCTTGCTTCTATCTTTTCTTGCTTGTCTTTTCCTTCTTCCTCAAGTTTGGTGGTGTATTGTTCTTTGAGTAAGTGTGGTTTGCTTTGGCATCTTTCACTTAAGGCTCATCCAATCCACAAGAGAGGTTTGGTTAAGGAAAGAAAATTTTCTTGGAGTGGTTTGAGTGATTTTTACATCATTGCCGCAAGCTATACTTGCATTTTTGAACTTGTTTTTCTAACTTTGTTTTCTATAATTGTTTGTTCTTTGTGTTTCTTTGCTATCATGGCTAATATTTCTAGTGGAGAATCCTCTAAGCCTCATCACCTCAAAAAGCATACCTAATTTGTGAATTAAAGGATGCTAAACTAACAATTGCACAAAAGGATGAGGCATTAAGACAAATGGAGGCAAGACTCCAAAGGTTGGAGTTGGAGCGTGACACTACTTATCACAACCGTGAGAGAAGACACCATCATCATCATAGGCATACCTCAAGGTCTTCTCAAAGTTCTTATGGATATCATGAAGAAGCTAATTGGAGGATGCATCACAATCATGAAGTTAGGCACCAAAATGTGGCTAACCCTTACTTTCCTTATGTAAAATTACCAAGTTTTAGTGGTGAGGGGGATCCTAATGTGTATTTGGGATGGGAAGCAAAATTTGAGCAAATCTTTCTTGTACTTGAGGTCCAAGAAGACCAAAGGGTTAGGCTAGCTTCTTTAGAATTCTTAGACTATGCCATGCAATGGTGGCATAAAACTCTTATGGATATTGGGCTAAACAAGAGGCCGCCCGTGGTCTCTTGAGATGATTTAAAAGCATGTATGCGAGCTAGATTTGTTCCTCCACACTTTAAGAAAGACCTTTTCTTGAAGCTCCAAAGGCTTCACCAAGGCACGCTTAGTGTGGATGGTTATTTTAAAGAACTTGAAACGCTTTTAATCAAAGTTGCTATGCATGAAAGTGATGAAGCTAAAATGGCTAGATTTGTTAGTGGTCTTAGAAGGGATATCCAAGATGTTGTAGAACTTAATGAGTATACTTCTTTAGAAAATTTGGTTCACCTTGCCATCAAGGTAGAATCTCAACTTGCAAGGAAAAATTCTTTTAAAAATACTCATAATGATGGCTACTACAACAATTCTTGGAAGAACAAAAATAAATCCTTTTCAAAATATCCTTCTAAGGACTCTACTTTCAAACCTAGAGATTCCAAGCCTTCC
Organism: Phaseolus lunatus; assembly: GCA_013389735.1. Classification (NCBI taxonomy): domain Eukaryota; kingdom Viridiplantae; phylum Streptophyta; class Magnoliopsida; order Fabales; family Fabaceae; genus Phaseolus; species Phaseolus lunatus. The sequence continues at coordinate 41,301,872 of CM023864.1, read as the reverse complement.
ACTTCCACTCTTAAATCACCAACTAAATCTTCAAGTAAAAAATGCTTTAAATGCTTAGGCTATGGTCATATAGTGGCTAATTGTCCTTCAAAGAGAAATATGATGATGCATGATGGGGTGGTTATGAGTGAGCATAGTTCGGATTCCTCTAGATCTTCCACGCCTCCTAGGTCCCCAAGTGAGCATGAGAGTGAAAGTCCACTTGAAAACGACTTATTAGTAGTGAGACGAATGCTTAGCCAAGTTTTGAAACCCTTTGATGAAAGTCAAAGAGAAAATATTTTCCATACAAGATGTCTCATTAATAATAAGTTATGTTCTTTGATTGTGGATGGGGGAAGTTGCGCTAATGTGGCTAGCACAAGAGTAGTATATAAGCTTGGATTGTTTACTATCTCTCATGTAAAGCTCTACAAACTATAATGGTTAAGTGAGGTTGGGGAAATCATAGTTAACAAACAAGTCCTCATTACTTTTTCCATTGGTAAATACAAAGATGAGGTCTTGTGTGATGTTGTCCCAATGGAAGCAACGCATGTTCTTTTTAGGTAGGCCATGGCAATATGATAGAAAAGTTTTTCATGATGGCTTTAACAACAAAATTTCTTTTAACTTCCATGGGCATAAGGTCATACTTAAATCTCTCTCTCCAAAGGAAGTCCATGAGGATCAAATTAAAATGAAGCAAAAGAGATAGAATGAAAATGATAAAAAAAGTTCAAAGAGAAGCCTTCTCATGACAATGTTATATGTGCGGCTGAGGAATCCTGTCGTAGAATGCGACTATGTGTGTATTAAATTCATCGTTGCTCATTTTGCCAAGTAGGTTGGGACTCGTCCTCTTACTCCTGGGTTGGTTGGTGTTTGGATCTTTGGAAAATCCAAGTTTGCATCTCGTGTCGAATAGCGTGATCTCCTCATGTTGTTTCTCTTGGAGATTCTGAAGCTCAGTTAGGTGCAAAGCTTGCATTCTCTCCTTCTCTTTTCGTATTTCGATTATAGCATCTTGTACTGGGGTTACATTCTTTTGGATTGCAAAATCGACGACCTTATGCACAACGCCTTGGTTCCTCTACATGGCTTAGTTGATGTGAGCTTTAAGTGCTTCTAGGATGGAAGGGTTCATTGTGGACTCAGATGAGTTGGCTGCTATTTGACTTCTAGTGAATACCATGGGAAATGGTGACCCTGGGAAGTTTTTACTAGGGTCCCACAGTGGGCGTCAAATGTTCTTACTAGATTTGGTGTTGAGCCTTCTGAGATGTTGAATCCGAGTTGTTGGTAAAGACCGACTTTCTCCTTGAAGGATTGTCAAACTTTATCACCAATACCAAGTAGAAGTCCACCTGCAGAAGACTTTCCTACGCTCGAGTCAGAAAGAATATAATAATCTCTAATTAACAAGTGAATATCAAGTATTAAGTTAATGAGAAATACTCCCTATAATTATATTTATAGGCTTGAGAGAACCATGACGTGTACTAGTAATCACTTATGTTACAAGTAGTTGTATTGAGCTTTGCGGTCATATTAGTGTGGTTATAATTGCTTTAAAGTGATTACTAAGAAAATATATGATTAACTGTCGGTGGTTAATATCTATATTGTGAATAGATATTAAATGCTTTGCTTAATAAGATTAGATAATATATATATATATATATATATATATATATATATATATATATATATTGATTGTATTATATTTTTATTGAAAAGATAAACAATTGATATTTATTCTAAATAAATTTTTTTTATAAAAAGAATATCAAAATAAAAATTATGAAAAATTAAAAACTTAAATAAACTACGATATATTGACAATTCTTTTTTTTTTCTACACACACTCTAAAATTCCTAATACTATTATTTTAATTATTTTTCACATCATTTAATTACTAATTTATTCTTTATTATATATTATTTTTGTTAAAACTATCATATATGTATACAATTTTTTAACTTGAGTTGGTGCATAAACGTGACTGGCATGCATGCGAAGAGGTGAGAGATAAAAAAACAATTGTTAACAATGTTAATTTTTTAACATTTAAGATGATAGAATAAAAGGGGAGAAAAGAATGAGAATGAATCTTTCAAGAAGCAGAGAGATGAACCGATGAGCTATGTTACTGTAAAATTATAGTGGACTCAACATCTAGTGGAGACTTTGTGGTTGGAAGTCATTTGTCCCCTACCTTCCACATCCATCACTTATCTTAACATTCATCACTAAGACAATCTCTAAACAGATTTAATCTCCCAAATCACTCAAAGTCCTTTAAGACTGCTAAATTATTTTCTGTCATGAATTTTTCTCTCTGTCTGTTTTCTTCACATACAAGTTTTTACTCCCATTTATTAAACAATGAAAATTGTCACATAATAATAATTAGGAAGCAATTATGAATATCTGAGTATGTCATCAAAATCCTTGATCCCAACTTGAAATCCTTACTAAAATTAACCAAAGGTATTATGTATTTTTTTTAATAATGAATAATTTGTGGTTAAAAAAATATAATATATTATAAGAGAGTAATTAATTTCCCAAAAATAGTTAGATTTTGGTAATGGAGAGAAGTGATGCATCGGAGGAAAGGTATATATGCACCCATATATGTTACCTCTCCCCAGTTCACTTTCATGATAAGAAACAACTAAATCAAATACAACATGATTTTGAGACCTCACCATTCAAAAACAATAGAAAAGATGGTGTTGTCTACCACTTTATTATTTATATATGTTTGTTTTTTGTTGTTTGCTTTCTGGGTGCTGTTTGGTCCATCTCGGTACTTGGATTGTTATGCCAAGTTGGATGAACCATCATTATGATGGCTTCTGAATTTCATAGCTTCTGCTGTCATTTACACCTAAAATGTAGGGACCAAAATGGGATTGCCGAACTGCTGTCATCTTCTTCACAAAAGTATATCAGAATATTGTGCCACTACTTTTATTGTAAGAAAAAATAAATCATTGAGATGAATTCAGAAAATAGAAGTATAATATAAAACTAAAAAATTACTTTAAATATATTTTTAGATTTTTAAAGTTTCAATATACACCTTTATGTTCTGAAAAATATTTATTTTAATCATTTTTAAACAAAAACGATAAATAAAACCTTTATTTAATATTTAAAATAAAATAGAATAAATTTTAAAAATATAAAGTATCAAATTAAACATTTTAAAAATTATAATAGAATATTAAATTAAAATATAAAAATATAAAAGATTATAAAAAAAATTAATTAACAGTATCGTCTTATACGTTATCTCATCCTTTTCATAAGTAATCAATTGACAGATCACGCTCAACTAAAAAACCTATCTAAAACTAAAATCCCGTGCCAAGGATGAATTTGTAATATGCAAGATCCCCATAGTTATATTTTAGTAATGGAAGATTTTAAGGGGTTATATTTTATACAATAATTAATGTAATTGATTTACTTTAAGAGGTGTGATAGTAGAAATAATAATAGTAGTTGTTATTTTTTATTTCAATACAGTATTATATATTATTTCATTTTTCATCATGAAGATATTTTCTTTAGATAAATAATTATTTTATTTGTACATTTTGTTTTCAAAATAATTGCACTTGTGTATAATTTAATTTATTTATTAATATATTTTAATAATTTTCTAATAATATTTAAAAAAATCTTTAAAATAAAATTATATACTAGTATAATTTTAATGTATTTTGATAATTAGGGACTATTTATTAAAAAAATTATGAGATAAGTTTATGAATACTATATAAGAAATTGACATCTTGAATTTGATATACATTAGTAAATATTTTCTCTTTACCACTATCGTTTACATTCTTTTATGTTTTTTTAATAAGTTATATTTGTCTATAATAATTTAACACGAGTTTTATGAACAAAACTAATTTGAAAATTTAGCTAGTAGATAATATTAATAATTTTAAAATATTTGAAATAAAATTATATTATTAGTTTAGTTATAATTTATTTCTTACGCTGAATTTGTATTTGTCTAATTCTCACATTACATCATGTAATAAAATATTAGTTAGATCAATTTATAATACTAACTTTTTTAATTTAAACCACATAAAAAATTAAGAAAACAATTTAATAAATACTTAAAATAGTACAATAATTAATTATATCTAGAAAATAAATAATAATGGATAAAAATAATTTAAAAATAATAAGAAAATAATTTAAAACATAAGGGATAATAATGAAAAGAAAATTAAATAAGTTAATTGAAGTAATTTATATACTGACTTATAAAAGTTAATTAAGCTATTAGTTAATTTATTAATTTTACCAAACTCACTATATATATGACCTTTAATAATGAAAGTTATTCGGTAATTTTAGTAAAATAAACAAAAACCGGATGAAATGTGCAACAACATTTATTCTTGATTCTTTAAAGATTTTTAATTTTTTTTTTGTTTGTTTAAAATTTATTTCTACACTAAATTCTAAGTTTCAAAAACTATAGCAATAAATAAAAGTTAACTAAAGCCGTTAGAAAATATTATATATTTTTATAGAACTTAAAAGATGTCTAAGCCAATCATGAGTTGTTATTCCTTTTGCCTTATTGAATTACAGAGAAAAAAATGGGAACAGATAATGTTCTTCAACACACATAACAATCTTGCCCCATATAACAGCATGTGCACTATGACCCAGATCATACTAATACAGACGCAGTCGTTTTCTCAATCGATTGCTTTCAGACTATATGTTGCACACCACAGCTACAATCCTTTCTGCTGAGTCGCATTCCAACATTTTTACTACCTATATCATACACATATGTGGTAAGCAATTTAGCGCGCATGTTGTTTATAGGTTTTTTCACAACCTCTTACTTTCTCTATAAAAGTTACTGAAACCAAGACTCAAGAACTTAACCAAGTAAATAAAATGAAACATAATAACAACACTAGAGATAAAAACATTTTATGTGATTCATCATATACTACATTTTTTTATCCATACCTCCGGTTAATGCTTCAAATATGCGTGTTTTTAATTCTTCTATGTAAATGTATATTTCAAATATGAACAGTAAATAGTGAAAAAGAGTGTTTGAGGAAGTAGAATAAAGTCTACGTCTTTATGAGTATTATTTTATATGAAGAAAAGGGAATTGGGTATCTAAGAACAAGATGCAACACAATAATTGAGGACATAAAGAGTAACTTTGAGGAAGTAGTGCAGTAATGTTTAAAGGAGATTGAAGAACAGTAGCAGAACAAAGGCCTCATCATGTCAAGCAATGCATTAACTCTCTTTATCTTGTTGCTTAAAATCTCCTTGTTTCCATCCGCTTCTGCTTTGAACCAGGAAGGTCTCTCTCTACTTTCATGGCTCTCAACTTTCAATTCCTCTGATTCTGCTGCTGCATTTTCTTCATGGGATTCAACTCACCAAAGTCCGTGCAGATGGGTCTACGTAAAATGTTCCAAAGAAGGGTCTGTTTCAGAGATCATAATAGCATCCATTGATCTTCACACCACCTTCCCTACACAGCTCCTTTCTCTTGGCAACCTTACCACTCTAGTCATCTCAAATGCAAATCTTACCGGTGAGATTCCCAGTTCAGTGGGAAACTTGTCATCCCTGGTTACTTTGGACCTCAGCTTCAATTCTTTATCAGGAAGCATTCCAGCTGAAATAGGAAATTTATACAAGCTGCAGTGGCTGTATATGAATTCAAATTCCTTGCAAGGTGGAATTCCATCCCAAATTGGAAACTGTTCAAAGCTGAGGCAGCTGGAACTGTTTGATAACCAGCTCTCTGGGGTGATTCCAGGAGAAATAGGCCAGTTGAGGAATCTTGAAACGCTTCGGGCAGGTGGAAACCCAGGTATCCATGGTGAAATTCCAATGCAGATATCAAACTGCAAGGCTCTAGTTTATTTAGGCCTTGCTGATACTGGGATATCAGGGGAGATTCCACCAACTATAGGAGAACTAAAAAGTCTCAAGACACTTCAAATCTACACTGCACAGCTTAGAGGTCACATTCCACCAGAAATTCAAAACTGCTCAGCCTTGGAGGAGTTGTTTCTCTATGAAAACCAACTTTCTGGAAATATTCCTTCCGAATTGGGTTCCATTAAGAGCCTCAGGAAGGTACTTTTGTGGCAGAATAATTTCACTGGGAAAATTCCAGAAAGTCTGGGGAACTGTACAAGCCTGAGAGTTATAGATTTTTCTATGAACTCTTTGGTTGGAGAACTTCCTGTGACTCTCAGTAGTCTACTCTTGTTGGAGGAGCTTCTTCTGTCTAATAATAATATTTTTGGAGAGATACCTTCCTATATCGGGAACTTCTCCAGTTTGAAGCAACTCGAATTGGATAATAACAGATTCACTGGGGAGATTCCACCTCTCTTGGGGCAGCTGAAGGAACTCACCTTGTTCTATGCCTGGCAAAATCAGCTCCATGGAAGCATACCAGCAGAACTCTCCAACTGTGAGAAACTTCAAGCACTTGATCTTTCACATAATTTCCTTACTGGGTCCATTCCAAGTTCACTATTTCATCTAGAGAACTTAACTCAGTTGTTGTTGTTATCAAATAGACTTTCAGGTCAAATTCCTCCAGATATTGGCAGTTGCACAAGCTTGATCAGGCTAAGGCTGGGATCAAACAACTTCACAGGTCAAATTCCACCAGAAATTGGCTTTTTGAGAAGTTTGAGCTTTCTTGAATTATCGGATAATGTACTCAGTGGAGATATACCCTTTGAGATAGGTAACTGTGCTAAGCTAGAGATGCTCGACTTACACTGCAATAAATTGCTAGGAGCAATTCCTTCCTCATTAGAATTCTTAGTTGGTCTTAATGTCTTGGATCTTTCTGCAAACAGAATAACTGGCCGCATCCCTGAAAATTTAGGCAAGTTAGCATCTCTAAATAAGTTGATACTCAGTGGAAACCAAATCACAGGTTTGATCCCTCAGTCACTGGGCTTTCGTAATGGTTTGCAGTTGCTTGACCTAAGCAACAATAGGATCAGTGGTTCCATTCCTGATGAGATTGGTCATTTGCAAGAATTAGACATCCTCTTGAACTTAAGCTGGAATTGTTTAACAGGCCCCATCCCAGAGACCTTCTCAAATCTCTCAAGACTTTCCAACTTGGACCTCTCCCACAACAAGCTCACAGGGAGTCTTAGAGTACTGGGTAGTCTTGACAATCTGGTTTCTCTTAATGTCTCCTACAACAGTTTTTCTGGTTCTCTTCCTGATACAAAGTTCTTCAGGGATCTTCCCCCTGCTGCATTTGCTGGCAACCCTGACCTATGTATTACCGAGTGTCAAATAAGTAGACATCACCAAGGAATCAAGTCAATAAGAAACATTATCTTATATACTTTCCTTGGTGTTATTATCACTTCTGGGTTTGTTACTTTTGGAGTAATCTTGGCAATGAAAATTCATGGGGGTAGTAACTTTGACGGTGAAATGCAATGGGCTTTTACTCCTTTTCAAAAGCTCAACTTCTCCATCAATGACATCATCCCAAAGTTATCAGATTCAAACATTGTAGGAAAGGGTTGCTCAGGAGTCGTTTACCGTGTGGAGACTGCAACAAACCAGGTTGTTGCAGTGAAGAAGCTGTGGCCACCAAAGAATGATGAGCCACCGGAGAGAGACCTCTTTACTGCTGAAGTTCACACCCTTGGATCAATAAGGCACAAAAATATAGTGAGACTTTTAGGATGCTACAACAATGGAAGAACTAGATTGCTCTTATTCGATTACATATGCAATGGGAGTTTGTCTGGATTGCTCCATGAAAATAGTTTGTTCTTGGACTGGGATGCAAGATATAAAATCATTCTAGGAGCTGCTCATGGATTAGAATATCTTCATCATGATTGTATCCCTCCAATTATTCATAGAGACATTAAGGCTAACAACATCTTGATAGGTCCACAATTTGAAGCTTTTCTTGCAGATTTTGGCCTTGCAAAACTTGTTGGTTCCTCTGATAATTCCGGAGCCTCTGCTATAGTTGCAGGTTCTTATGGATACATAGCTCCTGGTGAGTAAATACCTTGATGCTCTCATACTTAGTTCATTTTGGTAATGTCCATTTAGCCTCACATTCTAATCTCATTAAAGAAATGTGTCAAAATAGACATACAGAAAATCAATCTGTTCAGACTTAACTCAGTTTTTTTATTACTTAATTTTCTTCTAAGAACTTAATGAAATCTCATTTTAAAACTTACCACTTTCAGAATCTTATCTTCTCTGTTCATTTCTATCGTTATCCTTTTATCATTTAAGAAAAATATTATTCTGTACTACAAAGTAATACACTCAACTGCCTTGGTTTTACTATAAAGTCACTTTCATAGCACAGATTGGATTTTCAGTGTCACATGTTTCATTGCTTAGTTGTGTTATTCTGAAATTACTAAGAATTTTTCTCCTAATTGTGACTGTTGACTAATCATACATTATCTGACTGACAGAATATGGATACAGTTTAAGGATCACTGAGAAGAGTGATGTGTATAGCTTTGGTGTAGTTATCATTGAGGTCTTAACGGGGATGGAGCCAATAGATAGAAGGATTCCAGAAGGTTCCCACATTGTCCCTTGGGTTATGAGAGAAATCAGAGAGAAGAGAAGAGAATTTGAATCAATTCTGGACCAGAAACTGGCACTGCAGTCTGGAACACAAATTCCTGAGATGCTTCAAGTGCTAGGGGTGGCTCTCCTCTGTGTTAATCCATCCCCTGATGAAAGACCTACAATGAAAGATGTAACAGCAATGCTCAAGGAAATCAGACATGAAAATGTGAATTTTGATTTTGAGAAGTCAAATCTTCTACAAAAAGGTGTTATTAACAATCCAAAAGCTTCAATTCAATGTCCAAGCTTCTCCAGATCTTGTAAACCTCTAACTGAATCACCATCTTCTTCAGTGTCGCCAAATTAAGCACTAGATTAGTTTCATTTCTATTATTCTTTGCTTAATTTTGTACATTAATAGTTATATGTGATGGCAATTCCAAATTGTAATTCATTTTCTACCGTCTTCTAAGTTACAACCCCTCACATAGGTTAACCATGTTCTGGAATCTATGAAGTTCGGACACTCCCTTTTAAATAGCGTGTCTGTGTCGGACATACGTTTCAGATACGACACTTATATGATACTTGTAGGATACATATCGATGAAGTGTCCAATTCAAAAATTATTTCTTGGATTTCTGACTATTCTAGCACGATTCTAACACAATTTTAAAAAGGAGAAATATATTAATTTTCTAAAAACTTAAATATATTGTATAAATTTTTATTATAATTATAAAAATAAGGAACAAATCATTTTGAATCAGTCATGAAAAACATTTTTCTGCTCAAAAAAAAACTAAACATACTTGTGGACATAAATTTTTACTGTCAATTTATATAATTCATAATTATATAATATATAAATCTGTGTCCTCGTATCCAATATTTTTAAAATTATACGTATCTCCGTGTCCGTATCCATGTCGTATCAGTGTCCGTATTACATAACCTGAAATTCAGAACGCAAATAAATAGAACCTAAACAAAATTAAACGCAATATAATTAAGAAAAAGGTTAAATGAAAAAACAAATTAATTTTTTATTAAATTAACAACTGTCAACCATTAAATTGATTGTAGATCGATTAATATAATACTAATTAAGGTGAAATTGATAAAATGAATAACTCATTGATTTAGGATTAAGGTTTAGTAAAATAGCTTTTCTAAATCCTAAAAATTATTAGATTCAAATTTCATCAATTGGAATACTTATTCAATAGTGGAATGTGAAATTATTGAAAAGAATTAATCTTTGAACTTTCAAACTTCCATAGCGAACTCCATGAGCAATACATGATGTGAACGGTCAATATTCTCATAAAATGGAGTTAGAATCTATGAGACTGAAGGTGAATTATATAATAGCTTAATCCATGTTCATGTTTTCAACCAAAAATTTATATGCGACGCTACATTCATTTTCGTAATGGTTCCATAAATAAGGAATAAACCTATTTGTTTGATGGATAACTTTAAATTCAGACCGCTAGCAGACCAACTTCATGTATTAGATGATAGAAACAAGTCTCTTAAAAATCTTCTTCACAGTTACTTTAACATGTTTATGTTTTTGTCAAGATCGTGTCTTCCTCAAATTTACATATTAAACAATATTTAACATTCACACTTTATTCGTTTCATAATATATATATTATATATATTATATATATTATATATATTATATATATTATATATATTATATATATTATATATATTATATATATTATATATATTATATATATTATATATATTATATATATTATATATATTATATATATTATATATATTATATATATATTTCATAATATATATACACACACGACGTATATGTATGTAGCTTATAAAATTTAATGTTTTCATTATAATTTAATAAATTTGTTCCACTCGTATAGTATAGAATGGATTAACATGAATTGTGGTTGTCAAAACAATAAAAATAATAGTAATTAACTTTGCAATATATATTCATGGTTTCATCTAGTAGTGTTAGCAAAGATGATCGTTGTCCTTAGAATGACACTATATTATTTTGGACATCTATCTTCCACTATAATATTGAAAATGTAGCATTTATCATTGGGATAAATTGTCTAACAAACGGGGAAGTCATGTATACACAATCAAAACCTCTATCATTTTTTATAAAAAGAAAACAATAGACATGAAAAACAAAGGAGGGAAAACAATTATCAAATAATAATTTGTATGGCATAGATGGTACAATTATATGACATGGATGGTGCAATTATACACATACATTCAGAGTCACTATTTGATTCAGGTGTATCAATTCAAATAATCCTTATCCTGGCTACTTCATAACTCATATTTTGAACTCACATTTATAATCTTATTGCATATTCTAAATACTTATTCTTTCTTTATTTCTTACATTTAATATTTTTTTTTACATTATATAGGATTTTTTCTAAATATTAGTCATATTCTATACATTTTTAACTGTATTTCTATATATTTTTAATTGTACTTTTGTATTCTTTTTTTCTACACTAACAATAACCTATTATTTTTATCATATTTTTTTTTTGAGATATTTTTTGTTGATTCCTTTTTCATTAGATTCCTTACTACTAGAGCTTTAGTTCGAACACTTGGAAAGTGACGTTTGAAGTTCAAAATTGTTTTATACAACTCATAGACAATCAATGTAGAAAGTGTGTAGGTACAATTGGCTCCAGAAGAGAGGCTTTGAATAGAGCCTTAAACTCTTTTTGTAGTGAATGAAATAAGTAGATTGTCTAGTAGATCGTTTAACATATCTAATTGATTGTCTAGTAGAAACGTTCTTGTACAACCATCTAACAGATAATCTTTTAGTAAGAATTAAAGTATAGGCAACAACAAGAGTGGGCGAGAGATCAATAGAAGAATTTATCCTGGTTCACTTTGGACTACGTCTAATCCCTTGAAGAATTGCTTAAGAGCTTCCATCAACTAATTGGTTATAACAAGTATTCTGACCTCTCTAGGTTACAACGAGTATTAACACATCTGCAGGTTACACCTTCTTAACCTCCCCCTGAGATTAAGAACTCTCAAAAGAAAAAAAGAACACTCCCAGAGAGCACAAAGAAAGCTCACATGGGTATAAGTTCATAGAGTGAAGAATTATAATGGTTTTGCATATAACCTAGAAAACTAAATGCTCTAAAGACTATAGTATACGCTCATTACAACTCTCAGTATTTCAGCAAGATAACAATATATCCTTTTTGTTGCTTGGCTTGCGTTGCTTTTGTTTTCCACGTTCATTGCACTTTCACATAGGATACTTTCTTCATCCTTTCTTCTTTTTTCTTAATTCCTTCTTGTTTAATTTCTTGCTTCCTTTATTTTTCCAAGTCTCCATGATACCTAGGTGATTGCTCTTTGTTTGTAGTTGATCTTCCTTTGATCACTAGGACGCCTTGCATACATCACATTTAGGGAAAATTTGTTTTGAAGTTTCTTTTGAGGAAACACTTTGTTAAGATTATCCGAGGTAAGTTCTAGTTAAGGGAAGACTTGGTATTTAAGCAGTCCTAGTGACTAACCTCTCTTTCCTGGGAGTGAACTTGGAGACATTTGACTTGTTGACCTTGATTGAAACATCACCAAGTCTAAAACCTATTTGTGGAAACATTTTATCACTCATTTGAAATAAAAAGAAAATTATGAAAAAATATTTATTTTTAATTTCAAAATGAGTGATTATTTACATGCATCAAGTGTACAAGGAAGTAATAGGGAACAAGAAGATGCCTATGGGTGGAGAGAGAGAATAGAATTTTGAGAGAAGATAAAGATAGAAAATGGGATGAGATAAAAGAAATGTTTGGCAAAATGGTTCTTAACCAAAATAAGGACAAAAGGTTTGAAGAAGAAAGACCTATTCATAGAAGAAAGATTTATAACTCCCATTATCAAAGAAAGGAAGGGGTGTGTTTTGAGCCTAGAAGTTTATATTATTCTATAGAGCCTGAAGTATACATTCCCTACTTTGATGGAAACAAAAATGTTGAAGATTATTTAGAATGGGAGATAAAGCTTGATCAAACTTTTAAGAAATTTAAAGTGGATGAATATACTGGATTTTTCTTGGCTACCCTATGTTTTAAAGAATACGCTAGGTATTGGTGGCAACAAAGGCAACTTGATGATAAAATTGGTACAACTTCAAAAGTAGAGTATTGGAGTGATTTAAAGGCGTGTATGAGAATAAAATTTGTTCCGTCTTCATATGATAGAAAAAGAAAGCTTAGAGAAGAAATGAAAGAGGTTGTTAAAATAGGAAGAAAATTTGTAGACGGAGAAAAAGAGTTTAAAGAAAAATTACAAGCTCTTGTTAGAAAGAAAGAAGAGAAAGAAAAAAGAGAAAGAGAGGAGAACGAAAGGAAAGATAGCGAAGAGAAAGAAAAGAGAGAAAAAGTGATGATAGAAAAAGGAAAGAATAGAAAAGTCTTTGTCTAGAGTTGAACCAAATATTGATAACATTTTTCCTTCTATAAACAAACCTTGTGAGGAAGTTCTTAAAGAAATTTCTGTGTCTGGAACTGAACAAGATTGTTCCTCCACAGAAAAGACAAATGAAGGTTTGATTGAAAAAGAAGAAGAGGAAACCCACAAAGAAGAAGAGTTTCTTATGACACCCCCTACAAGCATAGTTGAGAAAGAATCCTTAAAAAGGGATTGCAACACTTTGAGTTCTTTTTTTCAATAATATAATGCTCATTCTTCTTCACAGAAATCTCAAAAACAACACTTTGTGATGTTGTTGCCTAGCTTGGACAATAAACAACACAAAGTGAACAAAAATATTTTTGAAAAAGGTCCTATGTTTTTCTTTCAAAAAATTTTATAAAAATAAAGGATCTTAATTCTATTTTCTTTTCTTTTAATTTTCTTTTAATAAAGAAAATTTTCTCATATTTGTTTGATGTCTATTGTAGATTGACATTTGATCCAGGAGGAAAATAACAAATAAACAAAGGCTGTTGTCATTAAACATCATTTAAGATCTAAGGATAGATCATTTTCAAGAGAGAGGATCTGATGGAGGACCATCTGGAAGGACACATATTGGGCTTTTAACTAGAGCCATGGCTAGAAGAATGGAAGAAGAAGAAGAAGAAAGAGTTCAGTAAACTTTATTTTTATGCATAATTAATTTTTAACTTTTTCTTCCAAATTTCCTAGTCTTATAAATTTGTACAAAGTAGTATAGACTTTATTTTGGGCTTGTATTTCGGCCATTATCTTAGGCCATGTTTTAGGCCAATTTTGTCAATTAGAGTAGGGTGTAAATAGAAAAAGAAAAAGTCTATCTAGAGTTACAATTGGGCCTCCTTGGACCCAATACAACTCTAGACCATCTGAAGAGTTTTTTTAGGGTTAAAGCTTGCACCTTGGCTACCCATAGTACTATAAATACAAGTGTTAGCCCCCTTGTAAATCAAATTTGAATTGATAAAGAAAAGCTTCCCAAGTTGCTAGCTCTTTGTCTTCAAACTCTCACTCTCAAGTTTGCATTTCTAATAGTGTTTTGCTTGAATCTTCTTAGGAGTTGGCCTAACCTCTCTTAAGCTTCATTATCATTCTTCATACACCAATACTTCACAGTTTCTTTCACCCATTTTAGCCATCCAATCCCACCAAATTCCGCACCCAAATACAAAACAAAAGATTCATAGCAATGCAAGCTAGGATTGGATCACTTGGTCTTTTAAAACCATTTTTCTTTTAAGAGGACACTCATAAGAAATGTGCTCTCTTTCAAGACACTTGAAACACTGTAGACCTATTTTCTTAAGAGGTTTCTCTATATTTATGTATTTTTTTCATTTTCTCTTTGTTTTCTCTCTCTCTCTTGCTCTTTATTTTTTTTCTCTTTCTCTTTGTTTTTCCTATCCTTATGACATGATTCTTCAAACCTAGATGTGGAATTGGAGGGGTATCCCTCCCTCTTAAGTTCATGATTAGGTTGTGTAAGAGTAGAGTATTCACTCCTACGAGCATATTTTCTTTTTCATTGTTGTTTTACCCTTACACAAAGTTGAACTATTTCATTTAGATCATTATATAGTAATAGCTCAACTTCATCCCTAATCTCTTGGTTGAGACCGCTTTGGAACCTAGCTATTATGATTCTAGGTTCTTCTATAATCCCCACCCTCATCATGAGTAACTCTATTTTTTGTTTATACTCTTCGATACTCATGTTTCTTTGTTGGAGTCTATAAAGTTTGTCCATTAACTCTCTACATAGTAAGAGGGCATGTGTTGTTTTCTTAGAACAACCCTAAGTTCATTCCAATAACATATATAGGGACTATGATGAATCCTAAGGTCTCTCACTAATGATGTTCACCAATACATAATGTTTCATTGGAAACTCAAAGTCGCTAAGAACACCCTTTTTTTCATAATCCACTTGGTAATACTGAAAGATTTGTTCTACCTTCATCTCACAATTTAGATACTCTTCTACTTTTCTCTGCCATAGAATGTAGAAAGATCTACCTTAGGTTCTTAGGGAAAGATGTTTTTAGGTCTGTGATGCCTAGCGGGTGGTTGATAATAGACATCATTATGGTGACTACTAAACACCCCTTCACTTTGGGAACAGGTCATCATGATAATTCCTTCTTCTACTTGACCTTCTCTAAGTTTTCTCTTAGGTTTTCTTGGTTTTGCATTAATTGATAAAAACATATGTTCTTAAGCATTTATATGTCTCTTTTTGTGTTTTTAAGTTCATTTCCTAAAATTTCTTCCTCATGGTGGTCCTTAAAACTACCATGCACACTAGAATGATGCATTTGGGAATGATCACTAATGAACATATATTTATTTACACTCAATAGCTTTAATCATGGATTATAGTACTATAATAATAAATAAATCCATTATTTTAATTAATATTTACATAATTGGGTTTATTTGGGCCTTAACTATTATTTTTGTTAATTTTGTGTTTTTAGAGTAAATGCTATAAAGGAAGCGTCTACCTTTGTGAATGGGTTAAATATGCAAAATTCCAAGTTGCTTCTTGAATCAAAACAGAAAAAAAAAATTCTTAGGAGAAAAAAGAGAAAATAAAATCTACAATATCTCAGAAACAGAATTGGAAGCAAATATACAGCAAAATACAAGAATTCTAAAAAGTTGGAAACTTGGAAACTGTTAACAAAATCTAAACTATAATATTTTCCCAAGATCTTTGGAGCAGAAAAGCCTATAAAAAGACACAAGCCTCAAGGAGAAAGGGAGGAACTTCATAGGGTTTTCTTAGTTACTTTTCTTCTTTGTAATTCTTTTATTTTGTCTCCGCATGAAAGGCTAAACCTTTTTGGTTGATTATTTTGTAATTCCCCACTAAGTTCTAAGTTTTTGTTCAATAAAAGTTTCGATTTTTAATTCTCTATAGCAGTTGTTTTAATATTCTAATCTCCTGGAAAACTGGTTTTGGTGAGTTGTTGTACTTGAACGCATGATTGAGAGTCTTCCTTATCTTAAACTTTGGTTTTTTAGTTAGTTTGCACTGTTTTAATTAATTTCTTGGGCGCATGATTCAAGGGAGAGGAGATAAGCATTCTCATAGGGTATACGCATGGAACAAAGTGGGTATTTGATTAAACCAGTAGATGCATGCTTTACTGGTGAGTTTTAGTTGAATAAGTTCTAAGTTTTTGTTCAATAAAAGTTTTGATTTTTAATTCTCTATAGCAATTGTTTTAATATTCTAATCTCCTGGAAAACTGGTTTTGGTGAGTTGTTGTACTTGAACGCATGATTGAGAGTCTTCCTTATCTTAAACTTTGGTTTTTTAGTTAGTTTGCACTGTTCTAATTAATTTCTTGGGCGCATGATTCAAGGGAGAGGAGATAAGCATTCCCATAGGGTATACGCATGGAACAAAGTGGGTATTTGATTAAACCAGTAGATGCATGCTTTACTGGTGAGTTTTAGTTGAATAAGTTCTAAGTTTTTGTTCAATAAAAGTTTTGATTTTTAATTCTCTATAGCAGTTGTTTTAATATTCTAATCTCCTGGAAAACTGGTTTTGGTGAGTTGTTGTACTTGAACGCATGATTGAGAGTCTTCCTTATCTTAAACTTTGGTTTTTTAGTTAGTTTGCACTGTTCTAATTAATTTCTTGGGCGCATGATTCAAGGGAGAGGAGATAAGCATTCCCATAGGGTATACGCATGGAACAAAGTGGGTATTTGATTAAACCAGTAAATGCATGCTTTACTGGTGAGTTTTAGTTGAATAAGATTGGTGCATGTTTAACCTAATTTAGCTCTGTTGGAGGATTGATGAAAGGATTAATCTTTAGAGAACCTATGAAGAATTCAATGATGGAAGAACTTGGGGATCAACCACTCTTTATTTGCTATTATTCTCTATTATATTTTTTGCACAACTATCTCAACCCCATTTTTATTATTATTGTTATTGCTAACTTTTATTGTTTGCAGATAGATTCTAAACACTGATTTACTGATTTTACTATTGGATTTGTTGGGAGAAGACTTGGGTTCATCTGGTCACAATTATACTATCATCTTTCTAGTGTTAGACAAGTCTACACTAGAGTCATATTAATTTGATAGCAAAACGACAACTATCAATTACTATTTTTTTATCTAAGAAAATTATTTCACAAAGTTTTCAAAAGATATTCACAAAAATGAGTGATAAAGGCTTTCACAAGAGTTTAATGCACCAGATAAGCTCCAAGGAAAGAGAGGTAGGTCACCAATGCACTCACTTAAATATCAAGTCTTTCATAGCTAGAATTTTTCTAGACATGCACTTTCACAATTTTTTTGTGAAAAACTTCAAAGTAAAATTTTTTCTTGATATTGCATGCACGCACCCCTAAAGACCAAAGGAGGGTGACTAATTTTTTTTGGATAAATGGAATCCTAATTTTCCTTGGAGACTAAGTACTAAAGAAAAACACTTAAAACTAGAAACGAGTTCCTAAGGTAGAAGTCCAAGTGACATTATTAGCTCTTTGAAACACTTCCACAAGTCTAAGTGCTTTTATTACAATGTTTTAACTTGGTAGATGGGATTGTACCAAATAAATATTCCCAAGACACCCAATAAATGAAAGAAAACTTAAAACCAAAAAATTACAACAAAGTTCCATGACAAAACAAGTTACAACATGAAGGCACGATTTAAATACTATTAGTGACAAATTGAAGTGTTTGTAATGGAATTTCCCATACTAATCTGTTTTGATGCTTTGTTTTCTTTTCTTTATGAGTTTTTGGTTCATCTCTTAATTGTGCTTTCCTATTAAATATTTTCACTCTTCAATAGGTCATTTCTTGCCTCTTAAAGTCATAACAAAAGTAGCTTCAATTATTCTTCTCCGACATCTAAACACTACTTTAAGAGGAGGTGAGTTCTCAAAAAAAAATAGCTAAACACTTTGACTTAAGAGTAAGAAATTAACATCAAGAAAAGCTCAATTAGTAATGGACAACTTTCAAATGAAAGAATATAGATGACAAAACTCAAAGAATTCAAGGAAAAGACAAACAAAAATTAAGGCAAGTTTAGAAGGAAGACACTAAAAAAGGAACCTAGTGAATAGTCACAAGTACTTAAAACAAAAATTATGAAACAAGTTGAATCAAGAACATGTAAACAATACAGCTGCAATTTCAATTGGAATTGAAAAGAAAAATTCACTCAAAGATGCCTCACACACAATTCAAGTCATGTAATCAACTAGAAAAGAAAACTAATTCATCTAAGAGTGTAGAATGTACTTTGAGTTGTTCTATTCTTTTGGTTTTTCTATGAGTATGGTTCAGCCTATGTTCTTTTTCTTTGTTCTCAAATTTATCTTTCTATTTTTATATTATAAGGCCATGTATTCATTTTTCTCCACTCAATTTCGCAAACAACTAATAACTTAGGCTCAATTTCAACTCTAAATGGACTAGCAAGTGTATAGCATGCTCAATACAAGTGATTCAACTTAAAAATCAAGGAATGAGACTAATAACCTTATAGTCTGCACTTGCATTTATAAGACAAATTTTTAGAACTTTGTTCCTAAACTAAAAGCAAAAGAAAATTCAAATCAAGAATAAGAATAAAACAAAGCACACAATTTGATTTTCATGTTGTAGACTTAGGAAAATTGTGCAAAATTTTTAGTACAACTTCTAAGAGAATTGTGAACAAGTAAATGAACTAAACTATACTCTAAGCAACTTCAAACGATTTAGAACATTAAATCTATGTAAAGCATTGAAAAACGAAATCAAACTATGACCAAAGTAACTAGCAAAACATGCCATAGAGTTCCCAAGACACACGCAATTGATTCAAGAAAATTGGAAACATATAAGGAAAGTAAACTAACTTAACCACAAAGGAATTATGAACAAGACAAGAAAGAAAGAAATGAGGACTTATCTCTTGAAGACCTCCAACCTAGCTTTGGTGCCAACTAATGAAAAAAACACCCTTCTCCCTAGGCAGCGGAAATGAAATTATTAAAAGCTTTTATGTTTTTTTAGGAACTTAGATTTTCCTCTCTTAAGGAAGGTTCCTTAAAGAAAATAAAAAGAAAATCACTCTCATTTAAAACCTTAAGAGAACAAAAAGACAAGCATTTAGCAAATCAATTCTCATTCAATCAAAATGTGAGTTTTGTAAGAGGCAAGGGGCTTTATATATAGATGCCTAGCTCCCTTGCACTCTTTGCTACAAAACATGTGGGACAAAATCCAAAACCAAGCTGCATAAATAAGCAAACTTAGAGAACCCATGCTTTCCATGCAGCTAGTGCATATTTTGCCTAAGATGGCTCTATTTTTCATGAAGTAGGACTCTTAAGTGCTCTCCTTTGTGTGCAGCTAGTCCTTAACCTATTTTGAATAAGTTTAGACTTCTATAAGTCCCAAATGAGGACCCAATTAGATTCCAATTAAGGCCCAAGTGTGTCTCTACAAAATATAGGAAAATAAATACCTATATAGAGAAAATATACCACTATACAATTTTTACAAGGCTAAGAAGAATGAAGAAAATTCTATTATTTATACTCTTCAATTGCAAAGTCATCCTCCATGAGGCTTCGTCTTCTCCTTTCCTCCTATCCAAAGGTGTGGAGACTGAATGGTTTTCATAAGGTTCCTACTGTTAGGAAAGATGGCTTTAAACTAGAGGGGGGTGAATTGTTTAAAGAGGTTTTCGCAAACTTTTACAAGCTAGAATGAATTTATTTCAGAAACCAATTGATTAAGCAATTCAGTTAGCCAAAACAGCAAGCAAAACAGCACTGCCAGGAAAACAATTGGTTGTTTCTGCGAAACAATCGGTTGTTTATATCAGCAAACAACAAACAAACTGAATTTAAAGAGTTAGGGATAGAGAGATTGTACACAGTTGTTTATACTGGTTCACTCCAACCCAGAGCTACATCCAGTCTTCTCAGAACCCTGAGGAAATCCACTCAGCAATCACACCTTGATCACTTACACAACAACCAAGAGAATGACCTTGAAAACCTCAAGACACACACTCTCCTTGGCCAACACTAAGATTGCTGATCTTGAACATCTCAAGAACACACAGCCAATCTCAGCAACAATACACAGAAGAAACGTTTCAGCAGTTTACACAGATTACACTTGTTATAGATGAAGATCTAAAATCAATACAAGTAGAATCCTATTCCAACACCTTGATCAATCTCTTTAGCTCTTAAGCAATCTCAGCACTTTTTGAAAACTCTCTTAGAAAAACTTTGTCAAAAGCATTCACTTATTTAAAAGAGATTTTCTGAATTTATATAAAGAAGTTTGTTATCAAATCTTAACAAACCCATAATTGCTTTCAAAAAGATTGGTCAAAGCATTTAATGACTGGAGCGTATTCAGTTTCAAATCATTTAAAGCTCAGTCAAAGAAAACAGTTTTTCTGTTCTGGTTCCAAAACAAACAATCGATTGTTTCCTCGAATCAATCGGTTGTTTTGTTACTTAACAGATCTCACTATTTGAAAACAGTTTTCAAACTTTCTCAAAAAACCTAAGTGTAAACAATTGGTTGTTTCGATAGAACAATCGGTTGTTTCAACTTAGTTTGAAAAACACTTTACTTTGTTTAAAGATTGAGATGCTAAGTGCTTTGAGATTTAATCTAAGGGTGGATTACAACATTAAACTACCCCAAAACAAAATAATAAACCAGCACAGCAGCATCAAGCAAACTAGAGGCTTCATCATCCTTCAAAGGATTTGGATTCTTCAAAACCTTGAACACCACTTGGTTCAACAATCTCCCCGTATTTGATGAAGACAAATCCCTGATGCTTGTGTTGTTCTGATTAAATCTGAAGCAGTTCCTGCAATTGAACTTTGAGCAAACATTGAACTTTTGATATTTTGTTAGCATACATATAAACAAGTTAAAGCTTAAACAATTAATATCAGAAACAACATACAAAAAAAACTCAAACAGTTTTTAACAACTAAAGACAATCTTAAAACCTGAAACAAGCATAAACAAGCATAAATCTCCCCCTATTTGTCTTCACAAATAGACAAATATAAGAGATAAAACCAGATATTGTTCATATTACATCAGAATTAAAACAGCAACAGCAGAAGGAAAGAAAATAAAACCAAACACCAACAGCTACCAAAAACAATCGATTGTTTCGATGATCCAATCGGTTGTTTTTCCTTCATTCTTCTTTATCTCCAAACTGAAGATCAAAGATTTGATTCTGGACAGCTTCAATCTGTTCATCCAGACTCATAAACCTTGCATTCATGTTGTCAAACCTGGTGTCAAACCTTTGGAAATTGCTAACACATAGATCATGAAGGTTTCTTTGATTTTCAGCAAAGCTATCCAGCCTATTCACCATGAATCTTTCAAAAGGAGACATGGTTTGAATCCTTTCTTCTTGATGTTCATCAGCAGCACTGGGTCCAGCATCTTGAAACCTCCTGTTAGATCTTCATGTTCAACATCCATATCAACAGTTTCTTCTTAAGCAGCACCACTAGATGAGGCACCATGATCACCATCCTTGCTTACCCATTTTCCACCTATCTTTGTAAATCCCATCTTGCTGAGTGATCCATTGTTCAACTCTTGAGTTGACTTGACCAGCTCAGAAGTTTCATCCTCAAGATTAACTTCAAAATAGAGTAGAAATTTAGATATCAAAACAGCATAGGGATAGTGATAATCACCCAACCTCATGGCTTTTTGCATGTGCTCGTTGATTATGTGAATCCAATTGAGCTTGATTTTCTTGGTGATGCAGAAGATGTAAACCAGATCTTCTTCAGTTAAAACAGAATGGTTACTCCCCCTTGGAGTTAGAATCCATGCCACAATGAGAGCAAGTAACCTCTCATCAAGTTTCAACCATCCAACTGAGCATGCACTCACTTGAGATTGATTCTTCTTCAAGCAGCTTCTGTAGAACTGGATTTTGTTAAAATCCTCCACCACACCAAGATTTCCTTTGCTGATTCGTAGACCAGAGTATTTGAGTCCAGCAACAGCAGCCCAAACTTCATGGGTTATCTCCATGTCCACACCTTTCACATGAGAAACTAGATTGTTTCCCTCAAACTTCAAATTAGTGTAGAAGATCCTCACCAAATCTGGATATATGTTTCCCTTCATCTCCAGGAACCTTCTGAGAAATTGATCCTTGAGTAGCTTTCTCACATTGTCTAGCTTTTGACTTTTCAGCCAATCAAAGCTCACAACCTTGGGGTTGTTTATCTTCTTGAGACTTGTCTCATACCTATATTTTTCAATGAGATCCTTATCTCCAGAAAACCATCCTTCCAACCTTCCTCCAGAACTTACAGCCCTGGTTTTGATTCTTTTGGAAGTGGGAGGAGTTGATTCCATGGCAGCAAAGATGAGAAAACAGAGGATAGCACTTCTTCACAGATTTTCTCAAGAGATGGTGCAAGAGATATTGCAAGAGTTGTTGCAATTGGTTGTTCATCTGCACCTGATTTTATAGTCATACGAAAATCAATTTGAGTTTGATTTCATTTAATGGGTTCCTGATTTTCAAAGAGAGAAAGTTGTTCTACACAGTAAATGACAGAATAAAAACTGAAAAACACATGGTCTTCACATGTGATCTTTGACTAGTCATAAAGGCTCTTGAATTTCCAAGATTTTGGAATATTTTCCTTTATGAATGTTGTAACCACTTTCTGAGTACGTTCAGCTTTCAATGCAGATACTTTGACCAAGATTCTCCCTTTGAAATTGACCTGCAACGGATAAAAGAGGAGTTCAAAATTAAATCAATTTCTTCACAGTGCTGTCAGACCCGAAACAATCGGTTGTTTCAAAGAACCAATCGGTTGTTTTTCTGCAGCAGTTACAAAAACTTGATTTTTGAAGATTTTAGCCATTAACAGAAACAGATTAAAGCAGAAGACATTGATTAAAAGAGAATTAATCACAAGAAAGAACTTTGAAACAAATATTAAGAACAATTAAAAGGAAAGTCTTATCCTTGTGTTGTTTCTTCAATGATCCAAATGCTTGTTGATCAAGAAAACTTTTCTTCACTGTTTTGATCTTTTGCACAGCATTGATTCAGCTTCAATGATTTCCTTTTTCTGCAACAGCTTGATCAGATGACTCTTTTCTTCTTTTTCTCTTAATTTTTCCTGCATAAACAATTTCAAGTAGCAAGATTTGGTCCCCTTACAAATTTGGGTCCATTTGACTCCACTTTGCTGTTAGTAACATCACATCTCTTTGGAATCCATTTCATAAGACCTTTAGGAACACAATACTTTCTGATTTTATAGAATCTAACAGAGTGGCCTTTCTTCATGCAGTAAAAGCATGTAACAATCGGTTGTTTCGATGATCCAATCGATTGTTTTTCTGATTTTCTTGAAAAAAATTTTGAAAACCTATCTTGCTTGTTCTGTGGATTGAAGCCTAAATCAGCCTTTCCAAAAACACAGTTTTGAGATGCCAAGACATTCTCAAAGTTTGATTTCCCTTTTGAAAGCTTATCCACAGTTTCAACAAGATAATGAACCTTTTTCTCAAGATTTTCACAATTTGTGCAAATGAGAGTGTCACACTTGCAAGAGGCATTTTTGAAATGATTTTCCAAATTTTCAAAATCAATTTTTGCTTTTCTCAGATCCTCTTCAAGTGATTTAACTTTCTTCTCAAGCACATTGTTAAGATCTTTCAATCAATTCTTTGAAAGAACCAATCTATTAGCTTCATCATGTGTTTCTTGAAAAGCTTCAAGCAATTCACTATAATTTTGTTCATTTAAGGAAGCACATGAACTTACCTCACTTGAACTGCAAGAATCATCATCATCCTAAGCTACTAAACATATGTTGGCTTTTTCATCTTCACTTGATGAAGAACTTGATGATGACACCTCATTTTCATCCCAAGCTATGTAGGCTCTTTTTGTCTTGCCTTTCTTCTCCTTGTAGCTTGTCTTTTTCTCTTTGCTCTTGTTGGGACAATTTGCCTTTATGTGACCTTGCTCACCACAACCAAAACAAGTATAGTTATTTGAATTTAATTCATTGGATTTCTTGTTTCCATACCTATCCTTGTTGTTGTCTTTGTTGCAGTTTCTCTTTAGGAATTTGCTGAATTTTCTTGACAGCAAACTAAGATTTTCCTCATCACTATCATCACTTGAATCTTGCTTTCCCTTATGTTTGGATGCTTTCAAGGCTATGCTCCTTGTGTTCTTATCTTCACTCTCTTGAACATTAAGTCTATTCATCTCTAGCTCATGTTCCCTAAGCTTTCCAAACAAAGAAGCAACACTTAAGGATGTTAGATCTTTAGATTCAGAAATTGCAGTTACCTTTGGTTGCCATGCTCTATCAAGACATTTCAAGATCTTGATGTTTAGCTCTTCTTTGTCAAAAGTCTTGTGTAGGCTCATAAGGTGATTGATGATGTGTGTAAACCTTTTCTGCACTTCAGCTATTGTTTCACCTTTAAGCATTCTAAACATCTTATACTCTTGGATGAGAGCATGCTTTCTAGCTCTTTTAACTTCATTTGTTCCTTCATGAGTGACCTCCAAAGTATCCCACATTTCTTTTGATGATTTGCATTGTGAGACCCTGAAAAACTCATCAGAATTTAAAGCAGAGGTTATAATATTTTTGGCAATGCAATCAAATTTGGCCTTTTTGCTTTCTGAATCAGTCCACTGAGACCATGGCTTCTCAATGACAGTACCATCTTTTTCAAACTTTGGTATAAAAGGACCATTTTCAATTGCATCCCAAATTCCTTTGTCAAGAGATTCCATAAATATTTTCATTCTAACTTTCCAAAACTGGTAATTCAAACCACAAAACAAGGGTGGTCTGTTTATTGATGCACCTTCCCCAAAAGGTAGTCTATCAGCCATTTTAAAAAGATTTTAGGATCAACTTGAATGACTTTCAAGAACCAAGCTCTTGATGCCAATTGTTAGGAAAGATGGCCTTAAACTAGAGGGGGGGTGAATTGTTTAAAGAGATTTTCGCAAACTTTTACAAGCTAGAATGAATTTATTTCAGAAACCAATTGATTAACCAATTCAGTTAGCCAAAACAGCAAGCAAAACAGCACTACCAGGAAAACAATTGGTTGTTTCTGCGAAACAATCGGTTGTTTATATCAGCAAACAACAAACAAACTGAATTTAAAGAGTTAGGGATAGAGAGATTGTACACAGTTGTTTATACTGGTTCACTCCAACCCAGAGCTACATCCAGTCTTCTCAGAACCCTGAGGAAATCCACTAAGCAATCACACCTTGATCACTTACACAACAACCAAGAGAATGACCTTGAAAACCTCAAGACACACACTTTCCTTGGCCAACACTAAGATTGTTGATCTTGAACACCTCAAGAACACACAGCCAATCTCAGCAACAATACACAGAAGAAATATTTCAACAGTTTACACAGATTACACTTGTTACAGATGAAGATCTGAAATCAATACAAGTAGAATCCTATTCCAACACCTTGATCAATCTCTTTAGCTCTTAAGCAATCTCAACACTTTTTGAAAACTCTCCTAGAAAAACTTTGTCAAAAGCATTCACTTATTTAAAAGAGATTTTCTGAATTTATATAAAGAAGTTTGTTATCGAATCTTAACAAACCCATAATTGCTTTCAAAAAGATTGGTCAAAGCATTTAATGACTGGAACGTATTCAGTTTCAAATCATTTAAAGCTCAGTCAAAGAAAACAGTTTTTCTGTTATGGTTCCAAAACAAACAATCGATTGTTTCCTCGAATCAATCGGTTGTTTTGTTACTTAACAGATCTCACTATTTGAAAACAGTTTTCAAACTTTCTCAAAACACCTAAGTGTAAACAATCGGTTGTTTCGACAGAACAATCGGTTGTTTCAACTTAGTTTGAAAAACACTTTACTTTGTTTAAAGATTGAGATGCTAAGTGCTTTGAGATTTAATCTAAGGGTGGATTACAACATTAAACTACTCCAGAACAAAACAATAAACCAGCACAGCAGCATCAAGCAAAGCAGAAGCTTCATCATCCTTCAAAGGATTTGGATTCTTCAAAACCTTGAACACCACTTGGTTCAACACCTACATCTAGAGTCTTTTGAATCATGTCAATGATTTAAGAGAAAACATATAAAAAATACTTCAAATGTTTGAGTTCATTAATACAATAGATCACAATGTAATTTTTAAGTACCGTAACAAATCATATAGGGTTAATCGTAAAAGGTATAAAACCACTAACTTGATTAACATCCAAATGGTTGGTATATAAACCCTAATAATGTTGATAAAAATCGAAGGACATTAGATATTGAAAAGGATGTGAGGGTGATCTTAAAGCCATGAATTCGAAATTTATTGAATTCTGAGAGAAAACTCATGTTGCACTTGCTAGAATAATAATAATTTATTAACTTCCTTTTGAATTTGTTGAAAATGAATTATTTAAAAAAAAATTATATATTAAAATATAATAATTTTTATTTACACTTTAGATTATATTTATTTTATGTTGATGATCATTTTGTTTTGTGGTTATAACTTGTTAGTTTGAATAAATTATATTACGAAACAAATTTTGTTATATTTTTTCTTTTATATCTTTAATTACTTTGGACAAACTTGTTATAATTTTACTCATTAACTTAGCTGAAATCTTGAATTAAATTTTATAAATATTATAATATATTTTATTAAATTAATACTTGAAAATTATAATTTTTAATAAAAATTAAAAATCTTAATACGATTAACTCAACTCAATTCATCTGACTCGAAAGTGACTTGGGTTGGAGTCGGTTTAAAATAAAAAAATGCAGAAACTCTCAACTTAAGTTAACCCTATAATTTTAATGAGTAATGATGCATTTTTTAAGATCCTGCCAAACCCAACCGGTTAATATATCTAACGGAAATCACCCATTCTCATTTTCAACATTAATAATTCAGAGGTTTTGTAAGAAAAAATTCTGCATCAGAGCTTAAAACCTAATTTAAATGTTAATTAATTTTAAAATATTACCTGAATTAAAAAATTAATATATATTTATTTAGATATTCCCTTACAAATGTAAAATTTAATTGTTGTAAAAACATGATTTATTACTATTAATCATCCATTAATGTTTCTGTTATTTTCAGAGGAGTTTTTACTTGATACCCAACCTCTAAAGCGTGTAGATTCAACCTCGATTGTAGTAATAGTGAAACAGAAAGAAGGCAGAGATGTGGTATAGCAGTAGTAGAAGTGAATTGTAAATGGCGGCGAATTCTAGGTTGTCCACCATGTTCTTTTATCTCTGTCTGTAAAATCTTAATATAAAATTTGTTTTATAAAGCAAACCAAAATAAAAAAGATTAAAATCCTGTTACTGCTAAAAAATTATTGACCCACACATACGGGGGAGCTTGTAAACCCACGGTTCCTATTGTTATTGGTCAGCACAAAATGAAACGTTCCAATTCAGCCTCTTTCATCATTAACTTTACCAAATTACGCTCATGCAATAAAACTTTACTTTTCACTGTTTATGGATTAATGTTGTAGTGTAACATCATGAAAAATTGGAATACGAGAAAAAGATACTATGGATTGGTCAAAACAATTTGACTCACTTATTGGTAATAAGCCCGGAGTATCTTGCACTCACATGACAGCATCACAGTGTTCGAGATTTATTTATAATATGTAAACATTGCTCACGATTGTTGATGTTTTTTTCCCCTCTAGATTATTTTAAGAGCCAAATTAAATCGCAATAAATTGGCATAAAAAGTAAATTTTGAAACAAAAGGGAAGAAAATATCTAGTGGGATTTTATATCGAATTTAGTTTTCGAGAAAGGAAAATAATAAAATGGTGCTATATTTTTCCGGTTTCGTCTGATTGATCCTATAAAAGTGGGATTTGGGTTTGAGTCTTCTCATTGTTTGTTTCTTAGCAGTTAGCTATAACCCATTCAACGCTACCAAGACTTCGTCACTTTCTTCTCAAAACGCCACGCCACACATTTGAAAAGAGCCACTCAGCAGCAGAATCTGCATCTTTTTCCCTTTTCTTCTTCTCCTCCCTTTTGAATCAATAGATTTTTCCTTTTCGAAGGATACCAAAAAGAAGTTTCAACGAAAGTCTCCTCCAGCTACTCTAGTAATTACTCAAAGAAACCTGAGAATCAGCTTTCTTTTAAAAACCCATAGAAATTCAGAGCACACACTCACACGAGAGAGATGTTGCTATGTTTTGCTTTTTCACCCTCACCTTCACTCCATACCTTTAAAGTTTTTCCTCTTTATTCCCATCTTTCTCTTCCGATTTCATTCTTCACTCACTCGAACACTCACCACTTCACATTTTAATTAATACCCTCTTTCCATTTTCACCTCCTTTTAATGCCTTTTTGCCAGATTTCTCACACACACAGCACTACCTTTCCTCAATCTTCTCGTTCACACATCCCCCTATTTCTTCACACAAAACCAACACACTTTCTTCTCACACCAAACACTCATGGAACAACAACAGCTACAAAACAGCATCCTATGCAAATACACTGTACACCAATGTTTGATGAAAAAACACACAAAACCAAAAACTGCTTCGCGTTCGCCCAAAGTCATTTCCATATCCGTAACCGATCCATTCGCCACGGACTCATCCAGCGACGATGAAAACCCCCCTCGCCGAAGAGTGAAGCGCTACGTCAACAGAATCGAACTTCCACTCGCGTGCAAAGCAGTGGCTTCTAAGAAGAGACACGCCGGAGAAAGCACTGCTATTCGGGCGCCGGAGCCGGGGAGAGTGGAGAATTCCGGGAACGAGAAGAAGTTCCGCGGCGTGCGGCAGCGGCCATGGGGGAAATGGGCGGCGGAGATAAGAGATCCCGCGAAGCGCATGAGGATCTGGCTCGGAACTTTCGACACCGCCGAGGAAGCTGCATTGGTTTACGACAATGCCGCGATTTCGCTTCGCGGCCCTGACGCATTAACAAACTTCGCGACTAACCAGGAGAAGGAAGCAGCAGAGAAAGAAGACCCAGCCGGAAAATGGGAAATGAACGTGATGGTGAAGCCGGAGACCGAAGTCTCTGATTACGACTCAAGCGAGGAGTACTGTCACAACCTCTCTTCGCCCACGTCGGTTCTCCGCTTCAACAACCCGGAGAAACCGGGACATCCGTTTGCCGGTCGAAGTGGAGCGGTGGAAGAGTTCGAAGGCGAGATGATATCGTTTCACGAAAATAGCGATTTTTTTTTACAGGACATGCTGTGGGATGACGTGTTTAACTTTCCCGTTATCTTTGACGAGCCTGTTTCGCACTTGTTTGACGAAACGACGCGGTTTTCGGTTAATGACGGTTTCGTTGCTATTACTGATTCTGAAGAAAAATACTCGCCGTCAACGTCTTTGTGCCAAGTAGACGATTATTTCCAAGACATTTTGTTAGGGTCAGATCCTCTGGTGGCTCTGTGAGACTCAAAGACCGAACGAAAAGTTTTTTTTTTTTTCGGGTGGCAAAAGCAAAAAAAGGAGTTATTTTTAATTATTATGTTTAAATATTAGTTGTTTGTTTTTTGCGTAGCTGCATGTTACTATATATTGGTCGAGAAATTCCGGTAGCTGAAAAGGACGGGGTTGAACGAAGTTTTGTTTAGATTCTATTTGTGTTTCCTTTGGCTAATAATGAAGGTTGTTGAGAGTGTAATGTATATTGTGTAGTGCCAATCCAAGTGTATGAAGTTCTTGCTAGCTCTGGTTTAGTTTGATTCTGGTTGCTTTGCTTTTCACACTTTTTTGTGTGACTATTCAAAATTTTGACCCCTAATAGGAAAACGATAAAGGTACCCTTGGGTAGGGGCAACGCAATGTGAACAATGGTGAAGTGACCCTTGCAGGCGGTGATTGCGGTCGTAACTACTGACCGATTGATCCGTCGTGTGATGGTGATTTGGTGATTTCGAAACACATTGCAATTTTTTGTATTGTTTCGTACTAATGCTCCTCAGCTAAAGCCAATTGCTTATATGATTAATTTACAATTTAACTAACATAAAAGTATATAATAAACTTTTAAATAATTTATTTTAAGAATTTGTAATTTATAAGTTGTATAAATTTTTCTGGAAAACTTACTTAACAAGCTTTAAAATCATTCAGTTGATAATTTAATTTATTGGATTAAAATGGTTGGATAAAAACTAATAAATTAGTTAGTAAATATAAAATATAATAAAAAGAAATAACTATGTAACATTTATTATATAAATAAAATTTGTGTTTTTAAGATAGATATATTATTATGTAATTGTAATTTTAGATTTTTTAAAATAATGCAATTCTTAAGTTTAGTACCTGTAGTTATCTTTTAAAAGCTGTATATGTTTTTTTATTTGAACAATCATTTTATTTAATTAAGTTGATATTAGATTAAAAAAAAAAAATTCAACAACCCCATAATTTTAATTAAATGTTTGTTATACAACATCAAGAAGCTTCTTCATATGATAAGTGAAAATACTCATTACAGAATAACTGTATATATGATAAATGAAAATATTCATTACAGAATAACTGTATAACGACTAGTTTATATTGTATCTAACAAAATGGTTTTTACTTCATTTTGAGTAAAACCTAACACAGATAGGTACTACCAACTATCAAAATATTGCTTAAAGAGATTATTGAAATTTAATATTGTATGGAGCGCATTTAATGCATCTTTACGTTTACATTCTTGAAGAAAAAAGATGGAGTTACTTAAGTTCAAAAGTTCTTAAGAACTAGAAAGAAATTTGTAATGGCTCTTTCTTCCTAGCTCTATATAAAACTATCCTTTGAAGAAGAAGAAAACATATGAGTGATCGATTTCTAAGTGTTAAAACAATGTCAAGATCTTTCTGTGACCTTAAAAGCTTTGTAGAAGAACATTGTTGTTTTCAAATATCAAACTAGAAGAAAATTCATATATTTGTATACATTGTAAGATGCTAAAAGTCTTTAGTGAGAAATTTCTTGTGATCCCATCTTGTAAGAACTTTGTTTATCTTAGGTAAGAGTGACTACATTCCAAAGAATACTCAATGTCTTGGCTAAGAATGGTTGATGGAGGACCATTCTTGCTAAAGCCACCATTCTTCTGAACTACGAGCAAATGATTAACCTGGAAGAATTTAGAAAATAATATGTCTTAATTTTTGTATAAAATGAAAATAGCAAAATAGTGTATTTGTGAGCCATCTTTAGAATAGGACTATCTTTCTCTCCAAACAAGACTACCTTGGGCTGCCTATTCTTGGCATTGATGACTCTTCAAGCTCCTTAAACAGGGAAGCTATACGCCTCCTTCCATGACTCTCCAATCACTCAAAGACACATGTCAATCTATGAATGAAGAGCATCTTATAAATAGGAAGCCACATGACAAGCTATGAATGGAGAGTTTCTTCATACAACTATTAAATCATTTAGTAGGTAATTGCTTATTAGATAGTCTAATGATTATATGAAGAGATAATGAGAAAGAGAGAGAAAGCATTAAAGGTAAATTGTAGAGAAACATAAATGACGACATATTAAATTACAAGAAAAGTAAATAATTGAAAAAGTAAACCTGTTGGTAGAGCCCCCAGCCAAGTTCTACTAGTGCAAGGATTAGAAGACTTCAAGGAGAATGAAATTTAGTATGGACTATCAATGGGTCATTTTTACATTTCTTAGACCTTGTTCTAGTTTTCAAAATTAGAATAGTATTTCATTTCTTGTAAAATAATTTTGAC
The DNA here is from genome assembly GCA_013389735.1 of Phaseolus lunatus. Taxonomy (NCBI): domain Eukaryota; kingdom Viridiplantae; phylum Streptophyta; class Magnoliopsida; order Fabales; family Fabaceae; genus Phaseolus; species Phaseolus lunatus. The sequence goes on along the minus strand of CM023864.1, from coordinate 41,269,919 downwards.
CTACATAATTAAGCCAAGTAGTGTAGATTTTTTGTTTGTATTTATCTTCAATTAAAATATGGTTAGGGTTAGGGTTTCTAACACTACATGGGGTTTAATTGGGCTCAACTATGTCCTATCTTAAATCTTAAGCCGATATTCAAACCTAGCAGGTGCACATGAATCACATTGCAAGTGTGACTTGCTTTAGGCGCCATTTTTTAAACTTTTTGAATTTAAATTCTCCCACCTTTTCTTTTATATTTTGGTCGGACCCTTACACATAGGGATGCTTGACTCATGAATTTTAGAATCCATAATATTAGTTATACTGCTCACATTGCTAGCAAAAGCTCTCCTTATCTTGCCTCTCTTTAGGTTAGACACATTTGTTCATCTCCTCTCCCTCTCCAAGTGATCAGGCCTCACCTATCACTCTCCAAAACACCTCATGACATTCCAAGCTCCGTGAGAATTCTATGAGTTTTTCCTTGGCTTCACTCCTTCATTGCTTCCGCCTCCATCTACACTTCAATTGATGCTAGTTTTCAGTTCATGAAGAAGGAACTCCATCAAAACCTAAACTACCTCACTGTCTAACTCCCATCTCTAAGCTTCATGTCTAATCTCTATTTATAGAAGTTTCAAAGCTTTACAAATGAATGGGTTTTGGTTATAACCATAATTGGAGGTGTTTTAATATCATCCCTAAAATTCTTTATCAAAGATGTCAAGTATTTAGAATCATTAGGTAATGAAAAAGATAAGAAAGAAAAACACCTTAGAAATGCAGTTTGTATTGTTGTACGGGTTAACATGATTTGTGTTTTGCAGTGTGAGGTGAGGTATTGATACCCATTTCACCTTTTCTTTCTTTATCTTTTTCATTTTCTCTTTTTGTTTTCATTTTTATTTAATCCTCTTAACCTCTTTTGGAAAGAGAGGTTTTAACATAATCTTGTGTCCTTGGTATGACTATCATGTAAAATTTTTCTATCATATTGCCAAAGCCATCCCAAAAGCACATGTCTGGCTTCCATTGGCACAACATCACATAAAACTTCATCTTTATATTTTTCAATGACAAATGATATGAGGACTTGTTTATTAACAATTATTTCACCCTCTTCACTAAGCCATTGTAATTTATAGGGCTTTGTATGAGAGATAGTGGGTAATCCAAGCTTCTCCATTACTCTTGTACTTGCCACATTAGCACAACTACCCCCATCTATAATTTTAGAACATAATTTGTTGTTGATAAGGCAGCGGATATGGAAAATATTTTCTCTTTGGATTTCATCAAAAGGTTTTTGAATAGTACCCAATATTCGCCTTACCACTAATAAGTCACATTCACAAGGTATCTCACACTCGTCCTCACTTTGGGTTTTTGAAGAGGAAGGGGAACTAGCTCTAGATGATTGGGAACTATGATCACTCACGACTATCCCCCTTTAACCATCATTGTTCTTTTACTTGGACAATTAGCAGTAATGTGTCCAAAACCTAAACATTTAAAGCATTTTTTACTTGAGATTTTGGTGGGTGATTTAGGAGTAGAAGGTTTATCTTCAAAATCTTTATGATGTGTGATGGTTTCTTTTGATAAATTGGAAGGAAAATCTTGGTTTTGAAATTTGTTTTTGCCCTTTCAAGATGATTTGTAAAAGCCATCACAAAAACTACGTACCAAAGCTCTGAATGGAGAAAGTTGGAGACACGACAGTTGCAGAGGGAGTGAGTGGAGGTGTAGGGGACGAAGAAGGCACATCAACGTTATTAGTGCTAACATTTTAGGCCTGAGACTTGGCGTTCTCTTGCGCTAATACATTACAAAATGCTTTGTGCGTGATGAAACTATCCCTCGTTCAACAACATTATATGCATTACTATTAGAGACATTACAATGGAAAAAATTGAAATAAAACTAAATAACAAAAGAGAAGTATTTTGATTTTGATACCTCGAGCACAAGGCGTCGCGTTGCATTGGTACTCTCTGCTACCACAAGTTTTCATATAAGCTTTCCAGTCTGATTGTACAGCGTATTTCTTAGAGTAGCATTTGCATTTCAACCTTTTCTCGTGTTTTCTACAAAAGTGCTTCTTGTGATGGCGCCACAACCGGAGGAGATGCTGCCGGAGGCTTGGTCGCTGGAGCAGGAGCCACAACAATGGAAAGAGATGCCGTCAGCGACGATGCAAAGGTTACGATCTTAGGGGACACTGCCACTTGACACCTCACATCTCTCAATTCCACTTCTTTCTGTTACATAAACAACACTTAACATCGTAAAGTGCGACTTAACAAAAATAACCAATTTGGATATATTTTAAAAAAACATAATAACCAATTTAAATTTTTTTTAAATCACTATACTAAATTGAATATTAATCCTAAATATAAATATGAATAAGATAATTATACCTTATTTTTTATATCACAAAGAGCATTTGGAATTATGATGATAATTGTGGCTTCACATCGTTAATAGGATTCGGGCATTCAAGACTTAAAGCTTAATAGTTATCTAATACCAAAACACATCTAATTTCTTCAATAGTAACTAAGTATCAACTTCATTATAAATTTAAGCTTCAAGCATAGCTTCACCAAAGTCATGTTTAGTGCCCATTATGACTTAGGATATACAGCTAGCTACTCAAATACCCATTGTTAGCTCTTGAATATTAAAACACGAAATCCATCAAGACCGCTATATAGTTATCAAATTCATTGCTTTACAATAAATGGCTGTTTTAGTGCATAACAAAAGAGCAACCCAAACATTCTAAATAAGCGATGATGCTGTCAATACAAGGTTAAAATTTTGACAAACTTTTAATTGGGGCTACATTTCACTGTTTTAGAAGTAGCATTTGCATTTTGCAATACAAACAACACAAATATTCATACAGAGGCTGTTAGGCCTAGACATTCAAAATAAAAATCGCTCTCCCTCATACTAAATGTTAATTAGCCCATGGCATATTTCTGGGTCCAGCTTCTTGCGGTTGACTCATACTTATTCCTGTCTGTCTTGTACATATGGGCAATTTCAGGAACCAAAGGATCGTCAGGATTTGGGTCCGTTAACAGGGAACAAATTGAAAGCAACACCTAAAATGTCAAAGATAAACAAAGTAAGCAATGATACCAAAATAAATATTTTGAACTCGCTAACCATCTGCATGGGATTAGCTCAAAACCCACTTGAACTTGATGCAACAGCAAATTGAATTTTAACTACAACAGTGACAACCAAGGTTTATATGGACCAGAAGAAGACATTCAACTTCCAAGACACAATATACAGAAAGAGACTAGTACAAGTAATGGGTGGTTGAAAAAGGATGGTCCTGAACCAGTTTGGTGAAGATGATCCGGCTGTTATGTTGAACTGAATGATAAACAGTTAAACCAGGACCTGCCACGTTGAACCAGTTTGAATCAAGGTGATCTAGCTGGTCTAAAATATGCTTTAATTGCCAAACTAAGGATGAGAGCAGGTCCACTTTCAAGTGTATAATAAGTTCAGCTTGACCACCATGTAAACTTAACTTTTAGTTAGTGTTTTTTATATTAAATATTTTTACTTGTTAAATTTTATGAACGGCTTAGGTATTCAATGTTACTATATTTTATAATAGTATAACAAAACTTACTAACATCATCACTCAACTCAAGGAATGAACAAATGTTTCCTTTTTAGAATATCAGTTTATATTAATTAAAACTTGAAATTATATTTAAATACTGTTAAGTTTATCACAGTTTAACTAATAAATTATGAAAGTATTTGTTATAAAGTAAGAAGTTGATCCTATATAATCAGAAATATTTATTAGAAATATTTTTATTTATTTTTGTATCATATCTTTTATTACTAGAGATATCAAATCCCTTTTATTTAATGTATTCACTTCTTTTTCTCAACATAAATGGAGCATTTGTGCGGTCTCAGAAACACAAGATTTCATTGGCCCAGTAGACTTAATGTCTCTAGAGGACTTTTTTTGCAAACCTTTCCTCCCATGTTCTTTTCACTATTTTGACGCCCTCTCAGTTTTTGTTTTTTTTTTTCTCTAGCTTTTGAAAAGAAAAAATTGTCTACCAATGCCAAATCAACCTTCTAAATACATCCTCCCATCTCTTCTAAACATGTTATTAGTATTGAAAAGATGTATAGATCTAACTTTTCTACTTTCATTGTTGAGTCACCTTATACTCCTATATCCATCTCGAACAACACTTTGAGACTTTATCAAATGATGTATGATGTATGACACGCCAATCCATTAGGTTCAGAAACACAAGCTTGCAACTCTGATATTTGAAATCCTCTCCCTGTTATCCCTTTCGGTTTTAAATATTTTGTTACCTTTATTGATAACTATTCAAGATGTACTTGGATTTGGTTAATGAAGAATCAACCAGAATTTTTTTTTCTTCTAAATTTCAAACGTTTTTTTAGTGAAATCAAAACACAATTTGGTATATTCATACATGTTTTTCATAGTGATAATACTCATGAATATTTGTCTAACCAATTTTAGCAATTCACGAAACTCAATTTAGCAATTCATGATTCAATGTTATCTTTCATCAAACTCTGTCCTCATACTTCTCAACAAAATGGAGCAACTGGACACAAAGAAACAAACTACTCTAGCACTTCTTATTTCCAGTCATTTTCCCCACCATTTATGGGATGTTATCCTTACATCATGTCTCATTAACGGGATGTCATCATATATTCTCTATCCTTTTTCCTCATTCTCATCTATACAACCTTGTTCCACGTGTTTTTTGTTCCACATACTTTGTACTTTAACTCGCACCTTGTCAAGATAAAGTTCTTGCTAATCATTCAAATGTGCCTTCGTGGGATATCATCATTCTCAAAAAGGGTATTCATGTTTCTCTCCTAACTTCTATAGGTATTGTGTGTTGCTGACATCTCTTTTTATAAGTCTATTTCATATGATACCACTGTTCATTCTAATAATGACAAGTGTACCTTCTCACATTATCATTCTTCTTTCAGCACCAGATGGCTCTGCCATAACTCAGGATGCTTCTCCTACACCACTTTAGGTATATCAATATTGTTCATAGCCTATTGATATATTCTAACATGAGATCCATCTTCGACAAATAATGATATAGTGGAGGTCATGCCTGATCCTTCCCTAAAGGCCACCTTCCGTACCAGATCTAGTTCCATCTAAAAATGATTGAGCTATTGCTACTAAAAAATGTAGACATTCTACCCATAACCCTTCCCCCACTGTACAAAACTTATTTATTATAGGTTTTCCTCATACATTCTAAAAAATATGATTTGCACTCACTTATATACTACAATTTGATCAACAACATGCTTAAACTGAGAAATGAACATTTTGAGCATAGGACTAGATATTTGTGGGTGATCTAATAGTAGCCCGAAAGCAAGTGACATAATAGGCCCAACATACCTCATTAGGATAGGCCTTGATATCATCTTATAAAAGTGGATTTTAAAACTAAGTCAACCTCACCAACTAGCTTGTAAAGTGAAGTTTGCACATTTATACACTACAATTTGACCATATATTTAATCAATGTGAGATCTCCAACATTTTTAGTGGAAGAATAACAAAAACACATGTCAAAACACCTTACAAATGAATAAACCTACCTTGGAAATGGTTAGAGCAGGGCTCCACTGCTCCTTCAATATATCAAGGCAAATGCTTCCATTGCTGTTTATGTTTGGGTGGAATACTTTCGTCCTGAATGCAACCTAAAAGATCCATCACCATACATATAAGTATGCACCAGAGACCAGTTTATATAATGTTGATGACAGCATACTACACATGTTCAAATGTACAAAAGGAATTTTGTAGTAAAAAATATTTCAGCTAACCATGAAATACTAAAACTTAGCATTTTCAAAACCATACATGCATAAATTTTATACATTTTAGGGAAATGAAATAAAATAAGGGGAAATACATGCTATTATTGTTTAAAATAAACTTCAAAATAATTCAAGTTCAGGTATAAAACACTACATAAAGTAGACTCCTAACTGATATACAAACCTTGGGTGGCTTGAAGGGATAATCTGGAGGGAAATGAATAGTCACTAGGAAAACACCTCCAGCATAAGGACTGTCTGGAGGACCCATAATTGTTGCTTGCCAATGAAACATGTCTTCAGCAACAGGACCTACAATGTTTGGATGTAAGAACATTTTTTTCTTATTAAAATAGTGTATAAACTCCTAAATGATAGTGCAACGAAATGAAAACTTGAAAATGTTAATACCTAACAGTTTTTATCCAACTATGTTTATCATCCAAAGACTATTAATCTTTTGCTTGTTCAGCAATAAATTACCCTTAAGTAGCCAATCAGATTTTATATAAGAGTTAAAATTAAGTTTGTGTCAACCTGTAATTTTTTTATTCAAAAGAATATCAGAGTAAAGAATATTTATTAGAATTAAGATGTTACCACCTTTTCCTTACCCTCCAAAAGATACTTTTAGAATTGAAAAACTCAACATGTCATTGCTTGATTTGAGAACTAGATGACAAACCAAGAAGGAACATGATCATGTTTGGTCCTTAAAAATATCCATGATCACATAATCTGATTTGATGACGTTTGGACTACACTCCAGTAACAATATGTATATTTCAACTATAGCAGCCACAGCTTCCATTATTGCATAATTTTGTCATCAAACACACAGCAGCCAATAGATGCATGATCCAGGAATTAATATTAACAGGAAATATTGAATCGAGAATGAGATTTAAAACAATCATAAGGAGAGGTTGGGGAATATGTATCCTATTCCCAGAACCTTAAAACATGTGAAACACAAACTACTTTTGGTCCATATAGAAAATCAATTCAGCATTCCACACAAACCCCCAATTATTTCTCCTTCGGCATCATCATCCCACAATAAGTTCGCAGCTCATCACTGCAACACGGAACCAACCAAACACTGCTTTAATCCAAAAACAGCCAGGACCAATCTCAAACAACATCCGCGATAACCGATTGAAGCAAATCTCAACTAAAAACTATAAACAAAATTTTCAATTGTAATTTTATCGATAAACGGAATCATTTTCTTCCTGACCAAACTTAAAATCTAAAAGCGTTAAGGCCAAACAAACAACAAATAATTGAAAAAAGAAAACTAAAAAATAAGGCAAAACATAAAAAAAATGGGAGAAATATATACCAGCACTGCAAGAAGTTGGAGGATCCTTCTGCAAATCCTTAAGCTCCTTCAAAATTCGCTTCGACGCCATCGCGAAAACCTAAAGCAGATCGAAATAAGAAATCGGATCAGATCAAAACGCAAAAACACGCGTGCTAAGAACATAGCATCATACAAATATTTGCATACCTAGAGAAAAAGCAAGAGAGATCCTCCTTCGGATTTGCAACGAAGAACGCGAACAAGAGAGAGAGAGGGAGAGCGCGAGAAAAGGTGCGAGCAGAATTGGAGAATGAAACGAGTTTTTATATAAATAAATAAATGCCCTGTGTTCAGAATCGATTCACTTCTATGTGATTGATTGGGTCTGTCTTATTCTTCTATAGTTGGAGATATTAATAATTGCTCCTATTTTATTTAATTAATAATTATTTATTGGTTTCCAGAATGACTCGTCATTCAGGAAATCGTGTCAAGGCGACTCAGGTAAGCCATCCAGAAATGAGATTAAGTGCACCTTTGAAAAGACTTTTTGTTTTTAGCCAATTTATTTAAATTTGGATGAAATACAGTCTTTTTTTTTGGATTTTCTAAAATTTGCTTTCAAATGTAAAATTCTTTGTAATAATTCTAAATCTTTGTGATTAAATTATTTAATAAATTTTAGTTAAATTAATCTGACTAAATTTGAGGGTAAATGCGTTGCAGGATTTTATTCAATATAAGTACCTGGAATATCTTTTATATATTTATATATAACTTAATTTTGTAGGTTTTTAATTTTTATTTGTGTGCCAAATGGATGGTCGTATCGGTGGAGCAGAACTCCGCGTTATTTCTACGGAATGCAAAAGTGACCGCCCCAAGTATAGGATAGCTGTTTATTTGTCTTTTTTAATTTTATTTTTTATGTTTGGGCTTATTTTGTTAGAGCCTTCCGAAGGAGTTGAACTTTCGCCACTACGTTATTTCCAAGCAAAAAAAAAAAATTGGGGATTTGCTTCTTCCATTACTATAATTACTTACATGTACTTTTATAATTTTTAAATTAATTATTTTAATTAATTTGAGAATTAGGATTAATAAAGGATAAGTTAACAATAATATAAAATATATATATGAGAAATCTGAATTGTTTCATAGTATAAATAATCTTATATTGAATCTAAGTTGTTCAACCTTAAAATCATTAAATTTCATTATTATCCATTCACATATGTACTCACTTAAAGAACTTACAAACTCAAGAGCAAGTCAAAACTCGATCAACTACACAAGAGGATATGAAACATTCTAGTAAGTTTACAAGAAGAATAAAATGTACCAAAGTTTATTGCACAAGCAAACCACACCACAATAAAGTCTTTAACTCAAGTAATCTCAAAAGAACTTGTGTTTTATAGTAGTATTAGTCATATAAAAGAGTGAGATCAAGACTTTCTTTATAGAGTTCAGAAAATGTTGTTTTAGAAAAAATTCAAACGCATTTAATCAATTATTCTTATTGAAATTTGAAAAATAGATACCATATTTTTTTGTTTTAAACGATTATAGCACGTGCTAATAGATTATTTCTGTTTTACATTTGATGTGAGTTGATTTTAGGTTCATTATATTTGTGACACTTTCTTAGAATTAGGATCAAGATTCTTAGCAATTTAGAGTGAGTCACCTAAGGAAAATCCCCACTGAACATTAACTTAACAAGTGTTAAGTAGATGTGAAGGTTCATTTCCAAAGGTCCAAGGTTAAAACACAATTAATGGTGATGAATGAATGAAGAACAAGGTGTTGAACTCAAAAAAAGAATAGGTGCAGAATTTAAACACAAAAAACAGAATGGAAACACAAATTGAAACAAAAGAACCGATTGAAATTCAAGAACAAGACATAGAATCAAAACTACCGATTAAAATGACTATGGAAGATGAAAGAAGATGAAACTTATGTGATTGTAGCCATGGATTGGGAATGAACACGCCACTTGGAGGTGATGATCCAAGATAAGTGCAAATTTGCCGCCACTTGAAAGCTCCCAAAGCTTCACAAGATGAGACAAGGAAGAGGAGAACAAGTCTCACAACATTCACTCACAATTTGAGTATAGTAACTTTTCTTCTAATTTTAATGTTGAATTTACAATGACCAAGCACCTCTTTTATAGGTTTAGAGGGCTGAAATGAAAGTGAAACAAATTCAAAATTCCCTCCTAATTCTAATTCAATTTTGGAGCCAATCTTGAGTCACATGGGAGGTGTGACCTTTTTTCTACTTTGGCACCTCCTAAAAACTACGCCTACACCTACTCTTTATGTCACAAGGAAGGTGTGACCTATCTTTATACATTGGCACCCCTTATTTTAATATCTACACCTTCCTTTAAAGTTCTACTAAAAACTATACACAAGTAATTACAAAAAGAGACATCCATTGATGCTCTTCTCCCAAAGCTTTAGCCTTGCTCCTAGTCATCCTTTGAGGCATGAAGGATGTTGAGCTATTTGGTTGGGCTTGGCCCCCAACTTGGGCTTGGGCTTCGGCTTCATGGGCTTGGGCCTCAGGCGCCTCCTTTACTTGGTCTTCATCATGCTCCCCGGGTTGGAGAGAATTCGTCCACAAATTTGGAAAACCTGCAGAAAAGGGAGTTAGATCACTAATATTAAAAGAATTACTTCCAAGAAATGTATCAGGCATATCTAACTCATAGGCATTATCATTAATCCTCTTGATGACCTGAAAAGGACCATCACCACGAGGCATAAGTTTTGACTTCCTTTGAGTAGGGAATCTATCCTTCCTCAAGTGTAGCCAAACCCAATCGCCAGGTTCAAAGATTAATGCCTTACACCTTTTGTTGGCATTCTCAGCATATTTGCCAACTTTCTTCTCAATTTGTAACTTGATGTGATTATGCAAGTTTTTAATAAAAGAAGATTTTTCAAAACCATCTTTGCATAAAATCTCATCAAGTACAGGAATTGGAAGAAGATCTAGAGGTGTTAAAGGGTTGAACCCATAAACAACCTCAAAAGGAGAATGGACAGTTGTAGAATTTACTACTCTATTATAAGCAAACTCAATATGAGGTAGTAAATTCTCCCAAACCCTTGGGTTCCCGGAAATAAAGCATCTTAACATTTGAACCAAAGTTCTATTGATCACCTCAGTTTGACCATCAGTTTGGGGGTGACAAGTAGTAGAAAACAAAATTTTTGTGCCAAGTTTGCCCCACAAGGTCCTCCAAAAGTGGCTTAAAAACTTTGAATTCCTGTCGGATACAATACTTCTAGGAAGCCCATGCAAACGAACAACTTCCTTAAAGAAGAGATTTGCAATATAACAAGCATCATCTACTTTGTGGCAAGGAATAAAATGAGTCATCTTAGAGAAGTGATCCACTACCACAAAGATAGAATCCTTTCCTGTCGATGTCTTGGGAAGACCTAAGATAAAATCCATTGAAATATCTACCCATGACATTGATGGGATAGGAAGAGGGGTATATAAACCATGAGGATGGACTTTAGATTTAGCCTTCCTACATGCTATACATTTATCAAAGAAACTATGTACGGATTTTCACATGTGAGGCCAAAAGAAATGTTCATGCAATGTTTCTAAAGTTTTAGCAACCCCAAAATGTCCCATAAGCCCTCCCTCATGAGCCTCTCTGACAAGAGATTGTCTTATAGAACCATGAGGAACACAAAGTCTTTTTCCTTTGAAAAGAAAACCATTATGTAAGAAAAAGTCTTTGTGTCCTCCTTTTAAACACTCTTGATAGATAAGTGAGAAATCTAAGTCATCATGATATAATTCCTTTATGTGATCAAAACCTAAATATTGAACATCTAAAACATTTAACAAGGTATGTCTTCTTGAAAGAGCATCAGCAACCGCATTAATTTTACCTTGTTTATGTTTGATCACATAAGGAAACTGTTCAATAAACTCCACCCACTTTGCATGTCTCTTATTAAGCTTGCTTTGGCCTTTCAAATATTTTAGGGACTCATGATCACTATGGATCACAAATTTCTTAGAAAAAAGATAATGTTGCCAATTTTGCAAAGCTCGAACAAGAGCATAAAGTTCTTTATCATAAGTGGAGTAATTGATATGACTCCCTTTGAGTTTCTCACTAAAATAATCTATGGGGTGGCCCTCTTGGAGGATAACAGCCCCAATGTCTATATTAGAGGCATCACATTCTATCTCAAATGTTTTAGCAAAGTTAGGAAGGGCTAAGATGGGGGCCTTAGTCAATTTTTCTTTCAAAGTTTGAAAAGCATTTTCCTGCTCTTGTCCCCATTTAAAAACCACATCCTTCTTTACTATAGCATTGAGAGGTGCGGCAATAGTACTAAAGTCTTTCACAAACTGCCTATAAAAGCTAGCAAGTCCATGAAAACTTCGTACTTCACTAACATTGGAGGGTGTTGGCCAATGTTGAATTGCTGCAACCTTTGTTTGATCAACATGCACCTCTTTATAACTTACAACAAACCCTAGAAATTCTATATGATCAAGTGCAAACATACATTTAGCAAGATTAGCATACAAATGTTCCTTCCTAAGGGTTTCTAAAACTTCCCTAACATGCTTCTCATGATCTTTCAAAGACAAACTATATATAAGAATATCATCAAAATAAACCATAACAAACTTGCCAATGAATGGTCTTAAGACATGATGCATGAGTCGCATGAAGGTACTAGGAGCATTAGTCAAGCCATAAGGCATGACCAACCACTCATATAAACCAAATTTGGTCTTAAAAGCGGTTTTCCATTCATCCCCCGGTTTAATCCGGATTTGGTTATAACCACTCTTAAGATCAATCTTGGAAAATATTTTAGACCCATGTAATTCATCCAACAAGTCATCTAAAATAGGAATGGGATGCCTATATTTGATTGTAATGTTATATATAGCGCGACAATCCGTACACATTCTCCATGACCCATCCTTTTTAGGAACAAGGATGACAGGCATAGCACATGGGCTCATGCTATCTTGTACCCATCCCTTAGCAATTAATCCCTCAACTTGTTGTTGAATTTCTTTGGTCTCTGTGGGATTGGTCCTATATGCTGGGCGATTTGGTAAAGAAGCCCCGGGAATGAAGTCTATTTGGTGTTCAATCCCTCTTAAAGGTGGTAAGTGATGTGATTCCACTAGCCACAATAACATGATTCTTTGATATTCTATGGAATCAACTTGAGTTGGCAAAGATTAGGCACTTTTATAGAAGAGGATCAATGTTCTATATTTCAAGAACTCACCAAATCTTGCACCAAAAACCAAACTCACATGGAAGCTCCATTTACTATCAATTGAACCGATTAAAATGAGTTTGAAAACCAATGAACCAAATAGAATGTGCTGGAAAACAGTTTTGACAGAACAAAACACAAGAATTGAAGGAAGAACAAATGAATACAGCAAAGGAATTAAAATGTACCAAACAGAATTGCAATTAAAACTAAAAGCACCGAACAAAATAGCTAAGCAAGTAACTAAGACATGAAATGGAATGAAAAGATGGAGAAGAAATGACTTATGTGGAAGATGAGCTTTGGTTGGATGATCCACGCCTCTTGAAGTGTGAAAGCTTCAAGATAAGTGAGCTATGTCGCCACTTGAGGGAACCAAAAGCACTCAAGATGAAGCAAGGTTGAAGGAGAAACAAGTTCTCACAATTCTCTCTCAAATTGAGTAGAGTTTCTCTATATCAAAATTCCAATCTGCTTTTTACAAGAGCCCACACCTTTATTTATAGTGTGAGGGTGCTGAAAAATAGGTGGGAAAATTCAAAAGAAACTTTTTTGAAATTCCCACCAAAACAAGTCACATGGGAGGTGTGACCTTTTTCTACTATGACACCTCCTAAAAACTACACTTACACCACTCTCCTAAGTCACATGTACAATGTGACTTTATTTTACATATTCACACTCCTATATTTAATATCCACACCTCCTACAACTTATACAAAAAAAATACAAATGATGCTCTTTTATTTAATGCTTGGCCTTGCTTCTCATGGGTTGGATTTGGGCTTCTTGGGCTTGGCCTTTTTTGGGCTTGGGCTTTGGGCTTGGGCCTCGTCTTTTAAAAAGACTAATAAGAAAAACTTTAAATGTTTTGGTGGATGGCCTCTTCCTCCATTAGTGAAATCCTCTCTTCCTTGATATCCATCATACTCACCGAGTTGGAGAGAATTCACCCACGAATTCTGAATCCCTGCATATGACAAAGTCAGTTTACTATCAAAATTAATAGATGAAAAAGAAAAAGGCAAACATGACTTAGATTTTGAAATTAGTGGGAGTTCAGAAAAAGAAGTCCTATAGACAGACCAAGTTGGAAAAATTTGTTTGGGAATGATGATATTTTTTGGAAAAAATCCGCTTAAATGGTGAAAACCATTAGGAGGTATGAAAAAATCATCCCTAAAATTTTTTAACCAAGATGGTGGTGAAGTAAGAACCTTTGGTAATGAAAAAGATAAGGAAGGAAAACACCTTGGAGGGGAAAAGATAAGTCGTTTGTCACTTTGGCCTTCTTTGTTTTTATCTTTTGCACCTTTGGTAGGTGGGTGAGTTAGGTCTTGATTTACCTTGTTTATCATGAAAGTTCATTTTTGTGGACAATGAAGAGCTATGTGCCCAAAACCTAAACATTGAAAACATTTGGTGCGTGAAGTTTTGGTAGGTGACTTAGGGGTAGAAGGATTTGAAGTAGAAACTTTTTTTGGCAAAGTGGTTTGTTTGGAAAAATTGGAAGGAGAAATTTGAGGAGAAATTTTGTTTGCATCCTTCCTTGAAGATTTGTAGAAACCATCATCATTAGCATGTTTAAAAGTTGGTTTCAAATATGAATCTATTTTGATGGCTTGGTGAACCACTTTCTTTAAAGAAGAGTACTCATCTAGGTCTACCAAATCTCTAATATGTCTTCTTAAACCACTTACAAACCATTTTATCTTTGACTCTTCTTTAGCATGCATATTCATTTTAGTCAAAGTTGTTTCAAAATCTTTAAAGTATTCATCTACCGTCCTATGTCCTTGATGAAGCCTTTGGAACTTCAACAAGTATTCATTTGTTCTTCCTTCAATTCTTGTGTTTTGTTCGGTCAAAACTGTTTTCCAGCACATTCTATTCGGTTCATTGGTTTTCAAACTCATTTTAATCGGTTCAATTGATAGTAAATGGAGCTTCCATGTGAGTTTGGTTTTTGGTGCAAGATTTGGTGAGTTCTTGAAATATAGAACATTGATCCTCTTCTATAAAAGTGCCTAATCTTTGCCAACTCAAGTTGATTCCATAGAATATCAAAGAATCATGTTATTGTGGCTAGTGGAATCACATCAGTAAGCCATTAGGAGGATCTTGAAACACATCTTCAAATTCCTTTACCAAATTGTCCAAACATGTGGGACTATCCTTAGCCGACTCACAATCAAGGACACTAGGAATAGCTAAAAAAATAGGGTTTTGAGCAACTATTACCTTTTTTACCTCTTGAGTTGTCATGAGAAGGCTTCTCTTTGAACTTTTTTTATCATTTTCAATATCTCTCTTTTGCTTCATTTTAATTTGGTCCTCATGGACTTCCTTTGGAGAGAGAGACTTAAGTATGACCTTGTGCCCATGGAAGTTAAAAGAAATTTTATTGGTAAAGCCATCATGAAAAACTTTTCTATCATATTGTCATGGCCTACCTAAAAGAACACGTGTTACTTCCATTAGGACAACATCACACAAGACCTCATCTTTGTATTTACCAATGGAAAAAGCAATGAAGACTTGTTTGTTAACTATGATTTCTCCAACCTCACTTAACCATTGTAGTTTGTAGGGCTTTGTATGAGAGATAGTAGACAATCCAAGCTTATCTACTACTCTTGTACTAGCCACATTAGCACAACTTCCCCCATCCACTAT
This sequence comes from Phaseolus lunatus, assembly GCA_013389735.1. Classification (NCBI taxonomy): domain Eukaryota; kingdom Viridiplantae; phylum Streptophyta; class Magnoliopsida; order Fabales; family Fabaceae; genus Phaseolus; species Phaseolus lunatus. The sequence continues at coordinate 41,254,753 of CM023864.1, read as the reverse complement.
CAAAGAACACAACTTATCATTAATGAGACATCTTGTATGGAAAATATTTTCTCTTTGGCTTTCATCAAAGGGTTTTAAAACTTGGCCAAGCATTCGTCTCACTACTAATAAGTCGCCTTCAAGTGGACTTTCACTCTCATGCTCACTGGGGGACCTAGGAGGTGTTGAAGGTCTAGAGGAATCCGAACTATGCTCACTCACAACCACCCCATCACGCATCATCATATTCCTTTTGGAAGGACAATTAGCCGCTATATGACCATAGCCTAAACATTTAAAGCACTTTTTACTTGAAGATTTAGTTGGTGATTTAGGAGTAGAAGTTGAAGGCTTGGTATCTCTAGTTTTGAAAGTAGAATCTTTTGAAGGAAATTTTGAAAAAGATTTTCCTTTGTTTTTCCAAGATGAATTGTAAAAGCCATCATTATGAGTATGTTTAAAAGAATTTTTTCTTGCAAGTTGAAATTCTACCTTGATGGCAAGGTGAACCAAATTTTCTAAAGAAGAATACTCATTAAGTTCTACAACATCTTGGATATCCCTTCTAAGACCACTAACAAATCTAGCTATTTTAGCTTCATCATTCTCATGCATATTGGCTCTAGTTAAAAGCATTTCAAGTTCTTTATAATAAGCATCCACACTTAGCGTGCCTTGGTAAAGCCGTTGGAGCTTCAACAATAGGTCTTTCCTAAAGTGTGGAGGCACAAATCTAGTGCGCATGCAAAATTTTAAATCATCCCAAGAGACCACGGGCGGTCTCTTGTTTAGCCCAATGTCCATGAGAGTTTTGTGCCACCATTGCATGGCATAGTCTATAAATTCTAAGGAGGCTAGCTTAACCTTTTGGTCTTCTTAGACCTCATGTACAAAAAATATTTGTTCTACCTTAGCCTCCCATCCTAAATACACATTAGGATCTCCTTCACCACTAAAACTAGGTAATTTTACATAAGGCATAAAAGGCTTAGCCACATTTTGGCGCCTGTCTTCATGATTGTGATGCATCCTCCAATTGGTTTCTTCATGATATCCATAAGAACTTTGAGAAGACCTTGAGGTATGCCTATGATGATGATGGTGTCTTCTCTCATGGTTGTGATGATGATCTTCATGGTCCAACTCCAATCTTTGGAGCCTTGCCTCCATTTGTCTTAATGTCTCATCTTTTTGTGCAATTGTTAGTTTAGCATCCTTTAATTCATCAATTAGGTCTGCTTTTTGAGGTGAGTGAGGCTTAGATGATTCTCCACTAGAAATATTAGCCATGATAAAATGAAACACAAAAACACAAAGAAGAAACTATTATAGAAAACAAAGTTAGAAAACCAAGGTGAAAAGCAAATATAGCTTGCAGCAATGATGTAAAATCTTGCAAACCACTCCAAGAAAATATATCCTTCCTTTTTCAAGCCTCTCTTGTGGATTGGATGAGCCTCAAGTGAAAGATGCCAAAGCAAACCACACTTACTCAAAGAATAATTCACCACAAAACTAGAGGAAACAAGAAAGACAAGCAAGAAAAGGTATAGGCAAGAAAAGCTAAACCAAAGTGGAAGTAAAAATATGAAAAAACTTTGGAAAAGAATATTGAAAGAAAATGACAAGCAAAGAAGATAAGGCACTCAATAAAAGGTAGTACACAAAGAGAACCTAGAGAATGGTACTAGAATTGGATTAACAAAACCAAAACAGTACTACAGAATATTAAGGTGTCAAAATGCGTGACTTAAACAAATTATGCTGAGCTGGATAATTCAAATTTGAAATTTAAACCACAGAAATTTCAAGATCTTAGCTCAAATTTGGCGTTGGAATCACGCCAAAATGATGCACCAATAAATTGTGATAAATTTTTCAAATCTGATGCCACTTCACTGCTTTTTTCGCGCCAGAATTGCACACTGATTATATTTGATTTATCATTTTTTTTCTATTTTGAATTTTTCTTCACTTTTTTCTAACACATCAATCTGTTCAGATCCAGAATTTCAGAATTTTTCATAAACAGAATTAAATTCTGTAAACAAAAACAGCCAGCACAGTTTCAACAAAAACAGAGGAAGCCTAATTTGGAATTAAAACAATATTAAGAAACTTCAAAGACACAATAGAATTGAGGTATGTGAACTTGTATGGATCCATCACACAAGCATGAACTCAAATCTAAAATTAAAATGCACCAAAGGCTCAACAAAACAGATTAGAAACTGCACTCAAAATTAAAAGCAATCAACCAAAAATTATCAAGAAAAGTACTACATAGAAGTGATGACAATTTAGGAGAAACATGACTTGACAAAACTTGTATGGATTCAAAAAGCAAAATGAATCAAACACAATTAATTTGCACCAATTAAAACAGTAAGAAAGACTAAAATTAAAACAAAAAAACAGAATAGCTAACACAAATAGGAACCTAAAAAAAAATTCTGCACAAAAATAAAGTGCTGGAAAATGGAAATTGCTTGAATAGAAAGTGTCAATTCAACTCATCAACAACAAAACATCACCATAGCTCATGATACCACATGATGTGAGTTGATTTTAGGTTCATTATATTTGTGACACTTTCTTAGAATTAGGATCAAGATTCTTAGCAATTTAGAGTGAGTCACCAAAGGAAAATCCCCACTGGACATTAACTTAACAAGTGTTAAGTAGATGTGAAGGTTCATTTCCAAAGGTCCAAGGTTAAAACACAATTAATGGTGATGAATGAATGAAGATCAAGGTGCTGAACTTAAAAAAAAGAATAGGTGCAGAATTTAAACACAAAAAACAGAATGGAAACACAAATTGAAACAAAAGAACCGATTGAAATTCAAGAACAAGACATAGAATCAAAACTACCGATTGAAATGACTATGGAAGATGAAAGAAGATGAAACTTATGTGATTGTAGCCATGGATTGGAAATGGACACACCACTTGGAGGTGATGATCCAAGATAAGTGCAAATTTGTCGCCACTTGAGAGCTCCTAAAGCTTCACAAGATGAGACAAGGAAGAGGAGAACAAGTCTCACAAAATTCACTCACAATTTGAGTATAGTAACTTTTCTTCTAATTTCAATGTTGAATTTACAATGACCAAGCACCTCTATTTATAGGTTTAGAGGGCTGAAATGAAAGTGAAACAAATTCAAAATTCCCTCCTAATTCTAATTCAATTTTGGAGCCAATCTTGAGTCACATGGGAGGTGTGACCTTTTTTCTACTTTGGCACCTCCTAAAAACTACACCTACACCTACTCTTTATGTCACATGGAAGGTGTGACCTATCTTTATACATTGGCACCCCTTATTTTAATATCTACACCTTCCTTTAAAGTTATACTAAAAACTATACACAAGTAATTACAAAAAGAGACATCCATTGATGCTCTTCTCCCAAAGCTTTAGCCTTGCTCCTAGTCATCCTTTGAGACATGAAGGATGTTGAGCTATTTGGTTGGGCTTGGGCCCCAACTTGGGCTTGGGCCCCAACTTGGGCTTGGGCTTCATGGGCTTGGGCCTCAGGCGCCTCCTTTACTTGGTCTTCATCAACATTTAATTTAGAAAAAAAGAAGTTATTCAATTACACAATATTTTAATCAATTAAGTTCTTATAACATTGAAAACACTTAAATCTACTTGTTGGTTTGATCAGTTAACAAAACTAATAGTCGATTATCCTATTATGAAACCTCTCGTGAAGAGTTTAATTGATTACTTAAAAACTTAATCGATTAAAAAAGCCATAAAAAAATTTTCTCACCTTTTTAACTTCACAAGAAAATTATTTTAATTGATTTTAGTATAGGTTGTGTGTAAATAAAAAAATTCTTATGATTACCTTGTGTGAAAGACGTACTAGACCTAGTTTTATTTCTTTTTTGTATTTTTCTTATTTTGCCTCCTCATGGAAGGTTGGTTTCATTGTAATTCTCCGTTCAATTCTAAGGTTCTGAGCAATAAAAAGTCTCATTTTTCAATTATCTGTAACAATTATTTTAATCTTTTGATCTCCTAAAAAAACTAGTTTTTGTGAGAGGTTGTACTTGAATGCATGATTGAGAGTCTTCCTTGTCTTAAACTTTAGTTTCTTAGTCAGTTCACATTTTTCTAATTAATTTCTCGGGCTCATGATTCAAGAGAGAGGAGAGAAACATCCCAAGAGTACACTCATGGATACAAGTGGGGTATTGAATACATTAGTAGATGCATGTTTTGCTGATAAGATTTGGTTGAATTGGGTTAACACATGTTTGATTTAGTTTAACCATGTGTTAGAATTGAAGGGTGATAATCTTTAGTTAACCTATGAGGAATTCATTGGTGGAGGAACTTACATTCTTTACTATTTTAATCTCTACTTTATATTTCTGCACACCTATTTCAACCCCCATTTTATTTTTATTGTTATTTCTAACTTTTCTTGTTTGCAGATAGATTTTGAACATTAATTATTGATTTCACTATTGGATTCGTTGGAAGATGACTTAGGGTCATCTGACTATAATTATACTATCATCTCTCTAACGTTTTAACATCTACGTTGAAATCATTCTAATTTAACAGTAAAACGACAACTATCAATTTTTATCACAACTAGTGCAAATGGTATAGTTTATGCAGTTTTTGATTGGTGTGATTTGTGTTTTATGTGGGTCTAGGGAGCAAAAATGAAAGAGAGAATGTCATTTTCAATTTCAATGTGGTGTAAGCTGAAATTTTGCATGTGTCACGTCAGTGCTTGTGTGAAAATTGGTGAATCAGTGTACGTGAGACCATAAGGTGGAGTCCATAAGGTGGAGTCCATGAATTTTGTTCTATGTTGATAGAATTGGGTCAAAATAGTGAATTGCAGACATTGCACAAGTGCTGAAGAAACAAAGACTAAAATTTATCAAATTTTCATTCAATTGGTGTGTATATAATTGTGTTTCTAGTGATTTTTTTTTAGTAATTGAAGAAAATTGTGGGTGGCGAGAATTGAATGGGAATGTTATGCCAATGTTGTACGTGCTAGGGAATTTAATTTGCTGCAATTAAGTGATTGGGCCAAAAAATATTTTTTTGGTCTTATGCACCACTAAAAAATTTGATCATTCTTTATTTTTGTTTTTTGCAATCCATTCTAGAACCATTCCTAAGAATTCATTTGAGTGTATACTTTCTTGATATATTTAATTTCTTGTTTCTCTTGAATTTTTGGATAATCTTTGAGTTTGTCTCATCTCTAATCTCTTGAGTTTAGCTTTATTAATTTTGAGCTTTTCTTGATTTTGAATTTTATTAACCTCTTGAAATGGAAATTATTTCTTAGTGTGATCTTTGAAAAAGGTTGAATCACATTGCTAAGTAGCATCTTGGAGAAGAAAAGGATCAAGCAAAGGATGACCACTCTTTAGAGAACAAACAAGTGGAAATTCAAAAGGAAGAGTGATAAACACTTGAGAGGAAGATTTGGCAACCTACAAAGGTCAAACATCAAAACTTTATTTTTTTGTAAAATCATATTATCACGAAACTGTGTTAACTTTTCTTTTTGATTTTCTTTGCTTTGTGTTTGGGAAAATTCTTTCAAAGCAATCCCATTAAAAACTTTGTAATAGTAAAGCACTTAGTTTTGTTGAACTGTGTCAAGGGGCTCAAATTGTCACTTGCATTTTCACCTAGGAATTTTGTCTAGTTTTTCTTGCTTTACTTTACTTTCTTCTTGTTACTTTTTTGCTTTCCTTTTATTTTCTAAGTCTCCATGATATTTAGGGTGCATCTCTCAAATTTTATAGTTGACCTTTCTTTGGTCTCTAGGACTCTTGCACACACATCTAGAAAAATTGTTTTGAAATTTCCTTTGAGAAATATTTGTTAAGCCTATTTGAGGAATCTCTGGCTTGGAAAGACATTGGTTTTTAAGCGGTCCTAGTGACTCACCATTCTTTTTTGGGAGTGAACTCAAAAATTTTGACTCTTTGACCTTGAGAGAAACTTCCAACTTTTAAAATCTATTTGTGAAATTTTTTATCACTCGTTGTTGAATTAAAACATTTAAGAAAACTTTTTTCATTTTATATTCAAAATGAGTGATCATTTTCATGCATCAAGTGAGGGAGACAATAATAGGGATCTGAGGGAGGAATATGGTTAGAGAAGGGAGACAAGATTTATAAGAGATAATTGGGAAAAAAATTAGAAGAACATAGAGAAAATACAAAAAACATTTTATGATCTGAGGAAAGATATAAGGGATGACATGAAAGAAATGTTTGCACAAATGGCCCTCAATCAAAATAGGGGCAAGAAATATAAAGTAGAGGATCCTAAGCTTGGAAGAAGAAGGAGTATTGACTCCTCCAGAGACCAAACTAAGGGGTGGTATAGTCCTTATCATGAAGATTATTATCCACCACATCCAAGAGATTATCATAGGCCTAGATATGAACCTTTCCCTAGAGAACTAAGGGTAGACCTTCCTCCCTTTTATGGTAGAGATAATGTAGAAAAAATTTTAGAATGGGAGATGAAGGTAGAGCAAATATTTGACTGCCTCTAGGTTGATTATGAAAGGAGAATGTCCCTGGATACACTTAGCTTTAAGGGACTAGCTATGAACTGGTGGACATCTTTAAAAGACATTGTGATTCTTTATAGCCCTCGAATTAGAGACTAAAATGAACTTAGGGTCACCTTCAGGAGACGCCATGTGCCCTATTACTATGAAAGGGAGTTGATGTATCAATTCCAAAGACTCCAACGAAAGGATAGAACTGTAGAGGAATACATACAAAAATAGTAGTTACTAACGTTGAGAATAGGTTTAAAAGGGAAGAGTCAAGGGTTACCATTGCTAGATTCAAGAGTGGCCTAAACCTTGAAATTCGAGATAGGGATGAGTTTTTTCCTTTTAGTTACTGTAATGATTTGAATGAATTAGTTCAACAGTGTGTTAGGGTAGAACAACAAATTAGAAGAAGGACTACCTCTAGGGAAGATTATCCTAACACATCCTATTCAAGGTGAGAGTTTAAGAAGGAAGGTTACCCCTCCAAATCCAGGTATGAAGGGTCATGAGGGGAAGATAAGGAAAGAAAAATAGAAATGGAAAAAACGTAAAAGTCTTTGCTTGGAGTTGAACCAAATATTGATAACATTTTACCTTCCATAAACAAAGATTGTGAGGATGTACTTGAAGAAAAATTCGTATCTAGAGTTGAACCAGATATAGATATAAATACTTCCTCTACAGAAAAGTCAAAAGAAGTTTTGATTAAAAAAGAAGAGGAACAGAAAAGTCTCTTATGACACCTCCTACAAGCATAGTTGAGAAAGAATACTTAAAGGGAGATTGCAATACTTTGAACTCTTCTTTTCAATTATACAATGCTCATTCCTCTTCACACAAATATCAAAAACAACACTTTGTGATGTTTTTTCTTAGTTTAGGAAATAAACAACACAAAATGAACAAAAATATTTTTAAAAATGACTCTATTTTTTTTTTCAAAACTTTTATAAAAATAAAAAAGGGCCTTATTTCTTTTTTGTTTTCTTTTCATAAAAGAACTTGTCTCATGTTTGTTTGATGTTTATTATAGATTGACATTTGACCTAGGAGGAAAATAACAAATAAATAGAGGTTGTTATCATTGAGCATCATTCAAATATGAGGACAAATCCTTCTCTCCAGAGGGAGGAAATGATTGAAACCATCCAGCCTCAAAATTTTTGGTTAAAAAGATAAACAAAGATCAAGCTTTAATGAAGATATTTTAGAGTCTTTTGTTCTTCTTAGCCTTGTAAAAGGTTCCTCTCGTAGTAGGTTGGAGGCAAAGTGCAGTGGAAAGGACTCGAACCCAAGTCCATTATTAATATTGGAAGCAAACTGCACTAGGTGGGACTCAAAGTCAAGTCTCTTCAGTAATCAAAGAAGCATTAACCACTAGATCAGACAAGTTCTTTGGTCATATTATGATTTTTATTATATTTATTATTATTATTATTAATAAGTATAATAAAAACCATAATAATGCAAAAGAATTTATCTGGTGTAGTGGTTAAAATGTCTTTAGTCACTGAAGGAACTTGGTTTCGAGTCCCACCCTAAGCAGGTTTTATTTTATTCGACTTTCATGGTGCCAAAGTTACATACGGAATAAAATCCGTATATAGATTTTCTTGTAGTGTTATTGGGCCTTGTATTTTGGGCCAAAATAGAGTAGGGTGTAAGTAGAAAAGAGAGTAGGGTGTAAAATAGTAAAAGAGGGAGACAAATAGAAATGTAGGCAAGGAAGACATGAAGGTCCACATGTCCTCTCCTCAATGGAGAGGATTTTACTCCAATGAAGGCATGCCACTTGTCACTCTCCCAAATGGAGAGAATTTGCACCAATAAGATGGTGACACTTTTCACACTCTCATTTGAGAGGTTTTAAGAGACTTTCTCCTATAAATAGGGGTCTCTTGTACATGTTTTTTAAACTTTGATTTGAGTAAAGAAATGTTGTCCAATTTGTGAGACACTTTTACATGTTCAAAGTTCTCTCCAAAATTGTCTTTTTGCTAGAAAAATTTCTAGACTCCAACTAGTAGTGTTGGTTGAACCTCACTCTAAAAACTAAGTGTTTGTCTAACCTCATTTAGATTCAATGTCATAATTTCCATCTCTTCCAAAATTTCGAAAATTCTTAATGCTTTCGCAATATCATTCATCTTTCTTAAAAGATATTCAAATCAAAACAATGAAAAAGAAGATCTACACATGAGATGCCAAGCCAGATTGCATCACAAAATAAGGTAAGGGTTAGAAACTTTAGGTAACCATGAGCTTCTTGTAGGAACCTTTGCTTGAGTTTCAAGTGAGGGTTTCTAGATTTCTCTAGGTCATTTCTATCCTATTCTAGAAATGACTCAGAAATACAAAGCCGAAAATGAATCTTATTCTATTGGTCACAATTTTATACAGTCTAAGACTATGATGTCTTATGTAGGAAGTGGCTGGAAGATTGAGGATGGTTGATGGAGGGCCACCCATACATAAGAACAAAAGACAAATGAATTGTTTGTATCAATAATAGAATAAACCTATATAGGAATTGTATTTTGATTTCTATAGAGTACTTTATAGATGAAACAAAGATACTCTAGAATTCCTAACTTGTCCCACAAGTAAGGGCTTATAGAGACCCTAGAAGAGTATACACAACCTTCTTAAGCCACCACACTCACCATAGTTAAGTCTAGTTAACTAGAGTTATGGTAGCTTAAGGAGCAAACTACCTTCATCTATAAATACTCCAAATCACTCTCATGTACTTAGATTTGCATATAGTGAATGAATAGTTCTGAACTTGAACACTCATTCTCTCCCAAATCTCTCTTGCTAGTGAGCCTATTAGGCCTAGTGAACCTAGGGAAGGTTGGCTAAACCTCTTTCCCCTTCAATTGCACCTTCAAACCTAACGAATCATTGCACCTTCTCTTCAATTTGGTGCCTTCTTTTCACATCATTTTGTTGCCACTCCATTCCTTCCATCAATCAAAAGCTTGGATTGCATTAGGTGGATCAAAGCACATCAAGATCCTTCGACCAAGCTAAGTAAAATTCTACAAAAAAAAAGTTTGTCAAGTTTTGTTTCCTCGTGGTTTTTTCTTCTCTTTTGGTTGATTCTTCCATATCTCTTGATCCCTACTATTTATTATCTTTGTTCTTCACTTCCAATATTTTTTCACCGCATATTTTCTACTTTCCACAGTTTAATTTTCTCTCACACATTCATCAAATACTTGTGTGTTGTCCAGTGCAAAAACCTCATTGTTTTTTATTAACTCTTGCATGTTCTTCAAGTTTTCCTTGAATTCCATCATTTCTATTCATCTTCCACTCTTTATAATTGATTTCCATCGATTAAAACAACAAATCCAAGTTTAAATTCATTGAAACATTCATCAAACAGTTTTTGGTTAGTTCCACTGCTTAACCTCATTGTTCTTCACTATTTTGAGTTGTTCTTGCTGTTTTCTTCATTTTAATCAGTTTAATTTGTGTTTACTTTGATGTTTCATTGTTTAATGTGTTTTCTTTCATTTCATTGGTTTATATTGAGTTTTGTATGGTTTCTTTTCATTCAATTTACATCAAAAACTTTTCGCAAACAACTTGTCCAAACAGTGCATGTTCTTGTTGTTTTCTTTCAATTCAGTGTGTTTCTTGTTATTTGTTGTGTTTAATCCAGTGTTTGTTTAGGTGTTGTTTAGGGTTTCTAATCCTTGCATGTTAATTGTCACGTCCAAATATTACCTAATTTTTGTCTAAATCATTCATATGTTGTTGTTGTATGCCATGTGTTTGATCATTTTCTCTAGTGCACATAACCTGTTTGCTAAAAGTCCTTTTCTATTTTGATGAGTCTTTGCTTTGGTGTGTGTAGTGTTTACCTATTCTTGAGTCTTGAGTTTCTTTCATCAATTTCCACTTGTTGTCTTGAAGTTTTGTCAATTTGATTTCTTTAGGTTTCTGTTTAGTTTCCAAAATTGTATAATTTACACTTAGTTTTGAAAATTTATCTTGACTTCATTTCGTATCCAAATCTCTTGAATTTTTTTGTGTAAATACTTAACATGTTAACAACACTAAGCTAAAAAGGCACGTCCTAATTTCAACTACAAAAAAAGTTATAAATTTCAAAAGCTAGGATGTTTTTCTATTTGACAAAGTGTTTCAGTGCCAGTTTTGCTATTGGTTTTAAATTTTCTACACCTAATTCTCTTGGTGTTTTAGCCTAAACCTTTTACCATATCTTGTTTCATATGTTACCTATATGCAGATAAAATTTCAGCTTAAAATTTGCTGTAAAAAAGTTACCATAAATCTTACAATCTTATCGGTTAGTGCCAAACCTAGCTTGCCTAATTGCCTCAATTTGCTTGCGGTTTTTGCCAACTTGTTGCATTTATTTCTTTGTGAAATAACCAAATGGCCTCAAATTTGTTGCATATTTTTCCTTATTGAGTTCTGAATACACCCTAAAAATTAGTTTCAAAAGCTTTGTGAAAAAATACATATAAATTCTGGAACAGTCTCTGCTAGTCTCCTCTAAAAATTTTGTTTTTAATCTTTTGTAGAGCTTTTCTTAGGTCCTTTTGCTTGTGCTTCCTTTCTTGGTTGCCTTAGTTTTTTGCTTGTATTTTATTGACTCTCTATTCTTGTTTGTCACATATTATTCCATTTGAGTTTAGATTTTAAAATTTTTAGTTTTTCTTACTTTATTTTCTGGCTTCCTTTATTACACAATTTGGTGAGTTGGTGGTACTTGAAGTGGTGAATCAATAAGTGGTGTGGTTCAATATTCTTAGGGTTTTCTTTTGGCTTTCAAGACTCTCTACCAAGAAGAGAAAGAGGGATCCCAAATAAGCATTTTCGGATTACTTCATTTCACAAAAGCAAATCAAAACACTTCTTTTAGTGCTTTACCAAACACCTTATGGTCCTACTTGTAATTTTTTTTAGTATCACAGAACTTTGTGTCCTTTAAATTTTGCTCAAGTATTTGCTTTTATTTTTTGTTTGGGAAAATGCTCCAACTGCAATCCCAATACACTTTGTAATAAGTTTTGACCATTACTGTGATAGTGTATTAGTGAGTTCTCAGTGTTCATTACACTACCAAAATATGATTTTCCAAGCATTACATTTGCATTTCTTCTAACTTTCTTTATTGTTTTTCTTCCTTTCTTATATGTCTATGTGATACTTTAGGGGTTTTCCTTTTTTTTCTTGCACTTAAATAACCTTTCTTTGGTTTTTAAGAGCATTGCCATACATACATATCTTTTCCTCTTTTTCAAAATTATTTTGAAGTTTTCTTCTTTAAAATTTTGTGAGATATCTTTAAGGTAAGTTTTGGCTAGGAAAGTCTTGGTACTTAAGAAGTCCTTGTGACTCATCTCGCTTTTCTGGGAGTGAACTTGAAACTTTTTTACTTTTGCTTCTTTTACTAAACTTCACCCATAAAATTGTTTTCAACAAACTCTCTTACTTTGAAAATTTTTGGGAATCACTTTAGTTGATTTCTTTCAAACAGTTGTGAAAATTTTATTTACAATCAACCATGAGTGGACCATTTCATCAGCTTGGTGTTCATGGCAATATAAATGATCAAACTCAAAGAGATATTCGTTCACAACTAGACCAACATGATAAAAATATTTTTGAGATAAAATAAATGCTTATAAAATATAAACAAACTCCGAAAAGTAAAACACATAGGTCTAAGAGTAAATATGGAGAAAACTTGCATAGACCTAGGACCAGACAAGGGGAAGGGTATTATATAAACGTTGAACCTTATAAGAAACCCTATTCTCCAAGTAAAGAGGTCTTATATAATTCCTATATTGTAGATCAATATTCTAGCTCTACCTTCCCTTGGAAAGATTACAAGAGGAAGGGTTATTCATACAAACCACATTCTAGGAAAACACTTCTCAAAAGGTATCTTTTGTTGATCCTATTGTATCTTCTTACATACCTGAAACTTCTTTTCCTTCTCACTCTCCTGTATCTTCCCTTCCTAGTAAAGATATTCTACCTATATCTTCGTATCCATTAAACTTTTATGATCATAGTTAGGAACAACAAGTTTTTGAAAGTTCTTCCAATGAAAAAGTTTGTTCCACAGATCATGGTGATAAAATTTCCATTGATACTCACTCTTCTTTCCATGAAAAAGAAATTTTTGAATCTCCAGTTTGGAATCTAAAGACGAAACTGAACTCAAAGAAAATTCTTTTTCTGGAGCTGAACCAGACATTAAAATAAACTATTTCTTCTTAGAACAATCTTGTGAGCAATTACTCAATGCAAACCTTTTATCTGGAGTTAACCCAAACATTAGCATTGAGTTCGTTACCTTAGCACCATTTTGTAAGGAGTTCAATAAAGAGAATATTTTGTCTGAAGCTGAACCAGACTTTGTTCAAACTCCCTTGTGATGCCTTGCCTATACTAAAACACAAAGATCAAAAGTTTCAGCAAATTCATGAGGTACAAACTTAAAATAACAATAATAGTACTCCTTAGATCTATTTTGTCAACCTATCAGGTAAGGGGTACATTGACATTCAACCAAAGGACATGTTTTCCATTTTTCTTCTTCCTTTTGTTGTCCATGTTTCTTTTATGTGAATTTTTAATTGTTTTTATAGGGTAAATCTTAACCCTGGCAAATACAAGAATTTTGTTCAATATTCTTACACCCAAACAGGTTCGAGAGGATACTAGAAAACTAAAAACAAAAATTGATCAAGAAATCCTTCATCTTCAAAACCAAAATAAAATAGATAAAAATTTTAGCTCAACACAAAAAATAATTTTCCTTCTTGTATCACCTGATTGAGGTAATTCTTCTTCCTTTTCTATTTCTTCTTATTCTACATTGTCTTATCCATTTTTTTTGGTATTTCTCCATAAAGGTATCACACCCCCTACTTTTTTTTGTTTTATGTTTACATAACAAGCAACATTTAATCTTTTGCATTCTACTTATGTTTACGGTCTTTTTCAGGTGGATCTTGACTTCACTTATTCAAATAAAGGTGGCACTTTAAACCGAATATGAGGACAAATCCTTTTGAAGGGAATGAGCCTGATGGAGGACCATCCAAGCCACCATACACAAGAATACGACAGATACACGATTTGTATCAATAATAGAATAAACCTGTATAGGAATTGTATTTTGATTTCTATAGAGTACCTTATAGATGAAACAAAGATACTCTAGAAAACCTAACTTGTCACACAAGTAAGGGCTTCTAAAGCACCTTAGAAGAGTATACACAGCCTCCTTAAGCCACCACATTCACCATAGTTAAGTCTACTAAACTAGAGTTATGGTAGCTTAAGGAGCAAGCTACTTTCATCTATAAATACTCCAAATCACTCTCATGTACTTAGATTTGCATATATTGAATGAATAGTTCTGAACTTGAACACTCATTCTCTTCCAAAATCTCTCTTGCTAGTGAGCCTATTAGGCCTAGTGAACCTAAGGAAGGTTGGCTAAACCTCTTTCCCCTTTAATTGCACCTTCTCTTTAATTTGGTGCCTTCTCTTCACATCATTCCGCTGCCACTCCATTCCTTCCATCAACCAAAAGCTTGGATTGCATCAATGATCCTCCATCACAAGGTCTGATGATTTTTCTCTAACAATTTAGACTAAGATTTTTAAGAATTTCAACAAAGACAAAGAAAATCAAATATGTTCACCACTAGACATGAATTTAATCTATACGATTAACTAAGTATGAAAGCTTGCATCTATGTTTAGAAAGAACACAAGAACACAATCAAGACAAAAGGGAATTTAGAGGTTGCAAAAATATAACACAAAAAGAAAAGAGAAAAGTTAGAAGACTTAGAAGATGGTTATAGAGGGAAGATATGACTCCATGCTTGTACAAGATAAGCTCCAAGTGAAAAGTCATCACTTAGACCCCTAGAAATCAAGATAAGACTTCAAGATTTTTTATTTATTTTTCACTCTCAAATACTAAAATCTAGTCACAATTTCAATGTCAAAAAGTCTTTAAGAAATTATAAGCATGACTATTTATATGATAAGTCATCTTAAAATGTAAATATAAATGTAAATTAAATCCAAAGCATATTCTGAATATGACAATTGAAATATATAGAGGGAGAATTTTATTCAAAATTCAAATCCTATTAGCTTTGCACCGAAAATTAGAGACAAGGGTCAAACTTCATCACCTTCTCTTTGCCCCTATGAAGTTACAAGTGTAGCCCTCTATTAGGTTTGAATTAAGTAACTACTATTCCACAATTTACTATTGTCCAAAAAAAAAAATACAACAAAAGTGTTTCCTAAATTTTAAGTCCAGGAAACACAAAATAAGGAAAATAGTTTTTTTTAGAGTAAGAGTTCTCTATTCAAGTATTTTTCTTATTTGTTTCGTCTTTTACTTTGTTAATTTTTCTCACATTCATATTTGTTTCTCTTGGAAATTGAGAATAGTATACAAAAGGCGTTTTCTTCCTGCTTTACATTTCCATAGTTTCATCCTGTATTTCCATAATTCTTTTAATTTCAAATTTATCTTCCGAATGAATTTTGAAATATAAAATATATTTTGAATTATAAAATTTAAAAAATAAAAGATATTTTTCAAATTCGAAAATACCTTTCTAAATTTTATAATTCAAAATATAATTTTATATTATAAACTATAAAATTCATAAGACATTTTTTAATTTAAAAATACATTTTAAACTTTACAATTCAAAACATAATTTTATATTTTAAATTGTAGAATTTGAAAGGTATATTTTGAATTCGAAAATATCTTTCAAACTTTAAAATTCGAAATAAAAAATTATTTTTAAATACTAAAATTTGAAAGTTATTTTTGAATTAAAAAATCTTTTAAATTTTATAATTTAGAGTATAAATTCACTAAGAATAAATTAGCCTTAGTATTTTACAAAAAGTATGAAGGTACACATAGAATGGGTGGAGGGTTAGGAAGAATGTATACAGGTGCAGGAAGAAAACCCCTATCTAACATCTCAAATTTTCAGTAAACTTATTTTATTGCTTGATAATTTCAAATTCAATAAAAAATAATCATTTATTTATGAACACTTTCGTAATTCAATTCCCCTCTTTGTAGTCTATATTTCAAACATATCTTTCTCCCAGTTAAATAAGAAAACGACTAAGTTAAATGTCAAAAGTTAGTATTTTCTAACATAAGTATTCTAGTTTATTACCATCATGCACTCATCACCAGGTGTCCACTAAATAAGTTTAAGAAAAAATCACTTTACTGCAGAGGATATACAGGAAATTAATGTGTAGGCATTAATTATATGTTCATATTCCAAATAGAACAGCTAAAATCTTCATATCTACTATATAGTTCACAATCGAATACACCATTTCGAATCTAACCGATAAAGATGTATTCATCGCTTTCATGCTAGCATAAGAGTCAACGTAAAAGTTTAAATAATAGGCCATAGACGAAACAAATACACCTCAACATTTTAACACAAATAATCACCACATGATGACCAAAACTCCAGCTCTAGGATTGAGTTTAACTACATGATTTGACAAAAGGGTGGCTTGAGTTCCGTGACCGAAGGCACAGTATTGTTTCAGCTCACAAGGATAAAAGCTTCACATGGCGACAACCTAAGCTTGATGCCCTATATTTGCAGCATCCGAAAGAAGAAAAACCACTGCAATTGAAGGATGAAAGAAAAAATGGGTGCAACTGAATGAAACAACTTCTGGATTTTGTACCAATAAAGAACTTCACAACCTGCCCATCCACTGAAGGATACTGTTTTGAGAACAAAAATTCAAATTCTGCACACAAAATGAAAACAACAGTATGTTAGAAAGTTGCAGAAATCAAAATAAAAAGTGGAGTCAACAAGGGGAATAAAGATGCTTACAGAAAGATCAAAATCTGGAGTGTCTAATTCCAGCGTATCCAGGACAGAAATTCCGCAAGATTCGTTATCATTTTTAGCCATTTGGTTATCATAGAATGCTAAGTCATAGAGATTGCTGGAGTCCAATCCAGAATCATTTAACAGAGTAGAAGAATCTAAGATTTCCTTGCACAATAATATGTCGTCCAAGCCATCATATTCAGTGTGTTCCACAACTTGTGATTCGCCAGATAACCATGCCGAACTGTCTAGATCGTGATTATCAGATATTGGGGCATGTGATTCTCCAAGGATTGCCTTGGTATCCTAGTTCGTAAAAAAAAAGTAAATTTTAGTAATCCAAAGAAGTTAGATGGTAAAAAAATAGTAAAACTGTAGCATAACTTCTGTACTCATTACTCACTAGAATTAGAACAAACTTCAGATAAAATCAAGACACGTAAAAGTATTTTGTGCTGGCTGTTTCATTGGTAATATTATGGTTGGTTACTCTTTTCCTTTTGATTATTCTAAAAGACAATTGACCATAAACTGAAACTAATAATCATATTTAACTAATATGCATCAAATATAGTTACTCACCTGGGCAGAAGGCAGAGGTACAGTTTCATCAATGTAATCATCACAATCAACAGAGTTTCCTGCACGAGGTGGATTGGGGGGATTTGGTTTTGGAGTCCTTGGACTTGTTCTTGACACTATATTGTCAGAATCTTCAACCATTGGATTGTCCTCATTTTTCTCAGTCTGTTTTTGCTGTTGATAAAAAATTTTAGAAACCACATATTCACCTTCCTTTTCTTCTTCTTCAGTCCCTAGATGATACTGATGCATTACCCAGTTGGATTTGTAGGGTTTGAACCCACTCTTAGATCTTACATGAAGAACCATGATTTTCTTAAAGCCTTTGCAAATTCCATTTTCTATTATAGCTTTGGTCTTACCAGTCTTGTGCCAACGCCAATGTTCATCAGTCACACCCTGTTGATGATGAATCTTTCTTCGCTTTCTTTGACCAGTAGCATAAGCATTGATTGTCCTGTGAAAGAAATGGAAATAACTCCCATCTTTCTTAGCACCTGAAGAAACAAAATAGACATAATTTGACGATAGCCAGAACCTTTAGGGGGTAAATTATAAAAAAGATAATCATGATTAGCAGCAACTGATATTTTTGGCAATCAAAGAATGTAGCCTTCCTTCAACCCCTATCACTGAAGTATTAAACATAGCTATCAATTAACATGGTTTGAATCTTGATCTAAAGGGGGAAATTGAGATTTGATGAACTTAAACTTTCAACATTATGTATTATATTCTGCTTTCTTTAACCTTTTAAAAAAAAATTGAACTTTAAGGTGCAGAAAGAATTCTAATTACATTAATGGGTCATTCGATGCTATTATCTATAATCCATTTCACAAGGGGCATGTCTTGTCACTTACACATGTAATAAAGTATTTGATCAGTCTTCCTTCCAGATATTTTTCTGATATGACAGGTTACTTTATTTTACAAGTTCATTTATCAATCAAGTATAATGGAAAGAATGCAAAAGTTTATATAATTTGAATTGAAAGCAAAGAGGGTCAGAGAATTCTCACCTTGAAGATTTTCTGGATGAGTGTAGCAAATACCTTGGTCTCCTTCCAGAGTTGTGATGAACTCGTTGATAAACATATCTGGCTGTGTGTTTCCAACACCACATTTTCCTGCTAAATGTTCTAAGAGTTCTACATCAGAAGGATCAAACTTTACACCAAGAGGAAAGCCAGGCCACTCACTAGAAACCTGTATGCAGAGAAATATTCCTAATGAAACATCTCCTATCATTCAAACTCGTGCTAAACTTTTTCAAGAATTTAATCCAGCTACAGAAGTAAAGTATGCAAACATTTTCACAAGCACATTACACATTTGTGTACCACGACACAAAACATGTAGGGTATAGAATACGAGCATAAACATACTGAAATCAATAGAAACATGAAGAGCAAAGATTGCTTCTAATACTGTATTTTTAGTGCATGTGCGAATTTCAGTAAGCTATGAATATAATTCTGAATTCCAACACACATACATCACTGTTTTCAATACGATAATGACAGTTAGGACATTCTCGATATGCCCCACAATCCTTGATTTGATCAGCTGAAGATACAGTATTGTTTTTCACTTTCTTTGCAAATCCTCCAAAGTCGATAAGCCAGCTCCTGTAGAAAAAATTAACAAATGTATTCTACGTCATCACTCCATAACCAACAAACAAAAAATTCATGAAGAAACTTCAATACATTAATTGGATATAGTTAAGAAACGGCTGTTAGAAAACAAAAATCAATGTCAGAAACTACAAGCAATTAGCAAGCCCTAAAAGGTTATCTGTTGAGGAACCATATCAGTTATGAGGACATAAGCAATTACGACATCAACATTTCATAAAAAAGACTCACATAATTCGTGCACTGGTGGATAAATGAAACTTGAATTTCATAGTTATTTATTTTATCAAAAGTGAATAAGCTTCTTTCCATCATTAAAAGACAAAACACTCAGTTATTTAAGAAAGTTAATTTCATATTCTGAATACCAAGCATGGGTAAACAAAGAAAATCATGCAAGAAGTGACAGAATATGAGGGAATCGTGGGAACAGAACACAATGCATTGGTACAGTGTTATGAGGGAAACAGAAAATAGACATACAAGGGCAAGGTGCAGATGAGTAGTGTTATGTACTACAACGACATAAATAAAATCACTAGCATAAGAAATTATTTTTTCCCCACCCAATCCACAACTAAAGATTATCTTATCACCTAATCGGATGCAAATCCTGCTCCCTGACGCATGACAGACATAATATTCAATAGAACGTGCAAAATGTAGATTTCACTCTAGATATTCTCAATAGAAAAAAAAAACAGTTTTACCAAAAGGCTTATTTGAGGATCGAATGGCCAAAAACAGTAAAAACAACAACAAAGCTCAAGATGTAACTTCTTTCACTCATTATCCATATTAAGAAGGGAAAATCGTTACAACAAGTTCCCCTGCGCCATTCGGTTTATTTTCTATAGTGTTTCTCTTGTTACTCAAAGCCACACGCCCTCAACAAAAATGGGAATATCACAATACCCTCAAACAATAATTTCAAAACATGAAAAAAAAACATCCATATTCATCATTGGCCATCATCAACCCCAGAAGACACAACAACAAAAAACTCTGCCACACCCTATACTGCACAAAATCCCTTTTTCCTCAAGACTCAACCATATCCATGTTACCACCTACAGTAGAAAAAAAAAAGAAGAAAGGAAGCAGCTTTAGAAACAAAACGTTTCTCTGCCACACCCTATACTGCACAAAATTCCTTTTTCCTCAAAACTCAACCATGTCCATGTTACACCACAGAAGAAAAAAAAGAAAGGAAGCAGCTTTTGAAACAAAACGTATCTCTCCAACTTCAGAAATGAAATCTTTGCTGGCAGTGTTGAGATTCACTGATTCTGAACTCACCTAGCCATTGTATCGAAGAAGAACAATAAGCAAATTCAATAGAGAAGTTCAGTGTACTCGGCAAGGCGAAAGCGACAGCGTAAGTGAGCGGGAAATTCCTCTAAGGGGTATGTTGGAATTGGTATGGAAGAGGCTGGGTGTCCGAACCTGTGCCTCGTCCTGGGTGTTTTGCAGACGAGCCTGTGGTTTGGAGGGGCCCCAATTTTGGCCCAACGGTGTGAAATAGAAGGTGTAGTAGCTTCGAAAACCGAGTAAACGCAATTACGAACCTTGCTCATCAAGCTAAAGCTAATAAAGATGGTAACGCTGTTAAGTATCCTTATATTTTCCAATTTATCGCTGTCAAGGAGATTTCTAGCTTAACTACACCTACATTATTTTTATAAAATGTTAATTTAATAAGAAATACTATTTTGAACTCTACATTTTAATCATAAAAATATTATATATGATAAAAACACATATGATTACCGTTATGTTACTCAAATATTCAATAAATAAAGTCACGTGTTATTGGAGTAATTCTTTGTTTTAATAAAAGCGATATGGTAGTAACTATTTGCTATTTATTTTATTTTAGAATATTTATCTCATTATTCATTTTATTAGTCGTCGGATTTTTTTTTTTTGTATTTGCATGAATATTTTTTAAAAAGATTATTGAATTTTTTAATTAGACTATTGAAAATAAATTCTTTAAAATAAAATTTTAATCAAGTATAATCTAAAGGAATTTCACAATAAATATTTTTATTAATAAAATTAATCCTTTTAAAACAAACAAATTTAAATAAGTTGTGTTGCAAAATATAAGTTTAAATAAAGTTAATTTTTTCAAAAATAATTTTAATTTTATTAGTACAAAATAAAAACATAAATCTCTAAATTCAAATTTATAACACTCATACAATTTTAATGTTTCCTTAATCAATAATTTGTTTGTTCACTTCATTCTTAAAAAATATTCAAATAAAAATAAGGGTAAACAGTGGATTCAGTTGAAATAAGTATTGACATATTTTAATTTTAGTATAATAAGAAAAAATAAAAGAATATTCTTAATATACAAAATTTAATTTCGTTTGCTTTTTTGAATTTTATTAGTGATTGAGGTAATTCAGTACGTATCTAGTCTTTAGTAATTATCAAGTGTTCATTAAAAAGGAAAATTAACTTTATTGTGCAATTAACTTTGCAATTATTTCAACTCTCCTCATATGTACTTTAAATCCACAATTTTGACTATATATTAATGGAAAGTTAATTGCATATTAACGGAAGGTTAATCACATATTAATCTTAATTCTTCTTTTAATAAACATATGTGATAGTTATTAAAGACCAAATATATACTCAATAACCGCAATCATTAACTAAGTTTAAACAAAACCAACGAAATTAAAGCTTTGTATTAAGATTTTTTTTTATTGTACAAAAATTAAAATATATTAATGTTCTCGTCGATTGACCTGGTCGTCGGTTGATTCCGAAGACAAGTTTTGACTCTGTCTATCTATGTGGAATCCGCTCTCCCTTTTGTCGTGTTTGAACATGGCTCCGTTGAGATAAAGAGTGTCATACCTGTTGATTGCACTCCGACAATCAAGTCAGTACAAGGCTTATAAGAAACAAGAAGTAACTAGTTTCAGTTTAGAAACAACGTACCTTTAACCTGAGATCTCAAGTCCCTTTTATAGCCTACCTCTTGTAACAGTTTTCTATCACGAGAATCTCGTCTCAATTGAAAGCGTACTCAATAGGAAATTATTCTATTCAAGGGCGCACTCTCTTAGTGCCGCAACCAAACAGAATTTTTCCTCACTAGAGTGCATAAAATCTTAACAGAATAACCACCAGGGTACCAACTCATGTACCAGCATCAGGGGTCAAATCTGTTTCACATAGGCGCCCTCAACGTGTCGGTACGCATCATGCATGCAACCAAACTTATAGTGTCCTGACACACATGGGCTTAGGTTTAGAGAGAACATTTTACTTGTACTAGACTCATATGCACTAAGCGTACCCCTAGGTCCATTACTACCCCTTGCTAACCGCCTAGGCCTTACATACGAAGGGTTACGTTAAGTATATATAAAAAAAAGATTTAACACACACATCTGGAGCCCAATCACCTGGCCCATCAACTTGGCCTAAAAGTCGGGCTGACCTGTTTGATGCAGATGCTGAGCTCCGACCAGCGAGCATTGAGCTCTGAGCGCTCTGGTCCAGTACAATTAATACTTGTTCTATTGAACCAACTATCTACCCTAAAAATAATTAATAATGAGTAGCAACTAATCACATGTTAGATACTACGATATCCACATTCACCGTGTTAATAAAATGTGTAATTAAAATATTTATATTGGTTAACTACGAGTATCCATTTAAAGTATTTGTTTGGTATTCATTATGGAATTTACTAAAGAATATCTATTAGAGAGGAATTGTTGACTTAGCTAAATGAAGAGAGGGATGAATAGGTTTTGAAACTTTTTCAAAAGAGTTTTCCCTTTCCATAGGTTATTTTTTAAAAAAATACTTTATATTTGAAATAAATGAATGCAATTATATTAGGAATCAAGATTGATACAATATTTGATTGCAACAAAAGGAGATAAAAAAAGATTGCACAACAAGATTTATATTGGTTTAGACCAAATGATCATACATTTAGCCTTAGTTATTCAGCCTTACAATAAATGGTTCCACTATCTTCAAAAAGTTTGTACAAAGCACTCACTTAGCAATTACAAACTCAAGACAACAAGTAACAACTAATCAACTCTTGAACACATTCAAGAGGATATAAACCTAATCAACTTTTGATTACAAGAGGATATCAACACAAATCAACTCTTGATCACACAAGAGGATATGCATTGGAACACACCAACAAGACAAACTTTAATGAAAGAGTTTACCAAAATATCATAGTAGAAGCAAAACACAAGGTTCTTTCACAATATTAAATCTTGTAAGCACACTTCGAATGGATGAAAATTGTTTAGAATATCTCAAATCAATTCACTTTTGTTATTGCATTCATTGTATAAAATATTGAGACAAAGGCTCAATTTATAGAGATTAGTAAACACAAATTTAAAGAAAGTTTAGACATTTAATTGATTATTTCAAGCTTTTAATTGATTATTCTCACTAAAATTTGAAAACAATTTTCTATTTATTCGATTGTGGATGTGTTAATAGATTAAATCCCTTTTGCATTTTGTTATAAAAAAAAGTTAATTGATTATACAATATTTTAATCAGTTAATCTTTAAGAACATTGAAAACATTTACATATTTAATCAGTTAACTAAAACTGATACTCAATTATTTTATTATGAAACCTATCATGAATAGTTTAATCAAGCACATAAAAACTTAATTGATTAAGGAAGTCATAAAACCTTTTTCTCATAATTTTAACCTTATGAAAGCAATTTTCTTTGAATTGATTTTAGTATATTGATGCAATGATTTTTGGATGATTTGAAGGAAGGCAACAAAAGACTTGTTTAAATCAATGGAGGAAGCACCGAATGGCCATGGAGGAGTAAGGGTTTCGGCATAAGTTTCCTAGGTGCAAGGGCCAAGGAAGAGGTTAGGCCAACTTCCTTTGAGTTTCTATGGATTGAGAAACAACAAACTTATATTGAACAACCACATGTCTAGGCAAAACAATTTTACCTATATTGGTCTCCAATTGATGTGAGTTGATTTTAACTTTGTCCATTTTCTTAGATGACATTTTACTTAGAATTGAGATTTTAGCACAATTATGGTGAGAACCCAAAGAAGATTCCCACTAGACACGAACTTAACCAAGTGGTTAAGTAAGTGTGAAGGTTCACTTCTAGAGGGCAAATGAAAAACACTAGTATAAGGTGAAAGATGATGATGGGCATAATTAAAGAGCATGAAAGGAAGACATTATAATGAAGGAAACCGAATGAATAAACAAACAAGACAAGAACATAAACCAAGAGTGAATTGGCGGAATGGAAAACAATGGAAAAGAGATGAAGGAAAGGTAGGCTTATGATGATGGTTGAGAAGGAACACACCATTTGGAGTGTGGTTTCTCCAAGATAGGTGTAAAGGGTCGCCACTTGAGAGCTCTCAACTCACTCAAGATAAGACCTAAATGCTAGAGGACTCAAGCCTCACAGACACCTCACACAATTTGTGCAGAGTAACTTTTCATAATCAAATTCAACATGAAATTACATGAGGCAAGGCACCCTATTTATGGAGATGGATGCCTTGGTGGGCAAGGAGGGGAGGGGTAGCTTTGTAAATAGGTGGGGGGCGGCCTAGGAGTTAACCCATGGTCAATACCGCCCCTAGTCCTGGCTTCTAGAAGCTAGGGCTACATCCTAACCCTAATGGACTTGTCATGGCCCAAATTGATAAGTACACCCCTCATATTATGCTAATTGAACCCTATTCTATTGAAATTAAAAACAAGGAAACTAGTTGGTGCTCAGCTCCCATGGTTTGGGCTCTTCTCCTAGTAATCCTTTGATGAATGATGGGCTCTGAAGCATTGACTCGTGGTGGGTCCTGACCTAGCCCTTGATCTTATGTCATGATTCATGTCATTCTTTTGGAAGGTTGGGCTTAGTTAGGGGTTGCTCCATCTCTCAGGTATGTATCACCAATTGTCTTGTAAATTTAGATAAATCAAGACCAATCATTTTGCATGAGGAGTCGAATGGAGGCAACTTCTCATATTCAATATCTACAATGAAAAAAAAGTCAGACATTTCTGCCAAAATTTGATTTGGCAAGGTTGATAACATGTTAATATGATCTTTCCACCAACTGGTTGATTTTTGTTTGATAGAAAAGGCAAAGGCAAAGCTTTTCCAAATCATTTTAAAATCCATTAAGTGTCAAACAACCTGTTGATTCGAAATTTCAACCTGTTGTAATTTCACTTCCTTTTAGAAAACCCTTCTTTTCAAAAGGTTAAAGATTCAAATGAACTTGGATCATCTTAAGGAGTGAATTAAAAAATTCAAACTACACAAGACACACACACACAACTAGCATCAACCATCTTCATCCATTCCACTTGGATTTGGAATCATCAAAACCTTTGTTCAACACATGACACAGGATAGGGCTTGGACACCTGAGCATGGACCAAAATATCAATTGTTCTTTATTTTTAGTCTTTTTATTAGAGATGATTAAATGTAATAAATTGGGCTCACATTGGCCCAAGAAACCCTAGCTAGAGGAGCTCATGTGGTCACACTTCCCACATTAAGCACATGCTTAAATGTGAAAATCATGACCATCCTAGATCCACTTTTAGTGGCGCCTAATCAAGAAGCTAAATATGCTTAGTTTGAATTTTGAATTTGCCTCCACATACTAAGCTCACGATACCTCATGCTATAAATATGTGGCCTTGCCTCTTGTAATTCACAACATGTTTTAAGTAAAGAAACTTTGTTTGAGTGAATCTCTGAGTGTCTATTGTTCTCCAAGTCTTATCTTGACAAGATGCTTCATATGGCAACTCTCTTCATTACTTATCTTGCACTTCTCCTACTCCAAGTGGTGTGAGCTCCTCCATTCCTCCACCTCCATGAATGACTTCAACCATCTAAGTCATCCTTTCTTCTACATGAGTTCTATTCCATTTGCATATTTTCTTTTACTTGAGTATTTTTCCTTTGCTTTTTGAAGAAAACCTTCACACTTACTTAACCACTTGGTTAAGTTTGTGTCTAGTGGCAATCCTCACCGAGTCATCATCATATTTTGCTAATCAAATTCTTAATCCAAGTGAAACCAACAAATCAATGTGTGTGTATACTAAATCAACTCATATCACCCTCTCTTTCTTTTCTTCCTCTTCTCTTTCTACTTTCTCATTCTCTCTCTTTTCTTCTACATCTGAAATTTCTTTTTCAACAAATATAATACTATTCAAACTTTCATCATCATGTTCTTTTAAAAACAATTTTTCTTTTGGATACTCAGAAATGAAATATCCATTTCCATGATCATGAGAGTTTGAAAAATATTCCCTTTTTGTTTTCTTTGAAAAATAATTTTCTTTTTCTTTTGAAACCTTAGATGATGGTTTAGAGGACTAGCCCTCCCTTCTATCTTCCTTCATAGGGTAATATTAACTAGAGTAATCTGAACTAGAATAATCTTCCTTATATTCATGACTAGTTTTGTCCTGACTTTTCAAAAATTGGGCAAGCATACTTTTCATATTAGAAACTTCCCTCCTTGTATCTGGCATTTCACTCTGAGCTCTTTACCCCTACTTTCCCCATAAACACTACAACCATATGATATATTACTCATTGTCAAGACTTTTGAGAAATCAAAAGGTTTTCAAAATTATTTCGAAGTCTAACAAGAGTAATGGAAAATAGTTTTCACAAGGATATTTTCTATAGTATTTTAAAAAAGGAAACAAGAAGTTTACAAAAACAAATATTTTTTGTGGTTGTCTCCTAAAAGTTCTCAAAAGAGACTGAATCTAAGTAGACTCTTAGGAAAGAGAGGTGAGTCACAAAGACTTATTAAGTACCAAGTCTTTCCTAGCCAAAGTTTTCTTTAGATAGTCTTCACAAAAGACCCATCAAGTAACTTTCAAAACAATTTTCAACCAGATATTAAAAGTGTGTGTGTGTAAATGCAAATGAATCTACTAAACCAAAGGAAGGTTTAAATAATACTAAGAAAGGAATTTTCCTAATACCATAGAGACCTAAAAAGAAACAACAATTAAAAAAGGGAAATAAAAGAAATATTAAAAACAATTAAATGCAAGTGAATATAACTAGGTGTTTTCCTATTAGAAGTGCAATTGACACACTTCTAGTCTCAAATGGATTTACTAACAAAAGTACAATGAAATAGCCAAAAGGCATTTTTTCAAAAAAACAAATGCACAAAATAAAAGAACCTCAAATTTTCATGGTATAACCCATGCAAACTCTCCATTATTCTTGATTTTTTGGTGCAAACTTTGAAGTGTTTTTGATTGCCAACTGGTCTAGCACTTTTCGAGTCTCTAATTCTCCTTTGACAAAACTCTAAAAGTTGCAAGAAAGTCTTAAAAATGTAGTTGAAAAGTTGTCTCAACCTTTTCCAAGAATGTTCACACTTTTTTCCAAGATTTCAAGAAATAAAATCAAGAAAAGCTAAAATTTGAAAAGGCTAAACCAAATAGGATTCATATGTAGACAAGACTGAAAATAAAGTCAAGAAATGACAAAAAAATAATAATAATAAAGGCACAAGAAAAATAGATGGCACAAAAAAAGGAACCTATTAAACTATAATGGATTAAAAACCAAAAACAAACGAGATTTGCCACTGGCAGTGAGGCTTCCCAAATTTATGTAAAATGTTTTGGATGGAATTTGGTTCTAAAATTTTACCCAATTATTGGTAACATCTCAAGCATCAAAATTTCAATTTAAAAAGATCATTGGATTATTTTTAACAAATGAAATACTTAGAGCTAAAATTCTCACTCAAACCCAAATTTCAACAACGAACATCCTAGCTTTTCAGATTTATCATATTTTCTATTTGGAGTTAGGACATTCCTTTTTTACCCAACATTAATGACATGTTGAACTTTTTATATATAAAATTTCAATTGATTTGGAAAAGAATTTTGATCACAATAAATTTTCCAATCCAGAGTAATGTTACACAACGTTGGCAGCAAGATAAAAACCTATTAATTTAAGAAATAAAATAAAAATTCTAGACACAAAGGAAATTATGTGTGAATGGAATACACTAATGATCAAATAGCACCCAAGAACTAAAAGATTATAAAATTGAAAGGCTCAAAGGCTTATACAATTTTTCAAATAGATTTTCAAACATTTGGTGTGCATTTCTAAGAGACATTTCAACAAACACTACGGATAAAGTACTCAACATAGAATTTTGAGACAATTAAAACAAAAACTAAACATGACTAAAGACAAAACAAGATTAGAAACATAAACCCTCACCTAATTTCACACACAATTGAATCAAAACTTCAAGAGCACACAAACAAAAATATCCAAAATTGAACCAAAACAAAAATCAACATGAAACTTGGTAGGTTATGATTCAGACACAACAAGGAACGCAAAGAAACACCAATACTTGAAAACTGATAACTCTACAACAATTAAAATGGAAATAACCAAACCATTCATGAAGAACAACAAAGAACGAAACACAATATGGTCCAGTTCAACAAAGAACAAGAAACAAGACAAAGAAAACAACCAAGAAATCAAAGCTATGAGTACCAACTAATGGATTTCTCCCTCTCCTTCCTTAAGTTCTTCGGTTGTAGATAGTTTGAATGATTGGAGAAGACATGGCAGTGGAAGATTTCATTGAAAATGGGTAAGAATATGAATGGGTATGGGTTTGGAGAATGGTGTTAGGAAGGAGGTTAGGCCAACCTTATAGCTTTTTGTAAGGCTTATACACTTAGAGAGTGAGAGCAAAAGAAAAGTGAGACTTGAGAGAAATTCTAAAAACCATTTAGCCAAAAATTCATTACTTAATTCAAGTCTTATTTTTACAATAGAAGAGCTTTTTATTTATAGAGCCAAAAGTGACTAATGGAACTTAAAAACTCTCCATTCATGAGTTCCCATGTTGCAATCCATGCACCTCAAAGCTCTCCATTCAAGATGTGACAAGTGGCATCAGGAAGAGGAGAAGGCAAGTAGTAAGTGCCCTTTGCTCCATGTGGAAGAAGAATAGTCACTTTGGAAAAAGGAAGGAAAAGACTCCATGTAGGTGTCCATGTGGCACCTATGTGGATGCCAATTAGACTTCCCTTCAAGCTCTTCAAGCCCAAGTAAAAGGCCCAAAAAGTTTAATACATACTTTTAAAGCTTGAATTAGAAAATCCTAATTACTCAACCCTAAAACCCTAGGAAAATATGGAATCAACTCATAAAGAATTTGACTAATGCTCTGTTTGGATTGAGGAGAGGATTTGTGAGAAGGGGAAGGAGTGAATTTGTAAGGATTAGAGAAGATGTGTAAAGATATGTGAGGTTGTTTGGATTGAGGGATGATAGAGTGGATTTGTGAAGAGGATTTATTGTAGGTTTACAAATTTATCCTTGTTATTAAAAAATATTTGAATAATGAATTATGATTTTTTTGTGTAGGTTTAAATTAATTAAATGTTTTTAATAGATAATATCCATAATTACTTATATTTTTTAATTTTATTAAAAAATATAATAGAAAATATTTTTGCGTTAAATTAAAATAAATTTATTAAATACATTAAAATTTATGAAAATAATATCTATTATTATATTCATTTGTTACTTTATATAACTATATATATATATTGTTGATATTATAATTTTATTTTTTATTTTCATTATTTTTAATTATATGTTGTTATTAATAATATAATTAAATATTTTTGAAATTATAAATAATAAATAAATTTATGTAATATTTAATTTTATATATTGTAATAAAATGCATGCACAAAGATATTTGGGTAAAATACAATAATCCAACATAAATCCCCACAAATCTCTTCATTTTGTGAATAATGAAAAAAACCATTCACCCTCTCTCCCATCCACTCCCCCACCCTCAAAACCTTTGAAACAAACACAAAAAATACCATCTCCCTCCTCCCTCATGGAAACAAACACACCATAAGTGCAAGATTATCTCATAAACTATTTTCGTATCATCTAACAATGACTTTACTTATCACACGAAGCAAAAATCCTAAATACATATATCGTTTTCATACAAACTATTTGCATTTCACATAATTTGTTTAAACTATCATCTTATAAACAAAAATATTTATATTTTTACTTTATTGTTTATCAGCACTTAATCAAAGTCAACAAGGATCGGTTAGTTTTTATGCTAACAAATTTTATTTCCTTTTCTATTTATAAAAAAAAATAGAAATTTCATTTAATCTTAAATAGAAATTTAGATATTTCTACATTTGATCGTTAAATACTATTTGATATATTTTTAAATGAATATTTTTTACATAGTACTAGTTTCAGGCTAATATACTTGAATATATGTATACTAACATTTTCTGTTAAATTACTCTTTTATGCTAATTGAATGTTTCTTAACTAAAAATGGGATTAAATTTTAAATATATTTTTTTTCAATATTAAAACTAAATTTTCTCAGGTATATTGTTTATTGTACTTTTATAATAAAAAATTATGATTTTTATTAATATAATTTCATTTTTAATTAATTGATTAATACCTAAACTGTAATTAATAATGTTTCAAACTATTCTTTAAATTTCAAAGAAATTTATACTTTCTAATACAATTTTAAATATTTAAATATTTATTTTAATTTTCTTATCATAAATAATTATAAAGTAACATAATTTTTTTCCTTTATTATTTTATACCATTAAATTTTCATATAAATCTTTTATTAACAATAACAATTTATATTAAACATTAAATTAATATTAATTTATGTTTTATTATTTAGTTTAATTTATTATTTGAAAAAAAAAGAAAAAAATAGAAAAGTAATTTTACTTCATTATTTAATTTTTTTTTAATTACTACAAAAATTTAAAGAAAAAGAAAAATTTGGGAGAATTTAGTTATCGGATAACTTAATTTCAGTTGGTTTTGGACCACGGTGACAATGAATAAAATTGAAAATTCAGCTCTTTGATTATTAAATTCTGACTGAACAGTGTTGGTTTTTTTTTAAATAGATTGGGTTTGAGTTTACTGTGGTAAAGTATTTAAAATATAAAGCATATTTGGAAAAAGAAAATTCAAAACTATTTGCTATAAGTTTTCTTGAGAACGAGTAACAACCATGGCAGCTTCATAAGGGACGTGGGGCCACAAAATTCCTTCCGTAACAGTGGAGGCACGTTAAATGGTATGGTGGTAATAATATTAGAAGTTATTTAAAAAGTGGGGTTTGGTTGTTCAAATCTGTCTTTGTTGGGTGTCACTGTCTGTGTTGTGTGTGTCTCCACTCTTCCATTTTTTCCCGAAACCGAAAATGAAATGGGATATGCAGATGGAAGAAATCGAAGCCATTCTCGAAAAAATTTGGGACCTCCACGACAAGCTCAGTGACGCAATTCACTCGGTTTCCAGATCCCACTTCCTCACTTCCCTCAAAACCCTCAAAAACTCTTCGCCCCTTCCAAATTCTACCGCTAACGCCGCTGCTGACACCTCGGGTTTCGTCTTTGTTAAGGACTTCCGACCTGCCGATGACGATGACGACTCCGCCGTTTGCGAAGCCAAGAGTCTCAACGCCATACGCACTGCGCTCGAGAACCTCGAAGACCAGCTCGAGTTCTTTCATGTGAGCTTTTTTTTCCCTTTCTATCTCTTTTTTTTTTTTATTTCTTTGTTTTCGTTTTTTTTTCGTTTTGTTATAATTTCTCTGCTGTTATATGACTTGAAATTTGTTGAAATTGGATGTTAATTCGTTTCCGGTTGTTTGCCCCGTATTTTGGTTCGAAAACTGGGCGCTGTTAACGATTTGTAATGTTCAAATATTCGAACTTAAAATCCGGCTTGAGCGTTCTCTTCGCGATGCAGAACAGTGAGGGTGGTTCTTTATTTTATAAGCCCAAGAATTCATTAGTGATGAAAATTCTAACTTGAGCACAAAATTTGCCTAATTTTGCTATGTTGTATCTTTTTGAAAGTAGAGGCTTTGCTTTAAATTGCGTTAGTTTTGATTTGGAAAATGTTGTTTACGAATTGTTGTACCTTTATTGAGCCAGTTTAGTTTTGAGTTGGACATTAGGACAAATGGACATGATCCTTAGGTGTGACTTGAGGGAAAAAAGGAAGAAGCATGTTAAGAACCAGATATTTTATTAATAAGGTTCAATTCAATTAAAGAAAAGTAAAATAAACATTAAAAATTATGCCCTGCATTAAGTGTTTTAATGAAATTATTTATGGACTTCTTTGTTTTTATGGTGGCAATGATATTGTTTATGGATGTTTATCCCTTCCAAGGGTTCTGAAACTTCTATCTTCTTTGCAGTGGAAATCATTTTTGAAGTTAACTGAAAGTCATTTGTTTGTTAAGGAAGAGAACTGAAGTTATGTTTTCATTCTGTTTTGTAAACCTTGTACTACATTTTGGTGTTTGGGTCATTATATTAAATCTATTGTCATGGTTCCCCAATCCTGAGAATTCGCTTTAGGGTTTCATCTATTATTTGCCTCTTCGCAGTTTCAGTCCTTCTTTCTTTAACTGTTTACTACCATGTTTCGTTCACTCCATGATTTCTCTAAAATTGGCCCCTTTTGTTATGGACATTATGTTTCGACTATCCAAGTGTCAGGAAATAGCAAAGAATGAAATTGGAAATCTTTTTAATTTGCTTTGTTTTGGATTTTAACTCCTTTATGTAACTGCTCATTACCTATGTTTCTTCTGCTCCATGTTTCTCTATAAGTTGGTTCATTAAGTGGTTAAAGGCTTGTATTTTGGAAGTGTTTTATGCTAGGCCTTTTTTACTAAATCATTCCTATCAGATTTTCCAAAATCTGAACAAAAATACTAGGCCAAAGTGACCAATTTTCTCACCAAAATCTTGCCAGATAGTCTTCACACATTATACAATTTTCTTGACCTTTTAAGAAAAGAAAGTTAGTCTTCGCACATTATACAATTTTCTTGACCTTTTAAGAAAAGAAAGTTAATGGGCATCTTAATAAGTGAGTATATGTCTAACTTAACCTCTACAAAAATGACTTGTATGGTGATGTTTGCATCCCACTTGTATATTATATTTTGGTTTTATTCTTAGTTGATGGGAGATTTTTAACAGGACATAAAATGAACCAACAATATAGAAACATGCAATAGGCATTGTCTTTCGGGTAGTTTCTTCCGGAACTTCACTAGATTTATTAATCAATTAATTACAAGCTTACCGTTTTTAGTACCCTTTTTGTTTGGGCTTATGTTGGATGATATTTTTATGGGAGTCTCTAATTTGGAACTTCATTCTATATGTAGACAATTCAAACCCAGCAGCGTGTTGAGAGAGATGCTGCAATTGCACGCTTAGAACAGAGCAGAATTGTTCTTGCAATGAGGCTGACAGAACACCGTGGTAAAAAGTATAAAGTCATTGAAGAAGCTCTTGCTTTTATCGGCGATGTGCATGATGCAGGCTGCCTTGTCGCTCCTGATATTCTTCTTTATGGACAACCAAACTGTTCGGCTGAGAATTTTGCGACTGTGAAAGCGAAGAGATCTAATATTCTTATGAACATTTTTGTCTCAAGTTTCAATTTTGTGAAGAGATCTCTCGGATTGGATCATATGGGCGGAATAGTGGGAAATGCTGCTTTGGTTGCAATAAGCATGATAACTTTGCTTCATTTACATCAGGTAGCTAATCATGAGCAGTCATGTAGGCTAGAAGATAGAGTTCACAGCAACAAAACAACCGTGAGAAGAACGAAATTGGTCGGTTCTTCGTCTGATTCTTGTAATTTGGATGTATTGTTAGCTAGAGGTTAGGATTAATCTCTATCTCTGATAAACTGATGAGTGGATTATGTTTTCAGAGTGTTATATTTTTTTTCTCCATTTTTGTGCTCTTGGTCCTTTATTTTTTTCCCTCGGTGGCAAAGGATACCTGAGACTGAGGCACAAAGTTTGTTGTCACTTGAGCGTCGTCTTGGTTTTTGTTGCCACTGGAAATTTTCAAAGTGACATTGCAGCTTCGGTTGTTTCCACCTGAAAAGTTGCAATATATATAGGTCGTGTTTGCTGCATTCCTTGTTGACGTGCAGATGCTTGAAATATTATGGTTAGTTGGAATCAACTCAAAAGATTCTTCTTTCTGCTACGCAGTGTCATCTATGATAAACTACTGCGCAATTTTTGTTAGCTTTAGTTGACGGAGTGTGAATGCCTTACACCTTATTTTTTCTTGTTACAATCTATTTTGTGAATGCTTCTATGTTTCAGTGAAGGAAATATTTTGCGGGGTTTCCTGCAAAGAAATTGATTGAGACTGATGGCAATGGATTTGGACTTGAATCGACCGTTTGAGTTTTGATTACATTTATATCGCCTATTTCTATTCACTGCAATTGGAGTTAAGAGTACAATTACGCGGAGTTTAAAATTAAGTAGTTTGTTATATTTAATTCACAGCTAATACATTAAAACTTATAATTTCAAGAAATTGAAAAATCAGAATTAATATATTAATTTTATTTTCTCTGTGCTTTGTGAAACAATTATTATCGGATAATCTAATACTGCTTATCATTAGCCACGTCTCCATTACGGCTTACCTTGAACTACTATTTATGTGTCGGTCATAAAGTTCTAATTTAATTTTATAAATATGGCATTCTATTTTAATATTGCATTTATTCTGAACCTTCAACAAAAAAAAAAAAGAGTTAAATTTAACATTACAGGTAACATTAAAATCGATATTAGAATCCAATTAGCGAAACATTACAAATAATTTTTTTGGGTATTTCTTCCTACACCCTTACATTTTTCTTCCTGCACTCCTACATTTTTTAAAATACCAGATTTATCCTTGATAATTTTGGGTGATTCTAAAATAAGGATTCCGTAAGAAAGAATTTTTTCTAGAATAGGGTTCGGTAAGCAAAATGTGTTTCCAAAATAAGAAATCTGGAAGAAAAAAAACTATTATGAAACATTTTTTCTGGAATAATTTTTTTTAATTTCAAGAATAATAAATTCGAAATTCATAAAATGTGTTACGGAAAGTATATTAAAAAATATTCTGAAAAAAGTAATCCAGTAGTTATTTTTAAAAGAGATAAAATGGTTTTTTCCGAGAATGATGCGGTACAGGAAGCCATTTGTTGGGATGCAGGGAGAAACACCCTAATTTTTTTTTAGATATAAATGCTGATTTCTCTACGTTTTTAATCTGAGCCCAAACTAAAAAAGCCTTATTTTAATCTCTCAAATTTAATAAAATATGGTTTTAATCTCAAAATATAGTGCTCAAAAACTTATTTTTTAATAACTCAAATTTAGTGTTGAAGGATTAAAATTGTATTATTATTATTATTATTTTCAATTTTAAAAAACTAAAACCTATTTTTTAGATTTAGAAGACCAAATTCAGAATTACCGAATAATATTAAAGGCTAAAATTGTAATAAAGCCTTAAATGTTCTTTGGAGATTTAGAGGAAATTGCTTTCGGTATTCCAAATTTTTTTCATGCACCTCCATATTTTAATTTTTTTAAATTTAATTTAATTCTTTTTAAATATATTTGAAATATTATTTCTTGTATTTTGGTTTAATTTTGTTTGCTCTTTTATTGTGACATGTGAAGACACTCATGAACGAATCTGTCAACTCCTCCCTCTTTTTATTAGATGAATCTCGTGTTTGAGTTTGAGGAAACAAAACAAGACTTGACAAAAAAGAAAAGAAAATTTCAGGCAAATGATGGAAATGTTGAAAGACTCCCAAGGAATGAAAGAACATGGTTGTAGATGAGAACCAAGGAAAGTTATACGACATCACTTGTATTATGGGAGCTAAGATGAGGAAGAAGAAGAAGATTGGAGGGTGCAACATTATGAAGACTGACGCCAACACCATTACTTAAGGCTCCAAAATTTTCATTTAAAAATGCCTTCTTTTAATGGGGATTGTGACCAAATGTGTACTTAGGATGAGAAACTAAAGTAAATCAAATATTTAACGTGTACAATGTAGATGAGAACAAACGTGTAAAATTAGCTTCTCTAGAGTTTGAGGACGATGTCATGTAGTGATGACATAAAATTGTAATGGACATTGTGGGATATTCTTAAACGATGTATACGTGCATGGTCTGTTCCTCCTCACTATAAGAATGAACTCTTGTTGAAGCTCCAACAACTTCATTAAGGCAATAAGAGTGTGGATGAGTACTTCAAAGACCTAAAAATAATACTAACTAAGACCAATTTGAATGATAAATCTGAGGAAGTGAAAATAACTTGGTTTGTGAGTGGATTAAGGCGAGAAATTCAAAATGTTGTAGAATTATGAGTACACTTGTTTGGACCAATTAGTTTACCTAGACATTATGGTAGAATTAGAACTTTCGAAAAAAGACTATTTAAAAAAGAATACTCATAATGATTGTGTATACAAAATATGTTGGAAGGATAAAAATAAGTTCCAAAAATGAAAAACTCCCTTCTCATTTGTCTAAAGTGTCCATCCCACAACATAGAAATTTTAGGGACACACCTTCTCCTTCCATTCCCATACCTACCTAACACACAAGCGAAATCAAATGTTTTAAGTGTTTGGGATATGGGCACATTGCCTTAAATTGCCCTAACAAAAGCACCATGATGATCAAAGGGGGGACAATCACGAGTGATCATAGTCCTGATTCCTCCCACGTTAATATCCATACCTCTTCACCTTTCCCAAGTAGCGTGATCATCTCCACCACCTCCATAAATTTTCTCATTCCATTTCCTTCCATTTTCCATTCCATTTATGTTCTTGTCTCTTTTACTCTTATTTGTTGCTCTCGGTTTTGGGCTCATTATTATGAGTTTGGTTCATCATTTGGTTGGCCTTGATCACCATTGATGTTTCCTAGTTTCCTTTCTTCAATTCCGCAATTGCATCTCATCCTCACTTAATCTTGTTTTTTCATCTTTGCCTTTATGAACCTTCACACTTACTTAACCACTTGGTTAAGTTTGTGTCCAGTGGGAATCTTCCTTAGGTCCTCACCTTTAATTGCTAAAATCTCAATCCTAAAGTAAAGTGTCACCTTAAATGAAAACATCTAAAATTTAACTCACATCAACATCTCAATTACACTTTTCTTCTCTTCTTCCAAAGTTTAAACACAAACAAAAACATCTGCTACATCATAAATTTGGGACAATAATCATATATAGTTTCTTATGCTTTATTCTTACTTTGTTTCTTTTCTTTTTCAAGTGGATTCACGAATCAGGTGGAATCACGAATTAGATGGATCTTAAATTCACTCACTACAAATAAGGTGGCACTTTCACTGGATCTGAGGACACATTCTTTTGAAGGGGAGGAGCCTAATGGAGGATCATCCAAGCCACCATACACAAGATTAGAAGTTAGAAGAACTGTCTGTATAAATACTATAATAAACATGTATAGGAATTGCATTTTGTTTCCTTTTCAAGAGTACTTTATAGATAAAACAAAGACACTCTAGCTAACTTGTCACATAAGGGAGGGTCCTTAGAGCATCTCAAAGGCAGCATACACGACCTCCTTAAGCCACCACAACTTACTTTAGTTAAGTCCATTTAACTAGGATTATGGTAGCTTAAGGAGCAAGGTACCCTCATCTATAAATACCCTAAATCAAGCTCATGTATTCATATTTGCTATTATTGAATGAAGAGTTCAAATTTGAAAGCTCATTCTCTCCCAAATCTCCCTTTCTAGAGAGCCTAATTGGCCCAATGAATCTAAGAGACCATACCTCTTTCCCTTCATTTCACCTTCAATTCCACTGAAACCTCTCATTTTCTCTCAACTTCGGTACACCTTCTTTAATTCATTTTCACTGCCACTACAATCATTCTTCCATCCAGAAGCTTGGACTATATCAAGGAGCCTCTTCCACTCTCCCACTCTTGACTCTCCAAGTTCCATTTCCATTTGTCTTCTTCTCATACGTGCCTCATTCTTTGACTCTTCAAGTCATTGGTGCAATGTGTCCTCTCCTTATTAAAGAGTTTCTTGAAGCAAGGATTGCCACATGTCATCATGCAGATGGAAAGGATTTTAAGAAGCCTAAAAGATAAGTGCCACATGTCATTTTATGAGTAGAAATGATTTAGGAACTTAAGAGTCATTTTTAGGAAACTTAAGCACTACAAATAAGTGTGCTTACTTTGTAATAAGAGACTTTGATTGAGAAATGAAATTCTACAAATTGGTTTTAGAAATTCCTCTCTTAGTTTATCTTATCTCTTACTCTCACTCTCTTAGTTGAGAAGCTCCTAGCACCTATTCTCCTTCCATTGCTCCTAGAATTTTTACATGCCTTTGATCTTCATTTCTTCCACTGCCATTCAAATCCACTTTCCTTTCATTTCAACCAAAGAGTTCATCTAGGAGCCAGGAAAGCTCCCTCACTAAGAAAAAGAAAATTTTTTTTTGAAGAAAGAATACCAAACTAGAATCTTTACAAGAAGAGGCTTAAAAGGCATTAACGACCTTACTCAATGAAACCTTTGAGCAAAATCCTACCCCCTCCTAAACCTATCACTACCTTTTTCTTGAAGAAAAAATTCTAGAGAAAACCCAGGTGATGATAAGTAGGATTCTTTTCTCTAAGAGGTGCGAAATAGAGGAGTGTCGTCATAGATTCAGTGAGGGTGATCTGTTTGAGTTATAGCTTGTAGAGTCTAAATTTTATGAGAGATTAAACTTTCCATTCTTAAGGAGAAATTTAGAATCTTACAAATTAGAGAAGAAATAAAAGAGTTTGTAAAAATAGGAAGAAAATTTATAAAAGTGGAAAAAGAATTTACAAATAAGAAATATAAAGTGATGCAATTCGTGTGGTGAGTTCTTGGAGTGAATTGAATTGGCAGTGGAAGAGAATGTAGATGCACCGAAATTGGACAGGAATTGATGAAGAAATAAAGTGATTTAGGTGTTAAGTTTAGGAAGAGGTGTGGCCAACTTCCTAAGGATTCATTAGGCCTATTGGCTCTCTAGCAAAAGGAGATTTAGGGAGAGAATGAATCTGAAAATTCAGTATACTCATTCAATATTTTCCCGATATGAATACAAGAGGTGAAATTCACTATTTGTACATGAAGAAGATGGAGGTAGCATGATCTTTAAGCTACCACAAATCTAGTTAAGCAAGCTTGACCATGGTGCATTCTACTAGTCTAAGAAGGTGTCGCCCAAGCTTCTTAAGATGCTTTAGAAACCCTTACTTGTATGATAAGTGAGAGTTTCTAAAGTATCTTGGAATTATTTAAGAGCCTACAATAGAAATGGTCCAAAAATACAAGACCTGAAGAATTATCTATTATACTTTTTACAAGTTTATATACAAGCTAAGACAAATATTTATTCTGTATATCTTGAGATTTTTCTCTACTTTTAGCTTTGTGTATGATGGCTTGGGAAGTGAAGATGGTCCTTCATCGGGTTCCCCTCTTCAAAAGGATTTGTCCTCAGATCCCAATTAGGGTGCCACCTTATTAATGGAGTAGGGTGAGCATGTTCCACCTAGGTTTGTATCCATCTGTAAAAGGTAGCAAACATAAGGATAATGCAAAAAAATAAAATCTGGAGGATATGTAAACATGGTGAAAGAACAAAATAATAGGGTTGTGTGATATCGTTATGGTGGATCTTATGACCTAATGTAGGTAAGTGAGGCACCATAGGAAATGGAGAAGAATAGGAAGAAGAATTACCTCGATTAGGTGATAAAAGCATGCAAAATGTTTTCATTGTCGAGGAAAAATGGTCATCTATTTTATTTTGTTTTTAAAGATTAAGGTTTTCTTGAGTAATTTGTGTTTTTAGTTTAATATCATTCTCTCTAACCTATTGCAATCTAAGAGAATATAGAAAAAAAATTTGGTCTTTGCCAGGATCAAGAATTACCCTATGAAAACAATGAAAAAGTAAAATGAAAGAAATATATAAAACAAAAATAAGAAGAAAAATGGAAGAAAGGACATTTGTTTCAAGGTCAATGTACTTCATACATGACATATTGACAAAATAGACCCAAGGAGTATTGTTATTTTTATTTTGAGGTTTCAACTTTTCTACCTGGTGAAGTTGCCTAAACTTTTGATCTTTGTTTTTTTATTAGAAGCATGTCTTGACCAAGTTTATTTCTAGAGGGATTTTTAACAAAGTTTGGTTCAGTTTCAAACAAAATATTCTCTTCATTTACTCGTTACAAAAGGTTTCTAAAGAAATAGATTGAATTCAATGTTTGGGTTAGCTCCAAACAAATAATTATCTATGAGTTCTTTTTCTTCTTTATAGTCCAAAACTTAATATCTACTAGGATAAGATGTAGTTTCAGTGGAACATTCTTTGTCATGTTCTTTTTGTAAATCTGGAGGAGGTTTTATTTTTGGTGTGCCTAAAGTTTAACGTAGCTCCTGTTGAGTTTCTGTAGATGAAGATTTTTGTTTCCTTTAAAGAGAATCTAATTTTTCTCTAAATTCTCTCTCTCTATGTGGACATAGTCTTTTTCTCCATCTATAAATTTCTTCCCTATTTTAAGAAACTCTTTCATCTCATCCTGAAGGTTTTTATTTCTCTTATGCTCTTCCACATAGTTTGTGGTTTGGAGGAGTAACCCTCCCTCTTGCAGTCCTTCCTAAGGTATGAGGATAAAGGGTATTTATACATATTGTGGTTGGTATGGAAGACCTTTCACTTAAAGGGTTAGCAAAAGAAATTTTTCTAGGAGATGTATTTTTTTGTGAGGAGATTGAATTTTGAAAAGTTTAGTACATAATTTTTTATCTCATTAAGGTTTCTACTTCTTTTTTCCAACAAAAAATGTATGCTATGATCACCCATAGTTAAGTTTGAAAACAAAAAGGTTTTCACAACAGTTTAAAATTAAATTGGGGTGAAGAAAAATGTTTTCCCAAAATTTTTACTTTTGGGTGAAGTTAATTAAGGAATCTCAAATGAGAATTCTCTAAGTTCACTCGTAGGAAAGCTAGGTGAGTCACAGTGGACTGCTTAAGTACCAAGCCTTTTCTAGCCAAAGTTTACCTCAGATAGGCCTCACAAAAGTCTCCTCAAAGAATTTCAAAACAATTTTGAAGCTGAAGTGTGTGTGAATCACTATTGATCCTAAGGCCAAAAGAAGGTCTACTATTAGCAAGAAAAGGAAAACCCTACGTATTACAGAGATGTAAAGGCAAGAAAATAAAGGAAAGGAATATAAGATGGAAAGTAAAGCCAGGAAATAAATATAAGTGGAAAATAAAACTATATGAATGCTACAGTGTCAGTGTAGAGAAAACTTAGAGCTCACTAACACACTAGCACATTAAAGCGTGGATTATTACAGAGTTTATTGGGAACGCCTTTGGAGCATTTTCCCAAACAACTAAAATGTAAAGAAAATCATATAAAATACAAAACTACTCAAAATTCTGTGATACAAAAGTAATACAAACACTACAAGAAAATAACAAATAAAGTCTATAAAAAACAAACGTAAAGAGGTGAAACCCACGCTTATGTGTGGGTAGTGTGTCAGCCATTTAGCATATGCTAAAAGCATGAAAGCTACTAAGTTTAGTGTCAGAGTAAAAACTAACACACGTAGTGTCGGCCTAGCCCATGATAATTAGACACTAAATATCATAATATTTTGTTGATATGTGGACTTTAGCGTGAACTTGACCCACACAAATAGTAGGGAGAAAAATTGATGACGTCAGTTTGGATGACGCAAGGATACATGCATGGGTTTAGCAAATGCAAAAAAAATAAAATTAGAGTGGGTTTGGCCCACAATAAGTCGACGCTTAAAAAAATAAAATAAAAAAATGCAAAAACTTTTCTGTGTTTAAATTTTATAATTTGTTAAAATTCTTTGCGTCGGGTTAAACCACACAATTTTTTTTATTTTTATCATCCTAGTCGACACTATTGCCTCCCCTAACGTCGATGTAGCCCACACTATTAAAACATTTTGCGTCAGCTAAGTGTGGGCTTGACCCATACTATTTGCGTTGCTTTTAGAGGCCGACACAAATTAATGTTGCTTCCAGGATTTTAATGTCTGCTCTTGGGCCAACGCATTCTCCTATCTTTACGTTTGTTTTTGACTGATGTTGATATACATTTTTCGTGTACTGTTGTTAGTGAAAGGCCCAATGTCTCTGGTAGGTCCTGTAGACAACAGAAACAACCTATATGGATGGATGACTACATAATGTAATAGGGATACTGTAGTTAGTGAAAGTAAAGGGGCTCATGTAAGTCCAAGTTCTGTTAACCTAAAGCATCACCTATATAAGTGATATATTTTGGGATAAAAGTAAAGAGAACTTTTACCCCAGTTGTTAATTCTTGAGTACTCGTTAGTTGCAGTAGCTATTGTAGTTAACCTTATCATTGGTGCTTTCATTATCCTGCTCCATGCCTCTCAAACCTCAATCCAAAGACCTTGAAGACCTTCTTCAGGCCATTCAAGAATGCCTCACAACCATTCAATCTCAAATGGAGGGCAATGAAGCCCGCCAGACCAACCTTTGAGGCACGCGATGACCTTCTCCATTCCTCCCTCACTATGTTAAAAGACCAGATTTCTACTTTACCTCATACTGAGTCTTCAACATTTACTATTCCACATGAGCAACCCAACAAATTCACACCTCTCTCCCATCAATCAGACCACCCAAAATACAACTTACTTTTTTTGAAGGACCAGAACCACTGGATTGGTTATTCCAAGCAGAACAATACTTTGACTTTTACCATATTTCTTCTGAAAATAGATTATTTATGGCTCCTTTTCACATGAAAGGAAAAGCTCTTAGCTGGTTTAAGTGGATGCATCACAATCATCTCATTACCGATTGTCCTTCCTTTACACGTTCGTTAGAATTACGTTTTGGCCCTTCTTCATACACAAACCACCAAGCAGAAATATTCAAAC
This sequence comes from Phaseolus lunatus, assembly GCA_013389735.1. NCBI lineage: Eukaryota > Viridiplantae > Streptophyta > Magnoliopsida > Fabales > Fabaceae > Phaseolus > Phaseolus lunatus. Next base: position 41,212,026 of record CM023864.1, on the reverse strand, counting down.
TGCACTAATAAACAATAGTCACTGACTACCAGCCAGATTTAAGAAATTATGCATTGTGTACATAGCTTGACTTCTGAAACCATTCTCAACTATTTCATATAATTTATTCCTGTGATTCGTAGAGAACTTACCATCCTGAACCCCTATTGCATTTCACAAGCTACTAGCCTAGCTAAGCTCATAAAAGATAAAATCAAGGATTCCAAGTCTAGAACATATCGACCCCCTTCATACACCACTGTTTTTAACCCCACCAACACCTCCACTAGTCATTCACATTCCACCCCTTCACCAACCTGTAACCTCCCAATTAAACACTTCAGTCCCACACAAATGAAGGAGTTTCGTGTTCTTAGCCTATTTTGTGAGGAGAAATTCATCTCAGGTCACAAATGTTCCACCTCCCAGTTTTTACTACTCTTAGATGACATAAAACCAGTTTTTGAGGTTCTCAAAGACCCTACTAATCCCATCCACAATGCAGACATGGTCCATTTCCATTTATCTCCCCACACACTTACAGAAAACTTCTCACCCCAAACTTTAACATTCCAAGGCGTCATCCACAATTTACCAGTCACAGTTCTTATAAACTCAAACAGCTCCTTCAAAATCTGACAACCTCGCATTGCCAAACATCTACACCTCCCGATTCAACCCAGTCCACCTTTTAAAGTCATGGCAGGTAATGTTGCCTTCATAACATGTCAAGGCATTTGCCCTTCAGTACAAATATCTCTCTAAACCTCATTTTTATCTATTCCTTTCTATCTCCTACCTTTAGAAAACGTAGATGTGGTTCTGGGAATTGAGTGGTTGCGCACATTGGGACCCATTCAAGCAGATTTTACTATCCCCAACATTGCCTTCACTCATCTCACCAAACATATCACCCTCGCAGCTACAACTCCACCTACCCCAACCCAAGATACTTACCACCAAGTTTGCCATAGCATTTCCACTAAGATCATAGCTTCGCTACACTTATTGTCAATAGATACACCTTCCCCACTTCCCATAGCCTTGGAATGTAGCTTGCAAACACCATCTTCCCCACTATACCAATTATGATGAAGACTTGAGACATAGGGCATTCCCTGAACTAGCCCAACCTTCCAGAAGGATGACCCGAAGCATGACACAGGATTCAGGGCTAGGTCAGGACCATCAACTAGCCAATGTCTCAAAACCTGTCATTCCTTAGAGGATCACTAGGAGCAAAGCCCACATGATGGGAGTTGACCACCAGCTAGTCTCTCTATTTTTAATTTCAATAGATTAGGTTTACATAGCATAAATGGGAGAGTACTTAGCAAATTGGGCTTGTGTCAAGCACACTTTTCATGACACATGCACCTAGGATTAGGATTTCTAACCTAGCTTCTAGAAACTAGGCTTAAGAGGAGGTATTAACCTAGAGTCAACCCCTAGGCCGCCCCTCTCCTCTTCCTATTATACACCTTTCTCATCTTGCCCTCCAAGTCACTCCTTTCTATATAAAGGGTGTCTCCCTCCATGTATTTTAACATTGAGTTTTAAATAGAAAAGAAACTCTGTCTGAGTGTTTAGTGAGTTGAGTCTCATAGAATTTGGGTCTTATCTTGAGTGTTCTACTATTCAAGTGTTGGCTCTTCACCACTTATCTTGGAGTCTCCTCCCCCTCTAAGTGGCGAGACCACACCTTCATTATCCTAAGCTTCTCTTTCCTTTCATCTTTTTGTATTCGGTTTCCATCTTCTTTCTTTCCTTTATATGCTCTTTGATTTCACACATATTCATCATCAACACCATATAATTGTGTTTTCTCTTTGCCCTCTAGAAGTGAACTTTCACACTTACTTAACCACTTGGTTAAGTTTGTGTCTAGTGGGAATATTCTTTGGGTTCTTCACCATATTCTATTTAAAATCCAAAATCTTAAACAAAGTGCAACCCATAAAAATGTGCAATCCTAAAATCAACTCACATCAATGGTATTCAGATCATGGTTATCTTGTGCTTAATTGCTTTTGAGTGATTTTATCCTTTAAATTTCAGCACATTTCAATTATTGCTTTTATCTTAAAGCAATTTCGTTTCTGCCTTTAAAATCTTGTCATTTACAAATTCGCCTTTCTATTCATTAATTAATTTAAATTCTTCTTTTGAATGATTTTGTGTTATTTTTTTTTCCCTTACCTATTTTGCTTGAGTCTTATGTTCTTAGTGTTTTAGGAGTCTTTAATTCCTTTCTGCTTATTTTTCTTTTAATTGTGAATAACTAAAAGCAACTAGAAATTGTTTAAGTGGTAGTTGATTTAGTTTAACAAAGAATTCAAGTGATCATATAAGATGAATCCCATTCTCTTGGTGAAAATTTAAAAGTGAAGTAAAAATATGCATGTCAAGAATGTGGACATTTTAAATCCATAAAAACAAATACAAAAATAATTTGAATGCAATTCACTTTTCAAGATTAAAATATTAAGAGAATTCTTTTTATGTGGCAAATTGTTTTAACATTTGTGGAACTTTATCCTTCTTATTTTTACACTTTCTAAGAAAATTAAAACTTCATAGTTAAATGTTTAAGTAAGTTTCTTTGAGTCTTCAAAAGCGCTTTTCTTGTTTGTCTTGTTTAAGTTTTGTCATCATCCTACTTCCCTTTTGGTTTAGCTTTCTTTCTTTAAACTTTTCTTGCTTTTCTTTACTCTTTTCTTGCTTGTCTTTAGTTTTTTCTTAAAGTTTTGTTAGGGATTCTTTGTATGAGCTAGTGATAAGAGCTTTGACCTCTTTCACTTGAAGTGCGCTACCAAGTGTAGACTCTTTGGAGTTCAAATCCTCCTTGAGTGAATTTAAATTTTTTCCATCCTTTATTAAATAGCCCAGTGATACATGTGAGTGAGTGCATTAAATTGTTATTTTCACTAATTGTTTGCTTTCTTTTGTGCAAATCAAGGCTCATTTTTCTTCGGGGGAGTCTTGAAAGCCACAATTCCTCAAAAGACATGTATTTTGGGGGAGCTTGCGGATGCCAAGAGGAGCTTGGCCCACAAAGAAGATAAAATGAGGCAACTAGTGGAAAGAATGCAAAGGCTAGAAGATACTAAAGAGAAACTAGTTAAAGAAAGGAGGCGGGAACCTAGACGCACTACAAGGTATCATATGCACTATGGGAGTGAAGAAGAAGAAGAAGAAATATGGAGAGTGCAAAATGTGGAAATTAGGCACCACCAACACCAACCACCAAAGACTTCCTTTCTTTTTGTAAAGTTACCTAGTTTTAGTGGGGAAAGTGACCCTAACTTGTATTTAGGATGGGAAGCTAAGGTAGAACAAATTTTTAATGTGTATGAGGTTGAAGAGGACTAAAAGGTTAAGTTAGCTTCCCTAATATTTTTAGACTATGTCATGTAGTGGTGACATCAAGTTGTATTGAACATTGGTTTGAACAAGAGACCAGTCGTGGTCTCTTGGTATGATTTGAAAGAATGAATGCGTGCACGGTTTGTTCCTCCTTATTATACAAAGGAACTCTTGTTGAAGCTCCAACAACTTCATTAAGGACCTAGGACGGTAGATGAATATTTTTAAGGACTTGGAAACTACTTTAACTAAGATTAATATGCATGATAATGAGGAGTCAAAGATAGCTAGGTTTGTAAGTGGGTTGAGGAGAGAAATTCAAGATATTGTAGAGTTATATGAGTACTCTTCTTTATAGAAATTGATTCACCTAGCCATCAAGATGGAATCACAAGTTTTGAAGAAAACAACTTTAAAAAATACTCATAATGATGACTTCTACAAATCTTCATGGAAGGACAAAAACAAAATTTCTACAAAAACTTATCCTTCCAATTTCTCAGAAGAAACCATTTCTCACCATAGAGTTTCTAAAGCAAACCCTTCCACCTCTACCCCTAAGTCACCCACCAAAACCTCAAGTAGAAAATGTTTCAAATGTTTAGGTTTTGGACACATAGTTGTCAATTGTCCAACCAAAAGAACCATGATGGTCAAAGGGGGGGTTGTAGTGAGTGAGTATAGTTCCTAATCTTCGAGATCTAGCTCCCCTACCTCTTCAAAAAGTCAAAGTGAGGAAAAATATAAGATGCCTTGTGAAGGTGATTTGTTAGTAGAAAGGCGCATGCTTGGACAACTTCAAAAACCTTTTGATGAAAGTCAAAGGGAAAATATTTTTCATAAATGATGCCTTATTAATGAAAAATTATGTTCATTAATTGTAGATGAGGGTAATTGCACAAATGTGACAAGTACAAGAGTGGTGGATAAACTTGGATTACGCACCATCTCTCATACAAAGCCCTACAAATTACAATGGCTTAGTGAAGAGGGATAAATAATTCAATAAACAAGTCCTCATAGCTTTCTCCATTGGAAAATATAAAGATGAGGTCGTGTGTGATGTTGTGCCAATGGAAGCCACCCACATTCTATTAGGAAGGCCATGACAATTTGATAGAAAATTTTACATAATGGCCTTACTAATAAAATATCTTTTAACTTCCAAGGACATAAGGTCATATTAAACTCTCTCTCTCTCCAAAAGAGGTGAATGAAGACCAAGTTAAAATTAAAGAGAAGTGAGAAAATGAAAAATAAAAAGAGTGTTAAGAAAAGCCTTCTCATCTCCTCCAAAGAGGTAAAAAAGGCAATGCTAGCTCGCAAGGCTATCTTTATAGCCTATCCTAAGAAAAACCTAAAGATAGAGTCGGTAGTAGATAGTTTTACATGATTGGACCCTTTGCTAAAGGAATTTCAGGAGGTGTTCTGATGGAGATCAAGTAGGAGAGGAAAGTGAGGTTCAGGGCCAAGAAGCTCAAGGACAAACTAGCTCAAAATCCTTCATACCTCAAAGGATCACAAGGAGCAAGGCTAAAGTTTTGGGTAAAGAGCATCAAATGTTATCACTTTTTGTAATTACCCTTGTATAAACATTTGCAAATAAATATAGAAATAGCCTTAGGAATATGCCAAAGAGGAAAACCAAAAGAAACCTCTAAATGTAAGGCATTTGTAGGCACAATTTTGTAGAAAAGAGTGGAAGAAGTGACTCTTCCTACTCCTTCTCACTTAGGCGCTAGAAGGAGCTAGAAGAGTGACTCTTCCCACTCCTTCTCCCTTGTAACATAACTGATTCTCCTTATTATAAATAGGAGTGCTTGGTTCTTCATAATACAAGTTAAAAATTCAAGTAAAGAAACTATCTTGAAATTGTGAGAGAGTTGTGTGAGACTTGTCTCTTCTTCATGTCTTATCTTGTGAGCTTTGGGAACTCTAAAGTGGCAGCACTCCTCACTCATCTTGGAAGAACCACCCTCAAAGTGGCGTGAAGCACCTCCCACGGCTACAACCACATAACTCTATCTTTTGCCAGATGTGCTGGACGGTCCCCCATAATACGCTGACTTGGGGACTTCTTACTCCAGCTGTTCCAAGAGTCTAAAATTACCCATTTTTGTTCTACTTGTTTGTTTTTAATTCTATTCGGTTCAATCTCTTCCTTATGATGTACTCTTTCATTTGCTGTATTTGTTTCTCATTTTAATCAGTTCAAACATGATATATGTGGCTGTTTTGGTTCATCTTCCATTCATACCCATTTTCATGTTGACTTCTTGAGTTTCCTTAGTGGGTTTTGTTCCTTGTTGTGTTTCTATTGATAGTTTCAATTCTTGTTGTGTTCTTGTTTCAAATCTTATGCTCTTGTATTGTTCTTGTGTTCTTTATCTGTTCTTGGGTTTACCCATTTCGGTTTAATCATTGTTCATCATAAAAGTCACCTATTCATGTGTTTTTCTTTTGGACCTTTAGAAATGAACCTTCACATCTACTTAGCACTTGCTAAGTTAATGTCCAGTGGGGACTTTCTCAAGGTGAATCACCCTAATTGCTCTAAGAATCTTGATCCAATTCTTAATAAAGTGTTACAAATTAAATGAATATAAAATCAACTCACATCATGTGGTATCATGAGCTATGGTGTGTTTTTGTGTTTTGAGTTGAAGTAGCACTTTAATTTTGAGCAATTTTTTTCTAGCACCTATAATTTCGTGTTTACTGTTTTTCCAGCACCTTATATTCATGCTTTTGTTTGGTTTGAATATGTTTTAGCTGTGCCTCTTCATTGATCTTCCCTTTTGCTTTGAGTTTTATGTTCTTAGTCTTCTAGGTATCCTAATCTTGCCTCTACTTGCTTGCTTTTGATTTTGAAAGTTTGTGTTTCTCTTGAATTTGTTTTAGTACTTGTTGATTAGAGGTTCCAAACATTTGATTTCAAGTGTTCAATTATCTTGAATCCATCATAAAATTTTTTGTGCAAATTGATTGATGTTTCAACTTCAATATGATTCATATTATGGTTCTTTCACTACATAAGTTCCTTTTTGTATTAAAAAAAAATTAAAAACAGTACCGAAACAGAGACAAAACAGAACATCCTCTGTTTTAAAACATCAAAAACAGTTTGGTACTTGCATCTATTCATTCTTTTGCACATTAATTTCCATACCAAAGTTGGATTCATAGTGATTGGCAAATTGTTGTCTATATTGTGGAACTTTTGATCCATTTACTTTGACAAGTTTGTGAGTTTTACTTTCTTTCTTGATTATAAAGTTTAGTGAGTGTTCTTTGAGTCCTATTTTGTACCTTTTCTTGCTTGTCTTTTATTCTTTAAGTTTTGTCATAAATCTTGTATTCCTTTTGCTATACCCTTTCTTGTTTTTGTCCCTTTTATTGCTTGTCTTTTATTGTTCTTCAAGTTTTGTGGTGGTTATTTTTGGGTGAGTGTTTGAGTGCTTTGGCATCTTTTACTTGAGGTTATTCCAATCCACAAGAGAAGCTTGGTTGAGGAAAGTATAATTTCTTAGAGTGGTTTGAGTGCCTTTAATTTTCCTTTAACCGCAACACTACTTGTTCTATTTTCTAACCTTGTTTTCTTTAATTGTTTGTTCATTGTGTTTGCTGTCTTGTTTTTAAAATGGCTAATTTTTCAAGTGGTGAATCTTCCAAACCACATTCTCCACAAAAAACTTTCATTCTTGGTGAACTAAAGGAAATCAAAAGGTCACTTGCACAAAAAGATGAAGCTATAAGACAATTGGAAGAAAGATTGCAAAGGCTTGAAGTGACTCATGATAGGTCCAAGCATTCCACCCATGGAAGGCGCCATTATATGGACATTCTTCAAGGAGTTCTACAAACTCTCATGGCCATGAAGAGGAAACCGAATGGAGGAGGCATCATCATCATCATCATTTTAGAGATAGAAGGCACCATGAAGCAAAACCATATTTGCCTTTTGTAAAATTACCCAGCTTTAGTGGTGAGGGTGATCCTAATGTATATTTGGGGTGGGAAGCAAAGGTTGAACAAATCTTTCATGTACATGAGGTCTAAAAAGACCAAAGGGTTAAATTAGCTTCTTTAGAATTTTTAGACTATGCCATGCAATGGTGGCATAAAACTCTTATGGACATTAGGCTAAACAAGAGAACTCCCGTGGTTTCTTGGAACAATTTGAAAGAATGTATGCATGCTAGATTTGTTCCACCACACTTTAGGAAAGACCTATTGTTGAAGCTCCAAAGGCTTCACCAAGGCACGCTAAGTGTGGATGCTTATTTCAAGGAGTTAGAAACGCTTTTGCTTAAAGTAGATATGCATGAAAGTGAGGAAGCTAAGATGGATAGATTTTTAAGTGGTCTTAGAAGGGATATTCAAGATGTTGTAGAACTTTATGAGTACTCTTCTTTAGAAAATTTGGTTCACCTTGCCATCAAGGTTGAAACTCAACTTGCAAAGAAACTTGCTTTCAAAAATACTCATAATGATGACTACTACAACAACTCTTGGAAAAATAAAAACAAATCTTTTTCAAAGTTTCCTTCTAAAGATTCATCTTTCAAACCTAAGGATTCAAAGCCTTCCACTTCTAATAATAAATCCCCAACCAAATCGTCTAGTAAGAAATGTTTTAAATGCTTAGGATATGGTCACATAGCTTCTAATTGCCCTTCTAAAAGAAATATGATGATGCATGATGGGGTAGTAGTTAGTGAGCATGATTTGGCTTCTTCTAAACATTCCACACCGCCTAGATCATCAAGTGAGTATGAGAGTGAGAGTCCACTTGAAGGTGACTTGTTAGTAGTGAGATGAAGCTTGGTCAAGTTTTAAAACCTTTTGATGAAAGCCAAAGAGAAAATATTTCCCATACAAGATGTGATGAGGACCTAGAAGGAAATACGCCTACTGACCAGGCCCAATCTCAGAGGAGGCAGACTAGGAGCATGACACAAGACCAAGGGCCAAGTCAGGATGCTCCAACCATTGCCTTAGCCCCACCATACCTCAGAGGATTACAAGAAACAGAGCACAAGATTTGGGTGCTAAGCATCAATTGTTTTCTTTATTTGTAATAGTAGTAAAATAGGTGTCCTTAAGTATTAGAGGGGGGGTGTACTAGCAAATAGGTTCCTTTAGCAATAGAAGGGGGGTGTGCTATCAAAAAGGTGCCCTTTGCAATAGAAGGAGGGGTGTGCTAGCAAATAGGTGCCTTTAGCGAAGGAGGGGTGTACTATCAAATGTTGCATTTTTGACCTATCTTCTAGAAGATTAGGATGATGGTGTGGTTTGACTAAAGTCAATACCCTAGGCAGCCCCACTTTTTGTATTTCCATCCCTACCCTTTAAGCTTGCTCACCAAGGCTCCTAAACCTATAAATAAGGATGCCTACCTCATGTATTTCCAAGTTGAGAATTAGAGTAAATAAACTATACACAATTTTTGTGTGATTTGTGAGTGAGTGAAATTCCTCCTCTCTTGGTCTTATCTTGTGAGTTTTGAGAGCTCTCAAGTTGCAGCATCCTTCACTTATCTTGGAGTCATTTCACCATCCAAGTGGCGTGCAACCATTCTCAATTCCATTTCTCATAAGCTTCCTTTTCCTTCATCTTTTCCTTCCATTATCATTCAATCTATTCATAAACATGTTCTTATTTTGCTTCATTATGTCTATTCGGTTTTTATATGTTGCTCTTGTTTTCCTTATGTAATTCCACACCATAACTTGTCATCATCATCACCTTATATTTGTGTTTTCTTTTTGCCTTTGTGAAATGAACCTTCACATCTACTTAACCACTTGGTTAAGTTAAGGTCCAGTGGGGATTTTCCTTAGGTTCTCACCTTAATCATCCTAAAATCTCAATCCTAATTAAAGTGCCACCATAAAATGCTAAATCATAAAATCAATTTACATCAAGATGTCTCATTAATAACAAGTTATGTTCTTTGATTGTGGATGGAGGTAGTTGCACTAATGTGGCTAGCACAAGAATGGTAGATAAGCTTGGATTGTCTACCATCTCTCATGCAAAGCCTTATAAATTACAATGGTTAAGTGAGGTAGGTGAAATCATTGTTAACAAACAAGTCCTCATTGCTTTCTCTATTGGTAAATATAAAGATGAGGTCTTGTGTGATGTTGTACCTATGGAAGCTACACATGTTCTTTTGGGTAGGCCATGGAAATATGATAGAAAATTTTTTCATGATGGCTTTACCAACAAACTTTCTTTTGACTTCCATGGGCACAAGGTCATATTAAAGTCTCTATTTCCAAAAGAAGTCCATGAGGACCAAGTTACAATGAAGAAACATAGAGAGCATGAAAAAAATAAGTTTCAAAGCAAAGCCTTCTTATTTCTAGCCAAGAGGTCAACAAGGTAATAGTTTCTCAAAAGCCTATTTTTTTAGCTATGCCTAGGTCTTTTGAATGTGATACGGCTAAGGTTAGTCCAACATGTTTGGATAATTTGGTTAAGGAATTCCAAGATGTGTTTCAAGACCCTCCTAAAGGCTTACCACCTCTAAGAGGCATCGAACACCAAATTGATTTTATACCCGGGGCTTCCTTACCAAATCGTCCAACTTATTGGACCAACCCAACCGAAACAAAAGAAATCCAACAACAAGTTGAGGAGTTACTTGCTAAGGGGTGGATGCAAGATAGTATGAGCCCATGTGCTATGCCTGTGATACTTGTCCCTAAAAAGGATGGGTCATGGAGGATGTGTACGGATTGTAGGGCCATAAACAACATTACTATCAAATATAGGCATCCCATTCCTAGGCTAGATGACTTGTTGGATGAATTGTATGGGTCTAAATTATTTACCAAAATTGATCTCAAAAGCGGGTGTAATCAAATTAAGATAAAACAAGGAGATGAAAGGAAAACCGCTTTTAAGACTAAATTTGGTTTATATGAGTGGTTAGTTATTCCATTTGGTTTGACTAATGCTCCTAGTACCTTCATACGACTCATGCATCATGTTTTAAGAGCATTCATTGGCAAGTTTGTTGTAGTTTATTTTGATGATATCCTTATATATAGCTTGTCTTTGGAACAACATGAGTTGCATGTTAGGGAAGTTCTTGAAACCCTTAGGAAGGAACATTTGTATGCTAACCTTGCTAAATGTATGTTTGGGCTTGATCATATAGAATTTCTAGGGTTTGTAGTAAGTTATAAAGGGGTGCATGTAGATCAATCAAAGGTTGTAGCAATTCAACATTGGCCAACACCCACCAATGTGAATGAAGTACAAAGCTTTCATGGCCTTGCTTCTTTCTATAGAAGGTTTGTGAAAGACTTTAGTATAATTGCCGCACCACTCAAGGCAATAGTAAAGAAGGATGTGGTTTTTAAGTGGGGAGAAGAGCAATAAAAAGCTTTTGAAACTTTGAATGAAAAATTGACTAAAGCTCCCATCTTAGCCCTTCCTAACTTTGCTAAAACATTTGAGATTGAATGTGATGCTTCTAATATCGGCATTGGGGCTGTTCTCCTTCAAGAGGGCCACCCTATAGCTTATTTTAGTGAGAAATTGAAAGGAAGTCATCTCAACTATTCCACTAATGATAAAGAGTTATATGCGCTTGTTAGAGCTTTGCACAATTGGCAACACTATCTTTTTCCTAAAGAATTTGTGATACATAGTGATCATGAATCTCTTAAATATTTGAAAGGCCAAAGCAAGCTTAATAAGAGGCATGCTAAATGGGTGGAGTTCATTGAGCAATTTCCTTATGTGATCAAACACAAACAAGGTAAAATAAATGTTGTGGCGGATGCTCTTTCAAGAAGATATACCTTGTTAAATCTTTTAGATTTTCAATTTCTTGGTTTTGATCACATAAAGGAACTTTATCATGATGACCTTGATTTTTCTATCATCTATCAAGAGTGTTCTTAAGGTGGACACAAAGATTTTTTTATCCAAGATGGATTTCTTTTTAGAGGCAAAAGACTTTGTGAATCACATGGTTCTATTTGACAATTTCTTGTTAGAGAAGCACATGAAGGTGGCTTAATGGGGCATTTTGGGGTAGCCAAAACATTAGATACATTGCATGAGCATTTCTTTTGGCCACACATGAGAAAATCCGTACATAGCTTTTGTGATAAATGTATAGCATGTAGAAAGGCCAAGTCTAAAGTGTAACCCCATGGCTTGTATACCCCTCTTCCAATTCCTACAATGCCTTGGGTAGATATTTTCATGGATTTTATCTTAGGTCCGAATGGATTCTATTTTTGGGGTTGTGGATAGATTTTCTAAAATGGCTCATTTTATACCATGCCACAAAGTTGATGTTGCTTGTTATATTGCAAATCTCTTCTTTAAGGAAGTTGTTAGATTACATGGAATTCCTAGAAGCATTGTTCTTGATAGAGACTCTAAGTTCTTAAGCCACTTTTGGAGGACCTTATGGGGCAAACTTGGCACAAAACTCTTATTTTCTACAACTTGCCACTCCCAAACTGATGGTCAAACTGAGGTGGTTAATAGAACTTTGGGTCAAATGTTGAGCTGCTTTATTTATAGGAATCCAAGGGTATGGAAGAATTTACTACCTCACATTGAGTTTTCTTATAATAGAGTAGTAAATTCTACTACATCCCATTCTCCTTTTGAGGTTGTTTATGGTTTCAATCCCTTAGCACCTCTAGATCTTTTTCCCATTCCTGCACTTGATGATGTTTTATGCAAGGATGGATTTGAAAAGGATTCTTTTATAAAAGACTTGCATAATCACATCAAGTTACAAATTGAGAAGAAAGTTGGTAAGTATGCTGAAAAAGCCAACAAAAGGAGAAAGGCATTAATCTTTGAAACTGGTGACTGGGTTTGGTTCCATTTGAGAAAGGATAGATTTCCAAATCAAAGAAAGTCAAAGCTTATGCCTCGTGGAGATGGTCCTTTTCAGGTAATCAAGAGGATTAATGATAATGCCTATGAGTTAGATATGCCTGATACTTTTCTTGGTAGTCATACTTTTAATATCAGTGATCTAACTCCCTTTTCTATAGGTCTTCCAAATTCGTGGACGAATTCTTTCCAACCCGGGGAGCATGATGGAGATCAAGTAGAAGAGGAAAGTGAGGTTCAAGGCCAAGAAGCTCAAGGACAAACTAGCTCAAAACCCTTCATACCTCAAAGGATCACAAGGAGCAAGGCTAAAGTTTTGGGTAAAGAGCATCAAATGTTATCACTTTTTGTAATTACCCTTGTATAAAAATTTGTAAATAAATATAGAAATAGCCTTAGGAATATGCCAAAGAGGAAAACCAAAAGAAACCTTTAAATGTAAGGCATTTGTAGGCGCAATTTTGTAGAAAAGAGTGGAAGAAGTGACTTTTCCTACTCCTTCTCACTTAGGCACTAGAAGGAGCTAGAAGAGTGACTCTTCCCACTCCTTCGCCCTTGTAACATAACCAGTTCTCCTTATTATAAATAGGAGTGCTTGGTTCTTCATAATACAAGTTGAAAATTCAAGTAAAGAAACTATCTTGAAATTGTGAGAGAGTTGTGTGAGACTTGTCTCTTCTTCCACTTCTTCCACTCTCAAGTGGCGGCACTCCTCACTCATCTTCGAAGAACCACCCTCCAAGTGGCGTGAAGCACCTCCCATGGCTACAACCGCATAAGTCCATCTTCTTCTTTCATCTTCCAAAATTACCCATTTTTGTTTTACTTGTTTGTTTTCAATTCTATTCGATTCAATCTCTTCCTTATGATGTCCTCTTTCATTTGCTGTATTTGTTTCTCATTTTAATTGGTTCAAACATGATATATATGGCTATTTTGGTTCATCTTCCATTCATACCCATTTTCATGTTGACTTCTTGAGTTTCCATTAGTGGGTTTTGTTCCTTGTTGTGTTTCTATTGATAGTTTTAATTCTTGTTGTGTTCTTGTTTCAAATCTTATGTTCTTGTGTTCTTATTGAATATATGTTGCTGTTCTTGGGTTTACCCATTTCGGTTTAATCATTGTTCATCATAAAAGTCACCTACTCATGTGTTTTTCTCTTGGACCTTTAGAAATGAACCTTCACATCTACTTAGCACTTACTAAGTTAATGTCCAGTGGGGATTTTCTCTAGGTGACTCACCCTAATTGCTCTAAGAATCTTGATCCAATTATTAATAAAGTGTTACAAATTAAATGAATATAAAATTGACTCACATCATGTTTTGATACAACCCAAGTAGCTACGAAGATGACCAAGGAAGAGAGAGACAAAGCACATGGTAAACAATCATCTTAGCAAACAATTCAAGGCTCCACCAAGGATCACATGGACCTCACCAGAGGAGCGGGGCATAAACCAGCACACCAATTATTCTTTCTTTTGATCTTCTTATAAGATACAAATATATTGTAAATAATTTGGGCTCACCCGAGGGGTCCAAATAGTATAATAGGCAAGAATAAGGTGCGTATGGCATAATAGGGGGTATAGTTATCATTTTAGCTTGTTTCTAGCCCTTTAGGAAGGTTTTTTGACCTAGTTTTTAAAAGAACAAGCCTAAGATGCGGTTTTGACTTAGTCAAGCCTTAAAGGCAGCCCCCTCACACATTTACCAGCCTACCCTTACCCTTCTTGCCCACCAAGGCACCCATTCCTATAAATAAGGTGTCTTACTCCATGTATTTAGAAGTTGAAATTCATATAAGAAAGGTTACTCTGCACAAATTGTGTCAAATAGTTTGTGAGGTTTGAATCCTCTTAGCTAGGTCTTATCTTAAGTAAAGTGGGGTTCTCAAGTGGTGGCCCTTCACTTATCTTGGACGATACCACCATCCAAGTGGCGTGAACCATCCTCTCACATTTCACTCCATAAGTTTCTTCTTCCATTTTCCATTCCATTTACGCCTTTTACTTCTTGAATTTGGTATGATGTTTGCTCTCGGTTTTTTACTCTAATTCATTAGTTAGGTACATCATTTGGTTCGGCTACGACCACCATTGATGCTTACCTTGGTGTCTTTCCATTTCCGCAATTGCATTTCATATTCACCATATCTTGTGTTTTCATCTTTGCCTTTGTGAAGTGAACTTTCACACTTACTTAATCACTTGGTTAAGTTCCTGTCCAGTGAGAATCTTCCTTAGGTCCTCACCATTAATTGCTAAAATTCTAATTCCTAAGTAAAGTGTCACCATTAAAAATGGAACCATCTAAAAATTAAATCATATCATGTGGTTATCAGAGTTTTGGTTTTTTTAGCATATTTGCTTTGAGTTGATTTGGCACTTTACTTTTCTTGCACCTTTACTTTCTTGTCTTTACATTCAAGCACATTTAAATTCAGCCATTACTTTCTTGTTTTTATTTTTCAGCACTTCTTTTTGTTCATTAGCACTTCTTTTTTGCTTTTGAATGGTTAAATTGTTGTCCAATATTTTTTTTCTTTTTACCTCTTGTGCTTGTGTCATATGTTCTTAGTGTTTTAGGTGTCATTACTTTGATTCTACTTATTATTCTTTAAATTGTAAAGTCTAAATGTCACTAGAAGTTTGTTTAAAGTAGAGGTTGATCTTTGTTCCAAACATAAGATTTCAAGTGATCAATTAATTTGAGTCCAAACCTTTTTGTGAGAAATTGATAGTAAATGAAATATGCATGAGAAGAATTACGGACATCTTATTTCCATAAACATCAAATTAGTATATAAAAAAAAAACAACAAGGACAAGTTGCGCAAACATCTTATCTTTTGGCAAAATCACCATTTCTAAAATTGGATTCATGTTATTCGGCAAATTGATTTCAACATTGTGAAATTGATCCTTTTGCTTTTACACTTTTCTAGCCATAGTAAAACTTCATAGTTCAAGGTTAAGTAAGTATCTTAGAGTCTTTTTGTGTGCCTTTTCTTGCTTGTCTTTCTTTAAAAGTTTGTCATATTCTCTTTTCTCAATTTGGTTTAGCTTTCTTGTTTTAAGCTTTTCTTGTTTGTCTTTTTAAATTCCTCAAGTTTTGTTGTGGTTATTTGAGATCAAGTGTTGAGGCTTTGACCTTTTTCATTTAAGAGTTTTCAACACCAAGATAGGCCTTTGTTGAGAGCATTTCTTTCTTGAGTGAAACACGTGAGGAGTGTTTAAATTGTTTTCACTAATTGTTTGTTTCCTTGTGCAAATTATGGGTCATTTCTCTTTAGGTGAATTTTCAAAGCCGCAATCACATCACAATGCCCACCTTTTGGGAGAACTTTTGGAGGTCAAGAAGTGAATGGTCCACAAAGACAAGGAAATAAGCCAACTAGCGAAAAGATTGCAAAGACTAGAAGAAGCTCAAGAGAGACAAACTCAAGAGAGGAGATGGGAGCCGCCAAGGGCAACTAGACATTCCATGCACTATGGGAGTCAAAAACATGATTGGCGAGTGCACACTTTTGCAAAACAACACCATCAACACCACCACCAACCACAACATTCTTTTGTTTTGTAAAGTTACCTAGTTTTAGTGGGTCCAATGACCCTAATTTGTATTTAGAATGGGAAGCTAAAGTTTAACATCTCTTTAATGTGTATAAGGTCACCAAGGACCAAAAGATTAGGTTAGCTTCCCTAGGCTTTTTAGACTATGCCAACCAATGGTGGCAACAAGCTGTAGTGGACATTAGGATAAACAAGAGGCCAATCGTGGTCTCTTGGTATGATTTGAAAGCATGTATGTGCGCGCGGTTTGTTCCTCCTCATAGGAAGGAACACTTGTTGAAGCTCTAACAGCTTCATCAAGGACCTAGGATGGTAAAGGAATATTTTGAAGATTTAGAAACAACTTTGACTAAAATTAATATGCCTAATAGTGATGAGTCAAAGATAACTATGTTTGTCAGTGGTTTGAGGAGAGAAATTCGAGATGTTGTAGAAGTATATGAGTACTCTTCTTTAAAGAAGTTGGTTCACCTAGTCATCTAGGTGGAATCACAAATTTCGAAGAAAAGAACTTTCAAAAATTCTCATAGTGATGACTTCTACAAATCTTCAGGGAAGGATGCAAACAACATTTATACAAAAACTTCTCCTTCCCATTTTTCAAACGAAACCACTATTCACCAAAAAGTTTCTAAAGACAACCTTTCGACCTCTACCACTAAGTCCCCCACCAAAACACCCAATACAAAATTTTTTAAATGTTTAAGTTTTGGGCACATCGTTGCCAATTGTCCAACTAAAAGCACCAAGTTGGCAAATAAAGAACAAATACACATAAAAACAAACAGAGAAAATGAAAAAGCTGAGGAAAGTAAAAAGGGTCTCATCAAGAATTTTAGGGGTGATTTTCAAACACCTCCTAAAGGTTTTCCATCTTCTAAGAGGATTTTCATCAAAAAGATTTGTCATTCCCAGACATTCTTTTCAAACTTGGTCTGTATATAGAAACCCATCTTATGCACTCCCAACACTTAAGGAACATAAGTTGAGTTCACATCCCAGTCCTTGCACTATCTTATATGTGAACAAACTAACTATGTTATCTACAGGAGTTCTGAATTCGAGGTCGAATTCTCTTGAACTTAGGGAGCATGATACAACCCAAGTAGCTACGAAGATGACCAAGGAAGCAAAAGACAAAGCACATCGTGAACAATCATCTCAGCAAACAATTCAAGGCCCTACCAAGGATCACATGGACCTCACCAGAGGAGCGGGGCATAAACCAACACACCAACTATTCTTCCTTTTGGTCTTCTTATAAGATGCAAGTATGTTGTAAATAATTTAGGCTCACTTGAGGGGTCCAAATAGTAGAAGAGGCTAGAATAAGGTGCCTATGGCATAATAGGGGGTGCAGTTATCATTTTAGTTTGTTTCTAGCCCTTTAGGAAGGTTTTTTGACCTAGTTTCTAGAAGAACAAGCGTAAGGTGCAGTTTTGACTTAGTCAAACCCTAAAGGCAGCCCCCTCACATTTACCACCCTATCCTTGCCCTTCTTGCCCACCAAGGCACCCATTCCTATAAATAGGGTGTCTTACTCCATGTATTTACAAGTTGAAATTAATATAAGAAAGGTTACTCTACACAAATTGTGAGATAGTTTGTGAGGTTTGAATCCTCTTAGCTAGATCTTATCTTGAGTAGAGTGAAGCTCCCTAGTGGAGGCCCTTCACTTATCTTGTAGGATATCACCATCCAAGTGGTGTGAACCATCCTCTAACATTTCACTCCATAAGTTCGTTCTTCCATTTTTCTTTCCATTTTCCATTCCATTTACGCCTTTTACTTCTTAATTTTGGTATCATGTATGCTCTCAGTTTTTTACTCTAATTCATTAGTTTGGTACATCATTTGGTTCATCTATGACCACCATTGATGCTTACCTTGGTGTCTTTCCATTTCCACAATTGCATTTCATATTCACCATATCTTGTGTTTTCATCTTTGCCTTTGTGAATCGAACCTTCACACTTACTTAACCACTTGGTTAAGTTTGTGTCTAGTGGGAATCTTCCTTAGGTCCTTACCATTAATTGCTAAAATTCCAATTCCTAAGTAAAGTGTCACCATAAAAAAATGGAACCATCTAAAAATCAACTCACATCATGTTCCAAGAGCCACTTAAAGGATTACCACCTTTAAGGGGCATTGACATCAAATCGATTTCTTTCTTGGAGCTTCTTTACCAAATAGACCTGTATATAGAACCAATCCAATTTAGGCCAAAGAAATTTAATAACAAGTCGAAGAGTTAATAGACAAGGGTTGGGTTCAAGATAACATGAGTCATTGTGCTATGTCTGTCATTCTTGTCCCTAAAAAGGATGGGAGTTGGAGGATGTGTACGCATTGTCGCGTCATAAATAACATAACCATCAAGTATAAGCACCCCATCCCAAGAATAGATGACTTGTTAGATGAGTTACATGGGTCTCAAATCTTCACTGATCTTAAAAGTGGATATAATTAAATCCATATTAAAATAGGGAGATGAATGAAAAACCGCTTTCAAGACCAAGTTTGGCTGTATGAGTGGTTAGTCATGCCCTTTGGCTTAACCAATGCTCCAAGCACCTTCATGCGACTAATGCATCATGTCTTAAGACCTTTATAGGCAAGTTTGTAGTAGTCTACTTTGATGACATTCTTATCTACAACTTGAACATAGAAGACTATAAAGTGAATGTTAGGCAAGTTCTAGAAACCATTAGGAAAGATGAGTTGTATGCTAATCTGGAAAAATGTGTCTTTGCCATAGACCATATAGAATTCCTAGGGTTTGTAGTTAGTTCCTAAGGGATGCATGTTGATGAGCAAAAGGTAGCAACAATTAGAAATTGGCCTACACCCACCAATATTAGTGAAGTACAAGGCTTTCATGGATTAGCTACTTTCTATAGAAGATTTGTAAAAGACTTTAATACTATTGTTGCACCTCCCAATGAGATAGTAAAGAAGGATGTAGTGTTCAAATGGGGCCAAGAACAAACAAGTGCTTTTGAAATCTTGAAAGACAAATTAACCAAGGCACCCATTTTAACACTCTCTAACTTTACTAAAACTTTTGAGATTGA
This sequence comes from Phaseolus lunatus, assembly GCA_013389735.1. Classification (NCBI taxonomy): domain Eukaryota; kingdom Viridiplantae; phylum Streptophyta; class Magnoliopsida; order Fabales; family Fabaceae; genus Phaseolus; species Phaseolus lunatus. Next base: position 41,193,145 of record CM023864.1, on the reverse strand, counting down.
GTGTGATGTCTCTAACATAGACATTGGGGTTGTCCTCCTTCAAGAGGGTCACCCCATAGCTTATTTTAGTGAGAAACTTAAAGGGAGACATCTCAATTACTCCACCTATGACAAAAAGCTTTATGCTCTTGTTAGCGTTTTGCAAAATTGGCAACACTACCTTTTTCCAAAAGAGTTTGTGATACATAGTGATCATGAATCTTTTAAATATTTGAAAAGGCAAAGCAAACTTAACAAGAGACATGCCAAATGGGTAGAGTTTATTGAGCAATTTTCCTATGTGATCAAACATAAGCAAGGCAATTCTAATGTGGTGGCGGATGCTCTTTCTAGAAGACATACTTTGCTTAATGTCTTAGACACTCAATACTTGGGGTTTGATCACATCAAGGAAATTTACAAAGATGACCTTGAATTTTCTCTCATCTTTCAAGAGTGCTAAAAAGGAGGCCATAAGGACTTTTCCATACATGATGACTTTCTCTTCAAAGGAAAAAGACTTTGTGTGCCCCAAGGGTCTTTAAGACAATCTCTTGTAAAGTAGGTACATAAGGGTGGTTTAATGGGACACTTTGGAGTAGCAAAAACCTTAGATACATTGCATGAACATTTCTTTTGGCCTATCATGTGCAAATCTATACATAACTTCTGTAATAAGTGCATAGCGTGTAGGAAGGCTAAGTCTAAGGTGCAACCCCATGGTTTATATACCCCTCTCCCCATCTCCTACATGGCTTGGGTAGACATTTCTATGGACTTCATTTTAAGTCTTCCCAAGACATCTAAGGGTATGGATTCTATCTTTGCGGTAGTGGATCGTTTTTCTAAAATTGCCCATTTTATTCCATGCCACAAAGTAGATGATGCTTGTAATATTAGAAGTCTCTTCTTTAAGGAAGTTGTTCGTTTGCATGAACTTCCTTCAAGTATAGTATCTAACAGAGACTTTAAGTTCTTGAGTCACTTCTAGAAAATTTGTGTGGAAAACTTGGCACTAAACTCTTATTTTCTAGTACTTGTCACCCCCAAACTGATGGTCAAACGGAAGTGGTGAATAGAACTTTGGCCCAAATGTTAAGATGCCTTACTTCTGGGAACCCTAGGGTGTGGGAGGATTTACTTCCTCATATTGAGTTTGCTTATAACCGAGTAATTAATTCTACTACTTCTCACACCCCTTTTGAGGTTGTGTATGCGTTTACCCCTTACACCTTTTGACCTACTTCTTATTCCTGTACTTTATGAGGTTTTGTGCAATGATGGTTTTGAAAAAGCATCTTTCATTAAAAACTTGCACAAACACATTAAGCGCCAAATAAAAAGGAAGGTAGGCAAAGTATGTTCAACATGCCAATAAGGGGCACAACGTGTAAGGACCTAGAAAATTTTATTGGAATGAAAGTGATATATTTTAAGTAAATTCTAAGTATGTTTTTATTTAAAATATAAAGGAAGGAAAGTGTAGCTTAGAAGTCTACGAGATCGCCGTTGTTGAAGACGGAGGCGATCTCCGACTTCTCTGGTACATAATCGCCTGTCGCCTAGAGTACACATGATCGCCAATCGCCTATGGTGTACATGATCGCCGAAAGTGCACTTAGTATGTGGTCAAGATACTGGATCAACCATAGTGGGTTCCAAAAACCACGTGTATCAAGGTGTGGGTTAAGCCTTAGATACGCTGTGCATGCGAAGCTCTATGCTTGAGCATAAGAAATCGTCCTTAGTGTTGCATGCATGGGTGCACGAGGAGTAGTGCTGATCTATTCTTGGAAATGTGAAGCTACCGACGTCACCAACCCATGTGGAGGTGATACCTTGGACGTAACATAGTGGGATGAAGAACCTTCAGCAAGGCGTGGCGATGTGTCATAAGTCATCGCCGGGATGAGAGGCACGTCAGTCATCGCCGGTATGAGAGACACACGGGAATCGCCAGGGCGAGAGACACGCGGGGATCGCCAGGGCGAGAGACAGACGGTCATCGCCAGGATGAGGGACACATCGGTCGTCTTCCAGGGAGAGACATCGGTCGTCTTCCAGGTAGAGACATCGGTCGTCCGCCAGGATGAGACATCGGTGGATGGTCATCGCGCGAGGTCGTGTTATGAGGTGGGGCCCATGCTCCCAGCATGAGTGTCTTGCATACGCGACACATAGACAGAAAAGGGTGTTTTCATAATAGTTAGCGTCAGAGAGTTGGTATGCGCAGAAACCCACGTGATCATACTGTTCAAGGAAGTGTGCACGCAAGCTTCCCTGCAGAGTGGGCGGGGGGCAGCGGCATTTCTGGGCAAGTTGGCTTAGATTCAAAACTCACTCCTGAGAGGCAGTAAACGTTGCTGTGGTTCGAGAGTGATTGAGTGAGTTAACTTTGGTTCCCTGTTTCTTCCCTCTCCTTCTCCCTGTGTTCATACGTCCTAGTGAACCAGTTGAAGATCGGCGACTACCCTGGATTCCTGACGTTGTTCTCTGCAAGTTCTCCAAACCGGACGTTAAAACAGAATAAGTCGTTTCGCTCTGTTCTTCGAGTCGATCCTGCACTTGAGAGGGTTGCCTCTGCATAGGCGTTGCATGCAGCTCTCTTGGCTTCAGGAATCGTCTCTGTTAACGTAGAAATGAGTGGTATAGCTAGTTTTGTGACTAAGACTCCATGGTGCAGGTTAAGGCGTCCTTGAATCTCGTTGGGTTGGAGCTCTTAGTGAAGTTTACGCTAGTCCAAGTAAGGGAAGCTAGCATTTTCGTTTATAAAAACTTTAGGCGAGTAGGTTCTGAAGTGAGGGCGACGTGGTCGCCGGTTTCATGTTCTTTTCACGATGCTCTGTTTTTATGTGTGGGGCGACGTGATCGCCGGTTTTAAATGTTGTTTTCGAACTCCCCTGTTTTAGTGTCGTTTGAAACTGTTTGAGATTGAAATGTGAAATGCGTGTGATATTCGAAAATCTGAACTTTGGCGTGATTGATTCTGTGATTGTTTAAGAAAAGATTCAAAATATTATATGATGCAGTTGTGCTTTTACGTGTGATATGATGTACTGGATGAATGTGAAATTGTGATCAAGACATAGTATTTTCAGGAAAGGAAATACCGTGTTGAGATTGGTTATGAGGTGTATTGATCAGTGAGTATCCTGTGAATGAGGCGATCCTGACTCTGCTGATATGATGGAATCACATAGATGAAGTCATTCAGTTGGTGAGAGTCGAAGGAGGTCCATATGTATGGGTAAGTCGTTTGAAAGATAACTGACTTGACCTGTTATATGGATTAACCCTGTCATACTGAGAGAGTGAGGATATTGAGATTGAGATTGAGCTCGGAATTATGTTTATGCGCATGGCTGTGGAAACTTTACAGCAATTTCGTATGACAGGTGCAGGCCTCTGGATGCTAAGTTCAACGCACGAGTCTTCCGGAAGTAGAGTCATGTGTCTATGTGTTATGAGTCAGTGGAAAGTCTGACATGTGAACCATGAGTATTGAATGTATTGAATAGACACTTGACGAGTTTGTGGAATATGGGGATGTTGATGGTTGAAATTGATATAGATTATGAATGGTGTGAAGATTTATGCTTTCTATTGATATAAAGTTTCATATTTAAAGTTTTTAAAAATATCTAGCTTACCCTTTGTTTTGTATCGTGGTTGTTTTTCTTAAACCTGTGATGATCGTGTATATTTGCACGGGAGCAGATGAGGTTGCAGGTAGTAGAGCTCCTCAGTGAGCACTTTCTGGAGGAGGAGATCGCCGGTTTTGAATGTTGTGGTTTTTGTTTTATTTTGAAAACTCCTGTATGGAGATGTATTAAAACTTCCTGGAAAAGGGATATTATTTTGAGGCACATTTGTATTAATGGATGAATTATATTATGTATATATCTATGTTAAATTTTGATATTATTGTTTCACCTTTATTTTATTATATAAAAATGACCAATATTTTGAGGGGCGTTACACAAGGCATTGATCTTTGAACCTAGGGACTGGGTTTGGCTTCACTTAAGAAAGGATCGTTTCTCTACTCAAAGGAAATCCAAACTCCTACCCCATGGTGATGGTCCCTTTCAGATAGATCATTAAAAGGATCAATGATAATGCTTATGATTTAGATTTACCTGACACGTATTTAAGGAGTACCTCTTTTAATGTTAGTGATCTAACTCCTTTCTCTGCAGGTGTTGCAAATTTGTGGACAAATTCTCTCCCACTCGGAGAACATGATGAAGACCTAAGAGATAGAGCATCCCTTGAACTAGCCCAACCTTCTAGAAGACAAGGATTGCTCTTCTTCCGCCACCAAATTTTTCTTCCCCAAGCTCACTATTTCCGCAATCGCTTCATCAGCAAATTTCATGACTCACCAATAGGGGGACACTCTGGCTTGAAACCCACCATGACAAAGGTAGTCGCGTCCTTCTACTGGACAGGTTTGACTCAAAATACCAAGGAGTTCATTCAAAACTGCTTTGTTTGACAACAAAATAAATTCTTGCCAAAATAAATACATTCAAGAGTGGGAAGACATTTCTATGGATTTTATTACCCACTTACCAGTGTCTGTTGGTCATACTGTGATTTGGGTGATTTGTGATCATCTTTCCAAATACGTCCACTTCTTGCCCTTACCCACCCATTACACAGCTCAAAGTCTCGCAGACAGGTTCTCCACATAAATTTGTCATCTTCACAAACTCCCCACAACCATTGTTTCGGACTGAGACCCAATCTTCACCACCACTTTCTAGCACAACTTGTTCAAAGACCAAGGAACAAAACTGCATTTCAATTCATCAAACAAAGGTTTTGAATAGGGGATTAGAAGCTCACCTCTGCTATTTTACTAGTAACCACCCCCATTCATGGTATAAATTTCTCCATCTTGCAGAGTTATGGTACAACACTCCTTCATCGTCGGAGACTGGGTGTGGCTTTGTCTTTAACCTCACCAATAACACTCCGTCGAGCCCCGCCTCTCACTCAAGCTCTCCCCACGTTATTTCGGTCCCTATCTGATCGAGTGCCGCATAAGCATTGTGGCTTATGAGCTCCGGTTGCCCCCGTCATCATGAATCCACCCAGTGTTTCCCATCTCGCTACTCCGCCAGTTCAAAGGGATACCTTTAAAGAACGTATCTAACTCAACTACACCCAACACACCACTTTTGAACTTACCAACTCCCGAAAACTCTAATCCACCAAACCCACTAACACCACCGTATAAGCCCCCTAGTAAGAAAATGCCACATGTTTAAACACTTTCGAGGAGTCACGTGGTTTTATTACCGCGGTTGCTGCACCCCATACGTTACCTAGCCTCCAAAAACATCTACCCACTTGTGACGCACACAAAAACCATAATTGCAGCCCAAACCCCACAAACCCAATTCACAACATTGTATCTTCACACTTTGAGGATAAAGTGGAATTTTCAGCGAGTATCATTGTTAAAGGGCCAAATGCCCTTAGTAGACAACAAAAACAGCCTATATGGATGGATGATTACATAACGTAATAGGGATAATGCAGTTAGTTAAAGTAAATGGACTTATGTAAACTCAAGTTCTGTTAACCTAAAACATCATCTATATAAGTGATATATTTTGGAAATAAAAGTAGAGAAAACTTTTACCATAATTGTTAATTCTTGAGTACTCATTAGTTGCAGTTATAGTTGTTCACCCTATCAAATGTCCTATTTCTTTGAAAAATAATAAATGCACAATTTTCAAAGCACACATTTTTCTCATAAAGTGTAATAAAAACCATTTTCCTAAGCTACGAAGTTTCTGATAAAGTTGAAAAGATAGCGAAAAGTGGGAATGATAGCTTGTAAAATTGACAACAGTATCATAAGGAGAATTAGTGGCAACTTTTGGACATGATTAACAGTGGAAAGGAGAGGCAATAAACTACATTAGAAATCGGACACGACAATGATGTTATTGAAGATTTAGCTTAATAGTTAAGAAATACATGCAAGCCCCTTTTTCACCATGTCATAAAGATAAAGTAGTACAGATTTCATTCGTGGACCATCCATTACACTACAAGACCAAATAAAAAATTCAAAATATTTAAGAATTAAACTGTCGTCATATCTTTAAAAAAAAGTTATTTTTAGTCACCGAAATAATCAAAACACTCCATTGAAGTCTCATTTTATCAATTATCCATTTTCTATGTTCCGTGACTCATAAAAATTACCTTTTTTCCTTATGTAAATTATGTGAAATAGACCTTAGAGACATACTCGCTGTCGTAATAAGTAATGCAATAGAGTATGCCTGCTGAGAATCAAAAACATTATAATAAACAGAAATAATTAAAGATAAACTGTATTTATGGTATTAGATATCCAGGTAAAAAATCTATTCGAGAAAATTCAATAATATATACAAATATATATAAAGAAAGAAAAATAATAATACTTTGACACAAAAAAAAAAAACATACGTCCACTTACAACCAACTTTAATATAATATAGTAATAGTACATATCAAAATTTTAAATTAAAAAGTAAAATAAATATAATTAAAATATAATTATTTTAAATTATCAAGTAAGTGGTTTTTTATACTCATAAAAAAATTAAGATTCGAGATTAAATTTACTATTCATTGAATCTACATACATCATTATAACTTAAGTTGAACATTATAGCAGTATTTACATAAACTCCTCTATGTACAAATAGGAGAAGTTACATGAATCCCACTTGATAAGTGATAAATTAACGCAACAACCACCTTATAACATCTTATAATTCAATTAGCAGCAATGACATGAGTGGTTTACGTAGAACAATTCCAACTCAGCACAGACCACGATAAAACATAGAACAATAATATATATAATAATATAGAATAAGAACGAGGAAGGCAAGAGGTAGGGAAAAAGGCAAAGAAAGCTCTATCTCTACTATCCATTCCATTCACATCCAGTGGACAACGCTGGAAGTAGCAGCCAGCTAAGCTAATTCTAATTCCTACGACGTCGACTTCGCACCAACCTTCCAATTTTTACATTAACAGTGTAACACTCACTCAATCCTCACAGCACCGCCATTTATAAAAGGCGCACCTTCCCACTTCAACCAAAAACCACTAACTGATTCATTCACCTCCTTTCCCACACCCAACTTCACAAACCCAATGGAATATGGCAAATTGGGGCCCTCCGACCCAGGTGGCTCCTCACGCCGCTCCACCACTCCTCTTACCAAACCAACCCCCTCTTCATCCTCCGCAACCACCAAAAGAAAACTCATCATGCTCTCTCTTCTCGCAACCGCCTTAATCGTCGTCGCTGCCATCTCCGCCGTCCTCGTTACCGTGGTCCGCTCCCGCGCCTCCAGTAACCAAAACGGGCCCGACCTATCCCGCAAGCCTACTCAGGCAAGACCTGTTTTTTTTATCCATAGAAATTGAATGTAAAAAGTTTAAACAACTGAAATACTCAACTAAGATAAAATCTATTTAGAGAGGCCCAATTTTACTTAATACTCCTAAACATTTGCATGCACCAATCTATTAAGATGAACCCATAACTAAATTGACTAGTGTTTTATAAGATTAGATTTAGTATTTCCAAACTCAGTATCAGTTATTGATTTCCTTTTATTGCATGACCCCAATTAAAACAATCAAATTCGGACATTGCAGGCAATTTCCCGAACCTGCAGCAAGACACGTTTCCCCACCTTATGCGTCAACTCCCTTCTTGACTTTCCCGGCTCAACCACTGCCTCGGAGCAAGACCTCGTCCACATCTCATTCAACATGACCCTACGACACGTCAGCAGAGCGTTCTTCGCCTCCTCTGGCCTCTCCTTCGCGGCCACCGAACCCAAAGTTCGGGCTGCGTACGAAGATTGCCTCGAGTTATTGGAGGAGTCCATGGACTCTCTTTCCCGATCCCTGGACTCCATCCTCTCGCCTTCGGCTATATCTAACAGTGGCGGATTGAGATCTGGCGCTGATGGATCTACCGAAGATGTGATAACGTGGCTCAGCGCCGCTCTCACTAATCATGACACGTGTGCGGAGGGGTTCGAGGAGTCGAGCGGGAGCGTGAAGAACCAGATGGTTAATAACTTGAAGGACTTGTCTGAACTGTTGAGCAATTGTCTCGCGATATTCTCTGGGAGTGGAAGTGGCGATTTCTCGGGGATGCCGATTCAGAATAAGAGACGATTAATGGGAGAGGAAGATGACGAAGCGAATGTTTACGACGATATATCGGGGAAATTCCCGAGATGGTTGAATAAACGTGATAGAAAATTATTGAATTTAGCAACGTCAGCAATTCAAGCGGATATAGTGGTGTCTAAGAATGGTGAAGGAACAGTGAAGACAATTGCGGAGGCTATTAAGAAAGCGCCGGAACACAGCAGTCGCCGGTTCATCATTTACGTGAGGGCAGGAAGGTAATTAAACAAATATCACCTAACTATATATTTATTGTTGAATGCAAACAATATGCCTGCTTTCTATCTTTCAGAAAAGTATACGCTTTTCGAGATAACGAACATTGCACTTTTTTCATTATTTTCGTTTTCACTTAACTGTTTTCATTATTGGACGTGATATGAAATGTACTGAATAAAAGCCAAACATGGTCGGTGACGAGTTACTATGGTTTGAAAAGCACTTTTCGCATGCACTCCTCACAGTTGTCTGGGACGGTATTATTATAATTTCTAACAATGTTTACGCCTCAATTTCCGTTAATTTAGGTTGATGTTAAATCAAATTTATTGACTCAAAGGAGAGAAACATATTCAATTAATAATCCTGTTGACTCAAAGCTGGTTTTATGTTAATTTTTTACACCGAGTATTATTTGTGTTTTATGATTGCAATGAAAAGTATATATGCATGTATGGGGTGACTTTAATTTGGATAAGATGGAATTTTCAGGTATGAGGAGAATAATTTAAAGGTGGGCAGAAAGAAAACGAATGTGATGTTCATTGGAGATGGGAAGGGCAAAACTGTCATTACAGGGAAAAAGAATGTGATAGACGGCATGACCACATTCCACACAGCATCCTTCGGTACATTCCTTTTTCATCTGCTTGCTGATTAATGTTTTTTTCCGTCTCCAACTATACAAATTTTGCTTATCTTTTGCACTGTGAGAAAAGTACAGATCGAAAAATGTGAACCATTAACATGCATGATAAATGAACACCCCAAAACTTGCACGTGGCCCATGTCGTTCTAGTTGTTAATGCTTATATTCGTAGCTGTCTAGTTGCATGTCTTTTCCATGTTCAACTTAAAGTCCACTTGGACAATATTACCCCCACCGGCACCTATGTATTTACTAGGCAAGTTCACTTCTCGATAATGACCAGCTTATTATCATCAATTTTTAAAAAATAAAAAAGTGAAATTATTTTATAGATAAATTATGCACTAGTTAAAAAATATATACTAGAGAAATTATTAATCATTTGAACAAAATTAATTTTATTTTTTCTTGAACTCAATGTACAATTGTTTTTTACAATAAACCTCAATACGTGTCTCGTAGTACTTTTAGAAACAAAAATAGCATCTGATCGTGGTATAAGTAACATTAGTGTCCGTAGAATCCGTTTTTATAAGCTCTAATCTTGAAGTCAGAACTAATTTTTTATTGCTGAATTTCATTCGAAAAGTGAAAAGTAATTGCACAATCTAACCCCAAAAACTTGGTGAAAATTTTAATTGATTGAAGTTAACTACAGTTCATGCCACATCAAAATAACATCTCCTCACTAACTAACTTGGGACCTATTTTATTGCTGTTTGAAAAATCCATGATGATAGAAGTGGTAGTTGGTTGTTGGAGTTTAAAGAAACCCGGCTCTACTAAACAGTATCATGTTGCATAAACCTTAAGCATTATATTGCCTTTGTCAAAGCAAATCATTACTCCTTTCTTAACTTTTATTAGTCTCAATTCCATTATCATAATTACTAGAAGTAACATATCCTATACATTGGTGGACAGCTTTATTATCCTTATATAGCCACGTAGAATTAAATAAACCCAAACTTTCATTACTGCCCCTACTTAAATGACTAAACTTGAATTATTGGTTGTTGGCTAGTCTTGCAATACAAGACAAAATTATCAATCAGTGTGTCCCAAATTAAATTAAATTAGATTAAATTAGGTACTACAGTTCTTATGTATAATATTTTTTAAATATATTTTTTTTTTAACTATTTTTACTTTATTTAGTGATATTTTTTTTATTATGTGAAGTTTGTTTTTGATTTTTACTTATGAATGAAAATGGAGGTAATGCCTTGCCAGTTTATTCCATTTAGTTCATATTCCTAATTTAGAGTATGAATTATGGCAGCTGCAAGTGGTGCTGGATTCATTGCACGAGACATCACGTTCGAGAACTATGCTGGACCGGCGAAGCACCAAGCGGTGGCGCTCCGTGTCGGAGCCGATCACGCGGTGGTGTACCGGTGCAACATTGTGGGGTACCAAGACTCGTGCTACGTCCACTCTAATCGTCAATTTTTTCGTGAATGTGACATTTACGGTACTGTAGACTTCATATTCGGCAATGCTGCGGTCGTGTTCCAGAAGTGCAAGATATATGCTCGTAAGCCCATGGCCCAACAGAAGAACACCATTACAGCCCAAAATAGAAAAGACCCAAATCAGAATACGGGCATATCCATGCACAATTGTCGGATCCAACCTGCTCCAGATCTTGTGCCGGTTAAAGGTAGCTTCCCCACCTATTTGGGCCGTCCATGGAAGCAGTTCTCTAGAACAGTGTTCATGTTATCCTACATGGGTGACCACATACATCCCCGTGGATGGTTGGAATGGAATGGAGACTTTGCTTTGGACACATTGTATTATGGCGAGTACATGAATTATGGGCCGGGTGCAGCTGTGGGCCAACGGGTCAAATGGCCTGGGTACCGGGTCATTACCTCTGCTGTGGAGGCAAATAGGTTCACAGTGGCCCAGTTTATATCTGGGTCAGCCTGGTTACCATCCACTGGAGTGGCTTTTGCGGCCGGGTTATCCGCATAACAGTGCAAAGAAGTATATACAGATGAAAATTCCAACGAAGCCTCTGACACGTATTCAATTCTTACGAACTACAAAAAATAATTTGAACCACGCCTATGCAACTTAAGAAATGGAAAATGGCTCATTTTTTTCTTTACCAAAATATAGTATTTTGGTCCTAATTTTTTATATCAATATGTTGCCAGTAATAAAAGCAGGTAAGACAACATGGTAACTTCTGTATTTTTATTTCTTCGTTCCGCAAAATCAAAGATGTTATATATTGATTAGTCAAGAAATTTTAGTGTCATTGTTCTTTTATTGGTATTGTTATCGTACAAGAGATATTGAGAGAACTTCTACCGATTAAACAATTAGCTTTTCTACTTCGATCGGTCGGCACAATCTTTCTTCGCTCCTTCTTTCACTCCTTAGGTTTGATCGGGCTACTTTTCCTTCCTCAACTTTCATTCACTACATTCAGTTAAGCTCCTCTTCTTTCGTTCGCTCTTGATTGGGAGGACACCTATAAAAGGTGTTTCGACGCTCAAGTAAGTATTCGATATTCGGTGGAATAAATGTGTAATAATGATGTGCCTTTTCCTTGGAAGTTGTGCTTATTTATATCGTTGTGATGCTCCCGTTACTACTAGCCCAAAATTAGCGTATGGATCGTGATTAAGAGTGTATTTAGGGTTTAGGGTTTATGTCATTGGGCCTTTTCTTCTTGTGATCGCCCCCTACTCGTTCTATCTGTTGGTCGATTCCACTCTCAGGTTGGCCACAGAGCATTCTCATGCAACCTTCTGATCCATGTGCATAGTTAAGATGTCCCCGAATATCAAGGGGAACTTTGTTGCCAGATGTGGCATCGATACTATTTCTCCCAAGTGGTTAAGGGATGGTCTCCCTAGCAATATATTGTAAGATGTATTGGCCTCTACCACCAGGTATTGTATCATGATCATTCGACTAAGCTTTCTCTCACCTAACTTGGTATATAAGAAGTGGATGTAACCTCGGGTGTCCACCCGTTCTCCTGATAAGCCGACGATCTGATTGTCGTACGGTTGAATTTCCAATTCTGGAATCCTTATTTTTCTGAAGGTCTTCCAATATAGGATGTTGACTAAACTCCCTTGGTCAACCAAGGTCTTCATTATAGAAAAATCATCGATGTCCACCATTATGACCATCAAGTTGTCTTGCGTCGGGTCAATCGCCTTGAAATCCTTGTTTGTGAAGGTGATAGGGGCATCGTTGGTTGGAAGATGAACGAGGTTGAATTCATCGACAGTATAGCTTGGAGGCGTTTCTTCCGAGCCAAACTGGAGCTACCCCCTCCAGCAAAACCTCCAACAATCGTATTGATCACTTCCCTACCATCTCGGTGTGCTAGCTCGTCCCTTTGTTAGGGCTTGTCATGCTATGACTGACGTTCGTCATTGGATGATCGGCGAGGGTAGTACTCCTTACACCCCTCATCTCTCCTTGAATTTTCCTCTCTTCATGAAGGGGAACGTTTCATACTTCGATTATCACCCTGCACGTGCTTACGCAGGTGACCCGCCTGGATAAGCTTTTCAATCTTATCCTTCAATGCCTAACATTCCTCGATCATGTGTCAAATGTTGTGGTGATATCGACACTTACGTGATAGGTCAACGTCTCTAGGACTCTGGACCTTCGGAGGAGTCGGTAAGAGGTTGGCCTTCAAAGCCTCATCCCTTATCTTTCCCCTGTCAACGTTTAAAGGGGTGTATCTAGTGAACCGAAGGTCGCGATTCTCTTTGTATTTGTTGTTTCTATCGAATAAGGGTTGACTGGTCTTCTCCTTTTCCTTCCCCTTCTCACCCTTGGTATCTGTCCGGACTTGGTTCTGATATTCGAAGAGTTCCTCCAACTGCATGAATTTTGTTGCTCGCTTTCGGAGCTCATCTAGGCATGAGGCTGGCTTCTTGCATAAACTATCGGCAAACAACACTGATCAGAGGTGACCATGTAATGCGGGCTTAGATTTTGGATGTTTAGCGTCACCTTACTAAACCTTTCCATGAACACTCGGAAGGATTCTCCCTTCTCTTGATAGATGTTCACGAGCGTGATGGAATTCAGGTGATGCGGTCGGCTTGTAGCAAATTGTGTTCCAAACTTGGACATCAAAATTTTGAAGCAGTCTATGGAATTAAGGGGAAGTTTCGAACCACTTAAGGGACCCTTTAAAGATGTTGGGAAGACTTGTCATAACATCGACTTATCTAAGGTGTACAAACTTATCTGAGTAGTGTAAACAGCAACGTGCTCATTTTGATCGGTCGTCCCGTCGTATTGATTGATGCTTAACCCCTTTCACGCAAGGGGACCTGAGCCCCCATGATGTAATCTGTGAAGGGGTGTCTCCTGGTGATCTCCATAGTTCCGGTTGTGTAGAACGACCGGTTGAGTCGTGACTCCTCATCTGTTTCCTGAGGACATGTCATGGTAGAAGGGTTAATCAGCTGGAGCGAGGGTTTGTCACAGTGTCGATTGCCCAGGGATACATCACGTTGTTGTTAATGCTTTGGGGGCCGATTGCCCTCGGTCAATTGTCGCTTCATGTCCTCATTCTCCTTTCGAAGAGCTTCGAACTCTTCCTCATTCTTGTATTTCATCTCCGCCATCTCCCTTGAAGGGACATAAGCAAGGCCATTTGCTCAGCCTTAGAAATCTTCTCGTTTGTCATATTCCTGGTAGGTACCATCTGCTTCACTCTTCTCTCTGCGATTTCTTTCAGCCCACAGTGGGCGCCACTTGTTATTATACAAAAGGAATTGAGAGAACTCCTACCAGCTGAACAATTTACTTCTCTACTTTGATCAATCGGCACAATCTCCCTTCGCTCCTTCTTCCACTCCTTAGGTTCAATCGAGCTAATCTTCCGTCCTCAACTCTCGTTTACTACCTTTGGTCAAGCTCTCCTTCCTTCGTTTGCTCTTAGTCGGGAGTACACCTGCAAAAGGTGCTCCGACGCTCTAGTAAGTGTTCGATATTCGGTGCAATAAATGCGTAATAATGACGTACTTTTTTTCTTGGAAGTTGTGCTTATTTATATGTCTATGATGGGCCTTGTTACAATTGGGTCGAAATCAGCGTATGGATCGTGAGTAAGAGTGTATTACATAATTTTTCTTATGAATTAGCCTTGTTAATAATCTCTTGTCCTTAATACTTTTTAAACTTGTCGGTCGGTCAAAATCGAGTACTAAGGCTTTCGGGACTCGTCTGGTTTCGACCGATACAAGTATAATTAAATGAAAAAAGGAGGGAGGGCATCATTATAGTTTTTGCATATTGATTATGTTCCCACTTTGCATAATCACATCACTTAACACATTATTGTGTTGCGCTCTTTTCCCCCTAGTATTCAAATACTTGCTCTCTTGTTAATAATTGTTAAAAATAACCTTCCCAGCAGTGTAAAATAAGCGAACTAACAATTATGATTAACAACAGCTCCAGATTCTGTTATAAAAAAATGTGGTAGTGTTTTCGTAATTAATTAGTTGGTTTAGGGTCGTCGTCAAAATTCAAAATACAATTATTGACAACTAAAGAATCATCGTTAAAAATGAAAAAGTGGGAAACAATGATGGTTGGTGATGAAAAATCATCCAGCCACAACACCAACAAAATTAGAACGATGAACACCTAAAGCCTTTGTTAAGGAATTGCTAGCTTATATGGGCCTAATTGGACTTTTATCCATCTTTTGTAGGCTCAATAAAGAAAATGCATAGAGTATTTTAGAGAAGACCTCCATACCATGAAAGAATACTAAAACCTTCGTTAGAGAACTACAAGAAGATTGAAATCCAGTTGACTTAAGCAGGGATAAGTCATTATCATTTAGGATTTTTCATAGGTCGTGTATTAGACCTAGTAGCATAAAATATTTGGGTTTAGGGCAAAGTATAATAGGATTTTCTAAAACCTAGCTACGGTTACAATTGAGCTTCTAATGGCCTAAGAGAAACCCTATGAAGGACATGCAAGGGAAGGGGGTGCCAAATCTATTTTCAGTAATTTAAATTTGTTTTGGCTCATGGTTAACTGCCATAAACGGATATTTTTTAGAGCTATAAAACTGGGATTACCTCCCTATTTCAAATACATAAAGAGAAATTTATAAACACTTTTGTGAAAGATAGGATTCAAGATTGCAAGATTGCCTTGGTTTTGCATTGGTTTAAGAGTGGATTAGGATCAGTTGTGATTTCTTGTATTAGGTGTAATATGTTCTATTCACTTTTGTATTTGTTTTCAAAGTTGTATATCTGTAAACTGTTGGTACTGTAAGGTCAGAGGGTGTTCTGACTTTGTGTGTGTTGTAAATCAAAAAGGGTGTGTTCTTGAGTGGTGAGGATCAGCTCTTTGTGGCTGTGTTGTTTGTAATCTGTTGTTGGTTACATAGTGGATTACCCAAGGGTTTTTAGGAACTAGATGTGGCTCTAGTAAGGAGTGAACCAGTATAATTGGCTGTGTGATTTTCTCTCTCTCTCTCTCACTCATTTAAAACTGTTTGATTTGTGGTTTTAACTCTGATGGTATAAACAATCGGTTGATTCGTATAAACAACCGATTGATTTTCTGAAATCAATTAAAAACAATTTTAATAACAAAGAACAAAAACAATATCTAAAACATAAAGAAGATAGAGATAGAAAAGTACGCAAAAAGATTTATACTGCTTTACCCAAACTCTAAGGTTACGATCGGTCGCCTTAAGCTCTCTGCTTAAGAGCCTTAAGTATTATACATTTTTTCAGGTAACACAAGTATTTTTCACCTTTCCAAGTACACAAGTATTTTCCACCTTTCCAGATTCACTAGTATTCTACACCTCTTTAGGTAATTCAAATCTCCCCTTGAGATTAAGACCTCTCAACAAGTGAGAAAAACACTATCGACAAGAGAGCAAACAAGGAAGGCTCATAGGGTAAACTTCACATATGGAGGATTTACAGTTCAAGGATCACTTCCCAAACTATGAGTGTCTAGTAGCAGATATGAAATATTGTCTCAAAACACTAATACAATGAAGGCTAGATAGAATGTGTAATCTTAGTATGCTCATATGCTTCATTATCATGTTCTTCATCTTCAAAGTCTGTATATATTGTTTCTGATGATGACTATTAAAGCTTCAATTCATTCCTTTTGTTCATATAGTTATTGGATGTTGGATTAGGAAATCTTTGCCCTTGATTAATCTTCTGCGTCTTGAACTTCAATTCAATTTGAATTGTTTCTTCTTTTAGTCTAATTGTGAACTTTGATTCATTAATACTATAATCTTTGGGTATCCTTCATTCTCGTGCATTGTTCATCATCTTGAATCTCGTGGCAATTCTTGCTTTGTTTCTATTCTTGACGTCTTTAAGTATATGAAACAATTTGAATTGTGTCCTTTATGATCTTCTGATTGAACTTTAACCCTTTAAAGATGGTGACTTAAATCTTCAATCATATCTTATCACGGATGCTTTCACAGTATTTATCTTGGACGCTGAGTGTGGAAACTGTTGCGTCACATATATTCTCAAATAATTTCTCTTATTTGAAAGTTGATTCTGATTTAGCTGGTTCTCCTTGAATTACATTCTTCATAGCGTAAATTAGGCTCTTCATTTGGTCTCGTATAGGTTCTTCTAATATCTTCTTTAATATGTTCTTCTTAAACGTTTGTACTACCTTTTTCAGCTATCGAATGTTGAATAAGGAAACATCTTGTCTTACGTCTTTGATGCTCGTTCTCATTGTTGGACATTTTAGTTTTATGAAGTCTTCTTGAAGATTTGTTGCCATATGTGTCTAGGAAGTTTGGTCTTTATTTTAGTCTTGTGTCTTTGATTTATCTTTTTCTTTAAGAGATAATGATGAATCCAAGAGCAAAGATTTTAACTTGTTAAAAAGTTTTTCAACTGGTTTTTAATTTGATTTCTAGAAAGTTACAGTTTTTCAATCTGTTATTTTTTTAAATCAGTTGATTAAAAATACTTAAAATTTTTATTATTTTCTGAAATATGTTTTATATTTTGAAAACCATGTTTTAATATGTTACATATGAAATGTTTTCAGTTTGAATACTTTCCATATGAGAAAACAATTTTTATTCAATTATATTCTTTTAAGTAAAATCAATAGGTTACTTCGAGTTTTTCAACTGATTGATTTTACTTAACTGCAACCTTTTAATAAATTCACTTTTTTTAAAATTATATAAAAGGGGTCTACATTGTATCAGAAAAATTAACTCATACACTTATAACTTTTACATATGAAAGAGAGCATTTTGCGAATCAAGTTTTTGTGAGAAATTGCTTTTAAAAGATATTTCAAACTTCTTAGAGCCAAATTTTCATCATCTTGTTGAAGCTAAAGATATTTCACAATTGTTGTGAAATTAAGAGATTCAATTGTGTTTCTTATTTCACAATTCATGTTAATTTGTTTCATTCTTTACTATGTTGTATTTCTGTATTGAATTGTTAGTCAAGATAGGGTTTCTTGATGAATAGTTCTGCTGTAACAGGTTGTGTTTTGGTTCTTGTAGTGTCAAGAATAGTTTGGTGAAAACGACCTTAGGATGAAGTGGGACTAGATGTAACTATGTATATGAGTGAATCAGTATAAAATTCTTGATATTTTTCTGTGTTTTTATTCTGCTTTACGAATTGTCTGCATAATAATCTTTCATGATAAAATCAATCTATTGTTTTAATTTCTATAGACTTGTATTGATTTTCTATAATAACTGAAGTTACTGAGATAATTGATATTGATTGTTACATTGAATCCGGATATATTTTGTTGTAATATATATTAGTTACTGAATAACAAAATTGTTTGGGACATAAATCTTTTAATAAAATTGCATTGATCTTAATACAATCAATTATTTTATTAAAGCATTGATTATTTTTCTAAAATTTGTATTTGTCGTATTAATTGTAAAATTATTTTTCTCTATATTACTGATTGTGCTTGTTTGTTTTGTGTGTTGGAAAAAGTTTTAATTAGTTATTTTTAGGTTTAACATGTTTAAATTTTTCTAACAGTATTTCTTGATTAAAAAATTAATTTGTTAATTTGCAAAACAATCTATTGAAATCAAATTTAATAAATTGTTTTTAAACATATTTAAAATTCTAACTGTGAATCTTGCTTAAAATTTAATTTGTTGTTTTCCAAAATAATCTATTAAAAATTGGCATTGAATTTGAATTAAACAAATTATTGCGAAAATCTTTTAAGTCAATTCACCTGTCACTAATTTGTCATCCAGTGCATGCTCTTCGTCTGTTACGTTCATTTTATCATCGTCTGGTCTGTGTAAGACTCATGCTTTCTTGTGTGCAACATAGTGCGTATAGCATCATTGTTTGATGCATTTATCTTTGAGCATTTTGGTGTTTAGACTTCGTCTGATACCCTGTAAATGACTTTTTGGTCCATTGTGTTCTTTGTAAACTTTGTCTAGTTCCTTCTATTGTGTATAAGATGTTCTCAATGTTTTATTAGCTTTTTGTTATTATCAAAACCTATAAGAGAATTTTGCATTAAGGGTTCATCATCTTATCAGAAAGGCGAGTTACCGAAAGGCCAAATGACTTCTAGGAGGATTTATTAAAAGTACGAGCTCAATATCATGTATTTTCTGAAAACAATGGCACATGTCTTTTCTTGAAATAATAACATGTAAATATGGTTGAAAAATATTTATTATCAATTAAAGATAAAATTATAAAATAAAGCTTCATTATAAACATTAATTAATGGACCTATGCTCAAATGAAGAAAAGGTAATGGGTCCAGTCCCATTAGTTGTTAGTATAAATAGCAGTGCATTTAATTTAGTACTAGAAAATTAATAAACACTTAAGAACTAAAATTGATTTAAGAGTCAAAGAGTTTCTAAAAATACTCTCACCCATGTGTCATACCGAGAAGAAAGGTCAAATATCGTGTTATGGAAAAAAAAAAGGTAAAATAGCTAAAAACTAAGTTGACAAAATTAAAGTAGTTGAAGGATAATGAAGACTTAGCTCGAGACATATTGTGTAAGAAGAATAAATATATATATATATATATATATATATATATATATATATATTAATTAGCATACATCCATGATAGAATTTTATAAACAAGTTTTAACATCGAATATCAGAACATTTCAAAAAAGTTCAAACATTTCCCTGCAGTATTAATGAATGGTAGTAGAAGTATTTATGGATAGCAGTTTTAATGTGGATACGCTATGATCCTCGCCCTCTGCCTCCTTTGCTGCTAATTGTAAAACAGTACATTTATTGGTGTGATTTATGCCCTTCTTATCTCTTCCTCTAACAGTCCTTTTCTGCAGGCTAAAATAACTAGTTCATCACAGTGCTAATTATATATATATCATTAAAAAGAATTTAAAGCATAATTTAGTATAATAAGCATAATATCAAATATTGGGAATGAATTTTTTAGCTATAACTTTCAGTAAAAACAATATTTTTTTGACAAAATCCTAAAATAATTAGTTGTAAGCCAAGGACAACATCTATTTTAATTTTGCAGGCATTTTTAATATTTCCAGCATTACCAGCTAGCACTATATGAAACCCTTATATGTATCTCCATTCCTCTCTTTCCTTCTAACGTCTCTCAATATTAATTGTAAATTTTAAGTTTTGAAAACCGCTTTCGTCCACAAGGTACTGCATTTCTGCACTGCCTGCTGCCATAAGATTCAGTGCACCACAACACTGCCTTGAGATCCTATCTCTCACCATTTACAAAACCATATATTCATTCAGTAGTACTGGTAGAGTAGTAGTTGATACCTTGATGGTGAGGGTTTAGTCTCTTTCACATCACTACCAAGGTACCTCTCGTTTTACTCGCTTATGAACCTCACCCCATAACTAGTATGTACCCTTTCCTTTTTATCTATTGCTTTGCAACGTTTTCTTAATCCAAAACTTCAGAAATTTCTCTTCCCCTACTCATTCCATTTTCTCATACTTTATATTCCGTTACTCTTCAAATTAAGAGAAATGGAATCCCAGAAAAGTCCATTAATAGATGACAGCTTATTTGATATTTTCCAAGATACGGAGTTTCAAGACACCGACTTTGGTGGAGGGGACCTCTTTTCCATTTTGGAGAGCCTACAAGACTTCAAACATTCCCCCCCCATTAACAATGAAGCTGTTATTTGCCCAACTTCAAAACAAAACGAGCAAAACTCAACAATGGAGTCCCAAAAGGTCTCCATAGCTTCAAGTGCTCCACAAGATTCTGAAACAGATCCTGAAATCTCACCCAAAAGCAAGACAAAAAAGCTTCACCCCACTTTGCTAGAGGAACCACCAAAGGTGTCTCATATAACAATGGAGCGCAACCGCAGGAAGCAAATGAATGAGAATTTCTCCGTATTGAGGTCACTTATGCCTTCCTTCTATGTCAAACGGGTAATTAAGTCTAAATTATCGCTTAATTATTTATACATCACTCACATATTCAAATTCTAGAAACTTTCCTCGATTTTATATGAATGATAATAATCCATTTATTACCTTAATTTAGTTCATCAGTTTGCATTCCAGACTTTGTTTTACACCAAATCTCCTTGACAGAGACAACATTAATTAACTGAACTACCTATGTATTTTTTAGGATTTTGTATTATGCAATGTTGACAGAGTGACCCAGGGTAACTGTGAATGTTTCTTTATTTATCTCTTGTATTTTTTTTAATTCAATTTTTCTTATAAGCAATTGTCACCTATAAAGATATTACTAAAGTGTAAGAGAAGTTGCAAAAAGACTTGTTTCATCCGCTAGTAGTGTATCCAAAAGTAATACATAGAATAATCAATATGACACCCAACACTAGATGACACCTCAGACAATCCATTTTTTTTCTACACTCATTACAACTTTTAATACTATTATTTTAATTATTTTTTACGTTATTTAATTACAAATTATCTTTTATTATATTTTTTAAAAAAAAGCTGGGTAAAAGTATAACTTTTTCCCTAAAGAAAGAGAGAGAAGTGTAGATACTATAAGGAAAAGTTTACTTTAATACCATATAAAACAAAACACTCCCACCTTACAATCTATTTTAATAATATAATAATACATTTATAGTTTATATTAAAATATAAAAAAAAAATTAAAATAAGAATATTTTGGGTTGTGTAGTGAGTGTATATTTTTTTAACGTATCACGGTAGGAAGAGAAAGATAGAAAGTAATAGTAGGCGTTGCTGTACGGTATGCTTAGATAAAATTTTCTCCTTGTTAGCTTGTGTACATTGTGATTTCATGAGCTAATTTGTTGTTCCAATATGATATAGGGAGACCAAGCATCAATAATTGAAGGAGTGGTTGATTACATCAAGGAGTTGCAACAGCTGCAGCAATGCCTAGACGCCAAGAAACAAAGAAAACTTTACACTGATGTACTAAGCCCTAGGCTAGTTTCAAGCACAAGGCCTTCACCACTAAGTCCTAGAAAACCACCCTTGAGCCCTAGAATAAACCTGCCCATCAGTCCAAGGACTCCACAGCCTGACAGCCCTTACAAGCCCAGGTTGCAACCAGGTTACCTCTCCCCAACTATAGCCAACTCTCCCACTTCTTCAGCTTCTTCTTCCATCAACGACAATATCAACGAGCTTGTTGCAAATTCCAAGTCTGTTATTGCCGATGTTGAGGTCAAGTTTTCTGGTCCACATGTTCTTCTGAAGACAGTTTCACCACCAATTCCTGGACAGGCTCTGAGAATAATATCAGCTCTTGAAGACCTCGCACTCGAAATCCTCCATGTGAACATCAGCATTGCTGATGAAACCATGGTCAACTCATTCACTATTAAGGTAACTGTGATATGTACATAGATGGTGGCTACTGTTTTATTGATATCTTAAGTTAATATTATGCCTAATGCTTATACTAACAAGAAATTGTGTGGTAGTATCTTTAAGCACTACATATCTACCAGGATTAATATGGGGGTGATGAAATATTTCCACAAAACAGTTTTTATCATTTGTACGAAATATAAGTTGAGTTTACCCAGTATAGATATATTCTTTCTAGATTTTTTTTAATGTTCCGGCCCTTGTAAAACTGATTAAAAACAGTAATTATTTTTTAAAAAGTAAACTAAGTCCAATATAAACTAATGAACATAATTTAGAGAAGAAAAAAAAAGATGAAATGACATGTATGAATTTTGTTCTTCTTTCTTTCTTTTATTTTGTATAGATGTCCAAAATGTTGCTATCTTTGAAAGCCAGCTACCAAGCACTGGCTCAAATTTAATTAACTATTTTTGCCTAAGACTTTGTTGTTGCTTGAGATTATTAAACCCTGTCTCTTTCTTTAAGTCCTTTTCACTAATGAGGATAGGTTTTGACCGCGTTTCAGTGATGTTTTTGTTCCCTGAACCCTCCTCATCTTGGTTCTTGATTTAGATGGTTTAGATTTGTAGTTCTAACTATTTGAACTCTCAAAAAGCATGCCAAATCAAGTAACCCACTGGCATAAGCCTACACCCTATAGAAAAATCTAAACGTAATTAGCATGACGATATAGTGTAAATTGAATGAAGTAATGCTAATAGTAATTATGTTTTTGGTTAGTAACCTACACTGAATTACTAGCATGTTTTTGTTATTCTGATTGGTAGATCAATTATTAAAAGTTAAGTTAGTTCTCGAGAAGTTGTGATGGTTTGAATTTTTTTTATAAGAATTGACGTATTCCTAAATATTTTTATTATTATTATTTTTTTTTTATAAAAAGAACAGTGAAGTACATAACTGCTGTGATCTGTAATAAACAATGATATGCAGTACATCCAATACCATTTTCACTGGATTTGTTTGGGACGCCAGGGACGTGTGATGTATCATGGCATCTGGCAGGCATTGTCTTTATTTTGGAGAAAAAAAAATATTTTATTGTCAGTGGTTTTAAATAGGGACCTACCCAATGAAACTATTTATTTCATGGAAGCTAAATAACTGATTATGTATGCATGCTATTTACGTGCTAACTGTGGTCCATTAATAACTATAGTTTCTTAAATCTGTCCTTTGTAGATTGGAATTGAATGCCAACTCAGTGCCGAAGAACTCGCTCAACAAATCCAGCAAACATTCTGCCAAAGATGGCTTCCAGACTCCAGAACGAGCATCAGACCTCACCCTTCCCCTTTTTAGTGGTTGTTTGCACGTACGTTGCTGCATTAATAATAGAGAACATGGGAAAAATCCTTTTAATTAGTCACTAGCAGTTTTAGTTCATTTTCTTTATTTTCATTAACTAATTACAGTAAGTTTTACTTAGTTTAATTGTTCATCTGTGTTTTGCTGCGTATATGGCATGTGATTCTACCTGTAATCAAGCACTGTGCCAAGCTTTCATTTCTCTAAGAATTCAATTTGTTCTTTCGACTAAAAAATATATAATTAATTTACAGCTATCATCATTCCCCTTTTTGGTTTAATTTGATTTACCATAAAAACTTAGACATGCCTATAATGAGTGTTCTAACATTAGAAGTTAAATTTTGCTATAGTAATATGGTATATTTAATAAAATATTTTAATACAAAATTCATAGAAATAAAATTCTAGCACCAGCTTGAAAAAGGAATACATAAATATATTACTGTCTTTAAGTCTTTGTCCTGTATTTTAGATGTTAAATACATTGGATACTCAAGTCGGTGGCAGTTTATTTATTACAGTTTGCAATCCCAACATTCAAAATCTATCTCTGTGGGTAGAAAATTAAATAAATACAAAATGGTCTAAACCTTTCCCGTCACAAACAGCGTTTGCAATTAAAGTTGCCTCAGTCTCAAACACTAAATATGCCATTGTAAAATACATTATATTAGATCCGTCTCCCATACCTAACTACTTTATTTTCAACTAGCTCCATGATTTGTTTTGGATCTATGCTTCAAGCATGAATCCAATTATTATCTTGAAAATTGTAAAAATTTAATATGATCCATCAAGACTTAGAAATGTTGGAATCCTTTTGCACTATAATACAAAATATTCTAATGACGACTCTCAAATAACAATACTTGTTACAAAACCGTCATGGAATGTAATTATTTGAATCATTTTAACAATGATCACAATTGTCGTTAAAAGTAACAAATAAAGATAGCATGACGGATTATAAAAAAAATCATCGTTAAAAACTTGTAAATCATGACGGTATCCGACGAACCGTTACTAAAAGTGTTTAAAGTGGGAAATAACTAGAACTAGCGGGAACATTGTTAAAAAAGTCATTTATCATAGGTTTTCTTGTTCCTGTGAGACCTTACTTCAGCGTTTTCACTCTCACCTATTATTGTAGCCCAACGCTGCCGCCTAGCCAACTGCGTGTTACCCAACTCGCTAGCTCCATGCCACCTCCACGATGCCTCCTCTCTCCACCCAAAAATATATAATTAATTTACATCTATCATTCAGACCTTTGACAATTTTATTTATAGATTTTATGAAATTACCATTTTATATTATGTTTTGCTCAATTTGGTAATTATATTTGTTCACTTAGAGATCTACTATTTAAATGGATCAGAGTTTGATTAATTTATCATGTATAATGATGCATACAAGAGAGGCGTGGAAGAATTTATACAATTTGCTTAGGCAGAACTCGAAGCCAAGTCCCTTCGGTGACCAAAGAAGCATTAACCACTAGATCAGACAAGTTCTTTCGTCATATTATAATTTTTATTATACTTATTATTATTAATAATAGTTATATTAATAATAATATTAATAATATAAATTATATTATAACATTATATTAATAATATAAATTATATTATTAATATTATATTCATATTATTAACATTATATTAATATTATATTCATATTATTAATATTATATTTATATTATTAATATTATTATTAATAATATTAATATTATATTCATATTATTAATACTAATGGGAACATAGGCAGTGACGTTCTTGTATGTCCACATTTTTTATTTCTCCTTTTTGGATATTTTTTTATTCTTCAAAAATTAATTTCTTCCACATTTTTTATTTTTCTTTCTTTGATCTTTTTTTTATTCTTCAAAAATAATTTCAAAACATTAAAATGAGAAGTTAAAAAAGAATATGTGAAGTTAATGAAGAAGTGGGGAATGGTAGTAAAAAAAATGTTACATGTAAGAAAGAGAAAGAATGAAATTTTAAAATTTTAAAACCGCTTATACCAAATATTTTAAAATTTTAAAATTAAAAACCTGCTTTATTAACTTCTAAGATTATAAAATGTCCAAATAACCTAAATAAATTAATAAAACAAAATATTAAGCAAGGATAAAATAGGAAAATAATTTAGAACAGTTAAAGTAGAGAATCCCCTATATATATAGGTATAGATTATATTCATATTATTAATATTATATTCATATTATTAATATTATTAATATTATATTAATATTATTAATATTATTAAAATTATTAAAATTATTAATATTACTAATAATCTGTATGTAATAATCTGTATATAATTTGAGATTTTCTTATAGTGAATCTTTCGGTGCATTAGGCACAATAAGAGGAATATTAACTTGATTAAATGAAGACATATAACGAGAAGGATAGGACATAAAGTAAACGGTTAAGAGAAGGTGAGAAACATTTATATCCTTTTTGTGATCTAGTGAACCCTAAAAAGACACATTTGCGTGACCTAGGAGATAATTTATCAAGACCAGAACTACAATTATGAACAAAGCATGTGGACACAAAAACTTTGGAAGGTAAAGAGTGGAGAGAGTCATGTGGAAATAAAATAGAATGAGGAATTTTGTCATCTAAAATTGAAGATAGCAGGCGATTAATGAGATAACATGCACTAAAAACAATATCACCCCAAAAATGCTGAGGACCATTACCATGGATTAAAATAGTACGAGTTGTTTCAACAAGATGTTTATTCTTGCCCTCAGCTACCCTATTTTTGTTGAGGTGTATAAGCACATGAAGTTTGATGAAGAATACCATGAGAAACCATAAAATTTTTAAAAGAATGAGAAAGATACTCACGTCCATTATCACTGTACAAAATTCAAATAGAAATTCCAAATTGATTTTAATTTCATTGTAAAAGATTTGAAATATAGAAAAAATCTCAGAACGGTTTTTCATTAAAAGCACCCAAGTACATCTTGAATAATCGTTAATAAAAGTAACAAGATACTGAAATCCTAAATTAGACATAATACGACTTGGTCCCCAAATGTCTGAGTGAACTAAGGCAAAAGGAGATGAAGCACGTTGTGAGACACTACTAGGAAAAGAACTACGAATGTGTTTCCCTAACTAACACGACTCACACGATAAACTAAATACATTAGACAAACTTGGAACAAGCTGCCGCATCTTGGCAAGACTAGGATGACCCAACCAAGCATGAATAAGAGATGGAGAATCCATAATCGTACCAACGTGCAGAGATTTGTAGTTGATAAAGTCCTTGAGACTCACATTCGGTGTCAATCATCCGTCCCGAACTCTAGTCTTGTAAAGAAACAAAATATTTGGTAAAAGAAATAACACAATCAAGGGAACGAGTGAGACGACTAATGGATAATAAGTTAAATGGAGACCTAGGGACATAAAGAAAGAAAAAGATTAATAGTACCAACACCATGTGATGGTATCCTATATCCATTGGCCATGATAACCGAAGGTAAATAACCCGTAGTAGAAAGGTAAAAAATTCGTAGTAGAAAGGTAAATAATTCGTAGTAGAAAGTTAAATAACCAAAGGTAAATAATCCATTAGACATATTGAATTGGACTTGAATGAAGACATGAAGAAAGAGTAGAACAAAAGAAGAAAAGATAGCTCCCTAGCAACAGTGGCAGAACAACTATGTAATTTTAGGTAGGCAATTGGAAAAGAAAGAACATGTCTTCCTAAGAAAATTTAAAATTCAAACATGAGCACAAATGCACAATTATGTGCACAATTATGGGCAAACATTATGTTTGCCAATATTGTAAGGACCTGTAAAATTAAATTGGAATAAAAAGGAATATATTTTAAATGAATTCTAAGTATGCTTTTATTTAAAATAAAAAGGAAGGAAAGTGTATTTTAGAAGACTATAAGATCGCCTGTCGCCTACTACACATGATCGCCAGGGCGCGAGGCATGTGGACGTCGCCAGGGCGCGAGAGGCATGCGGGCAACGCTGGGGCGCGAGGCATGCGGGCGTCGCCGGGGCGCGAGAGGCATGCGGGCATCGCCAGGGCGCGAGAAGCATGCAGGCATCGCCAGGGCGCGAGAGGCATGCGGGCGTTGCCAGGGAGAGACATCGGTCGTCTTCTAGGACGAGACATCGGTCGTTCGCCAGGATGAGTCAGCGGTGGAAAGTTATCGTGCGATGTCGAATTTCACACGAATAAGTGGGACCCAGACTCCCAGCATGTCACGTCCTACACGCGCGCCACGTGGACAAAAAGGGTGGTTCAGAATAGTGACATCAGAATGTTGGCATGCGCAGGAGACACTCGCGGTCGTACTGTTCAGGGAAGTGGTTGGCATGCACAAGAAGACAACCGTGGCCGTACTGTTCAGTGAAACGTACACTCTGGCTTTCTTGCAGAGGGGGTGGTGGCAGCAGCATGCGTGGACAAGTAGGCTTGGATTCAAAAACCCACTGCGAGGAGGCAAAGAACGTTGCAATGACTCAAGAGTGAAAGAGTGAGTGCATCTTCATCCCTCTCTTTTCTCTCCTTCGCGCTGCGATTCAGGCATCCTCAAGCACCAGTGCTACCAGCGACGACTGCCCTTGGAGCACTTGGGAGGTTCTCTGCAAGTTCTACAAACCAGACGCTGAAAACAAAGCTAAGGCATCTTTAAGCTTCGTTGGGTTTCGGAGCTCTGAGAGTTTTGCGCTAGTCCAGGTAAGGGAAGCTAGCCTTATTTCCAACGAAAAACCTTATAATAGATGTTTGAGATGATGGGGCGACGTGGTCGCCGGTTTTTCAACTGTTATTGTATAATCCCCTGTTTTTGGACGAGATCGCCGATTTTGGCTTTGTTTTTCGAACTCCCCCGTTTTTGTGTTGTTTGAAACTGTTTGAGATTTAAATGTGATATTCGAAAATATGAACCATGGAATGATTGTTGTTGTGATTGGAATCATTCATTTAAGTGTTATATGATGTGTGGAATGTCGTGAATGTGGGATCAAGACATAGTATTTTCAGGAAAGGAAATACCGTGTTGAGATTTGGTTATGAAGTGTATTGATCTGTGAGTATCCTGTGAATGAGGCGATCCTGACTCTGCTGAGATAATGGAATCACATAGAGGAAGTTATTCAGTTGGTGAGAGTCGAAGGAGGTTCATATGAATGGGTGAGTCGTGTGAAAAAGAACGAGCTCGGCCTGTTATATAGATTAACCCTGTCATACTGTGAGAGTGATGAAATTGAGATCGAGATTGTGTTGATGCGCATGGCTGTGGAAACATTACAGCAAATGAAGTATGACAGGTGCAGGTCTCTGAATGCTAAGTTCAACGCACGAGTCTTCCGGAAGTAGGGTCAAGTGTCTTGTGTGATGAGTCAGTGGAAGTCTGACGTGAGAAATGAGAAACATTGAATTGATAGACACTTGATGCATTATGTGAAATAGAACGACTCTTGAGGAATTGTGAAATATGTGTTTAGTTGATGGTTTACGTGGGTATCTTGAATTTGTTTTATCTTGATTTTAAAGTTCATATCTAAACTCTCTTTCAAATATCTAGCTTACCCTGTGATTTTGGTGTTGTGTTTGGCTTTTTCTTAAACCTATGATGATCGTGTATAATTTACACGGGAGCAGATGATGTTGCAGGAAGTAGAGCTCCTTTGTGAGTGGTCACCGGAAAGAGATCGCCTGTTCCTTTTTCTGTTAGGCGATCACCCTTCTTCTGTTTTCTGATAGGAGATCGCCGTTCTCTGATAGGAGATCACCGTTCTCTGATAGGAGATCGCCTGTCTTTCTATTTTAATGTAATTTTGTTTACGTTTTTGGAAAATTGACCGAATTTGTATTAAACTCCCTGTGAGGAGAAACTTCATTACATATATATAATTTTATTCACTTCAATCTATTTGTTACCTTTATTTTCATTATATAAATATGAATAGTATTTTGGCGGGATGTTACAAATATCTTCCCAGTGACTCATGTTTCTAACATGACCTTGGATAAAGAACAACTACTCTATTTCATAACGTGAGGAATCATAGTGGATGTGGCAAAATTGATATCTAAAGAGATACACATATATGTTATCTCTTAACACTAATGCAGAAAATGCATATAATAATGGTTCTAGGAGACATATAACACTGGTTCCATCATCGATGTAGATCTCAGTGATGTAAAATGTCAATTATATATAACATTGGTTGTAAAAACCGATGTAATATGTACCAAAATTGAAATAAAATATTCAAAAGTATGTGCTCTAGAAGACACATATAACATCAGTTGTGGCTTTCAACCGGTGTTATATGTGCTCCAGAGTCACATACTAAACCCTAAACCCAATACCAAAGCATTCAACATATAAAAATTAAAACAACAATTCAAAAATTAAGATATAATACATTATATTTCAATTATAATGCATTATAAAACACAGTGCAGATTGCCAAGGGTCGATAACCTCCAGACCCAATACCAAGACCTTGAACATATCACAATTACCCAATTTAAAACATAATACAATATATTCCAAATACAATATAATAAAACTAGTTATCTGTATAAATAATTCTAAACCAAATAATAATTAAAATAAAAATATATAAAAATAAAAAACTAACCTGGAGCATGAACGTGAACATGAACGGAGTTGTGGCAACAACGACGGTGGTAAGAGCGATGACAAGAGTGACAACGAAATAGCATAGAAGCGTGAACGGAAGAATCGCGTTCGGTGTGGATGCTCTCACAACGAAGAGAACAAAATAAGAGAGAAGCAGTGGGGGAGCGCTAGAGGTAGCGACTGGCAGCAACATTGGCAACAGCGGTGATGAAAACAAAATGAATTGTTGAGTAAGAAAACTTAGAATAGCGTGAATGGAGAGTGAGGGAGCGAGTCAAGAAAATAGGGTAAAAACATATATTACACCATTATGAGTAATAACCGATGTAATATATCTTTAGTTTAATTACCTTATTCATCTCTACATTTGGAGTCAATAGTTAATTTAGTACAGTGGTTTTTAAAAAAATCAATTTGGTCCCTATATTTTTTAAAATGTATCCAAATTGGTCTTTTCCGTTAAGTCCCACCTAACGGCATCAGGTGTTGCTTATGTGGTAGAGAGAGTGTTTATGTGACAAAGAGAAAGTGTTTTTATGGAGAGATGTGAAATTGAGAGTTATTATTAT
The DNA here is from genome assembly GCA_013389735.1 of Phaseolus lunatus. NCBI lineage: Eukaryota > Viridiplantae > Streptophyta > Magnoliopsida > Fabales > Fabaceae > Phaseolus > Phaseolus lunatus. The sequence goes on along the minus strand of CM023864.1, from coordinate 41,162,606 downwards.
TATAAGTATTATTATTATTGTTATTATTATTATTATTAATTATTATTATTAATATTAATATTATTATTATTAGTATTATTATTACTATTGTTACTATTATTATTACTATTATTATAATAATAATAATTCTTATTCTTATTATTATTGTTATATTATTATTATTATATTAATAATATTATAATAAGATTATTATTATTATTATAATAATTATTTTTATTTTTATTCTTATTATTATAGTATTAATAATATTAATAATATTATAATAATAATAATAGTAATAATAATAACAAGAACAATAATAATAATAGCAATAATAATTAATAATAATAATAATAACTCTCAATCTCATATCTCTCCACATAAACACTCTCTGCCACATAAACACTTCTTCTCTGTCACATAAGCAACACCTGACGTCGTTAAGTGGGACTTTACGGAAAAGACCAATTTGGATACATTTTAAAAAATATAGGGACCAAATTGATTTTTTTAAAAACCACTATACTAAATTGACTATTGACCCCAAATGTAAGGATAAATAAGGTAATTAAACCCATATCTTTTTATTAACTTAAACTTTTTTTACTTTGAGAATAACATATAACACCGGTTGTATAGAGGAACTGATGTTATATGTGATTTTTAAAAACTTGCAATTTTTTTTAAATTTTGGAATGACTTATAACACCGGTTCCTCTATCCCACGGGTGTTATATGTAATCCAAAGATAAATTTTTTAAAAACTTTTTTTTTTTTGCTTTGAGCAGGACATATTACACCGGTTGGATAACCCAATAGTGTAATATGTGTCAAATATTTCTAAAAATGTCACCACGTTTTTGTTTACTCCGGTTCTTATTTGACCGGCCTAATATGTCGTTGCAATGCACTTGTGCAAATTAGTTATACTTGGCCTAAATACATGACCCAATTATTCTATGCTACTAGGCCCAATACATGATCCATGAAAAATCCTAAATATACAATTATTTTAACTAAAGCCTAGTCCAAAATGGTAATGACTTGTCTCTAGTGAAGTCAGAAAAGTTTTAGTCTTCTTGTAGTCCTCTAACTAAAGCTCTAATATTCTTTCATTGTTTAGAGGTCTTTATTGGAATACTATGACCATTTCCTCATTCTAGAGTTGTTTTTTTATTAGACCCATAAAAGATAGACAAAATTCAAATTAAATGAATATATATATATATATATATATATATATATATATATATATATATATATATATATATATATATATATATATATATATATATATATATATATATATATATATAAAGGGGATTCCCCTTTATAACCGTTTTTTTTTCCATTTTACTCTTATAACAACTTTTTATTTTATTAAATTATTTTGGGCATTTCGTAATTTCACATAGGATAAATAAAAAACTTCCTCCTATTACAATAACCAACCAAAAATCTACAATAACCACTTCTTAACGTTCCCTTTTCATCCGCCTCTAGTATAATTCTCTCAAATTGATTTTTTGGCCTCATCAACGTTTCTCTCTATTCGTTGCATCTCTCTTCTTCCTCAATCTCTTCAAATCCCTTTGCCCCTTGCTCCATCTTGCCGCCCGGCTCTTCTAGGATGGCCTAAGAGTGACCTTTATTTGCCTACTCCTCTACCCTCCTCATTCTCATTCTCCCAAAAGTTGAATGCAAAACTTCCTTTTTTCTTTGTTTTTTTGATTATGGATTTCGGTTTGCTTGGTTAACAGAGGCCTTTATCTTTTTCTTTCTTGGATGTGCATTTCAGGAATGGAAAAAACTTACATGCTCACTATTTTGCCCTTGCTAAGCACCAAACCCACAAAAAGAGAAGTTTTGGGTGATTTTGGTGTCTCGCTCTCTTAATTCTCCAGGTCAACTTTTCCTAATCATGTTACAAAGACTAAGGTCCAAGACTCATGGGAATGTGGGAAAACCATAAACCTATGAATGGTTACACTTTGCTGCACAAGAGGACGTTTGTGTTTTTAGAATTGAATTGCTCACAAGTTGAAAACTCTGAATCAAATCCAAAGTGCAATACTTTGTATATAGGATTTTTGTTTCTAAAATTTACTTTGTTTTTCTATCATTCCATTAATATCTCTTCCTCCCATTTTGTAGAAGACGACAATTACTATGCCTTTTCTACAGTGGTCACGATTTGTCTTTACTGGTACAAGAGTTACACGATGTCTCATCCAAAAAGATTGATACATTTACTTAGCAACAATAATAATGATTCTTTGGGTGTTGCTTCTATCATTAAAGGGGTTTTGCCTTTGCCGGAACCTCCTTTAGAGAATTGTCTATTCCTACTTATTTTGAAATTATTATTTTGTACTCACATGGCGATGAGTGTGCATTTTTCCATTGAAAAGAATGGGGAAGGAGAGAAAACCAAACTTTTGGTTCAAGGGAACTCTAATCCGAAACTTACTTAATCCATTACCAATGGAAATGGAAGTAATAAAAGAGGCTGGAAAGGGGGAATGATGTTTATATTGAATGTTTATAACTACGTTTTCTAAATTCAAATAATTCTTTCTAATAAATTTTTAATTTTAAAATTTTATTTTATTTATTGTCACGTTATTATTTGGAGAGAGTATATCCTTATTAATATTTTATTTTTTTTAGTTAATTTTATTATTTTATAATTTTAACAATTAGCCAGTTTTTCAGTTTTAAAAATTTATTATGTAGATCACGTTACTTGGAAAATGGAGAAATCATAGTTGTTGTTTTTCAGTTTTAAACTAATTTTCTTCTATATTTTTAAAACTAAAGATATTTGTAAATTTATAATAACTACTACATTGAAAATATTTTCCTTCATAATATATAAGTAAATGTGATTAGATAATTTAAATTCCTTCTCATATATAATTTTATACTGATAACATAAGTTTATGAATATAACATTATTTATTTAAATTTAATATTAAATATAAATAGATATAAATGAAAAAATAAAAAATACGGATATACAGACGTGAGAGTGTCCGTGTTTCCACTAGTATTAATGAAAGTTCTTAACAAAATTTTACATACGTAGTTAAAATAAAAAAAAAATTTAATTCTTATTAATTATTTCTTTTAATTTCTCTCTTTTTTTTAAGTTTTTGTTTAAAAAAAAAGTAAAACGAAGTTAGATGAATACCGAGTTCTGATAATCAAGATGTAAAAAGTCCATTTGGGTAAAAATAAATAAAATGGGATTGAGTTTATTTGAGTATTTCTTTTAAGAAATATATAGTTTATTTGGGAAAAGATTTTCCAAACAAGCGTTAGGTTTTCATTTGCTCTTTTCTAACTCCTGTAAGGCCTTCTCCTCTGTGCACTGTGCGGCCATTGCCCTCTCTTTCCGTCACAATCCATGGCGGCGCCAATGGATGAAGACAATTTGAAGTACGAGTTCGCGTGGGGCAAGAAGCGAGGCATGGGTGGGAAGAAGAAGGACGTGCAGTTCTACGAGTCCTTCACCTTCGAAGGCGTGCAGTACACTCTTAACGATGCTGTTTGTCTCCAAAACGAAAGCTGCGACGTGCCTCACATCGGAAAGCTAATCAAGATCTGGGAGAACCGCGACAAGTCCAGGAAAGTCAAGGTGCAGTGGTTCTTCCGCTCCAGCGAGATTCGAAAGTTCTTGGAAGGGATCCAAACCAAGGAGAATGAGTTGTTCTTGGCGTGCGGTGACGGCAAGGGCTTCGCCAATGTTAATCCACTCGTAAGCTTTCGATTCTGAATCCTTTCCCCATCGTTTTGAATATTCTTTTGCCGTTTTTGGTGTTGTTGGCTATTTTGCTGTCGTCTTCAATATTTTTGTTGTTTCTGAGTTTCGGATTTTGAATGTTTTTGCTGTCGTTTTGAGTATAGTTGTTGCAAATGTCAATCCTTTGGTAAGTTTTGGATTCTAGAACTTATCTTTATTGTTTGGTTTTGCCTAATATTCTGTTGTTTAGATTATTTGCTATGCAAACATCTAACTTTTGGATTCTGAGTTTTTTCTCTTGTCGTTTTGAGTACTTTTGGCTATTTTTCTGCCGTACTGAGTTCTTGTGGCTGTTTTCCCTATCATTTTAGGTTTTCTACTATTTTTTTGTCATTTGAGGATTTGCTTTGGAAATTTCAATCCATTAGAAAGTTTCAGATTCTTGTTTTTTTCTGTCTTTTGAGTATGTATATTTTTTGTAGATTTGAGTGCTTTTGGATATTTTTTCTGTTGTTTTGAGTTTTTGCTTGTTTGCACCAGGAAGCTATCGTTGGAAAATGCAATGTCGTATGCATTTCGAAGAATATTGGAAATTTGCAACTGTCAGATGAAGCAAAGGCTGATTTTGTATTCTACCGTTTCTTTGATGTTGGCCAACGCAAAGTAGTGGACGAGATAGACAAGATTGCTGGAACTGAAGGTATTAGGTGATCTTATTCGTTTTTATGCAGTGTAAACGATTGGTCATTGTTTTAGTTTTAAGATAGTTTTATTTTTGAAAAAATTAGGGGATTTGTCACGTTGACATTCCCAGCTGAACTTTTTTAATAACTACCCTTGTGGTTTAAGTAATTATCTAAAAACTTGGGTTTTAAGAAAAGAAGGAATATTACGTAGGATATATTTATACGTATATGCATGTACCCTTACACTGATGCGTGGTCCTATAGAAGACCCACATGTGCTGTATATATGTGATTCTGTCAGTTTTCTCAATAATACCGTAGTGTTCATTCCTTTTTTGTCTCCTCTTCCTCTCAATCTTACATGGTATCAACAACCATAATGGCTTCCTCTGCCTTTGTGGCTTCATCTTTCTCTGTTGTTTCTTAGACTGAAAATTTTTCTGCTTCTGCTACCTTCATACCTCACATCTTCACAATATCATCAACTTCAAATTGGATGATGACAATTTCTTAATCTGGAAACAACAATGGCATGTAACCAAGGTAGTCAAAAATCGAGATCTTACTTAGGATCGAAAAGATAAACATGAATCGTAAATCGGAAAATCCTAACATGGATCGTAAGATCCTACAAATTTTATGGAATTCATAATTGAACCTCATAATATATAAAAGAGTACATAATTAGATGTAAAGGAAGGGGAGAGGAGAGTGGGAGTTATGACTGCAGTGGGAAAGTTGAAAGGAAAGGAGAAGTTGAAAGGGAAGGAGAAGTTGAAAGGGAAGGAGAAGTCAAATTCATATACTTTATGGCACAATCATTTTAGACATGCTAATGCCAATGTAATACATAGAATAATGTGATACTGTAATGTGCTTTGCACTTCAATACCTATTTTCTGTGATTCTAGTGTAATAGGCAAAATGCATTAATTACCTTTTCAATATTCTACTACCGTCTATACTGCTCCCCTACAACTTGCCTTTATAGATTTTTGGGGTCCGTCACCCATGCCTGCGTTCAATGGTTCATATTATTATATTGTTTTCTTATATGCGTATTCTAAGTATGTGTGGTTTTATTTGATTCATAATAAGTCACAAGCATCTATTGTTTTCAAATCATTTAAAATCTATGCTGAAAAAAAAAGCTGGTTTTTCTCTCAAGCATTCAAATTGATAATGCTCGTGAGTTCTTGTGTCTTAAATCTTTTTTAACCGAGCATGGCAAGGTAGTAGAAATCGCGATTCTCATTGTAAGATTGTATGATTTCTGTCCCTGTCTTCGATCTGTGATCATTGGAAAAGTGCGATTCTAGCGGATCGCGTGGGATCGGTGTTGAAAATCGCAACTTGTGTTGGAGCGACGAGTTTCGCAAGGTTGGAATTGATAGTTTTGGCGGCAAGATTCTCGAGGAGGCGCCTCTCGTGGTGTAGCTCACCAATGTTCCTCATAGCAGTGTCTACTCTTGCGAGATCCTCACAGCATCAACGATTCTTGTGCGGCACTTCTGAGAGTGTTGCGGTGGCACGACGACACAGTGACACATTGCCTATAGTGGTGTTGCTCTTCTCTCACTCCCACGTTCCCAATTTAACTTTTAGGGTTTTTCATATGCCTAATTTTAATTTTAGGGTTTTTAAGGGCTGCTGGGATGGAGGTAGAGCACATGGCACAATTAGAGGAGTGTTACAATTAAATGGCCTAATTGGATTTGGATGGAGGCAATCAATTACTCATGCCACGGTTATATTTTTTGGAAACATGACAATATGGAAAACATTAATTAGTTACCACACTTTTTTTTGAAACCATGACTCATTGAACAAGTACAAACTCCTGAAAAACTAATGACTCCCGCTCTCCCTTCTCCTCCCTTCATCTATTAACTTCACTGCATTCCAAAGTGCAGTTTTATGTGTCTATAAGTTTTCATAAAATTTGTAGGATCTTATGATCCGTGTTATGATCTTTTGATTTATGATTCATATTTATCTTTCCGATCTTGAGTAAGATCTCGATTTTGACTACCATCGAGCCTGGTATTTAACATTGTCTTGCATGGCCCTACACCCATGAGCAAAATGGGTCTATAGAACGAAAACACTGACACTTAATTGATGTTGGTCTTCCTCCCCTTGCAGGTGCTTCTCTCCCTATGTCTTTTTGAGGAGAAGCTTTTACTACTACTATTTCTATTACTAATGTTTTGCCATTGCGGGTAATATTGTTGATTCCTCTTCTCTGTCCTCTTTCTTCATCTCAATCTTACAAGGAAAATCACAAGATTGTGTATGACAGCTTCTACCATGGTGTTTACAATCAAAGTGAGGTTATTATCTTCAATTGTGCTGTTGGAGAAAGTTGAGAAGTGAACTTCTTTTGTTTGTCTGTTTAGTTGTTTCTCTTGTGTTTTTTGGGTCTCCCAAGTGGTGTCCCCCTCACTTCCTTTTATGATTTGAATCCCTACGTGTTAGCTCTGACTGGCAACTTAGCCTCACCTCTTTGCTTGAAATGAGTGTGTTTAGCTGCCATTGAGCTATAATTTTTTGTTTTCAAAATTGAGGTTTTTGTTGTTGAATGGATTGTTTTTCTCAACTTGTTGCAGTTTAAAATATTTCCACCAAATGAGATAAACGAAGCTTGTTGGTGCTGTGGAACATGGTCTTGACAAGATAGAAAAGCATTGAAGTTGATATCCGTAAACAAATTTGTTAGCCTGTAATTTAGAAGGTAGGTGACAAATATGTTGACGTACAACATACATAAAGTTACAGAAAATGCTTACGAAGTGTATGTGTATGGGAGGGATGCTAAATCTACATGACAAGTCTTCTAAAGAAGGAAAAGTTTGGTCGTTCAAATATTTTTTCGGGGCTGGGAAAGGCTTCTTCAGGGGGAACAAAGGATTTGCACATTCCATCTTCCATGTAAATGTAATTGTTGAAACTTGACAAGAAGCCAATGTCTTTTCCTTGTGATGATAATCTGTGCAAGGAATATTTGTGTTGCTGCTACTGCTGTAGTTAGAATATTACTAATACTGCTATTCTACTTAATGTAATTAATTTATTTAGTTTCACTACATTTTATACTTTAATTAAGTTATTGCTGGTGCTACTGCTACTTATATTTAGGAATTTGCTTAGTCATGAAAAACAGTTTACAGTACTAGTGGATAATTTATCAAGATCGAGAGCAAACTAGTAAATAAACCAAGACAAACTAATGATATGTTTGTAGGAGTTATTTTTTATAATGTGAAAATAAAAGGAAATGATTGTAAGTGAACTTTAGTATATGTAACAATGAATTAGTTTGTTGAATTGCTTAACTTAGGATTAACTTCAGTGATGAATTATCCACAATTTTGTATTGAATTTGAATTGTTTTAATTTCAACTTGTATGAATTTTTAAGTATTTTGATTGAATAATGTAATCGAAATTTGTTTAAAGTTTTAATTATTCAATTTAAAAAAAAAATAGTATTTAATAATTTAAAAATATTTGGTGAATATGTATAAGAAAGAGAAGGGGATGATTGAAGATGTACGATACAAGAAAGATACGGGGAATGGGGGATTAGAAGATTGTATGTCATGACTTTGATATTCACTAATATCACATCTAAGAGATCAATAAAACATCTTATTTTCAAGCTCTAGTTGCACTACATGAAACGAGTCTAAAAGACATTCTATTTAGTATAAATTAATTATGCGATAATGATTGTCACATTGCTTTTTAAAAAAAGACTAATGTGTACTTATAAATAGTCACATTGCATTTGAAAAAGACTAATGTGTAAAAGAATTAGTAATGAGACTCAATTATTTCTATTAATAGATAAGGTAATATCTACATGATTGGCATTAATATATTAACTAATATGTAAAAGATTGCTTATGATGTCAACGATTATGATATTAACTAATAATATCACGTTTAAGTGATTAATTAGACTTAATTATTTACTACTAAAAAAAGTCTCATACTTCATGACTATCAAATACTTCATGACTATCAAATAAAATCATTGGATTTGACAAAGAAAGTGTGGACGATGCGAGTTTAATACTCCCAAAATTGCAAAACAAAAACATAACCTTGTAACGGGTTTGTTACTGATGTTATTAAAAACCAAAATTGTAAGGGGTTTGATAGTGATGTTATTAAAAACAATTAGGTTAAAATTTCTTTTAAAAGTATGAATAAAGTTTCTAAGTGAAGATCTCTTGACCTTATTTTCTTGGACTTGTTTAGTTTCACTAAGATTATGTCTATAAGTGGCACAAAATAAAATCTACTAATGGTACATGATTATTCTAGATGGACTTGGATAAAACTATAAGGATAAGATTTTCAACTCTAAGAACACATTAGAAGAATGATGTAGTGAAAAGGAAAAATAGATTTTTAGAAGAAATTACTTGAATGATGTTTAGTGCAAACTCTTCACCTAAAATACTTTTATGCAAAAGTAGTTAATACAACTTGTTATTTAGAAAACAAAATTCACATTAGACCTTGACAAAAATACTCATTAAGAATTGTTTAACGACAACACTATGAATTGTTTAACGACAGGAAACTGAACATTTCTTATTTCCATTGTTTTGGAATTCAACATTTCATTCTTAACACCAAGGAGAATGAAAAATTTTGATTCCAAAAGTGGTGAATTAGTCTTGCTTAATATTTTGAAACATCTAATACTTATAAATTCTATAACTTTATAATGTCATTGTTGACATGTGAGATTCAATGACAATATGCTTGATAAGGAATTACAGAAGACAAAAATAAGCATAAATGCTTATGAAGATTTGATAAAAGGTCTAATTTGGAAAAAATAACCAATTGGTCGGAACTCATAACTAGTAAAGAATCATCCAACAAATGCCATCATAGGTAATAAAAAAAATTGGAAGAACAAGATCTTCTTACAAAGATCAATTTGCCTTGATTTCTAAAATCAGGACAAAAGGTGTTAGTGAAGCATTAGATGATGAAAGTTAGGTTAAAACCATGCATAAAGAGCTTGATTTGTTTTAGAAAAATGACATTAAAAACTAAGATTTGGCAATAGGTTTGCAACAAGTCCTTTCTACGAAAGGTGGGTTCAAATGACCATGTAATTGAGTATAAGAAGTTTGTGATATGTTGGCTTATATACCATTTAATCATCTTAACTTTTTAAGGATCATTCAAAGCAAGGTGTCTACCACAAGTTCTAAAAAAATCTAGACAATCCAACTTATCAAGGTATAGTCTTAAAAAGAGAGGTACTTGTGAAACAACCCTCTTTTGACATATTCAACATACACCAGATGAAGCTAGGATTAAGTCTCATAGTTATGAAAGCTCCAATTCTTGATCTAAAAAAGCTAAAGTAGTATCATTTATCCAATCTCGAAACCTCTTACTTAGGCAAATTTGAGAGTTCTACATCCATAGAAGACATGATTGCACGTCTTTATGTTGAATAAAATTAAAGGATTAAGAAAAGAAAGAAAAAAAAATCATCTACGAGAAGACTTGCCAACTTCACCTCAATATCATATGGGAGCTCCATGAGCAATGTGACCAACCAAATGAAGCACACAATTGTTACTCCTTCTAGCAGATCAAAACTATTAAGGCATTGGCAATCTAGTCACTGTTAGACGATCTAATACTCCACTAGACAGTCTTATGAGGATAACCACATATTTGAAGGTTTTGATGATAACAAGCATTATAAGATCTACTAAGTTGTTATAACAAATCTACTTCATGTGCAATACTTAAAGTAAACACACTAGATGATCTATTGAGATTAAATTTGTTAGACAATCCTGTAGTATTACATCTGTTAGATGGTCTGATGCAATCCAAGCATGTGAATTGGTGAACTCATGGAGTGGCAGCGGAATATGTGAAGGTTTGCACCAAAATGAGAGGGAATTGGTGAGGTTTAAGAGTTATATGGATGCTAGGAAGAAGAAAGAGGTGCGGCCAACTTTCCTAACTAAGCCTATAAGGCTCTCTAACAAAGGAAAATTTGGGAGAGAATAAGTTTCAATTATGAATACTTTATTCAATTAATGCAAATTTGAATACATGGTGTTCATTTGAGCTATTTATAGATGAAAATGATGATGATGAAGGTAGCTTGTTCCTTAAGCTACAATAACTCTAGTTAAGCAAGCTTAACTATAACTATGGTGAGGTTTGATGGCTTAAGGAAGTGTCGTGTAGGTCCTCTTAAGATGCTCTAGAGACTTTTTCTTGTATGACAAGTGAGGATTTCTAGAATGTCTTTGCTTTATTTACAATGTACTCTTAAAACTAGTTCAAAACATATACATGACTATTCTACTATTTATACAAACAACTCTTCTATCTTTATTCTTGTATATGGTGGCTTGGATGGTCCTCCATCATGGTCTCTCAAAGTTAAACTCGTTAGACAATTATTGTGTTCAAAAGAGTTAGTCAAGTCTATAGTTTTAACATGCTATATGATCTCACAATGATTAACCCGTTAGACGATTTCACTGTGCAAAACATGCTAGACGGTTTTACTGTGTTAAACATGTTAGAAAATCTCTTTATGTTAAACTGGTTAGATGGTCTTAGTGGTGCTCAACCTGGTAGACATTCTCAAAGAGAAAAATGCATTAGATGGTCTGAACATCATCTTCAAGTTAGACGATCTAATCTTTGTTTTCACGATTGATAGTCTATCACATCAGGGAGTTTCTAAACTCAATCTTTATGGTCTAGAAATTTTTTAAACTCAAACTTTATGGTCTAGAAAATATTTATATTTATTCCTTAATTATTTGTGAAACCTTTGAGGATTCTAATCAATCATTTTGATTAAGAAAATACTTGAAAGTTTTCGTATTTCAGATAGGGACAGAGGTTTTCGAAAACAAGAGTTATTCTTATTCTTGATTCTATATTAATGAAATATATTTTCAAATGGAATGGATCTTATGTAAGAGTTGGATATGCATCAATGTTCTAAAATTATACAAGGATAGAAGGTTTTCAAAAATGCAATCTTGAGCAAGAAAGGTTTTGAAAAATAGAGATATACTTGATTATAGATTTGATTCAATATCAAGATTACATTTTGAAAAATTAAAACATTAGTTAAAGTCTGATTCACTTCAATGTTTACAATTGATATAGACTTAAAAAGTTTTTGAATTTACGTTACCAATAAGGTTTTGGGATATAAGGTCTTTAAATTAAGATTCTAAAATTAAATGCATATGATTCAAATATTACTCATCTATTTAAATGATGATTATTATTGATTATAACTTTTGAATTGTTTTTGAAAAATGTTTACAACACTAAAGATGTGCAAAAAGATTAAATAGAAAGTTTCTTTATAGAGCGTCTAACGGGAAAACAAAGGTACTATAGCACAAGATTTGAGTACAATTCAAGTATAGAAGATTCAAGCTTCAACGTTCAAATATATAGAAGTAAAGAAAATTATTAAAGTCCGACAATATCATATAATTGTTCAAGATGCGCAAGATATCGTAAAAGCAGAATTTAGCTTACAAACGTCTAATGATAGAATGAAGATACTATAGTGCGAAATTCGTGTAGTCTTCATGTATTGGAGATTCAAGAGTGAATATATAGAAATACCCAAGTATAGAAATATTTCGAAGATCAACGACAACATAAAACCACTCAAGATTTGCAAGAAATATTTGTAGCAGATGTTTCCTTTTGTAGAGTCTAATGCCAAAGTGATGAAATGCAGAACGAGATTTATGTTGTCTTTAAGATTTTCTATTTACAAGCTTCAACGATCATCTTTCCTGAAGTCTATATAAAAGACTTAAGATGAAGAAGAAGAAAATATGCAAGAGAAGTGAAGAACGAAGAAGAAAGAAAAATAATTATCATAATACACAAGATTCACCTCTGTTAATAATAAAGTGTCTAGTCTGTTGGATTGTATACTATCAATTGTAAATTCTTCACTTGTGAAGTATACCAAGTGAGCTTTCATTTTTCTATCTTTGAGAGTGTTTTTCTCATACATTGAGAGGTCTTGGTCTCAAGGGGATATTAAGATTGGTATACCTGGAGAGGTGAGAATACTTGTTGCACCTAGAGAGGTGTGAAAAGGAGCAGAACCGAATGGAATTGAAGAGGTTAGGTTTCGGTAGGGAAGGAGGTGTGGTCAACCTTCCAAGGTTCACTAGGTTAAATAAGGCTCACTAGCAAAGAGAGATTTGGGAGAGAATGAGTTTTTATTTCAGAATACTTCATTTAAGTTATGGAAATTTTGAAAACATGTAAGGTATTTATAGATGAAGAGGGTGAGGGTAGCTTGTTCCTTAAGCTACCATAACCCTAGTTAAGCAAGCTTAACTATGGTGAGGTTTGGTCGCTTAAGGAGAGACGTGCATGTTCTCTTAACATGCTCTAGTGACCCTTGCTTGTGTGACAAGTGAGGGTTTCTAGAGTGTCTTTAATTCATCTACAAAACACTCTTTGAAAGTAAATGAAAATACAAGTTCTATACATGAGTATTCTACTATTTATACAGACAATTCTTCTGTCTTTATTCTTGTGTATGGTGGTTTGGATGGTCCGCCATCAGGCTCCCTCCCTTCAAAAGGATCTGTCCTCAGATTGTTTGATGGTGCCACCTTATGTGCAGAAAAGACACTATTTATGTTCTGCCTGGCTCATGAATCCACTTGAAAAGAGCAAGAAAGAAAATAAGCATACGATAGAAAAAACTATAAAAGATGTGGCACCAAAAGATATATTGTTTGGTGTAAGAAAGAATTGTAGAGATAAGGATAGGAGAAATAGAAAAAAAACTTAAAGGAAAAGTACCTGGAAATGCCGATGAAGTAATAAGACACAAAGCATTTAAAGGCATAGAAGAAGAAAGAGGGGAATTGGTTACTTGTGTGTCTAAGAATTTTTCCTATTTTATTTTCTTTTTGAATCGGATAGTATCCTCTCAAACGTCCTCAGGAGTAAGGGGACACAAAGTATATTTATGGTTATTTTGGTGAAAAGTAATTTTATTAGTATAACTGTCACATAAAGTATTGTTGTCAAATTGCCAAGGGCGGCCAAGGATAATGTGTTCGATGTCCAAAGGAATAACACAACATAAAATCTTATCAACATATTTGCTGATCTGAATGGGCACAAGGACTCGGGTGTTGACAACTATACCATTATTTTGGTTAACCAATCCAAGTGGTATAGACAAGGATGAGGTTGAGTGGGTAAAGAAAGTTTCTTAACCAACCTTCTACTACAACACTTACAACAAGAACCACTATAAACTATTAAAGAACATATATGGTCAAGAATTTGACAACGAGTATGAAAGAGGTTCTCTCGTTTCGAGTTGGTGAGTTCTAAAGGTTGAGTATGGAGTAGACGTTGTACAATGAAGAGTTCCCTTGTATAAAGATGGCCTTCCTCATCAGATGTGGGTACGTCCTCAGGTTCAGAAGCATAAGGAGAATGATTATTTTTAGGATTTTCATAATTATTTAAAAATAAAGCTTTCTTTTGTGGACATTCAAAAGAGTAATGTCCTTTTTCTAAACATTTAAAGCATTGTACTATTTTGGGTTTACTGTCTTTGGAAGACAAAACATAAGGAGTTTTCTCTTTAGATTTATTGTATAAGGTATCCTTATCTTTTGGATAGGATCGAGTGGTGTCCAAGTTATCCTTCCGAAAATCTTTATGTGTAATGGATGAAGAAGGAAATGATTTTCGAAAAGAAAGTTTGCGGTTAAGTTGGTCTTCTACGCGAATACAGAGTTGAACTAGATCTTTAAAATCATTGTAAGGTAGAAGTTCCACTCTATCCCTAATATCATAATTTAGGCCACTTTAGAACCTGGCGATGGTTAGTCGAGGCTCTTCACGAATGTCGGCCCTTAACATGAGTAACTCCATTTTTTGTCGATACTGGTCAAATGATAAATCTTTTGGGTGAGCTACTGGATTTGATGTTGACAAGATGCTTTGATGTCTCCAAACCCAAGTGGAAAGCTTGAACACCCTGCTGATGTGTGTGTGTGTGTTGTTTAGTTGTTTGAAACTTGTTAATTCACTCCTTAAGATGATCCAAGCTTAAATGAATCTTTATCTTTTTAAGAAGATGAGTTTTCTAAAAGGGTGTGAAATTTCAACTTGTTGAAATTTTGAATCAACTGGTTGTTTGACACTTAGTGATTTTTAAAAAGGCTTGGAAAAGCTTAGCTTTGTTTTGGCTTGCTGTCAAACAAAATCAACTGGTTGTTTCATGAAATCAACTGGTTGTTTTTTTGAAAACCTTAACAGAATTCTGTTAAGAGATTTTAATCTATCTTAAATGATTCCAACAACTTATGGTTTTTAATTTAACTGCTTTGACCACTTGATTGAGGTCCTATAAAGGTTGTTTAACGCTCCTAAGCATTAACTAAGAAAGAAAGATTAATCAAAAATAGTTTTCAAGATTTGAAAAGCTTTGGATCATCTCAAGTGTGTGGAATAGGATTGGGTTTTGTACTTATGAACTTTAAGCTTTGATTTACCCAGGTGTATTCTATTCCCTTCTTCCTTAAACATTGTATTTTTGTGTGTTCTTGTGTGGTGCAGTTTCAAAAGGTGGTTCTGGAAACTGTGTTATTTGCCAAAAGTGGCGTGTGTTCTTGAGGGGTTCAAGATCATCACTTTTGGTGTGTGTTTCATAATCAAGGTTTGATTACATAGTGAATTCTTAGTGGTTAGGTGAGGACTGGATGTAGCTCTTGGTTAAGAGTGAACTAGTATAAACATCTTGTGTGATTCTCTCTATCCCTACACTCATTAAACTATTTTAACATTGTTTTTTTAAATTTGCTGCCATAAACAATCAATTGTTTCGTAAAAACAACTGGTTGATTTTTTGGAATCAAACTTAAAACAGTTTTTATTGGTTGATTTTTTTTTTTAAATTGAATGATTCTTCATAGCCTTTCACTCTACATTCAATACTTGTGAAAATCTTTCAAAAACAATTCACCCCTTTCTTGTTTAAGGCATCTAATTCTAACAATTGGCATTAGGATCTGAGTTTTTGAAAGTTAGTCAAGTTTCGATCCTAAATCTTTTTAAAAATGTATGAAAAACTACCCTTTGGGGAAGGTGCTTCTATATACAAACCACCTTTGTTTTATGGGCTAAAATATCAATTTTTGGAAGGTTAGAATGAAAATCTTTATTGAATCAATTGATAGAGGAATCTGTGATGCTATTGTAAATGGCCCTTTTGTACCTAAGTTTGAAAAAGATGATATTTTCATTGAAAAACCTTGGTCCCAATGGACTGAGAATGAAAGTAAAAAAGCTCAATATGATTGCACTGCCAAGAACACATCACTTCTGCTTTGAATTCTGATGAATTTTTTAGCGTATCACAATGTTCATTTGCAAAGGAGGTGTGGGACATCCTTGAGGTTACCCATGAAGGCACAACTGATGTGAAAAGGGCAAGGAAGCATGCCTCGATGCTTAAAGGGAAAACAATCTTGGATGTGCACAAAAGATTCACCCACATTGTGAATCACCTCATTAGTCGTGGCAAGATCTTTGAAAGGGAGGAGTTGAACATCAAGATCCTCAAATGCTCGGATAGATCATGGCAACCAAAGATCACTGCATTCTCAGAATCCAAAGATTTGATCATATTGACCACAACCTCCTTGTTTGGTAAGCTAAGGGAGCATGAGCTTGAGTTCTCTACTTGGTTGACATCTCAAAAGTTGAAGGGGCACTTACTACTGTATAAATGGATGGAAAGGGGCACTCAATTGTGAAGTATATGTATTACAAGAATCATCCACACGTGAAGATCTATTAATTCTTATCTCCATCCCTTCCATATATTGATAGCTAAAGGTGAGAACCTCTTCAGCTAGATATCCTTCAACAATAGAACCTTCTGGTTGTTCCTTGTTTCAAACATATGATTTTAAGTGTCCTAAATACCTATAAAATGTTTTTTTCAGTTAGGAAAATCAAACATTACACTTCCAAAAAACAAATCCAAAATCCAGGTGCGCCAAAAACATTTACCTTTCTATGGGATACATCCAAGGATAATGAATTGGACCTCCAAGTTTTGCCTCACTAGCACAAATTTTCAATGATGCGGGATTGAAGTTTATCAGGATCGGTTTGCTTAAAATTTTGCCGCATAGTTGTCAGAAAAATGAACATAGTTCTCTTACCACTGTAGTCATATTGTTTCTTAGAATATTACATATGACAATAGGTAGTAAATGTTCCATAAGAATATGACAATCATGACTCTTGAGGCCAAAAATATGCCCAACTTTCAAATTAATACACCTTGAAATATTACTTGAGTATCCATCTTGCATTTTGACATTTTTCAACGTTTGTAAACATGTTTTTTTTTTCTTTCCTTTTGATAGTGAAAACAAACTTGATTGAAATCTTCCTCTGTCATCTAGCTAAAGTTCTTATGCCCATTTCTTTAAGAACTTTTTGGGATTTTAAACTATCTTTTGATTTCTTAGGGTCATTAGGTAACGTATACAAAACATTGTCAGAAATATTTTTCTCAATATGCATGACATCTAGATAATGGCATAACAAGTTCATCTCCCAATTAGGAAGGTAAAAAAATATACTTCTCTTTCTCCATTGTTCTGTTCGAACAACTTCATCAACATTCTTTCCCTGAGCCCTTTTACTTGTTTCCATAGGTTCTAATGATTTTCCAAATGTAACATTGGGACCCTCAACTTGTTGCTTTGGTGCTTCCCTTGGTTCAATTCTTCCATAAAAAAGAGAACGAATCAATATGAATATGTGCTCTTTATATTAAAATTGACAATGTCCCATAAAGTTGTATTTTTCATTGTACAACCAAGAAGAGTCTATGTCAAAGTTCCAGTGTGCGTGTTCCATCAATATAAATTGCCTAGGCCAGAGAAGTTACTAATTGTCCATAACAAAGCTGCTACCAATGTAAACATTTATTTATTTGAATGGTCAAATGTTTGCATTTGGTCAAACCGTATCTTCTTTTATTCTTTTATGACTGCTTGTAAGTAAATATCAATGTCATTTCCTGTCATTTGTTTTTCAAGAATTAGCATGGATAAGATGAAATAGGTTTTGAGGTAATCCAAGGTATGCCTCGGATGAAATGAAGTAAAGATGCAATGGAAGGAGAATGAATTGCATCATGAATGGAAGAGTTTCGGTGTAGATATGAAGTGAATTAGGTGCTAAAGTTAGAGAGAGGTTTGGCCAACTCCCTAGGATTTCACAAGGCCTCTAGGATCTCTAACAAGGGGTGATTTAGGAGAGATTGAATTATGAAATTCAGATTACTCATTCACAAAAAATATCAAATCTGCATATAAAGAGGAAAGAGGAAACTATCTATAGACTTCTATGGGTGAAGGTATGATGACTATTTTACGATAAGTATATCGTGTCAGAAGTAATAAATTGTCCCTAAGGACAGATATCGAACACATAAGGAAAAGTCAAATTCTCAAGTATAATATTCACTAGATTTAAGACAATATGTAAAAGTTTGTTGGAAAGGTTGTTTGTATGGTGAATTTGCAAGAAATTAAATAAAGCAAAGTAAAAGATTTGTATAAGTCAATTGGGAAAATTGGGATTAGGGTTCACCGTTCTTACTCGTCTATATTTTTTAAAAGAATATAATATTAAATCTTGATTGATATTTATGCACATAAAAATCATTCATATCGATTCCTTGCATACAAAATTACTAAGAGAGTCTCCTAAGTATCGATTCCTCGTATATTTATAAAAACTCCTTATCATTACGAACAAATGTTATAAAGTAATTAACATTTCAAATATGTTAAGCATTATCATTTTCAGATGCTTAAAAGTATTTCCAATCAAATCTAAGGATCAAAGTCATGAATAATTCAAGTTTTGAAAATAAAATGATAATACCAATCATCAATCAAGAACTGAATATTATAGATAAATATCACCTCAATACATAAGAGTTTGAAGAGATTACTCCAAGTCCCAAAGGGAAGAATTAGTCACTCATGTTGGTCACTACAAGCATGGAAAGCAATAAAAGAAGATCTAGAATGTTTCTCCTTGACGACTGCCTCCTCTAGGGTTTTCTATCTCTCTTTATTCTCCTAATGATGTCTAGATTTATGCGTCACGCCTTCTATTTAACCTAGTTGGGCTTGGAGTAGGTGACATCTCGCTTAAGCGAGATATTACTTGCTTAAGCGAGTTTGACAAGAAAAAGCCCAACTTTAATGGAATGAACTTGCTTGGGAAAGTCTTGGGCTAGTCTTGAGCGATTTCCTCTAGAGTGATCTTGCTTGGGTGAGTTTGCCCGAGTTTCCAACGTTCCAATTTTCCCTTTTCATCTTGACCATTCTCCTTTAGCCCTTTTATCTCCATTTTCCCCCAGAATCTTGAAATTAACACAATTTTGGGAATAAGTCATTCTAATTCATCTTATAATTACAAAATATGTAAAAGTGTTTAAATTCCTAAATTAGGGGTTGAATTATTGCTATTTTATCAATTAAAATCTATAAGTGTCTATCTTTTTATATGTAATATTACTCAATTATGACACTTATCAAGGTAGCTTAAGGTTTAAGCTACCTTAACCTTGGTTAGTCTTGCTAACCCATGGTGAGCTTTTGGAGCTTCTAACCAATGAAGGTGTCATGAATAATCTATTATCTTGTCCTCTGGTAACCCTTGCTTACATATGTCAAGTGACTAAAATAGTTCTACTCTAGAAAATGGTCCAGAAATACAAGACCTAAAATAGTTATTCTACTTTTTACAGACTAAGACAAATTTATAATGTACATTCTTCTTTTCTTAGTCCTATATGTTGGTGACTTGGAACTTGTGGATGGTCCTCTATCATGCTCCCCCCTTCAAAAAGGATATGTCCTCTGATTCGTCTGTAGGTGTTACATTATTTGAAAACACTGTAGTCAACACCCACTAGGTTCATGGATCCACCTGAAGAAGAGAAAACCAAACAAAGTAAAGAAACAAAAATATTTTGTTAAAAGCCAAGAAATGTGTGGCTTTCTTGTTTTTGAAGAAAAAATATGAACAATAGAAGAAGAATTTTAAGAAGACATACCTTTTTTCAAAGATGCAGTGATTAAACAAAGAGGTTTAGAAGGTTTAGGGTTTTGGTCTTCTAATGTTTTATGATATTTTTCAATGGTTTTCTTTTCACTCTCTATTTATTGTTTTGAGTTTTATTTCATCCTCTCGTACCTCCTTAGGTGTAAGAGAGCATAAAGTGAATTTATGGCCTCTGAATGTAAAAGTGATTTTATTTGAATGGCCTTCATGGAAAGTATTATGGTCAAAGTGCGAAGGTCGATCAAGTATAATGTGCCCAATTTCCATAGGAATAGTATCACATAAAATGTTTTCTTGGTAATTGCCTATGTGAATTGGCACACTTACTTGGTGTTTTGAAAATTACACCATCATGTTGATTAATCTAGTCTAACCTGTATAGTGCCGGGTGTGAATATGTTTTAAGAGATAATTTTTTAACTAACCTAGAACTACAACAATTGCAACAAGAACCACTATCCACAGTTAAAGAACAGATGTTATCAAGAATCTTACATCTTGTGTGGAAAAGGTTTTCTCTTTGTGAATGATCTAATTCTAGGGACGACTTTGAAGAAGTATTTGAACGATTAATAAATCACCTATACATGGTTGAATCTCTTCTTCAGAAGATATGACTTCTTCTTCATCAGAGGAAGAAGGTGAAGTCTCAAGAATTTTAGTGTCTTGTTCTTTTAAGATCAGAGTTTTTCTTTTGAGGACATTAAAAAGTATAATGTCCTCTTTCCAAACACTTAAGGCATTGGACTTGTTTAGTCTTAACTTCTTTAGAAGGAGCAACATAATGATTTGTATCTTTTGTTTTAGCTTGTGACCTATCCCTCTGTTTATCATCTGGTCTTTCTTTTTCATAAGAATAATTATTTCTTTTATAGTCTTTTGAGGGATAGTTAAATAAAAAGGATCACCTAAAAATTGATTTTCTATTTATCTGTTCCTCTACCCTAAAGCAAAGTTGAACTAAATAATTAAAATCATTATGAGGGAGAAGATGAAATTTATCCCTAATTTTGAAATTAAGACCACTTTGGAAATCAACAATTTTAAGTCTAGGTTCTTCACGAATATCTACCCTTAACGTAAGTAACTACATTTTTTGTCTATACTGATCTACAATAACATCTTTCTAAGTTAGCCTATGAAGTTGTTGCATGAGTTCCCTATCATAATATGATGGCATATATATTTTCCTAAGGGCTGGTTGTAATTTATTCCAGTATTTTATTGGAGGATTGTGGTGGAGGCTAAGATCTTTAGTGTATGCGGTCCGCCAAGTCATGGCAACATCCTAAAAGCTAAGGGTTGCTAATGTGACCCTTTTCTCATGATCTACTTGGTGACACTAAAAAATATGTTCTACCTCCATCTCCCAACTTAAGTAATCATCTATATTGAATGAACCATATAGAAAGGAGGAAGATCGATCTTAGGCTCTAGGCACATTGGGATCTAATGTTTATGATATCTAGGAGGGTTTTGATGGTAGTTGGTATTATGGTGGCTACTATAGTCATCATTACTATTAGGAGGACTATGATGGTGAATACTTAGATGTTTTTGAGAACCCTCCCGATGTCTACTCCTAGACCTATGATTTTTTCTATCTTGAGCTATAATAAGATTATTTATAAGATCTTTTATTTCAAAAATATTTTTTCCCTATTGGTCTAGTCTTAAATGGATATTTATTTGAGTTTGATCATTAAAAGTCCCATGAACACTAGACTAGTGAGATGGATCACTCATGGTTGAATGAAAAATTTTCACAATTGGTTTGAAATTCAACTAGAGTGAAACACAAAAATTGTTTTAATTTTTTATTTTTATATTTGTAGTGAAGTTAGATAAGGAATTTAGAGTGAGGATTCTCCAAGTTCACTCCCAAGTAATCAAGGAGAGTCACAAAGGACTACTTAAGTACCAAAGCTTTCCTAGCCAAAGCTTACCTCAAATAGGTCTCACAAAAGTCTTTTAAGAAACTTCAAAACAATTTGAAAACAGAAAAGAGTGTGTGAATGTGCAGATGATCCTAAGACCAAAAGAAGGTCTATTATTCGCAATAAAAGAAAACCCTAGGTATCATAGAGACGTAAAATTCAAGAAAATGAAAGAAAGGAATATAATATGAAAGTAAAGCAAGAAAATAAATGCAAGTGGAAAAAAATTAAAAACTAGACGAGTCCTATAGTGACAGTGCAATGAACACTTAGAGCTCACTAACACACTAATGAATGAGAAATATTACAAAGTTTAAAGGGATTGCCTTTGTAACAATTTTGCAAACAAAGAAAATATAAAGACAAATTGAAACACAAAAATACAAACTACACAAAATTCCATAATACAAGAAAAATATGACAAAAATTAAAATTTGGAGTCAAGATGTTTGTTGTAATGCTTGGTGTTTTTTGCACGGTGTGTTTGATAAATGAGGCTGAAATTTTCTTCTCTTTGATCCTTCCTTTTCCCTTTGACAAAGAGTCTTGAAAGCCAAAGTGTTACCCTAGAAAAGTTTATTCAAATCACTTCATGTTGTACCACTTTTAGTACCAAAATTCAACAAAGTTGTGTACCAAAAGAAGTCAAGAAATAAAACAAGAAATGCTAAAATTTTGGAAGCTAAACTCAAGTGGAGATTAATATTACAAACAACAGGGAAATCCAAAAAATGACAAGCAAAAATTAAAGCTACAAAAGAAAAACTATCACAATCAAGAGGAACCTATGAAATGCTCTAGAATAGATTACAAAACAAAAATCTAAAGTGGATTGGCGTTGATTGTTTTAGAATTTGTATTAATTTTTTCACAACATTTTGAATGGTGAAACTTTTAAGGTATACTCTCAACTCAATAAGTGATAAATGCCGTAAAATTTAAGGTCAATTGGATAAGTATACATTGAGAAACAAATCAAACAAGTTGAGAAACTGCAAGCATAAGGTCACCAGAAACACAATCTAGTGTCAGCCCTAGCAAAGTTGGTGATGAAGCTTTGAGAGGTAGAGCATTCCCTGAACTAGCCCAACCTTTTAGAAGGATGACCCAGAGCATGACACAAGACCCAAGGCTAGGTGAGGACCATCCACTAGCTAGTGCCTTAGAGCCTATCATTCCTTAGAGGATCACCGGGAGCAGAGCCCATGTGATGGGAGTTGAGTACCAACTAGTTTCTTTGTTTTTAATTTCAATAGATTAGGGTGTATATAGCATAATATAGGGTGTACTTATCATAAATTGGGTTCACTTTTGGGGTTCCAAATAGAAGAATAAACCAGAATAGGGTGTACTTAGTAAATTGGGCTTGTGCAAAACCCACCTTTCATGACATGTACACCTAGGTTTAGGGTTTCTTTGACCTACTTTCTAGAAGGTTTCTCACAAATGACACCCCTACCCCTCTCACTCTTGCTCTCCAAGTCACTCTCTCCTATATAAAGGGCGCCTTGCCTCATGTATTTTTACACTTGAATTTGAAATAGAAAGGAAACTCTCTAGTAGTGTTTAGTGAACTTTGTCTCCTAGAAATTGGGTCTTATCTTGGGTGTTTGTGCACTTCAACTGGTGACTCTTCACCATTATCTTGGAGTCTCATCCCCTCTAAGTGACGTGATTTATTATTCCATAAGCATCTCTTAATCTCTTCACCTTTTTGTTTTTCTTTCCTTTTCCTTACGCCATTCTTCCATACTTTTATTCATTTATGTTTGCCTTTCTTCATCATCTTATGGTTATTTTCATGTCTTTTATTTTCGCACATTCATTATCATACTCACCTTACTTGTGTTTTCTCTTTGCCCTCTAGAAGTGCGTATTCACACTTACTTAACCACTTGGTTAAGTTCGTGTCCAGTGGGAATGTTCTTTGGGTTTCTCACCATAATTGCTAATCTCAAAACTCATAAACAAAAGAGTAACCCATAAAATGTGCAATCCTAAAATCAACTCACATCAGATAGTTCTAAAATTTTTCGCAACTTGTGTACTACGAATTAGTGGCTGAAATTTTAACTAGATCAAGATAACATTATAAGGAATATGTGGTAAAATTTTTTAAGAAAAATAACAAAGGAAATAGGTGTAGTAATAGCAAGTATAGAGAATCAAAGATGTGAAAAACAAAATGCACCAAAGCTTATACTCAAATTTGAAACAAAGGATTTTTCACAAACATTATGTATGCATTAGAAGCATTTTATCAAACAATTTGCGTACAAGTGAATACTTGAATCAATTTGAAAAAATTAAGCAACAACACGTAACAATTGACATGCAATGATTTGAAACAAAAGACAACATCTAAAGGCACACATAAACAGAATTAAACACAAAAAATAATAAGAAAATAAAACTGAATTAATGAAACAAATGAAGAAGACACGGTTATGGACAGGTTTGCATACAAATAGAATTTTGAGTAATTTAAGGCAAAATTGACTGAACAAAAGACAAGATTAACCGTTTAAATTGTTTATAAGAGATATTAAATGGTGAAACATCAAAGAAAACACAAAAAAAACCAATTAATATGATGAAAACAACAAGAACAACTCAAAACAGTGAAGAACAAAGAGGTTTGATAGCAGAACATGCAACAAAGTGTTTGATGATATTTTGAATGAAAATAAACGGTGGAACTTGATGTTTAATCGATGGAAATGAATTATAAATGGTGGAAAGTGATATTGAACAGTGAAAATTGAAAAAAAAATGAAGGAAACATATGAACTCAACATAAAACCAAGAATAACATGTGTTGGACAGAAAAAAAAATTGTAGAAAAATAACTTAGCTTGTTTGATGTTTTTCTTTGGATCTTTGAATCTCTGATCCACCTGATGTAATCCAAGGTGTGCCTTGGATGAAATGAATATGCAGCGGAAGGAAAATAAATTGCACCATGAATGAAGGAGTTTCGGTGTAGATATGAAGTGAATTAAGTGTTGAAGTTAGGGAGAGATTTGGCCAACTCCCTAGGGTTTCACTAGGCCTCTAGGCTCTCTAGCAAAGGGAGATTCGGGAGAGAATGAATTCTGAAATCCAGATTACTCATTCACAAAAATATAAAGTCTGCATCCAAATAGGAAGGATAACCTATTTATAGACTTCCATGGGTGAAGGTAGCTTAAAGTTTAAGCTACCTTAACCTTGGTTAGTCTTGCTAACCCATGGTGAGCTTTTGGAGCCTCTAACCAATGGATGTGTCGTGACTACTCTATTCTTTTGTGCTCTAGAAACCCTTGCTTGTATGTCAAGTGAAGGTTTCTAGAGTGTAGATGCTTTATTTAATTCTACTATAGAAAATGGTCTAGAAATACAAAACCTAAAATAACTATTCTACTTTTTACACACAAAGACAAATATTTCTATGGTACATCCTTCTATTCTTAGTCCTATATCTTGGTGACTTGGAACTTGCCGATGATCCTCCATCAAGTTTGCTTCATAAACTCCCAAGGAGGAAGATTGTATGGGATGAGGACCATTGGCCATATACTATAGCTTGTATTCATGGTTCCAAAAGGGTTGAAGCCATCAATAGCTAAGCCTAGTTGGACATTTCGAGGATCATCTGAAAATTTTGGATGCAATAGATCAAATGATTTCCAAGCCTTAGAATCTCTAGGATGCCTCATCAACCAATCCTGGTTATCCTCCAATGCATGCCATGTTATAGATTCAGTCATCTTAGAACTCATAAATAATCATTGCAATCTCGACTTTAATGGAAAGTAACACAAGATTTTTGCATATTGTTTCTTATATTTATCTTTCCACTTAGACATTTTGCACCGTTTACATTCTTCTAAGCCTTCATTCTCTTCACCTCAATATAGCATGAAGTCTTTTGGGTAAGCTGGTATTTTAACATAATTAAAACGAAGTTTGTTAGTCACATTCTTAGCCTCATAAAATGAGTTAGTAAACTTAGCATGTTCAAATGCGTCCTTTTGCAAGTCTATAATCATAGTCATTGCTTTGTCACTCATTCTACACATGAATTTTATATGATACAACTACAACATGAATGATAACTTTGAATACTTTGTACAACCTTCATATAAGGGTTCTTTATTGTCCTTCAACAACACATCAAAGTTTGTATTTGCTTCACCACGCGCCATATTATTTCGTATACCAACATCTTGAGTACCCTCATCAATGCCATCAACTTCATGCCCCACAAACCCAAATACATCGTTCAACATGTCTTCCATTAGATTTTGAGATTCTATGAAATATTCAATGACATGCGCACTTGTATTAGCCATAGACTCAATTCCACTTGGTCCTTCACCGTGCAAATACCAAGTTTGGTAGTTTTCAAAAAAGTTGTACATGTTAAATGTTCTTGAACTACATCCCTTGTTTTCCACTTTTTGAAACCACTCTTTGGACACAAACACTTTATGAGAACACCATTAGCATGTCCAAATGAAAATTCCAAAAATTCATTGTAACCATTTGAATATTCAATGGTATTCGTGGTTTAGAAATCCACGGTTTATCAATTGGCATGACTAAACAAAATACCATAAGAAAAAATTACCTATATAAAAAGTTAACTACATAGAATAATTAACCAAAACCTACATTTATCAAACTAGTTGTTTGGTAATTTTTATGGATCATACAAACAAATATTGCATTTAAAATTATGTGTGTGTATGTGTGTTGATATAAATGGAATGAAGTAGCAATTTTACAAGCATGGTTTTGTGGCTTAAAAGGTATACTCGAACTTGCAAGTATTACCTCGGATGAGTGTGCATTGGTATAACTCCAGCAGGACCAAGGTCTAACCTTGCAGCATAAAGTTCAAGACCATAAAGTTCGAGACCATTAACACTTGGGAATCAAATCGTTGAAACAAACTAGTCCCTTGTTATTTAGTTGTAGTGTGACTAATAAGGTATGAGACACTTGTTGTAGTGTGACTAATAGGGTATGAGACACATGGGAATCAAGCAATTCCAAAAATGTGTTTAAAGATACTACGGTAAAAGAAGAAACAAAAACGAGCACAACATAGGCAGAAAGGAGAAGTACAAATATTTAGAGGAAGAAACAAGTAATTATGAAAAGAGTAGTCCCATTAATAATCAGGCTACAACAAAAGTGTGTGGTGCTAAGGTAGCAAACGTGAACTATCTCACAATCAACATAGGACAAGCAAAATCCTGCAGCAGAAATGAATGGGGCATGCGTGCTTACAATATTAAAGTTGAAATAGTTAGGAATGCATATTATGGTTTAGAAGGCAAGCACCCTTCGGGGTAAAACTATTAGAAACACCGTGTACTACAAGAAGATTTCAATTGTTAATTGATCATCTAAGGTGGTAATAATTTGGAAAAGCTAATGGAACTGAAGTCTGGAATAGATATAAGGATCTGACTTGGTTGGGAGAGGCCCTAAGCTAAAGAATAATGTGGTTCACAATGTTCATAAGACAGTGGCAAAGTGAATGTAGAAAGGCTCTAATAAAAGTTAAAGAATCTTAACACAAGTTACAATTCAAACAAGTAATTGTTACCTAGATTAGAGCCTGCGAGATGCAACCAAATTATAAATCGAGGTGTAGGGATGAAATTTTGTAGGTCAAAGGAATATAATTGCGCAGCTGGATGTATTCCTAAATGTAGTAATATTACATCGTGTTTTTACAACACAACTTCATATTATGTGTAAAATTTGATTTGATTAGACAATCAGCAATGCTAAAAATTTTAAAAATTAACAGAGGGAGAGTTTCAATATCTCAAATGAATTAGTCTTACAACCAAAGGAAAGAAAATTGTTCTACTATAATAAATTTTAGAATTGCATATATTTAAATGCTTTATGGCCAAAAGTAATATATGGTATCAAACTAGCATGAGGTGTCTACTTATATTTTCATAACATAGCACGTACACGTAGTCACTTACTGTAATTGTTGTACTTCAACGTCACACAACCTACTTATACTATAGTGATCATACTAAACTACATTAATTTACACTCTGTCTCCGGTAGTGCTACACTTGACCTTTCCGAAAACAAACTTTTCTTATTTTCTATCTGCATCACCCATTAACATCTGTCGTAGGTACTCAACTGAATTGAAGCAACCTCCATCTTCTACACACAATAGTAAACTTGTATACCACTTATGAACTTCAATTGAGGAATCTTGAGGATATTAATCAATACCCTTTACACTTTTTAGTATTTTATTTCAATGTGAGGAATATCATAATAAGGTATAGTCTCAATTCTGAATAGAGGCACCAACTTGGGGTTCCTTACGTTACTAATTCATATCTCACTAAATGCTAAACTGACATTTCTTATGATTTTCATATGGAAACAGTTTTTTCTAGTAAACTGGAGTGGGAACACAAATGGTGATGGACAAGGGCAGAGGCATTTTTTATGAAGGTAGGTCCAATGGAATCGTCCATAATAAGTTCTTTGAACAAAAGCATAAAATGATTTGCTACCTAGACTTGAATAAATGCACAAACACAAAAACATTAAATACTGATTGACGATCATGGATGTTGCAAGAGGAATGCTCAAGATACTAAGCCACCTGTACCGTGATTTTTTCTAGAAGGGTCAACATCAAACAATATCCGTTGATTGGTGTTTTATGATGATCTGTATAACCTAGTAACAAGGTGCAACGATGCATCCACTCAAATCCCAACATTTATACTTATAGAATAAATTGTAAAAGTGTGCTTTTATAATAAAAAAACTGATAAAACAAGAGATATTATGAGATTGGAATCAGTCAAGCTTTCATAAACAATAGAAATACAAAAAAACACTATACCAAACAAGAACCTAATCATGAAAAAAGAAAAGGATCTTTGGATTGACTATGTATTCACGCACCAGTAGTAGCTAAGGGATATGATACATTCGGTTTCAAGTTTTAAAGTCCTAACTACAACTTGAGCAAAAATTTATTTGTGCTTTTGACCTTTTTCTTCTAAATCGCAACATCTGAAAATATTTATCTCTAGAAATTAAACGGGTCTCAACCACTATTGAACTGAAAGGCTTGTAGAGTTTGGCTTAGTCCCACATATCATTCATGTGAACTAGTTTGCCATATTCTAGTTTCTCTCATTTCATTAGACACTCAACTTATCTAATAGCTTTTCCTTCATATAAAATATCTTTATTTTGCGATTTTAGGAAATTGAAACAAACGGATGAAACTGGAAATAAACTGAGTCGAAATAAAAGGAGGATTTTTGGAATCCAATTCTGAAACAAAAGTAAGAATCTGACACTAAATAGCACTAGTACAAAATATTAATACCACGATCCCATACAAAGACAATTATTACAAAACCATCGTTAAAAAAAGGATAGTGATAATTTTGTAATTATTTAAGTTTTTTAAGGAGGGTTCTAGGGGAAATCGTCGTTAAAAGCTATTCTGAGAGGAAAATAACGACAGTTCTATCCCAGAATCATCGTTAAAACTCTTCTTTATTTCCCGCTCACACACTCTCCTCTTCACTCTCTCGCGCGCTCTTTTAGTTTTCACTCTTTATTCACTCTGGCGTTGCTCTCTTCTCTCTTGCTTCACTCTCGCGCCGCTCCTCTTCACTTCATCGCACAACCACCCGTGTTGCTGCACAGCTCACCGCACCTCGTCGTTTGCACCACGACCTTGCTCCTATGCCTACAACCCTATTGCGCTCTTCTGCCCCTGCGCCCTCGCTGTTGCACCTCTTCTCCATTCATGCACCGCTCACAGCAGTGTTCTTCCATCTGTGTCACCACTTGTGCTCCGCCCCACTTTTGAGGTTAGTGTTTTATTTATTATTTAATAGTATAGTAAATCTAATTACGTATATATTGAAAATTTTTATTCTAAATTCGGGAGTGTCCGACCTTCGACAATTTTGATTTAGTTTTTAATGATTAGATATTATTTTTATTTATTGAAATTGATTCTGGGTTTGGAGGTGTCCGACCTTCGACAATTCTTATTTAGTTTTATAATGAATTAGATAGTATTTGTATATATGGAATGCGTTCATGCTGAGTTCGGGAGTGTTTGACCTTCGATAATTTTGATTTAATTTTATATAATGAATTAGATAGTATTTATATGTATTAAACGTGTTGATGTTAAGTCCAGGGGTGTCCGCCCTTTGGCAATTTTGATTTAGATTTTCCTAGTTTACCAGTTCTATGGATTGGAGTTAGATTAATACCACGAATAAGTGATGCTTACGAAAGAGGGTTGAAGAATTTTTACAATTTGTACAACATAATGTCGTTGGTAATCATAACAGTGTAAGAATAAGGTGTCCTTGTGTGTTGCTTGAATGGAAGGATATTGAGTACTTTCAAAATTAGAGAATATCTTTTGTGTGATGGATTTTTGAAAAATTATACAACATGGACGTGACATGGTGAATTGTTACGCTTGCCAAAGTGTGGATGGAGTTTCAGAGTTTATTGATTTCTCAATGGACGACAGATTAAATGACATGATTCGTGAAGCAGGAGCAGAATCCTTTTTGCTGAAGCAGTTTTCGAAAATATGTCTAATGATGTAGAGACTCTTTTATATCCTGGTTCAACTAACTTCACACAATTATCAACAATGTTAAGGTTGATAAATTTGAAGGTAATGAATGGATGGACCAAAAAAATCTTTACAAAAATTGCTTCAATTACTGAAGGACATGCTTCCAAAAGGAAATACATTACCCAATTGAAATTATGAGGCAAAAAAATACTTTGTCCGATAGGTATGAAATATTAAAAAATACATTCATGCTCTAATGATTGTATTTTATATAGAAATGAGTATGAAGATTTAAGAAGATGTCTCTGGTATGGTTTGTCACATTATAAGGATAAAGTTGGTCAAAAGGATGAAATTGATGAAGTCATAAAGGAAGGTCCTCCTGCTAAGGTTGTTTGATATCTTCTAATAATTACAAGGCTTAAGCGTTTGTTTGCAATTATAGATGACGCTAAAAACCTTAGGTGGCATGCATATAATAGAAAATGTGATGGACTACTTCGTCATCCAGCAAATTCTTTGCAGTGGAAGAAGATTGATAAAGAATTTCCTGAATTTGGAAAAGAATCAAGAAACTTAAGACTTGAATTTGCAATTGATGGAATGAATCCTTTTGGAAATTTAAGTAGTAATCATAGTTCATGACCCGTTTTGTTAGTGATTTACAACTTACCTCCTGCTTTATGTATGAAGCGCAAATACATGATGTTATCTACGATGATCTTTGGTCCAAAACAACCTGGAAATGACATATATGTGTATCTTAATCCATTGTAGATTTAAAATTATTGTGGGATGAAGGGGTTAGTGTGTTTGATGAATTTAAGAATGAATCTTTCGAATTACATGCAATGTTATTTTGTGCTATCAATGACTTCCCTGTATATGGAAACTTGTTAGGTTATAGTGTGAAAGGTCATAGAGCATGTTTAATATATGAAAAGAAGACATCATATGAGCAATTGAAACATGGAAGGAAGACCGTGTATCTTCAACATCATAGATTTCTAATGAAATGCCACCCGTATCATAGATTGAAAAAGCTTTCAACGAATACCAAGAACATGACATTTGTCCCACTCCATTAAGTGACCTTCAAATTTATGAAAAGGTAAAAAATGTTAATGTGACTTTTGAAAAAAATGAAGAAGAAGCAAACTGTGACTGAAATATGGAAGAAGAAATCAATCTTTTTTTATCTTCCTTATTGGTGGAAGTTAGATGTGAGAGACTGTATAGATGTAATGTATGTAGAAAAGAATGTGTGTGACAGTTTAATCTAAACACTTCTGAACATTAAAGGAAAAATGAAGGATGGTAAGAATGCACATCTGGAGTTGATTGAGATGAATATATGAGAGGAATTGGCACCGCGAGAATTTGGTAAACATACATACTTGCCTGCAGCGTGTTATACTTTGTTGAAGAAGAAAATAATTTTTTGTGAATGTCTTAAAGGTGTTAAGGTACCACAAGGCTATTCTTCAAATGTTAAGAGTCTTGTATCTATGAATGATTTAAAACTAATTGGCTTAAAATCTCATAATTGCCTCACTCTAATGCAACAATTTCTACTGGTGCCTATTCGTGAAATCTTTCCAAAAAATGTAAGGCATACGATCACTTGACTATGTTCATTTTTCAATTCGATATGTAGTAAAGAGATTGAAGGATAACGATAAATAATTTTTTCAATTCGATATGTTCATAATTTTTTTGTAGTTCATCTCCATTGAAGGATAACGATATATAAGATATTGAGATGCAGTGGACTTCAATTTTTTAAGTGTTTCTAATAAATTGTAATTTTTTAAATTTATTTAAATATACAACTAAATGCTATATTTTATCCATTTGTACAATGTTTATTGGATTATACCATTTAATTATCAATGAATTGGTTTATCAAGAAATTGTAGATTGTTATATGTAAGTGGATGATAATATTAAGGAATGAAGGAAACCTAAAAAACAAATTAATTTTCTTAAAAAAAAAATACTAACTTACTATGATGATTATTACAATAACTAACATAAAATGTCTAACTTACTGTGACGGTTGTCGGGCTACCTATCATAATAAGTTAGGTTTTTTATGTCGGTTCTAGAAATACATGTTATTCAAAGCAACTTACTATGACAAATTTTTAACTAACATTAAAAGTGTAAAGTTTCTATGTTGCCTGCATCTATGTCGCCTGTAGAACCGTTATAGAAAGTCTTATAAAATCGTCATAAAAGTAATTTTTGTAGTAGTGTATAGACCAAAAAGCAATCTGGAAATTATGAGTGCAGTTACTATATGATGCAGTGGATGTCAACTATTGTGCGAGTTGAAATTGATAGAGGTTGGGATCAGGTAATACCTCAATACACAAACACTTTAAAATCTGAGGTTTATTATTATTTAATGACCAATTTAAATAAATTTCAAATGTCACAATTTTTCAATGACCCACAACCACTAGATTTGGAAGCATTGGAGTATGTCAAGACAACATGGTCAAAATATTTTGTAACCATGTATAACACCTTAGGATAGATGAATGATTATAATGATATTATAAGTTTTTTTTTGTAGAACTTTTTCATATATTGTAAAACTTTTTGTAGAATGTTATATGTACTTAATTAATTATACAGTCTTTTATATTTAAATTATGATATTATATGCATTATTGTTTCGAAAATTTGATATATTATGCAACACTAGAGCATATAAATAGTAATATATCAATTTAAAAAAAAAAACACTTTTAACGACGATTTTAGACCAAAACCCTTTTAAAAAAAGCACACCCAGTGCAACAAAAGTTGTAGACATAACTTACTTTCAACGATGGTTTTTATGTGAACCATCTTTAAAACTCCAGTAACATATGACTTATAACAACGATTCCCTGACATAATCATCGTTATAAGTATCATTTTTTTGACATTTTTAGCCTATTTTTTAGTTGAATATACAACATTTTTTAGTCAAGTGTTTTAAAATTTGTTTTATAACGATGATTTTACAATTGTCGTTAAAAGTTGTTGATTTATAACGACACCTTAATTAACAACGATTATAAAATTGTCTTCAAATTCTCTTTTTAACTGTCGTTAAAGACTGCTTCTGCATTAGTGTAGGTTAAATACGATGTACCTATTGCAATGAAAAACCAACAAAATTGTTGCAAGAATGACGTCGTTCAAGATGAAGGTAATGGCGGACAAAACCAACGAAAGCATTAATAAGAAGTGATAGGGTTCTGCGAGATGGTGAAAGTGTTTATGGTAATGTAAGTGAGAAGAATTAAGGTTATGTGAGAGGGTTCGAAAGAGTGAGGTTTCCAAAGGGAACAAAATGGGGGGGGGGGGGGGGGGGGGGGTGATATTTTGGGAAAGAGGAAGGGTATGGAGGGAGGGAACGAAAATGTGGGAGAATGTATATTTCGAAAGAGAATTGTGACGGTTCTAAATGACACATTTTGAAGGAGAATTGTGACAGTTATTAAGTTGTCATATTATATGGATAATTGTGGCAATTTTTAAATAACTGTCATATTAAAACCGCCACAACTTACATGTTTTTTTTTTTTTGTAGTGAGAATGTGATAATCATGATACTTTAAGTCAATTAGTTTCAAATCATACATAAAAACATTTTTCACATTTGAATAGTAGCCTTGTGGAACCTTAACACTTTTCTCCCAGTCCCAATTCCTCTGTATATTCATCTTATCCATATCCAAACGAGCATTCACACAATCCTTTGTTTTTCCTTTAATATTGAGAAGTGTTCAAATTAAGTTGTCACACACATTCTGTTCTACGTGCATGACATTTACACATTGTCTAACATCTAACTTACAACAATATGAAAGATTAAAAAAATTATTTCAATCACAATTTGCTTCTTCATTTTACAAAATACCACATTAACATCTTTAACTTTTTTATAAACTTTAACATCAGTTAATGAAATGGGACAAATGTCATATTCTTGGTATCCATTAAAGGTTTTTTTCAATTTACGATGTCGAAGATAAATTGTCTTCCTTTCATGTTTCAACTACTCCTATGATGTATTTCTTCACAAATCGGACATGCTCTATGACCTTTCACACTAGAACCTGACAAGTTTCCATACGTAGAAAGTCATTGATGGTAAAAAGTAACATTGCATGTATATGGAAAGATTCATTGTCAAACTCATCGAACACTTCAACTCCTTCATCCCACAATAATTTCAAATCTTCAATCAATGGACTCAAATAAACATCTAGGTCTTTTCTTGGTTGTTTTGGACCAGATATCATCATAGATATCACATCATGTATTTGCGCCTTCATACACAAACCTGAAGGTAACTTATAAATCACTGGCAAAATAGACCATGAACTATGATTGCTACTTAAATTTCCAAAAGGATTCATTCCATCAGTAGCCACTCCAAATTTTAAATTTCTTGATTCATTTCGAAATTCATGAAATTCTTTATCAATTTTCTTCCATTGCAAAGAATCAGTTAGATGACGAAGTAGTCCATCACATTTCCTATCATTTGCATGCCACCTATGGTTTTTAACGTCATTTGTATTTGTAAACATATGTTTTAGCCTTGGAATTATTGGAAGATACCAAACGACCTGTGCAGAAGGACCATCTTTTGTGACCTCATCATTATTCTCTTCTTGACATTTTTAACCTTATAACATGACAAGCCACACCTAGTACATATTCTTAACTTTTCAAACTCTTTTGTATATAAAATACAATCATTAGGACATGAATGTATCTTTTTATATTCCATACCCATTAAACAAAGTATATTTTTTGCCTCATAATTTGAATTAGGTAGTGTATTTTCTTCAACAATTGAAGCAATCCTGTAAAGTTAATTTTTATCAATTCATTCATTCATTGCCTTCAAATTTCATCAACCTTAACACTACTTACAATCATGTGAAGTTCGTTGAACCAGGATACAAAGGAATATCTACATCAGTAGACATATTTTCATACAACACTTTAGCAAAGGATTTTGCTCCAACATCCTGAATCATGTCCTCTAATATGTCATCTAATCTATCCTCCATTGTTGAATCAACAAACTCTTCTTCAATGCATATTTAGCAAGTGTAACAATTCACCATGCTATGCCCATATTGTATAATTTCTCATAAATCCATCATACAAGAGATGTTTTCTAATTTCATAAACATTCAATGTCCTCCCATTCAAACAATTCACACAAAGAAACATCATTCTTACTCCACTGTGATTACCATCGATATTACGTTATGCAAACTGTATAAATTCTTCAAAACCTCTCTCGTATGCATCACACTTATATACGTGGTAAATTAATCCAACTCTGATCCATTTATACATTTTGTAGGTACATTATTGAAATTATGTCTTGTATGATGCATGCAAATCCCACTTTTTAAATTAAAGGTATGATCCTATCCATTTCAAGAATATTCAATTTTTTAATAAATGAATGGTACATAACTTTAATATCATTCCTTATATTTCATAAAATTTCAGAAATATTTTGGATTGAAGTGAACAAAATTTCCACAATAAAATATGTACCCAAAGATCAACACAAAATACAATTAACCAAAATTTGATAAAATATATCAAATGTAAATTATAAATTATGTACTAATAACTATTAAAAATTGATTATTTTTCCCAAATTATTTAAGTAGACACTTCAAAATTCAATATATTTACTATCACACAACTTTCAATACTTTTTTAAAAAGAAAAACATTTACTATCACACAACTTTCAATACTTTTTAAAAAAAAAATAGTTAGATTTAAGAATACTTTTAAAATTGGATGAGTACAAGTTAATGTACTAAATGTCAAAACTGGAAACTAAAATTCTCTCCATAAATAACTCTAACAAAAATTACATATCAATAATACTTAAAAAAAACAAACATCAAACAACATAATAATATTTGTGAGGATCGGACAACCCAAACTCAATACCAACATCTTCTCAATAGGAGTACTACAATATTAACAAATAGGAGTACTACAATATTAACAAACTAAATCTAACATAGTTATTAAAATATATTAAACAATACTATTATCTAATTTAAAAAATAATAAATTATTCTAAAATATAAAAAAATATAAATTTAAAAACACTAACTGCAAAAAGTTTTAGCGGTTTGCTGGTGTTTACATGGTGTTGTCGTAAGAGTCGTGGTACTGGAGCAGAGGTGGCCCAGTGTTGGCGCTGGTGCGTTGAAGGCACGGTGCTGCTGTTGGCACGGTGATGGCTCGGTCTGTTGGAACAGTGAAGGCGCGGTATAGTCCAATCCAGTAGGGGTGACACTCGCAACGGTGGTTCAGGCGTGGTGGGACGCAGTGGCGCTAAGGAAGAATGCAGAGGAAGAGAACAGAGGTGCTTGTGCTTCCAAAGACGTCACAGTTATTTGACACGGGTGGAGCGGTGAACTTCAACGGAAAATGCAGAAGAAAAATGCAAAAGGAGCGGCGACACAAGCAACTAGAGAATGAAGAGTGTAGAAAAAAATGGAGTTGGAGCAAGCAAAAAATACCAATGCAGTGCAGCACTAGATAAGAAGGTGAATATGAATGGATGAGAATGCCTTTTAACAACGGTTGATACATGCAAGCGTCGTCATTTTGCCCAAAAAAATTAATGTCATTGAGGTTGAATCCGTCTTTATTAAGTATCGTTATTTTACTATTTTGTGATTACAACAAAGAATCGAAGTTAGCGGATGAGAGAGGACATATGATATCCAGAATCAAAGAACTTAATGATGGAAAGATAAGGCTGGCTAGGGCTGTAATGCAGACTGAAAATGAAACAAAAGGGACAGCGGTCTGTCAAAACCTGTACAAAGCTTAGGTAACATTAGTAGTTTCATCATTTTTGGCTTTGTACGAACTATTATGAAGGTTACGAAGTACTTATTATTAGTGCAATATAAATCCTGGATAATTCAAAAAAAAATTATTTATATACCCGATTAGAACACTTTTAATGTTCTTTATAAAGAAAAAATTATGTTCCATAAAAAAATACACCAAATAGCAGTTTATTTATTTTTTATCAGTAAAAAATAAAATTAATTAAAAGAAAATATTTCAGGGTGTATAAATCCATATACATAATACAAACCGGTTAAACAATCCAGACCTCTACAAGTAGCATTGTTTCTGTGACAGCACAAGTATACCAAAACCAAAATAGCACTAAAGTTGGTACATTCCTGGCATGCTACCTTATATAATAACACTGTGTATCCATACTAGGTCCACACATTTGAACCAAAAACTGCATTCAACACAAAAAACTGCACGCAGATGGGTCTTTATCAGCTGCTTGATTACACCCTCTGCACCTTTGATCAACATACCAGCACCCCTACCCTATACCCAACTCTTTCTTCACCCTTTGTATGTGCATGGCCAGCACCTTTTCCAGAGTTCCATACATAAAACAGCATTGCCCTGCCCCTTCAAGAGAACTTACTTACTCTATGTGTTCATGCAAAGCATCCATAAATGAAGAAGTTGGTTGACAATTATGCAGCAAAACTACTCCTCTGTGCTGCATAATCCACTGGCAATGTAGACATTTCAGTTCTCACACTTAACATCTTTGTCCCATTTTTTAGCTTTGAATACAAGCATCTACATAATTGGTCCAGCATCCCTTGCATACAGGCACTCCTAAATTAACATCCAAATAGCAGTTTATAATACAATGATACTAGAGACCATCTTCAAACAAGGTTTTGTGTTCAAATATTTTAAATAAAAACACATAATTAAAAGAAAAAAACTCTACTAAAAATAACTAAAATTTTTCCAAGAGAATTAATAATAAAAAAGCTTGATACATATATCATAGTAATATCATTTTAAAAATAAATAACCTTCTTTGCAGCAAAATTGTTGTATTTTTCTTGAAAATAAATTAAGAGGAGCTGTATGAAAACTAAATTTTGGAGTCACGTAATGCATGATGTGGAACTTGATTTGAGCCATATATTCTACCAAACTCCTTACATACACCTGATTTTAATCAATTCTCTTCTCCTCCCCGCCCATATAAAAGAAACACAGTATTATTGAGGTATGGGTAGTTAGTTGAATTGAAGATAATAATTAATAAAGGTGGTTGATTCTTGAAAAAACAATTCACTATTTATACAAAGGTTGCAAGCCACTTTGTTTCTCATTTCTTAGTTGCATTTGATCAATTCTCCAAATAACAATATGGAATTTCAAATTCTTCCCATCGTTACTTTTCTCATGGTGAGCTCCAACTCCTCCCTCATCCACTTTTCTTTAACATAAAGTAGTTCAAACTCTTGCTTTACACAGTAGGAAAAAACAATTATTCACTATTAGTATTTGAGTTTAATGATAATGTACTTATTATGTAAATTATTTTTCACTGATAACCAGTTAAAAGTTATAGTTGGTATAACTTTCAATATAATAAACTTAAACAATTTAATTATATAATTATTTTTAATTGAATAATAATATGACATTATTTTAAATTGTGGTGGCGTTATTTATATTTCTTAATTTTAAATTATTTGTGCAGTGGTGATTAAAGTGCATTGGTGAATAAGGTTTGGACTAATTAAGAGGATAAACCATTTTTATTTCATGTAAAATTTCTAATATTTTGTTAGTTTTATTAATTTTAAAATGTCTCACCTAGAGTTTTCTTTATAACTGTAGGTCTAAAAATACGTTGGATTCAGCTTAAATATAATTTGTTTTCATTGTAACCTAAATCTTTATTTGCATGTGAAAATGATTGTGATATATGAGAAGCTAACGGGGTTTGTGTTACGGAACGCAGCTTGGTGTGGCAGCTAATGCAGCATTATCTCCAGAATTTTACTGGAAGTCCGTGCTTCCCACAACACCAATGCCCAAAGCCATCACTGATTTGCTACACCCTGGTCAGTACAATAATAGTCTTACAAAACAAAACAAAATGAATATTTGACAAATATTTTAGTTAATTCAAATTTTTTTCAGGCTATGCACCTCAACACTATCTTTGTTTTAGATTAAAGAGGGACTCTTTAACTTGATAAGATGTTAGAAAAATCAAAATTGTCTATGGTTCAAATAACAAATATCTAGATTATGTAGTTTGAAATATATTTTGAATTTCATAGTTAAAAAAATATATTTTAAATTTCAAAGTGTAAAAATCCATAACAGATTTTTGAAAAGAAAATGTATAATGTATTTTTAGATCCGAAAAATGAATTTTAGATTTTTATACTATGTAATCTCAAATACAATTTTAAATTTAAAAATGCATTTTAAGTTTTTTAATTTAAATATATATTTTAAATTATACAATTTATAATGTATTTTTGAATTATATAATTTAAAAATATATTTTAAATTGAATAATATGGAATAAATTTTCAAACCGTAGAATCCAAAATGTAACTACAAATTTTAGATTACAGAATTAGAATATAGATTATAGAATTCAAAATATTTTTGACCCATAGATAATTTAGATTTTCTGATAGATATACTCAAGGAAGCCTCAAAGAGAATACTTCAAAAACACGTACCAAGGAGGGCAACAGGCTAGTCTTGTTGTGTAAGGAAAAAATTCAATGATACCATATACTTTTGCAAATACGTCACTAAGCAAAATATTAGTTTTAACTAGTTTTTTATAAAAAAAAATTAAGAGAAAAACATAAATGAGTTTTTTTAAAATTAAAATAAGTCTATACATAAATTAATATGTAAAAAAATCATTTTTTTTAAAATTTTTATTGTTAACTTGTGTTATTTTAACTTATAAAATAACGGCTTAAAGTTTTCTTAAATAAGCTTGTCCAATGATTCTTTAAGAAATCCAAGATTATCAAGAGTCAGACTTCATAATCAGATGAAATCAGTGTGAAATTTATTACATATGTGAGCAGTATTTCTTAGTATATCATTGTCAAACTAACACACGAATTTCTTTACTAGGTAGAAGCAAGTTTGTTCGAAAGAAAGTATATTCCATTGTAATTAGTAATTAGCACACAATAGAGTGATAGCGACTTTTCGTTGGAGACTGAGACAAATTATTAAAAAAAAATAAAAATCACACGCCCTAGATTTATGGTCGGTGGCTTTTTTATATCCAGCTACTTTTTTTCTG
The DNA here is from genome assembly GCA_013389735.1 of Phaseolus lunatus. Classification (NCBI taxonomy): domain Eukaryota; kingdom Viridiplantae; phylum Streptophyta; class Magnoliopsida; order Fabales; family Fabaceae; genus Phaseolus; species Phaseolus lunatus. Next base: position 41,122,263 of record CM023864.1, on the reverse strand, counting down.
TATTCTTATTTTCACAAGTTTTCATAGAGTTCCCACCGTATTATAATTGTAAGAATCTGTAAGAAGCATATTAAAAATAATGAGTGATTGCAGTTTTCTTAAGTTAAACCTGAAAAGTATGCAGATTGGAAGGAAGAGAAAGACGGGTCTGTAGATGTTGGAAATGGTGGTGTAACTGTTGGTGTAGAAAAGGGAAACCAGGGACAAGGAGGTGGCACTGATGTTAATGTTGGTGGAGGAAACGGTGGAGTAAATGTACACGCAGGACCAAAGGGAAAGCCGGTGCATGTTGCAGTTGGGCCACACTCTCCATTTGATTACAATTATGGAGCCAGCGAAACCCAATTACGTGATGAACCCAATCTGGTACTCTTCTTCTTGGAAAAGAACTTGCATCTTGGAACAAAATTGGACTTGCACTTCTCTCAAACCTCTAATGCTGAGGCCACATTCTTGCCTCGTCCTTTGGCTGACTCCATACCCTTTACTTCAAACAAGGTCAATGACATATTGCACAGGTTCTCCATCAAGGCCGGGTCAGACGAGGCTCAAGTGGTGAAAAACACCATCAGTGAGTGTGAAAGGCCTATCATCAGAGGAGAGGAAAAGCGTTGCGTGACTTCCCTTGAGTCCATGGTTGATTTCGCCACTTCCAAGCTTGGGAATAATGTTGATGCTATCTCCACAAATGTGAAAAAAGAGAGCGAGTGGCAACAATACAAAATAGCAGCAGGAGTTAAGAAATTGGGTGAGAAGAGTGTTGTGTGCCACAAGGAGAAATACCCATATGCAGTGTTTTATTGTCACAAATCAGATAGCACTAAAGCCTATTCTGTCCCATTGGAGGGTGGTGATGGAAGCAGGGTGAAAGCAGTTGCAGTGTGTCACACTGACACATCAAATTGGAATCCCAAGCATTTGGCCTTCCAAGTGCTCAAAGTTCAACCAGGAACTGTTCCTGTCTGTCACTTCCTCCCTCAGGATCATGTTGTCTTTGTTCCTAAGTAGAAGACCGAAAGTCCTAAATATGATGTTGAATAATAAGGCAGTTTTAATAGCATAAAATGAGCTATAAAACTGAATCCTAGTATTATTAGTATATGTCACGTTATCTCAAGTTTGCCTTTACAGTTTTACGCATGTAATATGTATACTTTACCCGTGCAATGCACGGGATTTATTAAAAAAATTAAATTACAACGTTAACAAATAAAATAAAATAAAATAACAAGGGAGTTCTCTTGCGGCCGAGAGAGATGTCAGGAGTGAGATGGAGGTGGGAAAGGGAGAAATGGAGGAACTCAGGCGAGCGAACCCAGGCGACACAATGGAGGTGGGAAAGGGAGAAGCAACGGAGATATCAGGAGGATCATATCAAAACTTCCTCTTCGTCAAACTGTTCTACGTTTTTCTTCTCTAACTTTCCTGATAGTCATGGGGAATATGACATGCTTAAGATTTTTCAAAAATGGGAGAGAGTGAAAGAGGTTTTCATATCAAGACGTCTAAATAGGTGGGGAAGAAGGTTTGGTTTTGTGAGGTTCTTTTCAGTGGCTAACGAGGCTAGGTTGGAAAAGGAGTTGGACCAAATATACATTGGTAACATTAAACTATATGTCAATCTACCAAAATATAAGAAGGATGAGCATGCATACAAAGATGGGGTGTTGAAAACCGCTGGCGAGGGTAGGAATATGCTTAACAGTGAAATAGAGAAGTTGAAGGGTAAGAAGGTTTGGAGAGAAATTAAAGGGAAGGTAGTATCCAAGGCTCAATATGGAAAACAATCCTACGCTGAAGTTGTTAGCAAATCTCTTCATGAAGGGTGGAAAGGAACTACCATCGAATCTAAGTCTTATGTCCCCTCTTGGTTTACTAGAAGTGCAGTTGGTTGGATGTCACCTATGTTCAACTTTTCGTCCGTGCGTGAAGAGGTGGTGAAAGGGGGGATGAGCGGACTTAAAGTGAGATATATGGGTGATAATCTTGTTTTATTAACTCCTAATGAAGGAGAAAGGATGGAAGATCTTATTCAGCGAAACAAAGAATGGTTTGCCAGTGTTTTTAAAGTTATAAAACCTTGGTTGGAATCATATGTTGCGGCTCACAGAATGGCTTGGGTCAGGTGTTATGGTCTTCCCCTATCTTTGTGGAACAGAGAGTGCTTAGCTAAGGTGGTCGGTGAAGTAGCATCTTTGGTAGATATCGATGAGGATACTTTGTCTTGGGAGAACCTGGAATTCGCTCGAATTCAGGTTCGCGTGCTTAAAACCAATAGAGTAGGGGTGGCAAAGGGCTTTAAGATTAATGGTCATGTTTATAACATTAGTCTAGTTGAGGAGGAACCGAGCCAAGGAAGAGGAGAATGCAATTGCCCTACAAACAACTATGATTCTACTGATAGTGCGTCTTCGATGGATTCTTTCGTGGAGGACACCATTTTTTCGGTTAACTCGTGTGATGAAGGGGCTGAGAAAGATGGAGGTAGGCAGAGTAGTGAGGAGCCTAAGGAGGAAGGGCATTTTGGTCCTTTGTTGGAGACAAATTGGGAGCATTTAAAGAAACAATCTGAGAAGGATATGGGCTATCAGCAGAAAGGTGATTACTCTTTCTCGAAAGAAGGAATGCGTGTGCAGGCGGCATCTGAAGGCGGGGTAGTTGTATCTGTGGCAAAGCAAGTCAAGGAAGTGTGTCAGTGTTTTCAAACGTCTGTGGTTAATCTTGCTAAAGGGGCTCAGGAAAGGGGTGTTGCAGTTGGGCCTGAAATAAGTGAGGCCCACCTACTTGGAAAGGGGGTCCAAATATCTGTTTCTGAAGTTACGGGTCCTTTGACTAAGCGTGAAGGGGTAAATGTAGGAGAGGGTTGTGATAAGGAAACCTTACGAGTCATTCCATCCAAGAGTAAAGCGGCCCCTCCGTCGTTAAGGATAGGAGTGGCGCACCCGTCATCCACGGCAGCAGTAGCGTCGTCGCCGGAGGTGGAGCCACCATCACAGAGTATAGGCGCAGCGTGTCCAGTGATCAAGTTAGGAGAGAAGGTGCCTATTTTAAGGTCAGAACCAAGGTCACCGACGTCTGGTGCAGTGAGTCACACGCCGTGCTCATGGGCGACATCTAGCACGTCGGTGCCAACCTTTTTGGAGGCAGTAGAGGCGGTAGCAACGACATCTTTGCCAAGGTCAGTATCAAGCCACCGTCGTTTGGTGTAGTGAGTTACACGTCGTGTCTAGTGGCGACGACCAGTAGATCACCGGGGGCAATGAATAGCAGATCACCGGGGGGGACGTTCAGAAGATCGCTGGGGGCGACGTATAACACATCGCCGGTGGCGACGTCTAGCAGATCACCGGGGGGGATGTCTAAAAGATCGCTGGGGGCAACGTCTACCACATTGTCAGGGATGTCTACCACATCGTCGGGGACGGTGACGCATACCACATTGCCGGGGGCGATGTCTACCACATCGTCGGGGACGTCTACCGCATCGCCGGGGGCGTCTATCACACCGGGGGCGACGCATACCACATCACCGGGGGTGACGCATACCACATCGCCAGGGGCGACGCATACCACATCGCCAGGGGCGATGCATACCACATCGCCGGGGGCGTCTATCACACTGGGGGCGATGCATACCACATCGCCAGGGGCGACATCTCCCTTGTGTGACGCCACCATTTATGGAGGCAGTGGAGGCGGTAGCATTGACACCTTTGCCAAGGTATGAACCAAGGTCACCGACGTCTGGTGCAGTAAGTCACATGCCATGTCCAGGGACGATGTCTAGCACGTCGGCGCCACCCTTAATGGAGGCAGTAGAGGAGGTTCCTCTATCGAGGGAGGGTGGGTCTCCGGTGCCAACGCTATGTGTCGTGCTTCCTTGGCCAACGTCAGGGGCGGCACCAAGATTGTTGCAAGCGGGAAGGAGGCCGGAGGACAGTGTTGAGGTGGAAGAGATTGCAGAAGATGGTCTCGAGACGACAACCACAGTTCGGAGGTTACGTGATCTCAGGGAGTCGGGAGAGTTCACTGTTCGTCCGCATTGGAGGTCTAATGGTGGATTAGGCCCCATTCACTATGGAACCAATTCTGAATCCAGGTTAAGCGTCTGCTCTAATGCTGAGTCTGATTGTGATATTTTTAAATGTAATAACCGTATTAGGCTCGAAGAGGTGGTTGATGAATCTGCTAGACTTTGGGACTTGGCTAAGCAATTGGGGATGAAATGTTTAGGGGATGAGGCGGAGGTAGTAAGAGAAATGGAACGTTTGGAGGAGAGGGATAATGGAGTGAAGAAGATGTTCGAGGAGGGTACCACAAATGGTGCATTATGATAATTGTTAATTTGAATATCAGGGGCTTAGGGGGGAGTTCTAAAGCAAGTTATTTGAAACATATTATTGCTAAGGAGGGAGCGGAATATTTATGCTTGCAAGAAACTAAAACTACTTCTTTCTCAGATAACAGATGCTTTTCGTTGTGGGGGGATTGTAACGTAGGGTGGGTACATAATGAAGGTGTGAATGGGGCTGGGAGCTTATTATCTATGTGGCGTAAAGAAGTTTTTCGATACGACCACCATGTAGTAGGAAGTGGCTTCATAGCTATTGTTGGTCAACACCTTAAATCAAACTCTCTGTGTGCTGTGATTAATGTATATGCAGAGTGTAATTTAAGTGATAAGGATGCTCTGTGGAAGGCTTTGACTATCTTCAAGAGTACATACCAAAACTTGGATTGGGGCCTCTGTGGTGACTTTAATGCTGTAAGAAAGGAAGAAGAAAGGAAAGGAATCAAAGGAAGTTCTAGTAAAAAAAAGGAGATCAGTGGGTTTAACAATTTTATTGAAAAGAATCTTTTGATGGATATACCAATTGTAGGCAAAAAATACACTTGGTACAAAGCAAATGGTACAGCTAAAAGCAGACTTGATAGAACCCTTGTTTCCGAAGAGTGGCTCATTATTTGGCCGACATGCAAGCAATACGTTCAACCAAGGGTGGTTTCAGACCATTGTGCTCTAGTGGTGAAGACTTGGGCCAAAGACTGGGGACCTAAACCGTTTAGGACCATAGATGCGTGGTTTATGCAACCTGGTTTTAAGGAGTTTGTGAAGGAGAAATGGAGTTCATACAATGCGCAGGGCAACAGTATATCTAAATTCAAAGATAAATTGAAGTTTTTGAAGAAGGACCTTAAAGAGTGGAACAAAAATGTGTTCGGGTGTCTTGAATCTAATAAGAAGCAAACTTTGAGGGAAATAGAGGAGTTAGATATCAAGGATGACAACAATGATCTGGATATGAATGGTAAAAAGAGAAGAATGGAGCTGTTTAGTCAGTTGAAGTTGACTGAGAAAAAGTTGGAGTCCCTTTTTAGGCAAAAAGCTAGAGCAAACTAGTTTAAGTCTGGGGATACCAACTCTAAATTCTTTCACTCAGTAATTAGATGGAGAAGACTTAAAAATGAGGTTAAAGGCGTTGAGGTTGATAGTCAATGGTGTGAGGAGCCGGAAGTTGTTCGTAGGGAAGCTAAGAATTTGTTCGAACGAAGGTTCACAGCAACACATGATTTTGGTGTTAGTCTTGGTTGTGTGGAGTTTAAGTCTCTTACTGAGGAGGTTAGTTCAAGATTGGTAGCTAGCTTCACAGAAGTAGAAGTGAAAGAAGTTGTGTGGCAATATGAAGGCTCAAAGAGTTCGGGTCCAGACGGGTATAATTTTTACTTCATCAAAAAATGTTGGGAAACCTTTAAGTCAGACATTTTGGAAGCAGTGCACCTTTTTCAGGAAACGGGGTGCTTTCCGAAGGGATGTAACGCCTCCTTCATTGCCCTGGTCCCTAAAACAAGAGATCCAACTTCACTTGATTAGTTCAGGCCGATTTCCCTAGTGGGTGCTCTCTATAAGATCGTAACCAAGGTATTATCGCGTCGTATAAAGGATGTCCTTCCCATGGTTGTTGATGAAAATCAATCGGCTTTCTTGAAGGACAGAGGATTGTTAGATAGTGTCCTTGTGGCTAATGAGGTGGTTGAGGAGGTAAGGAAAAAACAGAAGAGTGGGTTGTGTTTAAAGGTGGACTACGAAAAGGCATATGATTCGGTTAGGTGGAACTTCTTGTATGACATGCTTAACAGGTTGGGATTCCACAGTAAGTGGACCATGTGGGTTAGAGGGTGCCTGGAAACATCGTCGGTGTCTGTTTTGGTTAACGGAAGCCCTACGGAGGAGTTTAGACCCTCTAGGGGGTTGAGACAGGGAGACCCCCTAGCTCCTTTTCTTTTCCTTATGGTGGCTGAAGGTCTGGCTGGGCTAGTGAGACAAGCTCTGAAGAAGAAGCTGCTTACAGGTTTGAAGGTGGGGAGGAATGAAATTGATTGCAGTGTATTGCAATTTGCTGGCGACACTTTGTTCATGTGCGAAGATTCCTACTCCAATATTATCACTATCAAAGCAATTCTAAGGTGTTATGAGCTTGCTTCAGGACTTAAAATCAATTTCCATAAATCAAAGTTGGCAGGTATTTATGTTGATAGAACTTCCCTTGATATCTATGCAAAAACTTTAAACTACAATACCATGGGAATACCCTTTAAGTACTTGGGGTTAGAAGTAGGAGGTAACCCGAGGAAGAAACAGTTTTGGGAGCCAGTAATCAATAAAATAAGTGCTAGACTCAGTACTTGGAAGGGGAGATTCTTATTTATGGCAGGAAGAATTTGTTTATTGAAATCTGTTACTACTGCCATACCTCTTTTCTATCTATCTTTTTATAAAGCTCCGGTATCGGTATGTAAAAGAATTGTCAGTATACAACGAAGATTTCTCTGGGCTTGGGACAAAGATAACAGGTCTATCTCGTGGGTCAGATGGGAGAATGTTTGCAAATCCTTGGGGGAAGGTGGGTTAGGGATTAAAGATATCAAGAAATTTAACATAGCTCTTTTGGTGAAATGGAAATGGCGGTTGTTAATTGATGAGAAGGGGAAGTGGAAAGACATCTTAATATCTAAATATGGTCCGGATATAGGAAGAAGCCAAACCCGTTTGAATAGCCAATCGTGGTGGTGGAGAGACCTATCCAAAGTTAGCAGGGAGGGAGATGAAGAAGGATGGTTCCAAAAAGCCCTAGTTTGGAAAGTTGGAGCTGGAGACAGAGTCAGATTTTGGGAGGATGCTTGGGTCGACAACAATAAATTAAGCTCCCTGTATCCGAGACTTTATTCTGTGTCTATGGATCAAGGGATGACAGTGGGAGAGGTAGGTACATGGGAGGATTATGGTTGGATATGGCGATTAAGATGGAGGAGGGCAAGGTTTGCTTGGGAATCTGTTTTGGAGGATGAGATGATTACGTACATAAAAAGGGGAGTTATGAACAAGGGAATTAAGGATCATCTGGTGTGGGCAGGGGACTCTATAGGGACATTCTCTGTGAAATCAGCTTATGCTCTATTGGCTAATCAAGTTAATGGCCTGAAGGACGACGTCTTCATTCTCTTATGGCAGGCAAAAGCTTTTCCTAAAGCCCTTATCACGGCATGGAGAGTCCTACTAGACAGAATTCCAACTACTGTTAACCTCTCCAAGAGAGGCGTGGTTGTTAACACTACTTTATGTGCACTGTGTAGAGAGTCAGAAGAGTCTTCTCAACATCTTTTCCTGGATTGCGCTTTTACACAACGTGTTTGGTCCTTGTGTTTAAGGTGGATAGGTATCCAGTTTGTCCAGCAAAAGGATTTGAAGTGTCACTTTGAGAACTTCCATCTAACTCATTGGTCCGTAAAGCAGAATCATGTGTGGAAGGGCATGTGGGTGGCAATTGTTCGTTGTATTTGGGAGCAGAGGAATGCTGTTATATTTAAACAAGGGGTTCCGGACGCTGAAGAAATGTTTCACTCGACTCAACTTCAGTCTTGGTTGTGGATGAAACATAGGGTGACGTCCTTTCCATATGCATTCTCGGATTGGATATTGAATCCAGACCAATGCCTCAAGAGTTTTCGCTGAAGAAGGTTGTGAGAATGGGTACAGGTGCATAAATCTAGGGCTTAATAGGTGATGGAAAATTGTTTTTGGAAGGAAGCAGAAGAAAGGGGGCCTCATAGTAATCAGACCTCGGACGTCGCCCAAGAGATCTGAGGTAAGTATGGTAGAGGTCGGTCGGTGGACCGATAACGACGTCACCGAGCCATGTGGGGGTGATAACACAGACGTGGAGTAGTGAGTCGATGAGCCTTCAGCAGGGGTGACGAGGTGTCATCAAACATCGGTCGTCTGCCAGGGAGAGACATCGGTCGTCTTCCAGGGAGAGACATCGGTCGTCTTCCAAGGAGAGACATCGGTCGTCTACCAGGGAGAGACATCGGTCGTCTACCAGGGAGAGACATCGGTCGTCTACCAGGGAGAGACATCGGTCGTATGCTAGGGTGAGACATCGGTGGATAGTCATCGCGAGACCAATTATCGGTTCCTGGTGCAGGTTGGAGAGGCACAATCATATACAGGAATTGCAGAGTGGTGGTGAACGTCTTAATGTTACAGTTTTGGTCATGGTGGGTTGGTAGTATTTATACAAAGGATAAGTTAGGCTTATGTTTTTAAAGTTTCTGTTTTAAGCCTCTAGATGGTTTAAGACTTCTGTTTTTTGTTTTATGTATATGGGTTGGGATACCCCTTAAGTATCTCTTTTAATTTATTTTATTCATTGCTGATAAAAAAAAAAAAACACAATACCGTTCCGATAAGAATCTCTGCAATTAATAAAAAATAAAAATAGAAGTTAGATATAAGAATAATAAGTACAATTAATAGGTATGAATTAGGTTATTTTTATGTAACTCTTAAATTATAAGTGTTGATCACATTAAATGAAATGATAAAGTCAACACATCTAAAATTAGATCACACATATCATTTAAAAAATTTAAACAATGAAAGAAGCAAACTTAAAAATAAAATCACAAACACAAAAGTATATTTATGGAAATATAAACATATGTAAATGAAACAATATTACTTTAGAGTACATGATATTATTTAATCAACAAATTTAAAATAAGGCAACATAGGATCAATCTGATCAAATTAGTGATTAACAAATTTATGAACCGATAAATAATGATATTGACAAAAACTTGCATGTCGCAAAATATAAAAAAAAAACAATGTAAGTGACAAAACATGTCAGAACCAACAAACAATAACAAATGAAATAGATATGTGTCTTGCTTTAGCTGTCATAACTTGAGTTTTAAGCAATATTAGATTATAATGTCAACACATTTCAATAACCACAACAAATGACTTAAATGTAAAATTGGTGGAGAAAAAAAAAAAACCTACAAATCAAAGTAACCACAAATAACATAAATTACATAAAGTATAATATATGAAAGATACGAGACTGATTTTATACCTGTGATACTTGTAGTGTTACCACTTAGAAAATAAAAATTAGTAAGCAAAAGTATTGTTTTGTCCAAAAGCAAACATGTTAATAAAAGATTTTAATAAGATATTATATTCATTACAATTTTACAGTGCAGAAGCACAACTATGATCACAAAACACTATATTACCCTGCAAATTGAAATAAGAAACAATTAGTACAAAACAAAATAGGGAACTGAGTTCTCGTGTTCACATTGGTTACATAACATAAATTATAGAAAGAAGTAGAGATTTGTTCCTGTGATTATTGAAGTGTTATTTTCATGTAATTAACCAACAAATTATGAGTTAAAAATAGAAATGAGAATGATAATTATTTGTTGGTCCAAAAGCACAATTGTCGTTAGTGTATGGAAGGACATTATTAGCTTATTTAATTAAAAATTGATAATTAAAAATGGAATTAATACAAATTTCATAATGTTCATACCTCAATGTTTCACGTATGATTGAATGGCATGTAGGTTGTGTTTGAAAACAGAGTTGTCATACCAAGGAGCAAAGAATGAAAATCTTAGTATCATTCCTTTCAAATAACTAAATAAATAATTATATCTATATATCATAAATACAAGTTGATAGTTGATATATATATATATATATATATATATATATATATATATATATATATATATATATAATGTTATGTTATATGTAGGAGAGAATCATATATGTGATTACAAATAACATTTTCATATCTGAAAGTAATAAAAGTTTAGAAAAAATACAGTTAGTCAAAATCCAAAAACTGTAAATTGTAATCATGATAGTTATTAAAATAAGATTAATGTATAAATCATTAGGTAAAGAACATACAGGTAGACAATCACAGGTGTTGTCAAATTTGTGTTGAAAAGCACCTATCATTATAAAGAAGTATGGAATGAGATTCTAGCTTTAGATATGAAAAGAAAAAAAAACAAATGAAATCATTTCAAAATATAATAATGTACATACCTCCTTATATGTGTGATGTAACATAATGTTTTAAAGATTTTCATATATTTCCTTGTACACCACATTAGTAGTTGAGGTAGTTGGTTGTCCGTCTTCATCTAAAATTAAGATTTTCAAATCTTTCTTAGATTTCACTCTAGAAACATCAACATATAACTGGCCATGTCTGAATACTGGTCTTGGAAGACAAAGCCCAACTTTAAAAAGTGTTTAACCTTGGCTTTTATTTATTGTCATTGCAAAGCACAGAGATATTAACAACTGTCTTCTTTGAAACTAAAAAGGAAATCTTGAATTTGAAGGAATCAAGTTCATTCTGGGAATGAATATTTTATCACCAATGTTTTTCCCTGTAATCACAGCAACGCTAATAACATTCTTCCCCAAATGATGTGAGTTGATTTTAGGATTGCACATTTTATGGTGGCCCTTTGTTTATGAGTTTTTGTTTTAGGCAGAATATGGTGAGAAACCCAAAGAAGATTCCCACTGGACAAGAACTTAACCAAATGGTTAAGTAAGTGTGAAGGTTCACTTTTAGAGGGCAAAGAGAAAAACACAATATATGGTGATTATGATGATACATGACTAGAGAGTTATCTCAATTTACTATGCTGAAGTTAAAATCATAAGGGTATGTTACCTATTGTAAGAAACACCGTGGGAGGATTCTTGGGAGAGGAGATATAGGAATTGAAGCGTCAATAGTCATCAAAGATGTTCTATATGTTGAAGGGTTGAAACACAATCTTCTCAGCATTAGTCAACTTCGTGACTAGGGATATAAGGTGAATTTTGAATCTGAAAACTGTCAAATATGCAATGAAGACACTAGTGATTTAAGAATTATACTTAAGAAAAATCAATTGATTGATTCATAAACAATTGATTCTATTTCTAAAGGACAAGTTGTTAATCCATATTTACCCTGAGAATGGAGAACTCTCGGAGATCTGACTTTGGATAATATTGAGAAGGGTGTATCAATAAGAAATTCACTCAAAAATTTATGTGAAGCAATGGCATTTATTTCTCAAGTTGATCCAAAGAATTTTACTGAAGCATTACAAGATGAAAACTAGGTTCTTGTTATGCAGGAAGAGTTAAATCACTTTACTAGAAATGAAGTGTGGTCTCTGATTGCATGAACAGCTGATATGAATATAATTGGCACAAAGTGGGTCTTCAGAAACAAGATGGATGAACTACGTGTCATCACTAGGAACAAGGCAAAGCTTGTTGCAAAGGGTTACAACCAAGAGGAAGGCATTGATTATGATTGGACTTATGTAGCAAGATTGGAAGTAGTTAGACTATCTTAGCTTTTGTTTGTATGAGTGGATTCAAAATATTTCAAATGGATGTGAAGTGTGTTTTTTTAAATGGTTATATCAAAGAAGAGGTATTTGTATCATAGCCACTTGGGTTTGAGGATCATAATTTTCCTGATATCATATGTACAAACTCAAGAAAGCCTTGTATGGATTGAATTAAGCACCTAGGAAATGGTATGAAAGGTTAAGTAACTTTTTGTTATCTCAAGGAAAGGAAATAGGCATGATAGACAAGACATTTTTCATTAAGATATAGAAAGATGACATCATTTTGGTACAAGTACATGTAGATGATATCATTTTTGGTTCAACCAATGAAACTCTATGTGAAGCTTTTGTGGAGGCTATGAAAGGTGAATTTGAAATGTCTATGATGGGTGAGCTTAACTATTTCTTATGACTTCAAGTGAAACAATTGAGGGATGGTATCTTTATTTGTCAAACAAAGTACTGTAAGGATTAGGTGAGAAAATTTGAAATGGATAAATGTAAAGTTGTAAGCACTCATATATCAACAAGTTGTCATCTAGCTCAAGATGTTGTTGGAAAGTCATTGGATCAAACCAGTATAGAGGATTGATAGGTTCAATATTGTATCTTACTGCAAGTAGACCAGACATTATGTTTGTTGTATGCATGTGTGCAAGGCTCCAATATGCACCAAAGGCGTCACATTATAATGCTGCCAAGAGGATTCTTAAATACTTGCAAGGAACTAAAGAAGTTGGTTGTAGTATCCTTGTCATTTTTCTTTAAACTTAATTGGCTATTTTGACTTTGCAAGATGTACGATAGACAGAAAAAGTATAAGTGGAACTTGTCATTTGCTTGGTTCAAGCTTAATCTCATGGCATTGCAAGAAGCAAGCATGCATTGCTTTGTCAAGAGGAGAAGTTGAGTACATAGTTGCAAGGAGTTGTTGTGCACAAACCTTATGGTTAAAACAACATCTAAGTGATTTTGGGATAATCTTGAATAAAATTCCTTTATTCTGTGATAATACTAGTTCTATAAACTTGACAAAGAATCTATCATGCATTCACACACAAAACAATTAAGATTAGACATCATTTTCTTCGTGAACATATTGCAAATGGAAACTGTGAAATAAAATTCATTGGAACAGAAAAACAATTAGTTGATTTGTTTACTAAACCACTTGCAAGAGATAGGTTCAATTATCTTATAACTAAATTAGGCATAATCAGTTTAAGTAATAGTTCATAACGAAATTTTAATTGATTAAAATGAATATCAAATGATTCTTTTTAATAAACTATTTTTTTAAACTAATTGTTTATGTTTTTAATCAATTCTATTTTTTTATTCATTCTAAATCTTTGTGACAAGGTGTGATAAAGAGAAAATATTTTCTATTTTGAGTGAATAAATGTGCATTCATGTGATATATTGTTGGGATTTGGTGTTGACCAAAATATTCCACTATAGCTTTTCCATATCTAATCAATCAAAACTGCCAAAATGCATTCATTAAATTCTCTCTTTCTTATAAAAGTGTGTTGGATATTTTAAAGACAAATTAATTGTTGTCTTCTTTCACCCTTATAAAACCTAACACTACACAGCATCAAGCATATGTTTCTTCTCTCTATTTGTATTCATTTCATAACAGATTTCAAAAATGACTTCATCACAAAAGAAGAAGAAGGATCATCTTCTAGTTCTAGGTTTGGATATCTTGAGACCTAGTTTATTGGTGATGAAGAACCCATGACAACATTTCTGCATGAGATAGGTAGGAAGCAAATAAATATTCCTAAGGTGTTGAAATTTTCCTAGATGAAGGAGCGTAAACTGGATGATGCAAATGATCTTTTCAAACTTCAGAGTCTGAATCGTTCATGGAGTTAACAGACAATGTGTATTCTTATTTGATTAAAGTTTTTTACACTAACCTAGATTTTAATGGCAAGGATTTAGTATCAACTATCAAAGGAGTCCAAATGTTGATTACACCTATTGTGTGGAGTAATATAACTAGACTGAAGCAAAATGGAGTCAAGGTTGGCAAAGGCAACACAACTAAAATCAGTGAGTTCAACAAGATGCAACTCTACTGATCTTGTTTGAAGGATCAAAATATTCCTTTCAATCGGTTTCATGTAGGTAATCTCAAGCTAACTCCTAGTTTTTTAGCTTATATCATTGCATGGAAACTAACACCCTGGGGGAGCAACCATGTTATGCTGACCGAGGAAGATTTGATTTTGATGTACTACCTAGTGAACAAAATAAAGGTTAATTGGGTTTATGTCATGAAGGAACACATGATCAATTCCAAGAGAATTTATTACATATTTCTCTTTGCAATTGTGGTTTCAAAATTCCTGGAATATTTTGAAGTTTATATGAAAGATGAGCTAATTGAAACCATCAAAGTTGGAAGTGAAATAGATTGTTCTACATTAGTCAAAATGGGTTTTCAGAAGAGCAATAATTTATGGATCGACAGAATGGTGATGCTACTGACATTCCTGAATCAAGCAATGTGAGTGAAGATTCACAAGGAACTGAGAGAGATGAATGCTCTGGTAACTTATGTACCACTAGTGGAGAGAAGTGAAGCAATGTCCAATTTTGAGAGGGTTATGCTTCACAAATTGGACACCATTTCTACAGAACAAAAAGCATATTATGAGATGACTACTTCAAGGTTTCAACATCTTGATGACCAGATTGAAGTTGTACAAGAGCAATTGGTTCAGCTCTACCATCTTGATGTTTAATATGTTCTTTTGGCTTATAACCGGTTTAATTTTCATATCTGATAAAAAAAATAAGTTTCTAGTCTTTATTTTGGGTTGTATGGTGTTGGTTTATGCACCTTGAACATTTTATATTCTCTCTAAGCATTGTTATTACTGTTATATTTTGTATGTTTATTGTTATTTGATGAACTGGTATATCCATTCAAATGGTGTTTGTTCATGTTTTCTGTTTGATGAACACAAAAGGGGAGAAATATGTGTTTTGCAAGTCAGGGGGAGCAAGCTGGAGATTTGTCATTTCTTCTTTTTGCCTTTGATCACTACCTACAAAAGGTAAATCCTTTTCAAGATTCAAAACTTATTGTTTGACTATTTGTCTTCATCAAACAGGGAGAGATTGTTGGACATCTCAAGGATCCATCTTTGACGTTTAATGAAGCCATGTTGAAGACTTGTTGCCTTTAAGTGTCTATGTAGTTTAACTTCTATTTTGTGTGTCTTGATTTATCTTTTGTCGTAAAAAATAATGATGAATCCAAGAACAAATACTTTTTTTAACTGGTTAAAAAAATGAACTGGTTAAAGAGTTTTTCAACTTTTTTTAATTTTACTTTCTAGAAAGTTACAATTTTTCAATTTATTATTTTTTAAATCTATTGATTGAAAATACTGAAAAAAATTTAGATTTTTCTGAAATATGCTTTATATACTGAAAACCATATTTTTATACGTAACATAAGAAATGTTTTTAGTTTGAGTACTTTTTATTTGAGAAAAAACAGTTTTCATGCACATTACATTTTTTTTAGTGAAATCAACATATTGTTTCAATTTTTTAACAGGTTGATTTTACTTAACTGCACTCTTTTGTTACAAATTGTTTCTATTAAATCTCTATAAAAGGGTTTTCATTATTTTAAAAAAAGATTAATTATACAACTTACATTTTTACATTTGTGAGAACCCTAATGAGAAACGCTTTTGAAAGAATTAGTTTTTGAAAGATCTTTGAGTTTTCTTGTAGCAAAAACCTTTATCATCTAGATAGAGGTCAAAGATATTTTATTGTAGTTGTGAATTGGAAAGGTCCTATTGTATTTCTTGGTTCACGGTTAAGGTTTATTCATTCTCTTTTATTTTGCTTTGTATTTATGTAATTATTGGGGCCAAGATAGGGTTTCTTGGTGTGTATCACTACTGCGACAGAGTGTTGCAATGAGTGTTGTTGTTCTTGTAGTGTTCAAGATTTGTTTTTGTATTTTTTGTAAAAGAATTATGTTGTTTTAGTTAATCTACCTTGGTGTGAGGTGGGACTGGATGTAGCTCTATTGTGATTAAACCAGTATAAGATATTGGTGTCTTTATACCTTCTTTATATTTGCTTTATAATTTTTCTGCATAATATTCTGTATTGGCATAATCAATCGGTTGTTTGTAAAAATCAATCTGTTGTTTTTGTTCTCTCCAGACTTGTTTGATTTTCTGAATGATTGAAATTGTTGTGTTAAGTGATATTAAGTGTTACATTGAACATTGAGATATTTTGTATCAATTTGTATTTGTTTACTAATTAACAAGATAAATTGAAACAAAGATTTTCTTAAAAACATTGATTGATACTTCTAAATTCTGCACTTATCATGTAATCTGTAAAATTATCTTTTCTGTAGTTCTTGATCATAAAATACAATCTATTAAATCCAAAAATAACATGTTGAAATTAATTCAAATATTTGATTTTTAAAAAAAATTTAGATCTTTCCAAACTATATTTTTTATTCAAATATTTAATTTTTAAAACAAATTTAGATCTTTCTAAACTATATTTTTTATCTACAAGATTGTGTTTTAAGATCTGTGTATTAAAGATTTTAATCAATTGGTTTTCAATAAAACATTATTTTTTGTCTCAATGTATTTCAACTATAAAATCAATATGTTGTTTTGGAAAACAATCTGTTAAAATTCTGTTAGAATTTGGAAACAATTATTTGCAAAAATCTTTCTAAGTACAATTCAATTCCCCCCTCTCGAACTTAGTTTCCCCTTCTTTCAACAAATGAAACATACATCATCGATAAGGCTCATGGTGTTGAACCTGACCTTGGTTTTCAATCCGACTGTGTTCAGACTTTTCCACTGTTTTGTTTATCAGGAAAGCAATGAAGAAAGGAATACGAAATAAAAAAAAAAAAAAGGAAACAAATCAAAGGGTGACAAAAGGACTATGAATAAAAAATAAATTGTGTAAAGAAATTATTTATAACACACTTTTAATTGACACATTTGGGTAATTCATTCTCGAAAGATTCACATCCTTACATTTATCACGTCTTAAAATTAAAAACTAAAAATAACCTTAAAAAATTAATATTAATATATATTACGAAATTAAATTGAAAAAACTTTGTGAAGTATGGTAAGGGCCAAGTCATAACACTTGAGTGAAATGGCATAAAGCAATAATATGTAATAACAACATTGAAAATGATTAGCCATTTACCTCCATGCAAACCTAATGTGCCTCAACTATCAATGAAAGCAATGGATTAGCACACATTAATAAGTGCATTACATAATAAAACTCTTCAAATAGAAAATTTGCTAATGTCATAATTACATGTTGCTAGACATGTTCAACATATTTTTACAGGATACCCAATAAAGATTTGAAAAGACTCTACTTGTGGTGTTGGAACGACAAAGTCAGAGCACTTATGGGAAATGACTAAAGCAATTAAGAAACTCCATTATGAAAGCAACAAAACTTGTAATTACAACGATTAAAGAATGTAACATATCAAAATAAGAGATGCAACCAAAATCACAGTTGAAAGATTCAAATACATTAATAGCATTAAAATACAGAGTGAACAGAAATGAGTTCAACCGATCACAATAACAGATGCAACCAAAACCACAATTTAAAGATTAAGATACAAAATTAAGGTTAAAAACCTGTAATACAGAGTGAACAAAAATGTGTTGAACAAATCACAATAACAAATGCAACAAAAATCACAGTTCAATGACTAACATACAGAGATGGCATTAAAAAGCTGTAATACAGAATTGACATAAATAAATTGAACAGATCACAATAACATATGTGACCAAAATGACAGTTCAAAGAATAAGATATAGAGATGGCATTAAAAACCTGCAATACAGAGTGAACAAAAATGAGTCAAACAAATTGCAATAACAGATGCAACCAAAATCACACTTGAAAGACTAAGATATAAAAATGGCGTTAAAAAACATTTTGTATATAGAGCGTGAACTGGAATGCACACTTTTTGAATTCTTTTATTTTAAACTAAAAAGAGAGAATTAAGATTTGTGTATAAATAAATCAATAAAGTGTAAAATAGTTTCGTTTACATTAGCATTGAGGAGAGATGATCACGTTCGTTTTTCTTCCAACTCAGCCCCACAACTAGATACTTAAATATATAGAAAATCCCTAAAAGTTGTGTTCCTATCCTTGAAAAAATGATTTAATGAATGACAGCATTTTCATTACTTGCTAGTCATGGAAGTACAGAAGACACCTCAATATTACACTCACGCTTCACCCCATCTTTTCTTCTCACCATATTACCCGTTACATCTATCACTTTGCTATCTTCTAGTGTATTCTCTTGTAGACGGATATGGTGTCCAAGAAACATTACCCTTTTGCCTTTTACTCAGAGGACTCTAGATATTATTACACCTTAGGCCTCGTCGTCAAAATTCTTTCCCCGGGCAAAATCAATCGGATTCTTCACCATGCCAAATCTTCGAATCCTTAGGTCGTGAAAAAAAAAGTTGGTGCTTCATGGTGCAGCTACAAGTGTGTCATTCTTGAATTTTATCAGGCGTAAATGGCTCCAGAGATCCCCATGTTCTTCCCACCTTAAGTTTAACACGCAAAGGAACTGCAGAAGCATAAATGTAAACAGTGAATATTATTTTACAACCCTTCAGTTCATATTATCAAACTCGATCTTCAAACCCCACTCTCCTGAAAACCCAAAAGAATTGTAAAACAAACCAAGAAGTGAGACTGCATTCTCCATGCTTGTCTGTAATAATAGGGCTGCTTCTTTTATGACAGAAGGATCAACTTCCAACACTAATTCATCGTGTACCTATTAACAATCAATAAAAGATGTAAACACAAACAAACAAAAGAGAAGACGAATACTCTAAATTTTACCTGTAACAGAATCCGGCAACGTTCTTTAAGCATCTGAAACTCGGTTGCCACAGATGAAGTGGAATCCAGACTATCAAATCCAATGACAATTTCAGAGTAAATTCTTATCATTGCAATCTTAATTATGTCAGCCGCAGATCCCTGGTAGGTATAGAGAGAAAATGAAATGACGCAAGCAAGAATATTCTGACATGTTCTGAAGTAATAGTCCTCACTGCGAAGAGAAAGAAATTATACTAACCTGACAAATAGAATTTACAGCTTGCCTTTGAGCTTTTGATTTTTCAGCACTGCTGCCAAATTTTATTTTTGACAAAAACCGCTTCCTTCCCTTTAGAGTCTCCACATATCTGGATCATGCATATAGAATGTAATCCACAATTCCCAAACGTAACTCAAGTTTAACAATAATGTTTAAATCGTAATGCTATAATAAATCATCTTTGTCATTGTCAATCACAGTTTCCAACATGGTTATATATAGATATCACAAAAAATACAACTAGCGTACAAATTACAACAGAGATTAAAATAGTTGAAATACCGAGAAAAATATCAATTTGTATCAAGGCAACAATACTTTAAATCCTACCAAAAAAATCCCCTTGTAGAAATAAAAATTGGCACTAAATAATCAAAATATAGTCCAAACAAGAGTACCAATGCTTAGTACGGCTAGAGTATCTTAGTTACTGTATCACTGGAAAGAGATATTTGAGTTGGGATGACCAAAAGTAGAACAAGATCTCCTTACCCTTTACGACGGCAAGACGCAACAGCTTCACGAAGCCAGGAAGCAACACCAGGAAAAGAGCTTTTGAAATTAGCAATCTTTTCAGCAGCTTCATCAGAACTGCAATCCAGTTGTTCTGCAAGGCTATTGACACCCATACCATAAAGAATGCCATACACCATCCTTTTGGTCTGCTCTCTCTCCTGAGAATCCACAGAGACCTCCGAACACCCAGTCCATCTTGCTGCCATCATTTTAAAGACATCACCATCAGGTTTACTGAGAAGCTCAACAAGTGAAGGGTCTTCGGAGAAGTGTGCCATCAATCTCAATTCTATCTGCGAATAATCCGCTGTTAACAGTAACCAGTTCTCCTGCAAGGAAATAACAAATGAGGATGACCACAGGTATATCAAATATTTAAAACACGAGAAGTTTACAATGAAAACTAAAAAGAAAACGGAGGAAGTAATAGAGTATAAAATGAAGGAAATGTGATGGGAAATGTAGAATATCTGTTTTAGAAAACAGTTCTATATTAGAAATTCCAGAATGACAGTAATGCATACAAACTTCAAGATGGTAGTTATGTGTAGAAAATAACTACTAGTAGTTTTATTCAGTAGAGGTATATATAAGTTGAGTAATGAGGAGTGAGAAGTTACTTGCAGTTTTGGGCCAGTGAACACTCTGTCTCAGGGATAGCGTATTGTTGTAAGGGAGTAAAAGAAAATAATTTTCAATTATGGTATCAATTATCTAGGGTATAAGGACAAATTTTAATCAGGCTAGTGTCTTCCAAAACCAGGGCCAGCGATAAAGCAACAAAGAGTGTCTTTTTTGTTATGCTTTAAATGTGACTAGAATCTCAGTAGGTATCAAGCAATAAACAACAATAAAATTCTATTTAAAGATATTCACCAATACTTTTCTTAGTCCGAGATGGGAAAAACTGTTCTACAATAAGAAACACACAAGTACAGACGAAACAATAAGGTAAAATTAAAAGCCAATCACCTGAGTGGGAACAAAAAAATCACGAACATTAATTCTACAATGATTCTCAGCAGCATCACCTTCATTTTCCTCCTCTTTCATTTTGAAGTGTACCGTATGTTCAACACACTGCAGCACTCAAGAAGACAGTATATAACAATAAATTGGTGGAACCAACTTTCAAAAGCTTAAGCTATCTGGTGCAGACAAACAAATAATTTTTATTACATTTCTAGAATGCCCCCCTCATTCAAGAGCTCTTTGGGATTTAAGCAAGGACAATGCATAACCACAAACCGACTTACCTAGTGTTGAAATAACTTTTTCTTTGTTAGAAAAATCAAAGCAACAAGCATCAAAGTCTAGACTACTTTGTCATATAGAGGCTTTCATACCATGCAATAACTCATGATCCAATAATCCCAAATGCTTAAGCTATTAGGTGAAGACACCTGAATCTCTATATTATGCATTTCTAACATTATATATAGCAGTTAACTGAAGGAAAAGGCAGAAGAGATGTTAGAAAAGGACCCAAACCTGAAGATTAGGTTCCTCCATTGAAAGGCGACCAGTTGCCGTAGATGTTTGGCGCCAATGACCATGTAGTGTATACTTTTGTGTGCTTACAGATAGCCTAGCCAGAGAACAAATTGATCCTAACGTAGAGTTCAACAGTTTTGCCATTGTTCGATGTTCTTTAATGACTGGAACAATGGGATGTTCATGCCTGAAAAAAAAATCAAATTTCCTAGATGACTGGAACAATGGGATGTTTATAAAGCATGTGTTAAATTCTAAGGAAGAGAGAATCACTGAACAGAAAAAAGATGCGTGCTTTATTTGTATTCATAAAAAGGAATCAATACAGTAAATAGAAGAGATTTTTTAGCTTCTAACAATGATATGATACAAGAATAAATAAAAATGTTCCTAGAATACATATATAATTTAAATATTCTTGATTATATAAGAGCACCACCTTATTTTATTTCTATAATTATAACATTCTCCCTCAAACTGGAGCATATAGGACATATGAGCCTAGATTGTTGAAGATATAATTGATCATCGGTCAATGAGAGTTGATGAATACATCAGCCAACTGTTGACTAGAGTTAACATATCTACTAATGATATCTCCAGACTCCAATTTTGCTTTGATGGAATGATAATTCACCTCAATATGTTTGGTTCCCTCTTGAAAGACAAGATTTAAGGTAATATGTATACCTAGTTGTCACATAGAAGATGCATTTGAGAACTTTCTTCAAATTTAAGTTCTTCAAGGAGTTCTTTTAGCCACATATGTTTGCCTCTACACTTGACCTTGCCACAACATTTTGTTTCTTACTTTTCCATGATATTAAATTACCTCCAATAAGAACACAATACCCTGAAGTGCGTCTATGACCCTACCTAGTCAACATTAGAATACCCAACAATTTGAGTATTTTCTTGATCTTCAAAAATAAGGCGTTTTCCAAGAGCCTTCTTGATATTACTTGTTACCCTACTTCACTGCTGCAATGCAACCTTTTTCTCCATTGACTGCTGCTGCCCGTGCCGTCGTTGACCACCATCAAAAAAAAAATTTCCAACAAGTTTTGTGAACAGGACCGTTTTCTTTAGAACCACATTTCGCCGATCTGCAAAGCTCAGTCGTTTTTTAGCTTATGGACTCCCTTAGTAAGACATCTAGCTCTTGTTTCTTATCCTTTAATGCTTTTAGTACTGAGAATATCTGGATTATAGACTCTGATTCTACTGACCATATGACACCTCACTCCTCTTGTTTTTTCATCCTACACTGTTTTATCTGGTAACCAACATATTTTTGTTGCTAATGGTTCCAATATCCCCATTACTGGTTGTGGTAACATCCACCTTCAACCTTCCTTTCTTTTAAAAATGTGCTTCACGTTCCAAAACTATCTAATAACCTCTTGTCTATTCATAAGAATACCCAAGATTTAAATTGTGCAGTGGTATTTTTTCACTCCCATTGTGTTGTCTAGGATCTTGCCACGGGGAAGACGATTGGAATTGCTAAAGAACAGATCAAGTTATACTACTTATAGCATGAAGAAAATAACAAGTGTGCCAGACTACAGGCCACTTCTAATCTTCAGCCAAGCCCTGAATCTTGGTCATCCTCTTATATATGGTTTCAACACAAACATCTTGGTCATCCTCCATTTAGTACCTAAAGTCTTTATTTCTTGATTTATTTACAAAAGTGTTTGTTGAGTCTTTTCATTGTGATGTTTGTTAGTTTGCTAAACACCATCGGACAACCTTTCTTCTGAAGATTAATAGAAGTTCTAAACTTTTTTATCTTATTCATTCAGATGTATGGGGACCTTCACCTATTCCTAATATCTCAAGTGTAAAATGGTTTGTTTCATTTATTGATGATTATACTTAGGTTACCAGAATATTCCTCACAAATAAGTCGAAGTTTTTCACTTGTTTGTCAATTTTTACCGAATGGTTCAAACACAATTTGGAAGCCCAATCAAGATATTGTGTTTTGATAATGGAAGAAAGTATGTGAACCAAAACCTTTCCAAGTTCCGTAAGGTTACTAGAGTTTTACTCTTTCAAACATTTGTTCCTAGATCTTAGTAGGAAGAAGCGGTCCTGAGAGCCACTTAATTGATCAATAGATTATCCACTCAGTTTCTAGAGGGTGTTACTCATATTCAGCTTATGACCACATTCTATCCTTCTATTCTCATTTTGACTAGTCTTCATAATCATGTCTTGATCAATAGATTATCCTCTCAGTTTCTAGAGGGTGTTACTCATATTCAGCTTATGACCACATTCTATCCTTCTATTCTCATTTTGACTAGTCTTCATAATCATGTCTTTGGTTGTCCTGCTTTTTTCCATGTTCATAGTCCTTATCAGTGTTATCGATATCGGATAACGGCTCATATCGACGACCCCCAAAACCCTTTATGGAGTTATAACGGAAACCATAATGGGTTATGGCGGAAGCATGGCGGTCGAAAGAAATATAACATATATATATAAATAACTTCAAAAAAATGCAAAAATAATGAAAGAGATAGTCATAACTAAAGATTACAAAACATCACAAAACAAAGTTCAAAACATAAACAACAACAAAATACAAAAGAAATTGTCTTATGTTTCTAACTATCAGACTCTTCTTCAATCCCAACATAATTGTCTTCAACATTATCTAATGGGGCATATCCCTCCTCCTCTTCCCCTTCAGAGAAACTCTTGTCAAAGTTCATTAATTTTTCAAACTCAGAATCAGAGCTATCATGCAATTCATTCTCAACCCCAATTTGAATCTTCTCTTTGCTCTTCCTTGTTGGGGATAAGGTTGCAACTGGACCTTTCTTAGAAGCATGGGAAGAGCCACTGACAATACCATCACCACTTGATGGTAACTTTCTTTTACTGGTTGTTTGTCTCCGTGTGTAAATTATTGGTTCTCCAACACCTGAAACTTCATAAACAGTTGCCCAATTAAGAGAGGGATCATCATCAAATACCAACTTATTTCCCCCATCTTCAGTATCATCATCATCATCATCTACTTGTCCCACTAACCACTCATTGCACTCATCAATATTATTGAGTAGAATAGGGTCTATTTCATCCCTAACATTGTATCTATGAGCAAGTTGTTGGTTATACTTTACGTAAACCAAATCATGCAACCTTTTGTGCTCCAATCTGTTCCTTTTTTTGGAATGAATCTGCAAGTATAATGTGAATTAATTTCTTTCTACATCCTACAAGATAATAATGAAATGAGTCCCGTCATTAGAATTATAATTACTACTTACTTGCTCAAATACACTCCAATTGCGCTCACATCCCGATGAACTACATGTCAAACTTAAAATTTTGATTGCTAGCTTTTGTAAATTGGGAACTGCGTACCCATAATTCTTCCACCATTGAGCTATAAAAGTGAAAAATGTAACTTAGAATCTATGATATAATTTATATGTTAATGCAGTTTAGAAAGTGTTTAACTGTCTCACCTAGGGCTATGGTCTTCCTTGATTCTTTGGCAAAGTCATCACCAAACAGTCGCTTCCACTCTTATAAAGAGGCAACTCAGTTAAAAGTTTTTGTTGCACATCTTTACTTGGCACCAACCTCTTGATGCAGGCATACAATTTATTTGTAACTTTTAAATCATATTCCATTTCCGGATTAGAATAATAGAACTCTGGATTCAAAAAGTGACCAGCTGCATGCAAGGGGCGATAAAGTTGACATGTCCATCTATTATCAATGATTGTAAATACATCTTTGTACTTATTTTCCTGGTTATTGAATGACTTCATTATTGTTTCTTTGGCTTTCTCCATTGCTTCATATATATAACCCATAGCTGGTTTTTTCTCTCCATCAACCAAACGAAGTACATGAACAAGAGGAGCCATAACTTTAAGAGTAAATACAACATGATTCCAAAATGAAGGCATAAGAACAATTTTTGTAGCTTCTTTCCCCTTAGCTTCCTTATACAACTTGTTCCTGCTCCATTCATCTGAAGTAAACATTTTTCTCAAATTTCTCTTCTCTTGATACAACCTTTGTAGCGTTAAATAAGAGGTAGCAAACCTTGTAACTGCATGTCTTACCAATTCCCTCATATTTTTAAATTGTCTCAATAAACTCAAGGAACTAGAATGGCTATAGATGAAGCCAACAAGACTAACTCCTCTTTGAATCGTCTTCTTTATCAAAGGAATTTTTCCGATGTCTTCAAGCATCAAATCTATACAATTGGCAGCACAAGGAGTCCAATAAAGATTTGGCCTTTTTGCTTCCAATAATCTACCAGCAGAGACATAATTACTACCATTATGTGATAACTTGAACCACATTTTCTTCTCCAATCTCCTCCACAAGTGCATCAAACATCTCAAAGAGCTTTTCTCCTGTCTTCACAAATTTATAACCATCAATCGACTTCACAAACATTGTCCCTACAAGAGAGCTCACTAAAAAGTTAATGCGACATCGTTGCTTCCGATCAGTCCATGCATCTGACATGATAGAACAACCATGTCTGCTCCATTGCAATTTATGATCTTTCAACAACTTTTCGGTATACTCAACTTCCTTGTTGAGAAGTGGAACTCTAATCTCATGATAGGTAGGAGCTGGCAAATTAGGCCCATAAGCACCTACAGCATCAATCATATCTTGAAAACTTTTCAATCTTACAAGATTGAATGACAAGCCCGCTTGATACCAGAATCGAGCAATATATTGATGAACGGATGCCTTTAAGTTCTTGTCACATGCTTCTTTAATATTAGTCTGCCTGAGCTGTTCTCTCTTTCTCTTTTGTATTGTAGCATTTGGATTTCTAATGAACGAATCCATTGGTCCTTTTTTTCCACCACTATTTCTCCCCATATCATCATTACTTCGGTGGAAATTTCAACTTCATCTTCACTTTCAATATTATCACATGTTGCACCATATACTGGATTAACAGAAGTGGCTGCTTTTTCTTTCAATAACTTCCAAAGCTCTTCTCTTACATTTTTGGGAGTCTTGGTGCAAGCAGCAACATTGTCTTTCTTTGCCATCAAATGTTCTTTAGCTCTAGTTACTCCCCCTTTCATAATCTTCCCACAGTAGTTACAAACAGTTGTATTTAAATTTGTGTCATCCAATAGATGACAATGTTTCCAGCCTGAATCACTTCTATAGGATGTTCTTGAAGTGTCACCCATTATGCTGGAAAATAGGAATACTTTTCTAAATATAGTTATATTGAAAGTGAAAAAGAAAAAGAAAAAGAAAAAAAAACAAGTGAAAAAAAAATCACTTGAACAGTGGCGGTCGGCGGTCGGCGGCGGCAGCGGTCGGCGGCAGTGGTGGTCGGTGCCAGCGGCGATCGGCGGCGGCAACAGTAGTCAGCAGCGGTGGACAGTGGTGGCAGGAAGAAATAATAAGGTACAGTGGTGTGGTGGCATAGGTAAAACTACTGAGAAGAATTATATATGTTTTACTTGGGCCCAAAATAGGCCCAAATGTTAAGTTAGCCGTTAGGGTTCTATGTCCCACACCACTCTCTTTATTTAAATTTTAGGGTTTTCATTTCAATTTAAGGATTTTTATTTACATTTTAGGGTATTTTTATTATGTTAAACCTGAAATGGGCCTTTGGCCCAAATTTTTCTCTCCTAAAAACTAGGTTTAGGTCTTCCATCACAGCATCTTCTTCCTAGCCGCCGCAGGCTGTTTCTTCTTCCTCAGCTGCCGCACGCAGCTTCTTCTTCATCCGCCGCCGCACGCAACTTCATCATCCGCCGCCACACGCAACTTCTTCTTCATCAGCCGCCGCACGCAACTTCTTCATGCTCCGCCGCCGTTGCTTCCAACATTTTTTCCGATATTTTGGATATTTCCGATATCCGTTACGACTTTGCTATAGCAATAGCGGCCGCCATGGACCACCATGGGAAATCCGCTTCGCCACCGCCTTGATGTGGTGATGGTCCGGAAAACCGCCACCGAAATCCGCCATGGCGACGACATGACCGATAAGAGATAACACTGGTCCTTATCGGGGAACATCAGATCCTCATACCATCAAATGTGTCTTCATCGGTTATGCCCCCCACAAAAATGGGTACAAATGTTATCATCCTCAAAGTCTTAAAGTCTATGCTTCCAAGGACGTCACTTTTCATGAAACATAGTCTTTCTTTCCTAGCTCTCAGCTACAAGGGAAGAGTATTCAAGAAGTTGAGGTTCTTGAGTTGCTATCTTGTCCTTTGTTGCAGGATTTCATTCTTAGGGAGGATGACAAAGACACTGCACCAACATTATTACCAGAGAAGAATAATGAGAACAAATATTTTGGGAAACAATATCACCAAAGGCAACAAGAATCCATCCTGGTCGAACAACAACTTCAATGGTCTGAATTGGAGGTAAGAACTCATACCCGTGAGACTCTTGAAGACACCTTAAATACTGCTTTTGGACCTAACATAAATTATTTACCTATTGCCTTGAGAAAAGAAAATAGATCTTGTGCCAAATATCCTATATCCCAATTTGTCTCTACAAAAGAACTTTCTATACAGCACCAGAGTTTTCTTTCAGCTATTGAGTCTATCAAAATCCTTACATCACTACAAGAAGCCTTAAAAGATGAGAACTGAATTCGAGCCATGAATGAAGAAATGGATGCATTAAAAGGTATGAGACTTGGGAGATTGTAGAGAGATCAAATGATAAGGCAACAGACTATAAGTGGATATATATACAGTTAAGTATCAGTCTGACGGCACACTGGATCGGTATAAGGCAAGGTTGGTTGCAAAAGGGTACACCCAAACCTATGGGATTGATAATGAGGAAACTTTTGCTCTAGTGGCAAAAATTAATACAGTCAAGATTATTCTCTCTTTGGCAGAGCACTTTGATAGGGAGATGCATCAATTTGATGTTAAAAATGTCTTCTTGCATGGAAGCTTGGAGGAAGAAGTATACATGAAGATTCCACATGGTTATGTTGCCACTAATGAAGGGAATAAGGTGTGTAGACTTAAGAAGGTCATGTATGGTCTTAAACAATCACCTCGTGCTTGGTTTGGAAAGTTTACTCAAGCTTTGGTATCTTTGGGGTACCGACAAAGCCAAGGTGACCAAACTACAAAGCATTCTCATGATGGTAAACTCACTCTACTTTTGGTCTATGTAGATGATATTATTATTGCATGTGATGATGAGATTGAAAAACAGACTTTGAGGGAGAGGCTAGCTATTCAATTTGAAATGAAGGATCTTGGGAAGCTGAAGTACTTCCTCGGGATAGAGGATGCTTACTCCAGACAGACCATCTTTTCTCAAAGAAAATACACCCTTGATCTCCTCAAAGAGACGGGTAAGTTGGGGTGTAAGACCACTGGAGTGCCAATAGAGCAAAATCATAGGATTGGAAATGATGAGGAAAGCCAAAGATGAAGAAGACACAATATCAAAGATTTGTGAGAAAACTTATCTATCTATCACACACTAGGCCAGACATGGCCAATTCATGCATGATCCATAAGAAAGACACTTGCAAGCAATAAATAGAATTTTATTCAAAACTTAAAAGTCTCTCCCAGAAAAGGATTGTTATTCAAAAAAGGAAAAACTTATCCATGAAAGTATATACTAATGTTGACTATGCAGGATCAATTATTGATAAGAGATCCACCACAGGTTATTGCATGTTCTTGGGTGGAAATCTGGTGACATGGAAGAGCAAGAAACAAAATGTAGTCGCAAGATCAAGTGCAGAGGCAGAATTAAGAGTCATGGCTCAAGGGATTTGTGAATTATTATGGATGAAGATCATACTCGATAACCTCAAAATAAAATATAAAGCTCGTATGGGTTTGGCGTGTGATAATAAGTTCATCATCAATATTGCACACAATCTAGTTCCACATGACCGAACAAGCATGTAGAGATAGATCGGCATTTCATTAAGGAGAAGTTGGATAGTGGTCTTATAGTCACCGAGTACATTCCTTCAAAACTCCAATTGACAAATATGTCACTAAGGGACTTCCCATAAAACATTTCAAAGATCTTACTTGCAAGTTGGGAATGATAGATATACATTCACCAGCTCGAGGGGGAGTGTTGCATAATTAAGAGATAATTATTCCATAATTAATACAGATTCTGTTTTCTATTTATTAGGATAGATTTAATATCTTTTGATGATTTGATTGGATTTGTATAGCTTTAATTACCTATTATTTCTTTTCTTAATTTGGTTTTAAATAATCTATATATTTAGATTGTAATCACATTTGTAAACACATTTAGAAATATATTCAACCTTCTTTCAACTTTACCTATATTATTTATTTCCTTAATTAGGTTATAAATAGTCTATAAATTTATATTATAATCACATTTGTAAATACATTCAGATATACATTCAATCTTTTTCTTTCAACTCTATTCCTCCTACTTCATTTCCAAATGAAGTGATATGCCCTTGTCCAACTTAAAAGCAAGGTTGAACTTTCAGTTGATGGGGTTCTAACATTACTAGTCAATAGGCTTCTTTTGCATGAAACACAGTCAGTCTCATTGAATGAGGATCAGTCCTTCTCTACAACTTGAATTCTAACAATGTCAAACTCATTGTTTAATCTTGTCAAGAACTTGTAGATCATTTCCTCCTTGTAGCATTTGAGTAGGTCAGCATCTTCATTACATTTTGCTTTAAATTGCTCATAATGGTCTAACTCCGGTCACATTTTGTAGTGTATGGGCAAACTCACTGAATGCAAAATTACATTTTGTTGTATTTGAGATTCTCATCTTAATCTCATAGATTTGGGCACCATCACCAACTTGGGAATAATTTGTTTTAGAGTTATCCCATATTCCTTAGTTGTCATCATAAACATGTAAGCATCACTCACCTCTAGTGTCATAGCATTCCACAACAACCACAAATGCTTCGCCCCATGCTGCAAATTTGGGATCCAAAGACTATGAAGGTTTGTCAAAGATGACTTGATTTGGCTTTCCCCTTTAAAAAGTTTTGGGAAAAGTGAGACAATTTTAGGTTATTTTTCATATTAAGCCTACGGCTTGGTTAATGGTTCTCAAAGTATCAGACAATGCAAGCCTAAAAGGAATACAGTGGAATAGAGAAAGGGTTGTGGTGTTGCATCAATCCAAGTTGTGCAGGTGTATACAATGGATGAAAAAAAGGGTAGTGATTTTGCAGCAATGTTGTGCAAGAGATTACACAATCAATAGATTTTAGAGTGCTCATACCATGTCAAAAGAACCGTTTATGATATTATTCATAGAAGAGCAATTGCTCTTAAACAAAATACAAAGACTTAATAACTAAAGATCCTAATTTATGATGGATATAACCTATTCCTACAATTTAGAATCAATGATCCTTATACAATAAATATAAAATATATTGCCAGTCTATTTATCCTCCTAATTACGGAATGTAATTAAAATTTTAAAAGAAAATATTAACTGCAACACAACTAATGGAAGAAGTAATTACTAAGGCACCTTCTTGATATATAATAGATATATAATCTAGATATTCTTAATTATATAGGATCAATTCCTTATTTCTATAATCATAGCAATATTCTTGATTATATAAGATCAGTTCCTTATATCTATGATTATAACAGGCAATATAGTTTTTTGTGTTGCTCGTATCCACAAGAGTGCACAATTATTAAGAGATGATCCTAAGATAATTGCTGATATGAAATGGTCATTGACCAAAGGTAGTCTTATCTCAAAATTCATAAACATACAATGTCTATCTCTATTAAAAACTTTATGCTTCACAATCCAAATTAAAGCAAAACAAACTAGAATAGGTCAGTCATATGGTCCATCTCAAAGCATCAATTATACTTCCTTTTTATGCTTTTTATGGCTTCATCTTTCTACTTCAGTTGTGTCCCTATCAAATTGTAGTGAGATGGACAGGTCTTGTGAAGAAGATAGTTTTATTCAATGTGAAGTTAATTACACTAAACTCTCTCGAGCCGTGGATTAATTATGTTGTCTACTGCACCACGTCAGATAATCAAACTGGACTGAGCTTATTTTAAACTTTAATTATAAAAACAAACACTTCAATATATCCAAAAATGTAAGCCCCCCTTTTTACAGACAATATGGCTTTTGATAGAGCCTAATTGTACCAACTGATCATGTAAGCCACCCATCTATTGGGATAAGGCCTGATTTTGGTACTAATAAACCCCCTCCATCCACAAATCCTTTTGTAGAGGATAAAAATCAAAGACAATGGAGATCTAAGTGCAATACGAATCTGCAGGTTTGACAACCTAGGAGTGGCAAATTGCTATTATCTACTCTGAAGTCACTATAAACAGAACAACAACAACAACAAACATATGGGAAACAGAAAGTTCTCAGTACCTCAGCGCATCCAAACAGTGTTTTCCAGTACTCGGATGTTGCTTTCCCTTATTTTGCACATTTGGTATGGGCAGCTTCAAGTGTTCAAACAGCACTTTTGCTATATCTGCTGGCATATTTAATGAGAATGTTATCCCAGCCAGTTTATAAGCTTCCTTCTCAAGATGCTTTAGTCTGTTAACCAACAATTTACGAGCCTGGATGCATCTCTCCAAATCAACACCAATTCCCCAAAGCTCCATGTCAGCAAGAACATTCACCTAACATATTCAGCCATTGACATGCTAAGATCACACATCAACTTAGGTAAAAAGGCAAAATATTACTTATCAACTTTAGCACTTCTCTCCTGTGAGCTAGCTACAGGGGTTGAATTGGTTCAATATATTTTGGTTCTAATATACCATTTAAATTAATTGTGCATACAAATCATAAAGTAAACAAAAAGGTAACTTGGCACAGCTAATAACAATCTTCCTCCTTTTTTCTTGATTCCTTATCCTAAACTGATCAGTTTCTCATCCTTCTTGCTTCATATTTGCAGCACGGATTTAAATTAGAATTAAAAGTACAACATATATATTTATATGTAGAGAAAGAGAGAGATCAAATGACTTCTTTGTAAGTTCGTATCATGCCTAAATATTAATACAAACTTATTTTGTGCTCTAACAAATTTCTTAAAATTAACAAATAACACTTTACCAATAAAAGCTCACATTTATTGATGTTTCCTTGCAATATCGAATTTATAGATTAGCAGTAAAGATCAACAAAACACCTTCCACAATGAATCTCTAAGTGGTAAGTGTAAAAGTTTACAAACTTAACCTAATCCTTTTTATGCCATGACACAAAATATATAAAAGATAAAAACATAGTACAGTATTTACATTCTTCACTAAAGGTGAACTTCAGCATAAAGATATTAATATCCAATATAAACAAAATGTGTAAAGAACGAAATTCCACAAAAACTCAAGCTATAAGGTGACTTCTACACAATTTCATAACTAATATGCTGTCATGCCAAAGCCTATTGGTTTGAATTTGTTAGCTTAAATAATCTTAAATATTGTGCTACACCCAGTTCCTAGATCGATCTTTTCATATTCTCTTCTCTTCCCTCTCATATATTGTTTCTGATGTGCCTAAAATTCTTATAAATATGAGATCCTAAGAGAGGGAAATACACTCTAAATTAGTATGTGTTACATAATTAGGAGATAATTATTCCATAATTAGTGCAGATCCTTTTTTTTATTTATTAAGATAGATTTAATATCTTTTGGTGATTTGATTTGATTTGTATAGCTTTAATTACCTATCATTTATTTCCTTAATTAGGTTCTAAATAGTCTATAAATTTAGACTGTAATCACATTTGTAAAAACATTCAGAAATATATTCAAACTTCTTCTTTCAACTGAATGTATTATTCTTAAGTGAATTATAGATAATGCAAAGCCTAAGCTACAATGAGCTGAAACCCAACTTTTATTTGGTGGCATAGAGGTAGCATGAATCAAACCCTAGGCCATGTCATCATAAAGACCAATACAAACATCATCAACAACCTCACAAAATAAAAATTAACAAGTGAGGTGAAGGCTTATAAATGGTTTATATTTAAATTTTTCTAATTTTTTAAACAATTTGCAAGTGTTAGAAATCATGAAAACTATTAGAAAATGAATTTAATGCCTAACCCAACCTCACAAAACATGCATGTAAAATGAGGTTAACACCTACTTATATACTATAATTTAGTTATATCTCTTGTTAAATATTATTAGATATTATTAGATACTATTAGATATTATGAGATATTATAGTTATTGTTTTATATTTCATATTTATGTAATGGGCTTAGCCCATATGTTTATTTTTCTTATATAATCATAACCCTATGTGTTCAATATACACAAGGGATTTACCCTATTCTTTCTTTTCCTTTAATATGGTATCAAGAGCATAAGGTTAGGGTTCAAATTTTATTGGTGAACCCACTGTTCACTGGAATTTTCCAGCCACCGCCCCACCGCCTTGCCAGAACTGCCACGGCTGCCGCCTCACCGGAGTCGCCGCCGGAATCTCACCGGAGCCGCCGCCGGAATCCTGCCGGAACCGCCGTCGAAATAGCTGCTACCGCCAATTGATTGGTGACTGGATTTAATTTTTGTCCTATATGGCTTCTTCCGCTTCCGCTGCCACTACGACTTCTTCCGCTGCCACTGCTACTGTGCAACCTTCTACTGTGGACCATACTTCAATTGATACCCCAAGCCAGCCTGCTATTTTCAATGAATTTCTTAAATGGTATGTCGTCTTCGCAAATCCTTATATGGCCTCAAGCAGTCTCCTAGGGCATGGTTTGGAAAATTTAGTAGTGTTGTTCAACAGTTTGGTATGACTCGCAGTGAAGCAGATCATTCAGTTTTTTATCGTCACTCGAGTGCTGGGTGTATTTATCTTGTAGTATATGTTGATGACATTGTTCTTACAGGCAGTGATCACCATGGCATCTCACAAGTAAAACAACACCTTTGTCAACACTTTCAAACCAAAGATCTTGGCAAACTCAGATATTTCTTGGGGATTGAGGTAGCACAATCTGATAATGGTATTGTTATCTCTTAAAGGAAATATGCATTAGATATTTTGGAGGAAATTGGGTTGATGAATTCGAAATCTGTTGATACTCCCATGGATCCCAATGTCAAGCTTCTACCCAATCAGGGGGAGCCTCTTTCAGATCCTGAAAAGTACAGGCGATTAGTTGGAAAATTGAACTATCTCATTGTTACTCGTCCTGATATTTCTTTTGCAGTCAGTGTGGTGAGTCAATTTCTTAATTCTCCATGTGAAGATCATTGGAATGCAGTCATTCGTATACTGAAGTACATTAAAGGTTCTCCTGGAAAAGGTTTGTTATATGGTCATAATAACCATACTAAAGTCATTTGTTATTCAGATGCTGATTGGGCAGGATCTCCATCTGATAGAAGATCAACTTATGGTTATTGTGTCTCCATTGGTGATAACTTGATCTCTTGGAAAAGCAAGAAACAAAGTGTTGTGGCCAGATCTAGTGCAGAGGCAGAATATAGAGCTATGGCCTCAGCTACTTGTGAGCTTATTTGGCTTAAACAGTTACTTAAAGAATTGCAATTTGGAGAGGTCCCTCAAATGACACTTATATGTGATAATCAGGCTGCTCTTCATATTAGCTCAAATCCAGTTTTTCATGAAAGGACCAAACATATTGAGATTGATTGTCATTTCATTCGAGAAAAGATTATATCGGGAGATATCAAGACTGAGTTTGTTAATTCAAATAATCAATTAGCAGATATTTTTACTAAATCCTTACGAGGACCTAGGATTGATTACATTTGTAACAAGCTGGGTACATATGATCTATATGCACCAGCTTGAGGGGGAGTATTAGATATTATTAGATATTATTAGATAATATGAGATATTATAGTTATTGTTTTATATTTCATATTTATGTAATGGGCTTAGCCCATATGTTTATTTTTCTTATATAATCATAACCCTATGTGTTCAATATACACAAGGGATTTACCCTATTCTTTCTTTTCCTTTAATATCTCTAATTGATGTGGGATCTCTATTTTACCCCCTCATATTGAGGACTAAGTTTGGGACAAGATTTTTGTGGTTGGTCCAATTATGACGTGATAACATGTAACATGATAGACCCAACAACCCATGCTAGGATAGACTCTTATTAACATATTAGAAAGTGAGTTTTAAGCTTAACTCAACCTTACAAAACTGACTTTTAAGATGAGGTTTGCACCTACTTACATAATATAATTTGGTCATATCAATAGTCTATGTGGAATCTTCAACAAACATAAAATCCCACAACCATGCTGTGTTAAGTGAATGATTAATTAAAATTTATCCCTCGTCACACATTGATAAGAGCCTTCTACATAAATCCATAAATTATTCAATATTAGATTATCATTTTATTTTTATAGGTGTATCACCTGTACAATATAAGACATAAAAGTATGCAATTAAAGAAAATTTGGTGTAAAATACTCATCAGACACGCTTCCAAGTATACCAAAGCTTCATAAATACTTACCAGCGGGATTTCTATTCCCATAAGCACTTCAGCAAGATCCTCAGAAACAAGTAATTTCCAAAGAGCAGAACATAATGCTCTTGTTTGAGCAACCCGACGACAGCAACCATTATGAGCAGCCCTTCGCATCTGATTCCTCCACCTGCCACTCTGATTGGCAACTGCAGCTTCGTCAGAGGACAACCTCTTCTTCAACTCCTATATTGTCAACCACAATTGTTGACACTCGTAAGATACACTGTTAAATCATCAAAAATTGATGCCAAACAAGGGAATAAGTCTGTACATTCACGGATGCAATACAAGCATTTACATTACCTTATCCAGGTCTGGAGTAGAGCTGCTCTCTTCATCAGGCCAAAGAATCCAAGCCACAATACATAGATCAATTGCATCCTGAACATGAATAGGTGGAAACAACACGTATGAATTTTCTATAACTTCAAGGTCCACAATTTTTCCAGGTGTGTCCAAACATCTGAATTTCTGAACCAGAAATGCAGGACTTTTCAGCACCTGAATCTGAATCTTCAAATTCCAGGTGAACTTTCTGACATTTCTTTTCCCTATTATTTTACTAATTCTGCCCCACCTAATCCTAGCAATCTCTAAATCTTGGTTAGAGTTAAAAGATGAAACTTTCTGTTTATGACTGCATGTACTCACGGATAAACAGTCATCTTTTCCTTTTTCAGAAAACAGAATATCTCTGGGAAGATTAATGTAATACACAGGAGAGTTTTCCCAACAAACGGCTATGCCATGTATTTCAAAGGGGGCAGCAGAGTGCAATTCCAATCGTTTGATGTAATGGATATCAAAGTAGAACTCTGGCACAGTGTCCCATATTTCCAAAAATGAATCAAGCCCACCTGGAACACTAACTGCATTAATGGGTCCTTTCTTGGTTGAACAACCACAATTACCACTGGTTAAATTTCCATTCTTATGCTGTTCCTCTGTACAATGAGCATGGCACCCATCATGAACATGAGATTTACCCTTTGGTTTCTGAAATGTAGCAGAGAAGTTGGACATGTCTGAATTTTTAGCAAGGTCAGAAGTCCCATTCTGCTCATCCATTAAGGATCCTGCAACTGGAAAGGTGGACAAGCTATATAGCATACTGCTGCTTGATTTTCCATCCACGGAAGCCAGAGCCCCATTAACAGATAATTTAGTTACGTCTTCTTTTTCTTTGTCAGAAGTAAACTTATTAGAATTATCAATGTGATTTGCATCAACAAAATTACGACTAGTGTCAGTTGTGTCACTTCCGAAGGTACTTCCAGCTTCTTGCTGGATAGAATCATGAGTAGCAGTAGACAATAGGCGAGGAGCAAACTGTGGGACACTAAACCCAAGAGACTTAAAGGCTGAGAAAGCAGCATTACTAGCCTCCTCAGCTTTATCAAGAACAATCTTGCGAGCACCATTCTTTATCTTTTTTGCTAACCCAAATTGTAAGCTCCTTTGGGCAGAACCTATCAATGAAACAAAATCAACTCATAAAACATTGAAAATGTAACCCAGCTTCACACACACACACTCCCAAGTTAAGAAAATCAATTTAATGAATTAAGAAGCAAAATGTACATAAAAAGATAATCTTGGATAAATTAAAAGTACATTGATAATGGGCTTTTCTCTATGAAAAAATGTTAATTTGGTTCCATATTTACAGTTTACCATATATAGTTTCTAAGAATAACCAATACTATCTCAACCTATATGAAAAATTAACCTTAAAACAACATAACAGAATTTAGAAAACTTAATCCACAGATCACCTTCTGTGGCCCACGATGAAGACTCAAAAAGTGCTTTTACTATCTCAGGAATGGATGCTTCAGCAATTGCAAGAGGTGTACGTAAACCTGCTTTATAGAGTGATCTGGCTCGGGAACCCTGCAAATTGAATGAAAGAAGCAGGGCATAAGATTACTAGTACAAGCAAATAAAACTATATACCAAGCAGCATGTCAAGCAATCACAGAACTTGAGTGTGCTTAGTGCTTACTTTCACATAGGGAATGGTGGTAAGTTCTACAATCTCTGCTCTAACTCCAAACGATACACGATTCTGAAACTTAGCAACTAAGCCTTCAAGATCTTGCCATCCAAGTCTTTCACAAAACACAGCAACCATAGATGCAAACCTACCAGCATTCTCTTGCAAGGATTGAACCATTCCCCTTGCAACTTTGAATGCTTCACAAACTTCACCCACAGGAGTTTCCTTCAAAACATCACATTTACACAAGAAATAAAATAAGCTCTGATGAAATTCCAGGCATAATCAACATTCTTTTCTCTCCTCTCCCTCTATTTTTATCTAACACCTCAACTAACTAACTCAGCAGTATTCTAACTATCTTAACTAATTTCTCCTTTATGTCATAACAGACATAGTTATCAAAATCTTCTAATTCAAATCTTAAGATTCGATACATTTTTGCTCTCTACCAATTCATATCTCAAATGAATCTTATGTTATGATACATGAATGAATCTATGATACAATTCAATGGTTCAAATGATGTGACATTTTCATCAATGTTAAGAAAAAAGGTATATCACTCTTAATAAAGATAATAATAGGAGAATAAATATTTTATCCATTTCTTTAGACTTCTTCCATAACAGATCTAAACTCCCCATGTTTCGCTTTGTTTAGTTTTTGGGAGTTTCTTGTTTTTTCAGCATAGGTTTTGGCCTAGTCCCCCTATGTTTGTATCTTTTTTCTGTTTTATGTTGTCTTTCATGTGATAGCTTGAAAAATAATTTATCCCTTTTCCCATTGGATATGAGCTTCTTAGAGACTTTTAACATGTTAATGATGAAAACTATTGTTGAAAAGTCACATTAAAATGGGTTTGCCTTGATTACAAAATCAAGGGTGGTTATTTAGGTACACATTACCTGGTAATATGGCTACAATGGAATACATGTAAGTGAGGTGCAAACCTCACCTTACAAACAAATTATGTAAGTTATGTCCAAACCAAATTCTTAGATGGTATCAAAGCATATTCCTAGATCTCTTGTTGGGTCACCTACATATGTCACACTCCAAGCTAGATGTCATGGGCTTGAGGGAGATTGTTGGAAGATTGTCTTACGTTCAATCACCCTTGGGGGTTGTCTTAACTCCAATATCATGGGTGGTGGTTAGGTTTCACATCAATAAGTGACAGGACTTAAAAAAATTGGATGCAAACCTATTAGGAAACAAGAATTGAAAAGAAAGAATGACTTTTAATGAATAGGATGAAAAGAAAATTGCATAGGAGAGAATACTCTCCTCTAAGTGTTGCCCCTTCCCAAAGGATTCCTCCTTGCTCAAACTAAATATCCAATGCTCAATTTACACAAACAAATTTGAATCCCTCCTATCCTTCTTCCCCTATTTATATCAAACTAACCCATTAATGTTCTAACTATCTTAATAAACTTATCATCTCGTTATCTCCTCACAAAACCTTCTCTTACAACCTAGTTTTGCAAGATTGAATTAGATCCAAACCTAAAGTCTAAGAACTTTAAACAAGTTTCCTTCATTGTTGATAGATTAGAGGCCCTAGCAATTGTAGTAGTATGAGACATGTTGTGGTAGTCCAATGTACATGTTTTGTTAAAAGTGTAAAAATGGTCTATTCAAACCATTATTGTAAGGTAGTGCGTGAAAAATGTGATAGGGTGGGCGAACCCAAATTCCTTATGGCCTACACACTTGTTGGCCCATCTCAGCCTATCCCAATTTTTAATCAATGTTATAAAAAAACATGGCAGATTTTGGTAGCAAACTTTCTCCTGGCTACCATAGCATGACAGCTCAGAGCAACCATGGTATAAGTCGCAACGTGGCCCAACCCGACCCAAGGTACTAAATACCCTAATCTTCTCTTCTCTTTTCATTTTCCAAGCGGGTTAATATAATAGTTATCCCAAGTGCTTTTTTTCTTAAAGAAAGGGATTGGACCATACAACTCGGCCCAAACCAAACAATTAGAACATAATTTTAACCTAGGCATTCTACCAAACTTCATCCACTCAGCCACCAACTTACATTGTTGTGCATTGTTGTTGTAATAACAGGTAGTGAACAGAATTAAAAATAGACTTCATTCTACTATTAGTTGCTTATAAAATAAGCAGTCTAATTCTTGTGTAAAAATAGTTTTAGCTGTGGAAGTCAGAATTATACATAGAATCTTATTTTCAGCAACATTAGGATGGGTAAGATGATCAACATAACCTTGACTCTTAAGCCATAATTTAATATCTGAAGCCCACGTATCATAATTGGTTCCATCCAATTTGTCAATGGAGAGATGAACATTGACATAATTAGTATAAATAGACAGATCCGGCATTATGACAGCGGTAGGAGTCACAGTGGCAGTGGCAGCGGAAGAAGTCGTAGTGGCAGCGGAAGCGAAAGAAGCCATATAGGACAAAAATTAAATCCAGTCACCAGTCAATTGGCGGCAGTAGCTATTCCAGCAGCGGTTCCGGCGAGATTCCGGCGGCGGCTCCGACAAAGGTCCGGCAGAGGCTCCGACAGCGGCTCCGGTGAGGCGGCAGTGGTGGCAATTCTTGCAAGGCGGTGGGACGGTGGCTGAAAAATTCCAGTGAACAGTGGGTTCACCAATAAAATTTGAACCCTAACCTTATATTCTAGATACCATATTAAAGGAAAAGAAAGAATAGGGTAAATCCCTTGTTTATATTAAACACATAGGGTTATGTTTATATAGGAAAAATAAACATATGGGCTAAGCCCATTACATAAATATGAAATATCAAACAATAACTATAATATCTCATAATATCTAATAATATCTAACAGTCTTGAACTTGAAATTTGTGGTGTTTTGATTTATTTTAGTGTTATTTGAATTTGTAGACTTAAAATGCTTATATATTATAGCTATCTTTCATCATTATTTCATTACATTTATATTTCTGCATTTTTTTAAATAACTATATGTATATATTGTGTTTTTTTTGTCCATGATACTTCTACTAAAACCCATTATGGCTTCCAATATATTTTCACAAAGGATTTCTAGAGTCTCTAATTTTTTTTGTTATCCAATATCAATGACACCAATCTAAATTTAGATCAAATTCAAAAGAAAAGTTATAATATTAGGCCAACATTGCAATGGTCTAGGAAGACCCATTAAGATGAGTCAAATTAGCCCAATTTTTTTCAAGCCTCATTTTTTAGAGCCCCGCCAGCCAAGTACATTGAATGAAGCCAATTTTGACAACTATAGTCACTATTGTGGTTAGAGATTGCATTTGGAGTGGAGTGCTTAGGTTTTCAAGGGAAAAACAAGCTAGAATTTCCTCTGCCATATAAAAATAGTTGTAAGAATGGAAATACTTGAGTCCACAAAATAGAGAAAAAAGCACCTGAACTAGAAGTGACAAAATGAGTGCAACATAGAATCTTCTACAAACACGAAGTGTTTGATCATCATAGTTGGTTGTTGCATTAGAAATCCCAAGTTGGCTTCTTTGTTGATTGTGCAATGATCTTGCATTATGTCTTGACTTGCTTGAAGCACGTAGTGGTGCGCCATGCGCCTTATGCATCAAAAATGGTTCTGTCACTCCTACTCGATTGCCAACTGACTGCATGCATATCAAAATAGTAAACATCTAATGAACTCCAAGCAAGTCTAATAACATCTTTTGCCAAAATAGAGAAAGGGGATTTTGTTTAATGAAGACCAACCTGGTCAAGAGGAGACAATCTCACAAAATGCTCATAGAACAATTCCCAATTTGGCTCAACATCAACATTGATTGGTGTCACCAAGTATACTAAATGTAAGTCAGATGCAAGCACAAATCCTTCCCTTGCCCTTGAAAGATCAGCTAACACAATCTAAGAAATCAAGAAAGCATGAGTTGATGCCAATAACATGACTATACTACCTCAAATTACCTACCCATATTTTAAAGTTACCAATGGTACAAAAGAAATTACACACAAGTATATATATATATATATATATATATATATATATATATATATATATAGGTTCTAACCAAGTGCTTACAAGGACATAATCCTACCATCATCTTCACAAGAAATAAAATCAAACACAAAAAATTTAACAAGGACATCAATGCAAACATCAACCTAAAAATGACAAAAATGAATTGGATGATAATTGCACAAGAACACATGTGTATACAAGTTTTAAGTTTTAACCTAGTATTTACAAGGAAATGATTATATAATAAAAAACCGACTTACAAGGAACTATTATGTTAGGATTGGAGAATATGGGCTTAGACTTTGAAAGTAGGCACAAGATTTGGAAAGCTTACAAAAGGAGAAACAAGGGTTTCAAGAGAATTGTGTAACAGTGTAACAGAATTACTTAAGAAGTGAGAGAAGTAATGGAAATATAAGAGGGGGGAGGGGGGAACTAAGGAGGAGCTTGGTCTAGACATATAGGAATAATCATCCTCTCGTAGTTTTTGTCATTTTGGAAATCATATACATGTTCTCTCAATTTGCTTGTTTCTATGTCTTCTACTTTTTGGGTCTCTAACATTTGGTCTGACATACTGAATACAAGATCAAAAAGAGTAGTGTCAACATACACCACCAAAGAAGATGGAGGTAAGGTTGTAGCCTTGGAGAAGAAAGTTGTTGGACACAAGACGACTTCGCAACTATGCAACTTTGGTCTAATGAGAACCATGCAAATCTTATGGAGATATTCTCAAACACCAATGAGATTTCAAACTTAGAAGAATCCACTAACCGAGAGATGTCACAAATAAGTGATGACCCACCATCAAAATTTCCTCAATAAGTAAAAGACAGGTGAGTTGTTGATTTTCAACGATGAAGGATCTACAAGATGGATTGTCAGAGCAAAGTTGCATTTTCTAGTCCAAGGTGCCCCATAAGAGGTGAAGGTGAACGTCACCCAAGTTTGCATGGAGGGGTATCGTTCCTTTTTTTAAATCTATTATTGATGAACATGAGTGTTTGACATGGGAGCAGGTCAAAAGTGATTTGTTGGAGCACTATGGTGCTATTGGCAAGGGTGATGATATATTCGATAGGTTGGTTGTGAATGATGAATTTAGCAAGGTAGTTAAGATGGGGTAGCAAAATCATAACCTGCCAATTGTTTCATCCATATACAAGTCAATCCAAATATACTTTAAATATAATCTAATATCAAGATGTGTAATCAAGACGAAATCAAAAATCTATGTTATGCATAAAATAAAGCATATATGGTTAGAGCTAATTTATATGAATTAACAATTATCACCACAAACAAAGTCCAACACAATTATATAAATATGGAAATATACAATTCCAACAATGTTCATATATCTCTTTAAAGGAATCCATTGATATGAAACTCAACCTCCAACGCGAAGTCAAGTTAACCTTTATATAAGATATTTTTGCAATATTTCCTTGTTTATAGGTTGCATCAGTCATATAAACACGTGATGCTTTGGATGCTAACTGTCAAAGTTAGTTAAAATTCAAATTGATGATAATGGTGTAGATATGATGACTAAAGCATCGCTAAGAGGAAAGATTGAAGTTTAATGTGAGATTGTCGGTTTGGCAGTTATCTCCAAACAATTCTGAGGGGGAGATATATTGGGTATTGAGCATCCTTCCTATGTGGAGAAATGGCCCAAATTGAGGCCCACTTGATGTCTCACTTAACTAAGTCGAAAGGAGTCTAAAGTTAGAAAGAGAGTAAGAGGAAACGTCTCAAGTCACTTAGAACACCAGCATTTTGAGAGTGATGAAGATAGAAAGTGATTCTCGATTTCTCACACAACTGCAACTATGAAACCAGTATAGCATATTCGTTCACCGTTGGATCAAGCTGAAAATTTGACAACTGGTTCAGAACACCTGGTTCTTTATTCTAAACGGTTGGATTGTTGATACGAGGTCTGAGTAGGTAGATATTCAGTTTGTTCCATAGCTATGTATTAGGGGTTTTTTCATCTTCCTTGTTCTCTATTTGTAAGCTTTATTGCTTTGTTGTTTGGCTGAATGTTAGTATTGTTTTGTGCACTTGATTGAGACTCCTTCGTAGTCTTTATTGATCATAATGGAGTTATTTCTTTGGTTTGGACGACCCATAGTTTTTACCCTTGCTTTGAGGGGTTTTCCATGTTAAAATCTTGGTATCTTTCTGATTTTGGCAATTTGCTATTGCTATTCATTTGTTGTTGCTCCTTATAGATTCTTGCAAGTTAGTGAGATTTATTTCTGCTGCATTAACTATTAAAGTGTACTCTGTATTGGTATTGTGTTGTTTTTCCCCATCATGAAGAGAGAGGTTGGGGTGGCAAAGGGTGCAACAGAATTAGTTAATGAGTGATGGTAGTGTAATAATATAAAGGGAGGTGAGTGAGGAGCGAGGATACAAGATACTGTGGAATTCTATTATGACCAGGAGGTGCTAACCTCTCTGGAAGTGCTTGCTCTACAGCAATAGGAATCATCATCCTTCTATGTGTTTTGTTTCATTTTGGAAATAATACATATATTCTCCCATTTTCCCTATTTATTTGTCTTCTACATTTTTGGGTCTCTAACATATTATGCACAAACAATTAACATGTCATGTATCCAATCATCACATTCACGTGCCTAATATATTCTAACACAGAAAAAAACAAGAAAAGTTTGACTGTATTTAACCCAAAATGGATCAAGGGGGGAAAGAGCAATGAAACTAAATAAAAGTAGACAATTAAATAAAAGTAGACAAACACTTACAAGCGATTCTTCTGGACAAAGAGAGCTTCCAAAAGATGCTCGTCCAAGAGGCGTGGTATTATACAGTTTAGTGTCTTCATTCCATTCAAGAAATTTTCTTTGGCACAACCATCGAAGG
This sequence comes from Phaseolus lunatus, assembly GCA_013389735.1. Taxonomy (NCBI): domain Eukaryota; kingdom Viridiplantae; phylum Streptophyta; class Magnoliopsida; order Fabales; family Fabaceae; genus Phaseolus; species Phaseolus lunatus. The sequence continues at coordinate 41,077,838 of CM023864.1, read as the reverse complement.
GATTCTTGAGCAGATTTTACCACATCTTGAAATGATTTTGTAGAATTCAAAAGAGTACATCTAACATACCGGTTAATATCACTAGCAGTTTGAACAATTCCTCCAGCCACAACTTCTAAGATTGCATGCGTCATTCCATTCATGTCTTCTGACAAACAAGAACGTAAAGGAGGACAGCTTTCATTAAGAAGTCCTGTAACTTTTTTTACTTCTGCTGGTTTACAGATAAGTATCTGTCCGAATAAAAAACTAAATCAACTCAGAACTACATAATTTGAACCCACCCAAATAAAGTATGACATCAATGTAAAAAAGAAAAGTTAGTGTAGGAGAATCTGTTGGAGGATCAGCACATATCAATCAAAATCATCCAATTCTGATTTGTGCAGCCCATAATAGGATTTAATGTTAATAAGATCAGTTTTATTTCTTTAATTAGGCTAAGCATTTATAGGGAGAATTATTTCACCCGATTTTCAGGGATGGACTAGTGTACAGGTTTATTCCTTTATATTCTACTTATACCTCTTTAGTATTTTTTCCAAATCAGAAAATATACATCATATTTTCCACGGTAAGGGAAAGAGAAAAAAGAAACATATGTTGAGTACAACAAAGAAAATTCTAAACAAAAAATGACAAAGAAAGTGTAGCATATATATGTTTATGCTTAGGAACACCCCAAATCCATCAGCTTAACATCATGAAAATGCCACATTGACATCACCACGTAACAGTTTGAAAGCATAATAAAAAAAAGCCATACACTTTCTCCTTTTGTATCAATTCCAGTTCGACCAGCACGACCAGCCATCTGTTTGTACCTCGTCCCGTCTAGAAAATCACAACCAATTCTAGGTTGGCGAAAAATCACTCTCCTAGCCGGCAAATTTACCCCAGCTGCTAAGGTTGATGTGGCAGTTAAAACACGTAAAAGACCCTTCCGATAACAGGTTTCAACAATCTCTCTTTCCTCAACCTGTGAAACAGAATAAAGTAACAGCTTATATAGACATAACATTTTCATCATTTATATAGAGTAGAACCAAAAAGAGGATATGTTATTATTAAGTAGTCGAATTTAAGTCTAACTCAACCTCATAAAATGACTCATAAGATGAGGTTTGCCTTCTATTTATATATTATAATTTAGATTTATTCCTAGTTAATGTGGAATCTCCAACAGTAATAAAGTGTTGGTGGAAGCCATGAAGCCAAAAAAAAACTGGAAAGTTACCGTAAGGCCGGCATGATGAAATGCAACACCAGAAGGAAGAGTTTCCTCCAATATGGGGTCCAACCCAGCAGGGCACTTTCTCAAGGAGTTAATAGCAGAAGTAATATCAGCAAACTCACAATCATTAACATCAACAGTAAATCTTTTAAGGAACTTTGCAATGTGCCTTGCAGTTGATTCACAACCCTTCCGGCTAGAGCAAAATATTAACACTGATTGTCCCTCTTGAACAACCTGAAAAGAATATTTAGTTATTCATAATTATACAGTTTTCAGTATTACAAGGTGTAGACATTGCAGCTAAGACTCTAGACCACCTACCTCATTACATAGTTCAACAACATGATCTGGATCTTTACCTCCAAGGTCAGCCACTTTTGAGATTGTTCTAAAAAGTTCCATATTTTTGTTGTAAATGGAGTTGCCAACTTTTACATATTCTTCTAGTGGAACTGGCCGGAACTCTGTCTGGTATAGTGCTGCCTTGATGAAAATTTGAGACATTTATAAGATAACATCAGAAAAAGAAGGATTTATACAAATTTGACAATGCCAAATATGCAGCAATCAATAGTCATCAATTTGAATATAAAAGACTTAGTTAATAAAAAGAAAATTAGTTGATCTTCCATTCCCAAGCATCCAAAATTGTTTTTATCCCTAATGAACTTTGTGTACTTGTGTCTAGTGGGTGATCTTGGATGTGTTTTATAAGAGATGCATAGGGCAAACCTTAGAATGCCATGGGTGGTGTTTCAGGAAATCAAGATGTTGGAGATCTTACATTGACTAGAGATTAGGATATTTCATAGTTTATAAGTGGGTACAAACCTCACCTTATAAGCCAGTTTTATGAGGTTGAGTTAGGTTTAAAGTCCACTTCTTAATATGGTATCAGAGTCATTTCGAGCCTATCTTAGCGAGTATTTGTTGGGCTTATCAGGCCACCCGCTATCGGAACACCCATAATATATAATCTCACGCACAAGTTGGTAGCCTCGGCACGAAGGAATGTGTTGGAGATCCCACATCAACTAGTGATTAGAACATTTCATAGTTTATAAGTAGGTGCAAATCTCACCTTATAAGCCGGTTTTATGATATTGAGTTAAGTTTAAAGTTCACTTCTTAATACAAGGATATCACCACCAATAAGAGAAGGAAAACTAGGCATTCCACAATCTTGGGACCCTAGTAATGTCATGTTTTAAGATGTGATTTTGTCTAGCTTGGTATGATTTTGGTTCTTTTGGTGCATTTTGGGAGTTTTAACAGTACTTCCTTTGAAATTTAGCCTAGAGACATTCTTGCATTCAGTGAGTTGGAAGAGCCAAAATGGTGTGTATTGTTGTTCTTCAGCATCTATGGTTGTAGTTTGTTGGGTTATTATATTTAGGAGTTTTGGTCGTGATCATCTTCACTTGTTGAGTTGTTTCTTTTAAGATTATTTTTAGAAGATGGATGATCACCTTGACCAGAATACTACTAACTTAGATGAGTTTAAAGTTTCTACAAAATCCATATTTATGCATAAGGAGTTTTCTCCTTTGTTTCACATAAATCACAAGTTTGATGAAAAACAATAAGCCAATTGGTTAAGACTACTAAAAGTGCTAACCTATAGACAATAGAAAAAGATTAAGCTCAAAAACCATGTTTCTAAGACAACATGGGTGCTTTATTTTTATTTAAAATGTTAAAATACGTCATCTTAAATGTTATTTAATGAAAATATGTTGTCTACTTAGTATTCTACCTAGTTTCTAGATATTATTCTTTGTTCTTCCCTCTCATTGTATCTGAAATCTCCAATGTCATTATAAATATGAGATCCTAAGATGGGGAAATTACTCTCTCGAATTCATTCCCTATTTTTTTGTATTTATCTTAAGTTGGTATTAGAGTGGGTCAATCCCACTCTAGCAATCTTAGTTCGACAAAGAAATCATGATTCGATCGTTGTCTACCATCAGTAGATTTTTTTTAAGATCATCGTCTATCGGCAAAGTTCAACAGGGGAGGAAAAATGGTTTTCAGCTTTGTTCTTTACTTTAGCAATCAATACAGCCTATAATATTTTAAGCGCTCTTGAGTCATTCAAAACCCGTAACTCCTTTTCAAAAAAAGGCCCAAAATATTTTTGCAAACATCTAATGCCTCTAAGATTCTACTAATCATTTGGCCTCCCTCAAGCAATCTAATAATGACATGATGTCTTTTATTGCTAAAGCTCAATCAGCTTGATTGAAGATCAAATATGTGATTCTCTATTTGTCCTTTATTGGTTCTCTTTCTGTTGATCTCCTGCAACGAAAATCTTTTGGACTTGTCATCTCATTCTCTGGAAATTCAACCATTACTTCTAAAAAACAAAATGGGAAAATTATCTCTCTTGGCGTACCTCAATTGAACCTTGGTTCCCCGACCAAGGTTTCCACAATCACCTTAAACAAGACAGGAGTAATGTGTCATCTAATCAAGTTGAACATTGGCCAAAAACTTATTGTTAGCTTTGTGCGTTACTGTAGCAATTTATGGAACCCAAATTGGGTACTCTTAAATCGTTCAAAAAAAAAATTAATTTTATTTCAAATTATATTCATCGCCTTTATGACTCTGCCGATAGGTTTGCCTCTCGCAAACAAACAAATCACGACATGATGTCTTCAATGAGTGAAGATAAATCTACAATTCAAGAATTGAATATGTTATTGGAGGTTGAATCATTAGACGAGAATAAGAAAAAGTTGGAGAAATCCTATATGGTTATGATCCCCCATGCCATGCATCCAAATTTTGAACATGTTGTTAGAGATCAACTTGTTAACAGGTCACGAAGTCCCATCCATGGAATGCTTGATAACACGACACCTATGGAATCTTCTATCATGGTTTCTACAAGTGGAAGAGCATAACGCAATAATAGAGGAGCACATGGTTGTAAGGGGCATCCTCAATTCACATACTATAAGAGAATGGGTAACATTGAAAGAGAATTGCTTCTCTTTGCACGACTTTCCAAACAAGACAACCAATATCTATAAATTTGAAGTTGTTGAACCCAAATTCTCTAGTAAAGAATACCAAAATATTTGAGATTGGAATCTAATAGCTTGGCACAATCATCTAACAATTTGTGGAAAGTCAAAATCCATGGATATTTGACTCAGGTGCTTCTGATCACATTTTTGGTAATACCTTTTTGTTCTCATCCCTTTCTTTTCCCAAAATTCCTCATTTCAAAACCTTAGCCAATGGTTCTAAAGTTTCCTTTAAAGGGGTTGGTCAAGTTTCCCTTTCTCCTTCCTTAGATCTAAAATATCCTTTCAATCTTATTTCTTTAATTCAATTAACCAAGTCTTTAAAATTGTTAAATAACCTTTGATGTAAATTCTTTTGTTATACAGGAATGTAGTACGGGGTAACTGATTGGAGAAGGACATGAATCGAGAGGCTTACTATTTTGGAACTAGTTCATTTGTGTCTTGTTTTTGCATCCCCATCTCCCAAACTTTTACATGATTGTTGGGTCATCCCTAATTCTCAAAATTTTTTAAAAAAATGGTTTTTAAACATAGTAGACTTCAAACATTATATTGTCAGTAATGTCAACTAAGAGAACATGTGAGATCTTCTTTTCCTAAACAACCTTAATCAAGATTTATTTCTGTTTTCTCTATCATCCATTCTTATATTTGGGGCCCAAGTAGTGTCTCATCTTTTGGTTTTAGATATTTTGATATCATTGATAAGTATTCCACACATGGTAGGGTTTGTATAATAACAGACCATTTTGAATTGTTATCTATCTTTACATCTTTTTTGAAAGAAATCAAAAATCAATTTATCCAAGTCATTAAAATTTTAAGTGATAGTAATTCAAATTTGTCTATCTAACTACATCGTATTATGTGCTTTGTGTTGTACCCAGTTTCTAGATATGACCTTTCTTATTCTTTTATCTTCCCTCTCATTCATTGAATATGAAATCTCCAATGCCATTATATATATGAGATCCTAAGAGAGGGAAATTATTCTCACAAATTCATTTTATATTCTTTTGTATATATCTCAAGTGAGAAAAAGGAATCAATACAATAAATAAAGAAGATTTGATATCATCTAATAACAAAGATATGATACAAAAATACATATATGATCTAGATATCCTTGAATGTATAGGATTAGCTCCTTATTTCTTTAATTATAACAAAAATGCTCCTTATCAGGGATTGAGAAAGAAGATTATTTGTCATGTGATCCTCCAAAACACAAGTTACATGATGAGATAGGGAGTTGCAGAGATGGCCAGCTATTTTGGCAAAATTTATAAAGTCCTTGGCAATTCCATTGTGCATGAGATTTCTCATTAAAATGCTCTGCAAGCAACTTTGGAAGTATATGGACTGTCAAAAGAAAAATAAGTTTTCTGGTAGTATTAAAGTGAGTAAGAAGTTTCATCAATCAGGACAAAACAATAATCTATCCAAGCATAACTTACAAAGTTTATTGTAGTATATGAAGAATCGAATATCCTTCATCCTATCTCTAACAATGTTGAACAAATGCCTTTGCAGGAAAAACAGTTTGTGGTTGGCAGGTTTTCTATAGCTCACACCACCAAAAGTTTTCAGCAGCTCATGATCAGATTCTAACTTGTTGAGTTTTTCTGTCTCATTCACATCACATTTTAGTCATGACCCTTGCACTTCAAACTGCAGTCACTTTTTGCCCTCGACTTATGAGTTTACTAATTAAATTGTATTTGGATAGTCTCACAATTTGTAATGTACTTTTGGCTTCAAAATTATTGTAGGGTTTGAAACCCTTCTTTCCTCAGTCATTCACGCAAAAAGACTGCACTTGTTTAGAACTCTGTTGTCTGACCCAATGACCACCTGTCTGCTAGCCAGCATCTGTTTCCACCCAACCACAATGCTTCCAGTCCCTAACCCACTGCCAGTAGGTCTCTGTTCTTCCTTAGGTCTCTACTCACTCATCAGAGCTCAGTCTCTATTTGCACCTAACAGCTTGCAGCTGACTTAAGTGCATGTGTTTTCTGTTCTTTTCACTTCCTTCACGATTTACACATCTATTCTCTCTTATTTGTGAGTTCTGTTCTTTTTTCATCCTTTGCATATCACAAGTCTGTTTCTCTTCCTCCATGATTCACAGTTCACATATTCCTAATTTTTATTTGCAGTTTTCCTTTTTTCTATGAATTTCACCAGTATCTTTAGTTTAGACTTCATTCCTACAATCTTATTTATCATGATTTCTTTAGTTTTGGCCATTTTAGTAATTTTGTATTTTTGACTATTCATTTACTTTATATTATAACATTTGAAATAATATTCAGTAGGATTGATCATTAAGTGATTTCCGAGTTTATCACTTTCTTATAGCTTCTTAAATTTCATCTATAATCTATAATCCTAAATAAATGTCCAAAGTCATACCACTATAGTGTTTCCCAGTTTTCTAATAACCAGTGGGTGGTTGATTCAGGTGCTACATACTTGATTTCTCTCAAATAAGGTCTCAAGCTCAAGTCTGGTGTATATGAAAAGAAATACACCAGAGCTAGCCTCACCATGCCCAGGGTGTTCCCAACTCAAACAAGATTGCCTCCCTATGGAGCTAGACCAAAAACAACTGGTTTTTTAGTAAATGTTACCAAGGTTATCAAACTCGCGAGTCTACGTAGACTCGTGAGAGGTCAGTAGACTCGACTCGTAGACTCGACTCGTAAACTCGTAAGAGTTTACTTTCACATGAAAAAAAAATATTTTAAAAATATTTGCACCAAGTTTTTCCAATTAAAAAAGAAAGCACTGCAAACATAAAAAATCTGCACCTTAATAAAATAAAAAAACCTAATTTAGTACAGCCCAATAAAAAAACCCAATATGCAGTCCAATAAAAAAACCCCTAATTCCCTAAATCACACCACAGAAACCCTAATTCCATCACCAGCTTAATTCCAGCACTACCGTCGACCTGCCACCCACGACCACTGCAACCGCACGAACCACCACCACCACCATGCGACCTCCTCTGGAGAATCGCCACCACCGCGTGACCTGCTCTGCTCGATCGCCACCACCGCACGACCTGCTCTGCTCGATCTCCACCACCGCACGACCTGCTCCGCTCGATCGCCACCACCGCCGCACTTGTTCAGAGAAGACGTATAACTTCCGCACTCCAGAGAAGACACAACACCACCAAAACGAACGTGAAACGAAACACAAACCCTAAAAGCACACAGTTTTGGGTTAAAACGAAAACCCAGTTGAACTCGCCAACTCGGAGCTGACTCGCGAGTTTGAACGAGTTCACTGAGTTCATACCGAGTCTACCGAGTTTACTCCAAAATCGAGTTTACTACCGAGTTAACTCGGTAAGGGTATGTGGACACGTAAACTCGGATGAGTCAACGAGTTGACTCGCGAGTTTGATAACCATGAATGTTACAAATGGATGGTTCAATTATAGTAGCAAAATCTGATTTTCCTCTATTTCCAGTTAGTGTTCTATTGAATTTAGCATTTCTTTCTTTCAAACGGATAATAAGTTCAGAGTACTAAACATGCAATATGTTGATAACAAAACAAAAGTGGAATTAGGTTTTAAAAGGATAAATACCAATTTATGTAAAGTAATACTGATCAAGTTTCAACTGATTTCAGTAATTACACTACCAAAAATGACAACAAAAGAGGACAGTTGGCCAAGAGAAAAGAGGATGCCAAATAACAGTTGTGAACAAAGAGAGGATGTTTGTAATTATGCTTACTTGAAGCCAATCAGCAACTTCTGCAACATTTGGCATTGTTGCACTCATTCCAACAATTTGCAGACCTTGTGCAGTATCAGCCTTTTCACTGCTTCCACCAGAACTTTCTCGATCACTTGACTTTGGAATACCTTCCCCTGCTGCATAACGAAGTTTTGTCAACATAAGTTCTAGAAGATAACCTCTTCTGGGATCACCAACCTGTTAACAGATGTAGACATTAATAAACCATGAGAACCATCCAAGTGTACCATTTTCTGTTCAGCTTTCACGATAGTCAAATAGAAAATACACAGGAAAGCAGCATGTAATAGAGCTCCTGACAACTAAAAAGTGTAATAATTGATGATACCATGTGAAGTTCATCAATCACTATAATTCCCACTTCTGACAGACGACCCTCTTCCAACAATCTATTAATTAGAGAGTTTGCCTTCTCTATTGTGCAGACAGCTACAGAAGTATCTTTAGGAACTGTTCCACCACCTTGGTTTCCATAATAACTACGAACATGTTTACCAAGTGGCTCTAGGAGTCGTTCGAGGTGTTCTGCCTATATGAATCCAAATGACAAGACAAAACGTAAGTAAATTCAGAATTTAGAAATATTTTAAAGCTGAATCCCTCAAACAAAACCCACAAGACCATGGCAAGAAATGTAATCTTTAAATTTTAACATATTAGCAGGCCAGAAAAGAGAACCTTTTCTGCACAAATTGATACATATGGAAGAACAAGTAGCGCCATTTTTCCGGTTATTATCACCCTCCGTAGCATTAAAATCTCAGCAACAAAACTTTTACCAGCACTGCAGCAACCAGAAAAACATTTAGTACATGTCTTCCTCAAATAAAAGACAGAAAGGAAGCACAAGAAGAACAGAGGGAAAAAACAGAAAGCAAAGTAAAATAACAAAGGAAAATAAAAGATGTGGGAGAATCACATGAACTGAAAACAAAACGGACAACAGGTAGCAGAATTATAATAGAATAGCATAAAGAATTCCGCAATCAATATTAAGAGAAGAAATTATAAAACCATGTATTGATGCAATAAAATGAGAGGTTCAGTACAACAAAATAAATATGAAATAAAATATAATAATGAAGTTGTACAGGAATATGTTAATGGCCATTCCCAAAATTGAGACTCCAGCATTCTCTGTAAATGAAATCCTAGTTAGGGAAAGTGACCACCACTCACCCCCCTAATTTTGTGTCCCAACCCACGTAATTCTTTAACTTTAAATAAATGAATAGGACAAAAGTGTAACAAGGTTTATATTAATTGCTATAAAGTGAGAGAATACCTTGTAGAAGCACAATATACAAGATTTCTTCTCTGTAGGACACCATCCACTCGAAGGCAGTCAGCCTAAACAATGAAAATGAAAACAAAATAACCTGCTCAAACTTACGTATGCCAGAAACTATAAGTTTTTGAAACAAAAGAGAGCATTTTAAAGAACCTTCTCAGCTACCACTAGTATCAGACTGTGTAAAAATCGTTTTATCACAGTCAGTTAGTGTAGTATATAACTTCTTTTATTATACAGTTAGTTAGTTACAGCCATCATCACATTTTGTATTCTGTTAGAAGAAATTAAGATAAAGACTAGCAGGGAAAAAAATGTAGCAGCCAAAATAAGCATTCAATTATATAGATAGAACATAGTAAATCACTATAACAAGTTGATGACTAAAGAGACATCTTGACATATAAAATATAATAGTACCTGCCAATTGTAAAGGTTTGATATTCCTTTTCTCCGATATATGTTGCATATTTCAGGAGGAAGCCAGCTATTTAGGTCAAAATGATCATTAAATGATATACTAGTTGAACGAGTATTGGCTTCATCAGTTTCATGTGCACTAATTGGTGTCCCGGCCTCACTGTGGGGTGAATTAGATATACTAACATTACCATGACAAATTCTTTTTCCTAATTGATTTACTAAAGTCTTCTCTTGTACTTCATTCTTCTTTTCATAAGTATGACCTGTTGTAGGACCTGATTCATACTGTTTACCACCAATGCAAGTAACATTGGTCTTATCACCAACATGACAATTTTGCATGGTATTTTCTTCTAAATTGTTGCCCTCAAACGAAAAATCAAAATGTTTAACAGGAAGGCTGGATGCTTCTTTCACAGAATCTTTTGTGTGCATCCCAACTGACCCAAAAGGAGTACCTGTTTCCGTATTCCAGATTCTGTTTTTACTCTGATCCAACATTTTCCTTGACTTGCCATCATAATTTTGTAAATTGCATGAGTTCTTCATCTCAGGTCCATCTTCCACCACATTACTTTCCCCCATGGCCTTAGAAGGATCATTACCCATGGGAACACACAAACTATCAGCAAGTAGAATTGCCTCATTCCAAAATGCCTCTCCAGGTGAAAATGATGAGCTTCCACGTACTGACTTTGGAGTCTCCTTAACCTTAGGTTTAATAATCAAAGACCCCGGTGTATAGCATTCAGCCATATTCCTAGACAGTTTGGGCGTATTACTACATTTTCTAAAGCCTGACTCAAAGGCAGCAGTGTCACCACCACCAGAAACCTGTCACTCAGAAGCCAAAGCATCAAAACAAATATGATAAATTGAAATATCAATCTAGTTACAAAAAAAAAATCCAAACTACTAAGTGTTAGAGCTTAACCTTCGTACAAGAGCTAGGAACAGATCCCTTAGTATTATTACCAACAACACCAGACTTGACGTCTTCATCAATCTTGACATTCAATGATACATTTTCAACACCAAAACCTGGCTCACTGGCAGTGCATTTACTCTTCTCTGGTAAACAACTATTTCCCTCTGCCAGGGAACCATCACTCTTGTGATCATCCACTTTCATCTCTGACGGAAAATCCACACTTGGATGCAATTCACTGCAAGTAGCATAATTCAAAGGATAACAATCCAACACACGCACAGGGAAAACAATACAAAGAGAGAAAGAAAACTTCTCAACACCAGTCCTCATTGAAGATTTCATTGATACGTACAATTTTTCATAAGTGCTGATAAGTAAACACAAAACACTATTATTTAAAGCATCTCATTAACCCATATCATTCTTTCAATCAGCTTCTTCCAATCACATCATGTTAACAATCATACCTACACTTTTCTTTCTTTATCTGTAATAACAGTTTGTAAACAGAATTAAAAATTCTGTTAGTTGTTGATCCAATTCTGGCTTAGGAAATTGTAAACAGTCTTCGTTTTGTTTTTTAGAGAATAATGAGAAGTTCTCTAGTTTTCTGTATCCTCTACAATTTTCTAAAGAATTGAGAGTCAGTTTGTACCGTGAGTGAGACATACCAATTTCTGAAACATAACATTATCCCTGTAGGTGTCCACTACTTTAGAAGTGCCCACCAATTTTTATTCATTTTTCAATTAGATAGAGTAAACTACCTGCAATATAAAGACAAAAAGCCAGCTGCAAACTGTTTGAGCTCTAATTTCACGCCACCCTCCCCGAATTCATTCGGCCCACTGGTTTCAGAATCTCCAAACCCTTGAGCCGATAAAACAGTGTGCTTATTAAGTCCATTGTCAAGAGAACTACCGATCTCTGATGCCAAATTTCTCTTAACTGTGTTTGGGGCGGTGGCACTGTCACCAACACCATCCTGCGACGCAATCAAGAAACCATCCAAAGTGCCTCTGAAACTCGAAGACGCCTCAGCCCCGAGCCTGGCACCTTTCTCGGATCTTCCAGCTTTACAAACCGGCGACGCAGCTTTCCTTTTCTTCGACACGTAAAACTGCACGCGCAAATCCACAAACAAACGAACGCAAAAAAAGAATAAGAATTCGTAAACCACAATTAAGCAGCGAGAATCAGAAGCTGTCAATATGCTTTTTGTTTGTTTTGATTTTGCGAAGCGATGCGAATTTGGAGGGGCGTGCGATGATAATGTGGGAGAGAACGGCGTCGTTTAGGGTTGGAGAAAGGGAAATAGAGAAGGACCTGATCGATGCGCATGCGATCCGAAGGAGAAGCCATGGAAGAAAATGGAGTGGCGCGAGGAACGAGAAGTGTGGGTTCTTCGTCGACTGGCGCTAGCCGCGAGAATCACGCATACGATACGACGTCGCAGATGTTTTGAATGCTTCGCGTCGAGCGAGCGCAGAGTTGAAAAGACAGAACGAACCGGCAAAGCGGTTTGTAGGGGCTCTTTGCAGTGGCGCTGACTGAAAGCTACAAATTCAAATTGAACTTGAAATTTCGGGGGAATGTTTGGTTGCGGTAAAATCCTACGTGCCTACCTGAACAGAAAATAAAGTTCTATGAAATTGAGGAATAAAGTTTTTTAACGAATTTTAATTAAATAGTCAAAAAAAAACATTTTTTTTTTTAAATTTATTCAAAACTTACATATTTCTTATAGAATTTTTCGTGTAAATTTAATAAATTATAAAAACATATGAAAAATGATATACTAAAATGTTTATATTATTACTATATTTTTAATTGTTTTTCTTAAAACTTGATTTCGGATTAATTTATAACTTACGAAAGTAAGTATAAGTGGATACGTATGTAAATATTTGTAAAATATATATATATATATATATGGATCTAATTTCTCGTCCAAATATATTTAAAGTCAGATATACGAACTATTAATAAAGATTCAATAAAATTATTCAAAATATTAAAAAAACTAAAATAAAAAATACTTATTTATGATATTTAAAATTAGTTGAAAAAATACAATATTAAAAATTATACAATATTAATTTTAAAATTCAAATAATACTAAACAACTAATTAAGATTTATAAAATACATAACAAATAAATTTAACTTGAATGTTTTGATTTGACTTCATTTAAACTTTTAGCCATAACAATAGCACTCACTATGAGGTTGGGAAAAAAAATTATGTCTTCACAAAACAAGATAGAGTATTTATTCATTTTCCTCTAAGCCATACATAACAAAATTCTCAATCGGCAAAACCAAAAGAATATATATCTTTACTCCTCCTTCGCCACTTTACCGAGAAAAATCAATTGGAAAAGGGTTAGAAAATTCCATAAACCTTAACAATCAACAAAAATCGAAATAGACTAAGTCTTAATCTGTTCCATAAATGTTAGATCCCAAAAATCTTCTTTTGAATTCTCCTATGATGATTCCACTTTGAAGGGTCTCGGCATATCAGACACTGTCACCACTACAAACAAAAGCAAAAAGAGAATAGGCAGAGAGAAATAGCCTTCGTAATTCAACGAATTCCACTTCAAAAACCCACCCTTGTTTTATAGCACCAAGAGGATAAGGCCAAAGAAGATGACAAGAATGAAAGTGTTTTACTTCTTTTCATGTGGATACACTCTGTTTTAACAACATTTTTTTTAATTTGAATAAAAATTTTCTACAATAAATTTATGTGTTACTAATATCTTTTAGGGTTACCAAAATATTGATTATGTTCAATCTCAACCTCAGCTTCGGTTGGATTGATAAAATTGTTGATTATGATCAGTCTTGACCCCAACTTGATTGGATTGTTAAAATTGTTGACTATGTTCAGTCATGAGCCCAACTCAGCTGGATTGATAAAATTGATGACTATGGCTAGCCTCGACCCCAACTCGGCTAAGTTGTTAAAATTGTTGACTATGATCAGCCTCGACCTCAATTCGGTTGAATTGTTAAAATTGCTTACTATGTTCAACCCCAACCTTAGTTTGGTTGGATTGATAAAATTTCTAACTATGATCAGCTTCGACCCCAACTCGGCTAGATTCTTAAAATTGCTAACTATGATCAGTCTCGACCCTTGCTCGACTGGATTATTAAAATTGTTAACTATGATTATCCTTAACCCCTAGCTTGAGTGGATTATTAAAATTGTTGACTATTATTAGCCTTAGCCTTAGCCCTAGCTTAGTTGAATTGTTAAAATTGTTGACTATGATCAGTCTCATTCCTAGCTTGATCGCATTATTAAAATTCAAAAAGATTTAATTCAAAATAGTTTATTTGATTATCTTGAGATTTAATCGATTAATTTGATCTTTGGGAAACAATTAACCAAATTAAAATATAAACAATTTAATCAATTAAAATTAAAAATTAATCGATTAAAATGACTCAATGCTCAAGCGAAGAACAATTTAACTGATTGGAATGCATTTTAACTGATTAAAACGACTCAAAACTAAAACGAAGAACAAATTAACCGATTAAATTGAGAAATAATAAATTAAAATAGAACCTAAAGAACATACAAATGGTTCAATAAGAACAAAATTTTGAACCAAAATTTAAAGAGAATTACCAATATTACCAACATATTACACAACACAAACACAATAAGACAAGCATGAAAATATTTGAACAACACATATATAAGAACATTTTTCTCTTTCAGAACCTTGCTTTGATTACCAAATGATATAAATACTCCAAGCTAGGGATGATTCCAATCAATAGAATTGATGGATTAATGCGGAAGCTTCGCAAATATGAACTGTATATGGATTTATGGGTGTATGAAAGGTGTTTCTTGAGTGAGGTTCAACCAATTCAATGAGAAGGTCTAAAGATAAGGTCTAAGAAAGAAAGTTTAAGAAGAGAGACTATCCTAGTGAAATCAATAACAAGTGAGCTGCAATTTATGTATAAATTCTTTACTCATTCCAAGTTTAACTATATGGTTTCTCCCATTTATATGAGAATAGGACGTCCAAAACAAAAGGGAATTCCAATTTGAATTTCCTAAGAAGGTGGCATAAAGAGTGGATCAAGTGACACTTGTCCACTCATGTTTAACACTTGCATACATGTGTAAAGTGTGAGCATGTGTAGTCATCCCTTAACTTAGACGTTCTAGGGTTTCTCTTAGGCTTAAGTGAGCCCAATTGAAACCCTAGCTAAAATATTGTAACTTTCTCAAGCCCAAAAACATATACTACTTGGCCTAAATACAATACTCAAATGTCCTACACCACTTGACTTACATACAAAGCCCAAAATGTCTTATACTACTTTGTACAATTTATTACACACTAGAGTTAACCTCTTCAAAGATGATATAGAGCCCAATAACGCTTTGTGGAAGCCAAACATGCCCAATTTTCTTTCCAGCTCTTGGTCATGGCTATAAGTCTTCTATCTCTTTATTATGTGAGTATTGTAGTTGGATGGTTTCCATCAATTCTTCTTTTTAAGGTAGAAGCTTTAGGGGCACCTATTTGTACCAACTTCTTCTACATCATCCTCAAAGGCAAAGTTCAAGTCAATTACTCCATTTACTTCTTCACAGGACGCGACTACATCTTCTTCTACTGATATATTGATTAGGGTATGAACATTAATAATTTACATGTCAACAAATCGATAGGACACCATAAACAATGGTTTTGCATCAATGACCATGTCTTGAATGGTCACGTCATTTGCATTTGTATCAACACTGACTTCATCATTAGATAAGGATGTGGCAACAATATTATGCCACGAAAATGAAAGGAAGGTTGGTTGGGTAGATGATGGGTGAAAGGATTGGATAGGATAAATATTGTGTTTAAGGATGTGACCGAGTATTCTTTTCACAAGCCACTCCTGGCTAAGGTAGAAGGTTATGAGCTATGATCATCAGATCATGAGTTTTGCCTACTAAGGATGGATTATGTCATTTGACCATTACAAGGTTTAAGCGCTCTCTCCTAGTTTGTTTGATGAACACTCATAGTGTCCTCCATGAAGCTTTGTGAGGAAAAAAAATCTTTGTAGCATTTTAGCACTGTGCAAGTCTCTTTCACTTGCTTTTCTTCTTGAATGATAACTTTATATAGGCATTGAAAGAAGGTAGCCATTGCAAATTCATTTTTGGTCATTGAGCAACTTTAACTCACTTTAATGTCCTTCCTAAGTCTAATTAGTTTGATAGTGGATTTTTCATTAAATGCACTCCATGCAACTTTAAATGCCTCTTCTTCTTTTATGCAACATCATGGATAGATGGTCGTACTTATCTTCATAGGTAGTATAGTATTTTACATCAAACTATGGTAAAATTCACACAGTACAAGGCAAATAATTGGGCCAATTTGGAATAGTGCTTATGTTCGGGTTTTTTAGAAGGAAATGACTATAAATATTTATCCAAGAGATCACTTGAAGTGGCTTGTGTTTGAACATATCTCTTTCAAAGACTAAAGCAACATATATTTCCTACAACATAGAATAAGAGCATATATATTCGAGAAGTACGATGTTAGCTTAAATTATGCAGTTATAGTTTGAGCATATATATGCCTTATCAGATGAAATTGTTGACTACATAGTGTTATATCATCTAACACACGAAACACTTGTGTCTTAAATGATCCACTATTGAACAAAACATTCATTTTACAGACGATGCATGATCGTAATTTATGATTTGTTATATTTAAGAATTTAATCAAAATTATGGGTGTTGAATTTTTTCCTAACACAGATTAACCCACAAAGGAAACAACTAGAAGGTAAACAAATGAAGTAACAAGGAAGAATCACACATAGAAACCAATGTGGTTCAATTGAAGTATTAATGAACTTAAATCTATACGCAATAAAAGTTCACTATGTGAACAAAGATTTGAACTTACAACTCTTAGTTTAAACAAAAATGTTAATACAATGTCCTATTTATACAATATAACTACCATAATTAGCTTTTGTAAGTCACATCTAAACTAGCAAAGAAGATACGTGAGCAATGCTTCCACTGTTAAGCTTGAAATGTAACTTAGGCAAACTCTTCAAATGAAATCAGACGAAAAGGATGTTAAGGTCTGATGCTGGCAGATGATTTGATACCATCAAATGTTCTAGAAGACTAATGCACTGATGAAGATAAACACACTCATACATTTTTGAACTATCAAACAATTTGAAAAATCATACAATCTATGAATCTTGACAAGATTTTACTGAGTCAATTCTCACCGTCACATTATGATTAAATTGATAATAATCAAATATACTTTTGAAATTATATAATATATTAAATAATTAACATACATATTTTTAAATTATAAATAGTAAATTAAGGATAAAAACTTTTACATGGAAATGAAATTAAGAATAGAGAAATAATAATGTTAATGCTAAATTAAACAAAAAATTAAAAGTTTAAAATGTAAAGTTAATGTAACTATAAGTAAAATTTATTTTCATTATTTTTTATGATATAATCATGTTAATTTGATAAACATTTCTAAAGTTAAGAATCATGTCACCACTCCATCTACAAACTAGGGGTGCAAAGGTTGCTGTTTGGAAAGAAGCCGCAGTGTATGACATGTGATACCATGCCCATAATTGCAAAAGTGATGCACATTTACCCATTGTTTTTTCTTTGGCATTTGTTGCCCAACATAAATCCCTGTACAACATAACCAAACAAGAAGACCCCAACTGTATCGCCTTGTTCTACGTACATTAGTAAAAAAATGGTAAGTACGTAAGATAAACTTTGTTTCCTTTTTTATTAGACATCAAAACTTCTCCAATCAAACCTAGTATGTACGCCTTACAATGAGCATGTAGTTGTTCTTCTATTGCCTCATCACCCACTCGAGGCATATTTTCTCTAAGCCATTTGAGTTTCACTTGTGAACAAATGAGTGATTGAACTTTCACTAGTGCGACACCCAAATAAGTGTCACACATTTTCTCCCATCAAACATTGTTGGACCAACAATTGGTGGTCCGTCTACTTTTAAATCCAATTAGAGTGAAATGTCTTATAATGCGATGGTACACTGATGAGGCAAGATTTAAAATCTTTTTATTGGCAAGCAAACCGAGTTAACTGTAGTACAACCGAGGGTTGTTGTATCCTTAAGGAATTAATGTTTATCACAATAGAAATATCTTTCAAGATGAAGTGATGTGAAAACAAAGATTGATTGCATATATTTTACAAATAACTAACTATACTAATTTTATTATAATATTTAGCTCAAGAGGTGAAACTTTGACAAAAAAATTGAAGTAAAGGATTAACGATATGGCACAAATGTTGGGGGATTGAAAGAGCTTTACGAATCCCACTTATTATTGTTATTTACAAATGTTATGTTTATTCAAACTCCCTATTCCTTATGACAAAACCAAGTCGATTCCTAGCATGAGGTTATCTAGAAGCATAAACTATCCCAATCAATTCCTTACATTGTTATAACTTATTTCTGCATTAAGATGGAACTATTCACCATATTCTTAGCTTCGTGCTACGTGACCATTGAGATATATGGCTGGTATGTTAGGGTTCAGATACATGAACTCGCCTTCCGACCTCATTCATGCTCTAAGGATATTGATGATCAAAATTCTATTCACACTTAATAACTTTAATCATATATTCTTGAAGTATAATCATGGGCAAAATTTGTTAGAATTAGTGGCCTAAACAAGAGGGGGTGAATTATTTTCACAAGATTTTTGCAAAGATTGAAAGTATAGTGAAGAGTTCTGAAAAATCAACCAATTGATTTTCTATTCAACTCCATAAAATTTCTGTTTTAAGGTTATTTATAGAAAATCAACCTATTGTTTTCCTGAAACAACCAGCTGTTTATACCAGCATAATATAAAACAAAGTTAAAAACAATTTATAAGAGAAAAGATATAGAGAATCGCACAAGAGGTTTATACTAGTTCACTCTTAACTAAGAGCTACATCTAGTTCTCAGCTAATCACTGAGAATTCACTATGTAATCAACCCTAGATTACAAAACACATACCAAGAGTGATGATCTTGAACCCCTCAAGAAGACACACGACTCATTGGCAACACCGCAATTTTCAAAAACACTTTTCTAAAACTGCCTTCCACCAAATACACAACATTATAGTGTTCAAAGTGAAGGTAAAGAATACACCTGGGCTTTATAAAGTAGAATAACAAAAGTATACAAACACCTAATTAATCCTATTCCACAGAAAAGTGATGATCCAAAGCTCTTGAACTCTTGAAAAAAAAAATTTATAATCTCTCTTTCTTCAGTTCCTGAAAAGAATATCAAACAACCTTTATATAGACTCAAACAAGTGGTCAAAGTTGTTAGATCAGAAACCAAAAGCAGTTGGAAGCATTTAAAAACCAGTTCAAAACACTTAACAGAATTTTGTTAGGTTATTCTCCAAAAAAAAATATATTGAAATAATTTTTCTATTAAGGATTTCATAAAAACAACCAATTGTTTTCTCGAAATAACCGATTGTTTTTGTTTGACAACAAAGACAAAATAGAGCAAGCTTTTCCAAATCATTTTCAAAAACCACTAAGTGTCAAACAACAGGTTGTTTCGACATTTCAACAGGTTGAAATTTCACAGCCTTTTAGAAAACCCATCTTTTCAAAGAGATAAAGAATCAATTGAGCTTGGATCAAAACAAGGAGTGAATTAACAAGTCAAAAACTACTAGACATCAGCAGGGTCTTCAAGCTTTCCACACATATTTGGAGGCATCAAAGCATCTTGTTTAACAATCTCCCCCTATTTGATGAAGAAAAATCTCTGGTTTGTTTGTGTTGTAGTTTTTGAACTTGGTAGGTCTTGCAAAATAGAAATGTATACCATACAAAGCAAGTATAGTAGCAAGATAGAACAAATTCACAAAGCACACTCAAAGAGCAAGTTTCTGCATAACCACAAAAATTTAAAGTGTGCAAGTGCAGAGTAGCAAAAGCATAATTAAAGCTATCAATACAACCAAATCAAACATAAACTTCCCCCTATTTGTCTTCTCAAATAGACAAAGTGCAGCAACATAATTTAGAAGCAATTACAACCAAATCATCGAGATAAATTATCCCCCTATTTGTCGTCACAAATAGACAAAAAGAACGAATTCATAGAACTGGAAACATAATAATAGAGAAAAAATCAGTCCAACAGTACAAACAGATTCCTTTTCCAAAAAAAATCACCTTTAAATGCGAGGAAAATGAAGTATGTTATTTGTTCATACCTTTTCAAAGACAACCCCAATAGATTCACCCAAAAGAATACTTTGAGATGTTTATTTGGTCATATGAGACACTTACATAAGTTGAGAAGTGGAGGTAGACATACTTTCTTTATTCTTGAAGTTTCTCTTTTGAGCAACCATTGTGCATGTGCTTAGGATGTCTCTTGACTTTCAAAGAACCTTGCAAGACATATACAATTGAAAAGTACAAGCACAAAGATTATCTTTACTCTTGATGTTGTTCCCTTTAACAATCGTTCTTCAAACCCAAAAGTGATCCTTGGCTGCCAAGGATCCCTACAAGAAAAGGTTAAGAAGCAAGATTTGGTCCCCTCATGAATATGGGTCAAAGGATGTTAGTAGGAACCTTAGAAACCTTAGGAACTCTTAACTGTGTCGAATTTAATAGTGTGGCACATTTTCATGCAATAAAAGCACATTTTAACCGGTTGTTTGGACAAAACAATAGGTTTTTTTTCAAAGAAACTTGAGAAAGGTTTTGAAAAAGGTTTGTTCTTGCTGTTTGGATTAAATCCCAGTCTAGCCTTACCAAAAATACAATTTTGAGAAGCAAGAACAATTTCAAGATTTGATTGGCCTTTGGAAAACTTTTCCACAATTTTTAAGAGATAGAGAACCTTCTTTTGAAGAGATTCACAATTTTCACAAAAGCTTGAATCAACACACTTAGAAAAAGAGTTTTGGTAAATCATTTACAGTTTTCAAAATCAGTTTTTTGAATTGCTTAACTCTTCTTCTAAGGTCTTGACTCTATTTTCCAACTAGTTGTTTAACCTTTTCAATCGATTATTCAATAGGGCCAACATGTTAGCTTCCTCATGAGTTTCTTTGAAGGAATCAAGAAGTTGACTATAGATTTCAAAATTCATAGAAGTACTTGAACTTACACTACTTGATTCTGATTCTTCATTTGCCAATAACCAAAGGTTGGCTTCCTCATCATCCTTTGATGAAGAACTTGCCATATCCAAAACAAGTGTAGTTTGTAGAATTAAATTCATTAACATTCTTGCTATTGTACTTGTTTGATGGCTTTGCCACATCCAAAACAAGTGTAGTTTGTAGAAGTAACATTCTTCCTATTGTACCTGTTTGATGGCTGACTTTTGTCCCTGTTTTTCTTCTTCAAGAACTTGCCAAATTTCCTTGTGAGGAAGTTGAGAGTCTCACTACCACTGTAGTCACTTGAGTCTTTATCAATCTTTTGTGCTGCAACTTTTAAAGCAATGTTCCTCACATGCTTTTCTTCATTTTCTTGGTCAATAAGCCGGTTCATCTCAAGCTCATGCTCTCTTAGCTTTCCAAACAAAGAGGCAGTGGTCAGTTCAGTCAAATCCTTTGATTCTGAAATAGCAGTGACTTTTGGTTGCCAAGATCTATCCAAGTATTTGAGATCTTGATGTTCAACTCCTTTCTTTCAAAGATTTTGCCAAGACCAATGAGGTGGTTTACTATGTGAGTGAATCTTTTCTGCACATCTGAGATGGTTTCCCCTTTTAGCTCCTAAACATTCAATACTTTAGCATCAAGGCATGCTGCCTTGCCTTCTTCACATTTGTTGTGCCTTCATGGGTTACTTCAAGGTGTTAGAATATATGGCATTTAAACAAGAGGGGGTGAATTGTTTATGAAAGATTTTCGCAAACTTTAAAGGTTTAATGAAACTCAATGCAGAATTACAGACAAGGGAATCAAGTTAGCAAAGAATACAAACAATTTTAAAGTAAATCATAGAAAAACAACTGGTTGTTTCTTCGATTCAATCGGTTGTTTATACCAGCAGAATTTAAAACAACCTAAAAACAGAATTTAAAAGAGATCAAATTAAAAGAAAGGCACACAAGCAGTTTATACTAGTTCACTCTTATACCAAGAGCTACTTCCAGTCCCCAGAAACTTTTGGGTTTCTACTATTCAATCAAAACTAGATTACAACACAAACCACCAAAAGAGTGACCTTGAACTCTTCAAGAAACACACTCCTTTTGGCAAACCAATCCACAGAAATCAGAACCCTCTGATTCTGCATTTACATCCAATTATAGAAATATAGTAATCAATGAGGAAGATAATAGAATACATATGGGTATTACAAAGCTTACAAATCAGATGAACACCCAATTCCTATTCCACACACTTGAAAATCCAAAACTTGAGTGAATCTTGAAAACTTGGTATCAAATTTGCATTGTGATTTCTCAAAACTGTTTCTTATATTCCAGGAGTGTATAACAAACTTTTTATACTCCAAAGAATGATTAAAAGCATTTAAAATAGGAGCGCATTCAGTTAGAAATCATTTAAGAAAGATTCACAATTCAAAACAGAATTATGTTAGGATTTTCAAAGAAACAATTGGTTGAAAACACGAAACAACTGATTGATTTGGCTTAACAGCTAAGTCAACCAAGTCAAACAACTTTCAACCTTTTTCAAAACCTTCTAAGAAGAAAACAACCGGTTGATTCGATAAAACAACAGGTTGTTTTTCACTTAGTTGAAAAACATTTCATTTTAAAAGGTTTTCAAATCAAATCAAATCTGGATTCAAACAAGGAGTGGATTACATAAAATTCTTCCCCAGATCCCACCCAAACACAACAACAACACAACCTTCCATCAAACACCTTGGATTTGGATTCTTCAAAGCTCTTGATCGCTCTTGATCAACAATCTCCCCCTATTTGATGAAGACAAATCCTTGGTTTCTTGTGTTGGTCTTGTTTGAATCTGAAACAACACCTGCAAAACAAAAAACTATGCAAACACAGAGCATCTCTAACAGCAGGTTATGATGGCACACTAACTAGTTTTCTGCATAAACATAAGAGCAGAAAAATCAGCCAAAACCAAACCAAAAACTCCCAAAACAGCAACTCCAAACCAGTCATGCAGCAGCATAAATTAAAACACAATTCAATCAGAGTTTTAGCAGTTTTTAAGACAACACAGAAATCATATTCTCCCCTTATTTGTCTTCACAAATAGAATTAGGAAGAGATAAAAACAAAAATAAGAAAAGATTGTCCAAAATAAAGCAAGACTAGTATCGAAATTTAACTAATCCTGATTCCAATCTTCCTTTCCATATTGTAGTTCAAACAACTGGTTCTGTATTGCTTCTATCTGCTTATCCAAGTTCTGAAAACGTGAATCCATGCTCTGAAATCTTTGGCCAAAGTCCTGAAAGTTTGTAGCATAAAGATCATGGAGATTCCTTTGATTTTCAACAAAGTTGTCCAACCTATTGACCATGAATCTCTCTAAAGGTGACATTGAGAGAATCCTATCTCCTTGGTTTCCAGCACTTGTTCCAGGACCTGTGTCAGCAACAGGTTGATCTTCATCTTGAGCGTAAACTCTAGCACCTTCAACAACCTCATGTTCCTCTTCATCTTGTTCAGCATGTGCACCACTTGAGGAACCTCTTTGTTCACCATCTTTGCTTACCCATCATCCACCAATCTTGGTAAAACCCATCTTACTTAGTGAATCATTGTTCACTTCATGTGTTGATTTCACCAATTATGATGTTTCTTCCTCAAGATCTACATCGAAGTAAGCCAAAAATTTTGAAATCAATATAGCATAAGGATAATGGTAGTCACTTATCCTCATTGATTTTTTCATGTGTTCCTTGATGATATGGATCTAGCTGATCTTGACTTTATTCATGATGCAGTATATGTAGACAAGATCTTCATCAGTAAGAATAGAGTGATTACTCTCCCTTGGTGTGAGAATCCAAGTAACAATGAGAGCCATTAACCTTTCATTCAGCTTCAACCTACCCACTGAACAGGTTCTCACTTATGTTTGAGTATTCTTCAAACAGCTTCTGTAGAACTGAATCTTGTTGAAATCTTCTACCACACCAATGTTACCTTTGTTGATTCGCAACCTAACATACTTCAATCCAGTTACTGCAGTCCAAACTTCATGGGTGATCTCCATATCCACACCTTTGACATGGGAAACAAGGTTGTTGTCAACAAACTTCAAGTTGGTGTAGAAAACTCTAATAAGATCAGGATAAATGCTCCCTTTCGTCTCTAAGAACCTCTTCAGCAGTTGGTCCTTCAACTTTTGACTTTTCAGCCAACTAAAAGAGATAACTTTTGGGTTGTTTATCACTTTTCTTCTAGTTTCAAAGCGGTATTTTTCAATCAGCTCATTGTCTCCTGAGAACCAGCCTTCAAGACGCCCTCCTCTTCTTACAGCTCTGATTTTGATTCTTTTTGATGATGGAGGAGTGGAATCCATGGTGGCAGTAATCAAAAACTAGAAACAGAGAGCAAATAGATGGACAAATATGAGATGCAACAAGAGATGTGCCAATGGGTTGTTTTTGTGTAGAAAAACAACTGCATAGGGTTTTATAGCAGCACAGAAACCATCTTTAGACCTTTGCTTGCAATGGGTTTTGGTCTTCAAGGAGAGAAATCTGGTCCAAGCTTGCATAGAAAAATGTCAGCCCACACCAGAGAAACACATGGTTAGCACATGTGGATTTGACTAGTCATAAAGGCACTTGAATTTCCAAGATATGGAATATATTCCTTTTATGACAAGAAGTAACCTCCTTCTGAACCAAATCAGACCCTTAATGACTGCTTTTTGACTCATAACTCCTCAAGACAGAGATCTACAAAAGATAGAATACATAAAAAAATTAAATCAGTTTTATACGGTGCTGTCAGAGGAGAAACAATTGGTTGTTTCGAGAAAACAATCGGTTGTTTTTCTATAACAACAGCTAATTAGATTTTCAAATGCATAATTAACATGCAGAGAAGAATCAAAATGTAATTGCTTCACATATATCACAAATAGATGAAGATTAACATAGATTAATAAAAGAAAATTAGAAACAAAGAAAGTCTTATCCTTTTGTCATAGAGTCCTTTCATTGAGTCATTATCCATGATCAAGATAACATCTTTTGGCTTCCAAGAAGACTTAAGCTGGTACAGAACCTTAATTAAATTCCAAACAGAGTCTTTTCCCTCCAAATGCTTGATCTGATGACTCAAGGGTCCATGCTCTCTTAGCATTCCTGCAACACATCAAATTCAAGCAACAAGATTCGGTACCCTTACAAAAGTGGGTCCTTTAGCATTATCTTTATCACTAGGAACCTCAGAAACTTTGGGAATCCATCTCATAATACCTTTAGGAACAGAATATTTCCTAATTTTATAGAATCTAACAAAGTGGCCTCTCTTCATGCAGTAAAAGCATGTAACAACCAGTTGTTTCGATTTTTCAATCGGTTGTTTTTCTGGCACTTTTGAAAAAGGCTATGAAATCCCACTTTTCTTGCTTTGTGGATTAAAACCCAAACTAGATTTTCCAAAAACACATTTTTGGGATGCTAAAACAATTTCAAAGTTAGATTTACCCTTTGAAAGTTTATCCACAGTTTTAACAAGATAATGGACTTTATTTTCAAGAGTTTCACAATTTTCACAAACTTTTGAGTCACACAAGCAAGAAGAATTCTTGTAAAGCATTTCATGATTTTCAAAATGAGTTTTTGAATTTTCCAATTCTTCTTCCAGTGTCTTGACTCTATTTTCAAGCCAGTTGTTTATGTTGAAGATGGTTGCTGCCCCTTCAAGATTGTGTTTGATGAAGACTTCTATGTACATTTCATTTTGCTTTGCTTTAAGTGTGTCTTAGGTAGTGCTTAGAGGTTGTCTAAGAGTGGGCTTTTGCTGAGTATCTCACCTCATAACCACTGGCCATGTGATAAGAACAAGCATAAGTTTTCTTAAACTGTTTTTCACATATTTTACAAAAAACACGTTTACTGCATAAAAATAAATCTGTTCTTTTCTAAATAAACAGATTCATTTTTTTTACTGATGCCTTGGCTAAGTCTTGTAAAAATTAGATGTTGTGCATCAGGTATTTTGACTAAGTCTTCTTCTTTTCAAAACGACTGAGTTTCAAACAGCTAAGCTTTTCTGTTTTCGTTTTGAAAAATAAATCTGTTCATCTGTAAATGAATACATTCTTTTTGTCTCTGGTGCCATGTCAAGCTTAAACGTTTTTCAGCTTTATCTCTGCACCAGAATGGTTGACTTAGTCTCCTCTCTTAACAAATTCTCTAACTGCTTGTGAAAATAAATCTGTTCATTTTATTTTCAATCTGTTCATTTTATAACAGCTTTAACTGTTTTTCAAAAATCTGTTATAAGTTGGTTTTGTATAAAATGCAAACTTGTTTCTGAGTTTATTACTGATTCATACATTTGCAAAAACAAGTTTTGACAGCAGAGAGTTAAGTGTTTACAATGGATTAGCATTTGTTCTTCAAAGTTTTCAAAAATCACAAAGTGCTTGTTCTTGGTTTGGTTCCAAAAGCTTGGTGTGAGGTGTTGCTACTGTTCTAGCAATCTTGCCTACTGGTTTAAGGCAGATCTTTGTATCCTCAATCAGGTGTAGTCGTTTCACTTCTCATTTCTTGTAATAGTTTGGTTGAACACTCTTCTTGATAGGTTTTCTTGGAGAGTGTGTGTGTGTGAGCTGAAATAGGTTTTTTTCAGCAAGAGTACCTAAGTTCTTGTAGGTTTCAAGAACAGTGGGAATTGTATTTGGTTGTACTGTGTTTTAGTGATTTCCACCTGCTTTTGGTGAAGACTGGATGTAGCTCAGTTGAGTGAACCAGTATAACTGCTTGTACTCATTCTCTCTTTCTCTCTGCAATTTCGTTTCTGCATAATTGATAAAACAACAAAGAAATAAATCTGTTCAATTGAAAATAAATCTGTTCTTTCTGGGCACTGTGCATATTGTTCTTAATTTCTGGAAAACTGTCTGATTTCAATAAGAACACTGATAATCTGTTAAAGGCTAATAAAACAGGTTGTGTGTAATAGATTGTCTCACTAATTGTCAAGCCCTTAACTGAACCTAAATCACACGAATTGGAATTAAGGTTTGCTGTTTTTGAGTTACACTGTTTTTCAATATGATATTTGTGTGTGTGCATCTTGAAATTCTATCTGTATAATCTTGTGATTAACCTTGCTGTATTAAAAGCTTTTCAAACAAAAACAGTGATGAAATAAATCTGTTCATTTTCACATAAATCGATTTATTTTTCTGTAAAACTGTGTTAAACACTATTTCTGCGAGAAAGTTTTTAAAGGTCAATTCACCCCCCTCTTGAACTTTGGCACTATTAAACCCAACAGTTTAACCCTTTCAATCGTTTGTTCAAGAGAGCCAATCAGTTAGCTTCCTCATGAGTTTCTTTAAAAGCTTGAAGCAATTGACTATAGTTTTCAACATTTAAAGAAGCACAAGAACTTACACTACTTGTATCATCTTCTTCCTTTGCCATCAAACACAAATTGACTTCTTCATCTTCACTTGACGAGGAACTTGATGAGGAGACTTCATTTTCATCCCAAGCACTGTAGGCTCTTTTGAATTTCCCTTTCCTTTCCTTCTTGCTTGACTTCTTTTCTTTGTCTTCTTTATTTGGGCATTCAACTTTTATATGCCCTTGTTCTCCACAACCGAAACAAGTATAATTGTTAGAATTAAAATCACTAATTTTCTTGTTTCCATATCTTTCTTTGTTGGATTCCTTGTTGCGGTTTTTCTTCAAGAATTTGCTGAAATTTTGGTACAGCAAACTAAGAGCTTCTCCCTCACTTTCATCACTTGATTCTTGCTTATTCATGTGCTTGGCAGCTTTCAAGGCTATGTTCCTTACATGCTTGTCTTCACTTTCTTGAACATTAAGTCTATTCATTTCCAACTTATGTTCTCTAAGCTTTCCAAACAAGGAGGTTGTGGTTAAAGATGTCAAATCTTTAGACTCAGAGATGGCAGTAACTTTTCGTTGCCAAGATCTATCAAGACAGTTGAGAATCTTGATGTTCAACTTCTCTTTGTCAAAGACTTTTCAAAGACTCATTAGATGATTGACTATGTGAGTGAATCTCTTTTGTACTTCAACAATTAATTTTCCTTTGAGCATTCTGAACATCTCATACTCTTGTATTAGAGTATGTTTTCTTACCCTTTTCATATCATTTGTCCCTTCATGGGTGACCTCTAGAGTATCCCACATTTCCTTAGCCGATGCACATTATGAGACCCTGAAAAATTCATCAGAATTCAAAGTAGAGGTTATGATATTCTTGGCAATGCAATCAAACTTGACCTTTTTATTTTCTGCATCAGTGCATTGGGACCAAGGTTTTTCAATAAAAGCACCTTCCTTTTCAAGTTTACGAATAAAACGCCCATTTTCAATTGCATCCCAAATCCCTCTATTTAGAGATTCCACGAATATTTTCATTCTAACCTTCCAAAATTGATAATTCAAACCACAAAACAAAGGTGGCCTGTTAATTGAGGCACCCTCCTCAAAAGGTAGTTTTTCAGCCATAGAAAAAAGATTTAGGATCGAAAGCTTGAGTAAATTTCAAAAACTAGGCTCTTGATGCCAATTGTTAGAATATATGGCCTTTAAACAAGAGGGGGGTGAATTGTTTATGAAAGATTTTCGCAAACTTTGAAGGTTTAATGAAACTCAATGCAGAATTACAGACAAAGGAATCAAGTTAGCCAATAATACAAACTATTTTAAAGTAAATCACAGAAAAACAACTGGTTGTTTCTTCGATTCAATCGGTTGTTTATACCAGCAGAATTTAAAACAACTTAAAAACAGAATTTAAAAGAGATCAAAGTAAGAGAAAGGCACACAAGTAGTTTATACTAGTTCACTCTTATACCAAGAGCTACATCCAGTCCCTAGAAACTTCTGGGTTTCTACTATGCAATCAAAACCAGATTACAACACAAACCACCAAAAGAGTGACCTTGAGCCCTTCAAGAAACACCCTCCTTTTGGCAAACCAATCCACAGAAATCAGAACCCTCTGATTCTACACTTACAACCAATTATAGAAATACAGTAATCAAGGAGGAAGAAAATAGAATACACATGGGTATTACAAAGCATAAAGATCAGATGAATACCCCAATCCTATTCCACACACTTGAAAATCCAAAACTTAAGTGAATCTTGAAAACTTGGTATCAAATTTGCATTGTGATTTCTCAAAACTGTTTCTTACATTCAGGAGCGTATAACAAACTTTTTATACTCCAAAGAATGATTAAAAGCATTTAAAACAGGACACATTCAATTAGAAATCATTTAAGAAAGATGCACAATTCAAAACAAAATTCTGTTAGGATTTTCAAAGAAATAATCGGTTGAAAACACGAAAGAATCGATTGACTTGGCTTGACAGCTAAGTCAACCAAGTCAAACAACTTTCAACCTTTTTCAAAACCTTCTAAGAAGAAAACAATCAGTTGATTCGATAAAACAACAGGTTGTTTTTCACTTAGTTGAAAAACATTTCATTTTAAAAAGGTTTTCTAATCAAATCAAATCTGGATTCAAACAAGGAGTGGATTACATAAAATTCTACCCCAGATCCCACCCAAACACAGTAGCAACACAACCTTCCATTAAACACCTTGGATTTGGATTCTTCAAAGCTCTTGATCACTTTTGATCAACACAAGGATGTACCACATCTCCTTTGCAGATCCACATTAAGAGACCATGAAAAATTCATCTGAATTCAAAGCAGAAGTAATAATGTTCTTGGCAATGCAATCATATTGATCCTTTTTACTTTCACTCTCAGTCCATTGGGACCAAGGTTTTTTAGAAAAAACTTTATCTTTTTCAAGCATAGGAATAAAAGGACCATTAGTGATAGCATCCCAGATTCCTCTATCAATTGACTCAACAAAAATTTTCATTTTAACCTTCCAAAATTGGTAGTTCAACCCACAAAACAAAGGTCATCTGTATATAGAAGAACCCTCCCTAAATGGTAGTTTTTCAGCCATTTTCAAAAAGGTTTTAAGATTGAAACTTGAGTAACTTTCAAGAACTCTGCTCCTGATGCCAATAGTTAGAATTAGTGGCCTAAATAAGAGGGGGTGAATTGTTTTCACAAGGTTTTCGTAAAAGATTGGAAGTAGAGTGAAAAGTTATGAAAAATCAACCAATTGATTTTCTGTTCAACTCAATAAAATTTCTGTTTTAAGGTTATTGATAGAAAATCAACATGTTGTTTATACTAGTAGAATATAAAATAGATTATAAGAGAAGAGATAGAGAGAATCACATAAGAGGTTTATACTGGTTCACTCTTAACCAAGAGTTACATCCAGTCCTCAGCTAACCACTGAGAATTCACTATGTAATCAACCTTAGATTACAAAACATACACCAAGAGTGATGATCTTGAACCCCTCAAGAACACACACCACAGTTTTCAGAAACACTTTTCTAAAATTGCCTTGCACCAAATACACAAAATTATAGTGTTCAAAGTGAAGGAAAAGAATACATCTAAGCTTTACAAAGTAGGAGAACAAAAGTATACAAACACCCATTCCTATTCTACACACAAGTGATCATCCAAAACCATTAGTGATAGCATCCCAGATTCCTCTATCAATTGACTCAACAAAAATTTTCATTTTAACCTTCCAAAATTGGTAGTTCAACCCACAAAACAAAGGTCATCTGTATATAGAAGAACCCTCCCTAAATGGTAGTTTTTCAGCCATTTTCAAAAAGGTTTTAAGATTGAAACTTGAGTAACTTTCAAGAACTCAGCTCCTGATGCCAATAGTTAGAATTAGTGGCCTAGATAAGAGGGGGTGAATTGTTTTCACAAGGTTTTCGTAAAAGATTGGAAGTAGAGTGAAAAGTTATGAAAAATCAACCAATTGATTTTCTGTTCAACTCAATAAAATTTCTGTTTTAAGGTTATTGATAGAAAATCAACATGTTGTTTATACTAGTAGAATATAAAATAGATTATAAGAGAAGAGATAGAGAGAATCACATAAGAGGTTTATACTGGTTCACTCTTAACCAAGAGTTACATCCAGTCCTCAGCTAACCACTGAGAATTCACTATGTAATCAACCTTAGATTACAAAACATACACCAAGAGTGATGATCTTGAACCCCTCAAGAACACACACCACAGTTTTCAGAAACACTTTTCTAAAATTGCCTTGCACCAAATACACAAAATTATAGTGTTCAAAGTGAAGGAAAAGAATACATCTAAGCTTTACAAAGTAGGAGAACAAAAGTATACAAACACCCATTCCTATTCTACACACAAGTGATCATCCAAAGCTTTTGAACTCTTGAAAGACATTTTTTATAATCTCACTTTCTTCAGTTCTTGAAAAGAATATCAAACAACCTTTATATAGACTCAAGCAAGTGGTCAAAGTTGTTAGATCAAAAACCAAAAGTAGTTGGAAGCATTTAAAACCAATTCAAAACACTTAACAAAATTCGGTTATAAAAACAACGGGTTGTTTTCCAATACAACGGGTTGTTTTCCAAAACAACATTATATTGAAATAAATTTTCTATTAAGGATTTCATAAAAGCAACCCGTTGTTTCATTGAAATAACTTATTGTTTCTGTTTGACAATAAAGGCAAAATAAAGCAAAGCTTTTCCAAATCATTTTCAAAACCACTAAGTGTCAAACAACAGGTTGTTTCAACATTTCAATAGGTTGAAATTTCATAGCCTTTTAGAAAACCCATCACTTCAAAGAGATAAAGAATCAATTGAGCTTGGATCAAAACAAGGAGTGAATTAACAACTCAAAAACTACTAGACAACACATACACATAGCAACGGGGTTTTCAAGCTTTCCACATAGATTTGGAGGCATCAAAGCATCTTGTTCAACAAAATCCACTATTTTGATTAATATTCTTCCAGTTGGGTTTATTTGGCCATTAATTGTTATTTATGTGTTTTAACCCAAGTTGCTTCTTTTTTAATCAAAACATGAAACAAAATATGAGATAAAAGAATTAAAGAATTAAATATATAAATATCTCAGAAAAAGAATTGAAAGCAAATCTTCTGCAGTGATATTCTCTCAAAATCTTGCAATTAAAACTACTCTACAAAACCCTTAGAAAATAAAGCAAATATACTTTGAAGATATTATTCAAGAAAATATTTTGCAATATCTCTCACAACAATGCTATAATTAATTACAATCAATGCGCAAATCTGAAGAAAAAATGGAAACAATATATCTAGAAGAGAAGCGAGAATAAAATATGGGACTAGCTGGGAAAGAAGATATCTAGTTATTGCAAAAAAATATCATGAGGCAAATTTCAACTCCAATTTTGTGTAAGGAAAAGAAGATTATACAAGAGACTTTAGAGGAAGAAATAAAGGATCTTTTTTTATCACATCTCATAGTCGCACAACACACTCTAAACCTAGTTTTATTTTCCTTTTTGTGTTATTCTTATTTGCCTTCACGTGGAAGGCTAAACTCGTTTTGGTTGATTCCTTTGTAATTCCCCATTGAGTTCTGATGTTCTAATCAATTAAAGTTTTGTTTTTCAATTATCTGTAGTAGTTGTTTTAATTTTCTGATATCATGGTAAACTGGTGTTTATGAGAGGTTGTACTTGAAGGCATGATTGGGAGTTTTTCCTAGTCTTAAACTTTGATTAATTTCGCATTGTTTTGATTAATTTCCTGGGCACATGATTCAAGAGAATACAAAGAAACATCCCATGAGTACACACATGGATACAAGTGGGGTACTAAATACATTAGTAGACGCATGTTTTGCTAATAAGATTCTGTTGAATAAGATTGACGCATGTTTGATTTAGTTTAACCTTGTATGAGAATTGATGGGTGATAATCTTTAGATAACCTGTGAGGAACTCATTGGTGGAGGAACTTGGGAGTCAACTTGCATTCTCTATTATTTTAAATCATCCATTATATTTTCTTGCTTATTAATCACAACCCTCTTTTGTTATTGCTAATTTTCATTGCTTGCAGATATATTTTGAATTATGTTCACTAGACTAACTATTAGATTCATTGTGAGACGACTTAGGATCATCTAACCACAATTATAATATCATCTTTTTGGCGTTTGACGGACTATCACTGCATTAGATGGACTATGTTGTGATCATTTTAATTTAGCTGCCAAATACAACTATCAGACATCAATGGTCATTTCTCACCATTGAGTATTAAGCATTCTACCAAACCCAAGGAATTTGAATCACAAATGAAAACAAGCATTCATAAACAATAATAACTTAAGAAATATCACATTGCTTTTTAATCCCAACAGGGTAAGTTTAGCAACTCATAATAAAGTCTTATAGTGAATGCTAAAGTATGAGAAGGTAAAGAACTACAAACATGGATCTTGAATGTTGTTGGCCAAGATGGCCCGCCCTGCGCAAGGATTGCGGGCTCATTTCACTGGCCCGCCTCACATAAGAGCTAGCTCGCATATGAAAAATATTTTTTTAAAAATTAAATTTCATTCATTATAAAAAAACCTATTTCTCCTACTGAAAAATTAAAATTTTATTCATGTTTCAATTCATTCAATTAACATAAAAATATGAATTCAATTATGAAGGTTGTTAGAAGGCTTATTACAAAAATTAAAGTTTTGTTTTGCATTTATTTTCCCTCTATATGTATGTAAATGTATAGAGTATCTTATCAAAGTTTTGCTACAAAATATTTTAATGAAGATGACTAATTTTTTTAAAGAGTATCTTATTAAAATATTTTTTTTATATTATTTTTTTATTAACCAATTTTAAATATAAGACTTTACTTTAAACTAGATCCACTGTCACTCTTAATATTAACTCCTTTATATGATTAAAATAAACATTCATTTTTTAATACATTAAATTTAATTTTTTTAAAATAAAATAAAATAAAGGTCGCACTACAACAACGAATGGTTGGGGTATGATTTTTTTTTTGCAAAAAAAATAAAATAATTATTTTTTATTTATGCGGGTCAACCCGCCCCAGCCCGCTGTTAGCCTGCACGGGCTGCGGGTTATGTGGGGTGAGCCTAAGTGGGTTAGCGGGCTAGATTAGTGAGCTCATCCCGCACTTTTTGGTAGCAGGTTGTAGGCCGACCCGCATTGCCCGCTCCGCATAGTCTTCCCTAATTATGAATTTTACTACATTTTAACCTTTATCATGCACTTGCTAGTTGGAAGGTGAAACGTGTGAGTTTTAGAACTTCACCTCTCGACTAACAAATTTACTAAGGTTTGATCCACTTTTAAATGCCATGGTTTTGCAATTTCAAAAAATCTTGCTCATTCCAAGTTTTGAATTGTTAAAGGGTGTGACTTTGTCATTGAGTTACAATAAGATTGCACAACATCGTGTTTGGGGTTCTAGCAAATTGAAGAAATTAATATAACATGGAAAGGTTACCACAAAAAATGGGTTTTTGAAAAAAAATCATGAACTTACCGTAGTGGCAATGTATGCAGACTTGTGTTTTTGTTGATTCCACAATAACATATTGTTGGAGTGAAAGTTAGTTTGCAATAGAAAAAAGGTCAGAAAAGTAGTTACAAGCAATGTTTTATGGAATACTATGAATGGTAAAATTTGGTGAAGTTATATTTATAAATGGTTTCGGTCGAATTTGGAGAGTTAAATAGGTGCCTTCTTTTCCTTGCATTGTTTTGTTTTATCTCTTTGAATGGAGTTACGGTGGCTTGCTAGAATGGAGGAAAAGAAATCTGGATTTCAAGTGGAAAATATGGGTTCAGGAGAGTGAGAGGTGAGGCCAACTCACTATGAATGATTCTAGGGGAGGTTACACAAGAGACAACCCTAGAGATAGCTATAGAAACAAGTGTTTATGGGAAAAAAATGGGCAACATAACTCTTCTCATTCAAGCTGAATTTTGCAAGAGGATTAACACTCCTATATATAGTGTTAAGTGGTGTCCAAGATTAGAATTTTAACCTAAAAAACTCTCTACTCACATGATGATAAATGACCCCCTCTCATTGGAGCAAGTCCTCTCAAATTGGAACAAGTCCTCTCAAATTGGAGCTTGACAAATGGTCTATCTTTATTGGTGGAAATCCTCTCCATTGAGAAGATGCCATGTGGATGCGCATGCTCTCCATGCCAAGGTTCATGCTCACCATGCCAAGAAGGGTTGCTGCATGTTCATAGACACACACCCCTTTATTCTAGATGCACACCCCTTTACAATTGGGCTCAATGAAGCCCAATTGTAACCATAGATAGACTTTCTATTACTATCTAGACCCTACTCTACTATTATCCCAAGGCCAAAAGATGAAACCATGACCCATTACATGGCCCAAAAGAAAAGTCCTGTTCTATTATTTAAAATGTGGAAGGACGATCCATGTGGAAAAGAGCTTGACTCTACTAAGGTCAGCTAAATCCCACTCATCTTGAATCTTCTTGATCATTGCTTTGTAGCTGGTTCTTTTCTAAGGGGCCTACCATCAATTGGGCTAGATTCAATCCCGATTATTGGATTTGGCTTGACACTCTGGTAAAGAATCTAGGCCTTACTCAGGAAATAATGTGGGTGAATAATGCCTTATGTTTGTGTGTTCATTCTAGAGCTTTCATGGGGGCAAATTCAATTTGAGATGTTGGTTTAGAGTTGAAAATTTGGTCAAGAATGTTTGCCATATTCAGGAAATCATGTAGGTGAATAGTGCCTCATGCTTTGTGTTAGTTCATTATGGAGCATTGATAGAGCCATATTTGATTTGGAACGTACATTTATGGGGTGACAATCTGCTTAAGAATCTCTGCCATGTTCAGAAAATGGTATGGGCGAACAATGCCTCATGGTTTGTGTTGGTTCATTTTTAGCATTGATGGGGCAAAATTCAATCTAGAACATTGATTTATGGGGTGACACTTTACTTAAGAATCTTTGTCATGTTCAGAAAATGATGTGGGTGAATAGTTCCTCATGCTTTGTGTGAGTTCATTTTGGGGTGATTATCC
This sequence comes from Phaseolus lunatus, assembly GCA_013389735.1. Taxonomy (NCBI): domain Eukaryota; kingdom Viridiplantae; phylum Streptophyta; class Magnoliopsida; order Fabales; family Fabaceae; genus Phaseolus; species Phaseolus lunatus. Next base: position 41,041,853 of record CM023864.1, on the reverse strand, counting down.
GTGCCTTGTTCATGAAATAATATGGGTGAACAATGCCTTGTGCATTGTGTGGGTTCATTTTGAAGCATTGATGAGGTATATTCAATCTAGGACATTGATTTTGGCTTGGAACACTGGTAAAGAATCTCTACCATGTTTAGGCAATGACATGGGTGAACAATGCCTCATGCTTTGTGTTGGTTCATTTTAAAGAGTTGAAGGGGATAAATTTAATCTGGGACGTTGTTTTTTGCTTGACACTCTAAAAAAGAATCTCTACCTTGTTTAGACAATGATATAGGTAAACATTGCTTTGTTGTTTGTGTTGGTTAATTGTGGAACGTTAATAGGGCATATTCAATCTAGGACGTTGCTTTTGGCTTGACAATTTTCTCAATAACTTGTGCCTTGTTTAGGAAATAATGTGAGTAAACAATGTCTCCTGTATTGTGTGGGTTCATTCTAAAGCGTTGATGGGGCATATTCAATTTGGGATGTTGCATGCAATCCCCTGTGTTCTGTATTTATAATTTATATAGCATAGAATTGCAAACATGCATTCTAAGAAATCAATTTTTGTGTGCACTGATTATTGTTGGAATGGATCAAATGACAAGTTAAAATGGATTGAACAATGGTAACTCATTTCTGGCAATGGTAAATGCTAATGAAACTACAATGCAATGTGCGGAAGGTGTTTGCTTTCGTTCAACTTGTCCTAAAGTTGTGAGGATTGCTTTTGATTACTCTTTGTTGACTTTGAAAGAGAAGGTTCACACAACTATAAGGGTTGAACGTGGGTTAGAGTTGAAGAAGTTGTATTACCGTGAACCAAGAGTCGTGGTTGATGGTTCCATTAAGTATAAGGCTAGGGAGGTTTGTCCTGATGATGACCTATAACAGATGATAAGTAAAAAGAAGGATGTTAATTGGCATGGTTTCATTGAATTTAATGGTTCATTTAGAATATTAATAGAAGAAATTATAACACTTTTGCGTTGACCAACGAATGCAAGTTGATTGTTTGAAAATAATTAGAAGAGGTTTTTAATGTTTGGTGTTTGTTTATTTGTTTCTTCATTTTATGCAATGGTATGTACGACCTTTAAATGTGTTTTGTTTTGAAGTACTGAAGTAATGCTTAATAAAATTGTGATTGTTGGAATAAGGTCCATACAATAAGAAACGCACAACAATCAGTGCTAATACAAAAGGAATAATAGGAACTACGATAAATGGTTAACAATGGTTTTAAAAAAGAAACACAAATGATGAAGTAGGTAACAACTAAGAACATACAGTCACTTAATCCTTAAGAGTAATTCAATTCTTTTTCAATGCCTGATAATTGTTTATTGTGTTCAGTTTTCAAACAGAAACTAAGTTTTTCCCTAATGTAATATTAGGTCAACCTAGGTTGAATTCAAGAGAAAGATGTTGATATAATTGATTATTTAATATTCTTTTCTTTACAAATTAAATTAAGGGGGTTTTGAATTTGGGTTTTGACATGTAAATGAATGAAAACATAATATAGAGTGCAAAATAGTCTGTCTAATGAGACAATCGTCTAATAGACTGTCTATCAACACTTGAAAAAGAACTAAAATGTAAATGACAACTTGTAAATCACTAGAAAATAAATTGGAATATACATTGAAAAAGTAAACACAATGAATAGAAACTAGAATTATAATAAACAACTAAAACGAAATGTGCATTAGACACTTGAAAGAAAATTGTGCCAAATGATTGTAAATATGTAATTTGAATCAAAATTAAATCTACTCTAGAACAAAAGTGCAATATGAATTAAGATATGTAAAGAAAAAGATTATGTACAAGTATTAGATCGTCTGGCGATGAACAACTAAATTGCAACAAAGTCAAATGAGTTAAATAAAAGAAACTAAGCACAACTATTATACCATTTAGTTAGCAATCACTTACATGACCATCTAACGATTCTACTTAGAAAGAGCGAGTGAGAAGGAAAGCGAGAGCGTCTAGCGATGAAAAACTAAATTGCAGAAAAGTCAAATGACTTAAAGAAAAGAAACTAAGTACAATTGTTATACCATTTCATTAGCAATCTCTTACAATGTCATCTAATGATTCTACTTAGAAAGAGCGAGAGAAAAAGAAAGCGAGAATGTCTAAAAGTAAATTGGAAAGAAATGTAAATGCATAAAAAGTAAATTGTAAGAAATGTAAATAACTAAAAATGTATATTTTTTCAGAATTTTTTGACGTAAAATGAATTCAAAATAAAATTGGAAAACTGGGTCAAAATATCACAATTTTGGAATTGGAATGAAAACTCAGGAAGCCAAAGAAAATGAGAACATAACTACAAGACACAAAGAATTTGATGTAATAAGAGTGCCCTATTGAACAAATAGTACAACAAGAACTCAAAGATCATAAAAGAAAAAGGTTCAAAGGCTTATACTACTACTTTTTACTCTTAACATTTTATCAAACACATAGTGCGCATTCTAAGAGACATTTTCACAAACACTTATCAATGTAAGTTGAAAACTAAATTAAATTGATAATTGAAACAAAAATTCAACATAACAAAGAACATGCAAGGATTGGAAACACAAAACAACACCAAATATCACACTTTAACCAAACAAACACTGTATCAAACCAAACAACAACACAAAACCAAATTAAAAAGGCAAAACAATGGTTGTTTTTTACTAGGATTTGGTGCGAACAACATATGGAAATATATGACAGTTTTAACCGATTAAAACACAAAAACAAGCCGATTAAAATGTTTATATGAAAGATTAAACAGTGAAACAACACTTAAAACTCAAAATGAACCGATTAAAGTGAAGGAAAACATCAAGAACAATCAAGAACATGGAGAAAAAAGATGAACAACAACATAAACTGTGCAAATTGAAAAATAAACGATGGAATTCATGTTTAAATGGTGGAAATGAAATTTAAACGGTGGAAAAGCAAGAATAAATGGTGGAAACTAAAAAATAAATGCTAGGATTGAAGAACAACACAAAACATTGAAGAAACACAAGAAAACATAAACTGAACATAATTTTTTTTTTGGCAAATTTGCTTACCTGTGTCGTGAGTTCTATGGAACTTCTTGTGCTCTGATTCACATGATGCAATCTGTTCTCGCTTGTGTTTGGAAGAGGATTGAATGCAATAGAAGAAATGATGAAGAGAAGCGCCAAATTGGAAGAGGAAAAGGTGATCAATGATGTGTTGTTTGGGGCAAGGTTCAAGGAAGATGTTAGATCAACTTCTTTGGAGTTTCACTAGGCTTTGAGATCATCTATCAAAGAGATATTGGGAGAGAATTGTGTTGAAAAAGAAACACAAATCATATATCATCCAAATCTGAAATTACAATGCATGAGCCACTTATTTATAAGCTCTCAAAAGGAAAGGGATGTGTCCCTCAGGCTACCTTAACCTTAGTTAAGTTAAGTTACTATGGTGAAGGTTAAGCCTTGTAAGTGACCATCCATGCTTTTGAAGGAACTCCAGAAACCTTTGCTTGAGTGTCAAGTGAAGGTTTCTAGAGTACCTTTGTGTTATTTTTATCCTACTTTATAAATGGTCCAAAAATACAAGACCTGAATAGAAGTCTATTCTACTTTTTACAATTTGTACAAGTTAAGACAAAGATTTATTATGTATATTTATGAAATTGATATTCTGCTCTTAACTAAGAATATAAGGACTTGAGAAGTGAAGATAGTCCTCTATCAATTGATCTACCTCAATCTTAAGAAAATTGCTACTTCACAAACCTAGACACTCCTACTCCATCCAAGCTTCTACAATCATACCTCCATTTATCCTCCATTGAAGATGCTTAAGCTAAAAGGATATCCATCAACTATTTGGTCGAACCCATTTTTAAAACTAATAACAATCTTTAGCCTTTTATAAATTTGATCTCTATTTTTTAGGATCCTCACACTAACTATGGGTTGTTTTCTAGGATTCTTTGTCCAAAAAATCATAGAAATCATATCTTTCCTATTATCATGCATTCATTCAAGGACAATGCACAAGGAGAAAATGCATACTAAGGATTGAAATCACACAAGACAAATGAAAATGAGAGATTGGAAGTAAATACTATCTATGGCTGAAATTGGAGATGCGCAAAGAAAGAAATATGTGTGGAGAAGGAACTAAAACGCAAGGGAAAGAAAATATAAAAAAAAAAATGAAAAGTGTTACGCTATTAGGACAAGCCTAATAGACAGGCCCAAACTCACCTATTTAGGTGACATGGTTTCTCTGAATGAAAAGAGAAGAAAAGTTTTTAGTAAACCCTAGTTTTATTAGCTCTTAGTATACCTTAGGCCATAGTTTTAGTATAGTATAGGTAACAACTGTTCTATCATCGCCCAAAACCCAAACAAAAGACCTAAATAAAATACTGAACTCCATCCAAAAGTGCCTATTTGCTATTGAAGAAACCCTACACCTCTTGTCAAAAACCCACACCAGCGGCTCAAACACCTGCACCACGCCACTAGCGCAACACCGCTCCATCTAGCCCCTAGAATAACCTCCGCGCACACCAGGTCGCATACCGTAACACCACCCGTTACACCTTGAGTTTGTCAACCACCAGCGCCCCAACCGTCGCACCGCCTAATGTCGCCTAAAACAGCCTCTACGCACACCAGGCTCCATCCCGCAACATTGCTATCGGTGTTTAGATCCGTTCAACTGCCATCACCCCAGCCGTCATCTTACCGCCCAATGTCGCTTGCAACTACACCTCCCGCATACACCCCAATTTTCGCGTCCCCCTTCGTTGTGCCTTTTAGGGAACCAAAGATTGTTTCTCCCACTAACTTCATCTCTCTCGGGAATCACACCCAAATACAACCAAAAAAATAAGAACAACGAGGCTAAAAAAGAACAACAACCTCCACGTCACTCTACATCCCCCTTTATTTAACCCTAATTTTCAAATTGTTCAACCCCAATCCACCATCACTCCTGCGACCCACTTACAAGACATACCCCATATTTTCATCCAACACCACCTTCACGGACATGCCAACGGCCCAAGAAGCACCAATGGCCCAATTGGGCTCAAGACTCCACTTTGAGGATAAAATGTTTTCTAGGCCAGATAGTATTGTTAGGATAGGCCCAATAAACATACCAAACTCAACTATTTAGGTGACATGATTTCCCTAAATGAAAAGACAAAAGAAGTTTTTAGTAAATCTAGTTTTATTAACTTTTAGTATACCTTAGACCATAATTTTAGTTTTATTAGCTCTTAGTATACCTTAGACCATAATTTTACTTAGACCATAATTTTAATTTTATTAGCTCTTAGTATACCTTATACCATAATTTTAGTATAGTATAGATGGCAGTTGTTCTATCATACGCCATAAATGAAAAAATAATTAAAAACAAAAAATAAATCACGTGAAGGCCTGTAACATTACCGTTTGTAAATAGTATTACTATTCGGAGCCATTTTGAAATAATTAAACTAAGAAAAATGAAAACAGAATTTTTCCAAGATATTTAATTTTATAATCAATTAAATAATAAGTCCCCGATCACATAAACTTACTATTTTGAGACTGTTCAACATTAATTCACGTCTTCAATCCCAGTGTTTGACATGTAATAATAATTACAATAAAAAGAAGTCAAGAAAGATACTCTTCGTTTGCGATAATATTTGAGTATTAGTAATGTTAAACAATAAAATTAAGAGTTTAGTTTTAAAATATTATTAATATAGGTTTACAAATAATTAGAAAACAATTTTAAATACTATTATACTTCTAAAATTAATATTTTTTTATATAGTAAAAAGCTTTTGTATTATTTTATATATCAATCTATTTCTAAAATTACAGTAAATTTTAAATTCCATAATTTTATATCTATATTAATATAAAAAAAACACACTTTTTTATAATTTTTTTTTTTACTTTTTAACTGGATATTTTTACTCTTTAAAAAATATAAATTTTTTTTTAATAATTGAAAATTTTTTAATTTTAAATTAATTAAATAACTTTTCTATTTAAAAATAATTACAGTATATTCTTTTAATATTCTTTTATATATATATATATATATACACATACGTGACTTTTTTTTTAAAGTCTCATATTTAAATTATAATATTAAATAAATTAAAGAAAAATTAATTTAGATATTATATTAAATTTGACATTCTAAAACATTACAATAAGTCAAAATTACATGAATTATCAATTACATAAAATAACAATAATAAATAATTAGCATTTTACAAAAAGCAAAGTAGTTTGAATTTAACAAAAGTAAACATCAAAAGGGGATTGAAGGGTGTTCGCTTTGAATATGGAACTTTTTGGAACTTGTGTGTGGTTAAAAAAAATTAAATAATATGTATTAAAAAAGTGTACGAATTAAATATATTTTTTATTTCTTTATTTTTTTACCAAAATCAACATTTTCAATAGAGTTTTATTTTGATGTGTGAATTTTTTAAGTTTTTTGACAACGACAAAAATAAAGGATATTTCATCTTCATATAGCATATAAATATGATTTAGTAATGAATAATCAAAATTTAAGAATAATATATTCATGTAGCTGTCTTCTTCTGCATGTTAACTACAAGGAAAGAAGTCAACACGTCCTTCATAAGATAACAAGCCATAACATAAAATATATAAATCTTTTAAAAACATATGTTTTATGACTTTATATTATTAAATAAACAATTTTGAAATAATACAACATATTGTGAATTAGAGCTCAGTAATGTAATAGAAATAATACAACAAATTCATAACTATATTTAATCGGTACTGTATAAAACAATTTTGAAATAATTTGATGGAAGAAGTAAAATTATTTTCACAATAACAATTTCAAAATATGATGTATTGAAAACTTTATTACATTGATTAAAGCTTTGTGAGAGAAGAGCTACTCAGTCACACAACAAAACAGACTCAAAAAACAATAACAAATGGAGTACATAACTACTTTTCTTTAACTGCCATAATGAGTGTTGAACAATATAATATTAATGTCAACACATCTAAATTAACACAACACGTTAATTATTTTATAAAAAAAAGTGGAAAAAAAAATCTACAAAGACATGTAACCCTGTGTACCATTAATATCACAAAGAAAAAGTTATAAATTATGTTATAAATTATGAAGAATGATTAGTACCTTCCATAAATTTTGTCTGAGTAATTTAAAGCAAACATACTGAGGTTAATAAGGTTAATAGTGTTAGAAATATAAGATAAGATAAAATGATACAAAATATTTTATTAACAAAGATGTATATTCATTCTTGTCTATGTCATACTGAGCAAGTAGGTGTGGTACCTCTGCTGCTTGAGTTTGTGAACAAAACACAATATTCCTGAGTGTATGCATTACATCATTTAGTTTTTTAGATTTACCTAAACTTCTAATACATAATTCTGTGTTTGAATGCATTTTTTGAGAACGAATGTTGTTAAAAAAAATGTTCATATGCAATGTACTGTTATTATGGAACAATATGTAACAAAACATGTGTAAACTATAATGATTCGATTATAGTTTGTAGTGGATAATCACAATCGGGGTTACAAAGCACATTAAAATTCCTAGAAGACAATTCGGAATAAATAGATTTAATAAAACCATAAATTTTTAAATTTAAATTTATTGAAGTTATCAAGTAAGTTTAGATTTATACCTTTCTCAGATTCCATTATCGTCTTGTTCAAAGATTTAAAATCAGAAAAATGAAAGAAACTTATTATTGCAAAAAACAATGGATAGAAATTGTTAGCTTCATATATTAGAACAAAGAGACCATAAATAAAAATAGTTTTGGATTAGAGAATGTTGATACTTGATATGTATGGTTGTAATAATATGTTTCAAAGATTTTCAAATATTTCCTTGTAGACCACATTAGTAGTTAAATTACTTGTATTTCCATCTTCATCCAAAATCAAGATTTTCAACCCTTTTTTAGATTTAACTTTGGAAACAACAACATATAATTGCCCATGTGTAAATACTGGACATGGTAGATATAGGTCAATTTTATAAAGCGTTTGACCTTGACTTTTATTTATTGTCATTGCAAAGCACAAAGATATTGGGAATTGTCTTCTTTGAAACTTAAAAGGCAGGCCTAAATAAGAATAGATCAAGTTCATTCTAGGAATTAATATTTTCTCACCAATATTTTTTCCTGTAATAACTATGGCACCAATAATATTATTCCGCAGTCATTGACTTGTAATCTTGTTCCATTACACAATCCATTCGCTTGATCAATATTCTTTAGAAACATTACCAGAACTCTAACTTTTAATTTAACACAATGATTAGGAACTCCTGAGCATATAATATCATTTAACAATTCAGATGTAACCCACTCAGCTTGAACATTTTGTTGTTCATCAGATTCGCAAGGTGTGTTTGAACTTAAATAACCAATTTATTCTCTGAGTATTAAAGATAAGATAAACTTATTGACTTGGTTTACACATTTAGTTGTAGGACAAAGTATTTCGCCATCATAAAAAAATCCAATAGAGGTCATATTCTGTATGAAGCCAGGATAAACAAATTCAACCAAGTTCAATAAAGGTTGTTCAGTATTTTCCCTTAAAAGGTCTTTTGGTATTTCAATAGTTGTTTCACCAACTTCATTTAAGTTCACATCTCCATCTCCAATCTGAAGGATCCAATCAACAAACTCTTTGATTTCTGCTACAATTTCTAGTGATTTCTCAGTGCGTAATCTCATATTCTCTATAAGTTTCAAGACTTTGCAATGTTTCCATAATTCAGAGTACTTTATTGTTGCCTTGACAATGTCATATCTTGATCCGTTATTGACAACAAGCAAGATCTGCCTAAAATTTCCTCCGAATACAATGACTTTACCACCAAAAGGTTTATAACCATTTTCTTCACTTTCAACCCTCATAATGTCCCTTAAAGTTTTGTCCAAAGCTTCAAAAACATAACCTATTCATCATTGAAGCTTCATCCCATATAATTAATTTAGTTTAAGTCAACAATATCGCACAAAGACTTCCTTGAGTTATGTTACAGGTTGATTCCTCATTTATTAACAATGGAATATAAAATGTAGAATGCGTTGTTTTCCCTCCTGGAAGTAACAAAGAAGCAATATCGCTAGAAGTTACATTCAGCACAATCAACCCTTTTGATCTAATGGAAGTGGATAATGTTCTCCACATAAAAGTTTTTCTTGTGCCACCATATCTGTATAAGAAAAAAAATCTGCCAATTTCGGAAAGTACTGTTGTCATGATATTCTCATAAACATCCACTTGCTCAGAAATAAGACATTGAAACAAAGATGAATGCATTTTAGACATGCTTATTTTATCATAATTTAATTCATCAATAATAAATCTATTCTCATAAAAATAAAGAATTTGAATGAATCTTGCTCAGAAATAAGACATTGAAACAAAGATGAATGCATTTTAGACATGCTTATTTTATCATAATTTAATTCATCAATAATAAATCTATTCTCATAAAAAAAAGAATTTGAATGAATGGGTTATGGTAGACAATTGAAGTCTTTTAAAGACTTACCATTTGAATTAATAATTCTTGTACTTGTAGAAGACAAAGATTTTGTAATTCAGGATCTTCAATTCAAAGACTTACAAAAACTAGGGATGGCAATGCAAGCTGGCACATCCCGCATATGCCCGCCTTGCATTTGGCTCATAAAATGCAGGTTGGGTTGTTCTGTCCCGAGTAAGGAATGTAGATTCATTTCATTGGTCTGCCCCGCATAAGAGGTAGTCCGCGGGCTTGTGGACCAGCCTGCATAAGGAAAATATTTTTAAAAAATCATTAATTATAAAAAAAACTATTTCTCCTGCTGAAAAATTAAAATTTTATCATGTTTCAATTGATTCAATTAAGATAAAAATATGAATTCAAGTGTGAGGGTTGTTAGAAGGCTTGATTAAAAATAATTAAAGTTTTGTTTTGCATCTATTTTCCCTCTATATGAATGTAAATATATTAGAGTATCTTATCAAAGTTTTGCTACAAAATATTTTAATGAGGATGACTAATTTTTTAAAGAGTATCTTATTGAAATCTTTTCTTTATATTATTTTTTTATTAATAAATTTTAAATAGAAGACTTTACTTAAAACTAAATCAATTGTCACTCTCAATATTAACTCCTTTACATTATTAAAATAAAACATTTCATTTTTAGTACATTAAATTCAATTTTTTAAATAAAATAAAATAAAAGTCACACTGCAATAATGAGTGAGTGAGGTATGATTTTTTTTTTGCAGAAAAAATAACATAATTATTTTATTTATTTATGCGGGCCAACGGGCAAACCCACCCCGCTTCGCTGTTGGCTCGCGTGGGCTGTGGGTTATGCGAGGCGAGCCTAAGTGGGTCAGCAAGCTAGATTAATGAATCTGCCCCGCGCTTTTTGGTAGTGAGTTGCAAGTCAACCCGCATGGCCTGCCTCGTATTGTCATCCCTAACAAAAACAGACATATGTCGTATAAGGGATTTATAAACTTTGAAACCAAAAAAAAAGTTTATACCTAGTAGCTTAAACTCTTTGTTTTTGTATACAATATCATTTGATAACAAATTCCAAGTATTGTTCCACACTTCATTAGGCTTGGACATAGTATTCACGAGTAAGAGGGTAACAAACAATCTTCTCAATTAATTTCTAGAAGCAAGAGTTGGCTTCTATGATGACATCAATAAATTCTTTATCATCTGCCAATAGTCTCATTGCATAGCCAGCCTGTTATTATTTTTCGTAAATTACCCCATTAACAATCTTGATTCTATCATAATTACAACAACCATTTTTATTAGTCAACAATATTCTCAAATAATATAACTCTCCTGACCCAGGAGGAACATATGTACGCCTTCCAATACTAAAATTCATTTTCCTTGGATTCCATTTCCTTTCTTGTGCTATCCAAACAAATTTGTTAAGAAATTCAACATAGGTCAAATGTTGGCCTTCTGGATAAGTTTTATTAGCCTCAAACCAAGCTAAAAACATTGTTCTTTTATGTTCATTTCTTTTGAAAATTTCATCATGGGCTTTAAGCATAATAGGTTGCTCATATAAAAATGAAATGTCAACCTTTGAATTGAATATTATGATGAATATCAAAGGCAAATATTCTCCAAATTGCTTCACATGGAGATATATATCTACAATCATAATATTGTTTAGTTTCATCTATAAGTGGAGTTTCATTATTATCTTTAATAGTATTAGTAATTTTCAAACTTGCTCTAGTTAGACCTTTGTCGACATATTTAAACAAATACTTTATTGAATTGAATTTATTATAATTTTTTAGTGTTAACTTTTCTATTTAAAAATAATTACATTATATTCTTTTAATATTCTTATATATATTAAATTGTATTATTTAATAATTTTATTATCATTTTTATAAAATTATATCACTTTAATGTGATAAAAATATAAATACAATTGTGAAAATGCGTTTTTTATACTAAAAAATATTAAACATGTAAATATAATAGTTTATAAACTTAATCAAATGTCTGAACATTTTTCCTTAAAGTATAAACCTTAAAAATTTAAACAAATAATATTGACGTCCATAGTAAGTTAATAACTTAAAATGGTATGCTTTGTTTTCAAAAGTACGGTGATATTAACTATTTAACTAATCTTATTTCTTTTACGCTTTAAATTATTTGTTATTTAGTAATTGATATTTTAATATTTTAATTATTTGGGATAATAATAAGAGGTTCGATAGCAGAAGTTTACCTTCCATGTCATCCGCGGTGGTGTCTCTGACGCTCACGCGCAACTCCTTCGCTTTCCCCGTAACCCCCGCATTTTTCTAGCCGGTGAGCCTCGCCGGACGGCGATCGGAACTCTTCGCCGCCGATCGGCTCGGCATCGCAGTTCCATGGTGGCGTTGGCGATTGTTGCGGTTGGAAATTGAAAACAGTGCGTTTTGAGATTTGGCTTTTGCGTTGAAGAGAGAGAGGGGAACAAAATGAATGAGATTGGGAATGGAGGATTGAACAACGTGGAGATGGAGCACATTAGGCGACACCACAGGCACGAGCCTGGTGAGAATCAGTGTGGCTCTGCGCTTGTTAAACATATAAGAGCACCGGTTCCTCAGGTCTTTCTTTTTATCTTTTTTTAATTTTTTACTTATTTATCGAATACTTGTGCGTTAGTGTGACCCGGTATGGCGTTGGATGTGTGTTGCGAAGATTTTTTCGTTTTCTGTATACATCGCTGTGATCCGGTTGAGACCGTTATTGGAATATTTGAGCATCTATGTGTCAGTTTTTTTCAAAATTATTTTTAGCGGTGTTTCTGTTTTGAGTTTGATTTAGGAGGAATTGTTTATTTATTTGGAGGGATAAGTTTGGATGTGGGGTGTGGGGGTGATAGTTATGCTTCAATGTTTAGCTGATTTGGTTAAGGGCGTTGGAATTTGTTCTGTGTTGTTTTTTTCATTGATCTGCTCCTCAATACCGTTTGATCTGATTCTGTTTTTTAGGTTTCGGATACGAATGTTTGTGTTAGGAGCGGAGGTGATCTAGTACATGTTTGGTTTAATTTATTATGGAGAAAATAATTATTTTTCCCCGAGAGAAAGCTTCTGAGGGGGGAGTAGTTGATCTTCCAGAAAAAAAAAAAACCCAAATATATGCATATCCGATGTAAGATAATGAAAAAAAAAGACAGTGTGATTCTAGTGAGATGTTTATTCCAGACCTCATTCTTCATCCTTGCAGGGAGCAGTTACAGTTCATTAATTCAGACCGATTAATGTTCTTCTTAGTCTGTTTCAGCAAAAAAGTTTCAATAACTATCAATCTTTAGAAGTATCAATTCCGAGTCTTTTAGCTTTTGCAAAATCAGTGGTACAACTTTCGTTTTGTTCTATTGAACAGATTCATTGCTGATGTTTTTACTTTTTTAGAGGGGGATTTGCAAGTGGCAAGGTTCTTTACTTTCTGCATTTCAGAGAATTGAGGGTTAAATCAGCTTATAATGTATTTAAATCTATTAGGAACCAATAATTGAGTTAATGATTTTACTGAATAGAATGAAAATAACAAGAAATGGGAGAGCTCTCTCCTCCAAAGGTTTCCGCTTTAGAAAAAGCTTAATGCTCAATCTACAAAATTAACATTCTTCTCTCTCTTCTCCTTCTTCCCCTATTTGTATTTCACTAAGACCTTAGTAACTAACTTATTAATATTCTAACTATCTTAACTAATTTCTGTTCTCCTATATCCTAACAATAAACTCTTCCTAAAATCAACCTTGTCCTCAAGATTGGAATAGTGGAAGCTTGATCCCTTGACTCATTTACATTAGTGTGATCTTCATCTGCTCTTCCTAAAAGCATTTGTGATACTTTCCTATCATAGGAAGGGAACCCACTGGCTACTGCATGCATATTAAAGTTTGGAGGCTTGGGTGGTGGTGGGATGAGGGTGGATTTTGTATAACAACCTTTGAACCTTTTTTTGTGTTGGTTCCATAGCTCTTCACAAAGCATCTATAATACCCAGTATGGCTGAGGAATCCTTTGAAACCTTTTATATTTTTGGTGTAGGGCACAACCACATTGCTTCAACTTCTTTGGATCAGCTGCCACCAAGGTTTTTAAACTTGAGAGTCTATGGGAGCTCCGTAAACTCGTAAGGAAACAAATTTACTTCATATGAAAAAATAGTTCAATAATATAATTAATCAAAGTAATTAAAACAAATAAGTCCACAACACTAAAATAACTACATTTAGGAGTGAATGAGAATTATATAACTTCAAAGTACCTCAATAAATAAGTTCATACAATATTACAAATGTTAAGCGGTCAAAGTCATAGAAATTAAATAACTAGAAATAGACAAATGTCAAATTTCTATGTCCAAACCTTTAATTATATCATCCTCTCCTTAAGTTGCACTTGGATTGCCCCTAGTTGAATTTGATCCACTACCAGACATACCTTAAAAGACCATGAATTTAAAAAATAAAATATTTTTAAATTAAAAACAAAATTTAATTGAAAATAAAAAATAAAAATGTTCACAATTTGTATATATGTACTCCTCCAATCTGCCAAATTAAAAAAGTTCCCAATTATAAAATTCTCCCAATTTGCAATCTCCCAAATTAGAAAAAAATCCCAAATATAAATTTCCCCCAATTTGCAGAAGCACCCCAATGAAAAAAAATTGGAAGTGTCTGCACCAAGTTTTCTCTTAAAAGGAAAATTGCCGATGCACCCTAATCTTCCCACTTAAAAAGAAAACCTTGCGGCAATCAACAAAATAGAGCACCAACAACACCATGTGCCTGTACATTCTTTTATGGCCATCACCAACCTCAATCGAACATGGATTTGTTTGCACGATTGGTAATTAGAGTTTGGTCACTAGTTTTATAGAAATAAAGTTGAGTTGCTCCACAATCAATTAATACCACCACCTTACGACCCAACACATGATCCCACACCTAAAAAGATCTTCTAGTTGTGAACCTCATCATCATGTGTAGGGATAATTGTGTTTCCTAATGCTCCTGTTCAATAATTCCAACCTCTATATCTAGACCTTCTTCCTCTTCAGAAATTCCAACCTTTATATCTAGACCTTCCCCCACTTCAGTAATTCCAACCTCTATATCTAGACCTTCCTCCTCTTCTTTCCCTTCTAAAATCATCATGACTTTGAGTTTCTTGTTCTCAAAAACATGATTTAAGAAATAGTTTTCTTCACAACAAAAACAAAACTCCTTTTCTAATAATCTCCTATCGTTCGAAATGCATTAACCTTTCAAAATTTGCTCGGTTGTGCTCCTCACTGATTGCCTTCACTTCATTACTGCCTTGTTGAAAGTGAATTGAGAACTGTCGAATGTAATGGGCTTAGCCCATAGTTTTTGTTATTCTGTTAATATTTCTATTTATAACTAAACAACCCTATGTGTGTATTTTACACAAGGAAAATTGATCCTATATTTATTTTATGTATTCTTAATATGGTATTTAGAACAAAAAGTTAGGGTTCAATTTTTTTTCGGTGAACCCACTGTTCACTGGTGTTTTCCAGCCACCATCACTGCTGCTCCGCTGCCGCCGTTGCCACCGATTGGGCTGTGCCACCATCATTCGACTCGCCTTGGCCAAGCAGCCACTGTGCTGCAGAGATCACGGCGATCTGAGCTCCAACACGCCTCTTGTTGCTGCGACACCGTTGTCGCAATTGTCGGGTTGTCCTCTTTCTGGTCTACCCTAGTCATCCTAATCGGAGCTCATTTGATTTTTTTTAGGATTTTTTGTTTTCTCTCTCCTATTCATCTAAGACTTCTTCCGCTGCCACTATGATTGATTTGTCTATTTATACTAATTATGTCAATGTTCATCTTTGCATTGACAAATTGGATGGAACTATTTTTGACATTTGGGTATCGAATATTAAATTATGGCTTGAGTCAAGGTTATTGTTGATCATCTTACCCATTGTGTTCCCAATGCTGAAAATAAGGTTTCCCATTAGCTGAAAATTAATGCTCAATTTGTTATTAAATCTACCATTTAAATTTTTCGTGTTAATGAGACGTTTTTAGAAGTTTTGGAACATGTAAAATTATTATACACCAATGATACTCAATGTCTTTATGGTGTGTGTCAAAATCTTCTCACAATTGTTGCTCCCTAACGTCTTGAAGGTACAATGGCTGAATATTTGGGTAAACTTCATGTTCTTCATGATTTTAATGACTTATTGTCTCCTGCCTCCACTCTTTCTCAAGAACTAGAGCAAAGGTCCAAGTTCTTAATGTTATTGGGCTTACATGGACTTCCTGATGATTATTCTCATGTCTGTGATTAGATTTTGGGATCTAATGTTGTGCCCTTTTTAACTTCCACTTGTTCCATCCTTCTGCGTGTGCCAGGTAAACACACCTACTCTTGTTGATGGCTCTTCTACTTTAGTCTCTTAGCATGATGATCGCACTCACCCCGACAAGTTGGGAAAAGGGCGTCACAAGTGTAACCATTGTGGCACATGTGATTCAATTTCAGCTTTTTGCACAGGAAGATATTTGTACAGTCTTACATTCACAAGATCTACACTTGCTTTAAGAAGAATTTGATGATCAATATCTCTAGTAGATGGAATATATTTTTGTTATTAAAAAACTTCTGCAAACTAACATCCTACAAATGTTCCCTCTATTCTTTGGACGTATTTTCTTTTATAATCTTGTAATTTGTATGTTTTCCATCCCCCACAAAACTGATATCTACATCTCCTCTGACTATTTTCTTTCCAGACTTTAAAGATATCATCAGTTTAGATAAATTTTATTATCTCCTTTAATAACAATATTCTAACCTTGGTGCATAGAAGACATTTGCATTTCCCTCTAATTCGGTTTAACCTCCCCTAAAGTCACCAACCATGCTACACTTAAAATCATATCCACCAGTGTTATGGAAAATCCGTTATGGTGGTGTCATGGCAAAACCAGTGGCGGATTTACAGCTTGTTGCCACAATATAGTGGTGGTGATGCATGTTTCTCATGGTGGCTCATGAGTGCTGCTTTTTGCATCAGAAAATGCTGGTGCAAATTGAAGATTGTGAAAAAGTAGAGAGGCACGCAACTCCCATTCAAAAACGATGGAGGCAGATATGCAGCGGCGCATGAGAGAAACTCTAATGTGCAATGGTGCATGAGAGAAACCCTAATGCTCTCTTTGTTTTGTCTTTTCTTATTCTTTTGTTGGGTTATTTGCCTAATTGTTCGTTTTGTTAAAAGGATTTAGGCCATACTCGGTCCAATGCAAACATTATAAGTTGACCTAATACCCTACCTGCATTACAACAACCTCTCCTTTGTTGTTCAATCCAGCTACTGCTTGCCGCTGTGGCTACTACCATTCGCCGCTGCTGATACTTTTTGTAATTTTTAAATTATCTGTATGTATATATTGTTTTTCATTACCTATTGTGGTTTTTGTTAAAATTTCATAAAGGATTTTGGGGTTCTTCGATATTGGTAACACTAACATCTACTCTCCCAACTCAAAAAATAAAAAATTACCTTTCATCACATATGTACCCATTTGTATCTCTAAGTTCATAGTGAGTTTGGCTAAATTCTCCTATTATAAGTTCCCTAAGATCCATTAATTAGCAATTCACCTCATTCCCTTCTTTGATTTGTTTCTTCTGTTCTACTTATCTCTACCTTGTATTGCTTTGTTCATCTTCAGCCAAGATGACATTTAAGTTCTTTTCTGGGTAACGATGTGATTGGACATTAAAGCCCAAGGGCATGGGAAGAGGATCATGACCAAGACCCAATTCATGACTTAGGTTGACCCATGATGAGAGGAAGGCTTAGAAATGCCCAGGTGAGATTGCAACACCAAGGTGTCTCATCTTTGGTGGCCCAACTAAACACTTTGAAGAGACTAAGCTAATGACATGTATAACATGCTCGGAGTCTAAAAGAAAATTATTATTTTATTTGGAATTAGGATTGGAACCCATAACCAATTAGAATTTGTTAACTTAACCATTGGAACAAATCATCTTTTCTTGGAACATAGGATTATATATATTTTTTATTTACTAACAAATGAGGTAAGACCTATAACTAAATTTGTATTTATACTTTTTTTGGAATTTAGAATACGGGATGATTATTTTACCAAAATAACTGAGAATATCTTTCTGGGGTTCTTCCTCGTATCTTGTGATTTTATCAAGAATTCACCAATTCTTGTGGTGATCATCCATAGGATTATTAAACCTTGTTTGTGGTATCTTCCTCTATCTATGTTTTTTTGTTGTTACGCTTTCAATTCCTAATTTTCTATTTTAATTGATTCCAATCCCTAACCCTAAGTTTCCTACTTTTGTGTCAATTCCAATGTTATCAATATCAGATAATGGAAAATATCGGGGATCCTTAAATCCTTTATAAAGTTATAATGGGAACCATAACGGATTATGATGAAAACATTAGGTCAAACGAAATTCAATATATACATATAGATAATTTAAAACAAATACAAAAATATATTTGTAATGCAAAAATAATGAAAGAGATAATCATAACTAATAATAAATTATGTCTAGAAATTCAAATAACATTAACATCAAATCAATTAGCTGCGGGGGGCAATGGGCGACAGTGAGCAATTGCAGTTGAAGAGGTATTGGTTGATGTGCATTCTCATTGTGCCTTGTGCTGTCGCCGCCCAACCTCCTCTCCTTTTCTACGATCTCTATTCACCGGAAGCATCCCGTGATGCAAAAAGCGACCACCATGAAAAACCTACAGCGCCACCGCGTTGGCGATGATCAAGAAATCTGCCACCGGTTTCCGTAATGGCGTTGCCATAACCGATTATTGATAACACTAGTCAATTCTTTTTGGAATCTTATCATGATGTCTGAGTGCATACACTCTTGCATGCCAAAAGTTATGGAAAACCATTTAGCCACAACATCACAAAATACAAGAAGTCATGGAAGACTTAGAACTTTGTTCGAGACCATACCAGTAGAATGGGCCTTTATCTGAGGACAACTTAGGATAAGGAAATGTATAGAGCAACTGGTAGAAGACCTCGAAGTCATGGAACAACAACTAGAGCTTTGGTCAAGAAAATACAAGAAGATTTGGACTCAATTGACCTCAGTGGGCCCAAGTTGTTGTTATCATGGCCAAACCTTAGTTTGTATATTTGTAGAGTAAAATAGGATTTCATGGGCCATGTATTGGGCCAAGTAATATAGAATAATTGGATCTTGTAGTTGGACCAAGAATAATAGGATTTTGGGCTTGTATTTGGGCTTATAGTAGGTTAGGGTTTGAGAAGCCTATCTAGGGTTTCAATCAGGCTCTTTCAAGCCCAAATTGATAGCTTGAAACCTCCATGGATTGGCTTGGTTCTTCAAATGTAGAATGGAGTGGCCGAAGCAATTAAGTGTGGAGGACAAGGAGGAGCTGCAAAAAGCTCTTGGAGTGCCATGAGGAGTATGGAGAGTGATAGGTTAGGCCTAATCACTTGGAGAAAATGAGAGAGAGAGATCAAACAAAGTGTCTACCCTAAAGAGAGGAGACAAGTAGTGCTTTGCTTGCAATGTTGGCAGCATAACTCTAATATATTTGATCTTTTCTTTACATGTAATCTGCCCACTTATTTATATTGGAAGGGGTTGAACATTTTGGAGCCAAAATTTGAAAATTCAAAATAAAACTCTCCAATGAGAAGGTGACATGTGGACTCATGCTTTCCATGCTCACAACTTCCATGCTAAATCCTCTCCATTCCTAGATTGCTATGTGAACGTCCATGTGCTCCTTGCCAAGGTAATTTTCGTATTAAACCCTAGATGTTCTAGGGTTACATTGGGCTCAAAAAAGTCCAATTGTAACCCTAACTACCTATTATATTATTGGCTCAAATAAAAGTCAAAAACCTATACTACTTGGCCAAAATATTTGGTCCAATTATTTTATGCTACTAGGCCCAATACACGACCCATGAAATCCTATACAACTTTATACAATTTATTTAAGCTAAAGCTTGGCCCAAAAATAATGTTAACTAGTCAACCAAAACTCACTCTTCTTGTGTTCTTCTGGCCAAAGCTCTAGTTAATGTTTTGGTGACTTGGAGGTCTTCTTGAATATGTTTTGTAAATTCCTTCATCCTAGAGTTGTTCTCTTGATTGAGCCTACAAAGATAAACAAAAGTCCAATTAAGTCCATATTTGAAAGCAAGTCCATAAACAAACTCTAGGTCTTCATCCTCTTATTATGTGGTTGTGTGTGGCTGGACGATTGCCATCACAAATGAACCCTAGACTGTCCAAGCACTGCGTGAGAGGTGCAAAATGCATGAGGGACATGTAGAAAGCTTGAGTGGACAAGTGTCACCTTCTCCACTGATGCGTCAATTGGGTTTGAATTCAAATTTTCCCATTTCACTCTCCTCCAAATGGACGTCTAAGATGGCTATAAATAGGAGTGCTCCCTTCTTGTAAATTTTAACTTGGAATTAGTTATGAAATGCTGCTCAATTGGCCATTCAACTTGTTCCTAAGTTCTCCCTTGGTTAGTCTCCTTCTAGACTTAGCCTAGACTTTTTCCTAGTGAGTTGGCCTTACCTATCACTTGCACATAATCTTCTCTTCTACATCAAACACCGAAAACTCCTCTTGAGTTTTACAATGCTTCCACACTTCAATTCTCTTCCAATCTCCATCCAAAGAAGAAACTACAAGGAAGACTAAAAGAATAGGCTTCTATCATAAAGCACCTTCCTTCATTACTTTCTCTATCGCTGACAGTGGAGATAAGTATCCATGTAGCCTTGCTATCTCTAACAAAAATCTCATCAATCCTTTTTGCATAGTATAGGTGTTTTATTAAAATAAGATGCACATATTTGCTTAAACTTTCCACCACCACAAGAATCACCTCATATCCTTTTGAATTTGGGAGCCCTATAAGGAAATCAATATTGATTTCTTCCCAAATTGATTTCAGAATAGGCAAAGGCTGCAACAATACGGCAGGGGAGGCTGTTTGATATTTACTCCTCATACATAACAAGCTGCCACAAATCAAGATTGTACCATTATGTGATATGTTCTATAGATACCTGAGTAACCTCCCATTGGAGTTGCATGTAATTCATGTAATAATCTAGGAATCCATACTGAACTAAATGATAAAGCTAACCTCCTTTTAGAATTGAAAAGAGAAAGAAAGAAGGATTTTTATTGAATATCCTCCAAGGGTTTCCCCTCCACGAAGAGCTAAAGTTCCATTGACAAAAGTAACATCCTTTTCTCTCCTCGTCTTCCCCTATTTATATGTAACTAACATCTCAAGTAACCAACACTCTAATATTCTAACTATGTTAACTAATTTCCCTTCTCCTTATATCCTAACAGAATCCCTGTTGAATCATCACAAATTTGTGTCAGATATACAAATAATCATAAGCACTACTGTTGGTTTGATAGGTTCAATCAGGACACACGTATGTTACTATATAATGCATAACTAGACACACTTTTAGTTTTGTTTTTGCAGAAATGTATTACAACAGTATAGTTGAATGGTTACCTTTCTAAGTGAAGATTAACCACAATTCAAAGTGAACATAATGTTTTTCCATTTTCTCGTCCTCACAGCTTCTGAATCTAGAGTTTCATGTGCTTTCAGACAGTATTTTTTTCAGTCCTGTATAATGCAGAAACACTTTTTCTTTAAGATTGCTAATATTTACGCTAAGCTGTCACCTACCATGTCTGCTTGAAATTGTTTATTTATTGTGCATAGCTTTTCTTTCTCTAGGTATGGTCCTTGGTGAGGAGGTTTGATCAACCACAGAAGTACAAGCCATTTGTGAGTAGATGTGTTGTAAGGGGAAACCTTGAGATTGGGAGTCTGAGAGAAGTTGATGTTAAATCAGGGCTTCCAGCCACTACAAGTACAGAAAGATTGGAACTCCTCGATGACAATGAGCATATTCTCAGCATCAGGATTATTGGTGGTGATCATAGACTTAGGGTATGATTACATCCTTACAACGTAGCTGAATTTTTTTTATTTTGAATTTACTTTGCCTAAAATCTTGTGCTGGTGTGAATCTGTTTTCGTTCTTCTTAAAACTCATTTGTATTCCTTGAAGTGAGCACTCTTCTTCTCTGCATGTCCGTACTTTATATTCAACTGCGTCTGCCAATTTCATTCAATTGCATTGTGTGTGTGTGAGTTGAGTTCATCATCATCATACCAATTAGAAGGTATGAAAAATGCTGTTTTCTTTTTCGGGGCACTTCAAAAATCTTTAATTTGTAAAGGGTGATGTTGGTGGTGTCAGTGAAGCCTTTGTTGGATGATTTGATGTATACATACATTCTAGTAATTGACTGAATGATTTGGTCTATACATACATTCTTCCAATAAATATGTTAAGACACTTTCAGCTCTAACCAACATTACAAATGCTGGCATTTATTTGGAGGCTTGGGGATCATATTTGCTTATAAATTTGTCTTTCTCTTTCTGAAGATAACTTCACTCATTAATTTTGATGCATGTTGTCTTTTATATTAGACTCTGTTTTTTTTAGTAGTTTTTCTTTCCAAATCAAAATATCAATGAAAGATTAGTTGTTATTTGTTGTACTTATAGGTTGTAGTGGATTATTATTTCTTACAGAGATGGAGGATTACACAGCCTGATTTAATTTAAATGTTTCAAGTTCTGTTCAACCATTTGGATAACAGAAAGTAGCTATTTTGAAATTTGGAGTTGTTATTTCAGTTCGGAGGTAATGAAATTCTCGGGAAATTCCTTATGCTGGTTCTGGTTTCTATCCTGCGTATTATAATTTATGGTAGCATGTATAGAGTGAGTAGAATCTTCATTGTCAACCAGTTAAATTCCTCTTTCATGAACTAGAGTGAAAAAAATAAGTCAGGATGAGTAAATGGTGTGGAACTTAACTTTTATGAATGATTTGCTGTCTGTAATAATTGATGTTTCTGTATGAGAGATGCAAATAGCATTGTGTCCATCATGAGTAATTATATAAATTTTGTATGGTTGGCCTTACTAAGAAGTTGGGCTAAATGATTAAACTATCTTATCTTTCTGAGCCGACAACAAATAAACTGTTAGCCTAAGTTGTATCTTCTATTTTTCAGAACTACTCGTCTATCATGTCTCTCCACCCAGAAATCATTGATGGAAGGCCAGCTACACTGGTAATTGAATCTTTTGTGGTGGATATACCTGATGGCAACACGAAAGATGAGACCTGCTACTTCGTGGAGGCCTTAATAAAATGCAATCTCAAATCACTTGCTGATGTCTCCGAAGGGCTTGCTGTGCAAGATCGCACTGAACCAATTGATCGGATATAGGAGATTATGTTCAGAAGTTGCTGAGAACTTGACTGCCATGGATGAAGCTTCAGTGGCTTTCCTATCTCGGAGGCTTAGGAGACCGACTGGCAAATATGCTCCTTTCATTAGTATAGAGTAGCAGTGTTTTTTATTCTATTTGCTCTGTTGATTATCCTTGTGATATATGCTGTTTACTTTCATTAAGAGTTAAAGAACAATATTTTGAGACAGGTGACTAAATCCAATACCATAACAGGTGAAGGACCAGGTGCTTCTCGAAGATGTTCGTGGTTTTTTTGTTTTCGAGTTATTTTTTGTATATAGGTGGTGGTGAAACCTTGTCTAAAATTATTTTGATTGGTCAGCTGTATTTTCTAATTGCAGGTAAAAATAGCGAAGGTTACATAATTACGGACTTCCAATTGCTTTGGTTCTTTGTTCTTTTCCCCTTTTCCGATTTACGACAAAAATGTCCTTAAATAGAAGAGGGGATGGGAATAAAAAATATTCCCAGAACCTTTTTTTGAAACATTTTTCTAAATTTTGATTTTTTTAATGTATTTTTTAAATATTTTTTTGGAATCTATTTTTTTGTATTCTGAATTTGTATTTCTGGAAGGAGATTTTTATTTTCAAATTCCATTCCAAAATTTCATTTTTGGAACATAATCAATTTATATATTTTTTTTCAAAAGGTGCTTTTTGAATTCTGAATTTTAAATTTGATTGAAAGGTAATATTGGAAGTTTTGAAAATGGATCGGGTGCAGTCACAAGTGGGGAGGTGCAGGAAGAATTTGCCTTCCCCATTTTGAAGGAATGACGTACATGCTGCTTAATAAAATAAAGCATTGCCATGGTTCTTTGATATTGACGCAATGTCATTTCTGCTAGTGCTTTAAATGTCAAAATAAAAAAATTCAATCAAGTGTGGGTAAATGACCGGAGTAACTATGACTCTAAAGTGAGAGCTATGGAAGCTCACGCAGAATCCAAGAGTTGGGCAATAGATATGTAACACTGCAAGATGGTCTGTGCCTCTTTTGACTATCACAAATCAATAAAGAACACATATTCCAAAGAAGGTAGTGGCGGTAACAATAATTTTGTGCATGTGTACTGCATTCGATACATAACACAAAACTTCATGAGGTAATTTAGAAATAAAAGACTAAAGGAAGATGTTGTCAATATGTGTAACTGCCCTCATCCTTTCATTCCAACAACTCTTTCAAATTTTACACTTTCTTTGCAATTTTGTTTACTGACTATATTTGGAACAAATAATTACAACACATGGAATGATAGAGCCACACTTTTTGTACTACTACAACATATTTAGAGAGGAAAACCCCGATGCAGCTTAATGACTAGATGATATCTTGAGAAAGAAGTAGACTCTTGCATGGGACAACGATAACCAATCTGTTTTATTCAACTAACTATCTGTTGAAGAAAACAAGAAACCTTTCAATCTCTTCAATGGTGATGGCAACATACACCTGTTGTAACGAATTACTCATTAACAGAGGCAGGTAAATGGAAGCCATTATGGTTGCCAAACATGTGTACTATGAAGTTGTACGAAAGCATTGAAGGGTGCACAATCAAAGGCAAACACTCATATAATGCTTTCATTTGATAAGAAGAGCACCAAATTTTTGGTAGAAGAAAGTCAAAATCTAAGAAAAGTACGACCTCTAGGCTGATTTGCAGTCCGCTTGGATGAATTATGGTGTGATTGGGGTGATAGAATTAAAGGCCTTAAACAAGAGGGAGGTGAATTGTTTTTGAAAGATTTTCGCAAATATTGAAGGTAGAGTGAAAAGTTATGAAGAATCAATCAATTAAAAATCTGTTTAGCCAAATAGAAAACTATTTTTAAGTTTGATTCAGAAAATCAACCTGTTGTTTTTACGAAACAACCGATTGTTTATACCAATAGATTTTAAAACCAAAGATAAAACAATTTAATGAGTATAGGGATAAAGAAAGTCACACAAGATGTTTATATTGATTCACTCTTAACTAAGAGCTATATCCAATCCTCAACTAACCACTGATAATTAACTATGTAATCAAACATAGATTACAAAACACACCAAGAGTGATGATCTTGAACCCCTCAAGAACACACATCACTCTTTGGCAAACCACACAGTTTTCAGAACAACCCTCTGAAACTGCACCACACCAAAACACAGAAATACAATGTTCAAGAAAGAAAGGAACAGAATACACCTAGGTAATTTAAAGATCAAAGCACCTTGTTCAACATGGGAAAGTTCCACCAAAGACTACACCTACCATGCTTCCTAATGCTTGCTGCATAAAAACATGCACACCATAATTTTGCTATTTGCATCTCACACGTGTACACATTGGAACAAGTATCTCATGTCTATGAATGCCTATTTGGTGAACTCATAAATGAAGACTATTAGCCTATTTACACTTATCAGATAGTATGCCCAACTACAAGCATGAAAAGAACATCAAATGAGAGCCTAAGTCATGTCATATAAGGACTAACATGGGCGTAGGTCAATCCAAAATAATCTTCATATTGTCAAACGTCAGGACACATAAAAAGAACATGCCCCAACATTGTTGGAGCATTAATTTCTCTCCATTGATTATGTTTTATTTCACACAAATAATTCTATGGACTGTTAACTAAAATATTTAATGAATATGCTTTTGTCATCTATTTTCCTCTTTATGTTCAACATGTATTGCTTTATTTCAATAATTAACAACAATTTGCAAATGATGAACATAACATCTAAAAAAACTTCACAAAGCCAGTAAAGCTACACAAGCAACATAACCATCCATTACTTAAATAAAGTGTAGGAAAATTGATACACAAGTTACACATGTCTCCATAATATATTCTCTATTAGGCCACACTAGTCAATACTATGCACCACTACATTAGTCCCCCTAACGGCTTTTTGTGACCCCACACACCACAATAGTGTTCAATATCAAATCAGTCATCCGTATTTTCTTTTCCTCAGGCCACACTTTTACATAATTGATTTTCCCAAGGTCACACAACACAATAATGTTTATTATCACATCACTCCTCTGTAATATTTTTTCCTTACACCACACATCTAAAAAAATAGATTCCAAATGTCAAAATTCTTAACAACACCATTGTATCCATTTGTGGTGATTCTAGACAAAAATTTAAAGATTTTGCTCTCCTGCTTGTGATTGTATATTTGTAGAGATCAATATTTGTGTTTACTGGATTGTTCTCTTGCACTATGTTGTTTATTGTGTTTATTGTAGATTCATACTGAATTACATTTTGCTTACATTTTGCTCTTGTTTTTTTCCTAAACTTCCAAATTACATAATTCGAAATTAATTTTTTCATATAACATATATTGGATTACGTAATTTAGTTATAGCTTCCAAATTTATGTATTCTAGTACGTTTTGTTGAGAGTAAGTTCCTTTGCATTACGTAATCCGTTACTGAGGCTAGGATCCAATTATAGCCTCTGAATTTATGTAATTCGATATGTTTTGTTTGAAAATAAGAGTCATTGCATTACGTAATGCAATTTTCAAACCTGGATCTGATTGTAGCCTTGTATTATGTAATTTGGTGCGCTTTTTTGAAAGTAAGGACTTTTAATCCATAGTGTAATACCAAATTGGAATTAATGTTTTAATATAATTTCAAGAATGTCATTGAAATCTAAAGAATTATGTCATTAAAAAGTGGACTATACTATTAGCCTTTCGGATTGACCAATCCATAAGATATTTTTGAATAAAACACAAAATTTCTAGATTGGATAATCATAAGATATTTTTCAATTACAAAAAAAACTTCCAGATTGCATAATCCAAAAGCACACCATTCACAACACCTTCCACACTAGATCTGGAACAACTCTCTAGATTACATAATCCATAAGCATATTATAAAAACAAGTCCATTATTGATTGGGTGATTCGAAACTCCTATCCGATTTTGGATTAACATTTCTTCTTTACGTAATTCAAAATATATAATTGCATTACTAATTACATAATTCGGTATGTTAATTTGAATCTGGGTAGGGGTTTTGAGTTACTGAATCTGAAGACCCTTGTATTTATAATGTGTTTATGGATTATGAAATCCGAAGGTGCATTGGATTACCCAAGTCGAAATACACACATATACATATAATAAAAGCACGAAAACTCACCTCAAAACCACAACCACCACAACCTACCACAACACCTTCAACACTCACTCTCTTTACTCAACAAGCAACAACTTCAACACCACCACACTTCAACAACCATTGTCACATGCTTTTTAACATTTTTACTAAAAGGCATTTGTAGAAAGAAACAACTCTTTTCTTCTTTTGCTATCTCTTGGGTTCCGCATGAGCTTCCATAGCTCTCACTTCAGAGTCATAGTTACACATGTTTTGCAGCCATAATGGCTTCCATTTACCTGCCTCTGTTAATGAGGAATTCGTTGCAACAACTGTATGTTGCCATCACCATCGAAGAGATTGAAAGGTTTCTTCTTTTCTTCAACAGATAGTTAGTTGAATAAAACAAATTGGTTATTGTTGTCCCATGCAAGAGTCTACCTCTTTCTCAGGATATCATCTAGTCATTAAGCTGCATCCGGGTTTTCCTCTCTAAATATGTTGTAGTAGTACAAAAAAGTGTGGCTCTATCATTCCATGTGTTGTAATTATTTGTTCCAAATATAGTCAGTAAACAAATTGCAAAGAAGAAATTGTAAAATTTGAAAGAGTTGTTGGAATGAAAGGATGAGGACAGTTACTCATATTGACAACATCTTCCTTTAGTCTTTTATTTCTAAATTACCTCATGAAGTTTTGTGTTATGTGTCGAATGCAGTACACATGCACAAAATTGTTATTTCGGCCACTACCTTATTTGGAGTATGTGTTCTTTATTGATTTGTGACAGTCAGAAATGAGGCATATTGCAGAGTTACTTATCTTCATAGGTTTTGGAAGAAAAAGAACCAAGCCTTAGCAGTTTCACCCTCTACGATGGCAAATGCAATTGGTAATATGTTGTTGTGGCCATCTAATGCAATTGCGACTAATAACATCCCTTTATATTTCCCATAGAAGAAAGTTTCGTCAACTTGCAAAATTTGAAACCATTAATGAATGGTTTGAATGTCCAAAATACCCTCTTGAAGATGAAGTGGTCCGCATCCAACTAGTTGCCTTCATATGTTGATTAGGTCTTCATTTTCCAATCTTCTAATTATCCTAAAAAATAATATAAAAAATATAGTTATACAGAAAAAGCAAGACCACAAGAAAAAGAGAGGGATATGGCACCAAATAAAGAAAAAGATAAAAAAAAAATTATGTCACTTCTTCTAAAGAAATCAAAACTAAACAAGTACAATGTTTCAAGTGTCTTGAAAAGGGCATTATACTTTTAAATGTCTTAAAAAGCGAAACATGGTTTTACAAGAATAAGACACTAGAATTATTGAGACTTCATCTTCTTCAGAAAATAAAGAAGAAGTTGTGATTGAAGAAATTCAACCATGTAAGAGTGAGTTATTAGTTGTTTAGTGACTTTTATTAGTAAAAAGCATGCCAAAAACACTGCAACCAAAGCTGCACATGAAGTAGATGAAGAAAAGTGCAGAGATTTGTGCAGAAAAGCAAGCAAATAAGGATGGAGCATCAAAGCCAATTTGCTGCCCAGTGCATGAAGAATGACTCAGCAGATTGGAAATAATAAAAAACACTAAGTGCATCTGAATACACTAAGCAAATTGAAGCCAATGCATTCATAGGATTCCAGAGACTAAAAGGTTGAGCAAAAAATCAAAGGGTTGAGCGAATGAGAGTCCTTAACCATGAATAAAGTGTTAGGAAAGATGGCTTTAAACTAGAGGGGGGGGGGGGGTGAATTGTTTAAAGAGGTTTTCACAAACTTTTTCAAGCTAGAATGAATATCTTTCAGAAATCAAATGATTAAGCAATTCAGTTTGCCAAAACAGCAAGCAAAATAGCACTGCCAGGAAAACAATCGGTTGTTTCTTCGAAACAATCGGTTGTATACCAGCAAACAACAAACAAACTGAATTTAAAGAGTAAGGGATAGAGAGATTGTACACAGTTGTTTATACTGGTTCACTCCAACCCAGAGCTACATCCAGTCTTCTCAGAACCCTGAGGAAATCCACTAAGCAATCACACCTTGATCACTTACACAACAACCAAGAGAATGACCTTGAAAACCTCAAGACACACACTCTCCTTGGCCAACACTAAGATTGCTGATCTTGAACACCTCAAGAACACACAGGCAATCTCAGCAACAAAACAGAAAAGTTTCAGCAGTTTTACACAGATTACACTTGTTACAGATGAAGATCTGAAATCAATACAAGTAGAAACCTATTCCAACACTTTGATCAATCTCTTTAGCTCTTAAGCAATCTCAGCAACAATGAAAACTCTCTTCTTAAGAAATTTTGTCAAAAAGCATTCTCTTCTTTAAACACAGATTTTCTGAATCCATATAAAGAAAGTTTGTTATCAAATCTTAATAAACCCATAACTGCTTTCAAAAAGATTGGTCAAAGCATTTAATGACTAGAGCGTATACAGTTTCAAGTCATTTAAAGCTCAGTCAAAGAAAACAGTTTTTTCTGTTATGGTTCCAAAACAAACAATCGATTGTTTCTTCAAATCAATCGGTTGTTTTGTTACTTAACAGATTTCACTATTTGAAAACAGTTTTCAACCTTTCTCAAAACACCTAAGTGTAAACAATCGGTTGTTTCGACAGAACAATCGGTTGTTTCAACTTAGTTTGAAAAACATTTTTGTTTTATCAAAAACTGAGATGCTAATTGCTTTGAGATTTAATCTAAGGTTGGATTACACTTTAAATTACCCCAGAACAAAACAACAAAGCAGCACAGCAGCATCAAGCAAGCAGAAGCTTCATCATCCTTCAAAGGATTTGGATTCTTCAAAACCTTGAACACCACTTGGTTCAACAATCTCCCCCTATTTGATGAAGACAAATCCCTGATGCTTGTGTTGTTCTGATTAAATCTGAAGCAGTTCCTGCAATTGAACTTTTAATAGACATTGAACTTCTGATATTTTGTTAGCATACATATAAACAGTTAAAGCTTAAACAATTAATATCAGAAACAACATTTAACAACTAAAAATAGCTAAAAGTCAATCTTAAAACCTGAACCAAGGATAAACAAGCATAAATCTCCCCCTATTTGTCTTCACAAATAGACAAATATAAGAGATAAAACCAGATATTGTTCATATTACATCAGAATTAAAACAACAATAGCAGAAGGAAAGAAAATAAAACCAAACTTCAACAACTACCAAAAACAATCAATTGTTTCGATAATACAATCGGTTGTTTTTCTTCATTCTTCCTTATCTCCAAACTAAAGATCAAAGATTTGGTTCTGGAAAGCTTCAATCTGTTCATCCAGACTCATAAACCTTGCATCCATGTTGTCAAACCTGGTGTCAAACCTTTGGAAATTGCTAACACATAGATCATGAAGGTTTCTTTGATTTTCAGCAAAGCTATCCAGCCTATTCACCATGAATCTTTCAAAAGGAGACATGGTTTGAATCCTTTCTTCTTGATGTTCATCAGCAGCACTGGGTCCAGCATCTTGAAACCCTCCTGTTGGATCTTCATGTTCAACATCCATATCAACATTTTCTTCTAGAGCAGCACCACTAGATGAGGCACCATGATCACCATCCTTGCTTACCCATTTTCCACCTATCTTTGTAAATCCCATCTTGCTGAGTGATCCATTGTTCAACTCTTGAGTTGACTTGACCAGCTCAGAAGTTTCATCTTCAAGATTAACTTAAAAAAAGAGTAGAAATTTAGATATCAAAACAGCATAGGGATAGAGATAATCACCCAACCTTATGGCTTTTTGCATGTGCTCTTTGATTATGTGGATCCAATTTAGCTTGATCTTCTTGGTGATGCAGAAGATGTAAACCAGATCTTCTTCAGTCAAAATAGAATGGTTGCTCCCCTTTGGAGTCAGAATCCATGTTACAATGAGAGCAAGCAGCCTCTCATCAATTTTCAAACCTCCAACTGAGCATGCACTCACTTGAGATTGACTATTCTTTAAGCAGCTTCTGTAGAACTGGATTTTGTTGAAATCCTCAACCACACCAAGATTCCCTTTGCTGATTCGCAGGCCAGAGTACTTGAGTCCAGCAACAGCAGCCCAAACTTCATGGGTTATCTCCATGTCCACACCTTTTACATGAGAAACTAGGTTGTTTCCCTCAAATTTCAAATTGGTGTAGAAGACCCTCACCAAGTCTGGATATATGTTTCCCTTCATCTCCAGGAACCTTCTGAGATATTGATCTTTGAGTAGTTTCCTCACATTGTCCAGCTTTTGACTTTTCAACCAATCAAAACTCACAACCTTGGGATTGTTGATTTTCTTGAGACTTGTCTCATATCTATACTTTTCTATGAGATCCTTATCTCCAGAAAACCATCCTTCCAACCTTCCTCCAGACCTTACAGCCCTGGTTTTGATTCTTTTGGAAGTGGGAGGAGTTGATTCCATGGCAGCAGAGAGAGGATAGCACTTCTTCACTGATTTTCTCAAGAGACGGTGCAAGAGATATTGCAAGAGATGTTGCAATTGGTTGTTCATCTGCACCTGATTTTATAGCAGTAAGAAAATCAATTTGAATTTAATTTCATTCAATGGGTACCTGATTTTCAGAGAGAGAGAACTTGACCCTGTTCTGCACAGAAAATGTCAGAAAAAGAAACTGAAAATCACATGGTCTTTGACTAGTCATAAAGGCTCTTGAATTTCCAAGATTTTATGAATGTTGTAACCACTTTCTGAGCACGTTTAGCTTTCAATACAGATAGTTTGACCAAGATTCTCCCTTTTGAATTTGATCTGCAACGGATAGAAGATGGATTCAAAATTAGATCAGTTTCTTCACAGTGCTGTCAGACTCAAAACAATCGATTGTTTCGAAGAACCAATCGGTTGTTTTTCTGCAGCAGTATAAAAACTTGATTTTGGAGATTTCAGCCATTAACAGAAACAAATTAAAGTATAATACATTAGATTAAAAGAGAATTAATCATAGGAAATAACTTTGAAACAATTATTGAGAACAATAAAAGGAAATTCTTATCATTGTGTTGTTTCTTCAATGATCCAAATGCTTGTGGATCAAGAAACTTTCTCTTCACTGTTTTGTTCTTTTGCACAGCATTGATTCAGCTTCAATGACTTCCTTTCTCTTTAACAGATTGATCAGAATGCCTCTTTTCCCTTTATTTTCCTGCATAAACAAATTCAAGTAGCAAGATTTGGTCCCCTTACAAATTTGGGTCCATTTGGCTTCACTTTGCTGTTAGTAACATCACATTTCTTAGGAATCCATTTCATAAGACCTTTAGGAACACAATATTTTCTAATTTTACAGAATCTAACAGAGTGGCCTTTCTTCATGCAATAAAAGCATGTAACAATCGGTTGTTTCGATGATCCAATCAATTGTTTTTCTGTTTTTCTTAATAAAGCTTTTGAAAACTTATCTTGCTTGTTCTGTGGATTGAAGCCTAAACTAGCCTTTCCAAAAACACAGTTTTGAGATGCCAAGACATTCTCAAAGTTTGATTTCCCTTTTGAAAGCTCATCCACAGTTTCAACAAGATAATGAACCTTTTTCTCAAGATTTTCACAATTTGTGCAAATGAGAGTGTCACACTTGCAAGAGGCATTTTTGAAATGATTTTCCAGATTTTCAAAATCAATTTTTGCTTTTCTCAGATCCTCTTCAAGTGATTTAACTTTCTTTTCAAGCACATTGTTAAGATCTTTCAATCGATTATTTGAAAGAACCAATCTATTAGCTTCTTCATAAGTTTCTTGAAAAGCTTCAAGCAATTCACAATAATTTTGTTCATTTAAGGAAGCACAAGAACTTACCTCACTTGAATTGCACGAATCATCATCATCCTCAGCTACTAAACATATGTTGGCTTTTTCATCTTCACTTGATGAAGAACTTGATGATGACACCTCATTTTCATCCCAAGCTATGTAGGCTCTTTTTGTCTTGCCTTTCTTCTCCTTGTAGCTTGTCTTTTTCTCTTTGCTCTTGTTGGGACAGTCTGCCTTTATGTGACCTTGCTCACCACAACCAAAATAAGTATAGTTATTTGAATTTAATTAATTGGATTTCTTGTTTCCATACCTATCCTTGTTGTTGTCTTTGTTGCGGTTTCTCTTTAGGAATTTGCTGAATTTTCTTGACAGCAAACTCAGATTTTCCTCATCACTAGCATCACTTGAATCTTGCTTTCCCTTGTGTTTGGATGCTTTCAAGGCTATGCTCCTTGTGTGCTTATCTTCACTCTCTTGAACATTGAGTCTATTCATCTCTAGCTCATGTTCCCTAAGCTTTCCAAACAAAGAAGCAACACTTAAAGATGTTAGATCTTTAGATTCAGAAATTGCAGTTACCTTTGGTTGCCATGCTCTATCAAGACATTTCAAGATCTTGATGTTTAGCTCTTCTTTGTCAAAAGTCTTGTCTAGGCTCATAAGGTGATTGATGATATGAGTAAACCTTTTCTGCTCTTCAGCAATTGTTTCACCTTTAAGCATTCTGAACATTTCATACTCTTGGATTAGAGCATGCTTTCTAGCTCTTTTAACTTCATTTGTTCCTTCATGAGTGACCTCCAAAGTATCCCACATTTCCTTTGATGATTTGCATTGTGATTCCCTGAAAAACTCATCAGAATTTAAAGCAGAGGTTATAATATTTTTGGCAATGCAATCAAATTTGGCCTTTTTGCTTTCTGTATCAGTCAATTGAGACCATGGCTTCTCAATGACAGAACCATCTTTTTCAAACTTTGGTATAAAAGGACCATTTTCAATTGCATCCCAAATTCCTTTGTCAAGAGATTCCATAAATATTTTCATTCTAACTTTCCAAAAATGGTAATTCAAACCACAAAACAAGGGTGGTCTGTTTATTGATGCACCTTCCCCAAAAGGTAGTCTATCAGCCATAAAAAAAAATTTTAGGATCAACTTGAATGACTTTCAAGAACCAAGCTCTGATACCAATTGTTAGGAAAGATGGCTTTAAACTAGACGGGGGGGGGGGGGGGGGGGGGGGGTGAATTGTTTAAAGAGGTTTTCGCAAACTTTTTCAAGCTAGAATGAATATCTTTCAGAAATCAAATGATTAAGCAATTCAGTTTGCCAAAACAGCAAGCAAAATAGCACTGCCAGGAAAACAATCGGTTGTTTCTTCGAAACAATCGGTTGTTTATACCAGCAAACAACAAACAAACTGAATTTAAAGAGTAAGGGATAGAGAGATTGTACACAGTTGTTTATACTGGTTCACTCCAACCCAGAGCTACATCCAGTCTTCTCAGAACCTTGAGGAAATCCACTAAGCAATCACACCTTGATCACTTACACAACAACCAAGAGAATGACCTTGAAAACCTCAAGACACACACTCTCCTTGGCCAACACTAAGATTGCTGATCTTGAACACCTCAAGAACACACAGCCAATCTCAGCAACAAAACAGAAAAGTTTCAGCAGTTTTACACAGATTACAATTGTTACAGATGAAGATCTGAAATCAATACAAGTAGAAACCTATTCCAACACTTTGATCAATCTCTTTAGCTCTTAAGCAATCTCAGCAACAATGAAAACTCTCTTCTTAAGAACTTTTGTCAAAAAGCATTCTCTTCTTTAAAACAGATTTTCTGAATCCATATAAAGAAAGTTTGTTATCAAATCTTAACAAACCCATAACTGCTTTCAAAAAGATTGGTCAAAGCATTTAATGACTGGAGCGTATACAGTTTCAAATCATTTAAAGCTCAGTCAAAGAAAACAGTTTTTTCTGTTATGGTTCCAAAACAAACAATCGATTGTTTCTTCAAATCAATCGGTTGTTCTGTTACTTAACAGATTTCACTATTTGAAAACAGTTTTCAACCTTTCTCAAAACACCTAAGTGTAAACAATCGGTTGTTTCCACAGAACAATCGGTTGTTTCAACTTAGTTTGAAAAACATTTTTGTTTTATCAAAAACTGAGATGCTAATTGCTTTGAGATTTAATCTAAGGTTGGATTACACTTTAAACTACCCCAGAACAAAACAACAAAGCAGCACAACAGCATCAAGCAAGCAGAAACTTCATCATCCTTCAAAGGATTTGGATTCTTCAAAACCTTGAACACCACTTGGTTCAACATAAAGTTCAAATTCGCTCAGAAAGGGCTAAGTCAAATTGCACCAAGTTTGGGATAAAGAGGATTTTGATTGGAGCCCAAGCCAAGCCAATACTACCTCATGATTAAGATTTGACAGTGCTTGGCAAGATCTGGAGTGAATCTGTGACAAATCTCTGACTTTGGAATATGAAAAAGCCCTAGAATTGAAGATTAAAGCCAAAAAGAATGCTTAAGGATGAAGAAAGCGAATCTGTTAAGCGGATTTGCCTACGCTAAGCGAATCACAAATCTCATTGAATCCCTTTGAATCCTATTTCTAAAATCTATAAATAGGGACCTTAGGGTAACGTTCAAACTATCGAGAGGAACCAAAAGGTATCAATAGGTATACAGAGATATATCAATAGATAGAGAAACACATAGGTTAAAAGGATCAAGTGAGATTCAAAAAGAGGTTTATATATGGAGATTCCGTCGGGTAAGACTTAGACAGTCTAGAACTTTAGAATCAATCAGGCTACAAGGCCAAAACCTTAGAAGAAGTGAAGACCAATTTCTAGAGAAGGAAACTTGAAGCTAAGCTGGTAACAACACTCAAAGATTCATGTTTGTTGTATTTAGCTTCTCATTTTGAACTATTATTGTAAGATCTTATAATGAATTATTAAATCTATATTGTTGGGATTGAATGGCTATGTGATATTTTGGAGTTATTATTGTTTATAGATGTATGTTTGTCTTTTATATTCAAATTCCTTAGGTCTGGTAGTGTATTTAATGCTCAATGGTGAGGAACGATTATTGATTGTTTATAGGGCATGAATGATGTTAGAAGGCAATTTTGTGTTTCCGAACCCTACTTAGCTAGCCATACGATTTAATGGTCGCAGAGCTCGGAATTGAGACTATGGTGAACTATTCCATCCTAATGCAAAGGTAAGTCATAACAGTGGCTTATTGATCTAGATAACCTTGTGCGAGAAATCAACTTGGTTCGGTCAAAATAGGAACATAGATTTTGAATAAAACATTGCATTTATAAATAACAATAACAAATAAAATTCACAAAGCTATTTCATTCCCAACATTTGTGCTAATTGTTACTTCCTTGCTTCATTGATTTTTTTAACACTTCACCTCTTGATCTAAATATTTAGTATTATTATTTATAATTGTTATTTATAAATATTGCATGCAAATAATCTCCAAATCACGTATCACTTCATCTTAAAAGATAATTATACTTTGATATCATTAATTCCTTGTGGATACGATAACCCTCAGCTTTACTACAGTTAACTCGGTTTACTTACCGAGTAAAAGAGTGGAGATTTTAGTGAACTGAAATTGATTTAACTTAATCGACTACCAAGTTTTCTGGTGCCATTGTCGTGGAATTAGTTGCTATTAGGTATTTTTATCTTTTATCTTGGAGAATTACATATTGTAAATTTTGTTAATAGCCTAACATCTTAATTATAAATTTAGAATTTATTTTTCTTTCTTAGATTAGACTAACTTTTCTAATCACTAACTTTGTTCATGTTTTATTTTTCAAAAAAAATTGAAAAGAATCTCTTTGATTGCACTTGCATGCTAACAAAAAGCAAGAGACAAATTCTCTTAAGAAGATTTGTTGTTTGAGTAGGACATTGGAAAACAAGGTAATATATTTTTATTTTGTTAAAATTGTGAAAGTTCTCATCTAAACACTAGGTATGATTAAGACAAAATTCGATTTTTGAAGAATCTAAAGATAGAAAATATTTGCTGTTTATATTATTTTTAAAAATAGCATTTCAAATTGCTTTACGATTATTCTTTTAACTATATTTCTCAACAAAATTTTCTTAGAAAAATAGTAAGATTATACTTTTCTCAAGTTAAGAAAGAAGTGTTACTATTATTAGATCACTTAATATAATACAAAATTAAAATTTCAACAAATTCTAGTAAAACTAAACTCAAATTTTATTTTCAGTAAACATATAAATATTTTCAAGAATATTTATATCAAAACAAATTGTTATCTTAGAAATCATTATTTCTCATGAAAATATTTACAGTTCTACCCTTTTAAGGGAGCATTTGGTAGAAGAAAAAAAAAAAAACTTAGGAATCATAATTTCTTATAATCATGAATCCTGGAAATTATAATTGTTAGAAATGACTAAATTTCGTTTGGTTAGTGAAAAATATTCATGGCATAATTATAAAAGTTCTTTAGACATTAAAACGTTAATTTTATCAAAATTCTTGAGTTTGGTCCACATTAAATTATTTAATAAAAATAACATGATACATTTGTCGTAAAATTTCTATATTAACCTCTCCAATGGAAATGTTTTAAGGAAAATTTGGCTAAAGTTGACCCCCGAGAAACCTTCTTCCCTATAAATGTTATTGTTTAACCAGTTAACAAAACTTGAGATACTTGCATTTCCAATTTCAGATTATCAGAAACCTTATTTCCTTCTGTCAGGAGAACGGTTTTAGACTTTGACTAAAAATCATTTCCGTAGAACTTTGTTTCTAGATATGTCATTTTTTAATAACAAATAACTAAACATGCGATGTATACTTTTCCAATTTCAGATTCCCAAAAAGAACTTCAAATTTTTCTTCTACTAAACGCCCCTAAGTGATACCAAATAGAGTTCCATCAAACACGAAAATAAACTAAGGAGTACAAGTAATTAAATAAAACATCTCTAAAAATTCTTAGATTGCTAGTGAAGGAACATTGGCATTGGAATAGGGAAACAAAATAGAACGAGATGCAGCACGATCATTTGGATCATGAACATGATTTGCTAGGCCTTTAAAATGTAAATTAGGTACAAAAAAACCACAATCATCAAAGCTAGTCAAGCAATCACAAGTAGTGTATTCAACACTGAAAAAATTGTGGCGTCGGTGAAAGAATATACAAATTTCTGATGAGATACTTGAACATTTGTTTTATCACTGTGTGGTCTCTTGTGAAAGCACTTCCTTGATGGCAACGAACGCGAGTATCAGACCAAAAGACTTTCTATCAAGTCATGAGATGCTCAGAAAATACC
Organism: Phaseolus lunatus; assembly: GCA_013389735.1. Classification (NCBI taxonomy): domain Eukaryota; kingdom Viridiplantae; phylum Streptophyta; class Magnoliopsida; order Fabales; family Fabaceae; genus Phaseolus; species Phaseolus lunatus. The sequence continues at coordinate 41,003,478 of CM023864.1, read as the reverse complement.
AGCCAAATTTGGGTTGCAGCCTCATTCTGATTAATCAAATTTGAAGGAAGACATTGTTGTTTATAACAGAACTTGGGAAAACTAGAATTTTCAAAAGCCATCTTAGTGCCTTAGACTATTACAACATAGAAGTAGTTGGTGTAGTACATATATATAGCTGCATTGTCCCAACACAAGCATTTGAAATTAGCTGCAAAGATTTGGTATGCACACCCCAGCATCTGGATTCTGTTGTTCCTTCCATATTCTTCCTGTGACTCTTAGTTTCAGCTCCTTCTTATCACCTCCAGAGAAAAATAAGGCCATGTTTCGTTGAATAATGAGACCATCGTGGCTATCTCTGACTTTCCGGTGGCTGTCGCGAATACTTCGTGGTGTACCCTCCCAAATGAGTTTCCTGCCATTTGCCCCAACTTCAAGGCTGTAGCTGTAGTTACGAGCCTCGTTCTCATCACCCATAAATCGAAGGAATGCCATGTAAACAGGAGCCATGCCAAGCTGGAAAGCTTCGAAGTGAAGGCAGAAGTATTGGCCAAAACAATGAAATACCTATGCAAAGAAATGTCAACTGGTAAACACGAAAATCAAATGGAGGAGAGCATATTGAATCGTGAGATAAGACTGCATCTGCACTAGTTAAAAAATAAAATTTTAGCAAAATTTTATGTGAACACTTCTACATATTACATTACCATAAGCTAATTTTAATTTATGGAGAAGATAATTTCAATTTCCTTTTTCTACTTTTCTATAGAAAAGTTCGTCTATACAGAATGAAGTACATTTGAAACATTCTTCAATTAATCCTACTGTATTCCCGGCTTGGAAAGCTTGAGGGCAAGGAAAAAGAAAGTAAAAACGTAAAAACCATAAAAACCAGGCAACATACATGCATTAAACTCTGCAAAAATAAAAAGATTTGCCTAGAAATTTACATAATCAATGGTGTGAGGAATAGTTTATTAATGTTTATGTATATTATATATTTTCTATTATAATAATAATAAATAGAAATGAAATTATCAATAATAAATAAATATATCTCACTTTTCACTTATTTCTACTTTCTTTCACTTGATCCAAACAATTTTATTTTTTATTCTCTTTCTCTTCCTTTTCTTTTTACTTATTAACTTTACATTATTTTATTCCAGTGAAAGCATAAAAGAGAACGAAGTAAATAAATAGAATATTTCTTCCAAAAAGAACCATTTGACACAAGGTAGTAATACTCTCTCTATGAATGAAATGTAAAACACTTACGGTGAGCATCCAAGTTGCATTCTCTACTTCACGAGGATTGGACTTCACATAACGATGGTTGAATGTGCAACCTGTGTGCATGTCCACCTTATGATCATCCCTTAAATGTGCAACAAGGAAGGGAATGTCCCCAACAACAGAGCACTCTGATCCAGCATAAGGACAATTGTATGGTCTAAAATTGCACACTGTCTCATGCTTAAGCTTGCTGTAATATGGAAAGATTTCGGGACATCCAAGGGAGTAGAACTTGCAAGGTAACTCAAGTGATTCAGCCACCTTCTCCAGTGCTAGACACCTAATATCTCCAAGCTCTTGTCTACAAGTGGGACATCGATTGTGCACCCTTGTTTTACAAGTGGAACACAATGTGTGTCCATTGTGGCACTGCAAGAAACTATATGTTACTCTTTTTCGCTTCCCCTTTTACCAAATACATACTTTTCAGCATGTGTCAACTAATATACTCCAATCATTAAATAAGATCAACTTTAAATGACCATATAGGTTCATATGTTCAGACAATTGCAGAAACAAATATTAGGCCAAACGCGTATGTATAAAATTTCATATAAAATATTTATTCATGTAAAATATCCAAAATTTTAATTACAATAGTAAATTGGTGAAAATGTTAGAAACATCAATCATATCATGAGACAAACTAAACCAACTCTTTTTTTAAAAGATATTATTAATTATGTTCTATAAATCTATAAATCTATTGAACTAGAATAGATTATGTTACTTATTAGATTATAATAACCAAGAACCATTGAAAAAGAATATGCTCACAAAATGTTGAAAACTAGAAGAAAGTTGTGTCATGAGAACAACAGATGTGTTTTGGAAAAGAAAGGTTTATACACGGGTAATATCTAAGCTATACAAAACACGTAATGAGGTGACTACCAGTGTGACTGTGTGAGAACTTCTACACTAAGGACTTTCCTATAAAGATAGATTTACATTAGGACTCAGCCTTGGGTCTATGCTTATTTAACTTAGTTTAGGTTGTTTAATGAATACATGCAAAAGATTAACCTAAAATGCATGTGTTTTTTGGATAATAAAGTTTCAAAGAAAATAATAAAGTTTCAAAGAATCAAGAGAGATGAAATTAACTCTAAACTTGAGCTTTCAAGATAGAAATTAGAATCTAAGGCTTTTCTCTTAAAAAGGGTAAAACATCCTATGCACAATGCAATTTTAGCAACAAATAAGAGGAAAATCATTTTCGAAGGTAAAAATTAGAGATGCCATACCACAGCTTAAGGTTATAAGTTTAAGTATCTAGGATCAAGTTTATAAAATAATAGGGAAATGAATGAAGATATCACACAGGATACAAACTGGATTGTTAAATTGCAGGAAAGCATAAAAAATTATGTGACGACAAAGTACCTACTTAGTTCAAAGACAAGTTTTATTGTACTACTATACCAGCGACCAAACTCTATGGCAATGAAGGTTGAGTTGTAAAAGCGTAACAGTGAGCAAAGTTATATTAGCATAAATGAGAATATTAAGATGAATGTGTAGACAGGATATGAACTAATTTCATTTGAGAAGTTAGTAGAGTGGCAATTATCAAGAAAGGAATGGCAAAGAAGTAGTTAAGGTGGTGTTATGCTGTGGACTACTAAAGGAATATTTAGAACTAGGTTTGCATGAATTTTGGAGGTGATAAAGGGATATTTAGAACTAGGTTTGCATGAATTTAGGAGGTGATTTTGGTGAGGAAAGGTGGTTTGGCTGATACCTATGGCTAGGCAAGGTTGAAGATGTTTCTAGGTTTTCTTGGAGAAATACAAGGGTGTGTGGCCAAGGATGCAACATGATGACCAAGACTTTTCTTTATGGTTTTGGGATCTTTTTACAAGCTTAAAGGATGGAAAGACAAGGGAAGCTTAGCAAGAACACAATTGAACAACACAAGAAATGGAAAGAAAAAGTATGGAAGATAGGCGCATATGATGAATGAAAAAGGGATAAGGTAAGGTGGTGATTACTTCATCAAATATACACAACCATGAAGGTCAGCTAAGACCCTTGAGGTCTTTTGGAACACTTCTTGGCCGTTCCAAGAAGGCAAGAGAAAGAGAGGTCACTTAAGACAAGTAAACTGATCAAGCAACATTTTCACTCAAAGAACTCATAGGCTTTTAAAAGCTTGAATGAATTCTAATATCAAAGGTGTGTTTATACAACGCAATGTGGTCTCCTTTTATAGGAGAATGAGCCATATCCTATCTAATAAATGGAGATGTGGGACTTCATTTTACACCTAGGCACCTAAGGTTGGTTATTCTAATCTAGGATAGCCTTATTCTAATACCCAAACAAACCAGTCTAACCTATGCCTCTTTTCAAGCTATTATTTTTTTCATGTGAGAGTCTTTCTTCTATATTATTTACATTTTTATTCTATGATTTCCTTTTGATATTTCTTCCATAAACTTTACTTTAATTGAATACTCTTTCATGATCACATTAGACAGTGTTGCTAGAGTAATACGAGGCAAATCAGTAGGTAGTACAACAACATGTGACTTAACACGAGACATTTGGGCAATATTGGGTGAACAAGGGGGGTTCTCATGCAAGTTTCAACACTTATCAATGGTATGTCCAATTTGGTAGCAATGTTCATATTTTGGGCGATTCTTAGAATTACCTGTACAAAAGCATAAAAAATAATTACTCTACGATACAAAGATGGCATTTTCCCTTGGAAATGAGTTATGCATCTCTGTGTTTATTTTTTGAGGAATATGGAGTGAATGATGCTAGAGTCAAAATAGGGTTTATTGGTGACATCAAAATCTAATCCCAGGTGGCAACATACTCTTATAGCAAGCCATTCAAGCCCAAAGTCTTAAAAAGTGTACCATGGTTCTCACCTTCCTTCTTTACATTTGCAGTGGTGAAAGTAGACCATACTTGCATTGAGTGTCATTGATATAAAGGGCAGGGTCCCCACTCCAAACTAATGCACACTTCTCATGGGGATGGAAAATAAGTTTGAATGAGGTAAGAACTACATAGTTGATTATCAACTTTGGCAATTGTAGTGAGATGAGATTTGCAGCTCAACGCACTTAACCATAACCATCCGAAGTTGAATAGTTAGACAAATTCATCTTCTGAATACTAACAATATGGTTAGAAAAGATTAGAGAATTTGCTCTAAATGGTGATTGGGTGCTAGAAGACATTCTTTTTCTTGAAATCAAGAAAAAATATAAAAAAATAATCTAAGAAAGAAAATTAGATCGAACCACCAAACAAACTCTGATGGAGCCACCACCACATATGTAGGGTCACATGCAAGAAGCAACTAGGGCGCAAGTTGGTAGGCCGCTAGGCACCACTGCACATGCTAGTTGGAGTTGCAAGAGAGATGATGTGGGTGAAGGCATGTAAATGAGTAGTGTGATCCCAACCTTATGCTTCCCAAAGCAAACAAAGGTTGTAGAAAACTTGTTGGAGATGACATTAGAATACTGCACACAAACCTAAGAGAAGGATTTGCAAAAAGAAAAGATTCGGAATAATGCTCTACCGGGCCAACATGGTTTTGAAAAAGACTCTAGGTACTATGTCAAAATATAGGAAAGAGACATAAAGCTGAAATTGAGTATTTCTAAGATAGTATAGGTATTTTATTTATGTTGACAAAAAACTAAATCAATACAATAAAGAGAAGAGATTTGATATCCTCTAATTTTAAAGATATAATATAGGAATAATTAAATATGTTCCTAATACTACATTGTACTCTAGATATTTCTGAGTATAAAGGATTTGTGCATTGTCTCTATGCTTGATTCATTAGTGTTGTTTACCTATAGGTTCAGGTTTTCAAAAGTATCATGTGAAACATATTTGTAATTGCTTGGTCCATTTTGAAGAAATACAATTTAATATTCTTTTGTGGTAGTTGGGTTAAGCTCCCAAATACCATTATGTTCAAATGCATGCATTTCATAAATCATGGTTTGTAGCCATCCAGGGAGACCAAGTGCCTCATGAAGATTGTTATGGACAAGAAGAAAACAAAAGAGGAATATGATGGAAAAAACCAATGAATTTTTTTATCGACAATAAGAGAAAAATGATGATAACTTAAATTATGAACAAGATATGAATTGATTGAATACCTTTTATAAGAGCAATAGGCCAAGCATGATTAGAGTTAGGAAAAGGTGAGGAGGATGAAGGAGGATCCATAGAGTTGAAAGAAAAAGATTGAATGTATTTACAAATGAGATTACAGTCTAAATTTATAGACTATTTACAACCTAATTAAGGAAAGAAATAATAGGTAACTAAAGTTATACAAATCAAATCAAATCACCAAAATATATCAAATATGTCCTAATAAATAGAAAATAGAATTTGCACTAATTATGGAATATCTCCTAATTACGCAACACATAGTATGGGTATTTGGTAGTGGAGGACCAGAGTCACAAGGATCTCAAGCAAGGATGAAGGAATTATTCGTGTCCAACACTAGCATGTGAAAAGATGTAGTGGAACAATGTCATTTGCACTAGGTTTGAGTTTTAGAGGAAGTAGAAATAATTAATGGATCATAGGATGGTACAAGAAGGACTTGTTGAATAGATGAAGAATGTTCCATGGAGGACAACAAAAAGGGCGTGTCCTCAAAGAAGATAACACCAACAAACATATAATACTTTTTGTTAAGGGAGAATAATATTTATACCCTTTTTAAAGACAATAATATTCCAAAAAAAAAAACACTTAATAACCTTTACAAAATGTTGGTAAAAAACCTAGAGAGACATTTTAAACAAAACAAGTACATCCAAACACATGGAGAGACATGATATAGAAGGTCATTTGAAAAAATTATAGAGTGTGAGGACAAGTTAACTGATGTAAAGCTTCCTGGGAAGATAAGAATGAATAAAGACATAAATATGGTTAAGAGTTCAAATTTGTCTTTCATTAAATAAACCTAAGTACATCTAGGGAGTTCAACAATGAAGGTTACAAAATAAGTAAAACCAAAAGAAGTGATACTACTTGGTCTCCAAATATCAAAATGGTTATTAGAAAAAACAAAATTACATCATGTTTTAGACTTTCACGCTAAGAAGATCTAACATTTTTCTAACGCTTGAAGTTTTTGAGACTAGGAACCATAATCTTCAATTCCAATAAACTTAAGTGGCCCAAAGTTTTGGGATTGGATTTTATGACCTCTAATGTAAAGAGGATTGTACATCAAAAAATTCTTGTACTCTGCAGAAATTTTAGATTCTGGTTTTTCAAATTTAGACTCATGAGCAGCTTTGTTTGGAAAAGCATGCAAAGAATAACAATTTTCTTAGTATGACCAATTCTCTTGCAACATGAGCATTTAGGATGTCCACTCCTACCACGTCATCCTCCTCATATGTTCAAACCATCTCTTTTTCCACTAAATACTGCCATTGCAAAAGTTTCAATACCTTCAATTTGATTGTTATCTTTCGTCAGGTTAGGAACCTGGATGAGTCTAGTAATTAAACCATTTGAAGAAGGGATTTCATTGCCAGCTAGAATATTATATAGAAACATTATCAAAATCTGATGTAGGATTCTTAGAATCAATACCATATAATATCTAACAAGTTTGTTGTTGAGTTCCTCTAACAAGTCTAGACTAGAAATCTTTTAACTTCTTCTATTGTAGCCCTAGCCTTTGTCATATCTGAGACCATGTCATGGTTGGTCTGTTTTTTGAGTTGCTTCAAAAAGACATTGAATATTATTGGAGATCCCACATCGACTAGAGATTATAATATTTCATAATTTATAAATAGGTGCAAACCTCACCTTATAAGTCGGTTTTATAAGGTTGAGTTAGGTTTAAAGTCCACTTCTCAATATGGTATCAGAGTCTTTTAAAACTTATCCTAGCAAGAGTTTGTTGGAATTATCAAGCCACCCGCTATCGCTAGGATAGGTTTTAAATGACTCTGATATATTAGCAAAAATATTACGCGTTCTTCCAAATAGAGAAACATGTTTTGAAGTATTTGAGAACATTAGGCTCAATCGACTGGCATAAAGCAGCACATAGTTGGAAGTCAATCTGTTACCACATGGATTTGTTTGCATTAGGAATAGAGTTAAGTCTTGCCCTTTTAATGGTCGGAGTAGCCGAAAACAAAGGAGTAGAACCTGACGAAGCCATCTCAGAGATGAAGAATCTAATATAAGAAGAGAGAAGAGGAAGCCTAAAACCATTAGAGAAAATGAGTCCCAACACCAAAGTATGTCAAAACAGTGAAATGAGTTCAGAAATGGAGACAAATGAGGCCAATGAGTCAAATGGAGATGTCGTTGGGTGGTTCCGACAACAGGAAGGTGATGCGTGGACGACACAGACCAAAAACTGAACACGCTTAGATTGGTGCATGACATCGTGTGGATGGGTTGGGGTCATGCTCCTTAAGGCACACCTAACCCTAACTTCTTCTAATGAAATGGCACCAAATGGCGATGGTAAAAACAACCGAGAGCAACAGTGAAGTTGATGGTGATGCCAATGACAACAACAAACATTGTCGAAGAGAATGAAGGAGTACCTGCTTTGATACAAACTTAAATAAATAAGATGGAGAAAACATAGTGTATTCAACCTATATTGTTGTGCTTTTTATTGATGTGTGTGTGTATGTATATATATATATATATATAGAGAGAGAGAGAGAGAGGCAAGACAACTTACCTTAAACCCTATAAGGTTGGATACATACAAAATAAATAATTATAAAATAACATTACATTTCAACACTTATATCTCCCAACATAGGATTGTTATGTTACAGGTCTAGAGGCCACAGAAGCTACTTATCATCATCAATGCATCCCATTATTTGCTAACTTTACCAATGAAAATTTCCTCATCAGTGTAACATTTAATATATATATGTATGTGTGTGTGTGTGTGTCTATATATATATATATATATATATATATACCCTATAAACAATCTCATGAAATCTTAGTGAGTTAGTATTGGATGTGGCATTCAAGTCTAATTATAAGTCACACAAGGTGTTAACTTTCAACATTATCAACAAGTGATGTGAACAATCAACTTGCAAAAGCTTAAACTATTACTTGAGCATTAATATCATTAACATGCCCACTCATTCATTATCTCTTAGGAATTGATGGGTGTATAAGCACAAACCCTTATTGACAAAATAGGTCACTGAGAATGATTATAACTCTATTACCATGTTAAAAAGTAATATACCAAGAAGGAATGTACAAAAGAGTATTCTTATTTATAATGAAGAAGATGTACAATAATAAAGTGTTAAACTATAGGAAAGACAAAGACATTGAGTTGAAACCGTATGTTTCTAAAATAACACATGTTTTTATTTATATTAAGAAAAAATAATTAATACAACAAATAGAGAAGATTTCATATCCTCTAATAATGAAGACAAGTTGATTTTAAGTCTAACCGAATCTCACAAAACTAGCTTGTAAGGTGAAATTTGCACAAACTTATATAATATAATTTAACCATATTTCCAATTTATGTGTGATCTCCAACACAACCCCTCACACCGATGACTAAACATATCAAGTGTGGGACTAGATACACTTGTAGGTAGTCCCATAGTAGCCCAATAGTAGATGTCACGATAGGTCCAATAAGCCTCATTAGGATAAACTTCGATACAATGTTAAACTACATAAAAGAGAGAGACATTGAGCTAAAACCATGTTGACCATATTTCCAATTGATGTGGGATGTCCAACACCACCCCTCACATCGAGGACTAAACATATCAAGGGTGGGAATAGATACACTTGTAGGTGGTCCCATAGCAACCCAATAGTAGATGTCACGATAGGTCCAACAAGCTTCATTAGGATAAACTTTGATACAATGTTAAACTACATAAAAGAGAGAGAGAGACATTGAGCTAAAACCGTGTGTTTCTAAGACAACATAAACACTTTATTTATATTGAAAAAAATGAATACCATGAATGGAAGAGATTTGCTATTCTCTAATAAAAATATGATGTGAAAAAAATAAAAAATTCCAGGTAATATTAAATTATGCTCCTTAATTTTATAATGATAACATAAGAAACAAAATCAATATCTAATAATGGGAAATATTTGGTAACATATTTCTCCATCAAATCATATCTCTAACTAGTAGAAATTGGACTTTCACTTAGAAGGATGAGACGATAATGATTGAACTATTGGAAAATAGGTCACAAGCTCAGATATTATGTCAATGACCAAATCCTCAAAATTTGTTTTATATCGGACATGTCCCCTTACATGAAGGATTTGGGGTATAGAAAACGCACAAGCCCAACCTAATTTGTGGTGAAATTCAACTTTTGTTAGCAGATGGAGAAAGACAAGGATCAAACTCCTAATCAATTACTTGGTCAAAGAAGCTCCAAGACAATGACCAAATTTATTTTAAAGGCTTAAATTGTTGGATGAAACCTCATAAACTTATAAATACCGGCATGATGTGTGCTTTGCAGTTAGACATCCAACAATATTGAAGCATATCCAGCCTGAAGCATTTTTCACGAGATATATGAACCAAGATTTACTACAAGTTTAGCACTTTCCTTCTTGGGAAATGAGTGCTTATGTAATTGAGATCAGAACTTTCTCACCTATAATAAATTGAACACATGGACATGGTTCCTTAATTGTTTCAGAGAATAGTACTTAAATAATGTTAAACGCTAGACATCTCCAATGCATGATGTTTTCGGTACAGGAAACAGTATCTACAAAGTAGCACTAACTCAACTGATCAATTTTCCATTATTACACAGAATATGAAATGATAATGAGCAAAAATACAATGGCCAGTCAAATTCGCTGACCCAATCACTACCATTGCAAGCATTGATATATGACCCCAAGACTCATCAATCAAATGCAATCAATTCTGGTTAATTATACATGCTACTTGATAAATAGTGATTTCTCAAATGGATTGAAAACCCAAATCTCCAAAACCAAATTCAAGACTTCCCCAAACCCCGAGAAAAAACCAAACCAATGCTCAGAATCAACTAAATCCCAATCCAAACCAATCGAATTAATTCTCAATAAATATTCGAAGAAAAAAAAAGTTTTTCTTCCCACACCCCAATATGTAATTACATAACAAATTACTCAAATAAGATGAAAATAGGCGCGAGAACTGACCTGGTGAATTGGGGGGTACATTGAATTTGTGCAAACAGGGCATTCTAGCAACTCATGAACGCTGGTGGCAGGAGAAATGGCGGGGGCTCCCGTAACATTATTGCTATTAGCACCGCCATTACGAGGCTTGTTAGAAGAAAACTCAGAGTGGTGATGAGGATGCAGAGTGTGGTGTTGGATCTCATCCTCATCCATGCCATCAGAGAATGACACACAGTCAATGCTGTCCATCTCCATCGATTCACTAAAACCCACTAAGGAAACAAACAACCACTGATCAAAATAGAATCTTTAACCAATTTAATTACCTGGGTACTTCCCCCTTTCTCAATCTTCTTCCTGTGCCCTCCAATCCCGTTTTTCCTCTCTTGTTTTTTCCCTCACTTCCCCGGAAATTTTTTCTCAGGAAAAAGAAGAGGAGTAAAAAGAGAATAGGAGAAGGAAGATGGGGATGGTGGTCATGGATCGATCCAACGGGTGCACTCCGACAAAACCAAACACCTTTCTATGGAAGAACAGGTTCTTTTCTTCTCTCTCTTTCCCTTGCCGTGGTTGAGGGTGTCTCGAGTGTTAATTGGGAGAGAGAAACCAAATAAGAATCGCTGGATACGGAAATTTGGATAGATCATTCGTTGATCCGACGGTTAGAAGTTTGACTTTTGTTTTCTTCACTTTATTTTTTCGTGATAGCTAAACCAAAACGGACAAAAAACAGTATCGAAAATGAATTCGTAACTATTATCGTACGATTTCAACCATACTGTACACTTGTTCATAATTGTTCTTCTAATAATGATTTTATTTTATTTTATCTCTACCCAGCAAAGGTTTTGAATAAGTGATAGAAAATAAAACAGTGAAATAAAAAGAAGTTATTTTATTTAAGTTAAAAGTGAACTTTTATACATGACTAACTATACAATTTTCAAGATCGATTATCTTTAACAAAGTCGAACATGTAACATATGTCAGAGGATGAATGCAAACAATGATTATTTTAATATTAATAATTATCGATTCCTTTTGAATAAAATATAAAGAAATGTAATTTATAGTGTCATTTTTAATTAAAGATTTTCTTTTTTATTATACTCTCAAAAAAAATAAAATAATATATATATATAGGTATAATAAAATAACTTTAAAAAAAATAATATATTATCTTAGACCTGTTCAGTATTAAAAAGATCATGACTTAATAAATTTTGCTTGAGTAAGTATACATACAAAACCCGAGGACGACGGGTTTGAATACATGATAGCGGGGCGACCCAAGTGTTATTTGAACTGAAAATAATACCGACCTTCATATCTAAAAAATTGAAAAAGCAAAAATGTGATCTTTTTCTATTGAACACATAATAATTAACAGAAAGGGAGAAATTCTCGGATAAAAGAAAAATGGTCTATAAATGAGATAATTAAAGAATAAGGAGGGGATAGAAAAATATTTGGGTTGATTCATGTGAAGAAAAGAATACCCTAATTTCCAGAAATCATAGTGAGCCAGAACAAATTGGCTCCCACCATGAGATAGGTAAAAGTTGTTCCTACACCAACATTATATTAGAGGAGATCTACAATGTACAACACGATGAGGAATCCAAGACCAAATGCAGTTACGGAAACGGAGAACGAGGTTGCATCATTTCAACAACTCATGGAGACCATGCGAGAACTCCAAAGGGATAATGTGGAAGTGATACAAACCACATCAACCAGCAGATAACTAAGGACACAACAAACATTTCACAAATAGGTCAGTTATCTTAGTATACAAAGTCAGACCCCACCAAACCTCGAGAGAGCATGAGCAGAATAAGAACCAGATATAAACTAGAATATCAGAAGTTCTTCCTTCTTATCTTTCCACAAGAAAAGTAATGTAAATAAAATTGGACTCACTTTCGGAGTCCAAATAGAAGAATAAACTAGAGTAAGGTGTGCTTAGTAATTTGAGTAGGGTGTGCTTAGTAATTTGAGTAGGATGTGCTTAGTAATTTGGGTTTGTGTCAAGCCCACCTTTCATGACTACTGCTTCTAGGTTTAGGGTTTTTTTTACCTACCTTCTATAAGGCTTCTCACAAATGACACCCATACCCCTCTATCTTGTTCTCCAAGACACCCTCTTCTATAAATAGAGTGTCTTGCCTCATGTATTTGACACATTGAAATTGAATTAAGTAAAGAAACTTCGTGTGAGTGTTTTTGTGAGTCTAAGTACTCCATTATCTGGGTCTTATCTTGAGTGCAGTGCACTTCAAGTGGCGGCTCTACACCACTTATCTTGGAGTCTCCCACCCTCTAAGTGGCGTGACGCCATCTCCATCCTCCTTAAGCTTTCTTTAATCTCTTCATCTTTTCATTTCATTCCTTTTGCTTCTTTCCTTGCACCATTTCCTTTTTTCTTTATGTTCTTGTTTATGTCTTTACCATTCGGTCATCTTCATTCATTCCTTGCTTCATTTATTCTTTAATTTCGCACCATTGCATCATTCACACCATATATTTGTGTTTTTCTAGTTGTCCTCTAGAAGTGAACCTTCACACTTACTTAATCACTTTGTTAAGTTTGTGTCCAGTGAGAATCTTCTTTGGGTTCTCACCATATTCTGCCTAAAACAAAAACTCATAAACAAAGGTCAACCCATAAAATGTGCAATCCTAAAATCAACTCACATCATGTGGTATCAGAACATGGTTTTAATTGTGCTTATCTTTTCTGAGTTGACTTTCTGCTTTAAAATTTCAACACATTTCAATTTTGGTTTTATCTTCCAAGCAATTTAAATTTTGCTTTACGATTTAGCACATTTCAATTTCGCCTTTAAATTCTTGTCATTTACAATTCCGCGTTTTTATTCATTAAACACTTTAAATTCTGCTTTTGAATTTTTCTGTCAATCTTTTTTCCTTAGCTCTTTTGCTTGAGTCTTATGTTCTTAGTGTTCTAGGAGTCTTAAATCAATTCTACTTATTTTGATTTTAATTGTGAAGAGCTAAAAACAAATTAGAAGTTGTTTAAGTTGTGGTTGATTTAATTCCAAACATAGAATGCAAATGTTCATATGAATTGAATCCCAACCCAATATCTTTTTCGAGAATTGAAAAGTAAATTAAAAATATGCATGAAAAAAGGATATGGAAATTTTGAATCCATAAAAACAAAGACAAAAACAAATTGAGAGCATTCACATTTCAACTTTCAAATTTCAAATTACTAAAGAGGATTCTAAGTATATGGCAAATTGTGTTCATACTTGTGGAATTTAATCCTTCTTGCTTTCACAATTCCTAAGGACATTCAAACCTTCATAATTAAAGTTTAAGTTTCTTTTAGTCTTTTTAAGTGCTTTTCTTGTCTTTCTTCTCTAAGTTTTGTCTTCATCCTAATTCCATTTTGGTTTAGCTTTTTTTCTTTAAACTTTTTTCGATTGTCTTTCAAATTTTCTTAAGTTTTGTTATGGGTTTCTTTGGTGAGCAAGTGTTAAGAGCTTTGACCTCTTTCACTTGAAGTGTTGCTACCAAGTGTGGACCCTTTTTTGGAAAAATTGCAAAACCTTTCTTGAGTGAAGTTAACCTGTTTTTTTCACCCTTACAAAAACAAAAGAGCCGAGTGATATACGTGCGTGAGTGAATTAATTGTTATTTTCACTAATTGTTTGCTTTCTTTGTGCATCATCATGTATCATTTATCTTCAGGCAAATTTTCTAAACCACAATCTCCTCAAAAGGCACGTCTTTTGGGGGAGCTTGAGGATTCCAAGAGGAGCTTGACCCACAAAGAAGAAGAAACGAGACAACTAGTAGAAAGAATGCACCGGCTTGAAGAGACTCAAGAGGGATTAACTAGAGAAAGGAGGCGGGAACCTAGGCGCACTACAAGGTATCATGGGCACTATGGGATTCAAGAAGCAGACCAAGATTGAAGAGTGCACAATTTTGAAGAAAGGCCCCATCAACACCAACCACCAAAGAATTCTTTTTCTTTTGTAAAGTTACCTAGTTTTAGAAGGGATAGTAACCCAAATATATATTTAGGATGGGAAGCTAAAGTAGAACAAATCTTTAATGTATGAGGTCGAAGAAGACCAAAAGGTTAAGTTAGCTTCCCTAGAATTTTTAGATTATGCCATGCAATGGCGGCATTAGACTTTAATGGGCATTGGGCTAAACAAGAGGTTTGTCGTGGTCTCTTGGAGTGATTTAAAATTATGCATGTGCGCGCGGTTTGTTCCTCCTCATTATAGGAAGGAACTCTTGTTGAAGCTCCAACGACTTCACCAAGGACCTAAAATGGTAGATGAATACTTTAAGGACTTGGAAACTACTTTGACTAAAATTAATATGCATGATAGTGAAGAGTCAAAGATAATTAGGCTTGTGAGTGGTTTGAGGAGAGACATTCAAGATATTGTAGAATTATATGAGTACTCTTCTTTGGAAAAATTGGTTTACCTAGCCATCAAGGTGGAATCACAAATTTTGAAGAAAACAACTTTAAAAAATACTCATAATGATGGCTTCTACAAATCTTAATGGGAGGATAAAAAAGAAATTTCTACAAAAACTTTTCCTTCCAATTTTTCAAAAGAAACCACTTATCACCATAGAGTTTCTAAAGACAACCCTTCTGTTAGAATATATGGCCTTAAACAAGAGGGGGTGAGTTGTTTAAGAAAGATTTTCACAAACTTTGAAGGTATAATTAAATTCAATGCTGAATTACAGAGAAAGGAATCAAGGAAACAAAGAACCAAAACTGTTTTAAGATGATATCAGAAAAACAACCGGTTATTTCTTCGATTCAATCGGTTGTTTTTATCAGCAGAATTAAAAACAACTTAAAAACATTAATTAAAGAGTTAAGGGTAAGAAATAAGCACACAAGAAATTTATACTGGTTCACTCTTACACCAAAAACTACATCCAGTCCCCAGAAACCACTGGATATTCCACTATGCAATCAAAACCAGATTACAAACACCACACACCAAAGTAGTGAACTTGAACCCCTCAAGAAACACACTACCTTTGGCAAACCACACCAAGAGTGGTTGATCTTGAACCCCTCAAGAACACACAACACTCCTTGTCAACACAAATACAAAAATACAATAATCAAGGAAGAAGGGAATAAAATACACCTGGGTATTACAAAGCTTAAAGTTCAAGAATACAACCCAATCATATTCCACACACTTAAGAATGATCCAAAGCTCTTTCAAATCTTGGAAAAACTGTTTTGATAAACTATTTTTCTTACTCCAAGATTAGGAGCGTAAAACCACCTTTATATAGACCAACCAAGTGGTCAAAAACATTTAATAAAGGAGCCAAGGTAGTTAGGATTATTTAAAATATATTAAAATCACTTAACAAAATTCTGTTAAGGTTTCAGAAGAATAATCGATTGATTTGTCGAAACAATCAGTTGAATTGACTTGATAGCAAAGTCAAGCTTTTCAAAACCTTTTCAAAAACTACTAAGGTAAAACAACTTGTTTCGAAATTTCAACTTGTTGAAATTTCAATGACTTTTTAGAAAACCCATCTTTTCAAAAGGTTAAAGATTCAAATGAACTTGGATAATCTTAAGGAGTGAATTAACAAGTTTCAAACAACTAGACAACACACACACACACCCAGCAGCAAGGTCGTCAAGCTTTCCTCTTGGATTTGGAGACATCAAAGCATCTTGTTCAATACCTTCCACCTCTACCCCTAAGTCACCCACCAAAACCTCAAGTAGAAAATGTTTTAAATGTTCAGGTTTTAGGCATATAGCTGCCAATTGTCCAACCAAAAGAACCATGATGGTAAAAGAGGTAAATAAAGACCAAGTAAAAATGAAACGAAGAAACAAATATGAAAAAGATGACGAAAATAACAAAACGGGGCTCATCACATCACGAAATGTGGTGAAAACCAAAATGTTGATCCGTCCAAAAATAAAAACTGTTGGCTCACTTTGATACTTTCCTTCCTTCTCTTGTTTATCTATTCATAGCTCTAATTACATGAAACATTTGTTAGAGAAATGTAGGAATATTTTTCAGAAACCTTCTAAAGGTTTACACCTTATAAGAAGCTTTTCATACCAAATTTCCTTTGATCCTACACATTCTCTACAAACATTACATGTAACTAGAACCATTCCACCCAAACTTCGAAAAATCAATGAACATAAGTTTGCTTCACAACTCACATATATAAATCAAGTGAAAACACTATGTTATTTGCAGGAGTTCTAAATTCGAGGTCGAATTCCTTCCAACTTGGGGGGCATGATACGGGGCATGATACAAACCACATCAACCAATAGATGACTAAGGACACAACATGCATTTCACAAATAGGTCAGTCATCTCAGTATACAAAGTCAGGTCCCACCAAATCTCGAGAGAGCATCTATAGAAGAAGAACCATATATAAACCAGAATATTAGAAATTCTTCCTTCTTGTCTTTCCACAAGAGAAGTTATGTAAATAAAATTGGGCTCACTTTGGGGGTCCAAATAGAAGAATAAACTAGAGTAAAGTGTGCTTAGTAATTTGAGTAGGGTGTTCTTAGTAATTTGAGTAGGTGTGCTTAGTAATTTGAGTAGAGTGTGCTTAATAATTTGAGTATGGTGTGCTTAGTAATTTGGGTTTGTGTCAAACCCACCTTTCATGACAACTGCTTCTAGGTTTAGGGTTTCTTTTACCTACCTTTTATAAGGCTTCTCACAAATGACACCCATACCCCTCTATCTTGTTCTCCAAGACACTCTCTTCTATAAATAGAGTCTCTTGCCTCATGTATTTGCCACATTAAAATTGAATTAAGTAAAGAAAATTTGTGTGAGTGTTTTTGTGAGTCTGAGTACTCCATTATCTAGGTCTTATCTTGAGTGCATTGCACTTCAAGTGGCGGCTCTGCACCACTTATCTTGGAGTCTCCCACCCTCCAAGTGGCGTGACACCATCTCCATCCTCTATAAGCTTTTTTTAATCTCTTCATCTTTTCATTTCATTTCTTTTGCTTCTTTCCTTTCGCCATTTCCTTTTATCTTTATGTTCTTGTTTATGTCTTTACCATTCAGTCATCTTCATTCATTCCTTGCTTCATTTATTCTCTAATTTCGTACCATTGCATCATTCACACCATATATTTGTGTTTTTCTAGTTGTCTTTTAGAATTGAACATTCACACTTACTTAATCACTTCGTTAAGTTCGTGTCCAGTGGGAATCTTCTTTGGGTTGTCACCATATTCTGCCTAAAACAAAAACTCATAAACAAAGTGCAACCCATAAAATGTGCAATCCTAAAATTAACTCACATCAGGAAGTCAGGAGTGACAAGTTGAAGAATTTAAGACAGTGCAAGATCATATTCGAGAGGAACCCAATGCTGCAAAAGAACGATTGCGCATGAAAATACAAGAGGAACATGAATGTCGACATAAAGAAGCACATGAAGAACAGATGAAACCCAGAGACGACTTAGAGATGGCCAGAAAACTGATGGAAGATGCAGTCAAAGCCCACAAAGAGATACAAAAGGAGTATGAAACCTTGAGAAAGACCACCCGCCATCGTGAAAACAGACAAAGAGGTGGAAATTCCTAACTAAATAGAGAGGATCCCTAACCATTTTCAAGGGAAATTATGGAAGAACCAGTGCCTCCATATTTCATGATACCCAAGATCACTCATTTCTTGGGTTCCGACGACCCTGAAAATCACTTAAAGGTTTTCAGAGCACAAATGTTGATATCAAGAGGGTCGGATTTCATGTAGTGCAAGATGTTTGTCTGAACGTTTATTGGAACTACCCTTCAATCGTTCAATAGAATTCCCGATGGCACCATCATATTGTTTCACACTTTTGCAAGAATATTTGAGGAGCAATTTGCCGCCAACAAGATCAAACCTCCTTGAATGGAAAATTTATTTGACATAAAGCAAGCTGAAGGGGACCCCTTGAATCCAACAACCCAATGAGAAAATGGTGGTAGGTGCATTCGTGAAAGGGTTGCATGCTAACGCATTTAGCGAATCACTACTCAGGAACCAAGCAAAGTTGATGGCCGAGGTCAGAAAGCACGCCTCAACCTTTATTGAGGTCGAGGAAGCCTTGAGGAGGAAAAGAGGCAAGAAGAAATGCGCACGCGCTAGGTACAACGAAACCGAGAGTAAGAAGCCTACAAAGACCCAAGGAGGAAGAAAGTTCGTGCGCAATACGTTCCATACGTTACCCGCCTAGATAATCAAAGGAGCAAGGCCCCCCAATGTCTCTCTATGAACTTTCCCCAAAGCCAGCTTCTAAAGGACCCAGAAGTTTCCAATAAACTAAACTTCCCTAGAGGAACCTAACAATTAGGGCACTGTCGAGAAGCTTGGTGTCAATTTTGTTGAGCACATGGTCACGAAATGGAAAGCTGCTATGTGTTGGCAGTACAGTTGGCTCGGTTATTAGGTGAGGGAGTCCTACAAAAATATTTGCAAGAGCATGGTGAGCAAAAATAGGCTGCACCAAGAAGGGATGTCGCTCTTTGGGAACTTGCTCATGAGACCCTGGTTCTCGGGAACTTCAACACCATCGTTAATGGGTTCTTGGGAAGCAGAGTCACTTCATCAAGCCAAAAACACTATGCCAAAACTGTGTTATCATTGGAGGCTCAACAACTACTACAGGTTCCTTCTATTTGCTTTTCATTCACTGACCTTGAAGACATAATACCCCATGAAGATGACCCAATTGTAATATCTGTTATCACCATGGGTCGTAATATACACCGAGTCCTAATCGATCAGGGAAGTTTAGCGGATGTCATGTTCTGGGAGACTTTCCTAGGTTTAAACATACCACATGATCAACTAGGGCCTTTTGATGGAACCTTGGTTGGATTCTTGGGAGAGCAAGTCCAAGGCCATCTGGAGCTCTGAACCACTTTTTCAGATGGGACGGGGGCGAACACCATTTTAATAAGATACATAGTGGTGAACGCCTCCTTTTCGTATAATTTGTTAATTGGGCGACCATCTTTGAATAAACTCGGGGTGGTGGTGTCCACTCCTCATTTAAAAAATAGAAAATTTTCTTAATGAGTTGGCCTCACCTTTCACTCTCACATATTCCTCTATTCCTCTTCAACCACCGAAAGCTAATGCTAATGCTTTCGCAACTATACTTCTTCCAATCTTCATCCAAAAAGTTAAATAAAAAATAATACTAGAAGAACAGGAGTCTATTAAATCTGGTGAGTTGTCTACTCTGACATCAAAGTATCTATCAAAAGTTTTATAAGATAGATGATCATCTTCGCCAAGAGTTGAGCAACAAAATTGGATGCTGTGAAACAATCAATCTTCTCTATAGTGAATGTTCGTCAAATGTAGATAGGTCTTTTTTTGAATCTTCACAAGGCACAACACCTACTTGTAGACACTCAATAAAAGAAAGTTACACAAAACATGAAAAATACACTTTGCAACAAAATTTCGTAACAAAAATTACTTAAGAACACAAACTCATGCTAGCAACGAATTTTGCTACGAATTCTTGGTATTTGTGACAAAAACATTCTGTCACTAATCCGATTTCAATGATTTTGATGTTCTTTGTGTGACTTTCATTCCAACTTTTAGTTTGATTCTTCTCACCACTGTTTGCATTCTTTTAGAAGTCCTTCCTTACCTCTTAAGGTCATCAAAGAAGTAGCTTTAACAATTCTTCACCAACATCTAAAATACTACCTTATAAAGAATTGGTGAATTCTTAAGAAACAAAGGAAGAGTTAAGTATTTTCATTCCACTTAAAAGTAAGAAGAGGAAAATAAAGAAAAATTCAATTACAATTGCACTATAAAGAAAATTAGGCATAGAGCATATAAAGAAAGTAAACTAAACTAAACTAAAACAAAATATGAACAAGACTTAAAACTAAGACACAAAAAGAAAGAAAGGAGGACTTATCTCTTAAAGACCTCCATGCCTAGCTCTAATACCAAATGATGGAAAACACCTTCTCCCAAGTAGTGGAAGACTAAGAAAATTCTTAAACTTTTTTCCAAATATCAAAAGAGAACTCGGATTGCTCTCCTAAGGAAGGATCCATGTTGACCATAAGAACAAGAAGACTAAATTTTAAGCAAATTAAATTCTTATTCACCAAAAGGTGAGTGTTACAAGAGGCAATGAGTCTTTAGGACATAAAGGATGTGGGATTAAGAATGTTGAAACGTTCCTTCTTGAGTGTTCAAAAGCTAATTAGGTCGATTTCCTCTTGGTGTGTTCCAAGGTTAGGACATATCCTTTTGTCTTCAAGTGTTGACCTTGTATTGCTTGTTATCTTGTGTATGTTTTACTTATGGTGAGTGCTTGTATAAACATATAAAGATAGTGGATCAATTATTCAAGGTTGAATAGATGAGACTGGATATAAGATTAATGGTGATTTAAATAAGTATAAAATTCTTTTGTGATCTTTCTCTTTCTTTATCCTTTTTATCTTGTTAATTGTCAATCTTTATCAATCTTGATTCCTGAATCAACTACATTTAATTTTCCAATTGGAATAGTTTTTCAAAGAACTTGAAGAAATGATGGCAGAGGCCTCAGTTAAAGACCAACCACTAGAGCAATGGCTAGAAGAATCCAAGAAGATTGAGACTTTGCTACTGATGGCAGAGACAATCTCTTACATAAGTTTGAAGTACAATCTAGAGTAGGATTTAAATTTCTTGCTTAAAAGTATAATATAATTTTGGCTTGTATTTTGGCCTTAAGTATTTTAGGGTTAGGGTTGGGTTTTTAAAACCTACCTAGGTTATAATCAGGCTTAATTATAGCCCTTATTAATCCCTAGGCCGATCATTATACCTAATTAGAACACAAGGTGCACACCTCACTCATGCTTGTCGTGTGACTGAAGAATGGCACCAAGTTTGAATGTGTTTTGTTTGAATTTCCACACTCTTTTTCTTGGAAGCTTGGTCGGCCTCTTTACCTATAAAAGAAGGTTCTTGGCTAATGAAAATTTAGATCAATATACATAGAGTTATGTTGCTGAATTTGAAAGCCTTAGCTCTCCTTTGTCTAGCCTCTTTAGGATAGAAATCTCTTGATCTCTCCCTTCTTTTCCAAGTGATATGGCCTCACCAATCACTCTCCCTACACCTTATAAAAACCCAAAGGAATCCATTGCTTCATAGAAACTCTCCTTGACTCATTTCCTTCATTACGCTTTCGCCTTCTCTATGTAATTGTCCAAGAAAATCCAACCAGCACTACTACAGAAAAGTGATTTAACGACGGTTAAAAATGTCATATTAAGACGGTTTGGGAACCATTGTTATTTTGGGTGTCGTTATAAATTAACTATTTATAACGACACGTACAAAAAACTGTCGTCATTCAGGAAAAAAAATAAAAATAAAAAATCAGACTACCTAGGTCGTGAGTGGAGCATTTGTGTAGGGCTCCAAGGCGCAAAGGAGTTGGCCACTGGAGCCGTAGGGGAGCAGGGAGTGCGCGGAGTTTGTGAGAGAAGCGTGGAGGTACGGGGAGAGGCGCGTAACTGGAGCGATGGCGTAGGACAGCGGTGCGGGAAGAGCAATGGCACGAGGGCGACAACGGAGGCGTAGGTTCATGGGTGCAGGGGGTTGTGGGTGCAATGGCGCAGGGCGAGAGTGCGACGAAGTAGTGCTAGAGTGGAACAGAGGTGGTGCGGTGAATAGCAGCGGAACCGAGAATGAAGAGTGAGTTGGAGTGAACAAGTGAAGAGGGAAGTGAGAATGAAGAAGTGAGGATGAAAAAGCACTTGCAGGATCTTAAGAAAACATAATTAACGATGGTTCTAGGCATAACCGTCGTTAATTGCCTGCTTATTAACGACGGTTTCAGACATAACCGTCGTTATTTGCCTGCTGACTGGTTTTTAACGACGGTTTCAGACATAACCATTGTTAAAAATGCTGCATAATTTTGTAATTTGCCACTGTTTTTTTATTAACAATGATTTTCTTTTAACCGTCTTTATATGGGGTCGTGGTATTGCTATTTTGTACTAGTGCGAATGAAAAAAATGCTATCAAGAAAGTGTAAATCTTTTCGAAAAGTTTTTAAAATCAATTCAACCCCTCTTGGTTTAGTATAACTTCACATCCTAATAGTGCATGATTGAAATATTTTATATAATAATATTTAATTTGATAGTCAAATATTTTTACCGGTTGTTGGTTTTGTGGTAATATAATTATCACAATATAAGCTAATACTAAATAAAAACACAAAATTGTCTTGCTCCTTCCCTTTTCAGAGTTATTGCAGACCAATGGTTATGGCTATTACGTATACCATCATCGCCATTGACTTGTCGTCCTCAATCTAATCTCACTCAGCTGAAGCTCACCCTCTTTCATGCCATCATAACGATGTTGGCAAATGTTTGAGAATTTAAGCCAACTAGTGCATGCGTGTACCAATGAGACTTTATAAAATGATTTTTTGGATAATTCATGTGAAAAGGAATATATATTAAAACTATTGTAGGAAATGAATGTTTGCCTGTTCGTTTGTATGAATAGAAAGGACTATCTTGTCTTTAACCTGAGATCAGTAATGCTATTCAAACCATTAAATGCTAGGTAGTGTAACTGACATGATAATTTTAATAATCTATTAAGTTTTAGTCATATCCATTTGATGACTTACCAAAGTAATCTATCAGTAGACATTATTTAAGAAAATAATTATCTCATATTTTCATACACTGTAAAAACAAGTAAGGACACATTTTGACAAACTTTGGAATTTAGCAATGGTATTATATGAAATGGTAGGTTAATGTTTGTATGCCAAATAACCTTTTAGGTTAATTGAAATATATGAAATGGTAGGTTAATGAGAATTTAATGAAAGGAGTTTAATTGAAATAAAGTGCAATTTAATAAAAATGATATTAGTGGTGATAAACAGAGTGAGAGATGTAGTGCATCCTGCTTCCTAGCTTAGCTGCCCTATATATGTTTTATATTATCTTTGTTAAAAGCAATTAATGTTTTCAAATAAATTCAAAACGACTTCACCAATCCAAATGGATTGTAAGTTTACTTTCACATTTATTTGAATGCACTACTGTTCTATTTATTCTATTAATTGTTTTGATTTTTTCACATGTGCTTTTAATTTCATATTAAATCTGGTGAAGATGTATAATTTTATGTTGAACACACTTTATTCTTACTCTGGTGGTTGAGGTAATTTTAGTTTCCAAATATTGTTGCTGTTATTTGAATTTGGATTGTTTATATTAATTTTACTTTTCAAATATTATTGTTAATTGGATTTGAATTGGCTGTATTAACTTTAATTGTAAAATATTGTTGTTATTTGGATTTGGATTTTAAAACTTAATTGGAAACAAATGTATTTGGATTTTTGGATTAAATTGAAAATATTTACTACATTATACATTTTGATTACATAATGATTACAATTAAAGATATAATGAATTTTGATTTTTGAACACAATTTCAAATATATTGAACTTAATTGCTTTCTGGACGGGGAGATACAATTTTAGTAAATTAATGCATTTTGGATTTTGATAATAGCAAGATTAATTAACTGTTTTAGTAAATCAATGAAGGCCTATGGACAAAAACTGTTTGCCATTTACGGTTAACTTCCAACCGAAACTAACAAGTTCTATAACAAAAGGAAACTATCTAACTACCTCAGTTCAAAAACTAACAGCTCCTACCTAATACCATATCACAAATGAACATAAATCTTATTATTCATGAAATTGGCACAATGTCTAAAAACAAATAAAAAATACGTAAAAAATTATAAAGGAAGGAAATATTAGTATAATAATTATAAAATGTATTTGAGATTTTGTGCAAATATGTAACCAATGTTGAGGCTTCAATGACCATAAAGAGCATCTCATTACCAACTGTCATGTAACCACAAGCTCAACTGCAACGTTGTAAATGTAAGATGAAACTGATCAATTAGTGAGAGAAAAAGAGAACTCATCTTCAGTCATAGTCCTTGAATTCAAATCCCCTTCACTGACATAATAAGAAGAATAATCATCCTCACCATCTTTCTCCTTTACCTCCTCAATCTTGGCCACTGCCTCCCTCCAATCCCACCTATTCTCCACACTCCATTTGCAGCAAAACATCCCAATCCTCAACAGCTTCATCATTTCACCCTCCCCATTCCTAGTCCCCAAGATGTCCTTATCAAACACCTCACCAGTCCATTCTTCTCTCACAACTGAATCCACCCATGTTGCCAAGTCAGCATTATTCCCACCCTTCCCAGGTCTCAGATAATTTGCTGGGAATTTCCCTGTCAGCACCTCCAGAATGAGGATCCCCAGACACCACACATCACTTTTCACATTTGGCCTACCAAATTTGCTGATCTCTGGGGCCTTGTAGGCTGCCATGAACTTCTGAGCATGGCTCTTACTAATCACTTCCACAAGGCCATATTCAGTCAAGTGTGGCTCAAATGAATGATCCAGCACCACATTAGAGGACTTGAGATGACCATGAGGTAGGCTTTTCCCAGGGAAGTTTTCACAAAGGTAGGCTAAGCCCCTAGCCACCCCTTTTATGATTTTTAAACGGGTGGACCAAGGTAGAACAGAGTCATTTCTGCCTGTATTTCAATACAAAAAAATGGTATTCATGGTCAGTTTTCTTTACAATCTAAAGCTGTCCTAAATTTCTATTATGAGTTATGCAAAAAAACTTAACCATTACATGCCCATCTCTCGAAGAGAAAAAGTCTCACTTCATATGTCATATATGATTCACCACGGCAATAGAACACTACAAAACCTAGTGCATTTAGCATATCTCTAACAAAATGAATTTGGTTTTGGTTGGATCAACTAATTAACTTCTCTAGAAGATAAAATAAATTAAACTTCTTTTGCAAGTTACATCAATTTATTTTTTTATTAAAAAATAAGTATGCGAAAACATCACTGAACCAATTTCAATTTTAATTTTGCGTCCCAATCAATATCAATTCTTTATAGCATACTTCAAATATCATAAAAAAAATACAAAAATGGGGCCAAACCAAATTCATATGTATTCATTTTACTAATTCAACAAATTTTAATTATAATTTTTTGTAAATTAAGATATATAAGTTGTTTTTAATAAACAAAATCATCATTTTGTCTTTTATTTTTTCTAAAAGAAAAAGTTTGTCTTCTAAGTATAACATTAATTTAAATTATTAGAATTAATAAAAAATTATTATTAATTAATGGAGTGAAGAAAATCATAAGCAGAATGTATTTTTAAATATATACCATGTAGATGACTGGCCAAGCTGCCATTTTCAGCGAAGTCATAAACCAAGAACTTATCTTCTTTTCTGTAGTAGAATGCTGCAAGAGGGAGAAGATTAGGGTGTGTCAAACTTCCAAGCTTTTGCATGTGCTCACTGAACTCTTGTTTCCCAACATTGTTCATGTGCCTAAACCTTTTCACAACCACTGTTGGTCCACTCAAAATCATAGCCTTGTAACTGGACCCGAAACTGCCACTACCAAGAACCACTGCTGAGGCTCTAAGCAGCTCTTGCAAATCAAATCCTCCTTTGTCTTCCCTAACAAAGTTCAATTCGCCATCTCCACCCTTGAAATCAGCTGTCAGATCAACGGATTGTGATTCCTTGAAGCCTGCACTTTTCTGGGAATTTGTCTGCTTGGCTACTATTCGGGGTTGAAACCTTTTTCTCCTGTAGTTATGAATAAATAGAAGTGAAACTATTGAAGCAAAAGCAGCCACTGCCACTACTATTATGACAGTTATAAGGATTCTGTGTTTCTTTCCCTTTCTTTGAGGTGAAGCAGGGCTGGGATCCACTGATCTAGATTCGTTGCCACCATAATGATTGCAGTAAAATAGAGGTTTTCCACAAAGGCCTTCGTTGCCTATGTTGCACAAAAACATGTAAATTGAACATATATGTAAGATAACATCCAACAATAAGATGAAAGATAAATAGTCTCTCATATATCCTCTCTAGTATAACTTTGTAGGAGATGGCTAAATTATAATCTGAGTGGAAAAAAACCTCACCTTACTAAAAGAAGGTAAATTTCCATAAACATTGTTCTATATCACCTTTTATTTCGAAAATAATTCAAACCTTAATTTTTTTTTCTAAGTGTCGATGATCAAATGGGGATATTTGTGTGGGATGTGATAGGAGAATATCCGTCCATGAGTGACAAACAATACAAAATCTTATAATGAATAGAGTTATACTAATAATTAGAGTAAAAATATATAAGCTATTCTTTTCATTTGATGCAATTATGTATTAATTTCACGCCTAACAAATGTAATTCGCATTCCAACAATCGTAATTTTAGACAACAAGGTATGTACATGGTTCTCAAAACCAGATTGAATTAAATTGTGTCCAATCGGTAAAACTGATAAAAAAACCAGTTTCAAGAATGATAATTTTAATTTTTTTTTTACTAAAATAGTGATAATACACTGGAAATGTTAGTTGTTATGTTTGTATTATACATATAATTAACTTCTTATTATTAATAAATATTCTTGTAAATTATTGAAATTTAAACATTATACAAGTATTTTATATCAATTTTTGTATGTATTTAGTGTTAAGAACTTATAAATTTATGTTTTATTTAAGATTTTAATATTATAAAATTATGATATTATATATTTTTAATATTGTTAATTATTAAAATAATTTTATTGATATCAGTCAGACCTGACTAGGGTATTGACTGTTTTAGTGACGGATCCAACTTTAAAAATATTGAAGTTAGAATTATATTTTTAGCTTGAATCTAGTTTAGTTGGTTGAGTAGGAAGATTGAACTATTATTAATATCCTGAAATGTGTTTAATTGATATGAATAATTTTGCGACCACAATTTAGAGAAATGATCTACTGTTTATAGATAAACCTATAGCAATGTTACATGAGCCTGCACCCACGAAAAAAAGGAAAAATTATATATCTTAATTTACAAAAAATATGAATAGCAGTTCAAAGATATTGAGAATTTAAACTTTGTATGACTGCGATTTCAGTTGTTTTTAGGTGTTTGCAACATAGTTGTTACCAACATTTGAGAATCAAAATTGTGTATGATTGCGACTTCAGCTGCAATCTCAAGATTTTTAGGTTTTTGCAACAATAATTGTAATCAACACCGAACATCTAAACTGTGTATGACTGCTATTTCAGCTCCAATATCAAGATTTTTTAGGTGTTTGCCATCATAATTTTGACCACATTTATTCCACAATTAAAAGACACAACAAAACTGCATATGTAATTTAAAATCTATTCCTTGGTTAATAATGCTAGAGTTTCCAAATGTATTAAATTTTTTATCTATGATATAATGTTGCAAGCAAGTGTTCAAGGAATCAGATTAAAAGGTTTTAGTTTCGCCAAGGAGTGAGGTTGAAATAAGATATCAGTAAACATGGATTTTCAAAACAAATAAAATAAATAAATCTGTAATGAGAAACAAGAAACAAATTGAAAACTGTGCCTGTTGGTGAAAAAACAGAAATGCTATTAATTTACCAGCAAATGAACTTGGATTCATGTTGCTTAAGCTTTCTGGTATTTGACCCTCCAATTGGTTATAAGACAAATTAAACACTCTGAAATTTTGGTGTTGAAATTCTGGTATGTTTCCTCCAAAACCATTCCGGCGCAAGTCCAAATCCAAGAGTCTTGGCAAGTTAGCAAGTGACTTTGGAATACGACCAGTGAAGCCATTTTCTGCCAAGAATACCCTTTTCAGTTTTCTCATGCCCTCAAAAGCATCATCCGGAATATCACCAGAAAACTTGTTATTGGACAGAAACAATGCCCTTAACCTCACAAGCTTTTTGAACTCAGGCATTGGACCCTCAAATGTATTGTTAATGACACTAAAGCTTACCAATGTTGGCAATTCAAATAAGGTTTCTACATCAATCGTCCCACCCAGTCCCATGTGCTCCAGTCTCAAGCCATAAAATGTTTGGTTTGCGCGGCATAACAACCCAGTCCAGCTACATAAACTAGACTCGTTCCCCCAGTTGGTTAAGGCTTTGCCATTTGACAAGGAACCTTTGAACCTCATCAAAATTTGAGCACTTGTTTCTCCCAACGATGCCTCAAAACAAATGGCCAACACAAAGAGCATAACAAGGCAATGATATGGTCTTTTATGATCCATAATTAGTTCATCAAACAAGAACCAAAGAGGGTTATTGGTAAACAGAAAGGAAATAGAGGGCATGAGACAAATAACAAGAGAACTACTCAGAATTTGAGAGAAGTGCGCATATTAAGATTCAATTAATGTCTAAGGGGGTGGCATTGACAAAGTCCTACATGCAAACAATAATAATTAGGCCGGCCATATACGAGTAATGATTTGGATTTGGACCTTGTTTTCGATGGTTCTTTAGTTTAATAGCATATATTATATTTATGGGGTTATAAGCTGTTTTTTCTTGTTATTGAGGAACAAGGTGTCTTCTACTGCATTGGCTTTACTTAATTCGTAACAATTTTTTATAACTTGTTTTTGTCTTGTGTGTGGTTTGTTATATACGTTGGTGTTACGTTGGTCGTAGTTACTATGTGCCATTTGTTTTCTGTTTTGGATCATGTATGCATTTGTTTCCCAGATAGATTGATAAGAACTAAGAACTTTCAAGATGGGAAAAAATCCAAATTTTTGAATTTAATCTATAATTATCTAAATTAATATTATTGATAAATTTAATCTATAATTATTTAAATTTATATTATTGTATATTAATTTTAATTAATTTAGTAGTATCAACATAATAATTATTGACATATTTTGTTTTTAGTACAATAATAAAAAAGAATAATTTTAGTAAAAAACTTTAAATATTGTTAGTTTTTGTTTGAATTTAGTTAATGATTGAGATAATTGAGCATGTCATTGAGTTTTATTGTTAGTTGTTGAGGCAAAATTAACATTAATGTATAATTAATCTTGAAATGAGTCTTTTACCTTTTGATTTGTATTCGTAATATTAAGGTTAATTACCTTATTCGTCTCTACATTTTGGGTCAATAGTCAATTTAGTATAGTGGTTTAAAAAAAATCAATTTGGTCTCTATATTTTTTAAAATGTATTCAAATTGGTCTTTTCTATTAAATTTCACCTGACGGCGTCAGCAGTTGCTGATGTGGCAGAGAGAGAATGCTTATGTGCAAGAAAGAGTGTTTATATGGGAGAAAGAGAGTGTTTATGTGCAAGAGAGAGGTAGGATTGAGAACTATTATTATTATTATTTATTATTATTACTATTGTTACTATTATTATTAATATTATTGCTATTATTATTATTATTTTTATATCCTGATACAAACGTTGAATTCTGTCGGAAATACTTATATACTTCATTTATTTCTGTGGGGAATATTGAAGGTAGTGGTCCAAAATCGACAAACCATTTTATGAACCATCTTGGAAATCTTAAAGATATTCCCTTTCTAAACCAAATGAACCACGAGTGCTTATCTGGATTAATGAATAATACGTTGGACCATGCATCCATATAATCATAATAATTGTATTGTTGGGGATCAAACATTCTTGAAAATGATTTTTTACCGTGGAGAGGTTGGTTCCACTCTTGAGGGGTTAAGAGTTGTAGAATTTTTATTTTGGAAAACTGGATTTTCCCTTCTTCATCTTTGTGGTGAGATATTTCTATGGATTCTGTATCTACTAATATAAATTCGTAAAAAGTTCTGGTTTTGGATAAGTCTGTTGGAAGATAATGGAAGTCTTGAGGGAACAGGTTTTCGGCTATTTGTCTAGGGTTTGAATTTATCCAGGCTTTTTCTAATATCAATATTGGCATGTTTTCAGGCTTTTCTAAGTATTCCTCTGGAGGTATTGGTTTTGGGAAATCTGTCGGGATAGGAATTCTGTAGGTAAAGTACTTTGGACTTACTAATACGTTTTGATAATACAGTGGGGTGAATCTATTTGAGGATATTAAGGGGTTTGGTGATGGAGGAGGAGTTTTTATAATATCTGCTAAGATGGAGGTTGGTTTTGTAGGTGTTGTGGATTTTAAAGATAATGAAGAAGATGGTCTTAATGATATTTAGGGGGAGACTTTATTCAATCCCAATGGAGAACCATATTGATCTCTGTTTATTGAGGCAGACGCTTTATTTGGTCCCTGTGAGGAACCATATTGATCTTTATTTGTTGAACTAGATGTCTTATTTGATCCCAGTGGGGGACCATAATCATCTTTTCCTCTTGGCTTGACACTCATGTTGAAGCCTGTAAAATTTCTCTTGTTAAAAAGTTTGGTAAAGAGTTATTTTTCCCTTTGATATGTTCTATTTCAAAATCAAAATAAGATAATAAAGCCTGCCATCTTGCAAAAATATGTTTAGAAACTAGATTTTGAATGTCTTTAGTCAAAACACTTGGAGCGACTTTGCAATCAGTACGAATCAAAAAAAAATTATTAAATAGATCATCTTGAAATTTTTGTAAACATAAAACTATTGAAAGTATTTCTTTTTTAATAGTAGAATATTTTTGTTGTGAAGAGTGCCAAATTCTTGAATGATATCTGACTACTTGTTCTTTAGATTTTTCTAAAACCCTTTGTTTTAAAATTCCCCCATACCCCAACTCAGAGGCATCCGTTTCTACAATAAGAAAGGCTTCTGGGTCAGGTATTCCTAGACAGGGTAATTTTTTTAACTATTTCTTTTATTTGTTTTACGGCTTTGGTCATATCATCATTCCAGGCAGGAGGGTTTTTCCTGAGTCTGGTGTATAATGGTGCACAAATTATTCTAATATTAGGAATAAAGTCTGCTATATAATTTACACAACCTAAGAATCTTTGCAACTGTTGCTTTTCCTTTAAAAAAAAAGTTAAAAAGGCTTAAGGACACAAAGATTTTGTTATTCTTTCTTCTTTCTAAAGTTTTAGTGTAGCACTAAAAGCTGTTTATACGCTGGTCAACCTTGGTCCCGGTAGTAAAACCTAGTAGGGTAGTAAATCCGTTGGTCAGAGGTGGTCCCGTAACATGGAAACTAGAGAAAGAAGTAAAATACCAAATTTCCTTAGGTCCTTGAGTGATTTAGGATTAAAAAATAAAGATAAACAGATTGTAATAAGAACTCCGCAGAAAGAAGCCTCATCTTCTAATCAAGAAAATAATAAAGAGAAAGAATTACAAATAGCAAAAATAGAAAATTCATTACATAATTGGTCAATACCAGTAGTTAAAAATGTGAAGTATATAAACAACATAAATTTTGGTATGCAAATCAAGATGAAATACATATAGTAGAATATAGCTACCCAGGAACAAAAAATAATAAAATTTTAAATGTATTAGAACAAAATCTTCTAGAACACCACATAAAGGATGGATATAATTTTATTCACTTAGGACTTATTCAAGTTGCGGCAAAACCCAACTATAGAATAGGAGTAAACAGTCCAATTTTAATAATGCTAAGAGACATTAGACTTAAAAAATTTAATGATTAAATAATTGCAATATTAGAAAGTAATTTACATGATGGCCCAACCTTCTTTAACTGCTACCTAAATTTTTCTATAAACATTAAAAATGAAAAAACTAGTAATGCAATAAAATTATATGTTAAAACTCCAAATGAGATAGTTAATGAAACAGCCGGCCCCATATAGATAATTTACAGAATTTATTATAAAGTTACAAAGATAGACTATAACTACAAGGCTTTAAGGTCCTCTCCAAGGGATGAAACCATATTAGTAGAAGCGAATCTTAGAAAATCGTCAATTCAAATCCCTAAAAGATTAACCCATGAAGAAGTGATTAGAAACATTCCTGAAGAGTGGGTACTAGAAGATATAATAGAAGAACCAAAGATCTACAATACTCAGATAAGAGAAATAATTCAAGATGGTGCTGATATTAGGTTAAGAATGAATAGGACAACATCACTTAAACTAAGAGAACCACAAATAATAAGTCAACCATCCAAACACTCAGTAGATGGGTCTACCATAAACCTAGATTTAAGAGGATTAAATAAAATCACGCCGAGAGTAAGTAAACCAATATATGAAGAATCAAAAAAATCAGAATCTCCCCAATATTCTCCAACAGCTTCACAAGTATTAAATACTTTAATAAAAGAAGAACCTTTTAAGATAGATAAGCAATGGATTAGGGAAGATTTTAATGCTGAATATAATAAAGAAAGAGTAGATTGGTATTTTAAACATTATTCTAAAGAACAGGTAGAGAGAATAAGGACAGAATTTTACAACTATTTAAACCAGCATGAAATAAATCTTTACTTTTTT
The DNA here is from genome assembly GCA_013389735.1 of Phaseolus lunatus. Lineage (NCBI taxonomy): Eukaryota > Viridiplantae > Streptophyta > Magnoliopsida > Fabales > Fabaceae > Phaseolus > Phaseolus lunatus. The sequence continues at coordinate 40,970,571 of CM023864.1, read as the reverse complement.
GATTGGCTCGCACATTATAGTAATATTTATCATTTAGAATATCCCTTTAATAAGGCCATATGCCCTTTAGAAAAAACGAGTAATACATGGAAAACAATAAATAATGAACTAATAGAGTTAGAATATCCTCCACATCAAAGTATTATCATACAACCAACCAAAGACTTAGAGATAGAAGCTAGTCCATATAAAGATATTAAGAATGAAAACAAGAATGTAGAATTAAAAGATATTAAAAAATTACACTCTCAATTAAAGTATTCAAATACTGTCTTAGAAGTAATGACCAAACAATTAACTAGAATAGTAAACAAAACAACCCTACCTAATATTCTGAGTAGTTCAAGGTTACCCGAAAAACCGATATACAAATTATTTAATGTCCCACAAAAAGAATTGGATTCATTAAGATAAAAAAGTGATACTGATTTAAAGATTGAGGAGCTTAAGAAGAAGCTAGAAGATCGGAATAAAACCTCTATAAACACATTAGAACTTAATAAAATAAGAAATTATCCAAAACTCAGAAATTTCTACCCTAGACCAATAGCTGCTGATGTACAGTTTGAAGAGAGAGGAGAACTAGTACAAAATGCTTTTTCAAAAAATGAAATCACAGAATGGAATCTAGACGGATTCAGTGAACAAGCTATATTAGATTTAACATGTCAAATGACTATGGCAGCTACTGCCCATAAAACGAAAGGTTGTAGTGACAAATCCGCTGCTATAGCAATAGTACAAGGTTTTACTGGTCAATTGAAGGGTTGGTGGGACAATCTGTGTACAGAACATGATAAAATGGCCATACTCAATAGTGTAAAAACCGAAACTAATCAAGAAGATGCGGTGTCCACTTTAATCTATTCGATAATTCAAAATTTTGTAGGAGACCCAAATATCTTTAAAGAAAGATCAGCTAGTCAATTAGCAAATCTTTATTGTCCAACAATGTCTGATTATAGATGGTATAAAGATAATTTATTATCCAAGATAACCTTAAGAGAAGATGGATTTGCATGATTTTGGAAGGAAAGATTTTTGGCTGGACTGCCAAAACTCTTTTCCGAAAAAGTTAAAATGAACTTAGAAAGACATTATGGTAAACCAATAGCTTATGATTCATTAACTTATGGACAAATACACAATATAGTAATAGATACAGGAATTCAGATTTGTACAGATTTTAAATTGCAGAATAAACTTAGAAAAGAAAGTATGATAAATAAAAGGGAAATTGGCACTTTCTGCCAACAATATGGGATGGAACCAATTAGAGCGTCTAGTGCAAGAAAAAAGAGAATAATTAACAAAATAAAATGGTAAGGAAAACTTATAGAACACCTTATAACCAACATAGGCAAAATACTAAATTTCAAAAGGATAAGCCAACAAGAAAACCTAAATATAAAAAGGTCAAGAAGAAAGAAAATACATGTTGGAAGTGTGGAAGAGCGGGACATTATGAAAATAATTGTAAAGTAGCAAAAAAAGATAAATCAAATTGAAGATGAAAAATTAAAACAAAGTTTACTTAATATATTGATTAATTCAGACACTGATGAATCTGATAACTCTATAGAAGATGATAGTGAGTTGGAATTAGAACAAATAGAATATGAAAGTTCTAGCGAGAATACAAGAGAAGAAAGCGAAGAAGATTTTTGCTTAGGACCTGATTTATGTACCTGCACAAATTGTAAGGGTATAAACATGTTAACAAAAGATCAAACAACTGTCTTAATATCAATAATAGATAAGTTAGAAGAATCTCCTTTGAAAAATGATTTTTTTATCACAATTAAATAATTTAGTAAAACGGAGTGAAGAATCCCAACAAAGGGTAGAACCCATAAATATGAAAGATATCTATAATAGATTTAAAGCACACAACCCCCAAATTACTATAAAAGATCTACAAGAAGAAATTAAAAATCTTAAACAAGAAATACAATTATTAAAAGAAAATGACATTTCATTAGAGTATAGATTACTAGAATTAGAAGGAAAAGAAATAATAAGATATTAGAATAAACAAGATACTGATACTAATCACGACTATACGGAAGAAAATAATGCAGAAACTTATATTAGTATGTTGAGTCTAATTACTACTCATAAATGGCATACTGAAGTAACCTTGATCGTTAAAGAAGAAACTTTTAAAATGATAGCTTTAATAGACTCTAGAGCAGATATTAACTATATTCAAGAAGGAATAATACCTACCCAATACTACGAAAAAACCGTAGAAAAAGTAACTAGTGCTAATGGAACAAAAATGAATATTCAATACAAATTATGCAATGCCAAGATATGCAAGAATACAATCTGTTACAATACTTCCTTTGTATTAATAAAAAATATGAATACTATAATGATATTAGGAACTCCCTTTTTAACATTATTATACCCTTTTCAAGTAACAGAGAAAGGATTGATAACTCAAACCTTGGGAAAAGAAATTTGCTTTGAATTCATAAAACCTCCCAGAACTAGAGAATTAAAGTTATTAAAAGAATCCTCAATATCTCCTATAGAAAGTAATAAAAAACAGATAAACCTATTAAATAAAAAAATTAGATTTAAAAGAATAGAAGAACAACTAAAAACACCTAATCTTAAAAACCTCATTAGAGATTACAAAGAGAAAATAAGGAAGGAAACATGTGAAACAAATCCCACGGCCTTTTGGCATAGGAAAAAATATATTGTATCATTACCGTATATAGAAAATTTTGATGAAAAACAAATACCCACAAAAGCTAGACCCATACAAATGAATCAACAATACCTAGAATATTGCAAAAAAGAACTTCAAGAATATCTGGATAAAGGATTAATAAGAAATTGAAAATCACCTTGGAGTTGTGCAGGATTTTATGTAATGAAAGCCTCGGAAATGGAACGAGGAGCACCGAGATTAGTAATTAATTACAAGCCCTTAAATAAGGTATTAAAATGGATCCGATATCCGTTGCCTAATAAAGTGATTTGATAAAAAGAATACATGATGCTACAATATTTTCAAAATTTGATCTAAAATCAGGATACTATCAAATCTCTATAGAAGGAAAAGATAAATACAAAACTACCTTTGTGGTGCCCTTTGGACATTACGAATGGAATGTGATGCTCCAAGGATTAAAAAATGCACCTAGTGAATTCCAAAATATCATGAATAATATATTTTATCCTTATATGAAATTTTCTATAGTATATTTAGAATGTTTTAATATTCTCAAAAAATATTAATGAACATAAAGAACATTTGGAAGAATTCATAAAAATAATCAAAGAAAATGGATTAGTAGTTTCGGAGAAAAAGATAAAAATATTTCAAACCAAGATTAGATTTTTAGGTTATGAAATATATCAAGGTACTATTACACCTATTCAAAGGTCATTAGAATTTACAAGTAAATTTTCAGAAGAAATAAAGGAAAAACAACAGTTGCAAAGATTCTTAGGTTGTGTAAATTATATAATAGACTTATCCAAAACCAGAACTTTTTACGAATTTATATTAGTAGATACAGAATCCATAGAAATATCTCACCACAAAGACAAAGAAGGGAAAATCCAGTTTTCCAAAATAAAAATTCTGCAACTCTTAACCCCTCAAGAGTGGAACCAACCTCTCCACGGTAAAAAATCATTTTCAAGAATGTTTGATCCCCAACAATACAGTTATTATGATTATATGGATGCATGGTCCAACGTATTATTCATTAATCCAGATAAGCACTCGTGGTTCATTTGGTTTAGAAAGGAAATATCTTTAAGATTTCCAAGATGGTTCATAAAATGGTTTGTCGATTTTGGACCACTACCTTCAATATTCCCCACAGAAATAAATGAAGTATATACCTATTTCCGACAAAATTCAACGTTTGTATCAGGATATAGGCTCATATCTTTTGTAGTCTCTCAAGCTATCACTTGGATAGTAGCATGGGATTATACCTTGGTACAACCGTATGAAGGAGTTGAAATCAAGACGTTATCAAGAAAGATAAAAATAAAATGGTGGAAGAATAATAGTAAGAATAATCATAATAATATTAATAATCATAATAATAAAATTAATAGTAATAATATTATTATTGTGATTATTATTATTGTTATTTATTATTATTATTTCTATTATTAATATTATTATTACTGTTATTATTATTATTATTTCTATTATTATTAATATTATTATTATTACTAATATTATTATTATTACTATTATTATTACTGTTATTAATATTATTATTATTATTAATTTTATTATAGTTATTATTTATTATTATTATTAATATTATTATTATGACTGTTGTTATTATTTTTATTAATATTAATATTATTATTAAATTTATTATAGTTATTATTATTATAATTATTGTTATTATTATTAATATTATTATTACTGTTATTATTATTCTTATAATTATTATTATTATTATTAATATTATTATTACTATTGTTATTATTATTCTTATTGTTTTTATTATGATTAATATTTTTATTATTATTATAATAATAATAATTTATTATTATTGTTATTATTATTATGAGTCTTATTATTATTATTAATATTAATATTATTATTAATTTTATTTTTAATATTATTATTAATGTTATTATTATTATTATAATAATTATTAATAATAATAATATTATTTTATTGTTAATAATATTATTATTATTCTTATTATTGTTATTATTATTATTATGATTATTATTATTATTAAATATTATTATAACAGTAAATATAATAATAATAATAGTAATAATAATAGTAGTAGTAATAATATTAATAATAATAATGATAATAATAATAATAGTAATAATAATATTAATAATAATAATAATAATAATAATAATAATAATAATAATAATAATAATAATAATAATAAGTCTCAATTATACTTCTCTCTTCACATAAACATTCTCTCTCTCCCACATAAACACACTTTTTTTGCCACATAAGCATTCTCTCTCTGTCACATCAGCAACCACTGACATCGTCAAGTGAAATTTAACGAAAATAACCAATTTGAATACATTTTTAAAAATATAGGGATCAAATTGATTTTTTTAAAAACCACTATACTAAATTAACTATTGACCCAAAATGCAGGGACAGAAAAGTAATTAAACCTAATATTAATTATCATGTTTATTAAAGGTTAATTGCATGTTAACATCAATTTTCCTTTTAATGCACTTGGTCATTATTAAAGGGGTGTTTCTTCCATCCTAGATTCATGTAAGTATCTCTGGTACCTTTTAAAAATCCTAATGCAGTATATCACGGTAACTCTTTCTTTCTTTCGTTTTTGCCATCGTTGTGCACAGAGCAAACAGAGTGCAAGGAGCTGCGGTGCATTGGGTATTCTTGGTGGTTTCATGAAGGTGGTTCATTTTCTAGCAGCTTGGTGGTGGTTAGGTGGTGTTTGCGGATTTGCGTTTGGAGAAGAAAGTAAGTAATATCTTATTTGTTTACAGATTAGGTGTTCCCATTTTTTGGCGGATTTAAGATTTTGAAATACATTTTTTAGGGTTCCAAACAAGACATTCCGTAATAAGTAAAAAAATGCATTTCACCAATCCATAAGTCTATAGTTTTAATTTTAATTGATTTAGAAGTTTCAGCATAATAATTATTGACATATTTTGTTTTTAAGTACAATAAGAAAAAAAGAGAGAATATTTTTAGTATAAAAACTTTTAGTTTTTGTTTGAATTTAGTTAATGATTGAGCCTTTGAGTTTGATTTTAGTCATAGAGGCCAAATTAACATTAATGTGTAATTAACCTTAAAGTGAGCCTTTTGATCTTTTGGTTTGTATTAGTAATTCTCATGTTTATTAAAGGTTATTTGCATACTAACATCAATTTTCCTTTTAATACACATGGTCACTACTAATGGGGTGTTTCTTCTAGCACCCTTACATTCATGTGCAATTACAAAAGTATCACTGATACTTTTTAAAAACCCTAATGCAGTATACCACGGGGACTCCTTCTTTCTTCCTTCTTTGCCATCGTTGTGCACAAAGCAAACAGAGTGCAAGGAGCCGTGGTGCATTAGGTGTTCTTGGTGGTTTTGTGGAGGTGGTTCGTTTTCTAGGGACGTGGTGGTGATTTGGTTGTCTGTGGTGGATTTGCATTTGGAAAAGAAGGTAAATAATTTTTTTTTTTGTTTACGGATTGGGTGTTCCATTTTTTTGACGAGTTTGGGACTGTAAAATACATTTTTTAGGGTTCCGAACAAGGCATTCCATAATAGTAACAAAATGGAATCCAGATCCACCAATCCATAAGTCTAAAATTGCATTCCAAATCCACTAATCCATAAGTATAAAAATGCATTTTGGATCCACCAATCCATAAGTTCAAAAATGCTTCCAGAACACCCCCTCATTTAGAATACAAAAACTTTACTTACAAATTAGTCATTTTGTATTTCATTTTTGCACTTGCGGATTGCTTGGTCAGTAATACAGTCGCATAACCCGATTTTTGGGAACCTCTAAACCCCATAACCTCTAGCCTATTTTTTATAGTTGGTATTGGTGCTCAATCTCTAAGAGGTTGAGCACCTTACCATGATTATAGGTAATGATCCAATAAACATAGAAGGACAATTGATTATTAGGGTTGTATCCCTTACAACGCCTACAAACTTTCTAGGAGAAGATTTTCCTTATTGGGAACATCGTGCATGGAGATGTACATAAAGTTCACACATTATCAGTCGTGGAAGATCATCACCAAAGGAGATATTGTGATAAATACTATTGAACAAAAATGAGATCAAGAAGAGTTTTACTCTATGTAGTTGAAAAACAAAGTGAGGTACACTCTTATCTATGCTTTTTCTAAATAGAATATAAGAAATTTTGCTAGTTGAAGTCAACAAAAGAGATACTGGACTCCTTAAAGATCAACTATGAAGAAAACGAGGATGTTCAACTAAGAAAAATTGTTGCTCTCATCAGATAATATGAATTTTTCACCATGAAGGAGGGCAAATTCGTAGACAACATGTTCTGATGGAATACTATCCTTGTTCAAGATTGTTTCTGACAATTTTCGCCAAATGATTGATATAAAAAACTCTAATCTACCTTGATTGACACCATAATCAAGAGAAATGATTAGTAGAGGAAGATTGGCTACTTTGAATTGAAAACTCAAATATAAGGACCAAAAGTTTTTATGAAGAACTGAGAATTCTCACTTCAAAAAAATGACTCGGATTTCAAAGTGAGTGATTTTGAATATAAGAGTCCACAAAAAGACTTATATACTATAGATCTTATGCTGATTGGCCCAAACACTACTAAGGCCCATCCAATAAACCTCTTAAAAGTATATTTTAGAAAGTCTCAAATTACAAGTCAAATAGAAACAAATACAAGGACCAATTCAAACAACTAGACAAGAAAAAAGTTGAAATGCCTAATTTTTGGAACAACTAGCTCTAGAAGGGAAGGTGTTGAATAGAGCCTTAGACTTTTTCTCCAACAAACTAAACTAGATCGTTTAGTACCAAGCAAAGAAACATTACAACCAAGCTTTATATTAGTTCACTCGTACACACAATATAGTCCAATTCTTCCATAAATAGACAACTTAAGAAGTTCTGCTAATCAAATAATTGATTACAAGATGAGTACTCTAGTAAGGGTCAAATTTACTTGTTAATTTACTCACTTAGGCACTTAAATTGAATGGATTGAATTTGAAATCAAGAAAAGAGAAACCCACCATCTTAGAAATGCAACATGATTGAATTCGATGAAGTTATTTGAAATTATTGATTGATGGTGGTAGGATTTTTTCGAAAAAAAAAAAAGAACAAAGGCAACTGAGCAAAGGGAGTTTCGCTAAGTGTTGGCATTAGGTGATGAGTAAATTCAAGGCAAAAAGTACCTAAATGAAACACCTCAAAGTGTTAAGCACTTGAAGTTGGGCTGAGAGTGGTGTAATTAGAGCCCAGGATCCGCAAAGCGAGCCTAGGAAGTGCTGAACATGAATGAAACCTTAAAGATAAGAAAGAGGCATTTCTTCCTGCACCCCCCACAATTTTAAATATCCCAAAATTAACCTTGACCTATAATTTGAAAAGGGGCACTGTGCTGGACTTCCTTTGTCACTTTTCATCTTCATCATTGAATATCAACTGCTGGTGGAGGGTCTTTGTAGTTGTTCGAAGCAAGCTGGAGGAGTACGCTACCGAAGTGTTGTTTGGGTTGTAGAGGTAAGAGTTAAGTGTTTTTTTAGGGAGCATGGTGGTTATGGAGATTTCGAGGTTACTGGATATCGAGATCTGGTAATGTATTACAGATTTATGAATTCGGAATTGATTAAATTATGTTTTCCAGATGAGGGAGTGTTCCAGAAGTTAAATTTTCATAAATTGTTGTTTTCTGAATTGCTGAATCCAGAAGCCTAAATTGTATTATGGATTGGTGGATTCAGAATTGTTTTTTTGTGTTATAGATTCCTGAATCCAGAATGCGTAACTTGCATTATGGATTTCTAGATCCAAATTTTTTTTTTGTGTTATAGACTTCTGAATCTGGAATGCGTAACTTGCATTATGGATTTCTGGATCTGGAATCGTTTTTTGAGTTATGGATTTCTGGATCCAGAATGGTCTTTTCGAATTATGGATTGTTAGATGCAGAATGATTTTTTTGACTTATGGATTCATAAATCTGGAATACAATGATTTAGTTTTATTTTTTTTATTGTAGAAGCATGGACAATAGTGAAGAATTTGAACAAGAATTATAGGATGGGGTTGATGTGTGGGATGATTATGATATTGAGAAGTCATTATGAAGACGTAGACGATCAGCTTCTTTAAGTTCAACATGTTCTTCATCTTCATTAACATGTCTTCTTCTTCTTCTAATAGAGGCTGTGGGATGTAGACAATCACCTTGTGAACCTCCTCCCCTAGTCTTCACCATTTCTGTTCAATTACACCATTCAAGTTAAACCAAATTACAAATTAATGAATGAGTGCATACTAACCCAATCCCACAACTCCTCTAGTTCGACCCAATATAATTCTACTTTACTAATTTGAGCCAACACAAACATTATATAGCAAATTAGTATTTCAGAATCATAAATCCGGAACGCTCCTGGATCCACAAATCTGGAACACTCCAGAGTCAGAAAATTAGGATTTTGCCGAAAGCATACATCCAAATTTTACCAGATTTCAAAAGCCGACATTCTTCCGTATGCTATAATCTGAAATTCTACCACATTCTATAATATGGAATGTTAAAAAGGATTTACAAAAACAAAAATCCATAAAGAAAACGGATGTGCAGATCCGAAAATATGAAACTTTACTTGTCAACAACACTCTAAATCATAAGAGAGATCTGTGTGATATTTGGAAGGAGAATGAGCTTTTGATTGAAAGTGTCGCACCGCTGCTGCCGAAAACCAAATGAAGACGCTGTCTGCGCGCACAAATGACTCACATCTGCACTTTTTAGGGTTTTATTAGGTTAAGGGTAATTTTGGAATTTTAAAAATTAATAAAGGTGATTTTGTCTTTGCATAAGAGTGTGAGGGTGCAGAAAGAAAAACATGGAGGTGCAGGAAGAAACTGCCTAAGAAAGATATCCAGTGAGTGTAGCCAGATATATGCTTAAGTGCAAAGAACACCTTCAGATGAAGAATAATAATCTATATCTTGCTAGTACTTGACCCGTACAATGCACGGTGATTCTTTTAAAATCTCATTTTAAATTATAATATTATAAATATTAAATAAATTAAAGAAAAAAATAATTTATATATTATATTAAATTTGACATTCTAAAACATAATGAGTTCTAGAATAATTTATAATTTAAAAGTCAAAATTACATTAATTATCAATTACATAAACTAACAATAGATAAAAAATTAGCATTTTACAAAAAGCAAAGTAGTATGAATTTAACAAAAATAAAAATCAATAGAGGATGGTTGAAGAATATCTACTTTGAATATGGAAGGTTTTGAAACTTGTGTGTGGTTACAAAAAGAATTAAATAACATGTATTAAATAAAGAAATAAAAAGGTATATGAATTAAATATACCTTTTATTTCTTCATTCTTGGTACCAAAATCAACACTCTGAATGAAGTTTTATTTTGATGTATGAGTCTCTTTAAGTTCTTTGACAACTGCAAAAATACAAGATATTTTATCTTCATATAGCATATGAACATGATGTAGTAATGAAGAATAAAAAATTAAGAATAATATATTGGTGTAGTTGCCTTGTTCTTCATGTTAACCACATGGAAAGAAGTCAACACATCCTTCAGAAGAAAACAAGCTTGAAGATAAAATATATAAACCTATATGTATGAATTAATTTTGAAAATATATGTTTGATGACTTCATATTATTAAATAAACAATTTTGAAATAATGCATCAGATAGTGAATTAGAGCAAAGTACTGTAAGAGAAATAATGCAACATATTCATAACTTTTCCATAACTCTATTTAATAGGTAATGTATACAACAATTTTACAAAAATTTGATAGAAGAAGAAAAATAATTTTGACAATAACAATTTCGAAATATGATGTATTGGAAAATATACTACATTGATTAAAGCTTTGTGAGAGAAAAGCTACTCAGTCACACAACAAAACAAACTAAAAAAACAATAGCAAATGGAGTACCTAGCTACTTTTCTTTAGCTTCCATAGTATGAGTGTTTAGCACAACACATTAATTACATTACAAAAAAATAGTGTAAAAAAAATCTACAAATACATATAACCCTATGTACCATTAATAACACAAATAAAAAAGTTATATATTATGAAGAATGATTGAGTACCTGGCATAGCTTATGTCTCAGTAGTTTAAAGTAAACATACAACTGAGGTTAATAGTGTTAGAAAAGATAAGATAAAATAAAATGATATAAGAAATTTTATTAACAAAGATGTATATTCATTTTTGGGTATGACATACTGAGCAAGTAGGTTTGGTACCTGTGTTGCTTGAGTTTGTGAACACACCACAATATTCCTGAGTGTATGCATTACGACATTTAGTTTTTTAAACTTACCTAAACTTTTAATACATAATTTCGTGTTTGAATGCTTTATCTGAGAACGAATGTTGATAAAAAAATGTTCATATGCAATGTACTATTATAAGAAACTAAAATAATACAAAAATAAACAAATTTCACGCATGATCATTGTCATTATGGAGTAGTATGTAACAAAATCTATGTAAATTATAATAACTGGATTATAGTTTGTAGTGGATAATCATAGTTGGGGTTACAAAGCACATTAAAATTCTTGGAAGTAAGACAATTCAGAATAAACAGATTTAACAAAACTGTAAATTTAGAAAATTAAAATTATTGAAGTAATTGAATAAGTATAGATTTATACCTCTCTCAGATTTCATTACCTTCTTGTTGAAAGACTTAAAATCGGGAAAAAAAAAGAAACCTATTATTACAAAAAAAATGATAGAAGTTGTTAAATTCATATATTAGAACAAAGAGACTAGAAATAAAATTAGTTTTGGATTAAAGAATGTTGATACCTTATATGTATTGTTGTAACAATATATTTCAAAGATTTTCAAATATTTCCTTGTAAACCACATTAGTAGTTGAATTACTTGTATTTCCATCTTCATCCAAAATCAAGATTTTCAACCCTTTTTTAGATTTAACTATAGAAATAACAACATATAATTGCCCATGTGTAAATACTGGACATGGTAGATATAGGCCAACTTTAGAAAGTATTTGATGGCTTTTATTTATTGTCATTGCAAAGCAAAAAGATATTGGGACTTGTCTTCTTTGAAACTTAAAAGGTAGATCTGAATCAAAAAGAATCAAGTTCATTTGAACACAATGATTAGGAATTCCTGAGCATTTGATATCATTCAAAATTTTTGATGTAAACCACTCAACTTGAACATTTTGTTGTTCATCAAATTGGCAAGGTATGTCTAAACTTAAATAACTAATTTCTTCTCCAAGTATTAAAGATAAGATAAACTCATTGACTAGGTCTACACATTTAGTAGTGGGACAAAGTATTGCACCATCATAAAAAAAAAATATAGCAGAGGTCATATTTTTGTATGAAGCCAAGATAAATAAATTTAACCAAGTTCAATAAAGGTTGTTTAGTATTTTCAATTAAAATTTCTTTTGGTATTTAAACAGTTGCTTCACCAAATTCATTTAAGTTCATATTTCCATCTCCAATATGAAGGACCCAATCAGCAAACTCTTTGATTTCAGTTGCAGTTTTGAGTGATTTCTCAGTGCTTAATCTCATATTCTCTGTAACTTTCAAGACTTTGCAATGTTTCCATAATTCATAGTAGTTTATTGTTGCCTTGAAAATGTCATATCTTGATCCATTCTTGACAACAAGCAAAATCTACTTAAAATCTCCTCCCAATACAATGACTTTACCACCAAAAGGTTTATGACCATTTTTTTTCACTTTTAGCCCTCATAATGTCCCTTAAAGTTTTGTCCAAAGCTTTAAAACATAACTTATTCATAATTGGAGCTTCATCCCATATAATTAATTTAGTTTGAATAAACAACCTCGCACAAAGACTTCCCTGAGTTATGTTGCAGGTTGATTCTTTATTTATTAACAATGGAATGCAAAATGTAGAATGAGTTGTTTTCCCTCTCGGAAGTAACAAAGAAGAAATATTGTTAGAAGCTACACTCAACATAATCAACCCTTTTGATCTAATGGAAGTGGACAATGTTCTCCACATAAAAGTTTTTCCTGTGCCACCATATCTGTATAAGAAAAAAAAAACCTCCAACTTTGGAAAGTACTACTATCATGATATTCTCGTAGACATCCACTTGCTTAGCAATAACATATTGAAACAGAGATTAATGCATTCCAGACATTCTTATTTTATCATAATTTAATTCATCAATAATGAATATATTCTCACAAATAAAAGTATCTGAATGAATGGGTTCTAGTAGACAACTGAAGTCTTTTAAAGACTAACCATTTGAAATTAATAATTCTTCTATTTGACAAAGATTTTGTAATTCAGCATATTCAATTTGAAAACCTACAAAAACAGACATATGCCATGTAAGGGATTTATAAACTTTAAAACCAAAAAAAAGTTTATACCTGGTAGCTTCAACTCCTTTCCTTTTTTTGTATACAATATCATCTGATAGCAACTTCCAAGTACTGTTCCATACTTCATCATGCTTGGGCATAGTATTCATGAGTAAGAGGGTAACAAACATTGTTCTCAACTCATTTCCTAAAGCAAGGTAGCGGGCTTCCATAATGGCATCAATAAATTATTTATCATCTACCAATAGTCCCATTGCATAGGAAGCCTCTTGATATGTTTTGTAAATTACCCCATTAACAGTCTTGATGCTATTATAAATACAAGGTTTAATTACCTTATTCGTCCCTACATTTTAGGTCAATAGTCAATTTAGTATAGTGGTTTAAAAAAATATCAATTTGGTCCCTATATTTTTTAAAATGTATTCAAATTGGTCATTTCTGTTAAATTTCACCTGACGGCGTCAGCAGTTGCTGATGTGGCAGAGAGAGAATGCTTATGTAGAAGAAAAAGTGTTTATGTGGGAGAAAGAGAGAGAGTGTTTATGTGCAAGAGAGAGAATGTTTATGTAAAGAGAAAGTTAGGATTGAGAATTATTATTATTATTATTATTATTTATTATTATTATTATTACTATTGTTACTATTATTATTATTATTGATATTATTGCTATTATTATTATTTTTACTACTATTATTATTATCATTATTATTATTATTACTATTATTATTATTATTATTATTACTATTATTATTATTATTATTATTATTATATTTACTGTTATAATATTATTAATAATAATAAAACAAATAATAATCATAATAGCAATAGTAATAATAATAATAATAAAAATAATAATTATTATTATTATAATAATAATAATAAAAATAATTATTATTATTATTATAATAATGATAATAAAAATAAGAATAATAATAATATTAATAATAATAATAGTAATAATAATAATTATTATAATAATAACATTAATAATAAAATAAAAATATTAATAATAATAGTAATAAATAAAAATAACAATTATAATAAAAAAATAATTATTATTCTCCTCCTCCTCCCAATCCTCCTGATCGTCCTCCTAATTATCCTCCTCCTAGTCGTCCTCCTCCTCCTAATAAAAATATTATAATCCTAGTAATAAATAAAAATCCTAATCCTTTGTCTTATTATTATTAACAAAAGTCCTAATCCCCCTAATAATAATTAATCCTCCTAATAATATAATAATGTTATTATTATTATTTATTATTATTATTAATTTTATTATTATTCTTCCTATTATTATTATTATTTATTCCTATTAATATTATTATTGTTGTTGTTATTATTCTAATTATTACTCTTATTATTATTAATAATAACTAGCGGGAACACAGGCGCTATCGCGCTTGTGTATCCGCTTTTTTATTTTTATTATTTGTATATATCTATGTTTAATATTAAAATTTGAATAAACAATGTTATTATTCGCCCACTTATATTAAGATTGATTATGAATTTATAGTTTATTTTAATAAATATAAATACATATAAAAAGACACATAAATTATTCAAGTGCACCCACTTATGTTATGAAAGAAACATATCCAATATAAATTTATATATTGGGTATATATCTAGTTATTATAATAAATTTATAAATGTTATAACAAATTATAATATAAAAGAAAACAATAGATTGATATTAAAATATACATATTCATATATGTTTCCGTTAATAATAATAATTAGTTAATTATTGAAATTAAACATTAAAGAAATAACAAATAACATAATTATTTACTATTCGAGACTTGATTTTTTTTATACAGTATTTTGATGTTCATTTGTTAGGATAAACCTATTGGAGGGAAATAAAGAAAATATTTATTTTATGAACAAATTGTATTTTAAAAATTTATAAAGTAATTAATTATCTATAAATTTATATATATTAAATTTATAAATATAATCTATTTATAAATTTATAAAATAATTAAATGTATAAATTTTAAGATAATTAGTTTCAGTACAAATAACTATATTAACATAATATATAAATATAAATATAGTTATTAATGAAAGAGATATACAAAACTATTTATAATATTTACGCTTTTTAGATTTTTGATATTTATAATATAATATAATTATCAATATTTATATATATATATATATTATTAATTATTAATTTTTTAAGAAAAAAAATATGTTATAAGATTATTTTATTAAAGTGAATTAAATCATTTATATTCTTTTTAGTAATGTTTATAAATATATCAATTATAATATTTTATATTATTTAAACGTTATAATTTAAAATTAATTTTGATACATGATTACTAAATATACAAAACAACACTTCAATAATATTTATAACAACTTTCACAGTAATTTGACTATAAGATCACTATAATAATTTCCATAACGTTTCAACATAACACAAATATTGCAAACCTTTCGTGATATATTTTCTTAATCTTATATTCAATATATATCACTTAGAGGATCCACTGAATCCCTTGATCATGATTTTTCATTTTCCTTCCATATCGTTCAAGTTCAATGTAGACTTTTTTTCTTACAATAAAGAAAAACACTCACCATATTGCCTTCAATAGCGACATCAAAAGTTGTCGTGTGCAAGTCCTTAGTCGAAGTCATAAACATTTAGAGTAACCTTGTGACCCTCCTGCAGCCAAATATCAAATTTTAGATGTTAGAGAGAAAAAAAGTCAAATATCAAAATAAGTAAAAATTATAAATTATTATAGTTTAAAAAAAGTAAAAAATAGGACCACCCAACCAACCTGGTAGACAAAATCAACTCATTGGTCCCTTTCTGAATCTGCCTCCGATTTTAACACAAAATCAAATTTAGCAGTAAAATTAATAAATAGAAACTTGAAAATAAATACTACATTGACATTTATAAAATTTAAACAACACATAAAAAAAAGGAGTGAAGCATAACAAATGAATTTTCGGTGAGTGATATTGGTGGTGCTAGAAGAGATTTGAGAAAAGAAGTCGTCGAAGATTTCTCAATTAACCAACAAAATGAATGAATCGTCCTAATTTTTCTTTCTCTCGCACATGCAAACATTTGTTCCAATAGTTCCTCTTCCTTTGGGTTCTCCTTTATCTTCAAATTTAGATATTCTCTGACTCTGAGGGACACTTCTCAACTCTTTGTAGTTTTAATTTGTGGAACCTTCTATTCATCTGATTGCTTCAGTGTTGACAATGAAATAATAATATAGATGTGAATTATCTCTTTCTTGCTTTGAAAATTCTCGAACTCGCGGTGCCTCCTTACGTCCGGAATCTCTTATTGGCTTCCTCTCCTCTTTGTTGCCTTATAAAATGAGATGGGTGAGAGTAGGAGAAGAACATGGAACGTGAAACAAGAAGGTTCAAGATGTGGAAAAATTTATGAGATTTTTTTTTTCTCTATAGCCTGAATATAAAAGAGAAAAGAGAGTGGATGTAACTTTGAAAACTATTAATATTTTAAAATTTAAAATTCAAAATTCAAAATTCAAAAATTTAAATTTAAAATTTAAATATTAAAATTTAAATTTTAAATTTTAAATTCAAAATTCAAAATTAAAAATTCAAAATTTTAAATTTTAAATTTTAAATTAGATATCATAAAATATTTAAAATAAAAATTTTGTTTCCAATTTTTAACCTAATATATTCAAAATTTTGTAAATTTAAAAAATTTGAAATTTTAAAAGTTTGAAAATTTAATTTTTTTAAAAATTTGAAGTGTTTCGAAAAGTCTTTAAGATTTGAAAAATTTTAAATTTTAAATTTTTGAAATTTAAAAATTTAAAATTTTTACAAAAATAGGAAATAACGCCAATGCCCATAATAATGAAATAAAATCAAATATTAACATAAGGATAAAATGGGTAAAAAATTAAGGAAATTAAAAGAGGAAATCTTCTTTATATATAGGTATAGATATTATTATTATTATTCTTATTATTATTACTACCCGGAACACAGGCGCGAGAGCGCTTGTGTACCCGCATTTTTTTTTTTTTTATTAATGTTTGATATATATGTTTGATATTTGATATTGAAATTTGAATAAATAATGTTTGATATAAAATTTGAATAAATGATGTTATTATTCATATACTTATATATTAACAATATAAATTTATAGTACGTTTCAATAAATATGAACATACGTGATGTCTATGGTCAATAATCAACCATCAAAGCATATTCATCTGTTGAAAAAAATCCAATCTCTTCCTTGCATACTCCAACAATCTCCCACACTATTCTTGCCACCATGCCTTCGAAACATTGCACCACGCAAACCACCTTCACTGCATGCCATGTGCTTTCTTCTCTGCCATCCACCTCATTCAATCAGTGAGCGACTCAACTCTTTCATATGCATGTCCCATGTGAAGCACACTTTGAGGTGAAGGGCTTAAAAGTGGAACACTTCATTTTGAAGTATGTGCACTAAACTAACATAAACAACCTTCTATTAAATAGTATCACTTTTAAATAATAAAAATTAAAAATTAATCAAATATGAACAAAAAAATGGGCATAACTTGCTCGAGGTTCAGAACAGAGGTTGAGAGTATGAGGTTCATAAAAAATTATCACTTTTTCTTTCTATCGCACATGCAAATATTTGTTCCAATGGTTCCTCTCCCTTTGGGTTCTCCTTTATCTCCAAATTTAGATGTTCTCTGACTCCGAGGGACACTTTTAAACTCTTTGGTGAGTATTTGTAGTTTTAATTTGTGGAACTTTCTATAGATCTGATTGTTTTGGTATTAACAATGAAATGATAATATACATGTGAATTATCTCTTTCTTGGTTTAAAAAATCTCGAACTCGCGGTGTCTCCTTGCGTCCTAAATCTCTTATTGGCTTTCTCTCCTCTTCGTTGCCTTATAAAATGAGACAGGTGAGAGTAGGAAAAGAATATGAAGCGTGAAGGAAGAGGGTTCAAGATGTATCAAAATTTATGATTTTTTTTTTCTCTATAGTCTGAATATAAAAGAGAAAAAGGAGGGGGTGTAACTATGAAAACTATTAAGATTTTAAAATTTAAAATTCAAAATTTAAAATTTAAAATTCAAAGTTTAAAATTTAAAATTCAAAGTTTAAAATTTAAAATTCAAAGTTTAAAATTTAAAATTCAAAATTTAAAATTCAAAATTTAAAATTTAAAATTTAAAATTTAAAATTCAAAATTGAACATTGAAAATTTTGACAATTTAAAAATTTTTAATTTTTTCCAAATTTAAAATGTTTCGAGAAAGCTTTAAGGTTTAAAAATTTTAAAATTTAAAATTTTTTGAAAATTTTAAAAAATTTAAAATTTAAAAATTTTCAAAATTTGAAGTGTTTCAAAAATGAGTTAGGATTTGAAAATTTGAAAAGGTTTAAATTCAAAAATTTAGAAAATTTAAATTTAAAAATTTAAAAACTTTTAAAAATAGGAAATATTTTGTATGATAAATCTATACCTATATAAAGGGTTTCTCCTCTTTAACTTTTTTAATTTTTTTCATATTTTATCTTTATATTAATATTTTATTTTATTATTATGGGCATTGACGTCATTTTTTTTAAAATTTTTCACATTTTTAAAAGTGTTTCGAAAAGGTTTAAAAAATTTAAAAATTTTTAAATTTCAAACTTTTTGGAACACTTCAAATTTCAAAAAATTTTAAAAGAATTTAAATTTTCAAACTTTAAAATTTTAAATTTTTCAGAATTTCAAATTTTCAAACCTTTTCGAAACATTTGAAATTTAAAATTATCAAAAAAAAGTAAATTTCAAAAGATTGTATATTTTCAAAATTTTTCAAATTTTCAAACCTTTTCGAAAGACTTCAAATTTCAAAAAATTTTAAATTTTTAGAAGTTTTAAACTTTAAAAAATTCAAAATTTTTCGAAACACTTCAAATTTTAAAAAATTTAAAATTTCAAACTTTCAAAAAATTTCCAATTTTCAAACTTTAAAATTTTTAAAAGATTTAAATTTTCAAAAAATTTTAATTTTTCAAAATTTTCAAAAGATTTTAAATTTTCAAAAAGTTTTAAATTTCCAAAATTTCAAAAAACTTTAGTTTTCAAAAAATTTTAAATTTTTAAATATTTTCAGAGAATATTTTGAAAATAAATATGTAAATGAAAAAAAAATTGAAAATAAATATATAAATGAAAACAAATTAAAAATAAATATATAAATGAAAACAAATTAGGATTCGCTCTTAATTTTTTTAAGAATAATTTAATTACATTGTGTAAGGTGTCATTCGTACTTGACACTGCATCATGAAGTTATCATGAAGTTATGGGTGAGTTTCCCTTTTATGAAAGAAAAAAAAATCTTCTAAGAAAATTTCTAAATGGAATTCCTTATATTAAAAACCAACTACTCCTGCTTTATTATTCTACAACAGTTCTACACCAGTGGCCCATTCGTCGTCGTATTGAACAACTCCTTCATCATCTGTGGATGTGGTGAGTCAATCAATATCGTCGACTCCATCACCATTTCACCCTCGATGCTGACTCCGAGTCCGTCACCACCATGACACTCAACCCTAACAATTGCAACGGTACGTTTTTTCCTTTTCAATGTTTTACGACTTTTTGTTGTTGTTGTTTTGATTAAATTGTTATCTTCGTGTGTTTTATGGGTTATTATCATCATACAATGTTAAAGATATGCATAAATGAATAAAAAAAGTAAATTCAAACATTGCATTTTCATCTTCTACTTTATAATTCAAAAACAACACTTACTGGTTGGGTTCGTGGTTCTGGAACGAAAATACTTGGATTTGTGGTTTTTGAACGAAAAATTTGGATTCGTGGTTCTGAAATGAAAATACTTGGATTTGTGGTTCTGGAATGAAAAAACTTGGGTTCGTGGTTCTTGGATTTTGAATGTGAAAATACAAAACAAAAAAGAGCGTTTGATGGAAAAACAGATACAATTGTATAATGTGTCTTATATTATTATACCTTTTGATTTTTAAAAATAATGTTATTTGTTCTCTTATTATAATATATAAAATTAAAACAACTTACAATTACGTATATGTCCTCTCATATATTTTTAAAGTAATAAAATAAAATATAAATCTAAAGATAAAATTGGAATAAAATTATGGAAGTTAAAAAGGGAATCCCCTATATAGGTATAGATTACTATTATTCTTATTATTATTATTATATTTACTATTATAATAATAACAAAAATAATAATCATATAAAAAATAAGAATAATAAGAATAATAATAGTACGAATAATAGCATAATCATAATAATATTAATCATAATAATAATAATAATAATAATAATAAAATTAATAGTAATAATATTATTATGTGATTATTATTATTATTGTTATTTATTATTATTATTATTTATTATTATTATTTTTATTATTATTATTATTATTCTTAATATTATTATTATTATTATTTCTATTATTAATATTATTGTTATTATTATTATTATTATTATTTATTATTATTATTATTTTATTATTACTAATATTATTATTAATATTACTAATATTATTATATTACTAATATTATTATTAATATTATTATTATTATGACTGTTATTATTATTATTAATATTATTATGATGACTACTATTATTATTGTTATTAATATTATTATTATTAATTTTATTATAGTTATTATTTATTATTATTATTATTATGGTTGTTATTATTATTGTTATTATTATTATTATTAATTTATGATAATAAAATGTAGGAAGTAATGAAAACTTACATGCGCAAAGCTTTGAGAAAACAACGAAAACATTGCAAACCTTATTTTAGAAACTTTGATTACAAACACTCTAAAACTGACTCTCCATCTCGACTCTGCCTTCTTACATTTTGAAGGCTTCTTTATATAGAAACACCACTATACTACAAGACAAATGATAACTATTTACATTTTAACTTTTACATGTTTTGTGGCAGACAACTTTAATAAAGCTACTTTAATAAAGTAGTGGTCTTGGTTTTATGATGTGATTTATGGCAGACAACTTTTTCATATGATATGACCTTTGTGGTGATGCGGATAAAGTTCCTGTTCTGAGATTCTTCTTTATCTTGATGATTTGGATTCTTTTAGTCGTAATACATGTCCTCATTCTGATAGTATGGATTTGATTGAGAAGACCCTGCTTCTGAGTCATCTTTTGTAGAGCCGTGTAATGATGATGCTAGCTGTAATGTCTTTTCAAATTCTTCTTTAGATGATGCTGATGCCAGGGCGACCATTATCTGTTGTTTATTGGTGAGAAATAAAGATTCTTCATTGACACTGGAGTCTTTTACCGCTATTCCTTGAGCTTTCATCCATTCATTGATACGATTTATACTGATAAGATCAAGATTAAAGTTCTTCCACCACTTTATCCTGATTCTTCTTAATAACATTTTGATTTCTATACCTTCATAGGGGGTGGTAAATGCATAATCCCATGAAATAATCCAAGTGATAGACTGAGAGGCTACGAATGATATTAACCTGTATCCAGGGACAAAAGTGGATTTTTCCCTAAAATGATTATACACTTCTGATACTTTTGAGGGGAAAATAGTAGGAAGAGGTCCAAATTCTCCAAACCATTTTAAAAACCATTTTGGAAATTTTAAAGAAATGCCTCGTCGGAACCATAAGAACCAGGAATGTCTTCCTGGGCTTAGGTATAGAACGTGATTCCAGGCATCCATATAATCATAATAGGAGTAATACTAAGGGTGATAGGTCCTTGAAAAAGATTTTGGTTTATGGGGAGGTTGATCCCAATTTTGGGGATTTAATACTTGTAATATTTTTATTTTTGAATATAAAATGTTTCCTTGTTCATCTGGTGTATGAATTACTTCTATTGAGTCTGTATCTACTAATATAAACTCGTAAAAGGTTCTTGTTTTATGTAAATTTTTAGGAGGGTAATGGGTTTGTGAAGGAAATGGCTCTTCTGCGGTTTTAATAGGGGTTTCTTTTATCCATTCTTTCTCGAGAGTAATTATGGGTAATAATTCAGGCTTTACTATATAATCTTCATGTGAAGAGGTTTGGGGTGTCTGTGGAATAGTTATGGTGGTGTTTAATAAGTTGGAAGGTTTGTTTAAAAAGTCTTTAGGCCCAACTAGGGTATTTGCATATAGAAGTGGGATGTATTTGTTTTGTGATGGTGATGGTGATGGTGATAAGGGATGTCTAACTATTTCAGCCAAGCTCTTTTTTAATGGGGTCTGAGGTTTCAATGATACTGATGCGGAACTTTGTCCTTTGCTGTTAATGGATGACCCCAGTGGGGGGCCATATTGGTCTTTGCTGTTGGCTTTTGCTGGAATTTTACTCATGATGAAGCCTGTAGAAATTCTCTAGTTAAGAAATCTGGAAGGCAATTCTTCTCTCCCTTAATATGTTCAATTTCAAAATCAAAACATGATAGTAATGCTTGCCATCTGGCAAAAATATGCTTGGAAACCAAGTTTTGAACATCTTTGGTTAAGACACTAGGGGCTGATTTACAATCAGTCCTAATTAAAAACTTTTTGTTAAATAAATCATCTTGAAACTTTTGTAAACATAAAACAATTGATAAAATCTCTTTTTTAACTGTTGAATATTTTTGTTGTGATGAATGCCAAATTCCTGAATGATAACGGACAATTTGTTCTTTTGAATTCTGAGAAATTCTTTGTTTTAAAATACCCCCATATCCTAATTCTGATGCATCGGTTTCAACTATTAAAAAGGCTGACATATCTGGTATTCCTAAACAAGGTAATTTTTTTTACTAGGGTTTTTATAGTTTTAATGGCTTCTGTCATTTTATCATCCCAGACTGGAGGATTCTTCCTAAGCCTAGAATATAATGGTGCACAAATAATTCTAATGTTAGGAATAAAATCTGCTATGTAATTTACACATCCTAGAAATCTCTGTAATTGTTGTTTTTCTTTTATCTCGTTTGGGAATTTGTCTGCAAATTCTAACAATCTTTGTATTGGGGTAATAGTTCCTTGATAAATTTCGTATCCTAAAAATCTTATTTTTGTTTGAAATATTTGTATCTTTTTTGCGGATACTACTAAACCATTTTCTTTTATCAATTTTATGAATTCTTCTAAGTGATTTTTATGATCTGTTATATTTTTTGAGAATATTAGTACATCATCTAAATATACTATAGCAAACTTCATGTATGGATAGAATATATCGTTCATAATGTTTTGAAATTCACTAGGAGCATTCTTTAGCCCTTGGGGCATTACATTCCATTCGTAATGGCGAAAAGGTACTACAAAAGCAGTTTTATATCTGTCTACTTCTTTTACTGAGATTTGATAATATCCTGATTTCATATCAAATTTTGAGAATATAGTTGCATTATGAATTCTTTTAATTAAATCTGTTTTGTTAGGTAATGGATACCTAATCCATTTTAATACTTTATTTAATGGTTTGGAATTTATAACTAATCTTGGTGCTCCTCTTTCTAGTTCAGAGGCTTTCATAACATAAAAGCCTGTACAGCTCCAAGGAGACTTAGAGGGTCGTATTAGCCCTTTCTCTAGATATTCTTGAATTTCTTTTTTACAGTATTCTAAATATTCTTGATTCATCTGTATGGGTCTAGCTTTTGTGGGTATTTGTTTTTCATCAAAGTTATCTATATATGGTAATGATACTGTATATTTTTTTCTATGCCAAAATGCTATAGGATTTGTTTCACATATCTCTTTTTCTATTCTATCTTGATATTCTTTTACTAAAAGTTTTATTTTTTCTGTTTTTAACTGTTCTTCTATCCTTTTAAATTTTATTTCTTTATTTAATAGGTTTATCTGTCTTTTTTTACTTTTTATTGAGGATATTGAGGATTCTTTTAATAGATTTAATTCTCTAGTTCTGGGTGGTTTTATGAATTCAAAACAAATTTCTTTTCCTAAAGTATTTGTTATGAGTCCTTTTTCAGTTACTTGAAATGGATATAGTAAAGTTAAAAACGGGGTTCCTAAAATCATAGTTTGATTTATATCTTTCATCAATATGAACGAAGTATGGTAACAAATATTGTTTTTGCATATCTTGACATTAGATAATTTATATGTTATATCCATATCTGTTCCATTTGCACTTGACACTACTTCTGTTGTTTTTTCATAATATTGAGTGGGTATTTCTCCTTCTTTTATGCAATTTACATCTGCTCCTGAATCTATTAATGCTGTCATCTTAAAGATTTTATCTTTTATTACTAAGTTTACTTCGGTATGCCATTTATGGGTTGTTATGAGACTTAATAGATTAATATAATTTTCTGAGGTAGATGCCTCTTCTTTATTTTCTATTTTCTCTTTTTCTTGCTTATGTAATATTTCTTTTCCTTCTAATTCTAATAATCTATATTCTAGTACAATTCCGTTTTCTTTGATCTTTTGAACTTCTTGCTTTAGGTTTTTAATTTCATTCTGTAGGTCTTTTATACTCACTTGTTGATTTATTGGTGTAAATTTTTTATAAATATCTTTTATATTTATAGGTTCTATGGGTTTTTTTACTTCTTCACTTTTTGTGATTAAATCATTTAATTGTAATAAAAATTCATTTTTTAGTGGAGAATCTTCTAATCTATCTATAATAGAGATTAGGGTATTAGTTTGATCTCTATTTAGCATGTTAATCGATTTCTGACAGTTCTTACAATTACATAATCCTGGTCCTATACAATAATCTTCTTTACTACTAATATCTCCTTCACTACTTAATTCTGATGAATCTATTTCATCTATTTGTAATTCATTTATCTCTTCATTTTCTCCTTCTTCCTCAGTAGTGTCTTCTGATTCAGAATTTATTAATATATTTATGAGGGTTTTCTTTAACTCTTCATCTTGTAATAAGTTTATTTTCTTTGCTACTTTACAGCTATTTGCGTAATGTCCAGGTCTACCACATTTCCAACATACATTGTTTTTCTTTACTTTTTTATATTTGGGTTTTCTATTTGGTTTATTTTCTAATGGTGGTAAGTTAGTTCTCTTATATGGCTTTCTGTATGGCTTTCGTTCTATTTTGTTTTGTTTTCTAATTATTTTCTTTTTCTTAACACTGGGTGCTCTAATGGGTTCCATTCCATATTGCTGGCAAAAGTTTCCTATTTCTCTTTTGTTAATCATACTTTCTTTTCTAAGCTTATTCTGGATTTTAAAATCTGTACAAATTTGTATACCTGTTTCTACTACTATATTTTGAATTTGACCATAGGTTAATGAATCATAATTTATTGGTTTTCCATAATATCTTTCTAGATTCATCCTTACTTTTTCTGCAAATAATTTCGGTAAACCGGCTATAAATCTTTCTTTCCAAAATCCAGCGAAACCATCTTCTCTTAAAGTTATTTTTGATAAAAAGGTATCTTTATACCATCTATAATCTGACATGGTTGGACAATACAAATTTGCTAATTGGTTTGCTGATCTTTCTTTAAGGATATTGGGATCTCCTACAAAGTTTTGAATAAATAGAATATATTAAGGTTGATACAGCGTCTTCTTTTTTATCTTCTCCTTTAACGCTATTAACTATGCCTGTCTATCTAGTTCAGTACAAAGATTATCCCACCAACCTTTTAATTGGCCAGTAAATCCCTGAATAATAATTATTATAGCTGCTGACTTATCACTACATCCTTTCGTTTTATGGGCGGTTGCTGCCATGACCATTTGACAAGTTAAATCCAATATTGCTTGTTCACTTAATCCGTCTAAATTCCATTCTACTATATCATTTCCTGAGAAACTATTCTGTACTAATTCTCCTCTTTCTTCAAATTGTACATCTGCTGGTGTCGGCCTATTATACCAATTTCTGAGTTTAGGATAATTTTTCAATTTATTTACTTGTAATGTGTTTATAGAATTTTTATTTATCTCTTCTATTTTCTTTTTTAATTCTTCTATTTTTAAATCTGTATTACTTCTTAGTCTTAATGATTCTAATTCTTTTTGGGGTACATTAAACAATTTATATATAGGTTTTACAGGTTCTTTCGAACTACTAGGTTCTTCTTTGAATGATAATTTTTCTATTCTGTATAATTGTTTTGTCATAACATCTAATACTGTATTTGAATAGTTAATTTGTGAATGTATCTTTTTTATATCTTTAACCTCTACTTGTCTTTCTTCTAATTTTACATCTTTATACGGGCTAGCTTTCACTTCGAATTCTCTTGATGGTTATATTTTTATTCCTTGTATAGGAGGATACTCTGATTCGATATTTTCATTACTTATA
This sequence comes from Phaseolus lunatus, assembly GCA_013389735.1. Taxonomy (NCBI): domain Eukaryota; kingdom Viridiplantae; phylum Streptophyta; class Magnoliopsida; order Fabales; family Fabaceae; genus Phaseolus; species Phaseolus lunatus. Next base: position 40,944,079 of record CM023864.1, on the reverse strand, counting down.
GTTTTCCAAGTATTAGTTATCTTCTGTAATGGATATATCTCTTTATTACTAAATGGGTATTCTAAATCATGTCCTTGACTATATAATCTAAACCAATCAAAGAAGTAAACATTTATCTTAATTTTCTTTATATAATTATAAAATTCTGTTCTAAAGTCTTCCGTTTGTTCTGTAGTATATGTCTTAAAATACCAATCTCTTTTATCTTGGTTATACTTAGCATTAAAATCTTCCCTAATCCAATTTTTATCTATTTCAAAGAGATCTTCTTTGGTTAATGTATTTAATATTTGTGATGCCGTAGGAGAATATTGAGGGGATTCTGATTTTCTTGATTCTGAGTATACTGGTTTACTAACTATAGGGGTAATATTGTTTAATCCTTTTAAATCTAGATTTATGGTTGAGTTATCTACAGAGTGTCTGGATGGTTTTTGTTTATGAATTATTTGTGGTTCTCTTATTCTAAGTGAACCTGTTCTATTCATTCTTAATCTAATATCAGTACCATCTTGAATTATTTCTCTTATCTCAGTATTATAAATCTTTGGTTCTTCTATTATATCTTCTAATATCCATTCTTCGGGAATGTTTCTGATTACCTGTTCGTGGGTTAATCTTTTAGGGGTTTGTATTGATGATTTTCTAAGATTTGCTTCTACTAATATGGTTTCATCTCTTGGAGAGGATCTTAAAGCTTTGTAATTGTAATCTATCTTTGTAACTTTGTAATAAATTCTATAAATTATCTGTATTGGTCCTGCGGTCTCATCAACTATCTTATCTGGAGTGTTAACATATAATTTTAAGGCATTACTGGTTTTTTCATTTTTGATATTCATTGAAAAATTTGGATAACAATTAAAGAAGGCTGGACCATCATGTAAATTACTTTCTAATATTGCAATTATTGAATCATTAAATTTTTTAAGTCTAATATCTCTTAGCATTATTAAGATTGGACTATTTATTCCTAATCTGTAATTTGGTTTTGCTGCTACTTGTATTAATCCTAGATGTATGAAATTATATCCATTTTTTATATGTTGATCTAATAATGATTGTTCTAATAGATTAATGGTTTTATTATTTTTAGTTCCCGGGTAACTATATTCCACTATATGTATTTCATCCTGATTAGTTGACCAGAATTTATTTTGTTTGTATACTTCACATTTTTTAACTATTGGTATTGACCAATTATGTAATGAATTTTCTATTTCGGATATCTGTAACTCTTTTTCTTTATTGCTTTCAGAGTTAGATGAAGATGAGGCTTCTTGCTGCGGAGTTCTAATTACTATTTGTTTATCTTTGTTTCTTAATCCTAAATCACTTAGGGTTCTAAGAATTTTTGGCATCCTTACTCTTTCTCTAGTCTCCATGCTACGGGACCACTGCTGACCAACGGATTTATTGCCTCTCTCAGGTCTTACCACCGGGACCACAGCTGACCAACGTATAAACACCTCTCGGTGCTACCCTAGAGACTCTTTGAAAGAAATAAGAACAGCAAAGGTTCTTATTACCTTGGTGATATAGTTTTAAGATCCAAAAACTCACAAATAATAACTATAACTTACGCAGTAAAGTTGCGTAATCTTCCCTCTATTACTCTTTTAATTACGTTAATAACACGTTTGTAATATCGTTTCTTGTAATGATATCTAAGGGGATCTGTAATCTTTTCTTCAGAGTTTCTATATCTTGCTAATTTGAGATTAAATTTTCTATGATGCAATATGGCGTTTTTTAATGGGTTGGGGTTTCTTCTTCTAAGCCTTAGCATGGTAATATTGCCAGTTTTTGGGTTTTTCCAATATATGTAAAAGTCACTGGTTATTCCAAAAGGCATGGGTTCAGTTCCAAGCTATACTCCCCAGAGAAAAACCAAATATAAAAACAGTTATATGAAAGCATAAAATAGTTTATGCAACAAATATTGAGCCTTACTGGCTCTGATACTAAATATAATAGGATCGATAATAGAAAATGATAATAAAGTGTAGGAAGTAATAAATTGCATCATAGAAAATTTAATCTCAAATTAGCAAGATATAGAAACTCTGAAGAAAAGATTACAGATCCCCTTAGATATCATTACAAGAAACGATATTACAAACGTGTTATTAACGTAATTAAAAGAGTAATAGAGGGAAGATTACGCAACTTTACTGCGTAACTTATAGTTATTATTTGTGAGTTTTTGGATCTTAAAACTATATCACCAAGGTAATAAGAACCTTTTCTGTTCTTATTTCTTTCAAAGAGTCTCTAGGGTAGCACCGAGAGGTGTTTATACGTTGGTCAGCTGTGGTCCCGGTGGTAAGACCTGAGAGAGGCAATAAATCCGTTGGTCAGCAGTGGTCCCGTAGCATGGAGACTAGAGAAAGAGTAAGGATGCCAAAAATTCTTAGAACCCTAAGTGATTTAGGATTAAGAAACAAAGATAAACAAATAGTAATTAGAACTCCGCAGCAAGAAGCCTCATCTTCATCTAACTCTGAAAGCAATAAAGAAAAAGAGTTACAGGTATCCGAAATAGAAAATTCATTACATAATTGGTCAATACCAATAGTTAAAAAATGTGAAGTATACAAACAAAATAAATTCTGGTCAACTAATCAGGATGAAATACATATAGTGGAATATAGTTACCCGGGAACTAAAAATAATAAAACCATTAATCTATTAGAACAATCATTATTAGATCAACATATAAAAAATGGATATAATTTCATACATCTAGGATTAATACAAGTAACAGCAAAACCAAATTACAGATTAGGAATAAATAGTCCAATCTTAATAATGCTAAGAGATATTAGACTTAAAAAATTTAATGATTCAATAATTGCAATATTAGAAAGTAATTTACATGATGGTCCAGCCTTCTTTAATTGTTATCCAAATTTTTCAATGAATATCAAAAATGAAAAAACCAGTAATGCCTTAAAATTATATGTTAACACTCCAGATAAGATAGTTGATGAGACCGCAGGACCAATACAGATAATTTATAGAATTTATTACAAAGTTACAAAGATAGATTACAATTACAAAGCTTTAAGATCCTCTCCAAGAGATGAAACCATATTAGTAGAAGCAAATCTTAGAAAATCATCGATACAAACCCCTAAAAGATTAACCCACGAACAAGTAATCAGAAACATTCCCGAAGAATGGATATTAGAAGATATAATAGAAGAACCAAAGATTTATAATACTGAGATAAGAGAAATAATTCAAGATGGTACTGATATTAGATTAAGAATGAATAGAACAAGTTCACTTAGAATAAGAGAACCACAAATAATTCATAAACAAAAACCATCCAGACACTCTGTAGATAACTCAACCATAAATCTAGATTTAAAAGGATTAAACAATATTACCCCTATAGTTAGTAAACTAGTATACTCAGAATCAAGAAAATCAGAATCCCCTCAATATTCTCCTACGGCATCACAAATATTAAATACATTAACCAAAGAAGATCTCTTTGAAATAGATAAAAATTGGATTAGGGAAGATTTTAATGCTAAGTATAACCAAGATAAAAGAGATTGGTATTTTAAGACATATACTACAGAACAAATGGAAGACTTTAGAACAGAATTTTATAATTATATAAAGAAAATTAAGATAAATGTTTACTTCTTTGATTGGTTTAGATTATATAGTCAAGGACATGATTTAGAATACCCATTTAGTAATAAAGAGATATATCCATTACAGAAGATAACTAATACTTGGAAAACTATAAGTAATGAAAATATCGAATCAGAGTATCCTCCTATACAAGGAATAAAAATATAACCATCAAGAGAATTCGAAGTGAAAGCTAGCCCGTATAAAGATGTAAAATTAGAAGAAAGACAAGTAGAGGTTAAAGATATAAAAAAGATACATTCACAAATTAACTATTCAAATACAGTATTAGATGTTATGACAAAACAATTATACAGAATAGAAAAATTATCATTCAAAGAAGAACCTAGTAGTTCGAAAGAACCTGTAAAACCTATATATAAATTGTTTAATGTACCCCAAAAAGAATTAGAATCATTAAGACTAAGAAGTAATACAGATTTAAAAATAGAAGAATTAAAAAAGAAAATAGAAGAGATAAATAAAAATTCTATAAACACATTACAAGTAAATAAATTGAAAAATTATCCTAAACTCAGAAATTGGTATAATAGGCCGACACCAGCAGATGTGCAATTTGAAGAAAGAGGAGAATTAGTACAGAATAGTTTCTCAGGAAATGATATAGTAGAATGGAATTTAGACGGATTAAGTGAACAAGCAATATTGGATTTAACTTGTCAAATGGTCATGGCAGCAACCGCCCATAAAACGAAAGGATGTAGTGATAAGTCAGCAGCTATAATAATTATTATTCAGGGATTTACTGGCCAATTAAAAGGTTGGTGGGATAATCTTTGTACTGAACTAGATAGACAGGCAATAGTTAATAGCGTTAAAGGAGAAGATAAAAAAGAAGACGCTGTATCAACCTTAATATATTCTATTTATTCAAAACTTTGTAGGAGATCCCAATATCCTTAAAGAAAGATCAGCAAACCAATTAGCAAATTTGTATTGTCCAACCATGTCAGATTATAGATGGTATAAAGATACCTTTTTATCAAAAATAACTTTAAGAGAAGATGGTTTCGCTGGATTTTGGAAAGAAAGATTTATAGCCGGTTTACCGAAATTATTTGCAGAAAAAGTAAGGATGAATCTAGAAAGATATTATGGAAAACCAATAAATTATGATTCATTAACCTATGGTCAAATTCATAATATAGTAGTAGAAACAGGTATACAAATTTGTACAGATTTTAAAATCCCAATAAGCTTAGAAAAGAAAGTATGATTAACAAAAGAGAAATAGGAAACTTTTGCCAGCAATATGGAATGGAACCCATTAGAGCACCCAGTGTTAAGAAAAAGAAAATAATTAGAAAACAAAACAAAATAGAACGAAAGCCATACAGAAAGCCATATAAGAGAACTAACTTACCACCATTAGAAAATAAACCAAATAGAAAACCCAAATATAAAAAAGTAAAGAAAAACAATGTATGTTGGAAATCCTCAATATCCTCAATAAAAAGTAAAAAAGACAGATAAACCTATTAAATAAAGAAAATAAAATTAAAAGGATAGAAGAACAGTTAAAAAACAGAAAAAAAAAACTTTTAGTAAAAGAATATCAAGATAGAATAGAAAAAGAGATATGTGAAACAAATCCTATAGCATTTTGGCATAGAAAAAAATATACAGTATCATTACCATATATAGATAACTTTGATGAAAAACAAATACCCACAAAAGCTAGACCCATACAGATGAATCAAGAATATTTAGAATACTGTAAAAAGAAATTCAAGAATATCTAGAGAAAGGGCTAATACGACCCTCTAAGTCTCCTTGGAGCTGTACAGGCTTTTATGTTATGAAAGCCTCTGAACTAGAAAGAGGAGCACCAAGATTAGTTATAAATTCCAAACCATTAAATAAAGTATTAAAATGGATTAGGTATCCATTACCTAACAAAACAGATTTAATTAAAAGAATTCATAATGCAACTATATTCTCAAAATTTGATATGAAATCAGGATATTATCAAATCTCAGTAAAAGAAGTAGACAGATATAAAACTGCTTTTGTAGTACCTTTTCGCCATACGAATGGAATGTAATGCCCCAAGGGCTAAAGAATGCTCCTAGTGAATTTCAAAACATTATGAACGATATATTCTATCCATACATGAAGTTTGCTATAGTATATTAGATGATGTACTAATATTCTCAAAAATATAACAGATCATAAAAATCACTTAGAAGAATTCATAAAATTGATAAAAGAAAATGGTTTAGTAGTATCCGCAAAAAAGATACAATATTCAAACAAAAATAAGATTTTTAGGATACGAAATTTATCAAGGAACTATTACCCCAATACAAAGATTGTTAGAATTTGCAGACAAATTCCCAAACGAGATAAAAGAAAAACAACAATTACAGAGATTTCTAGGATGTGTAAATTACATAGCAGATTTTATTCCTAACATTAGAATTATTTGTGCACCATTATATTCTAGGCTTAGGAAGAATCCTCCAGTCTGGGATGATAAAATGACAGAAGCCATTAAAACTATAAAAACCCTAGTAAAAAAAATTACCTTGTTTAGGAATACCAGATATGTCAGCCTTTTTAATAGTTGAAACCGATGCATCAGAATTAGGATATGGGGGTATTTTAAAACAAAGAATTTCTCAGAATTCAAAAGAACAAATTGTCCGTTATCATTCAGGAATTTGGCATTCATCACAACAAAAATATTCAACAGTTAAAAAAGAGATTTTATCAATTGTTTTATGTTTACAAAAGTTTCAAGATGATTTATTTAACAAAAAGTTTTTAATTAGGACTGATTGTAAATCAGCCCCTAGTGTCTTAACCAAAGATGTTCAAAACTTGGTTTCCAAGCATATTTTTGCCAGATGGCAAGCATTACTATCATGTTTTGATTTTGAAATTGAACATATTAAGGGAGAGAAGAATTGCCTTCCAGATTTCTTAACTAGAGAATTTCTACAGGCTTCATCATGAGTAAAATTCCAGCAAAAGCCAACAGCAAAGACCAATATGGCCCCCCACTGGGGTCATCCATTAACAGCAAAGGACAAAGTTCCGCATCAGTATCATTGAAACCTCAGACCCCATTAAAAAAGAGCTTGGCTGAAATAGTTAGACATCCCTTATCACCATCACCATCACCATCACAAAACAAATACATCCCACTTCTATATGCAAATACCCTAGTTGGGCCTAAAGACTTTTTAAACAAGCCTTCCAACTTATTAAACACCACCATAACTATTCCACAGACACCCCAAACCTCTTCACATGAAGATTATATAGTAAAGCCTGAATTATTACCCATAATTACTCTCGAGAAAGAATGGATAAAAGAAACCCCTATTAAAACCGCAGAAGAGCCATTTCCTTCACAAACCCATTACCCTCCTAAAAATTTACATAAAACAAGAACCTTTTACGAGTTTATATTAGTAGATACAGACTCAATAGAAGTAATTCATACACCAGATGAACAAGGAAACATTTTATATTCAAAAATAAAAATATTACAAGTATTAAATCCCCAAAATTGGGATCAACCTCCCCATAAACCAAAATCTTTTTCAAGGACCTATCACCCTCAGTATTACTCCTATTATGATTATATGGATGCCTGGAATCACGTTCTATACCTAAGCCCAGGAAGACATTCCTGGTTCTTATGGTTCCGACGAGGCATTTCTTTAAAATTTCCAAAATGGTTTTTAAAATGGTTTGGAGAATTTGGACCTCTTCCTACTATTTTCCCCTCAAAAGTATCAGAAGTGTATAATCATTTTAGGGAAAAATCCACTTTTGTCCCTGGATACAGATTAATATCATTCGTAGCCTCTCAGTCTATCACTTGGATTATTTCATGGGATTATGCATTTACCACCCCCTATGAAGGTATAGAAATCAAAATGTTATCAAGAAGAATCAGGATAAAGTGGTGGAAGAACTTTAATCTTGATCTTATCAGTATAAATCGTATCAATGAATGGATGAAAGCTCAAGGAATAGCGGTAAAAGACTCCAGTGTCAATGAAGAATCTTTATTTCTCACCAATAAACAACAGATAATGGTCGCCCTGGCATCAGCATCATCTAAAGAAGAATTTGAAAAGACATTACAGCTAGCATCATCATTACACGGCTCTACAAAAGATGACTCAGAAGCAGGGTCTTCTCAATCAAATCCATACTATTAGAATGAGGACATGTATTACGACTAAAAGAATCCAAATCATCAAGATAAAGAAGAATCTCAGAACAGGAACTTTATCCGCATCACCACAAAGGTCATATCATATGAAAAAGTTGTCTGCCATAAATCACATCATAAAACCAAGACCACTACTTTATTAAAGTAGCTTTATTAAAGTTGTCTGCCACAAAACATGTAAAAGTTAAAATGTAAATAGTTATTATTTGTCTTGTAGTATAGTGGTGTTTCTATATAAAGAAGCCTTCAAAATGTAAGAAGGCAGAGTCGAGATGGAGAGTCAGTTTTAGAGTGTTTGTAATCAAAGTTTCTAAAATAAGGTTTGCAATGTTTTCGTTGTTTTCTCAAAGCTTTGCGCATGTAAGTTTTCATTACTTCCTACATTTTATTATCATTTTCTATTATCGATCCTATTATATTATTACTAATATTATTATTAATATTACTAATATTATTATTAATATTACTAATATTATTATTAATATTATTATTATTATGACTGTTATTATTATTATTATTAATATTATTATGATGACTGTTATTATTATTGTTATTAATATTATTATTATTATTAATTTTATTATAGTTATTATTATTTATTATATTATTATTTATGGTTGTTATTATTATTGTTATTAATATTATTATTATTATTAATTTTATTATAGTTATTATTATCATAATAATTATTGGTATTATTATTAATATTATTATTACTGTTATTATTATTATTATAGTTATTATTATTAATATTATTATTATTATGATAATATTTTTATTATTATAATAATAATAATAATTTATTATTATTGTTATTATTATTATTATGATTCTTATTATTATTATTAATTTTTTATTATTATTATTGTTATTTTTATTTTAATATTATTATTACTGTTATTATTATTATTATAATTACTATTACTATTAATATTATATTATTATTTTTATTATTATTATTGATATTATTATTATTATGATTTTTATTATTAATAATATTATAACAGTAAATATAATAGTAATAATAATAATAGTAATAATAATATAATAATAATAATAATGATAATAATAATAAAATAATAATAATAATAAGAGTAATAATAATAATAACAATAGTAATAATAATACTAAATAATAATAATAACAATAATAATAATAATAATAATAATAATAATAATAATAAATCTCAATCATACCTCTCTCTTCACATAAACATTATTTCTCTTCCACATAAACATTCTCTCTCTCCCACATAAACACTCTGTTTGCCACATAAGCATTCTCTCTCTGCCACATCAGCAACTGCTGATACCGTCAGGTGAAATTCAACGGAAAGGACCAATTTGAATACATTTTAAAAAATATAGGGATCAAATTGATTTTTTTAAAAACCACTATACTAAATTGACTATTGACCCAAAATGTAGGGACGAAAAAGGTAATTAAACCTAAATACAACAACCCTTTTTATAAGTCAACAATTTAATATAACTCTCAGGAGGAACATATGTAAGCCTTCTGATACTAAAACCCATATTCCTCAACTTCCTTTCCCTTTATTGTGCTATCCAAATAAATTTGCTAGGAAATTCAGCATAGGTCAAATGTTGGCCCTCTGGATAAGTTTTATTAACCTCAAACAAAGCTAAAAACGTTGTTCTTTTATGTTCGGTTGAAAATTTCATCATGGTCTTTAAACAAAATAGGTTGCTCATATAATAGATGAAATGTCAACCTTTGAACTGAAGGCCATCTGTGATGAATATCAAAGGTGAATATTCTCCAAACAACTTCACATGGAGATATATATCTACAATCATAGTACTGTTTAATTTCATCTATAACTGGGATTTCATTAGAGTCTTTAGTGGTATTAGTAATTTTCAAATTTTCTCTATTTGGACCTTTGTTGACATATTTAAACAGATACTTTATTGAATTGGATTTATTGCAATATTCGGTGTTAACATGGGCCTAGTACCTCAGTAGTAGCAGTGGGCTTTACGACACAACATTTATATTGTCTAACTTAATTCCATTTTTTACAATGAATATGCCATTATCTTTATTTTTGTAACATGGATATCCTTCTTCATCAATAGTACACTACACGAAATCATTAAATTTGAGTGGGCTAAAAACACATAAAAAAAAATGAGAATATCGACGTAAAATAAATATTTTCATGAACTTAACATCGATGAATAATGGATGCTAAACTAATCGACACAAACACTCTTACGTCGCAATTGAAAGCCCACGCTATTTTGCGTAGGTTTAACCCATGCAACTATTGTAGGCTAAGCCCACACAAAACCGACAATAAAATATAAAAATATAATGTGTAATAAATATAACTTTCGTCGGCCAAGACCACAATTACAATTATTGGAGGCTAAACCTACACATAATCGACAATATATAAAATATATAAGAAATCTAGCTTCCATCGTACATCACCACAATGGACATTTTCTTTCAAAATTATAGCATTTTATAAACTGACGCTTATGTAAATGGATCTCAATTCCAAACTAAAATTGAATTTTCAATTCTCTATAAATATAACATTTATATCTCCAAATATGAATTCCTTAGCAAATTAAAATTAAACTTTAATTTCAATAATAAATTTTGTAAATTTCTAAATTAAAATTAAATTTGAATAGAAATTAATTAAATAAGAAATCAAATTTAAAAGACCAACACCATCTACCATGGAGGATGGATCGGAGGACAAGTTTAAAAACAAAACAAAACAATTGAAATCGTGAACCCTAAAAAAAGTCCCAAATTGTGTCTCAACCACTCACACCTCCGCTGCATGTGTCTCCGTCATGCGCGCTTGTTGTTCTCCTCGCTATCAGCAGTGTCACTTCTGTTCAAGATCTTGTTGTTGAAGATATCATCACTGCAGTTGTCTTCACGCTCGCCTCCTATGACCATTATTCACGCTCATCGTCGTTGCACCCCCTGCTGTCGTGTTCGTCGTCAACAAATCTTACTTTTAATTCCAAAATCTTGCGCGACAAAGCTTCAAACGGCCGACGGAGCTCGGATCACCAACATTTACCACCACTGCTCACCTTCAACGACACCACTAGGCAACCGCGTGCATCTACACGGACCTTCACCACAACTTCACCGAGGATGATTTGAGGAGCTGGTTTTGGGAATTTCTCATAGATTATGGTTTAAGTAGAAAAGGAAAGAGATTAGGGATTAAGAGAGAGTGGGAGAATCTGGCACACTAAACCTGTTATCTGATATTTTTTTTATTACAATAATCTCTTTATACGTGTATCATTAAAAATGTTAGTAATTGTTGCATCAGTTAAACCTTTGTTATTCTAAAAATATTTTATTAGTAAAAATATTAGCAAATCTTTCGTCGGTTAAACCTTTGATATTCTAAAAATATTTTATTACGTCAATTTTGTATTTAATTTTAAAGTTTATAAAATCAATTGCCAATTGCGTAGGTTTAACCTTCGTAATGTTTTATTGTTTTATTTTTATTAAAATAATATTGTCCAATTTTTAGTGTGTTAAGCCGACAAAACAAATATATTTTGTTTTTTTTTTCTTTTCTTCGACTGTGAGTTCAATGAACGGACGTTAATTTTTTTGAAATCTATTTGTGTGGGTTTGACCGACAATAATAGCTTCTATTTTTTGGTCAACGTAAGATTTTGGAAGCTAATTTGTATTTTTCTTGTAGTGGTAGTTGACAACTGAAATTTCTTAGGATAAAATTTGGAACATCTATCGTTATTCATGCAAGGTGAGCTAAACCTAGATGCTCCAATCGGACCATGTATCATGTAGGTTGTAACTGCCTTTGATAATTTAGGATATAAATCTGCATGAGGTAATTCTGCCGAAATGACTCTATCGATGTCCCTTGCATTTTATAACTTTTCCACTCCATCTAACTACAATAATATATGAGCATAAGGCAATCCCCTTTTTTGAAATTCCAAATTTTACATACCTAAAATTGTAATAAAAAGAGTTGTATGAATAATTACTAAAGACAATAACCAAAAATAGTTAAAAATAGAGAATAATGTCATTACCTTTGCCAAAATATTCTTTTTTTTTTAAATCCGTCATCATTTGATCTAATTTCATTTTGAATACTCTGCAAACTATGTCAAGCCTATCAGCAACAATTAGTCCTTTTGAGCGAAGAAAGTCACGTATTTCATACCAGTTTACATTGTAGGTAATAGTGATAAACAAATTAGGATATCGAAATCTTTTGCAGATTGCCAGCGTCTTGCCAATTGTTGAACATGTACCTCATGCTGCCTATAAATGATGCAGGTAGAACTATACGCTTACCAATTGAAGAAGAATTGGTTTCTCCTCGGTTCATTGCTTCTTGTACACTATGAAGAATATCACAACGCATTGTTTTTGAGTTTCCTCTTATGAAAGATAATCTTTGAGCTTCAACCATAGTATATGAATCAACCAAGAATTGTTGGAACATTTGACATGAATGGACTATGTTTCCAAACTCAACAATTCTTTCTTAAATAATAATAGTAACTAAAATAATAATAATAAATATAAATATAAATAATACTTAATAATAATTAAAATAAATTTATTAAATAATAATATTAACAATAATAAAAATTAATTTTAATTTTGATTTGATTTGACTTTATGGAAATATTTTTATATGCATTTATAAAATTTTAATTAATTAAAATTTATACAAAAATATCTCATATTTTATTATTTAAATATTTTTTTAAAAAAAAGATAAATTTGTAAATTTACATTTTAGACATTTAAAAAAAATAAAAATTCTCATATAATCATCATATGAGTCACAAACTTCAATAAACTTTCTTTACAAGACTCTAATATATTCTAATTCAAGCAACCTCATTTTCTTTACACTTTCCTCTCAAATCAGTACAAATCCACTTCCTCAAATCATCTTCCCAATCCAAACACAACATTAATCTTTTTAACACATTTCTCTTTACGTGTCTTATAAAAAATGTCTAAATATTAATTTGGTTAACTTTATGATTTTTTTGTTTTCTTTATTTTTAATCTTTTTTTATAAATTTTATAATTGCTTCGATACTTCTATTTTAGTTTAGGACAAATTTTCTTTATTAAATTACTTCAGTCAATTTTAATTTTGTTTACCGAATTATAATAGTCACTACAGAATAAAAAAAATAAAAAGTAAAACATTTGACATTTAATACATTATAAATATTAGAAATACATTTATACATTAACAGATAAGATTAAATTCCTCAACATATCAAAATGATATAATTAATGAATACTACAATTTATTGATGGATGGCTATAAGCACCGAGAATAAAAAATTTTGAAGTACAAACAATATTCCAACTTCTATGTATACATTTAAATACATGTATTCCTTTACATTAATTACTATGATGATAAAGAAATAAAGAAAAAGAACTCTTTGTTGAGCAATAATATTATAATAATATTAATAATAAACAATTTTCAAAAAAGAAAAGTCTTATATTAGACGAAAAACATTAAATATAACATTGATGAATCAGTGTTTCTTAAGCGAAACAGGAATTTGGTGAAAAACACATCAAATGGTGCCAACACCTTATGAATATTAAATTAAATAAAATGACAAAATGCTAAGAAATTAAAAGTTTAAAATGATAAACTATCATAAAAAATATCTATTTAATAATTGTTGATACTTGAGGTGTCAACTTAACTGAAATGTGAAGTTAAATGATAATACCTAACATGAAAATTTTTATATAAAAACAAAACCTATTGAAGTAAAAACAGTTACAATTTTAGACAAAAGCCCTAAAAATGTATGCCTTACCAATTCTCTGCTCAACACAAAAATAAATGAAATAATCATCCATATTAAAATTAAAAAAAAATATAACTATAAAGAACATTCCACAATATTAAGTGAAAATAACAAAGGTAAAATTTTGATGCTTTAGTTTTTATGATCTTTTATCTACGGGCAACTATTTAGTGTTAAGCACATTGAATTCAAAACATGCCACATAATGAATGTAAAAGATTAACAATTATTTATGCATATTAGTAATGTGCAGAAAGAATATAAGAAAAAAATATAATAAACATAACAATTAATAAAAGTAAAAATAAACAAGAAAAAAGAAAAAATTGTTGAGGTTTCTGTTGAAGATGGATAAAGCTTCTTCTCTGCCTTGTAGATTGTGTTTGATGAAGAAAATAGTTAGTTTGCTTTGAAGGGTGTAATGGTTATGGAGTAATCTTGTATATAGCTTAGGATGAATTTAAAGGTAGTCTTTTGCTGCATGACCTACCTCATTTGCCTCGTCAAGGTGGTAAGATTAAGGCACACGAAGATATTCATAGTTTTCCGAAAAACTACCTTAAGCTTTTCTCAAAATATGCTTTATTGCACAAAAAATGAATCTGTTGTTCCTTAAAAGAATAGATTCCTTTTTAACCGGTGTCTTGCTTTTAAAGTTTTTCATAGCTTTGTTTTTGCACCAAGAAGCTTGACTCAGTCTCTTATGCTATCAAAATAATGAGCTGCAACAATTTAAAATATCTCTTTGCCTTTTTGAAAATAAATCTGTTCATTTCATTTTCAATCTGTTCTTTTTATAACAACTTTGTAACTGTTTTTTGAAAATCTGTTATAAATCGTTTCTTATATAAAGAGAGGCACATCTCCTTGAAAAGTTGTGCTGAGCAATCAAGTTTTAAAATAGAGATTAGGCAGGATTCGAACACAAGCCCTTCCAGTCATCAGAAAAGCTTTAACCACTAAACCAGACAAGTTCTTCTGTCATATTACGATTTTTATTATACTTATTATTAGCTATAATAGTTATATTATGGGAATATTAAGGGGAAGAAGAGAAATTATAGGAAGAGGAAGGGTAAGAAGAGAAATTAGAGGAAGATAAGATTCATAATATAAAGGAGAGGATTAAGAGGAAGAGAGAGGAGGAAGAGGAAGAGAAGGAGGAAGAGAAGGAAGAGGAAGAGGAGAGGAGGAGAAGAGAAGAGGAAGAGACGAGGGAGAGGAGGAACACGAGAGGACGAGGAGGAACAGGAGAGGAAGAGGAGGAAGAGGAGAGGAGGAGGAAGAGAGGAGGGAGGGGAGGAAGAGGGGAGGAGAGGAGGAAGAGGAGGAAGAGGAGGAAGAAGAGGAAAGGAGGAGGAAGAGAGGAAAGAGGGAGGAAGAGGAAAAAACGAAGAGAAGAGGAGGAAAAGAGGAAGAAGAGGAAGAGGAAGAGGAGGAAGAAGAGGAAGAAGAGAAGAAAAGAGGAAGAACAGAAATAAAAGAGGAAGAGAAGAGGAAGAAGAGAGGGAGGAAGAGACGAAGAGGAGAGGAAGAGGAGGAAGAGGGAGGAACAAGAGGAAGAAGAGGAAGAAAGGAGGAGGAATTAGATAAGAAGAATGGAGATAGAAACAAGAGGAAGAAGAAAGAAGAGGAATAAGAAACAAGAGGAAGAATAGGAACAAGAGGAAGAAGAAAGAAGAGGGAAAGAGGAATAAGAAATAATAGGGATAGATAATAAGAAATAAGATTAATAGATTAATAAGAAATAATATTAAATATTAATATATTCATAATCTTCATAACATTAATAATATTCATAATATTAATATATTCTTAATATTAATAATATCATAATATTATTAATATTCATAATATTATTAAGATTCATAATATTATTAATATTCATAATATTATTAATATTCATAATATTATTAATATTATTAACAATAATAATATTAATAACAATCTTAAAAATAATAATAATTATATTAAAAATCATAATATTGTAAAGGAATTTGTCTGGTGTAGTGGTTAAGGTTTCTTTTGTTATTGAAGAAACCTGGTTCAAGATTCAATTCTTTGTTTCAAGTTGTTCTTAAAGTTTTAAGAGTTGATTTTCTTGGTTGAATATCCTTCTTCATTTTACTACTATCAAAGTATCTAATTTGTTCTGGAAAATTTATGTTTAATCTGAAGTCTAAGTTGATTTTGCTTCTATTTTTGTAAAAAGCAATAAAAAAAAAATTTATTTTTTTATAAATCAATTTATTCTTTTTCTGTGATTAATTCAATTCACTCCCCCTCTTGAATTTAGACACTAATAAATCCAGAATTTAGACACTAATAGATCTAACAATTTGCCTCTCTTAAATTTAGACACTAATATATCCAACAATTTCCACCAAAGGATACTATGAGCCAAAATGGCTGTCAGAAGCAACAAAAATAACAAAAGTAAAAAAGTCCTTCACATAAGCACAAGGACTCTGATATCAGAAGCGGCTTCTCGCTTAAACACTCAAAAATAACTCTATCCCCATCATGAAGTGCATGAAGATCACAAAACTCCTTCCAACCACTTCCAAGTTTGACAGTTTTCCCTGGAAGTTGACGGGATAGCACTTTGCACTGAACTTCATTTCTAAGCCCATGTAGAACATTCTTTCTGAACCTTCTTTTGTGAATGCATTTTACAAAAAGAGCAGGTAGATCCTTCAAAAAATGTTAACCAATGAGTAAACACAACAATATAAAAATATAACGAATGCAATAAAGAAAAAGTTGAAACATAAATGTCATCAGATGAATGGCATTACACTGATACAGAGACAACGTTGATGAGCAATGATCAAAAGGACTATTACTGAGCAGTTCACGACCTTGAAGACGATCAAAATACCTCGAAACAGACAATGGAGAAGCCTCTCCATGTATACAATAATATGAAAGCAGTTATTATCCACATAACGGGATAATATATGAGTGTCTCCTTTAAAATCATAAAAATCACGAATTCCAAACTATCCATAGATTATCTGAGGAGCCAACAAATCCATTTTATAAGTTACAACATGGGTGTTGCTTCTACTATCTACCAGGGACCATTCCTCACCGAGCTCCTTTAGAAATTCTATAGCAAAGCCACGATCAACATAGCCACATTGCTTTTAAAAAGAAAAAAAATTAAGGAACTTATTGAACTGTGTAAAACAAAAATATAACTAAAAACAAAGAAATCACATACCTCATCCCTTGGATTCATACTCCGGAACCTATCTTTGGTTTCAAGTTTGACAATGTCCTCAGCATATACCATTGCCTGTTGATAGGGAAAGCAATGAAGAAACGAATACCAAATACAGAAGGGCATACAGTACAAATGATAACAATAAGATTCTGAGTAAGAGATAAACTCTGTAATCAGACCTATTTATTGCACAGTTAAAGTTGAGACCTTTCACTTATCCATTACCCCCAACAATTGTGTCTTTCAGTTCAAATGATTCTCTAAACTTTACTTATTTTATTACATTTAATTATTTGTATGCAGTTGAAGCTGCCAATTAATGATTAACAGTTGTTATTAACATATTTTATAATATTTTGTAAAATTTTGAAATTGTTAATAACATATTGGATATATTTTTTAAAATTTAATTATATTTTTCAATATACATTATTTAAGTATATTCAGAATAAGAATATTAATAATAATAATAAATAGTAAATATATAAATATTAATGAATTTATTGTATTAATATAAAAAATATATAATTAATTTTAATATATGTACATACAAATATTTATAGAAATAATACAATAATATACATCAAAATATTTTATGAATAATACTATAAGATATTTGTATTATTGTATAAATAAAATAATATATTAACATTCAGAATTGTCTCAGATTAAGAATATTATGAATAACTAATATATTATATATAAATATTAATATATTATTATTTAATAACAAATTATATATTTAATATATAAATATAATATATTATTATTTGATAACAAATTATATAATTAATATATATATATATATATATATTTATACATTAAAATATTATGGTATTAATATAATTAATATAATAATGATAAATGTTGTAATAATGATTAAGTCATGCACTACGTATATATCTAACATATCTTTATGGAAATACGAAAAGAAAAAGTTGAAAAGACTTTTGTATGGATATCTGAATGCATACACGGTGCGAAATAACAAAAACATTAAGTGCTGCAATAAATGTTCTAACAACTTTTACAGAAGCAGTGTAGGTATAATAATGAAAGTAAAAAACACATATAATCATAAGTGAATACAAAACCATTAATGCATAAATATAAATATATATATATATATATATATATATATATATATATATATATATATATATATATATATATATATACATAGAGAGAGAGAACTACTAAAAAAACCCTAAACAACAACAAACATTACACAATATTACAATACACTCATAATCAGAAACACAAAACTACAAATGAAATCCTAAAAAACTTAGCAGAGGAATAAATTAAACCAGAACACAAATTAGAATAAATAGCCCTAAAAATCTGATACGATTATAGCAAGAAAACCACACACAAAAAAACTACATGAATAATGAATTGTTGTAGCTCCAGAGTACAGTTTTTGTGTTGAGCATACTATTTGAATACTCAACAAATATATGTATAATGCATGTAAAACATTATTAGTGTGGTTAAAAGATGACAACTATTTTTAATTTAAAATGGTAACTTTCTAGTCGAATTTGATGTACACATAGTCTTAAAATCAAACAGATAAGAAAATAGTTATTTTAGTCACATTCTTAAATATGATTTATAAATGTGACTATGATAAATAATCGTATTCTTATTTAAAATTAAAAAAAAATCAAAATCCTAAACGTAAATATTAAAAAATAAATAAAAAATTTAAAACACCACCAACCTTGTGCGTGAAAGGTAGCAACGACGGTGGCAGCAGCGACATAGCAAATACGGCACAACAAAAATCCAAACAGCAGGCAATGAAACAGTGGTGACCTTCGTCGATGCAAGAAAACAAACAAATAAGAGAACGAAAAAAATATATAAACCAATGGTGAAGAAGAAAAAGAGCTCGAAACAAAACTTACAATGGCATGAAAAAGAAAATGAACGCTCGTAGAGGATGAGAGGAAGCACGAACAGAAATAGAGAGAAAACAAAGCACCAAGAAGAAAGCAAGTATGAAAGCGTAAGTGTGGTACGCTTCAGAGTTAGGGTAAAAAATGTTTTAAGAATGCGACTATTAGGTAAAGTCACATTCTTAAATGAAGTTAATTTAAAAAAGCCACCATGTTTTGAAAGATAGCATCTGAGCGTAAAAACACATTAAATAATGGGTCGTTGTTAACAAATACATAAAAATAATAACGTAACATAAAAAAAACACACCATACAATAAATTGATAATTAGTCATTTCAGATTATAACTAGTAAGAAATATATCAGTTATCATATGATATTATTAGTCATTATATGACTTAATTAGTTATTAAGAAAATTATATATCAGTTATCGTATGATATAATTAGTTATTATGTGACATAATTAGTTGATTGAATACACATAATTAGGTTTTATATTCTTTTTCAGTAGTTACAATTTTGTTTGTATATATATACCTCACTCCTTCAATGAGAATTCATCCCATTTGAAACCAATCTTTTTATTCTTGACATGGTATCAGAGCATGATCTTGGTACTCTTGATTATCAAGATTTTCATACTTTCTAAAACACCCATACTGCCATGGCAGACAATCCGAAGGGTTTTGGATCAGATATCGAAACCAGTGATCCCTCATACCCATTCTATATTCATCATTCAGATCAACCAGGCCATGTCTTAGTTCCTACCAAATCAAATGGCATCAACTATCAACCCACAACAAACATGACAAAATCTCAAGAAGTATCTGATTCAACTTCTTCTAGTGCAGTACAAGGATTCACCATGAAGCAGATTCAAAAATTGGCTCAAGTAATCAAAGCATTAAATCAAAATAATTTTGGTAATGTTGATGCAAATGCAAATGTCGTAGGTTTGATTCCATCAACTCTTGTGTCTGTTAATTCTAGTAGCGCAAGTTCTTGGATTTTGGATGTCGACGCCACGGATCACATTGTTTCCCACATGTGTCTTTAAACTAAACCCAAATCTTCCAATATTACAAGTGTCAATTTACCAAATGGTGCTACGGCACAAGTCACACACACTAGCATTGTTATTTTTAATCCCAAACTCACACTTAAAAATGTCCTATGTATCCCATCCTTTAATTTGAACTTGGTTTCAACAAGCAAACTCACTAAGGACCTAAATTGTGGTATTCTATTCTTTCCTGAATTTTGTATTTTGCAGGACTTGGTTTCGGGAAAGATGATTGGCTTGGGTAGATAGTGTGGTGGTCTATACTACATGCATCCATCAAAGAATAAATCGACTATTTTCCATGTCTCTTAATCGTTTGACTTATGGCATTTATGTCTGGGTCATCCTTATTTTTCTCGTTTTAATATAATGTCACATTTACTCCCTGCTCATCCTAAAGAACTAAGAAATAATTGTACAATTTTTCCAAAGGCTAAGCAGACACGCCTGCCTTTTCCCAAAAGCTCAATAACCGCAAAATTTCCTTTTTCACTTTTACATTATGATGTCTGGGGTCCTTATAAAATTCCTACACACATTGGTTTGCATTACTTTCTTACAATTGTTGACGATTTTTCTTGTTGCATATGGATTTTTCTCATGCATCATAAATCAGAGACACCATTTTTAATTTGTGTGTGTGGTTTGTAATCTGTGATTGATTGCATAGTTGAATACTGATATGAGTTGTATTTTAGATGTTTTCATTTAAGGTGCCACTTTACATTAGGATTGAGATTTTAGGAATTAAAGGTGATGACCTTAGGAAAATTCCCACTGGACACTAACTTAACCAAGTGGTTAAGTAGGTGTGAAGGTGCATTTCACAAAGGCAGAGATAAAAGACATGGTAAGGTGAGAATGTATGCAATTGCGGAAAAGAAGAAGGAAGCTAGGAAGCATCAAAGGTGGTCTCGACCAACCAAAGGATGAACCATACTCAAATAAGAGAGCCAAAATCGTGACAAGAAAACAAAGATAAAGACAATTATTGAAAGGTGGAAATGAAAAATGGAAAGGAAATGAAAGAAGGAACTTATGGATGTGATGGTGGATGGTCACGCCACTTGGTGTGTGGAAACCATCAAGATAAGTGATAGGCCGCCACTTGAGATTTTCATTCTCATCAAGATAAGACCAAAAGGAAGAGGAGATACACTCACTCAGGCTCACATAATATTTGTGCAGAGTAACTTTACTTCAATTTTAACTTGTAAAATACACTAGGTAGGCCTCCTATTTATAGGTGAAGGAGCCTTGGAAAACAAGTAAGAGGGTAGGATGGGAAAAGGGAAAAAATGGGCAGCCTTAGGGTTTGACTAAGTCAAACTCGCATCCTAGGCTTGTCCTTTTAGAAACTAGGTCAAAATGCCTTCCTAAAGGGCTAGGAACAAGCTAAAATGAACCCCTTATTATGCTAAAGGCACCTTATTCTAGCCTATCTTTGCTATTTGGACCCCTAAAGTGAGCCCATATCATTTACAACATGTTTTATTTTTAAGTAAATCAGAAGAAAGAACAATTGGTGTTCTGGTCTACGACTACTTCTTCTTACGGTGAGGTCCGCTAGATTTTTGGTTGGGTCTTGGCTTGTTTGATGAGATGACTGTGAATGCTCTTTTGGGTCCTTGGTCATCTCCTTGCTAACTTGGCTTGTATCAAATACCCAGTGGTTTATGGGGATTGGATGTAGCTCTTGGAATAAGAGTGAACCAATATAAATCTGTAAGTGTGCTTATCTCTTTCCCTGAACTCTTTAATCAATGTTTTAAGTTATTTTTATTCACTACTGATAAAAGCAACCGGTTGAATCGCAAAAACAATCGGTTGATTTTCTGGAAATCAACTGAATCAGTTTTGTTCTTTGGTTTCCTTGGTTTCTTTCTCTATGATTCTTCATTGGCTTTCATTATACCTTAAAGTTTGCGAAAATCGTTTAAAAATAATTCACCCCCTCTTGTTTAAGACCATATATTCTAACACAAAGCACCCACAATAATTAATATAAATAAACACAGATTCCAAGGATCAGGTACGCAATCATCTAATACTAAATATTGAGTGCCGAGTGTCAAAGTTTGACTTGAGCATCGTGTTGTGTCTTTTGCAGGTACCATCCATGTCTAGAGCTAACAAAGAGGAGGAGTGGAAGAACGAGAGTAGCAAGAGTTCGTTTGAGAGGAAGGAGTGAGGTGTAGATCGACCGACTAAGGAATGTTTGAATCGTTCTCTTGGTTCCAACCCCGTTTGAGAACAATTGGCGCCCACCATGGGGCTGAGAGAATCAGTGTGAAAAAAGAGGTAGATGGTTTCAACTAGAAGCATGGTGAACGAGAGGATGTCTGATGCTGAGGAAATGACACTTTTGATGTCTCTGTAGAGAGAGATGGCCAAGATGAAGAAAAAGAATTTGGAAGTGAAGTGTAAGAATGAAGAGGAGATTCTGGCTCTATGAAAGGAGAATGAAGAGATGAAGAAGAAGTTGGTAGGGTGGGGTTCATCTAGTGGACCGGGCTACCCAGGTGGGAAGTCCTTTACCACCCCTATCAACCCCAAACTTGTTGAGGAGCCGAAAGCAACTCATACTCAGGAAGCTGAGGGTGAGTCCTATTTGAATAAGTCGGTCCCCACACCAGCACCCTGGACCTATCCCGCCGACACCCATTCACCAATTATGTGATGGGAGCACAATTGTCAGTTATGTGTAAGGGCTTGAACATGGATTGTTACGACGGTACGACCGATCCCAATGAGAACATGGACGTGCACACCACGCACATGAGCTTGTACACCTCATACAGCTCAGTCCTGTGTTGAGTGTTCCCCACCTCTCTAAAGGGAGTAGCCTTGAGCTAGTTTATGAGGCTTCCTCCAAATTCCATTGACTGCTTTGAGACGCTGATGTCCAAGTTTTGGACACAGTTCGCTACTAGCCGACCACATCACCTGACTTCCATCACTGATGGAGATCAAGCTCAAGAGGACATGGAGGCCAATCATCACGAAGAAGAAGAGGTTGAGGACGTTCATGGAGATCAAAGTCAACCTCAAAGGCTCACAAGATGCATGTTCAAAGCTTTAGGAGCAAGGGGACGTTTATTTTCTCTATTTGTAATTTCATTGTGTGAGGATGCTTAGAGGAAAACATGAGAAACCTCTTGTGTTAAAGCATCTTTAGGTCTTTAGTTAGGAGCATCAGGAGGGGGGTGCGTTAGTAAATAGGTGTAGGAGTTAAAATAGGAGGTGGCAAAGTGAAAGAAGAAGTCACACCTTCCTCATGACTTGTTTAGGCACCATTTTCATTTGAATTTGGGGGGAATTTTTGAATTCATTTAGCTTGCATTTCAGCACCTTCACACTATAAATTCAGGTGCTGCCCTTGTATTTTTCAGATCTGAATTTTGAATTAGAGAAATTATACTCAATTTTGGAGTGAGCATTGGAGAGCTTTGCATCTTCTTCACTAGTCTTATCTTGAAGGTTCAATGGTTACCTCAAGTGGCGGCTTGCACACTCATCTAGGAGCCTTCATCCTCTTAGTGGCATGATCATCCAACCATTCCTCCATCTTCATGAGCATTTTCTTCTCCTTTCTTCCTTCTTTTTTAATTTTCATGTCTTAGCTTGTGTTCTTGTGTGATTGTTCGGTTGATTTGTGTTTCCAGCAGCTTATTCTTCTTTTCCAGCACTTATATTCAGTTTCCTTGCCTTTAATTTCATCTTTGTTCGGTTCAATTTGACAATAATGGGAACTTCCATATGAGTTTGTGTTTTGGCATTAGTTTTGGTGAGTTCTTGACTTAGAACATTGATCCAATTCTAAGAAAAAGTGCCTCTCTAATGACCAACTCAAGATGTTTCCTAAGAATGTCAAGAACCTTTCATCTTATGTTCTTGAATTCATATCAATCACCCTGGTCAACATTCTCTAGGAGAAGGGAGAATCTCTGAGGTGTTCATGGAAAGGTTCGGTAAGGTGACCTTGAACATCCGGAATCTGAGTCTGGACGTGGTGATACATCACATGGTCATGTCCTACAACCAAGGCTGTTTTTCGATAGCTTGTGCAAGAAGCCAACTACAAATCTGAATGAACTTAGGCATAGGGATGCAAAGTACATGCAATTGGAAGAGTTAAGGGAGTTCAAGAATCAAGCCAGAGCCGAAGCAGGAGGGGAAAAGGGGAAGGACAAGGAGAGGGAGCGCTTGAACCAACCTATAGCTACTCGAGGAGATAGGCACAGGGACAACCGGGGGCCCCAGTTTACAAGGTATACCCCTTTAACTGTTGACAGGGGAAGGATTCTCGACAAGGCCTTGAGCGCCAATATAATCCCACCATCGAAAAGGGCTACGAGCCCTGAGAACGTTGACCGATCGCATAGGTGTCGGTACCACAAGAACAATGGGCATACCACCGAGGAGTGTTAAGCTCTAAAGGATAAGATCAAGGAACTTATCCAAGTTGGACATCTTTGTCAGTTCGTGTAGGGGAGCCGAGGTTCGAAGCAGTCTCCCAGGAAGGAAGAGACAACCAGACGGAGGGACTACACCCCTTGATGGATGAGAGAGTACGATCATTGACCGAAGCATTGATCAAGGTGGGAGGAGCCTTTGAGGAAAGTAGGAGGTGAAGGAAGGGGTGGCTGAGAGGTCATAAACACCATAGCCAGGGGCTTCGCTAGGGGAGGTAGCTCCAACACGGCAAAAAATAAACACCTAAGAGCAATGTAGCAGGTGAACACTGTATCTTTTTGATCGAGGATGCCGCCCATCACCTTCACCGACGAGGACTTTAAGGGTGTCAATCCTTCACAGGACGACCCCATGGTCATAACAATTGATATAGACAACTTCTTCATCATGAAAACATTGGTGGACCAGGGGAGTTCGATGGACATCCTCGACTGTAAGACATTCAAGAAGATGAGGATTGTAGATGAGGAAATGAAGTCGTACGATGATCAGGTTGTCGGTTTCTAAGGTGAGAGAGTGGGCACCTGAGGCTACATCGAGTTATATACCACCTTTGGGGAAGATAAAGAGAGTAAAACAATCAAGATTTGGTATCTGGTGATAGAAGCCAATACCTCCTACAACATCCTGCTCGGACGATTGTCTATCAATAGATTGAGGGCAACCATTTCTACCCCCCATTTGGCCATGAAGTTCCTATCGACATCAGGAGAATTTCTCACAATGCACATAGATCAAAAGGTCACATGAGAATGTTACGCTGCAAGTCTGAAGGTAAAGCCTACACGACATGATGCCTATGACGATTGATCCCCCAAGTGAAAATCCCCTTGAGGACGAAAGTCCCCTCGAAGAGAAGCTCAATCAAAGTGCAGAGAGCATACAGTTGCTCTAATTAACTTCGACCCCTGGATGACCGAGCCTAGCCTCAAAGCCAAGGAGGACCTACGTCGGGTACCTCTGCTCGACAAGGACCATACCACTTGTGTAGGAATGACGATCGCAGCGGTCGAAGCCAAGCTAGTACACCAAGCATTGAAGAAAAATGTTAATCT
The DNA here is from genome assembly GCA_013389735.1 of Phaseolus lunatus. Lineage (NCBI taxonomy): Eukaryota > Viridiplantae > Streptophyta > Magnoliopsida > Fabales > Fabaceae > Phaseolus > Phaseolus lunatus. The sequence goes on along the minus strand of CM023864.1, from coordinate 40,918,630 downwards.
ATTTTCCTGGATAGCATCTAATATGTCGAGGGTGAGCCCGAATATCATCACTCACAAGCTCTCAATTACAAGAAGGCACGTCTGGTGGCCCAGAAGAAGCGCAAGCTCAGGGAGAAGAGGTTAGTAGCAAGGGAAGAGGCCGAGAAGCTCCTATTGGTCAGTTTTATACGAGAGGCCTGATACACCACTTGGCTAGAAAATGTAGTCATGGTCACCAAAGCTAATGGCAAGTGGAGAATGTGTGTGGACTACACCAATCTCAACAAAGCATGCCCAAAGGACTCATATCCGCTTCCTAGCATCGACCAGCTGGCCACAAAATTCTTAGTTTCTTAGACGCATATTCTAGCTACAACCAGATCAGTATGCATCCGAGAGACAAGGAAAAAATCCCCTTCATGACAGACGATGCGAACTATTACTACAAGGTAATGTCGTTCAGCCTGAAGAATGCTGGAGCGACCTACCAGAGGCTGATGGACAAGGTCTTCAGGGGGATGATCGGCCAAAACGTGGAGGTCTACGTGGATGACAAAGTTGTGAAGTCAGACTCGTGTGACCAACACGTCAAGGACTTGGAGGAAGTCTTTGAGGCTTTAAAGAGGACAAACACGAGTCTTAACCCTGAGAAGTGTACGTTCAGTGTTGAGGGAGACAAGATTTTGGGTTTTATGTTAATCCATCAGGAAATTGTGGCCAACTCAGACAAGTGTCAGACCATAACCGAGATGAGAAGTCTTAAGAATGTGAAGGAGGTGCAACAAATCATTGGGCATCTTACCGCCCTCTCGAGGTTCGTCCATCCACTGGCCGAGTGAACGTGGTTGATGGTGCAATTGCTTCGAAAAGTAGCCTAGTTCAGCTGGGATGGAAGATATGAAGACATTTTCCAATAGCTAAAGACATTCTTGTCTTCACCGGCGGTGATTCAGAAGCCGAGACCTGACCAATCGATGATAGTTTACCCATCAGTCTCGAAAGAGGCAGTGAGTGCGGTTCTAGTGTAGGAGGTCGAGAGAGAAGAGCGCCTAGTGTACTTCGTCAGCCGAACACTCCACATGGCCAAGACAAAGTTCCATATAATCGAGAAGGTCGCATTCGCCCTAGTCTTGATGGCCATACAGATGAGACCTTACTTCTAAAATCACGCCATCGTGGTAAGAACTAACTGCCCAATCTTTAAAATTTGATCTAAATCAAATCTTGCAGGGCAGATGATAGGGTGGTCAGTGGAACTTTTAAAATTTGATATCTGATATGAGTCGAGGTGCGCAATAAAGTCTCAATGCTTAGCTGACTTCTCAGTCGAGCTAACACCCCAACATGATCTTTCGCCCGAATGGACGATGTATGCTAATGGATCATCCAACAAAACGGTGTGTGGAGTTGGTGTCATCCTCGTGGGTTCGGGCGACCTCATTCTTGAGCAAGCACTTAAGTTCGAGTTCAAGGTCACCAACAACTAAGTCGAGTATGAGGCGATCCTAGCTTGTCTAAACTTGGCGTACGACATGGGAGCTCGCGAAGTAATGTGTAAAAGCGACTCCCAGTTGGTGGTCGGTCAGATAAAGGGAGAGTTCAAAGTGAAAGAACCCTTGTTGCAAAGGTATTACCATACGGTCTCCAATCTTATCGCCCTATTCAAAAGGGTAATGGTGGAGCACATCTATAGAGAGGACGACATGAAAGTCGATGCGTTGTCTCGGCTTGCTACTATTGAGAAGAAGAGCCACCACAGATTTGTGGTACAAATTTTTCCAAAAAATCCTAGTGTGGGAGAGGCCAAATGCTTGGCCATAACCAAGGACGACACCTGGATGACCCCGATCATTCAATACCTGAAGCTCAGCATATGCAAGTCGAAAGAGGAGAAGACGATGAGGTAGCGGTGTGCCAGATATACCATGATCGGCTAGGACCTTTACATAAGAGGATACTCCAGGTCGTTGCTAAAGTGTATCACCAAGAAGTAGGCAGAGTATGTCCTCCAAGAAATCCATGAGGGGGCGTCCGGAAACCACTATGGCGTGAGAAAGAACCCTTGTTGCAAAGGTATTACCATACGGTTTCCAACCTTATCGCCCAATTCAAAAGGGTAACGGTGGAGCACATCTGTAGAGAGGACAACATGAAAGCCGATGCATTGTCTCGGCTCGCTACTACTGAAAAGAAGAGCCACCACAGATCTGTGGTACAGATTTGTCTAAAAAGTCCTAGTGTGGGAGAGGCCAAATGCTTGGCCATAACCAAAGACGACACCTGGATGATCCTGATCATTCAATACTTGAAGCTCAGCATAGGCAAGCCAAAAGAGGAGAAGACGATGAGGTAGCGGTGTGCCAGATATACCATGATCGGCTAGGACCTCTACATAAGAGGATACTCCAGGCCGTTTCTGAAGTGTATCACCGAGAAGTAGGTAGAGTATGTCCTCCAAGAAATCCATGAGGGGGCGTCCGAAAACCACTCTGGCGTGAGAACGATGGCCGTGAAGGTGCTCAGGGCCAAATACTTATGGCCAACCGTCTAGAGCGACTGTGCAGAATATGTGAAGAAATGCACTAAGTGTCAAGAGTATGGCCCCTTATCCCACCTCAAGCCCGAGACATTCCACAGCATTGTGTCACAATGACCGTTCACCATCTAGGGAATGGACATCATCGATCCCTTTAGCTCGGGCAAAGGACAAACAAATTTCCTCTTGGTGGAAGTAGATTACTTCACCAAATGGATTGAGGTCGAGCCCCTCACCTCCCTTTCGGCCAAGAACGTCCAAAACTTCGTGTGGAGAAGCATATATGTCGGTTCGGAGTCCCTGATAAGGGCCTAATTTCCGTAATATTTTATATTAAAATATAGGCACTTATGAGTATTAATTGCTAATTTACATATAAAATAATCCCTAATTTATGAATTTATACCTTTTTACATTTTTTATGATCTTTAATTGAATAAGAGCATTTCATTCCTAAATTTGGTGTTAATTACAGTTTTTTATGGAAGAATGGAGATTTGAACTAAAGAAAAATGATATATGCTAAAAGAAGAAAGCTGGAAGGCCCAAAACATGCAAAAAAGAGAGAGAAAAGTCCAACTCAACAGCAAAAATGTGTCAGATTAATTGGGCTATTTTTATGTTTTTATTATTAAGCCCATAAGTGTGACCCAGGAAGTCACTCAACCCTAGCAAATTAGGTTAAATAGGGGATTAGAGGCATAACCCTAGTGTACCAGATTGAGAGGAAAACGCCATAGAGTGAATTGTAACCAAATTGGGAGAATGGAAGGTGCTAGAAGTATGCGTGGCTAATTCTACCCTTTGGGATTGGGAGTAATCTGCTCAAATTCTTATGTATTGAGGTGATATCTTATATTAAAATATTCAGTTCTTGATTGATTATTGGTATTGTTGTTTTACTTTTAATTTTTCGTGACAAATTGAGAATCTTAAATCTGACTGGAAAGTATTTTTAGGATTCTGACCTAAACAACAATACTTAACATATTTGAGTGCTAGGAATAGACTTGAAATGTTAATTGCTATTAACGTCTAAGCTTCGTTTTAAGTTGTTCTTATAATTATGCGAGGGATCGATAGTTAGGGGACATTCTTAAGGATTTTATATGCGAGGAATCAATATAAATGATTTTTATACGGGCATCAATTTCAATCAAAGAACTTAATATTGACATGCTAATCAAAATACATGAGAGTGAGAGAGATGAAACCTAATCCCTATTTTTCCAACTTGAAGCAACCAATTCTTTGTCTGTTTTCTTATTGATCATCGCCAACACAACCACTTTCAATACACTTTTAATTGTTTTGTTCTATATTTAGCAATTATTGTACTTGATAATTCACTGTTCCTTGTGGGATCGATATCCGTCTTTAGGGAAAATTATTACTTCTGACAACGCAGTGCACTTGCCGTAAAAGGTCATCAGTCCCCAACACTATCAAACTGATAACGATCGAAAATTCATTGACCGAGGACTTCAGTATTTTTACGAAGATCTTGGCATAAAGTTAGTGAAGACCTCGGTCGAGCATCCCCAGACCAATGACCAGGTCGAAGCAACCAATAAGGTTATCCTTAATGAGTTAAAGAAGCGGCTCGACACGACGAAAGGATGAAGGACCGAAGAGTTAGTGGAAGTCTTATGGGGGTATCGTTGCACGCCCTAAACTTCGACGCAAGAGAACCCCTATAACCTAATCTACAGCACCGAGGCCATGATTCTGGACAAGGTGGGGGAGTCGTCCCTTAGAAGGAAACTCTTTGATTTGTCCTTGAATCAAGAGAGTCTGTTGGTTGGACTCGACCTACTAAACAAAATCCGAGATAGGAGCAAGATCCATGAAGCCGTATGCAAGCTCTGGGCTGCCAGGCACTACAATGTGAAGGTTCACCCAAGAATCTTTCAGAAGGGGGATCCTATTTGGAAGATGCGAAGTGAGGCTCGGAAGATGGATGACAAGTTTTCGTCAAACTGGGAAGGCCCGCTTCAAATCCAAGACGTTGCAGCTCGAGGGGCATACCACCTAAAGTGGTTATCAAGCAAAATTGTACCGAGGATGTGGATTGCCACGCACCTCAAATTTTATTACAGTTGAAATCAATAAAATTATCCACTCTTTCCTCGCCCAACCGTTTTTTCCCTAAGGAGGGTTTTCGGTCGAGAAGGTTTTAATGAGGCATTTCCTTTCAAATATGTGTTTAAACATACAAGTTAAATTTACTTCGCTTTCGCAGCACTTAGTTCGGCCAAGGACGCATACCTTAACTAGCATTCCCTCCCCATACCAAAAGACTCGGTTCGGCCAAGGACACATATATTAATAGGTATTCCCTCCCGATACCTAAAGACTCGGTTCGGCCAAGGACATATACCTTAATCGGTGTTCCCTCCCGACACCTAAAGACTCGGTTCGGCTAAGGATGCATATCTTAATTGGTATTCCCTCCTGACACTTAGAGACTTGGTTCGATCAAGGATGCTCGCCCTTATCAGTCATCCCTACTACGACTAGACTACTTAAACAAGGCAATTCATGTTTACGGGTAATCCAACTGAGTAACAATTAAGGTTTATTATAACTTGTGCATTATGTAAAGCATGAATAAGGAAGAACGACCGATATATTGATTAAAGAAGTAGAAAAAGGTCACACCCTAGCCTCGGAGGAACTAAAGCAAAGAAGGCCACACCCCAACCCGAGGGAACAAAAAAACATTAAAGACTAAACCTAACGGTCTCCATCTTCAACCTTGGGAGAGGTCCTCGACGTTGCATTCTTCAAGGCCTCCAACTCATCAAAGGGCACTAGTTGGCCCTCGTAGACGGTTTTAGTGGCATCAAAAGCACCGACCGGTGGTGGCCCATTGTAGAGCAGGTAGGCCTGTCGGATGGCCTAGTCGAAGCTCTCACCCAACATCATCAAGACATCATCTTGGGTTTTGTCAAGCTCAGCTTCCACTAAGGCCTTCTCGGTCTCCAACATCGAGTTCCTTGCCTTAGCTTCCTTGAGGGCCTTCTTCAATTTGCCCACCTTCATCACTTTCTCCCTCTCCCTCTTCTCTAGCTCGATGCACCACATCTCACTCAGCTCGAGGTTGGCGCCAGCTTTAGCCATCCTAGACTCGAAGGTCGACATTGCCTCCAAGGATGACTTCAAAGAGTTAGACGTCTCAATGCGGAAATTAAAGATAAGAAGCAAAAGATGAAGAATAACAAAAGGAATGGAATGGAAGGCGTAAATAAAGATAAAAGAGAGGAAGAGATGAAGAGATCTTATGAAGAAGAAGGTTGTCACGCCATTTGGAGAAGAGAGGACTCCAAGATCAGTGATGCAAAGAGTCGTCACTTGAGATGTTACCCACCCAAGATAAGACCTTAAAATAGAGCTTACAATTCTCACAAAATCACTCCTGCAGAGTTTCTTTACTATATTTAAAATCAAGTGAAAATACATGAGGCAAGGCACCCTATTTATAGGAAGGGGTGCCTTAGTGGGCAAGATGGGGGAGGGATAGAAAAGTAACATGAAGGGGGTGGCCTAGGGGTTGACCTAAGTTAATGTCGCCCTTTAGTCCTAGCTTCTAGAAGCTAGGGCTACCTTCCTAACCTAATGTACTTGGCATAGGCCCAATTTGATAAGTACACCCCTCTTTTATGTTATATGGACCCTATTCTATTGAAATTAAAAAGAGAGACTAGCTGATGCTCAATTTCTATGGCTTGGGCTCTGCTCCTGGTGATCCTCTAAGGAATGATGAGTTCTAAGACACTGGCTAGTGGTTAGTTCTGATCTAGCCTGGATCCTGTGTCATACTCCGGGTCATCCTTCTGGAAGGTTGGGCTTGGTCAGGGGATGCTCTATCTCTTTGGTCTTCATCACTTGACTAGCTCATGTTTTAGTCGAGAAATCTCCCCAACCTTTCGGTTTCCTATGTCGGCAGCCAGCCAGGTCAGCACAAGTCCCTGACATTGCATCTCAATGTCGGCCGAGGGTAGCTCCTCTTTGAGGACGGATGAGGGGAGGTTTTTAGTAGTCGGTGGCAGACCAACCTGGATACCCCAAGTAAACTAAAAATCACCCCTAAGAAGCGTCAAGGGGGTGATGGGGGCTTGAGGAATGGCAGCAGAAGCCTCAAGGCCGGTTGTGCCGAATGGTGAGGAAGACTCCAAATGAATTAGAGAATGAGGTGGAGGACACCTTGGGGTGCCACTTGGAGACCAAGTGGTGGCGGCGGTGTTGGTACCATCTCTCCTTTTTCTTTTTCTACCCCCCTTGACTACAGTTGGGGGGTTGGATGCCTCGCAGCAAAAGGGTTGCCAGTCGTTATCGTCTCCAGGCTACCCTTGCCTTTACCCTTCTCGAGGGCTTTAGCACGAAAGGCAACCATGACATCGCCTGACCAGGGAGCCTCTTTTGTCATGATATCTGCAACAAGTAAAAAACACGAGTTAAAAATCTGTGACCGATCAAGGCAGAAGACAATGTAAACATACCATAAAAATTCGTCCACCGTTGAGAAGACTTGAACACAATTAATAGTTTTTGTGTGGGGAGCCTTCGAGGAAGGTTGTCAAATAGAGAATAAATCTCTAATTCCTTGGTGCTCAGAGCTGAACGAGGTCATTCCTTGAACTGGGTAGGGGTCTTGGTCTAATATAAAGGAAAATTGGACCAACTGGTTTCGTCAAAGAAAAGCCCCACACCCTAAAAACTTTACTTTAAAATTCTTGTACGAGGTGGTGTTGGGGTTAAAAGGAATATTGCTCAGATGACTATAAGTGACAACCAACTAACAGGGTCGGCCAAGTGAGAGGTATAATAACTTAGAAAATTGGAAGGAGTGGGAGAGAGGCGAAACATGTGGCTTATAAGATGGAAGGTTTGGAGAGAAGTCCAAGTGTTTGGGTGAAGTTAGGAGGGAGCCACATTGAGCTTCCAGAAGATACCCATGGTGAAATCATCAAAAGGGAGGGCGGTATGCAAGTAAGAAAAAAGGCAAGAATAAACTAAGAAGAAAGGACCCTCTGAGGAAGACCGAGTCATGTCTATGGTATCAATCGATCGACAATAATCAATAGCCAAGATACCGTCGTTGGCATTTGGTTTTGTTGATCAGGGTTGATCAAGTGCTTTGATGTTTCTAAATCTGTGGTGTTTGATGGAAGGTTGGAGTTGCTACTTGTGTGGGTGGGTTTTGGGTAGATTAAAGTGTAATCCACTCTTTGTTTGAATCTAAAACTGATTGGAATCAAAACCTTTCTGAAAAAGATTATTTTCTAAAGAAGTGGAAAAAAAACCAGTTGTTTTATCGTTTCAATCGGTTGTTTGACACTTAGTGATTTTTGAAAAGGGTTTAAAGCTGTTGGACTTGGTTGACTTTGCTGTCAAACCAATTCAATCGGTTGTTGAAAAAATTCAACCGATTGTTTCTTTGAAAATCCTAACAGAATTCTGTTATGCTTTGTATATCATCTTTAAATGTTTTCTAACTGTTTTGGCTCCAGCTTTAAATGTTTTTAATGAACCTTTGGAGTATTTAAAGGTTTTTTTATGCTCCTAAAGGTAATTGGAACAATTTAGACATTTTGAAAGCGAGAAAACATATTTGAGTTTTCAAGATTTACATTCAAGCTTTTGGATTTTCACAAAGGAGTGGAATAGGATTGTTGTAATCTTTCGTTTTGATCTTTATCAGGTATAATCCTTTCTGTATCTCTTATATTTCTGAAAACTGTTGTGTAAGTTCAGAATCAGAGGGTGTTCTGATTTCTGTGGTGTTGTGTGCCAAAGGAAGTGTGTGGCTTGAGGTGTTCGAGGTCACTTCTTTGGTGTGGTTGTGTGTAATCTGGTTTTTGATTGCATAGTAGATACCCAGTGATTTCTGGGGACTGGGTGTAGCTCTTGGGATAAGAGTGAACCAGTATAAATTGCTTGTGTGTTTTTCTCTTACCCTGAACTCCTTTACATTCTGCTTTTAAGTTGTTTTAATCATTGCTGATAAAAACAACTGGTTGAATCGTAAAAACAACAGGTTGATTTTCTGAAAATCAACTTAAACAGTTTTGTTTTCATTGTTTCCTTGATTTTTTTCTCTGTGATTCTGCATTGAAGTTAATTATACCTTCAAAAGTTTAAGAAAATATTTTATAAACAATTCACCCCCCATCTTGTTTATGGCCATATATTCTAACAGGTTTCAAAATAGTATGTTTTCCTAAAAAGGAAAAGATGAAAGGCCCATCCAGGTACACAGAGGTGAAGTCGATCACCTTAGGGTCTACCTAGTCAAGCCTCGAAAGATGGGATGACTCTTCGATGGGATATGACCGATCGATAGCACCTTCTTGATCATCAAACCTTACAGAAACCTCCTCGAGGGGCAACATCTAAATTGCCCCGACCAACAAGGGCTCGATCGTGGAGGAGCCAGGGGAAAAGGAAGACAAAGAAGAAGATGGAGAAGAGGATGAAGAATTGGAAGAAGACATGACTAGCCTCTCGGAGTGTAAGGAAAACATCGCGCCAGGACGAATAAGTTTCAAATGTCGGAGCAATAAAGTAGTGTCTCGGAACAGTGGGGAACCACTATTTATAGCCTTCGAGGAGAGTGGAAGACTGAACGTCACTCTCATCTCAACTGTTGGATCTTCCTCGATCCAACCGCTCACACTGAATGGCACCAAAAGACCTAAGTCATCATTACACGTCATGTCACACGTTCGACGTTGCCAACATCACGTCCCACCTCGAGAAGCCCAACCGTCACAACGACCTCAGATGAAGACTCTTCGGATCAAACATCCTCGAGCTTGGGGGCAAGTGTAAGATAGGGTCCGCATGACCGACCATGATACTCGGCACTTGGTCCAAATTGACTGACATGATCAACGACAAAACTAATTAATGACCCAGTGTTTGTTAATTTGCTTTTATTAGGTCCATTAACAATAAAGGGCCCACAATAATTAATATAAATAAACACAAATCCCAAGGATTAGGTACGCAATCATCTAATATGAAATACTGAGTGTTGAGTGCCGAAGTTTGACTTGAGCGTTGGAGTGCCTTTTGCAGGTACCATCCGAGTTCAAAGCTAACAAGGAGGAGGAGTGGAAGAGCGAGAGTAGTAGGAGTTTGTCTGAGAGGAAGGAGTGAGGTGTAGACCACTGACCAAGGAGTGTTTGAATCATTCTCTTAGTTTCAACCTAGTTCGAGAACAGATTTGTATGCAAGATGGTAAGGGTGTATGATTTTGTATAAGGGTTGGTACACCCCTCAAGTATCCCTTTTAATTCATTTATTCTTTGATGATTTAAAAATAACATTCTTTGTCTATTTTTTTATTTTATTTTTAGTCAAGATGGAGGCGTGTGTATGATAATTTTGTTTTGAAATTATTTTCATAAGTGTCGACCACCATAATACAAATTAAATTAATATTAAAATATATGTCATTTAAGATTCACTTAGCCAATGTTAAATTGATTTTTTTTATGTAAAAACGCATTAAAATTGACTTAACCAACACTAAATATCTTTCATTAAAAATCAATTTATAAATTAGTATTGAATAACCACATGCACAATGTGATCAAGTGTACTAATGAAAACTCTAATATCATTCTAGCCTTTTGGTATGCTCACTTTTTGGTGTCTCATGCATACTTTAAGTATTTTTTTTTTTATCATCATAGAAAAAATAAGTAAATAGAGGTATTTCATAGATACCAAAATCCTTATACAAAAGGTACTGCACATAATCTTGACAACAAATTAGATAATCCTAATAAGACCTCTTTTAGTAGTAAAAAGAAAAATTGCAGGAGAAAAAACAGAAAGGACCTTCCATCATTAAAACCAAACACAATCAGCAAAATACTTAGACTCATACCAATATTCCCACCCAACCTTATTGACCATAAGCAATCCATGAGTTGATCCATTAGAAAAATATTACAAATATAAACATCTATAAGACATGATTTTTGTAGCCTAAGTCTAACACTTTTTACTACCATGTTTCTTGTTCATTGTTTGACAACATCTATTGCACCAGTTAGTGTTCTATTAAACTAGTTAGTGTTTCCATTTTGCAACATATTAAGTAGTATATGTAAGTAAGTTTTAGTGTGCTGACAAAAGATTTGACAGGTCACCTCTAAATCACTTAAGTTTCTAACCGATCCTTGAGTCATTTCTAATGATCTCAAACAATTGATCAGAGACTTTGGATTGAAATTTTTTTCCTAATAATATTCATATGTTCAGGTCTCCATATTACAATTATTTTTATAAGAAAAAAATATTAATAATTACTTACTAATAATTTAAGTTGGACAATATCTATGATAATCAACATAAAAGTAAACATCATAAAAAATCAATAAACTATCTTGTAAGTAAGCATTTCATCGTCACACCCATAGATAAGTCACAAATGAAAAAATTCATGTCGTCTAATCGAGATTAACAGGAGATGATAAAAATATTTTTATGAAAATAAAGAAGTTGTCATCATACCTAAAGAAAAATTATAAAAAAATAAAAAATATAAATTATCTTTGCAATTAAATTTGGATCCAGGTTGGCGCGTGCGTTCTGCAGGTGCGCTGGTCTAAGACGGCATTGAGTGCAGTGCGATAGCGGTGACCAGTGACGCGGTGGATGCAGGTGGCTACGCACGAGTTCGTTGGTCCGGAACGGTTATAGTAGTTACCAGTTCAGCAGGACCTGATGGATTCACTTTTGAGAAGATTTGTGATCTCATTCTTGGCGAGGATGTTCGATAAGGAATTTTGGAGAATTATCTAGTGAATCACTAAATGTCATTAGAGGTAAGAAAAATATCAGAGATAGTGGGAGCAAGAACAAAAAAAAAAGAGTCAGTCAAGGACTCGGGATTGCTCAAGTGTAACATGTTGGAACTGCAAGGAGGTGGGGCATTTCAAGAATCAATGCCCAAATGATAAACAAGTCAACATTGCAAAAGACTTCGTGGATGAGGACCTATTAGTCTGCTGCGCGGATAGTAATGTGGATTCCTGGGATTCTAGTGCTTCATTTCATGCTACTCACAATAGTGAAGCATTGCAGAATCTAGTTATTGGGGACTTTGGAAAGGTAAGACTAGCAGACAACAAAATTATTGATGTTACGGGCTTGGGTGACATAGTGTTGAAGATGCCAGTCGGTTTCTGGACTTTGAAGGATGTCAGAGTTGTTCCAAACTTGACAACAGGTTTAATTTCTGATAGGCAGTTGGACGAATAAGGACATGAAGAGAAGTTTGGAAATCAATAGTGAAAGGTCGTCAAGGTAAATCTTGTCATGGCCCGCGAAAGAAAGAGAGGTCTGTTTATGGTCGAATTACCATATGAGGGAGTGACCGTCCTAGTTCAGAAGATAAAAAAGTTCGGTTCACAGAATCTGTAGTGGATCAGAGGGCCAAAGCTCAGTGCTTGGCGTCGGATATCGACATCTGCGACGAACAGGTCAGCTTGGCTGATGGGTCGAGTTGGCAGGTCACATGACTGGGTTCAGGTATGTGCATATTAACTCTCATTCATACATTTGGGGTAATCGGCCTGATAGGTCAGCGAAACATGTGTTAATGGGCCTAGGGGTGCATTTAGTGCATTTGGGCCTAGTATTAGTAAAACATTCTCTATAAACCTAAGCCCACGAGCACTAGCGCTTGATAGAATGGTTTGCATGCATAATATGTAAGAGCATATGCATGATACGCACGGGCACATCTGCCTGTATGGAGTAGATTAGACCTCAGAGCTGGTACATTAGTTGGTACCCATTTTGGTAAGATTTTATGCACTTCAAGGAGATAAGATTCTGTGCAGGTGAGGCACTAAGATTGTGTCCACTGTAGCATGATTTTCTCCCATTGAATATGCAATTGAATATACTCTCACTCGAGATAAGATTATCGTGAGGGGAGGTTGTTATAAGAGGTAGCCTAGTGCTAGTCTATAAAAGGGACTTGAGTTTCCCGGTGAAGGTACGCTTTTTCTGAACCTAAAACTAGATACTTCCTATTTATTATAACCCCTGTACAGACTTGATCGTCAGAGTGCGACAGGTTGGTATGGCGCCCTCTGTCTCAACAGGAACAACAACCCGACCACTAAGGAAAGTGCAAATTTTGGTAGAGGCAGACTGATGTGAGTTGATTTTATATTCATTTGATTTGTAACACTTTATCAAGAATTGGATCAAGATTCTTAGAGCAATTATGGTGAGTCATCTAGAAAAAATCCCCATTGAACATTAACTTAGCAAGTGCTAAGTAGATGTGAAGGTTCATTTCTAAAGGTCTAAGAGAAAAACACATGTTTAAGTGATTTTTATGAATTATATGGATTAAACCGAATGGGTAAACTCAAGAACAGCAAGGTATATGTATGAAGAACACAAGATAAGACATGGAGAAGAAGAAGAGACAAGTCTCACACAACTCTCTCACAATTTCAAGATAGTTTCTTTACTTCAACTTTCAACTTGTATTATGAAGAACCAAGCACTCCTATTTATAATAAGGAGGACCGGTCATGTTACAAGGGAGAAGGAGTGGGAAAAGTCACTTTTCTAGCTCTTACTAGCGCCTAAGAGAGAAAGGAGTAGGAAGAGTCACTTCTTCCACTTTCTTCTAAAAATTGCCTACTAATGCCTTACAAAGAGAGGTTTCTTTTGGTTTTCCTCTTTTGGCATTTTTCCTAAGGCTCTATATTATTTACAAAATATTTACAAATTTTTATTCAAGGGTAATTACAAAAAGTGATAACATTTGATGCTCTTTACCCAAAACTTTAGCCGTGCTCCTTATAATCCTTTGAGGCATGAAGGATGTTGAGCTATTTTGTCCTTGAGCTTCTTGGGCTTGGGCCTCATCTTCCCCTTCTATTTGATCTCCATCACAGACAAAGTGAGAGCTCACCCACAGAAGTCTATGGGCGACCAGGTCAACCGGCAAGAATAAAATCTAGTGGGCAGAAGAGGGTTGTCTTTACAAGAGAGAAACCCAGAGCCACAGGTCAGATTCAGGATGAATGAGCATGGAAAGGTTCAGGTAGAGCAGTCAGAGGTACTTATGGTAATGGGAGCAGGGGTCGTGTTTTAGCTGAGGTCCCTAGATGATAGTGGGTTAGGAGAACTAGTATTCCAGTTGTTGAAACATCTTCAGAAAATTTCTTGTTGAGTATGGAGAGTGTTTGTTCTCAAGCTATTCCAGGATCTGACAGTTCGTGTAAGTGGGAGCTGGTAGGAATAGAGAACGAGTCAGGGGCAGTTTCAGTCATGACTAATGTGTTGAAACTTAGGAGAGTTTCAACGAAGCCTTCAAAATGATTAAGAAGGCTGGTGGCAACTAGTGGTGGAACATTGAGTTCCGTTGATAGATTACAGAAGTACATGTACACAGTTGAAGCACAGGTGAACATTGTTCTATGGCTTCAAGTGGGAGATTGTTGAGTGTGAAGCCAGGACCAATTGGGCTGGACTGAGTAGACACCATGTTTTAGTGAGTGGGCTTAATCATTGTGTCCCCTTTATAATCTCTATTTAAAGAGATCATTGTACTTGTAATTGGTGTGCAACAGGAAAGAAATAAAACCTAATAGTTGCCCGTGTGGATGTAGGTTGCAGTTAGCGACCAAACCACGTTAAATCTTGTGTTGTTTATTTTCTTGCATTGTTTCGTGATTATGAGTGTTGCTTCCGCGTGCGTTTTTTCCCATCAGTCCCAACCCGTATATAAAAAACCAACAATCCAACCATCATGCTTAATGCTACATAATTAAATTATGCAGAACTAAACATACAAAACTTGCATAAAAGATAGAAGATTACATAATTAAAATTGCCTTGCTCCTTCCATTATGGTTCCTTTTTTTCTGGTTGATCATGAGCTGGAAGAAGTATAATATCTAAACAAGCAATGTAGAGCATGATCCACATTGAATTAAATGACCAACTTGTACAGGAATACACCATCCTCCCCTGCTTCACAATGTGAGCAAAATAACAGCACCAGAAAATAGACTTCTTGCACTCCAGCTGCTCATAACAATAATTGTTCCAGCTTCAATAATAAAATAACCATCACAACAGACCCAACACCCATATGCAATGTTGTTAGCTGCTCTTCATCTCTTGCAATGTTCAAATGGGGACGTTTTTTAAATATTCTCATGGTTGCATCTCCCTTCAGAGCATAATTGTGTGAAGAGAAATCTTGACCCCAGAGAAACTTTGCTTCGGCTCCAATTACCTGAAGACAAAAACACATCTAGCATCACCAACCCATCCCCACAAAACCAAACTCCTCGTAACAAACCATCACAGAATCACCTCAGATTTAGCATAACCATGATTTTTCTACACCAAAACTCCACATCACATATAATAGACCCATGATGTTCAAATGTAGGAAGCTACACCCACGCCTACTTCTCCTACAACTCCCATCTCCAATACTGCAAAATTCATAAAACCACCATCAACCAGATTGGAGTTACAAGTACCTTCATCAGAGTTTAATAGCTAGCTTGTTCTAAAAAATAACAAGCTTAAGCTAAAAACTGCATAAAAATCTGCAATACCAAAAGATCAATCGTCCATTCAAAAGAAAGTAATTTACCAAAATTCATTTAAGTGTGGTACAAGCAAACTTGTAAGTGTTGAAAAAGAAGCTTTGATGTCTCCAAATCCAAGTGGAAAGCTTGAAGACCTTGTTGCTGGGTGTGTGTGTGTTATCTAATTGTTTGAAACTTGTTAATTCACTCCTTAAGATGATCCAAGTTCATTTGAATCTTTAATCTTTTGAAAAGATGGATTTTCTAAAAAGCTATTGAAATTTCAACAGGTTGAAAATTTAGGTCAACAGGTTGTTTTACATTTAGTTGATTTTGAAAAGGTTTTGAAAAGCTTGACTTTGCTGTCAAGTCAATTCAACCGACTGTTTCGAGAATTCAACTGATTGTTTTTCTGAAAATCTTAACAGAATTCTGTTAAGTGGTTTGTATCTGCTTAAAATGATCCTAACTACCTTGGCTCCTTTATTAAATATTTTTAACCACTTGGTTGGTCTATATAAAGGTGGTTTTATGCTCCTAATCTTGGAGTAAGAAAGAGAGATTATCAAAAACAATTTTTCCAAGATTTGAAAGAGGTTTGGATCATTCTCAAGTGTGTGGAATAGGATTGGGTTGTACTTCTGAACTTTAAGCTTTGTAATACCCAGGTGTATTCTATTCCCTTCTTGCTTGATCACTGTATTTATGTATTTGTGTTTCTAAGGAGTGTTGTGTGTTCTTGAGGGGTTCAAGATCAACACTCTTGGTGTGGTTTTGGCTAACAAGTGTTGTGTGTTCTTGAGGGGTTCAAGATCAACATTCTTAGTGTGTTTTGTAATCTGTAATTGATAGCATAGTGAAATACTCAGTGGTTAGCTGAGGATTGGATGTAGCTCTTGGTTAATAGTGAACCAGTATAAACATATTGTGTGAATCTCTTTATCTCTTCTTTTATAAACTGTTTTAACTTAGTTTTATTTCCTGCTGGTATAACTGGTTGTTTTGTAAAAATAACAAGTTGATTTTCTGGAATCTAGCTTAAAACAATTTTTATTGTTTGAACAAATTTTTCAATTGATTGATTCTTCATAACTTTTCAGTCTACCTTCAATGTTTGCGAAAATCTTTCAAAAACAATTCACCCCCCCTCTTGTTTAACACCATAAATTCTAACAGGAAGAACAAGCCATTTCAGGAAACAAAGCCTTCCTTAAAAACCAGATCAGCGAGCCTATCAAGTTCCCTTCCATATGCTTCCTACCATCATCCTAAAAAACAGAGAAGCCTACATCTGTAATTAATGATCTGCATTGCCAAAACTTCAACCAACATTCAATCTTCCTTCAAGTTCCATCCACCACCAGCCCCTGAAAATAGTGATGGGTTTATTAAAATAGCAACAGTGGCAGCATCTCCACTCAATGCTTTCACTTCCTTCATTAACCAAACTCCACAACAACCTACACTTACTCCGAAACAGTGCCTCCCCTCACTTAAAAAAACTCCACAAAAGCAACAGTTCACTACAACTACTGGATCTTAATGCATTCCATTGGATTCAAATGCTAATCCTATACTACATGAGGACTAATGAAATGTTGAGATGCTTTCGAAGAATCTGCGGGATACCATAAAGAAGAGCATAGGATACTTGAAAGGAGCACTAAACTAGGGCAGAAACAACACCCCTCTACACACAACTTTTGATGCATAACATTGGATTCAGATGCCAATCTGAATAAGAAAAGGTGAAAGAGCGTAACCTTTATTTCAACCATAACCAAGATCTCAGTTGTGCCATTTGGAATATTTCTTCTGCATCAGATACTCCTAGATCGAAGATGACTTTATTTCTCTGTTCCCGTATGCTCCTAATAACAGCCACCCATACACCTTTCCACACCATATTCTGCTTAATGCTCAAGTGAACTAAGTAGAAATTCTTGAAGTGGCACCTAAGAACTTTGTGTTGGACAGACAATATGCCTATCCATCTGTAACACAAATCCCAAACTCGTTGAGCAGCCATACATTCCAGAAACAGGTGTTGGGTAGATTCTTCCGACACTTGGAAAGTGCACACAAAGATGAACTAACCATCACCCCTCTCCTGATTAAGTTGCTTCTTGTTGGTATTCTATCTAGCAAAATCCTCCATGCAGTAACCAAAGCACTATGAAAAGCTTTAGCTTGCCATAACTGGTTGAAGAAACCTGATTGGTCCCCTGTGGCATAAGAAGCTATGCAATTGTAAGCTAACTTCACTGAAAACTCCTCCGTATCACCTCCTCGCCACAAATGTTGATCCTGTTCCTCCCTATTCAAGGTGCTCGCAGATATGTGCTTTAACAATTCTTCTTCTTGCAAGGCTTTCCACTCAAATATAGCTCTCCTCCACCTAAGCTTCCATTGCCAAATTGAATCTTCCCACTGTCCTACCTCACCCACCTTCAGCCCTTGGTCTAAAGAAATAGAGTGCAGCCTGGGAAACAAAGAGATAAACTTGGTATTCCCCGCCCAAGCATCCTCCCAGAATCTGACTTTATCCCCACCTCCTACTTTCCAAACCAAAGCTTCATTGAACCAGCCACCTACGTCATCCTCTCCATAGGCTCTAGATAAATACCTCCACCATAGACGAAGGTACTTCTTGGGCATCAAACGTCGATTGGACTCGGTTCCATATTTTGAAAAAAGGATATCCTTCCACTGACCTTGTTCTTCGCTCAGTAGGCGCCATTTCCACTTGGCCAAGAGAGCTCTATTAAAAGTAATGGAGGAAGGAGGCTGAAGGAGGTTACAAATCTATGCAGAACTGTCAATGATCATGATGTTTGTATAGGTGATGGCTTGTGTAAGCACTTAGGTGCTAACCAAAGAACCCTGTTATTCTAAGGAGTGCTATGTAGTGTGAACTCTAGTCACTATGCCATGATTAGGGATATGTAGGTCTACTACATAATTGTGCACACTAGTGCAAAATGATGAAAGGAAGACTCATTTCCAAGTGCGGTTTCGCATTAAAACGCATTTGTTAGAAACGCGGTGGCATTTTTGAAATTAGTTTGTTTTACAAATGCGGTTATTGGTTAAAACCGCATTTGTAAATGAAAAGCTTTTCATTTACAAATGCGGTTATACACACAACCGCATCTGTAAATGAAAAACGCTAAGACCCCTGCCGTGCTCCATTTCTTCTTCTTATACTCTCCTTCTCCACCCTTTGCTCATCAGTGCTCTCTCCACACTTACCCTTTCCCTTCACCACCGCGTCTTACTTGAGCCATCTCTTCCGCGCCTCTCGCTCCATCTCCACCACCGTAAACCTCCGCCAAGTCTTCTGGCCGGCAACACCTTGGGGACTTGGTTGCACCCACAACTATAGAAGGTTAGTTTTTTTAGGGTTTACGATTTTAAATTTTTTAATTAATTTTATAATAAATATTGATATTTGGATTTGGATGTATGTTTAAAACTTGATTGTAGTGTGTTTATGTGTAGGAAAACTTCAAACGACCATAACTTTTGATGGAGAAGTCGGATGGAGACGCATAAAAAATGAAAGTTGCTCGAAATGAGGTAACAAACGCCATGGCCAATTCCCAAGGGGGATTGGCCTCACCAAAATTTCAAAATTCCACCATTTACTATCACTTTTTTATTTTTTAGTATTATTTAGATCTTTTTTAGGATATTTTGAGGTTTTAGTTCTTATATTTACACTTGTTAGAAATTTTCTAAAATTTTGCATAACGTTTTCTACCATAAATTAGAGATTTATCAACCTATTTTGAAATGTAGTTCTTCACGGATGAGGAACCCATGAGTTCGGAAGCCATGACATATGTGAGACAATCTTCGTCCGCATATTTCCTAAACTTTTATAACTATCTGAATCTGTTTATCTGTCTGGTTGGCTGGGTATAATGAAACTGCACAAATGCTCTAAAAAAAAAACCTGATTTACAAATGCGGTTGTTTACCTTAACCGCATCTGTAAATCAAGGAATTGATTTACAGATGCGGTTGTTTACTACAACCGCATTTGTAAATAGTATTTACAGATGCGGTTGTTTACTACAACCGCATTTGTAAATAGTATTTATAGATGCGGTTGTTTACTACAACCGCATTTGTAAATAGTATTTATAGATGCGGTTCTTTATAACCGCATTTGTAAATCTCTGATTTACAAATGCGTGTTGATCAAATGCGGTTGTATAGCCGCATTTATAAAATGAAAATAACCGCATTTGTTCTACGTTTCTGCACCAGTGGCAGGATCCTTTGCTGCAAAATTTTGTAGGTTGCATAGGTTGTTAAATGTAATGGTCTTGCTTCTTGTTATGTTTATGGATTTGTAAGCAAGATGGTAAGGGTGTATGATTTTGTATAAGGGTTGGTACATCCCTGAAGTATCCCTTTTAATTTATTTATTCTTTGCTGATAAAAAGATAACATTCTTTGTCTATTTTTTTCATTTTATTTTTAGTCAAAATGGAGGTATGTATGATTATTTTTTTTTTGAAATTATTGTCGTAAGTGTCGACCACCATAATACAAATTAAATTAATATTAAAATATATGTCATTTAAGATTAACTTAGCCCATGCTAAATTGATTTTTGATTTTTTTTTTTATATAAAAACCTATTAAAATTGGTTTGAGCAACACTAAATATTTTTTAATTAAATATCAATAAACAATTAATAAGTAGTATATGTAAGTAAGTTTTAGTGTGTAGACAAAAGATTTGACAGATCACCTCTAAATCACTTAAGTTTCTAACCGATACTTGAGTCATTTCTAAAGATTTCAAACAATTGATCAGAGACTTTGGATTGAAATTTTTTTCCTAATAATATTCATATGTTCAGGTCTCCATATTACAATTATTTGTATAAGAAAAAAATATTAATAATTACTTACTAATAATTTAAGTTGGACAATATCTATGATAATCAACATAAAAGTAAACATCATACAAAAATCAATAAACTATCTTGTAAGTAAGCATTTCATCGTCACACCCATAGATAAGTCACAAATGAAAAAATTAATGTCGTCTAATCGAGATTAACAGGAGATGATAAAAATATTTTTATGAAAATAAAGAAGTTGTCATCATACCTAAAGAAAAATTATAAAAAAAAATAAAAAATATAAATTATCTTTGAAATTAAATTTGGATCCAAAAATAAATTACTCATAGAAAGCATATTAGTGTGATATAAAATTTGTCCTAAAACAATTATATTGAACTAAATTTAGAAAATTAAATTATTTATTATTTACTAAAGAAAACAAAATTAAAGTATTTAAGTGATGATTAATTATACCAGAGGAATATTTGGAATTGGTTAGTCGCATAACCAAGATAAATTGTAGTCTTTGAAACAATTCCTTCTACTCTCAAAGACTAGTTAATTTATTTTAATTTTTTAAACATAAAAAGATAATACAGTTATAGAATATGATTATGGAGAGTTCCCCTGGTAAGAAAGTAAAATTAGATTTTGATTAGAATTATGTATAAAGTCAGAAAAATTACATATTGTTATGGATTAAATAAAATCTACAATAATGAATTGTATCAAAGAAAACCACCCAGTTTTATTATTATATATTGTGTACAAATTACATGAAGATGGACGTACAGGAAAGGAAACACAAACACACAAACATTCATAAACATTGAGACTAGTTACACTAGGAAAGTAAAGAGACCGAAGCAAACTTTGGCAATGGAAGCCTTATTCATGACACCATGTTTTGTGATGAGACTAAGGTGGTTGATGAGAGTGAAACCCTTCTTTAGCTGACAGGCAAAATGCCTCTAAGACAAGGCCAACCATCAAGGATAGGCCTCACATTACCTAGAAGAACGTCATCAGTTGTACCTGGAGTGAATTTGATACGCACATACTGATCTCCTTTGAAAAGGTTAGCTTCAGACTCCTCATAGGAAGCAAAACACGCATCAATTCCACTTTCAAAGATGGTACCCTTCAAAACAGGAATCCCATCAGCGATATTACGAATGGTACCAACAAGCTGTTTGGAATCATAGGCTATACGAGTATATTTATTGCCCTTAAATAAGTAAACTTCTTTTCCTTTGATTGACCTGAATGCAGAGTCTATGCCATTTTCAAACACTGTGTTTTTAAGGACGGTAAACATTTCAGCAATTGTGGTAGGACCTGAGAGAATCTTGTCATTTGTTGTACCTGGAGCATAGTCTATATAGGCACAGAATTTGGTTGAGAACACATATGCTTCACTCGCTTCAGTGTCAAAGGAACAGTCCATTCCAGGTTCTGTAAAAAACGTTGCTGCAAGTGATGGAAAGCCACTATTAATCAAACACAGATTAATCAAAATCTTATCATTTGTTCTTCCGAGAGCGTAATACACTCGCACATACTTATTCTTCATGAAGAAATAAACTTCATATTCTTGATGATCGAAATGCAGCATTGATGTAAGACATCTTTCTTAACACAAGAATATAGAGGGATATATGATTTGGTTTGAGTTGATTTGATTTGAGGATGCTTATATTCCTCTCAGAGGCACCTATTTATACTGGAACTTACTTACTGTTGCTATTGGAAACTACCATGAATACACTTATTTCTACCACGTGAGAAATATGATCTAATTAACAACTCAAAATAAACAACCCTTATAAATGTTATAGCTGCAGCATATAACATATTAAATGGCAAACGTGTTAAAAGTGTTGGATGTTTTAAATGGTTGTTGAGAGGATAAGGTTAAAGGGAGGGATATCACTTAACCTTAAAAACCACTAAATTGGAACACGTAAACAAATGTTATCTAACTTCTGCATGCATGTGCTGTTTGTCTACACTGTTATCTCTTTCAACCCTGTGCTGTTTGCCTCATCACATAATCTCGATAACTATCATAGGATATTTTAATTAGTAATGTGTAATCAATTATATGCATAACAATATTATATATAAAACTATTCAAAGAAATAATCTAATATTGTGTTTTTACGAGGCAATGGTACATGTTTTGACGTGCTGTGCGTTTACATTAGATAATTACTTTTTAATTTGTCGTGGATCTCAAAACCTGAGCAAAGAAGCCAAAACACAAGGTGCCCAATTACTTTTAAATTATTTACATAATATAATAATTTTATAATTCACCTGTGTATCTTTTATACATTGGTATTCATGCATAAGTTCATTTTGTATTTTTTATTCTATGCTATATTTGCATAAATCTCTCTTTATTATTAATTATAATAGTTGTGATATTAATTAATACTCTCCTACTTAAAAACAGCCAGAATAAAGTATAGATGAAAAATTAAATGGGTTGTTGGGGCGTTCAACTTCGTCAAAAAGAGAAAACAAAACGCTAAAATTCACTGTTAAATTATTACATCAGCTAGCTATTTTTTAACTCTTTCCTACATCTAATAACATAATTTTTGTTTTCTAATTTAACATTTTCTTTTACTAAAATTATCATAATTCATAATTCATATTACAAGTAAATATTAAATTAAATTCTAAATTATAACGTCAAATTTAATTTAATATCTCCTTACAATTGACTAAGTCGAATTTAACACAACGTAAAAGATTAACTATTTTAAATTAAAATAATATAAAATCAGTTTTAAGTATAATTTTATATCATCGACTAAATTGGTACTTACTATCATAAAAAACCATCTTAGCCAATTATGAGTTGATATTAATTTTTTTTAATAAGTAAAAATATGTGTGTTAGTGTTAAATTAGTAGTAAATTAATTAATGTTAACTCAAATAAATTGTAGAATTAAATTAATATTAAAAATATATTTAATTTATATTGACTTAGTTAATGTTAAATTTAATAAATTTTAAAATAAATAAACGCATTAATGTGAACTTGAACGATACTAAATTGTTCTAATTAAAAAGTAATTTAAAAATTAGTGATAAAGTAGCACTCACATAATTGACACTCCAATTGGCATGCGAAACCGAGAAGGAAATTGAATAGACAAGAGCTGACCTTGGGCCAATGACCAGATATTTAAGATTATTAGCAAAAGTAGATAGAGTGAATGGGAATAGTCGAATGCCCTATGGAGTAAAGGGAAGGGGCTTGAGTTCTGAGACGAAGATAAGGCTTCCGGACATATGGAAGAAGGAGGCATCGTAGATGAGGAGATCCAGTTGTGCTTGCTGCCTATCCACTTGGCGAGTAAGAGGCTCTGTGCAAGAGTGGATTTTCAACCTTCTGCCTTTGCTTGCTTCATCTGCAGAGCTAACTCCGGAAGTTACTGCTCTAGCCAATGCGCATGCGTTCCTTCCTAAATGCAATGCAATTAGGCTTCTCGCGTTGATCACCTTCTTCTGTAGTGCGTGTATTTAGTGTCTCCTTTGCTGTCCGTCCTATCGCGGAGTTATGTACGTAGGGTGCACGTAGAAAGCTTATAGTGCTCTTCTTTGATTGATTGTAATTGAGTTTACTGATTCAGGAACTTTCCCTTAGGGTGAATGCACGAGGTGAGCGTCTTTCAATGCTTGCTTTTTTAGAGTCTCCCTTTAAAAATTGACACTAATGAACTGACATCCATGGTTTTAGAGTCCCTTGCATATGCGACACAAATTCGATAGTATTGACTAATTAGGTTTAACTTTTACATGTTAGAATTGACTTTTAACTAACGTTAAATTTCTAATAGTTCTTTCTTAATCGAAAACATTAAAAAAACCTCGTATCCGAATTACATATCTTGAATTTCTATTATAAAAAAGAAGTTATATTAACTTCTCCATATTTTTATATACAAAGAGATTACAATAAATATTAATAAATATTAAGAAATATGTTTTTATTCTTCTTCCAATTTCTTGTATATCTCCCTCATGTATGTTCATCAATAGTCTTGAAATTGTATATATTCTAATATCTTTCTTTTTATCTTTTTTATTTAGCCCTTCTAGTAGCTCATCCTCTTTGTGAGATATGCTACCTCTTGAATTGAGATCACATAATCAAATTTCAAATAAAATTAAAGTATGATAAGTTAAAGTATCAAAAGGTTAATTACTCTATAAACAATTTCGGGGTGTGTCTCTAATGATTTTGAACTTAGAATTTTGCTCATTAAAATCCTCAATTAGGGAAAATTTTAATAACTTTGAGGCAGAGCAACTTCAAAATCGTTTGAGAAATACACTTCAAGGTCAGAAATTCTTGTTTGTGTTGGATGACGTGTGGAACGAGGATCGTGTAAGATGGGATGAGTTGAAGAAAATAATAGATTCAGATGTTGAAGGGAGTAAAATCCTAGTGACTACTCGTAGCCATGAAATATCTGCCATGATGTGCACTAAATCCTCAAATTCGTACCTTCTACAATGCCTATATGAGGAGAATTCTCTTTCTCTATTTGTGAAATCTACTTTTGAAGATGGAGATGAGAAAAAGCATCCACAACCGTTGGAGATTGGGAAAAAAATTGTAACAAAATGTGGAGGGTTACCATTGGCAATGAAAATGATTGGGAGTTCATTGTTTTCGAAGGTTGATAAGAAAGAGTGGGAGTCTATAAGAGACAATGAGATTTGGAATTTAAAACAAGATGAAAAAGGCCTTTTGCCTACTCTCAAACTAAGTTACGATTAATTACCTTCATATTTAAAACCATGTTTTGCTTCTCTCTCCCTTTTCCAAGAGAATATTGAAATTTTCAATTCTGAAGTTTGTATGTTGTGGGGAGCACTTGGTTGTCTTCTACCACCAAAGGAAGGTGAATCAATGGTTATTAATTAATTAATTAATTTTTGTAAAATTTTTTTCTAACTATTTTTTTTAAGCATTAAGTGTAGCATTTGCATTAACTTTTTTTATATAGGATTTTGCATTTACGGTAGACACTTCAGTTGTTGATGTTATAGCAAGAAGAGAGAAAACTAATCAAATAATTAGAGAGATTGTAGATTATGTTTGAGACATGAAATCACCTCATGATCCAGATCTTTCAAGTAGACACTACTAGAGAAGAAAATGATATTATTCTTCCATATCCTTGAAGCTTCAAAGAATTCAACCTCCATTATTTAAGGTGAAACCCATATCACTCATTCCATCATTTCCACTGGCTACACCTTCTATCAACCACCACCTCCTAACTTACATTTTATTCC
This sequence comes from Phaseolus lunatus, assembly GCA_013389735.1. Classification (NCBI taxonomy): domain Eukaryota; kingdom Viridiplantae; phylum Streptophyta; class Magnoliopsida; order Fabales; family Fabaceae; genus Phaseolus; species Phaseolus lunatus. The sequence goes on along the minus strand of CM023864.1, from coordinate 40,893,333 downwards.
ATCTCCCATTCTAACTAGATTGTCTACCCTAGCTAGACTGTCTAGCCTTAGACCACTACTCTTAGACGATTCCCAAACAGCTAACCATATCAGATAATCTATATTGAATAAATTTTTGTCTTCCATCTATGTTGTGTACTGTACCATTACCTATCCAAGGAAGAAACTATATTTCACATGCCCTCCAGACTTACCCCATTTCCATCCACTATTTCAAGGCTTCTTCATGATAATATGTTTGTTGCATACTTTACCAAGGTATTGCATGCTTTGGTTAAACGCTCCAGCTAATAGTGTTTCTACACCACTGTGGATGAAGAGTCTTGGCTTGTACTGTAGAGGGGATGGTTGAAACAGCTGCAACTACCACTCTCCCTTAAGCTTGACGAGGGAGTACAATTTCTCTCACTTTTATTATACACATTTATTTGTTGATTTTACATTGAGGACAATGTATGGTTTAAGTGTAGGGAAGGAGAGTCATAGTTTAGGATTTATCTTTTGTTGATTTTTTTTTGTCTTTTGTTTTTGTTTAATTTGTTTGGGTTTATTTTTGCTTTTGTTTCAATAAAATAAATTAGCTTTCTAGGATCATCTAATTTTTTATTTTATTTTCTTATGTACATTTACATTTACACTTACATTTACATTTACACTTACATTTACATTTAAAAAATATAATTCAAATTAATATATACAACTTTATAGTATTTTTTATTAAAATTATTTTATAATATTATTATAATTTAAATATGATACATAAAATTAGTTTATTTTATAATATAAAATTTATTTTTATTAATAAATATTAAATTTGTTCTCAAAGGACGCAGGTGTTGCACAAGTTCAAATGATAGCCTAATGAAAATTTATTTTAGATGTTTTATTAATTTTTAAAAAACAAAGTGAATTTAAATTTATTGTCATGTCATTGATTTATGCCCTTATAGGTGTTTTCTTCTGCAATTTTATTTGATATAATTTAATGTTATTTTCTTATTTAATATTATTTAATGTTATTTTCTTATTTAATATTATTTAATGTTATTTTCTTATTTAATGTCATTCTCTTCTCCCAAACCCACTAAGAGAAACAACTTAAAAAATATAACGAAGAAGAATGGTAGAGAAGTAGAGAAGAAGCTCAACAAACAATAAATATTATAGTAAAGATGCAGAAGAATTCCAAACATTGTGTAATTGCACAAATCCAAACAGATATGCATATAGCCATAAATATGTTTATAATTTTTTTAAAAAGTTAATTAGTAAAAAAAAGTATTTAAATCATCGACTTTAATTTTTTTAAAATGTCTAACTTTTTTTTTATAAAGCTTTCATGTTTGACATCACTATGCAACTTGACATCTAAGCTATGCTGATACCTCAAGTAACAACAACCATCTGTCATCGCACGAAAAAACTATTATTAAAAATAAAAGAAAAAAGAAAGAAAATACAAAAAAAAAAAAATATAGAGGGACTAGACCAAAATCCATATGTTAACAAAAAACGATACATAGGTAGACTATACCTATTCATAAAGAATCTAAAAATAGACTAGAAGGAAGCCTATTGTACCAATGAAATGATTCTCTATGAATAAATCCTAAATTAGCCAATTTATTAGCACACACATTCCCTTCACGAAAAATATGAGTAAACCTAAACCTGATTTTGCCACAATAATTAAGACAAGTATTCCATCGATTACGAATCATCCACAATATATTAGTCCTAGCAGTAAATGCATCACAAACCAAGACATAATCACATTCAAGCCATACACTAGTAAGCCCCATCCTTTGAGCTTCCTCCATAACATATATAACTCCATAAAACTTAGCAACCAAAAATAGTCTGAACATCAAGAAATGCAGAGAACCCACCAATAAACTCTCCCATACTCCAACGGAAAATACCTCCACAAGTAGCAAGACTAGGATATCCCCAAGCAGTCTCATCAATGTTAATTTTAACCCAACCTAGTGAAGGGAACTCCCATCTAACAAGAAAAGGACGAAGAACTTTACTAGTACGAGTATTAATACTAAAAAACTTAATGACATTGAAATCCAACATATCATTCTTCATTGAAGCTTTAGACGAATTTCCCACAAGACAAGTTAATTCTTTAATTATCGAAATAACCCTAGAAACTTCAATCTTATCCTGAAATCTTGCATAATTCTTCATACGTCATATCATCCAAATAGAAAAAGTTATCACAACAAGCTTAAGCAATTTAACCAAAAGGACTACTACCACTCTTAATAAAAGAAAGAAGATCATCCATAGTAGAGAATTGAGGAGTAAGAAAAATTTGTTGAACCCAACTCCAAATACGCAAAGCAATAGAACATTCAAAAAATAAATGCTAAATAGATTCCTTATGCTTTCCACAAAACATACACGTAGAACATATATGCAAACCTTTAGACTGAATATGCTGATATGTAGGAAGTCACCCATGAAAAAATTTTCAGAGTACTAGAGTTTTGGAAGGCGGAATACATGAAGACCAAATGAATTTACTCCAACCATAGGGAACTCCTGGTTCCAAGAAAAAAGTCCTAGCAATTTAAGAGTGAAATGACTGATAAGTGCCTAATTTCAGTAATATTTCATATTAAAATATAGGCACTTATAAGTATTAATTGTTAATTTACATATAAAATAATCCCTGATTTATGAATTTATACCTTTTTACATATTTTATGATCTTTAATTGAATAAGAGCATTTTATTCCCAAATTTGGTGTTAATTTCAGGTTTCTAAGGAAGATTGGAATGATTAGGTTAAAGAGGAATGATATAAGATAAAAGGAGAAAGTTGGAAGGCACAAAAGGCATAGAAAGAGCAAAAAAGTCCAACTCAGCAGCAGAGTATCTCGCTCGAGCGAGCTTATTCTCGCCTTAGCAAGAATGCTCCAGTGACGTTTTCAGAAATCAATGCCTTTCTCGCTCAAGCAAGAATTCCTCGCTCAAGCAAGAATGTGTCAGACAAATTGAGTTATTTTTATGTTTTATCAACATCAGCGCGATACAAGAAGTCACCTAACCTTAGCAAATTAGATTAAATAGGAGGTTAGAGTTTTAACCCTAGTGTTCCAGATTGAGAGGAAAACATCATCAAGTGACTTGTAACCATATTGGGAGAATATAAGGTACTAGAAGATGCATGGCTAATTCTACCCTTTGGGATTGGGAGTAATCTGTTCGAACTCTTATGTATTGAGGTGATATTTAAATATGATGTAGTATTTTGTTCTTGATTTATTATTGGTATTGTTGTTTTGTTTCTAACTCTTAATCTAGAATCTTAAATCTGACTGAAAAGTATTTTAAGGTTTCTGACCTAAACAACAATACCTAACATATTTGAGTGCTAGAAATAGACTTGAAATGTTAATTGCTATTAACGTCTGAGCGTGATTCTAAGTTGTTTTTATAAATATGCGAGAAATTGATATTTAGGAAACATTTTAAATAATTTTATATGCGAGAAATCGTTATAAATGAATTTTCTACGGACATCAATTTCAATAAAAGAACTTAATGCTAACATGCTAATCAAAATACATGAGAGTGAGAAAGATGAAACTTAATCCCTATTTTTCCAACTTGAAGCAACTAATTATTTACCTGTTTTCGTATTGATCATCGCTAACATAACCACTTTTAACACACTTTTTATTGTTTTGTTTTATATATTTAGTGAATATTGTACTTGATAATTCAACTTTTCTTTGTGGGATCGATATCCATCCTTAAGGACAAATTATTACTTCTGATAACGTGGTGCACTTGCCGTAAAAAGTCATTAATGACCAGACTCATCTAGAATCCAATTAAGAATATCCTGTTCCTCCCTAATTACGATATGATTTAACAAATGAGGCATTTGCTGTAAAGACAAAGGAATATTCCAATCACAACCAGTCCAAAACCGAGAGATAGTATCAGGAATGCTAGTACCATCAGATAACCCTACAATATTTGCTAAAGAAGTAGTAGAACATCATTTATCATTCTAGAAATTAATAAAAGTACCTATACTAGCAGTCCAAGAAGTATTATCAAGTATAGTAGAATAAAACTACTTAATTCCATGCCAAAGAGATGAGGATCTATGAACTATTCTAAGCTCGTATTTTGATTTAAGAACCCTGGCTTTCAAGAGAAAAGACCAAGGCCTACTGCTATAAGCAAAGTTCTAAGTAAGCTTAAGAAGATACACATTATTTTCATGATGAAGGTTAATAATCTTCAAACCTTCATTCTCAATAGGAGAACAAATCATAGCCCAATTAACGGTAGCTATGCCTTTTTTCAGAATATCACCAATCCAAATAAAATTTCGATACCACTACTCAACTTGCTTAAGAAGTGAAACAGGTCATTTATACCTATTAAGCTATAAGCTAGAAATCCAATAATCACTACAAAAAAACGTGTATGTGGTGGCGGTTATTTTCATAAAAATTCGCATTTTTAATCGTCACATTATACGTCTGTGGTGGTATCGCGTACCGCCAGAATTCTTGCTGCCACAAAGTTTAAGTGTGTAATTTACGTCAATTATAAATGTCGTAATTTTAAAACTAGTTAAACCAATTCTAGTGTAGATAGTGGCAGTTTTAACTGCCACTTAATACAGTATAGTATGACATTTATAATACTCTTTATAACTGTCATAATTCGAATATTAAATATTTAATTTAATTTTTAATATTTATAATAATTTATTTAATTCTATTTTATAATTTGATTTCATAATATTATTTAATTCCATATTATAATTAAACTGTAATTTTATTTTTAATATTTATAATAATTTATTTAATTCTATTTTATAATTTGATTTTATAATATTAGTTAATTTCATATTATAATTAAATTTCAGTACACAATTATGTTCCCTAATATAATTAAATTATAACATAAACTAATTTCATAATATAATTAAAATTGATAAATATAATAATCAAAAGATGACTTCATTCATTCATTGAGAGAACAAAGTTGATAACGTCAAACTAATCCAAACAACAAGTAAATTAAATTGTCAAAATATAAATTGTTTCACTTTCTAGACATATTACAACTAAATTCCCAATTTTAATTTGTCTTACTGCCTCTACTTGATCTTATATTCTGGTTTGGTGATGGAGCTCCACTGCCAACATCTGGTGCCTGGAATAAGTTAAAATATGTTTAACATTAATTAAAAATTTTTTAAAAATAAATGAAAACAGTATTATAATAAAATTTTAAGTATAGTAATTTATACCTCATTAATATATGCTTGTACCAAAAACTACAAAAAAACGTGTATGTAGTGGCGGTTATTTTTGTATAAACTGGCGTTTATAACCGCCACATTTTACATCTGTGGTGGTACCGCGTACCGCCAGCATTCTTGCCGCCACAAAGTTTAATGTGGCGGTCAAGTGAGAACCGTTGTAGCAGGCACCATATTATACATTGTATAATGTGGCGGTTTTAAACGTGTAATTTACGGCAGTTACAAATGTCATAATTTTCAAACTAGTAAACCAATTCCAACATAAACTGTGGCAGTTATAAACGCCACTTAATACGGTATAGTATGGCGTTTATGATAACCTTTATGACTGTCATAATTCAAATATTAAATATTTAATTTTATTTTTAATACTTTTAATAATTTATTTTATTCTGTTTTATAATTTAATTTCATATTATAATTAAATTTCATATTTTAATTAAATTTTATATTATAATTAAATTTCATAATATTATTTAATTTCATATTATAATTAAATTTCAATACAAAATTAAGTTTCATAATATAATTAAATTCTAATATAAACTAATTTCATAATATAATTACTTCATAATATAATTAAAATTGAGAAATATAATAATCAAAAGATGACTTCATTCATTCATTTAAAGAACAGAGTTGAAAATGTCAAACTAATCCAAACAAGTAAATTAAATTGTCAAAATATAAATTGTTTCACTTTCTAAACATATTACAACTATAACTCCAATCCTAATTTGTCTTACTGCCTCCACTTGATCTTATATTCTGGTTTGATGATGGAGCATCACTTCCAACATCTGGTGCCTGAAATAAGTTAAAATATGTTTAAAGTTAACTGACCATTTTTAAAAAATGAAATGAAAACAATATTAGAATAAAATTTTAAGTATATAATTTAGACATCATTAATAGATGGTTGTACCAAATTTGCTGCCATTGAAGCCAAATGTTCTGGCACGTCTGGTCTAGAAGCAATGTAGGCTAGCAGAGTATGCATTTGGCTTTTTACAGTTGCAAGTTCAGTTGCCATCTGGTTCACCTTTTCTTCAACATTTGTTGAAGACCCACCACTAGAGGAACCATGAGTCATATTGCTTAACCTTGTTGTGGACTTCCTGAAAGCAAGGGTTGGACAAGCTCCATATGAAAGTCCTCTGACCCTCCCTAGATGCTCCTTTCCAAAAATGACACCAACTGGATCATTTGGAGATATATCTGATGTAGTGTCTGGATTTTGCAGCATTAACTCATCAATTTTTTCCTACATAAAAAGGGAAGCAACCAACATTAACAAAGAAACACAGTCCATGTAGAAAAACAATAACAATAATAAAGAAATACTATTTATCAAATCCAAAACTTCGTGCATTTATAATCCAAGGAACTAGGAAATCTGCAATCTTTTATAAAGAAAATATGTTCCTAAAACAGTCCAAAACAATGTCAAAAATAGTCCAAGACAACATCCAAAATAGCCCAAAACAATCCAAAACAGTCCAAAAAAATATATACCCATGGTAGTCCAAAAATAGTCCAAGACAGTATTCAAAATAGCCCAAAATAGTCCAAAACAATATATAACCATGGCAGAGTTAATATGTTCCTAAAACAGTGTCCAAAATAGTCCAAGACAGTATCCAAAATAGCCCAAAATAGTCCAAAACAATATATAACCATGGCAGAGTCAATATGGTCCTAAAACAGTCCAAAACAATGTAAAAAATAGTCCAAGATAGCATCCACAAGAGCCTAAAACAGTCCAAAACAATACATACCCATGGCGGAGACAATATGTTCCCAAAACAGTCCAAAACAATGTAAAAAATAGTTCAAGACAATATCCAAAATAGCTCAAAATAGTCCAAAACAGTATATACCCATGGCAGAGACAATATATTCCCAAAACAATGTCAAAAATAATCCAAGACAACATCCAAAATGGCCCAAAAAAATCCAAAATAGTCCAAAACAATATATACCTATGACAGAGACAATATGGTCCTAAAACAGTCCAAAACAATGAAAAATTGTCCAAGACAGCATCCACAAGAGCCTAAAACAGTCCAAAACAATACATACCCACGGCGGAGACAATATGTTCCCAAAACAGTCCAAAACAATGTAAAAAATAGTTCAAGACAATATCCAAAATAGCTCAAAATAGTCCAAAACAGTATATACCCATGGCAGAGACAATATGTTCCCAAAACAATGTCAAAAATAGTCCAAGACAGCATCCAAAATGGCCCAAAACAATCCAAAATAGTCCAAAACAATATATACCCATGACAGAGACAATATGGTCCTAAAACAGTCCAAAACAATGTAAAAAATAGTCAAAGACAGCATCCAAAATAGCCCAAAATAGTCCAAAACAGTGTATACCCATGGCAGAGACAATATGTTCCCAAAACAGTCCAAAAACAATGTAAAATATAGTCCAAGACAACATCCACAACAGCCCAAAACAGTCCAAAATAGTATATACCCATGGCAGAGACAATATCTTCCCAAAACAGTGTCCAAAATAGTCCAATAGAGTATCCAAAATAGCCCAAAACTGATATGTTATTAGAACTTACCCCAATGTCCATAGCTTCATCATTAACATATGTGCCATTCTTCCTCTTGTGTGTGATCTTCCACATCTCAGCTCGGCCAATTTCCCTGCCAGTTTCAATTTTCTATACATTCCAAAAAACGATAATATAATTACAAAAATTCATAATATATTATAAATCAAAATATATATGCCAAATTCACAAAGTTGTATTTAAGTAAATATACCAAATTATCCCTCCTTCTTGACAATGGCATAGCACCACCAGTGTGAGGAATAGTCTGTTTCTTTCTTATATCTCTATTCCTATTACACAGTTTCTACAAAGTAAAATAAAATCAGTTTTTGCAAATATAAAATCAAGCTTAGTGAAAATACATGAAATGAAAAGTATGTACCACTGTGGAAGGCTTGAGACGATAATCCACAAATATAGCCCACTGCTCCATGCTAAGACCATCTGGAATATTCTTTATTAGGTCATTTCTGCTTAACAATGGGTCATAGAATTCATTCCAGAGCTTACATCTATACTCCCTCCATAATTTGCCAATTTTGAACATAACATCTTTTTTAGCGAGGTCTTCATTTACCTTGAAGCAAAAACGAGTCTTCAAATAATATAACAATTAGTCCATATATATATATTGAAAAAAAGAATTAAGAATGTACATATTTAATGTTGTATTGAATGTAGGGTCAATTACCTTCAGTGCACTCTCCCATATAGTATCCTTGTAAGTATCAGGCACAAATGAACAATTTTCAAAACTTATAGGCAACAATATATGATTTCCTGCTAGTTGTCCACAAACTCCAGCAAGCAAACCACATGCTTCTCCAATGGGTTGAAAGTTGTCATCATAGTCGACAACCACAAGTATTCCACTGGGCAAGTTATGAGCATCCCTAACCTTGAGCTTCATTTTCTGAGTAACTCCATGCTCATCTACAAAGTATAATACATTAAGGTATCTGCAACGAAAGTAATTAAATTAAAAGAAAAACACAATAGCAAAATTAACATATCTTTACCTATAGTATCAACAAACCAATAGTGGTTTGACTGCCTGCCTTTTCTTGGTGGCACCCTTTCTGCTTCAGATTCTGATGTATGCGGTTGTGCAGGCTGAGGGGTATGTGGTTCTGCAGACTCATATGCATGTGGCGGTGTAGAGTCAGATGTATGTGGTAGTGCAGAGTCAGATGTATGTGGTAGTGTAGACTCAAACGTATGTGGTAGTGCAGAATTAGATGTGTGTGGTTGTGCAGATTGTGAGATTGGTGGTTGAGCAGACTTAGTTTGTGGTAGTGCTGCTGATTCAAAGGTAGGTTGTAAATTTCGTGGTTGTGCAGATTGTGAGATTTGTGGTGGTGTATGTCCAGATGCTTGTGGTAAAGGAGATCCAAAATGTGGTTGAGCAGATTCAATTATTTGTTGACGTGTACTTTGAGGCGTGTCATTAAGTTGAACATAGTTCCCCACAGATGTTTCTGAACGATGTCCACCAATTGCCTTAAGCATGTTCTTAATTTTCTTAGGCCTGGGCATATCTGCACATAAAAAGGAAAGAATGAAGAACAAAAACAAGATATAACAGTGCATATCAAAGTACATAATCAAATACATGTTCAATTGACATTAACCATACATGTGCAGTTTTATTAACAGACCAAGCTTATTATTACTCTGACATTGACTCATATTCATGAAGTTCATTATCATTGTTGTCCTCGTTTAATAACTCATCATCTTCATCATCCCTAAATAATGGAAAATCTTCAGACTTGCTGAAAAACTGATTTAAGTCTTGTTGTGGACATGGTTCCACTTCACAAACTTCATTATGTCCTTCTCCCATATCATACAAGTGTCGTGGTTTCAAGTGGATGACAATTTTCCAATCCTTGTTAACTTCATCATTAACATAATATACCATTTCAGCCTGTGAAGCTTCAATATACGGATCATGCTCCTCACGATCTCCCATGTGAATTAATCTTGAAAAATGAACCGAAGTGAAACCCCACGGATCCTTTCTAAGCCCCCTATCCCTTGTGGTGTCAGCCCATTTACATTTGAACAATGTCACTTTAAAACGACCATAGTAATTAAGCTCAATTATATCTTCTAATTTTCCATAGTATGCCAAATCCGCTTCCCTAATGTTTTGATCTGCCCTACTTGCAACACAAGATGTTGATGAAGTTAAGTAAACTCCACTATTTTGGGTTTTTAACCCATGTTCTCGACTTTCGGTCCTAAATTTGAATCCATTTACATTGTAGGCAGAAAATCTTCTAGCATATGGAGTTGGACCTTGAGATAGATACTTAAGATCATCTGACACTGTACTTGAAATGTCTGGGTTATTAATCTACAAAAATAAGGATTGAATGTGTGAAGATATGTTACAAATTTTAATCAAACAATTATGAAAAGATATTCTACGTACCCTTTGAGGAAACCAATTAATGAAATCCTTATTAACACTCCTTTCTATCTCTGTATTTGAAATTCTTCTCCCTCTAGACCTCCTTCGCAAATGACCTTTAAATTCCCTATGAAAATATTCATAACTAACGTTTTACTAATGACTCAATTAAAGAAACATTTTGAATATAATTAAATTTATAGTTGTGTTAACACTCACTCAATGAAAGGGGTAACTTCAGGGCAATTAAATAACACATATCGATGTGCTTGAGTTCTTTGCATGGTTGACAACTGAAAAGTTGAAGAGGCACTTACTACTCTACCAATTGGTGGGAAAATAGTACTCAATTGTGGCATATCTTTATTACAAGAATCATCCACACGTGAAGGTCTATTACTTCTTGTCTCAACCCCTTCCATATATTCAGAGCTAAAGGTCAGAACCTCTTCAGCCAGGTATCCTTCAGCAATGGAACCTTCAGGTTGTGCCTTGTTTTGAACATATGATTTCAAATGTCCCAAATACCTATAAAATAATTTTGCAATTAGGAGAATCAAACATGACGATTAAGAACATTTGAACTCTATGTGCGCCAAAAACATTTACCTTTCTATAGGATACATCCAACGATAATGAACTGGGCCTCCAAGTTTGGCCTCACCAACTAAGTGACAAGTTAAATGCACCATAATTGTAAAAAAGGTAGGAGGGAACAACATTTCCATGTGGCAAAGAGTTTCAATGATGCGGGACTGAAGTTTATCAAGTTCGGTTTGACTTAAACTTTTGCCACATAATTGTCGAAAAAATTAACATAGTTCTACTACCACTACAGTCACATTGTTTGGTAAAACATTACGTATGGCAATGGATACTAAATGTTCCATAAGAATATGACAATCATGACTCTTGAGGCCAAAAATCTTTCCAGCTTTCAAATCAATACATCTTGAAATATTACTTGAGTATCCATCTGGCATTTTGACATCTTTCAGTGTTTGTAAAAACATCTTTTTCTTTGCTTTTGACAATGAAAACAAACTTGGCCGAAATCTTCCTCTTTCATCTGGCCAAAGTTCCTTCCTTATACCCATTTCTTTAAGTACCATTCGGGCTTTTAAATTATCTTTTGATTTCTTAGGGTCATTGAGTAACGTATACAAAACATTGTCACAAACATTTTTCTCAATATGCATGACATCTAGACAATGGCGTAACAAGTTCGTCTCCCAATAAGGAAGGTCAAAAAATATACTTCTCTTTTTCCATTGTTCAACTCCAACAACTTCAACAACATTCTTTCCCCGACCCCTTTTACTTGTATGAATAGGTTCTAATGGTTTTCCAAATGTAACATTGACACCCTAAACTTGTTCAAATATGTCTGACCCTGACAAATGTTTTGGTGCTTCCCTTAGTTCAGTTCTTCCGTCAAAAAGAGAACGACTCAGTCTGAATCTGTGGTCTTTATGTAAAAATCGACGGTGTCCCATAAAGCTGTATTTGCCCCTATACAACAAAGAAGACTCAGTGTCAAAGTTACAAGTTGGGCAAGCAAGACCAGTGTGCGTGTTCCATCCAGATAAATTTCCTAGGCCAGGGAAGTCACTAATTGTCCACAACAAAGCCGCTCGCAATGTAAACATTTCTTTTTTCGAATAATCAAATGTTTGCACTCCATCAAACCAAAGCTCCTTTAATTCTTTTATGAGTGGTTGTAAGTATACATCAATGTCGTTTCCAGTCATTTGTTTTCCAGGAATTATCATGGATAGGATGAAAGAGGTTTGCTTTATACACTCCCAAGGAGGATGATTGTATGGGATGAGGACCACTGGCCATATACTATAGCTTGTACTCATGGTTCCGAAAGGGTTGAAGCCATCACTAGCTAAGCCCAGTCGTACATTTCGAGGATCATTTGCAAATTCTAGATGTAATAGATCAAATGCTTTCCAAGCCTCAGAATCTCTAGGATGCCTCATCAACCCATCCTGGTTATCCTTTGATACATGCCATGTCATAGATTCAGTTGTCTTAGAACTCATAAACAATCGTTGCAATCTTGACTTTAATGGAAAATAACGCAAGATTTTTGCATATTGTTTCTTATCTTTATCTTTCCACTTAGATGTTTTGCACCGTTTACATTCTTCTAAGCTTTCATTCTCTTCACCCCAATATAGCATGCAATCTTTTGGACAAGCTGGTATTTTGACATAATTAAGACCAAGTTTGTTAATCACATTCTTGGCCTCATAAAATGAGTTAGGAAACTTAGCATGTTCAAATGCGTCCTTTAGCAAGTCCAGAATCATGGTCATTGCTTTATCACTCATTCTACACATGCATTTTATATGATACAACTTCAAAATGAATGATAACTTTGAATACTTGGTACAACCTTCATATAATGGTTCGTTATTGTCCTTCAACAACTCATCAAAGTTTGTATTTCCTTCACCATGCAACATATGATCTTGTGCACCATCATCTTGAGTACCCTCATCAATGTGATCATCGCCATGCCCCACAAACCCAAATGCATCATTCAACATGTCTTCCATTGGATTACGAGATTGTATGAAATCTTCAATGACATGCGCACTTGTAACAGCCAGAGACTCATTTCCACTTAGTCCTTCACCGTGCATATACCAAGTTTGGTAGTTTTGAGGAAAAGTGCTACATGTTAAGTGTTCTTGAACTACATCCCTTGTTTGCCACTTTTTGAAACCACACTTTGAACATGGACACTTTATGACAACACCATTAGCATTTCCAAATGCAAATTCCAAAAATTCATTCAAACCATTTGTATATTCAATGGTGTTTCGTGGTTTAGAAATCCAACTTTTATCAATTGGCATGACTACAAAACAAAACACTAACAAAAAATTGCTTATATACATGCATTAACTACATGAAATAGTTAACTGCAACCTACATTTACCAAATTTTATGGATCATACAAACAAAAATTTAAATTTGCAAGTACTTCGATCATAGAAGCACATCATCCAGTACCCTTAAAAACAGATCTGGATGCTTGAATATAAAATTAGATCCAAACCAATTTGCAAGGTAGTTTGGATCGATTGTTGTCTCTATAAATTTCTATAAATTTCTGAAATCAAGGAATTCAGATACCAGAGAAAACTAATTGCTGAGTATACAATATAAAGTACAAGAGAAGAGTGGGTGATTATATTTTGGTCCATCAAACGAAGGTGTTTACTTTATTAGAAGAAGAAAAAGGTAAAACTATTGAATTATATTGAATGCATTGTTTAAACTTGTTAAGCAAAGACACATTGGCATAGGAAACCAAATAGTTGAAAAAAAAATGCATAATCATTAAAGAAACTCGTTAGTGACACTGTTAAGATATTAGTGGTGCCACTAGTACAAAATAAGTCATTAACGACGGTTAAAAATGGCATATAAAGACGGTTTTCGAACCGTCGTTATTGCGGGTGTCGTTATAAATTATCTGTTTATAACGACGGTTCTCAAACCGTCTTTATAAACTTAAGTAAAAAATAAAAAAATAAAAAGGCACTTATAAAGACGATTCTGGGCTGGAACCGTCGTTATAAGCCCTCCATAGGCACTTATAACGACTGTTCCAGACCAGAACCGTCTTTATAAGTGCCTTTTTTTTTAAAAAAAATATTTTTTTATTTTATTATACCAAGTTTCCTGCATGAATATCAAGTTTCCAGAATACACCAAATTTGCAGAACAACAATACACATAACATCATAATTTAAAACCTCAAAATACCTAAAAAATGGAAAAATAATACAAAAAAAATGGAAAAATGATAGTAAATGATGGATTTTGGGAATTTTGGTTCGGCCAATCCCCTATTGGCCAAGGGCTTCGTTACCTCGTTTCGGACAACTTTCATTTTTTATGCGTCTCCATCCGACTTCTCTATCAAAAGTTATGGCCGTTTGAAGTTTTCCCATACTAATTTTTGGCAACTCCAAATCTATCACTCTCCTTACACAGTAAAGCTCATGTAATAAATTTAATTGGCAACTCCAAATCTATCACTCTCCTTACACAGTAAAGCTCATGTAATAAATTTAATTGGCAACTCCAAATTTTTCCCGTACTAGTTTTCCTGTAATAAATCAGATCTCTCCTTACACAGTAAAGCTCATGTAAGTAATAAATGGCATATACAGAAATAACGACTTCTCTCTAAAATCCTTTTGTTTTCCTATCTCTCTCTCTCCCTATGCAGGAACATAAATACCTGTCCGTTAAGAAGTATCTGAGGTGTCTCCTCAACTAAATTTCCAGCAAAGACAACTTGAACAATTTTTGACCCAATACTTTGCTCCTGTGTAATTTGACACTTTTTATTAGTTAAAATGTAATGGTGCATAATTATCAACTTGAGAAGTTGAGAGAAAAACAGGACAAACCTTCTAATCTCCTAAATGCCCTGTGATATGATCAATGAGAAGCTGAAACTGAAGAGGATTAAAGGTGCTGCTCCTAAGCCTTAAACCTGACACAAGAACAACGTATTTGTCTTCCCCTGTAGAAGACAAATAAAAGAAAATTCAAGAAAATATTTTCACTAAAATTTGAAATTTTAATAAGAAATATTGAAGTATGGATCATCAAAGATGTCAAGTTAAAAGGATAAAATGGCAAGTCTGTTGCTCATTATCTCTGCATTAAGACAAGCAGGAGAAGCATAGAACAAACAGCATATTTGAATTGGGTAACTTTTCAAAGTTTGACCATATAAAGAGATAAGAAATTTGTTCCGTTAACTCCAGCAAATACAACTAAAATCTTATGCAATCAAATAGAAAGAGACTATGTAAGAAAAAGGAAACAGAAGACCATTTATGATTGCAGACTATGAATAATATATGACAGAGACCCACTTAAAGATGCGAGAGACCTCTCATTTCTTAGTTCAGATTCAACAGAGTTGAATCCAGACATTAGCCCCAAATAACAAGCTACTTCATACACAGAATCAAATATCTTTCCATCAGGTGCACAGTAAACTGCATATAGTTCAGTGCTGCTCACTGATTGTCTAAATTCCACTCGCCAACCTTCCTCTAGTACACCACGTTGTTTAGATATAAAATCTTTAAGAGCCTGCAAAAATATTTTATTTGGACTCCGACATGGTATTATGATAGCCATATTGTTACTACTACTATGAATTCTAAGAGGGAAATCTATACATACCTCCTTAAATCTTCTAGTAATTGATTGAGTATGATTCAATATATCCTCAAAACCCACTCTATCAGCATGTGTCAAACCTCCAGAAGCCTTTTGGAAGCCAGTAGCATTTCCATTGTAAAAGTTTGAATACGTCACAGGGGCAACAAATGGATTGGCACCAAAATAATTATCACCCAGAGTGTGCTTTCTAAGACAAAAATAAACATAAAAAGTAACCAGATAAAACAACTCAGATCAGAAAGCATAAAATATTGCATCAATAAATCAAAAGACATAAATGGAACTAGTACAAAGATTACAACAATATACTCTCACAATTAATCAAGCAAGCTTCCAAAAACATATCAGTAATCTCCCAATAAAGAAGGAGAAGAAGTCATCTTTCATTGAGCTTGAGTAGTTGAAATATTCTTTTTAATACTGTCAACATGGGTATGAAAGAGGATGGTAATGATTTGGGGAACCACAACAAGGAAAATTAAAAATTATGTTTAGCCTACTTCACCACTAATTAACAAAGGATTTCTTTCCTCGTCTATCAAGACAGAACCACTTCATCAACGATTCCAAAATGAAAGGGCTTTGGCCTTCTTTCATGTATAATAAGTAGTAACCACATATATTCCAAACCAAAAGAAAAAGAAGAAAATAACTTAGTTTTTCCCAAGTAATACACACTACCATCTCATCACAAGTTGTTCACAATTTTTAGCTAGATTATCATACAAGTAATCAAATTAACTAACCAAATTTACACAAAATAGGTTAAACAAAACAACTCAGTGAAGTTAGAAAGGGAACGGAGGACCAACCTTTGCGACAACGAATACGATTTGACGTGGAAGGCTTCATTCAAGCCATACACAATATTTGTTCACAATAGATTTCACAAATTAAGAACCACAATAGATTTCACACGGAAAGGGTAATGCAACAATAGATTTCGAATTCAAGGTTATACAGCACAAACCTGAACAAACAATGGCAGACAAAAGTTTCAAAATCCTTGCAAGGAGGCGACAAGAGTGAATGAAGGGCGCAAGAGTAAGGGTTAGGTTTAGGGTGCGCAAGAGTGAGTGAAGGCGAGAGGGTTTCGTAACAGAAGGCAACTTACAGAGATAGGGAAGAGTCATGTTTGATTTCAAAATCCAATGGAAGGGTTTCTGAAGAGTTTCCCCAAGAGTCAAAGGAGGTTTTCAAAAAATTTTGAGAATAATGAGGAATGGTGTATAGAGGGAAGGAAAATGCGGGGTTTTTATTTCGAAGGAGAATTGTGGCAGTTCAAAATGACACATTCTGAAGGATAATTGTGGTAGTTACTAAGATGTCGTATTATACGGAAACTTGTGGCGGTTATTAATAACCGCCATATTAAGAGTGCCACTTTATACACTATTTTTTGTAGTGAATCACCGTATTGACAACCTGAATCCGACCCATCATGCTAAGAGATTTACCTTTACAAGATGCTAGCTTCAATTTGACTTTATTAGCTAAAGGTTGAAGAAATCAATACTTTGGAGCTCCAACAAAGATAAGCACTCCTAAATAAGTGAAAGGCAAACAACCATAACTACAAGAAAAAATACATTGAATATTATACATTTCTTGCTATTTATTACAAATTATTTAATCATGACAGTTAAACGAAATATCCTGGACACATACACCTTTTCAAAATTCATTCAATAAAATTGATATTGTATCAAAAAACAAAAAGAATTAAATCTGTGTGGTTTATAGAATATTTTATTTGTCATTGTTTCCTATTTATCGTTTAAATCTATTTTTTCCTAAACAAATTTCTTTAAATAAATATTGAAAATATTTTTCTCTCTCTATTGCGAATATTTCTCAATCTTCTTTAACTAGAATCAATTTCAATAAATTGAAAATCTCAGGTACTTATTTTTAGTATCTCACATTATTTGGAACAAAATGATTTTGTCATTATCTTTTTATTTATTTCAATAATCAAGCTCACATTAATACAAAATATTGCAACTAGGTCAACTTTAACAAAGTATTTCTTAAAATATGTTAACAAATGTTCAAATAAAGTCACAAATTAAAATCAATGCTACTTTTACAAACTCTACATACGAAAACATAAAAACTCATCACTATTAAAATAAAGTTGGTTGCAGTAGTAAACATTGCTAATAATAATGACTACCACTTATTACATTAAGAATTTATTTATTTGAAAATTTGAATTATTTATATTTGAAAATTATTAAATTATTTATTATAACTAATATGTAATGATTTGATTACATGTGATATTTATTTAATATGTTCCAAAATCTACACATTACATTATATCAAATCGTTCTAAAAAATGATGATTCAAATTAATGTATACAAATTTATAGTATTTTTTATTATAATTATTTTATGATATTATTATTATGAAGGTTGTAGATGAAGAGAACAATAACAAACCTTTTGATGGTAAAGTTGTTGTACCAAGAGGAGATTTTAGGAAAATTATGCTTGTTGTCATGAAAGGATCAAGATACATTGTAAAGACAGTAATAAACTTTTCTCAATTATGGAAATACTGCAAAGTTTTTAAACTTCCAGAGAATATGAGATTAACAAGTCAGGAATTAGTTGAAAGTACTGCAGATATCAAAGAATTTGTTGATTAGATTCTAAAGATTGGTGATGAAAATATGAACTTAAATGAAATGGGTGAAGGCATAATTGAAATACCCAAACATCTCTTAATCGAACTCAGTGATTCACCTTTACTTAGCTTAGTTGAATTTTTGTATCCTAAATTCTTGGATAATATGAGCAATGCTAAAATTTTTTATGACGGTGCAATACTTTTTTGACAATTGAATGAGTAGATCAAGTCAAAGAATTTATCATATGTTTAATGCCTGGAGAAGAAGTTACTTACTTAAGTTCAGACACACCTTGCCAATTTGATGAACATGAAGACATTCAAGCTGAGTGGTTTACATTAGATCTTTTAAATGATATTAGATGCTCAGGATTCCTAATCATTGCCTAAAACTCAAAACTAGTGTCCCAATAATGCTTTTAAGAAATATTGATCAAGCTAAAAGTTAATGAGTTGGGGAAGAATGTTATTGGTGCTATAGTGATTACAGGAAAAAACATTGGTCATAAAACATTCATTCCTTGAATGTACTTGATTCCTTTAGATTTAGGACTTCCTTTCAAATTTTAAAGAAGACAATTCCCAGTATCCTTGTGCTTTGCAATGACTATAAATAAAAGTCAAGGTCAAACACTTTCCAAAGTTGGCCTTTATCTTCCAAGACCTGTATTCACACATGGGCAGTTATATGTTATATGTTGTTGTTTCTCGAGTGGAATCTAATAAAAGTTTGAAAATCTTAATTTTGGATGAAGACGGACAACAAACTACCTCAACTACTAATGTAGTTTACAAGGAAGTATTTGAAAATCTTTAAAATATGATGTTCATCACACATATGAGGTATGAACATTATTATGTTTTCAATTCATTTTATTTGTTTAATTTTTTTTACTTATAAAAAACGCAACTCTCATGATAAAAAATATGATTGTGTACCAATATATGTTATTTGTGGAACAACAGGCTCAAGATTATTATGTTGCTGAGCTTGTAGGTTTTTAATTTATTTTCTTGGTAGTATAGTCAAACTTTGTTCCTGGTATGAATATGTTTTTTCATCTTTGCGCCTTTCAAAAATATTGGTGTTTGAAATGATGCTATTTTGGTATAATTGAAAGAGTGTATACGAGGAAAAGAGATTAAGAGATCATAACTTAGATACTCTTGATTCAAATTCACATACACACACTTGCTGCTTCTTGAGTGAAATCTTAAAAAGTTTGAAAATGTGTTTTTGGATCAAAATGGACAGCAAATAACCTCAGCTACTAATATGGTTTACTAGGAAGTATTTGAAATCTTTAAAACATGATGATACATCACACATATGAGGTATGAACATTATTATATTTACAATTCATTTTCTTTGTTTAATTTTTTTACATATAAAAACTGGGACTCTCATGATAGCAATTGTCATCGTCTATATGTATAAGTTATTTGTTGAACAGCAGCCTCAAGATAATTATGTTGTTGAGATTGTAGGTTTCTAATTTATTTTCTTGGTAGTATAGTCAAACTTTTTTTTGGTATGAATATTTCTTGATGTTCGTGACTTTTGAAAATATTGGTGCTTGAAATGATGTAGTTTTGGTACATGAACACAATTGAAAGAGTATATATGTGGAAAAGAGATTGAGAGATCATAACTTAGATACTATTGATTCAGATTCACACACACACACAAATATATAAGGATAAATGTCTTACAACATAAGTTTAAGCAATAATCACAGGTACAAAGGTCTACCTTTTTTTCTTGGCCAATGTTATAGGCAACAATCAATAGTTTATTTTTTTTCTAATAACTGTTTCTTATTTGAATTTGCAGGATAATATAGTTGTTTTAATCATACTTCTGCTTTAGCTTCAAAATTGTAATAAATATAATGTCTTATCAAAATCTTCTATTCCTATCTTTGCATTTGGAGAAAGTAATAATTCTACTTCTTGTTTTTTTTTTTTCTAAGACTTAACAATACAAGTATGATAGGTACAAAATTAGTCTCTTATCTTTCACATCTTTCATATATTTCCTTCCATTAGTTTTACATTTAAGTTATCAGCAACGGTGATTGAAAGGTGTTGACATTATAACCTAATATTGCTCAACACTTAATTTATGCCAGCTAAAGTAAGAAAATTATGTTATTCAATTCCTATTGTTTATTGCTTGACATGCTTTGTCAATTAGATTGCCTTTTTCTCTTATTTATTGCTACTTATTGCAATTGCTTTTTTCAAAAATTTTATGTAATAGTTATTGAATTAAAATAGTTAATTAGTTGTTTATTTTTAATTTATTAATTAAATAATATAATGAGTTTTAAAGTAAAAATGGAACATACAACTATATTTTTTTTTTTTGGATTTACTTTGCTTCTACAATAGTTTAAAAAGTTTTTAGGAAACATACACTTTATATATTATTTTAAAAAGTTTGTAAAAGTGAAATTTTTTTTTAGATTCACAAATCCTTATATGACATTTAAATAAATCAATTCCAGCTACAAATCCATATATATTTTGGATATAATAATTTAAATTAGTTAGTGACTAAAATAATAATAACAATAATAATAATATAAAAGTATATAAATTATTTGGAAGTGTGAAACTTACTAACTAATCACATAAAAAATTAAGTGTTTTTTTATTAATGCCTAAAATACTTTTTTTATAATTACATATAGGTTCCTAATTTTTTTTAAATTGTAAATCAGTCCCTAGACATTTTATATTAATTACAAATTTACTTAATTCTTATTAATTACAACTTAGTCCATTAATATATTTGATCATTATAGTCCAGTCTCTAACTATAACATTCTTTGTCTCAGAAGCATGCGGCAAAAGTGGCATTTCTGAGTATTCTTCTGAACATTTGAAAATAGTGGAGCCTGAAGGAAAAGAGGACAGATGGAGGAAGTTTTTTATTTATTTATTATTATTAGTAAAGAATTAATTAATTGAAAAGGGGACACTTCAGGGATGTCTTTGTTGAGTGTGAAGTCAGGACCAATTGGGTTGGGCTAAGTAGACATCATGTTTTAGTGAGTGGGCTTAATAATTGTGTCCTCTTTATAATCTCTATTTAAAGAGATCATTGTACTTGTAATTGGTGTGCAACAGAAAAGAAATAAAACCTAATAGTTGCCAGTGTGGATGTAGTTTGTAGTTGGCGACTGAACCACGTTAAATCTTGTGTCGTTTATTTTTTTATGTTGTTTCGTGATTATGCGTGTTGCTTCCGCGTGCGTTTTTTCCCATCAAGTGGTATCAAAAGTTGGTTCGTTTACACACTTGAGATCCAATCAGTAGAAATTAATCGACGAGATGTGAAAATTGCGACTGCAGCGGCGTCCCAAAGTTAGGGTTTCGTAGAGGCGAAAATAGCATCCCAGAGCTAGGGTTTTGCAGAGCTGGCAACAGCGTCCCTCCTAAAGCTAGGGTTTCGCAGGGGCAGTAGCTGCGTCCCAAGGCTAGGGTTTCGCAAAGGCGGCAGCGACATCCCAAAGCAAGGGTTTCGCAGGGGTGGTAGTAGCGTCCCAAAGCTAGGGTTTCGCAAGGGTGGCAGCAACGTCCCAAAGCTAGGTTTTCGCGGGGGCGGGGGCGAATCGTGTTTCACAGCGAACAGGTGCAAGTGCTTGCGGTGAGCGAGACAACACAGAGGTGTAGTGCGATGGCAATGACGGAAGACGTAGGGTGGCACGTGCGTTCTACAGATGCGCCGGTCTGAGATGGCACTGAGTGCAGTGCAACAGTGGTGACCAGTGACGTGGCTGCGCATGAGTTCTGTAGGTTGGCCACTGGTTTTGGGCACTATCGCTGGTGCTGCTGGTTGATAAGTGTTTAATTTCCGTACTATTTCATATTAAAATATAGGCACTTATGAGTATTAATTGTTAATTTACATTTAAAATAATCCCTAATTTATGAATTTATACCTTTTTACATTTTTTATGATCTTTAATTGAATAAGAGCATTTTATTCCCAAATTTGGTGTTAATTGCAGGTTTCTAGGGAAGAATGGAGATTTGGACTAAAGAAGAATAATATATGCCAAAAGAAGAAAGCGGGAAGGCCCAAAAGGCACAAAAGAGAGAAAAAGAGTCCAACTCAACAGTGAGAATGCGTCAGATTAATTGGGCTAATTTTATGTTTTTATCATTAAGTCCATAAGTGCGACGCGGGAATTCACTTAACCCTAGCAAATTAGGTTAAATAAAGGACTAGAGGCACAATCCTAGTGTGCCAGATTGAGAGGAAAACACCATAGAGTGAATTGTAACCCAATTGGGGGAATGGAAGGTGCTAGAAGTATGCGTGGCTAATTCTACCCTTTAGGATTGGGAGTAATCTGCTCGAACTCTTATGTATTGAGGTGATATCTTATATTAAAATATTCAGTTCTTGATTGATTATTGGTATTGTTGTTTTACTTTTAATTTTCCGTGACAAATTGAGAATCTTAAATCTGACTGGAAAGTATTTTTAGGGTTCTGACCTAAACAACAATACTTGACATATTTGAGTGCTAGGAATAGACTTGAAATGTTAATTGCTATTAACGTCTGAGCTTCGTTCTAAGTTGTTCTTATAATTATGTGAGGGATCGATAGTCAGGGAACATTCTTAAGGATTTTATATGCGAGGAATCGATATAAATGATTTTTATACGGGCATCAATTTCAATCAAAGAACTTAATATTGACATGCTAATAAAAATACATGAGAGTGAGACAGATGAAACCTAATCCCCATTTTTCCAATTGATGCAATTACTCTTTGATTTGTTTTCTTGTTAATTCTTGCCATTATAACAATTTCCAAACAACTTTTTATTGTTCTGTTTCATATTTAGAGAATATTGTACTTGATAATTCAACTGTTCCTTGTGGGATTGATATCCGTCCTTAGGGACAAATTATTACTTCTGACAATGCGATGCACTTGCCGTAAAAAGTCATCACTGGTGTGGCAATGATGGTGTGGTGCTAGGCACGGGGTGTGGCTATTTTTCACTACGGCACGGAGTTATGACAGTTCAGTTAATGAGCACATCAATAAAATGAATTTGATCTTAGCCAGACTTACGTTAGTGGGCATTAAGTTCGATGATGAAGTTCAAGCTTTACTACTACTATTGTCTTTGCCTGACAGTTGGTCCGGAACGGTTACAATAGTTACCAATTCAGCAGGACCCGATGGATTCGCTTTTGAGAAGATTCGTGATCTCATTCTTTGTGAGGATGTCCAAGAAGGAGTTTTGGAGAATTATCTAGTGAATCGCTAAATGTCATTAGAGGTAGGAAAAATATCAAAGATAATGGGAGCAAGAACAAAAGAAAGAGTCATTCAAAGACTTGCGATTGCTCAAGTGTAACATGTTGGAACTTCAAGGAAGTGGGGCATTTCAGGAATCAATGCCCAAATGATAAACAAGTCAACATTGCCAAAGACTTCGCGGACAAAGACCTATTAGTCTGCTGCACGGATAGTAGTGTGGATTCCTGGGATTTTGGTTCTTCATTTCATGCTACTCACAACAGTGAAGCATTGTAGAATCTAGTTATTAGGGACTTTGGAAAGGTAAGACTAGCAGACAACAAAACAATTGATGTTACGGGCATGGGTGACATAGTGTTGAAGATGCTAGTCGGTTTTTGGACTTTGAAGGATGTCAGAGTTGTTCCAAGCTTGACGAAAAGTTTGATTTCTTATAGGTAGTTGGACGAATAAGGACATGAAGAGAAGTTCAGAAATCAACAGTGGAAGATCGTCAAGGGAAATCTTGTCATGGCTCGCAGAAGAAAGAGGTTTGCTGTATATGGTCAAATTACCGTTTGAGGGAGTGACTGTACCAGTTCAGAAGATAAACAAAGTTCGGTTCACAGAATCTGTAGTGGACCAGAGCGCCAGAGCTCAGTGCTCGGCAGTCGGATATCGACATCTATGACAAATAGGTCAGCTCGGCTGATGGGTAGAGTTGGCGGGTCACATGACTGGGTTCAGGTATGTGCATATTAACTCTCATTCATACATTTGGGGTAATCATTCGCGTACAAGGCTTGGTAGGTCAGTGAAACATGTGTTAATGTGCCTAGGGGTGCATTTAGTGCATTTGGGCCTAGTATTAGTAAAACCTTCTCTATAAGCCTAAGCCCATGAGCACTAGAGCTTGATAGAACGGTTTGCATACATAATATGTAAGAGCCTATGCATGATATGCACGGGCACGTCTGCCTGCATGGAACAGATTGGACCTCGGAGCTGGTACATTAGTTGGTACACATTCTGGTAAGATTTTATGCACTCCAAGGAGATAAGATTCTATGCAGTTGAGGCACTAAGATTGTGCCCACTGTTGCAGGATTTTCTCCCATTGAATATGAAATTGAATATAATCTCACTCGAGATAAGATTATCGTGAGGGGAGGTTGTTACAAGAGGTAGCCTAGTGCTAGTCTATAAAAGGGACTTGAGTTCCCAGGTAAAGGTACGCTTTTTCTGAACCTGAAACTAGATACTTCCTGTTTATTATAAGCCCTGTACTGACTTGATGGTCGGAGTGTGACAGGTCAATAGGGTGCCTTCTGTCTCAATAGGAACGACAACCCGATCACTAAGGAAAGTGCAAATTCTAGTAGAGGTAGACGAAGTTAGAGCTTGCCCACAGAAGTCTACCGGCGAATAGGTCAACCGGCAAGAATAGAATCTAGTGGGTAGAAGAGGGTTGTCTTTACAAGAGAGAAACCCAGAGCCATAGTTCAGATTCAGGATGAACGAGCATGGAAAGGTTCAGGTAGACCAGTCAGAGGTACTTATGGCAGTGGGAGCATGGGTCGTGTTTTAGCTAAGGTCCCTAGACGACAGTGGGTTAGGAGAACTAGTATTCCAGCTGTTGAAACATCTTCAGAAAATTTCTTGTTGAGTATGGAGAGTGTTTGTTCTTAGGCTATTCTAGGATCTGGCAGTTCGTGTAAGTGGGAGCTGGTAGGAATAGAGAACGGGTCAGTGATAGTCTCAGTCATGACTAACGTGTTGAAACTCAGGGGAGTTTCAATGAAGAAAAACCTTCAAAATGATTAAGAAGGCTTTTGGCAACTAGTGGTGGAACATTGAGTTCCCTTGATAGATTACAGAAGTACATGTACAAAGTTGAAGCACAGGTGAACATTGTTTCGTGGCTTCAAGTGGGATATTGTTGAGTGTGAAGTCAGGACCAATTGGGCTGGGCTGAGTAGACACCATGTTTTAGTGAGTGGCTTAATCATTGTGTCCCCTTTATAATCTCTATTTAAAGAGATCATTGTACTTGTAATTAGTGTGCAACAGGAAAGAAATAAAACCTAATAGTTGCCCGTGTGGATGTAGGTTGCAGTTAGTGACCGAACCACGTTAAATCTTGGGTTGTTTATTTTCTTGCGTTGTTTCGTGATAATATGTGTTGCTTCCGCGTGCGTTTTTTTCCATCAGTCCCAACCCGTATATAAAAAACCAACAATCCAACCATCATGCTTAATGCTGCATAATTAAATTATGCAGAACTAAACATATAAAATTTGCATAGAAGATAGAAGATTACATAATTAAAATTGCCTTGCTCCTTCCATTATGGTTCCTTTTTTTCTGGTTGATCATGAGCTGGAAGAAGTATAACATCTAAATAGGAAATGTAGAGCGTGATCCACATTGAATTAGATGACCAGCTTGTACAGGAATACACCATCCTCCCCTGCTTCACAATGTCAACAAAATAACTGCACCAGAAAATAAACTTCTTGCACTCCAACTACTCATAACAATAACTGTTCCAGCTTCAATAATAAAATAACCATCACAACAGACCCAACACCCATATGCAATGTTGTTAGCTGCTCTTCATCTCTTGCAGTGCTCAAATGGGGACATTTTTTAAATATTCTCATGGTCGCATCTCCCTTTAGAGCATGACTGTGTGAAGAGAAATCTTGACCCCAGAGAAACTTTGCTTCGGCTCCAATTACCTGAAGACAAAAATACATCTAGCATCACCACCCCATCCCCACAAAACCAAACTCCCCATAACAAACCATCACAGAATCACCTCAGATTTAGCATAACCATGATTTTTCTACACCAAAACTCCACATCACATATAATAGACCCATGATTTTCAAATGTAGGAAGCTACACCCACGCTTACTTCTCCTACAACTCCCATCTCCAATACTGCAAAATTCATAAAACCACCATCAACCAGATTGGAGTTACAAGTACCTTCATCAGAGTTTAATAGCTAGCTTGTTCTAAAAAATAACAAGCTTAAGCTAAAAACTGCATAAAAATCTGCAATACCAAAAGATCAATCGTCTTGCCATTCAAAAGAAAGTAATTTACCAAAATTCATTTAAGTGTGGCACAAGCAAACTTGTAAGTGTTGAACAAGAAGCTTTGATGTCTCCAAATTCAAGTGGAAAGCTTGAAGACCTTGTTGCTGGGTGTATGTGTGTTATCTAGTTGTTTGAAACTTGTTAATTCACTCCTTAAGATGATCCAAGTTCATTTGAATCTTTAATCTTTTGAAAAGATGGATTTTCTAAAAAGCTATTGAAATTTCAACAGGTTGAAAATTCGGGTCAACAGGTTGTTTTACATTTAGTGGATTTTGAAAAGGTTTTGAAAAGCTGGACTTTGTTTGACTTTGCTGTCAAGTCAATTCAATTGATTGTTTCGAGAATTCCACCGATTGTTTTTTTGAAAATCTTAATAGAATTCTGTTGAGTGGTTTTAATCTGTTTTAAATGATCCTAATTACCTTGGCTCCTTTATTAAATATTTTTAACCACTTGGTTGGTCTATATAAAGGTGGTTTTACGCTCCTAATCTTGGAGTAAGAACGAGAGATTATCAAAAACAGTTTTTCTAAGATTTAAAAGGGCTTTGGATCATTCTCAAGTGTGTGGAATAGGATTGAGTTGTACTTCTGAACTTTAAGCTTTGTAATACCCAGGTGTATTCTATTCCCTTCTTCCTTTATCACTGTATTTCTGTATTTGTGTTGCTAAGGAGTGTTTTGTGTTCTTAAGGGGTTCAACATCAACATTCTTAGTGTGTTTTGTAATCTGTGATTAATAGCATAGTGGAATACTCAGTGGTTAGCTGAGGATACATATTGTGTGAATCTCTCTATCTCTTCTCTTATAAAATGTTTTAACTTAGTTTTATTTCCTGGTGGTATAAACAACCGGTTGTTTTGTAAAAACAACAGGTTGATTTTCTGGAATCTAGCTTAAAACAGTTTTTATTGTTTGAACAAATTTTTCAATTGATTGTTTCTTCATAACTTTTCACTCTAGCTTCAATCTTTGTGAAAATCTTTCAAAAACAATGCCCCCCCCCCCCCCCCCCCTTTGATGTGAGTTGATTTTAAGATTGTTCATTTTTATGGTGACACTTTACTCAGGATTGGATTTTATGAGAAAAGTATGGTGAGAACCTAAAGAAAATCCCCATTGGACATTAACTTAACCAAGTGGTTAAGTAGATGTGAAGGTTCATTTTATAAAGGCAAAAGGAAAAGACATGTATAAGGTGATTATGAATGCAAGTCGAAACTTAGAATTTAGGAAGGAGAAAAGGAATGCATCAATGGTGTACAAGCCATTCCAAATGATGCTTCCAACTCACAAAGGAGTTTCCAAAATCGAGAACAAGATTAAAGAACAAAGGGAAACTAAAGAGATAAAAGGAATGGAAAAATGGAAGAGATGATGAAAGAAGAACTTATGGATGGTGGAGCAATGGTGAATCACGTCACTTGATAGGATGAAACCACCAAGATAAGTGAAGGGAGGCCACCACTTGAGAGCATTAGATAAGACCAATTTTGGAGGAGCTCACTCACTCACAATTCACACAAGAATTTGTGTATGGTAACTTTACTTTAATTTTCAACTTATGAATACATGAGGTAGGCCTCCCTATTTATAGATTTAGAAGCCTTGGAAAGCAAGCTTAAAGGGTAGAATGGGAAAAGGGAAAAAGTGGGCAGCCATAGGGTTTGACTAAGTCAATCCTGTATTCTAGGCTTATCCTTCTAGAAACTAGGTCAAAATGCTTTCGAAAGGGCTAGGAACAAGCTAGAATACTACCCACACCCCCTACTATGCTAAAGGTACCTTATTCTAGCCTATATTTGCTATTTGGACCTCTCAAATGACCCCAACTTATTTACAATATTTTCTACTAATTAAGAAGACTAGCAAGAAGAACTTTAGTTGCTTTGGTCTTCTTCCAATTCTCCCTCTGAGGTATCTACTTTGAGATGACTTCTCTTTGTGTCGTTTAGCATCATTTGTCATCATCTTGTGGGCTTGGTTT
The DNA here is from genome assembly GCA_013389735.1 of Phaseolus lunatus. Taxonomy (NCBI): domain Eukaryota; kingdom Viridiplantae; phylum Streptophyta; class Magnoliopsida; order Fabales; family Fabaceae; genus Phaseolus; species Phaseolus lunatus. The sequence goes on along the minus strand of CM023864.1, from coordinate 40,864,791 downwards.
GCATCATGCCCCCCAGGTTGGAGAGAATTCGACCATGAATTCAGAACTCCTGCATATAACATAGTCAGCGGGCTCACATATAAAATAGGACAAGAAGGGAGATGTGAACTTGACTTATAGTCGTGAAACTTGGGGAGTTCAAAAGGACAAGCTCTTTTGTCAAGCCATTTTGGAAAAGAATATTTGGGAATGAAAGAGTTTGGTGAGAAAGAGCCTCTCAAAAGGGAAGAACCCTTAGGAGGTGTTTTATGTTCATCCCAAAAGTTCTTTGACCAAGATGTCAAGTAAGAAGAGTTATTGGGTAATCAAAAAGACAAAGAAGGGGGACACCTTGGAGGTGAAGGTGGAAGCATGGCACGAGTCAACATGATTGATTTAGTGGCATAAGAAGATATGTTGTGACTCGGTTTATCTTTTCTTTCTTTTTCTTTTTCCTTTTCTCTTTTATTTTTCATTTTGATTTGGTCTTCATGGACCGCTCTTGGAGAAAGAGATTTCAAGGTGATCTTATGCCCATGGAAGGTAAAAGAAATGTTGTTGGTAAGACCATCATGTAAAGTTTTTCTATCATATTGCCATGGCCTACCTAAAAGAACATGAGTAGCTTCCATAGGTACAACATCACACAAGACCTCATCCTTGTATTTTCCAATTGAGAAGGCTATGAGGACTTGTTTATTTACCACGATTTCCCCTTTGTTACTTAACCATTGGAGTTTGTAAGGCTTTGTATGAGAGATGGTGGATAACCCAAGCTTTTCCACCATTCTTGTACTAGCCACATTGGTGCAACTTCCTCCATCCACGATTAAGGAACACAAATTGTTATTGATAAGGCACCTTGTGCGAAAGATGTTTTCCCTTTGACTTTCATCAAAAGGTGTTTGAATTTGACCAAGTAAGCGCCTTACCATTAACAAGTCTCCCTCACATGGTATCTCACATTCTTCTTCACTATGATTTGTTGAAGAGGAAGGGGATTTGGACCGTTGAGAACTATGGTCACTCATGACAACCCCCTCTTTAACCATCATAGTTCGTTTAGAAGGACAATGAGATGCAATGTGACCAAAACCTAAGCATTTAAAACATTTTGTATTAGAGGTTTTGGTAAGGGATTGAGGTGTTGAAGTGGACGGTTTAGAATCTCTAGGTTTATAAGTGAACTCTTTAACAAAGTTTGAAGAAGTTTTGTTTTTGTTTTTCCAAGAAGAGTGGTAAAAGTCATCATTATGAGAATTTTTAAAAGAAGTTTTCTTTGAAATTTGTGATTCTACCTTGATGGCAAGGTGAACCAACTTTTCTAAATTGGAGTACTCATAGAGTTCTATCGCATCTTGGATATCCCGTCTTAAGCCACTTACAATACACCAGAAAATTATGTATCTTACCGCGCATCAGTAGGAAAGAACCGGGCACGGTAAATCCGCTCATCCTGGCTTCAAATCCTAGCTTGAGTTGCCACGGGAACCTTAGCGCCGCGTGTGTGTTGTGGGAAGGTCCTCCAAGGAAGAGGCATAGAAAGAGTGAGAAAGCTCAATCCAAGAGAATCACAACTGTCGAATCTCGTGCTTAAGCAATAATAAAATTTTATTATTGCAGGGACATATATTGGGTAAAGACTAGGAGCAATTCCGTGTTTAAGGGAATTAGGTCACAAAGGATCCATGGGACGTAGAAGGGAGGATTGAATATCCGGTTAGGTCTATTGTCCCGCTTTCCTTGGACAAAAGGAAAATAGATAGTTAGTGAGTGTCAGTGCATGTCCCCAGTCCCACCCCGGGGAGTCTGCATTTCCATTTCCTTTGTAAAGCCATCACTGAGGCACATCAGCCTTTATTTAATCCGACTACTCACTTAGTAAAGCACTCAATCGCTTTGAGCCTTGGGCTAAATCATTTCCCTTTCAAAGTACAAGACAACAAGCCCAGCAAAAAGGGAAAGTGGTAAGATCTTAGATCTTGATATTACGATATCTTCCTCAAAAGGCAGGTTGTCCAAAGACGATTGGGGAACTACGAGTTAGAAGGGTCATAGGCGCACTCAGGCAAGCATTTAAGCTTGGTATTAGGAGGTCGGGTCTTCCTCAAGTGCAATAAAGGTCAAACGATTTATTCTACATAGGGGATTCCGCTTTGTCGCCTAGTAAGAAAGAGAGAGGAGCATTGAGTAAAGGTAGGCACGGGGGCTGGAAGATCTACTCATTCAAAGGGAAAGCGCACCCAAAATGGGATTTTCACAATAAGAGCTAGTGGAATGGACCCTTTCCTCATGCCAGCGGGGGAAAGAAAAGAGGCCCACTACGAAAGGAGAGAGTGATTCAGCTGCTAACAAGCGCAGGTTTTTCATGAAATGGATGGTTCTTCGGGAAACATATGTTGATGAGGAGGTGTTCCATAGTATCAAAAAGGAAACCTGGACTCCGTTCGAAGAGACGAAGTTTAGTCCTTCTCCCTCACATGCTCCTTCCCATGAGCTACTCGGTTGGCTTCGTGAACGAGAACGCTGATCACCCTCACGCGGGAAGAGAAGATGAACATTGAAAGGGCTGAAAGGGTAGCGACGGGATGTAGATGTTGATTTTTTAGGTCGCGTACTGTAGTTATAATGCCTTCGACACGGTTGAGGCTTCTACTTTTCTTTGGTCCCAGCATGACCGACCCAGCGTAACGACCGCAGAAGGTACGACCGAATAATTCATCTCCAAGTCAACAGCATGTCGGGCAGGTCAAAGGTGATCCTCAAATCCGGGGAGAATCGAGAGGAACCTAAGCGAGGCCGAAAAATGGATATTACGCAATCCTTACTGTCCATCTTTATCCACCAACCCCCGACCCCCCAATAGAATAGAGGATCTTGAATGCCTCGTTAAAGTAATTACTGGCAAAGCCATACTCCGTAATATCAGAAAAAATCTCATATAACGTAGATCCGCCGGATCCCCAATGAATGACCTGCTCGACTATATTGGAATATGTCCAGTTTTCCGGCAGGGAAAATGATGTGTTACCGTAAGTTTTTTGACACTTTCGGTGAAAGCATTAAAAAGTGTATCCACAGCGTTTTGCTCCAGGGGATCGTAGTTTAAATTCGTATGGGGAGCGGGGGAGGGTTAGATTAGAGGGAGGGGGACTGCGAACGCCCGTCCCATGAAGCGCCAGGGAACCTTGCATTCCTCCCGGGCTGGGCTCAGGGACTGCAATCAGCCGCTTCCCCTGTAGTCGTCAGCTCGTTCTTGACAGATCCGATCGGGTGTTCATAATCTGGAGTAAAAGGATTCGAACCTTTGCATGCCGGTACCAAAAACCGATGCCTTACCACTTGGCTATACTCCATACGGCCTTGTTTTGGACGGTAGAACGAACGGGGGAAGGGAGAAGCAGGGCTCGAAGAACGAGCCGCCGTGCAAGAACGCGGGGATATAGCAAGTAAGCAGCAAGTTCTCCCTTCACGGCCTTACTCAACAAGCTCGCGACTCTAATAGAATAAAGAGACGGTAAGCTCTCTGCTCTATTTGCTTGCAATGCGTTTACCTATGACTCAACCTTAGCTGAGGCATACGGATGAACCAGAGCTCCTATAAACACTAGCTGTTGAGACGGATGAAACTTAGCCCTTATACATATAACCTTTCTTAGCACAGATGGATGGTATGGGACGTAACCTATTTTCAAGGTAATCCCCTGGGTGGGGGGATATTGTTACTCAAATTCGCTATTACAGCCCAGCATAGCGCCTCCGATTGATTGCCCGGTACACGTCGCACCTTATGAAAGTCCGCTTGGGGAGCATAGGCGTGATAGCGGAACCAAATGTTGAGGTTTCAAAGGCGGATGCTTCAGTTCGAGATCTATAGCCAGTTCTAGTTGTGAAACCCGTCGATCCAGTTGGTTTCAGAAACAAGGGTAGCATCCCAACCTCCTTCCAGCAGCGCATTCTTGGATTAACTAGTCCATCCAGTGTGCAGTCGGTGCAGCAACCATTTCACCAGCAGAACTAGATTTTCTATAACCCTTCCCGACAAGCTGAAGAATTTGTTATCCTGCATTCATCCTAGCAAAAACTGCTTCCAGAGTCTGTTTTTAGCTGCAAATAGGGGGTAGTGGTTGACCTTTCCCGGCTATAAACCAAAACCAGGATCCGCTTTACGATGTATTAGTAGAACCCCCGTAAATAGGATACGACGCCTTGCTCCTTGAGTATCATGGGATTGAATACCCCGACCTCCCAGAGGCTCCCGAGAAAGCTATTTCAGCCTTCCTTCCGGACAGTAGTTAAGAGCCATTCCTACGTCCCTTATCGGTATTCATCCCCACCCCCCGCGGAAGGGTGGCGGTTTACTTTCCTGTTTCCGCTGTCTGAACTAAAGCCAGTCAACCATGCCTAAGTCAGAATAATATAATAGAATTTAGCTTACCAAAGTGGTCTTACTAAAAAAAAGTCAATAAGCAACCAGTTCCGTTCCAAGTGACATGGCTTTGAACTATTCCTTATTCCTTTCCAGAGAAGGTAGCTCATCCAGCCCAGCGGATCCATTGTTTGTTTATGCGGCAGTGCGATGCAGCTGAAAGGAAGCCCTTAGGTATAGGTTGGGGAAAACTCCAAACAAAAAAGGGCCTTCTTCTTCCTTATATTAAATATAAGTTTTAGAAAGGGGCACCCCTACCCCCTAAATTACAAGCAAGCGCGCAACGGCTGACCATTGTTGCTTGCTGCTTTTTTTGCAGGCTCGAAAATCTCTCTTTCGCCTCCCCTCCCTGTCTCCATTCTGGTTGATTCGCTTCTTCCTTCGCGCAAGTGCTTGGTTCGCCCCTTTTGTGTTGCATTTTTTTGTGATCCTCCGCTTCAGTTTGCGTTTTTCGGATAGCCGGGATCCGACGTTGATTTCCTATTTATTGAAATGTCAGCTCCATGTTTTGGGCGGCCCATCTGGTTAGTTCAGCTATCACTGCTGGAAGCCCCTGCGGTTGTTCGGCTGCGTACTCCCCGTTCGCGTATCTCACACTCCCCATCTTTTTTTTTTTTCATATTTCATTTTTCTTTCTACCCATAGCATAGGTCGGCTTCATGCAGATAGATGTTTGCCGGGGGAGATTGGTGCTCCTGAGGTATGCCCTTCCGGTGGGTTGTTATATTTATTATTATCTGTCTATTCCATCCAGTGCCCGCACTGCGTCATAAAATCTTCGTCTTCGATCTCTCTTCGCAACGCAAGAAGTCTAACAGTTTCTCTCGGCATCTGTCTTTGAAGTCATTGATCTCATATCTATAAGCAGGGGGGTCTGCGTTCACTATTAAGCCTACGCCCGTCCATTCCTTTCAAGCTTGATCCCGCCCTTAGACTCGTTACGCTGTTCGCCCACTTAAAGACTCATTGGCTCCGCGCTCTATTCGGTCGGAACCCGGTTTGAGAACCTTCTCTCATAGATTCCTTTCACCAAGTCATCGCCAGCAATCAGCTCTTATCCCTTGGTGTGGTGTTAAAGGGTGAGTTCCTTTCTTGTCTTGCCCAAAAAGTGGCTTTATTCTCATTGGAGAAAGACTCTCCCGCGGCAAGGTTTGACACATAGGGCCAGCTGCTTTATCTCGCTTGCCGTTAGTCCGTCTAGCGCCTTTCTTTCGGTTGGGGTCCGTCCCGGGGCTTAGACCGCTTGGGTTCTATTTTTCTCGAAGGCAGTCAACGTGTCAGCCATTCCTCTCCCATTAGACTTGTCAATCCTTTGCTCTATCCATTTTGGACTCCTCATTTTCATGCATGTCAACCTTTGTTAAAGTTATTTCAAGTTCCTTAAAATAAGCATCCACACTTTGTGTGCCTTGATGAAGTCGTTGGAGCTTCAACAAGAGATCAATCCTATAGTGTGGAGGCACAAAACTAGCGCGCATGCATAACTTTAAATCCTTCCAAGAGACCATGGTTGACCTCTTGTTAAGTCCAATGTCCATTACAGTCTTATGCCACCACTGCATGACATAGTCTACAAACTCTAAGGAGGCTAACTTAACTTTTTGGTCATCTTCGACCTCATACACATTAAACATTTGTCCTAGCTTAGCCTCCCATCCTAGGTAAACATTGGGATCGCAGTCCCCATTAAAACTTGGCAATTTAATAAAAGGGAAAGGAGTTTTGGGACTTTGATGATGATGATGTGGATAGCGTTGTTCCTCAAAGTGTTGTTCTCTCCAATTTTGATCATCTTCATAGCTTCCATAATTTGTGTAGGTTCTTGAATGCCGCCTTTGCTCCCATCTTCTTCCTCTAGGTGGTCTATCATGAGCCATTTCAAGTCTTTGAAGTCTTGCCTCCATTTGCCTCATTTCTTCCTCCTTTTGGACTATGGTTCTTTTGGTCGCTTCCAATTCACCAATAAGGAAGGCTTTGTGTGGAGAATGAGGTTTGGAAGATTCACCTAAAGAAAGATTAGCCATAAAGAAGACACAAATAGAACAAAAAATTAGGAAAGCAAAGTTAGTGGGAAAACAAGCTCAAGCTTGCGATTTGGTGGAGAACACTCAAAGCACTCAAGAAATTTTTCCCACTCCTCAAAGGTCTTTCTTGATTGATGAAAACCCTCAAATGAAAAAGGACAAAGCCTCAATCACTCAAGCAAGATGAAACCGAAACAAAACTTGAAGGAAACAAGAAGACAAGCAAGAAAAACTTAAACAAGAAAAGCTAAACCAAAGATGGAAAGAGATATATGACAAAACTTGAAGAAAGACAAACAATAAAAGCAGAAAAGACTCAAAGAAACTCACTAAACTTTTAATCAAGAAAGAAGATGTTGCTCTAGAATTTGTAAAAGCAAATGGATCAAAAATTCCACAAAGTAGATAACAATTTGCCAATCAAGTTGAATCCAAAGTTGAAGGTGAATTTAATGTGCAAATGAGAAGTATAGGTGCAGTACCAAACTGCTTTATATTGTTTTCGGTACTGTTTTGCTTTTTTTTTTATACTTAAATTGAATTATCGAAAGAAACATCCATAGATTGCATCATGACAATTTTGAAGAACATTCAATTTGCACAAAAAAGTTTTGTGGTGGATTCAATATAATTGAACACTTGAAATCATATGTTTGGAACTCTAAATCAACCTCTACCAAAACAAATATCTAAAGACTTTGCAAACTTTCAAAAGTAAAAGCAAGTAGAAGCAAAACAAGGACACCTAGAACACTAATGAACATAAGACTCAAAGTAAAAAGCAAGATCAAAGAAAGGTATTAGAAGGAACATATTCAAAACGAAAAATGCTATGAACATAAGGTGCTGGAAAAAAAAATCTGCACTAAATAAAGGGCTGGAAAATAAAAGCAAGAAAATAAATGACAAGATATTAAAAGTACTTGAATTTAAAGACAAGAAAGTAAAGGTACTTGAATGTAAAGGAATTGTAAAGTGCCAAATCAACTCAAAAACTTAAGCATAAGAACCTAAGCTCTGATAACCACATGATGTGAGTTGATTTTAAGATTGTTCATTTTTATGGTGACACTTTACTTAGGATTGGATTTTATGAGACAAGTATGGTGAGAACCTAAGGAAAATCCCGACATTAACTTAACCAAGAGGTTAATTAGATGTGAAGATTCATTTCACAAAGGCAAAAGGAAAAGACATGTATAAGGTGATTATGAATGCAAGCTAAAACTTAGAATTTAGGAAGGAGAAAAGGAATGCATCAATGGTGTACGAGCCATTCCAAATGATGCTTCCAACTCACAAAGGAGTCTCCAAAACCGAGAACAAGATTAAAGAACAAAGGGAAACTAAAGACATAAAAGGAATGGAAAAATGGAAGAGATGATGAAAGAAGAACTTATGGATGGTGGAGCAATGGTGAATCACGCCACTTGATAGGATGGAACCACCAAGATAAGTGAAGGGAGGCTGCCACTTGAGAGCATCATCACCCACAAGACCAATTTTGGAGGAGCTCACTCACAATTCACACAAGAATTTGTGTATGGTAACTTTACTTTAATTTTCAACTTGTGAATACATGAGGTAGGCCTCCCTATTTATAGATTTAGGAGCCTTAGAAAGCAAGCTTAAAGGGTAGAATGGGAAAAGGGAAAAAGTGGACAGCCATAGGGTTTGACTAAGTCAATCCTGTATTATAGGCTTATCCTTCTAGAAACTAGGTCAAAATGCTTTCAAAAGGGCTAGGAACAAGCTAGAATGCTACCCACACCCCCTACTATGCTAAAGGTACCTTATTCTAGCCTATATTTGCTATTTGGACCCCCTCAAATGACCCCAACTTATTTACAATATTTTCTACTCATTAAGAAGACTAGCAGGAAGAACTTTAGATGCTCTGGTCTTCTTCCAATTCTCCCTCTAAGGTATCTACTTTGAGATGACTTCTCTTTGTGTCCTTTAGCATCATTTGTCATCATCTTGTGGGTTTGGTTTGCATCACCCCCTCTTGTTTAAGGCCATAAATTCTAACTATAAGAACAAGCCATTTCATGAAACAAAGCCTTCCTTAAAAACCAGATCAGCGAGCCTATCAAGTTCCCCTCCATATGCTTCCTACCATCATCCTTAAAAACAGAGAAGCCTACATCTATAATTAATGATTTGCACTGCCATAACTTCAACCGACATTCAATCTTCCTTGAAGTTCCATCCACCACCAGCCCCCGAAAATAGTGATGGGTTTATTAAAACAGCAACAGTGGCAACATCTCCACTCAATGCTTTCACTTCCTTCATTAACCAATCTCCACAACAACCTACACTTACTCTGAAACAGTGCCTCCCCTTACTTAAAAGAACTCCACAAAAGCAACAGTTCACTACAACTACTGGATCTTAATGCACTCCATTGGATTCAAATGCCAATCCTCTACTACATGAGGACCAATGAAATGCTGAGATTCTTTCGAAGAATCTGCAGGATACCATCCAGAACAACAAAGGATACTTGAAAGGAGCACTAAACTAGGATAGAAATAACACCCCTTTACACACAGCTTTTGATGCATAACATGGGATTTAGATGCCAATCTGAATAAGAAAAGGTGAAAGAGCGTAACCTTTATTTCAACCATAACCAAGATCTCAGCTGTGCCATTTGGAATATTTCTTTTGCATCAGATACTCCTAGATCGAAGATGACTTTATTTCTCTGTTCCCAGATGCTCCTAACAACACCCACCCATACACCTTTCCATACCATATTCTGCTTAGTGCTCAAGTGAACTAAGTAGAAATTCTTGAAGTGGCACCTAAGAACTTTATGTTGGAAAGACAATATGCATATCCATCTATAACACAAATCCCAGACTCGTTGGCCAGCCATACATTCCATAAACAGGTGTTGGGTAGATTCTTCCGACACTTGGCAAAGTGCACACAAAGACGAACTAACCATCACCCCTCTCCTGATTAAGTTGCTACTCGTTGGTATTCTATCCAGTAAAATCCTCCATGCAGTAACCAAAGCACTACGAAAAGCTGCCATAACTGGTTGAAGAAACTCGATTGGTCCCCTCTGGCATAAGAAGTTATGCAATTGTAAGCTGACTTCACTGAAAACTCCCCTGTATCACCTCCTCCCCACAACTGTCGATCCTGTTCCTCCCTATTCAAGGTGCTCGCAAATATGTGCCTTAACAATTCTTCTTCTTGCAAGGCTTCCCACTCGAATCTAGCTTTCCTCCACCTAAGCTTCCATTGCGAGACTGAATCTTCCCACTGTCCTACCTCACCCACCTTCAGCCCTTGGTCCAAAGAAATAGAGTGCAGCCTGGGGAACAAAGAGATAAGCTTGGTATTCCCCGCCTAGGCATCCTCCCAGAATCTGACTTTATCCCCACCTCCTACCTTCCAAACCAAAGCTTCATTGAAACAGCCACCTACCTCACCCTCTCCATAGGCTCTAGATAAATCCCTCCACCATAGAGGAAGGTACTTCTTGGGCATCAGATGTCGATTGGACTCGATTCCATATTTTGAAAAAAGGATATCCTTCCACTGACCTTGTTCTTCTCTCAGTAAGCGCCATTTCCACTTGGCCAAGAGAGATCTATTAAAAGTAATGGAGGAAGGAGGCTGAAGGAGGTTACAAGTCTATGTAGAACTGTCAATGATCATGATGTTTGTATAGGTGATGGCTTGTGTAAGCACTTAGGTGCTAACCAAAGAACCCTGTTATTCTAAGGAGTGCTATGTAGTGTGAACTCTAGTCACTATGCCACGATTAGGGATATGTAGGTCTACTACATAATTGTTCAGGATCCTTTGCTGCAAAATTCTGCAGGTTGCATAGCCTGTTAAATGTAAGGTCTTGTTTCTTGTTATGTTTATGGATTTGTAAGCAAGGTGATAAAGGTGTATGATTTTGTGTAAGGGTTGGTACACCCTGAAGTGTCCCTTTTAATTTATTCTTTGCTGATAAAACAAATAACATTTTTTGTCTATTTTTTTATTTTATTTTTAGTCAAAATGGAGGCGTGTGTATGATAATTTTTTTTTGAACATATTGTCATAAGTGTCAACCACCCTAGTACAAATTAAATTAATATTAAAATATATGTCATTTAAGATTGACTTAGCCAATACTAAATTGAATTTTTTTTATGTAAAAACGAATTAAAATTGGCTTGACCAACACTAAATATCTTTTATTAAAAATCAATTTATAAATTAGTATTGAATAACCACATGCACAATGTGATTATGTGTACTAATGAAAACTCTAATATGATTCTAGCCCTTTGGTATGCTCAATTTTTGGTGTCTCATGCATATTTTAAGTATTTTTTTTTATCATAGAAAAAATAAGTAAATAGAGGTATTTCATAGATACCGAAACCCTTATACAAAAGTTACTCCACATAAACCTGACAACAAATTAGATAATCCTAATAAGAGCTCTTTCAGTAGCAAAAAGAAAAAAATGCAAGAAAAAAAACAGTAAGAACCTTCCATCATTAAAACCAAACACAATCAGAAAAATACTTAGACTCATACCAATATTTCCACCCAACCTTGTTGACCATAAGCAGTCCTTGAGTTGATCCATTAGAAAAATATTACTAATATAAACATCTACAAGACATGATTTTTGTAACCTAAGTCTAACACTTTTTACTACCATGTTTCTTGTTCATTGTTTGACAACAACTATTGCACCAGTTAGTGTTCCATTTTGCAACATATTAAGTAGTATATGTAACTAAGTTTTAGTGTGTTGACAAAAGACAGATCACCTCTAAATCACTTAAGTTTCTAACCGATCCTTGAGTCATTTCTAAAGATCTCAAACAATTGATCAGAGACTTTGGATTGAAATTTTTTTCCTAATAATATTCACATGTTCAGGTCTCCATATTACCATTATTTGTATAAGAAAAAAATATTAATAATTACTTACTAATAATTTAAGTTGGACAATATCTATGATAATAACATAAAAGTAAACATCATACAAAAATAAAAAAACTATCTTGTAATAAGTAAGCATTTCATCGTCACACCCATAGATAAGTCACAAATGAAAAAATTCATGTCGTCTAATCGAGATTATCAGGAGATGATAAAAATATTGTTATGCAAATAAAGAAGTTGTCATCATGCCTAAAGAAAAGTTATAAAAAATATAAATTATCTTTGAAATTAAATTTGGATCCAAAAATAAATTACTCATAGAAAGTATATTAGTGTGTTATAAAATTTGTCCTAAAACAATTATATTGAACTAAAATTAGAAAATTAAATTATTTATTATTTACTAAAGAAAACAAAATTAAAGTATTTAAGTGATGATTAATTATACCAGAGGAATATTTTGAATTAGTTAGTCGCATAACCAAGATAAATTGTAGTCTTTGAAACAATTCCTTCTACTCTCCAAAGACTAGTTAATTTATTTTAATTTTTTAAACATAAAAAGATAATACAGTTATAGAATATGGTTATTGAGAGTTCCCCTGGTAAGAAAGTGAAATTAGATTTTTATTAGAATTATTTATAAAGTCAGAAAAATTATACATTGTTATGGATTAAATAAAAACTATAATAATGAATTGTATCAAAGAAAACCACCCAGTTTTATTATTATATATATTGTGTACAAATTACATGAAGATGGACGTACAGGAAAGGAAACACAAACACACAAACATTTATAAACATGGAGACTACTTACACTAGGAAAGCAAAGAGACAGAAGCAAACTTTGGCAATCGAAGCCTTATTCATTAGACCATGTTTTGTGATGAGACTAAGGTGGTTGATGAGAGTGAAACTCTTCTTTAGCTGACAGGCAAAATACCTCTAAGACAAGGCCAACCATCAAGGATAGGCCTCACATTACCCAGAAGAACGTCATCAGTTGTACCTGGAGTGAATTTGATACGTACATATTGATCTCCTTTGAAAAGGTAAGCTTCAGACTCCTCATGGGAAGCAAAACACGCATCAATTCCACTTTCAAAGATGGTACCTTTCAAAACAGGGAACCCATCAGCGATGTTACGAATGGTGCCAACAAGCTGCTTGGAATCATAGGCTATACGAGTATACTTATTGCCCTTGAATAAGTAAACTTCTTTTCCTTTGGTTGACCTGAATGCAGAGTCTATGCCATTCTCAAACACTGTGTTTTTGAGAACGGGAAACATTTCAGCAATTGTGGTAGGACCTGAGAGAATCTTGTCATTTGTTGTACCTGGAGCATAGTCTATGTAGGCACAGAATTTGGTTGAGAACACATATGCTTCACTCGTTTCAGTGTCAAAGGAACAGTCCATTCCAGGTTCTGCAAAGAACGTTGCTGCAAGTGATGGAAAACCACTACTAATCAAACGCAAATTAGTCAAAATCTTATCATCTGTTCTTCCAGGAGTGTAATACACCCGCACATACTTATTCTTCATGAAGAAATAAACTTCATATTCTCTTGATGATCGAAATGCAGCATTGATGTAAGACATCTTTCTTAACACAAGAATATAGAGGGATATATGATTTGGTTTGAGTTGATTTGATTTGAGGATGCTTACATTCCTCTCAGAGGCACCTATTTATACTGGAACTTCCTTACTGTTGCTATTGGAAACTACCATGAATACACTTATTTCTACCACGTGAGAAATATGATCTAATTAACAACTCAAAATAAACAACCCTTATAAATGTTATAGCTGCAGCATATAACATATTAAATGGCAAACGTGTTAAAAGTGTTGGATGTTTTAAATGGTTGTTGAGAGGATAAGGTTAAAGGGAGGGATATCACTTAACCTTAAAAACCACTAAATTGGAACACGTAAACAAATGTTATCTAACTTCTGCATGCATGTGCTGTTTGTCTACACTGTTATCTCTTTCAACCCTGTGCTGTTTGCCTCATCACATAATCTCGATAACTATCATAGGATATTTTAATTAGTAATGTGTAATCAATTATATGCATAACAATATTATATATAAAACTATTCAAAGAAATAATCTAATATTGTGTTTTTACGAGGCAATGGTACATGTTTTGACGTGCTGTGCGTTTACATTAGATAATTACTTTTTAATTTGTCGTGGATCTCAAAACCTGAGCAAAGAAGCCAAAACACAATGTGCCCAATTACTTTTAAATTATTTACATAATATAATAATTTTATCTTTGCCGATCAAAAAAATAATAATATAATAATTTTATAATTCACATGTGTATCTTTTATAAATTGGTATTCATGCATAAGTCCATTTTGTATTTTGTATTCTATGCTATATTTGCATAAATCTCTCTTTATCATTAATTATAATATTTGTGATATTAATTAATATTCTCCTACTTAAAAACAGCAAGAATAAATTATAGATGAAAAATTAAATGGGTTGTTAGGGCGTTCAACTTCGTCAAAAAGAGAAAACAAAACGCTAAAATTCACTGTTAAATTATTACATCAGCTAGCTATTGTTTAACTCTTTCCTATACCTAATAACATAATTTTTGTTTTCTAATTTAACATTTTCTTTTACTAAAATTATCATAATTCATATTACAAGTAAATATTAAATTAACTTCTAAATTATGACGTCAAATTTAATTTAATATCCTTACAATTGACTAAGTCGAATTTAACACAATGTAAAAGATTAACTTTTTTAAATTAAAATGATATAAAATCATTTTTAAGTATAATTTTATATCATCGGATAAATTGGTACTTATTATCATAAAAAGCCTTCTTAGCCAATGAGTTGATATTAAATTCTTTAATAAATAAAAATATGTATGTTAGTGTTAAATTAGTGGTGAATTAACTAATGTTAACTCAAATAAATTGTAGAATTAAATTAATATTTAAAATATATTTAATTTATATTGGTTTAGTTAATGTTAAATTAAATAAATTTTAAAATAAATAACGCATTAATAATATTATCTTGATCGACATTAAACTGTTTTAATTAAAAAGTAATTTAAAAATTAGTGATGAACACTGGCATAACTGACACTACTTTAGAGTCTCCCTTCAAAAGTAGACACTAATGAATTGACTATTGAACTTAAAGCTTTGATGTCTCCAAATCCATAAAGATTGCTTGAAGGTCGTGTTGTTGTTTGTGGACATTGGTTCTGGGTATATTAGAATTTATCAATCCACTCTTAGCTTAATCGAAATTGAATCAATCAAGTTCTTTCAAAAGAAAAGTGTTTTTCAAAGTAGTGAAAAATAACCTATTGATTTATCATTTTAATTGGTTGTTTTACACTTAGTATTTTTGAAAAGGATTTGAAAAAACTGAAATTGGCTGACCTTAACAGTCAAGACCAATTCAATCGGTTGAATCGAGTTTTCAATCGATTATTTTTTGAAAAACCTTAACAGATTTAGTTAAGTTTGGTAAATCTGTTTTCTCTGATTTCAAACTGTTTTGGCTCATGATTAACAATCTTAAAATGACTACTTTTGAAAGTTATCTAACTAAAATCATATCCTTTATTCAAAGATACATAAATACATTGAAAGATTTAGAAAGTTTTTCAAAGATTGCAAGATTGCTTAAGGCTTTCCATTGGTTAAGAGTGGAATAGGAACTGTTGTAATTCTTTTGTATCAAATGTGATCTTTCTTGTTCTTGCTTGTAATTGTTTTTCATTTTGTTAAATTGTAACGTGTTGATGTATACAGTCAAAGGGTATTATGACTTGTAGTGTTTGTGTATCAAAAAAAGAGGGTGAGCATTCTTGAGAGGTTCAAGATCACCTCTTTGTTGTTTGTGTGTGTTTGTAATCTAGGGTTGATTACATAGTGAAAATCTAAGTGGTTTTCTGAGAACTAGATGTAGCTCTGGTAAGAAGTGAACCAATATAATTTCTTGTGTGATTTTCTCTATCTCTCACTCCTTAAAACTGTTTGATCTTTAACAAACTGCTAACATAAATAATCTGTTGATTCGTATAAACAACCAATTGATTTTCTAGAGTCAATTAAAAACAATTTTGTTTCTTGGTTGATCTAATTGCTTCTTCTGTGCTTCTTCATTAATCTTCATTCCACTCCAGTATTTGCGAAAATTTTCCAATAAACAATTCACTCCCTCTTTTATTTAAAAGCCATTAATTCTAACAATTGGCATCAAGAGCTAGGTACTTGAAAGTCACTCAAGTCTTGTTTTCAAAAATTCTTTTAATGGCTGACAACTTACCTTTGGGGAGGGAGTGTCTATTAATAGACCACCTTTATTCTGTGGTGTAAACTATCAATTATGGAAAGTTAGGATGAAGATTTTTATTGAATGAACAGATAAAGGGATTTGGGATGCTATAGAAAATAGTTATGTTATTCCAAAAACAAAAAAAGATGATGTGTGTTTTGAAAAACCTTGGTTTGAATGGACTGAATCATATAGCAAGAAAGCTAAGTTTAACTAGATTGTGAAAAATATAATAACATCTATATTGAGTTTTGATGAATTTTTCAGGGTATCACAGTGTGCATCTGCAAAGGAGATGTGGGAAATCCTTAAAGTCACACATGAGGGGACAAATGATGTGAAGAGAGCAAGGAAGCATGCTTTCATTCAAGAATATGAAATGTTCAGAATGTAGAAGAGAGAAACAATATCTGGAGTGCATAAAAGATTCTCTCATATTGTGAATCATCTTATGCGTCTTGGGAAGACTTTTAAGAAAGAGGAACTTAATATTAAGATTCTCAAATGTCTTGACAGAACATGGCAGCCAAAGGTCACTGCTTTATCAAAATTCAGAGACTTGACTTCCAGGACAACAACTTCACTATTTGAGAAGCTAAGAGAGTATGAGTTGGAAATGAACAGGCTGTTTGTTCAAGAAAAGGAAGACAAGCATGTTAAAAGCATAGCTTTAAAGACAGCTAGACATAGGAGGTGCTGAGAATCAAGTGATAGTGATGAAGATACCTTCAGCCGGTTGTCCAAGAAATTTAGCAAATTTTTGAGAAAGAACAGTAGCAAGCATCACTCTTCTAAAAGGTACAATAGCTAGAAGTTAAATGATTTTAACTCTAAACTCTAACGAGTATACATGTTTTGGTTGTGGTGAGCAGGGACACATCAAGGCAGATTGTCCTAACAGTGAGAACAAAGAGAAAGCAGAAATCAAGAAAAGTGAAAGAAGAGGCAAAGCCAAGAAGGCATAATTAACTTGGGAAGATAATGAGGTGCCTTCCTCTAGCTCCTCCTCAGAAGATGCAGAAGTTAATCTGTGTTTAAAGGCATCTACATCAAGCATTGTAAGTTAAAACTCTTCCATTAATGGTGATAATTACTATCAACTTCTTGAGGCCTTTAAAGAGACTCATGAAGAAGCTAATAAATTGGCTCTCATAAACAATAGGTTGAAAGGTTTGAACAACTGGCTGGAAACCATAGTCAAAACCTTAGAAGAAGAGCTGGAAAAATCCAAAAATGATTTTGAAACTTTTGAACTCATTTACAAAAACTCTTCTTGTGAGTGTGACTCAAGCTTTTGTAAAAACTGTGAATCTCTTGAAAATAAGGTTCTTTATCCTGTGAAAACCGTGGACAAACTTTCAAAAGGAAAATCAACCTTTGAGAATGTGTTAGCATCTCAAAATTGTGTCTTTAAAAAATCTGAACTTGGTTTTAATCCACAGAGTAAGAACACTGGTAGTTCAAAACCTCTTTCAAACATTGCAGAAAAAGAATTGATTAAAAAAATCAAAACAAACGATTGTTTCTTGTTTTTATTATATGAGAAAAGACCATTTTGTTAGATTCTGTAAAGTGAGAAAAGTTTTTGTTCCCAAAGGTATTCTAAAGTGGATTCCTAAGATCCTTAAGGTTTCTTATGATCAAATTAACTCCAATGGACCCAAATTCTTTAGGGGACCAAATCTTGTCACTTAATATGTTTTTCTTGCAAGGTTTTGCTTTTAGGTTCAAGAATCTATAGAAGCTTGCTTGTGTGGAAGTTGTTCAAAAAGAAGTTTTGGTTATGATATTATGTGCATCTTTCTATGTGTACTTTGTTTCTTGAAAAGTCAAGATGATTTTTTTTTACTCTCTCATGTACTATGGCTCCTTTGTGCTTGACAAACCCTTTAATCTATAAATTCATCTCTTTGATTGTGCAATTAAATTCCTGATTGGTTTAAACTCTATCTCTTCTATGTTCATACAAAAATAATGTGTGTGAACCTTTGAATTTTGATTTTTGTCAAAGCTTTTGGTTTATAAAATTCAAATAGCTGTCACTGAAAAACTACCGATTGCTTTCATGAAACAACCGATTGTTTCTTCCCCGACAGTACTGTGTTAAAAGCTGCTTTAAATCTCTGTGCATTGATTTTGCTTCTGACTGTTACTCAGAGCTGTTGTGGGTCAAAGATACATTTATTACTGCTTTGAATATAATTCTCTCAATGTACTTATGATCATTAATGGAATATATTCCTCAATATCTTGGAAACTTAAAGTTTTTCTGTTATGGTCAAAACTGCATGTGATTTCTCTGTGCATTTTGTTTGGGGACTAACATATCACTTTATTCCTTCTAAAGAGATTCTTTTTTCATTTTGAAAATAACCCATTAAATGCCAAGAGTATTGATTTCTTTTTCTGCCAAAAAAATGTGATTGCTCAGCTATTTTTCTTCACAAAAACAACCAACTGTTTTTCCTCTATTCTATATTTAATTAAACTGCAGATTGTTCTCTCGCTTTTTTGAGTTCATTCATCCTTATCCATGGAATCAACATCTCCTTCTTCTAAGAGAATGAAGACTAGGGCTGTAAATAGAGGTGGACGCTTAAAAAGATGGTTTTTTGGAGAAGAGGAAATGATTGAAAAATATCTCCATGAAACAAGCAGAAAGATGATCAACAATCCAAAGCTAATCACCTTTAACTGGCTAAAAGAACAGAAACTCATGGAAGTGAGGAGTCTTCTGAAGGAATAGCTGCTGAAAAGGTTTCTTGAAATGTCTGGAAACATCTATCCAGATTTGGTAAGGGTCTTCTACACTAATTTTCAAATTGTTGGTGACAATATTTGTTCACATGTGAAAGGGGTGGACATGGAGATCACTCATGAAGTCTGGACTGCAATCACTGGTTTAAAATATGCTGGTTTAAGGATCAATAAAGGAAATATAGGTGTTGTTGAAGAGTTCAACAAGATGCAGTATTACAAGAGTTGCTTAAAGAATCCTCTTTCAAGAGTTAGGAACTTTTCTGTAGGAGGACTGAAATTGGATGAAAGGCTCATTGCCTTTACTATCTCCTGAATGCTCACTCCAAGAGGTAACAATTACTCAACACTATCTGAAGAGGATCTCGTTCTCATCTAATGTATTATGAACAAAGTGAAGCTTAACTGTATTCACATCTTCAAAGAACATATGCAAAAGTCAACAAGGTTAAGTGACTATGCTGTTTTAATTTCTAAATTTCTGCACTATTTTGAAGTGGACCTGGAAGAGGAACTATCTGAAATTGTTAAGACCACAAGTGAAATCAATAATGGCTCCCTAAGCAAGATGGGATTTACCAAAGTTGGTTGAAGATGGGTGAGCAAAGATGGTGATGTGAGTTGATTTTAGGATTGTTCATTTTAAGAGGTGACACTTTACTTAGATTGAGATTTTAGAACTTTTAATGTTGAAACCTAAGGAAGATTCCCACTGGACACGAACTTAACCAAGTGGTTAAGTAAGTGTGAAGGTTCACTTCACAAAGGCAAAAGGAAAACACATGATATGGTGAACATGATGATGGTGCGGAAATTGAATAACATGAAAGGAAATAAATTAAAGAATAGATGGTCGAATGGAAGACAAAAGGAAAGCAAGAACATGAACTTTAAGAAAATAAGACATAAACAGAAATGGAAACAAGATGAAGGAGATGAAGCTTATGGTGATGGCAATGGAAGAAACATGCCACTTAGAGTATGGAGGTCCTTCAAGATAAGTGAAAGATGACCGTCACTTGAAGAGCTCACACTCTCACAAGATAAGGCCTAAGCTAACAAGCTCATAATTCTCACACAAATTGTGTAGAGTTTCTTTACTATTCAATTTCAACATGAAAAATACACTAGCTAGGCCTCCTATTTATAGGTGAAGGAGCCTTGGAGAACAAGCTAAAGGGGTAGGATGGAAAAAGGGAAAAAATGGGCAGCCTTAGTCAAACCCACATCCTAGGCTTGTCCTTCTAGAAACTAGGTCAAAATGCCTTCCAAAATGGCCAAAAACAGGCTAAAATGCTAACTACACCCCCTACTATGCTAAAGGCACCTTATTCTAGCCTATCTTTGCTATTTGGAACCCTAAAGTGAGCCCAAATTATTTACAACATATTTGTATCTTATAAGAAGACCAAAAGAAAGAATAACTGGTGTATTGGTTTATGCCCAGCTCCTCTAGTGAGGTCTTAGTGATCCTTAGTGGGGTCTTGAATTGTTTGCTGAGATGACTGTTCACCTTCTGCTTTGTCTTTTGCTTCCTTGGTCATCTTTGTAGCTATTTGGGTTGTATCAGATGGTGCCCAAGCTGGCTCATCAAGTGGAGCTCACATTGGAGAAGAAAATGAAGGGGAAGTTGCCGCTACTGGAAATAAACCTGCTGGTGCCTATGAAGCTGGTCCAAGTGCTACAAACATGGAAGAATGAATTACATCCTTGTCATCCTTTGAAAGGCTGATGGTGAATAAAATGGACAGCTTTGCTGATGATCAAAGAAGTCTTCATGAGCTGTGTGCTACAAGGTTCCAAAACATGGATGCAAGGTTTCAAAACCTGGATGAGCAGATGGAAGCTGTGTAGAATTAGCTATTTGAGTTGCAATATGGCCAAGAAGAATGAACAAGTTTTAAGCTTTCTTTCTATTTTTGGTTTATCATCTAAACAATTTTTTTCTCTTTTTTATGTTGTTTTTTATCCTTCTTTCATTCTATTTGTGAAGACAAATAGGGGGAGAAGTGTTATGGTTTGTAATGTTCTAATCTCTGCTACTTATCATGCTTTAAAATCGCTTAATTTAGATTAGATAGATGTTGGTATACTCTATTTAAACTACTGCATAACTCTGATTTGCACCTTGCTTTTACTAGTTTTCACACTGATTTTTCTAATTTTCTTTATGGGAATCACTTAGTGAAAACTGGTTCTGTGGTGCTACTAATATTTGGAAATGATTATCTCTGGTACATGCACATTTTGTGTTTTGTAGGCATTGCCAAATTCTAACAGAATATCCCAAGCAAACCAAGGATTTGTCTTCATCAAATAAGGGGAGATTATTGAACTTAAAGCTTTAATGTCTCCAAATCCCTGAAGATTGCTTGAAGGCTGTGTTGTTGCTTGTGGACATCGGTTCCAGGTAGATTAGAATTTTTCAATCCACTCTTAGCTTAATCCAAAACTGAATCAATCAAGTTATTTCAAAAGAAAAGTGTTTTTCAAAGTAGTGAAAAACAACCTGTTGATTTATCGTTTTAATCAGTTGTTTTACACTTAGAGTTTTTGAAAAGGATTTGAAAAAGCTGAAATTGGCTGACCAAATAGTCAAGACCAATTCAATCGGTTGAATCGAGTTTTCAATCGATTATTTTTTGAAAAACCTTAACAGATTTAGTTAAGTCTGGTAAATCTGTTTTCTCTGATTTCAAACAGTTTTGGCTCATGATTAACAATCTTAAAACCGCTATTTTTGAAAGCTATATAACTGAAATCATATCCTTGATTTAAAGATACAGAAATACATTGAAAAATTTAGAAAGTTTTTCAAAAGATTGCAAGATTGCTTAAGGCTTTGCATTGGTTAAGAGTGGAATAGGAATTGTTGTAATTCTTTTGTATCAGGTGTGATCTTTCCTATTCTTACTTGTAATTGTTTTTCATTTTGTTAAACTATAACGTGTTGATGTATACAGTCAAAGGGTGTTATGACTTGTAGTGTTTGTGTATCAAAAAAAGAGGGTGAGTGTTCTTGAGAGGTTCAAGATCACCTCTTTGTTGTTTTTGTGTATTTGTAATGGTTGATTACATAGTGGAATCTCAACGATTTTCTGAGAACTGGATGTAGCTCTGGTAAGGAGTGAACTAGTATAATTTCTTGTGTGATTTTCTCTATCTCTCACTCCTTAAAACTGTTTGATTTGTGTTTTCAACAAGCTGCTGATATAAACAATCAGTTGATTCGCATAAACAACCGATTGATTTTCTGTAATCAATTAAAAAATAGTTTTGTTTCTTGGCTGATCTGATTGCTTCTTTTGTGCTTCTTCATTAATCTTCATTTCACTCCAGTATTTGTGAAAATTTTCCAATAAACAATTTAGCCCCCCCCCCCTTTTATTTAAAAGCCATTAATTCTAACACTGACATTCATGGATGTTAAATTGCTGATAGTTCTTTGCTGATCGAAAACAACAAAAAAACCTTGTATCCGAATTACATGCCTTAAATTTCTATTATAAATAAAGTAGTTATATTTTTCCATATTTTTATTTACAAATAGATTACAATAAATACTAAGAAATATGTTTTTATTCTTCCTCCAATTTCTTGTATATTTCCCTCATGTATCTTCTTTAATAGTCTTGAAATTGGATATATTCTAAAATCTTTCTATTTATCTCTTTTTATTTAGGCCTTTTAGTAGCTCATCCTCTTTGTTAGATATGCTACCTCTTGAATTGAAATCACATAATCAAATTTCAAATCAAATTAAAGTATGTCGCTACAAAGTTATTAAAATTTTTCCTAATTGAGGATTTTAATGAGCAAATTTCTAAGTTCAAAATTAGAGAGACACACCCAAATTGTTTATAGAGTAATTAACCTTTTGATACTTTAACTGATCATACTATAATTTTATTTGAAATTTGATTATGTGATCTCAATTCAAGAGGTAGCATATCTCACAAAGGGAATGAGGTACTAGAAGAGCTAAATAAAAAAGAGATAAAAAGAGTTAAACAGAAAGATCTTAGAATATATATAATTTCAAGACTATTGAAGAAGATACATGAGGGAAATATACAAGAAATTGGAAGAAGAATAAAAACATATTTCTTAATATTTATTGTAATATCTTTGTAAATAAAAATATAGAGAAGTTATAACTTCTTTATTTTTAATAGAAATTCAAGACATGTAATTCGGATATAAGTTTTTTTTGTTGTTTTCGATCAACAAAGAACTATCATTGATTTAATGTCAGTCAAGAGCCAATTCTAACAAGTAAAAGTCGACCCTAATTAGTCAATATCATCGAATTTGAATTTGTGTTGTATATGCAAGGGGCTCTAAAACCATGGATGCTAGTTCATTTGTGTCAACTTTTGAAGGGAGACTCTAAACGTTGTTTATTTTAAAATTTATTTAATTTAACATTAACTAAGTCAATATAAATTAAATATTAATTTAATTCTACAATTTATTTGAGTTAACATTAATTAATTTACCACTAATTTAACACTAACATACATATTTTTATTTATTAAAAAATTTAATATCAACTCATAATTGGCTAAGAAGGCTTTTTATGATAGTAAGTACCAATTTAGCCGATGATATAAAATTATACTTAAAAATGATTTTATATTATTTTAATTTAAAAAAGTTAATCTTTTACGTTTTGTTAAATTCGACTTAGTCAATTGTAAGGATATTAAATTAAATTTGACGTTATAATTTAGAAGTTAATTTAATATTTACTTGTAATATGAATTATGATAATTTTAGTAAAAGAAAATGTTAAATTAGAAAACAAAAATTATGTTATTAGATATAGGAAAGAGTTAAACAATAGCAAGCTGATGTAATAATTTAACAGTGAATTTTAGCGTTTTGTTTTCTCTTTTTGACGAAGTTGAACGCCCCAACAACCCATTTAATTTTTCATCTATAATTTATTCTTGCTGTTTTTAAGTAGGAGAGTATTAATTAATATCACAAATATTATAATTAATGATAAAGAGAGATTTATGCAAATATAGTATAGAATAAAAAATACAAAATGGACTTATGCATGAATACCAATTTATAAAAGATACACATGTGAATTATAAAATTATTATATTATTTTTTTTTATCGGCAAAGATAAAATTATTATATTATGTAAATAATTTAAAAGTAATTGGGCACATTGTGTTTTGGCTTCTTTGCTCAGGTTTTGAGATCCACGACAAATTAAAAAGTAATTATCTAATGTAAACGCACAGCACGTCAAAACATGTACCATTGCCTCGTAAAAACACAATATTAGATTATTTCTTTGAATAGTTTTATATATAATATTGTTATGCATATAATTGATTACACATTACTAATTAAAATATCCTATGATAGTTATCGAGATTATGTGATGAGGCAAACAGCACAGGGTTGAAAGAGATAACAGTGTAGACAAACAGCACATGCATGCAGAAGTTAGATAACATTTGTTTACGTGTTCCAATTTAGTGGTTTTTAAGGTTAAGTGATATCCCTCCCTTTAACCTTATCCTCTCAACAACCATTTAAAACATCCAACACTTTTAACACGTTTGCCATTTAATATGTTATATGCTGCAGCTATAACATTTATAAGGGTTGTTTATTTTGAGTTGTTAATTAGATCATATTTCTCACGTGGTAGAAATAAGTGTATTCATGGTAGTTTCCAATAGCAACAGTAAGGAAGTTCCAGTATAAATAGGTGCCTCTGAGAGGAATGTAAGCATCCTCAAATCAAATCAACTCAAACCAAATCATATATCCCTCTATATTATTGTGTTAAGAAAGATGTCTTACATCAATGCTGCATTTCGATCATCAAGAGAATATGAAGTTTATTTCTTCATGAAGAATAAGTATGTGCGAGTGTATTACACTCCTGGAAGAACAGATGATAAGATTTTGACTAATTTGCGTTTGATTAGTAGTGGTTTTCCATCACTTGCAGCAACGTTCTTTGCAGAACCTGGAATGGACTGTTCCTTTGACACTGAAACAAGTGAAGCATATGTGTTCTCAACCAAATTCTGTGCCTACATAGACTATGCTCCAGGTACAACAAATGACAAGATTCTCTCAGGTCCTACCACAATTGCTGAAATGTTTCCCGTTCTCAAAAACACAGTGTTTGAGAATGGCATAGACTCTGCATTCAGGTCAACCAAAGGAAAAGAAGTTTACTTATTCAAGGGCAATAAGTATACTCGTATAGCCTATGATTCCAAGCAACTTGTTGGCACCATTCGTAACATCGCTGATGGATTTCCTGTTTTGAAAGGTACCATCTTTGAAAGTGGAATTGATGCGTGTTTTGCTTCCCATGAGGAGTCTGAAGCTTACCTTTTCAAAGGAGATCAATATGTGCGTATCAAATTCACTCCAGGTACAACTGATGACGTTCTTCTGGGTAATGTGAGGCCTATCCTTGATGGTTGGCCTTGTCTTAGAGGCATTTTGCCTGTCAGCTAAAGAAGGGTTTCACTCTCATCAACCACCTTAGTCTCATCACAAAATATGGTCTCATGAATAAGGCTTCGATTGCCAAAGTTTGCTTCTGTCTCTTTGCTTTCCTAGTGTAACTAGTCTCGATGTTTATGAATGTTTGTGTGTTTGTGTTTCCTTTCCTGTACGTCCATCTTCATGTAATTTGTACACAATATATAATAATAAAACTGGGTGGTTTTCTTTAATACAATTCATTATTATAGCTTTTATTTATTCCATAACAATATATAATTTTTCTGACTTTATACATAATTCTAATCAAAATCTAATTTTACATTCTAATCAAAATCTAATTTTACTTTCTTACCAGGGGAACTCTCCATAATCATATTCTATAACTGTATTATCTTTTTATGTTTAAAAAATTAAAATAAATTAACTAGTCTTTGGACAGTAGAAGGAATTGTTTCAAAGACTACAATTTATATTGGTTATGCGACTAACTAATTCAAAATATTCCTCTGGTATAATTAATCATCACTTAAATACTTTAATTTTGTTTTCTTTAGTAAATAATAAATAATTTGATTTTCTAAATTTAGTTCAATATAATTGTTCTAGGACAAATTTTATATCACACTAATATACTTTCTATGAGTAATTTATTTTTGGATACAAATTTAATTTCAAAGATAGTTTATTTTTTACTTTTGTGTATAAGTCAGTAATACAAACTTTGTATTCATCTCTCCCGATTTGTTGCATAAAATATACATTTATGATCATTTAGAAAGTGTATGCCTTTGAAAGCTTCGAAATAAGTTTCAATCAACAATCTAAATCTATTTTATTTGTTTAAAAGTCAAGTTTGTGTTGGATATGAAGCCAGGATCAATTGGGTTGGGCTGAGTAGACACTATGTTTTAGTGATTGGGCTTAATCATTGTGTCCCCTTTATTATCTCTATTTATCTCTATTTAAAGAGATCATTGTACTTGTAATTGGTGTGCAACAGGACAAAATGAAAATCTAATAGTTGTCCGTGTGGATGTAGGTTGCAGTTGGCAACCGAACCACGTTAAATCCTGTGTCGTTTATTTTCTTGCATTGATTCGTGATTATGTGTGTGTTGCTTCCGCGTGTGCGTGTTTTTCCCATCAAGTGGTATCAGAGCTTGGTCCGTTTACACACTAGAGATCCGATCAGCAGAAATTAATCGACGAGACGTGAAAATTGCGGCTGCAGCGGCGTCCCAAAGCTAAGGTTTTGCAGGGGCTGCAGCGGTGTCCCAAAGCTAGGGTTTTGCAGAGGCTGCAGCGGCGTCCCAAAGCTAGGGTTTTGCAAGGGCGGCAGCGGCATCCCAAAGCTAGGGTTTCATAGGGGTTGCAGTGGCATCCCAAAGCTAGGGTTTTGCAGGGGCTGCAGCGGTGTCCCAAAGCTAGGGTTTTGCAGGGGCTGTAGTGGTGTCCCAAAGCTAGGGTTTTGCAGGGGCTGCAGCGGCGTCCCAAAGCTAGGGTTTTGCAGAGGCTGCAGCGGCGTTCCAAAGCTAGGGTTTTGTAGGGACGGCAGCAACATCCCAAAGCTAGGATTTCGCAGTGGCGGCGACAGGTCGCATTTTCACGGCGAACAGGTGCAGGTGCTTGCAGTGAGCGAGACGGCACGAAGGTGCAGTGCGATAGCAGTGATGGAAGACGCAGGGTGGCACGTGCATTTTTCTGCTAGTGCAGCAATGACGGTGCGGTGCTAGGCGCGAGGTGTGGCTGTTTTTTGCTACGGCACGGAGTATGACAGTTCAGTTACTGAGCATATCAATAAAATGAATTCGATCTTAGCCAGACTTATGTCAGTGGGCATTAAGTTCGATGATGAAGTTCAAGCTTTACTATTGTTATTGTTTTTGCCTGATAGTTGGTTCGGAACGGTTACAGCAGTTACTAGTTCAGCGGGACCCGATGGATTCACTTTTGAGAAGATTCGTGATCCCATTCTTGGCGAGGATGTCCGAAGAAGGAGTTTTGGGGAATTATCTAGTGAAATGTCGTTAAAGGTAAGAAAGATATCAGAAATAGTGGGAGCAAGAACAAAAGAAGGAGTCAATCAAAGACTCGGGATGGCTCAAGTGTAACATGTTGGAACTGCGAGGAGGTGGGCATTTTAGGAATCAATGTCCAAAAGATAAACAAAGTCCGGTTCACAGAATCTCGTGGGCAGAAGAGGGTTGTCTTTACAAGAGAGAAACCCAGAGCCACAGGTTAGATTCAGGATGAACGAACATGGAAAGGTTCAGGTAGACTAGTCAAAGGTACTTATAGCAGTGGGAGCATGGGTCGTGTTTCAGCTAAGGTCCCTAGAAGACAGTGGGTTAGGAGAACCGGTATTCTAGCTGTTGAAACACCTTCAGAAAATTTATTGTTGAGTATGGAGAGTGTTTGTTCTTAGGTTGTTCCAGGATCTGGCAGTTCTCGCAAGTGAGAGCCGGTAGGAACAGAGAATGGGTTCGTGTGCAACAGGACAGAATGAAAACCTAATAGTTGCCCGTGTGGATGAAAGTTGCAGTTGGCAACCGAACCACGTTAAATCCTGTGTCATTTTTTTCTTGCATTGATTCGTGATTATGTGTGTTTGCTTCCACGTGCGCATTTTCCCCATCAGTTTGTTTATCCCAAGCTGAGTAAATGAATGTAAGAAAATTAAAACATAATGGCTAAAGCATAAGAGAATCTGAATGCATATATGAAAGGGAATGCAATGCGAAAAAACAGAAATCTGGAATGGCAATAATGTATTGAAAATAGAATTAAAAACATGCAAACCTGAATCTAATAGCAAGAATTAAGAAAACAGAAATTGAAAAGTAAACCAGAAATTGAAATGGATTAGATTAAAAAACCTATATTAGCTGCAGAAATGAAAAACAGAAATAAAAAATACAAAATTGTGAAAACAGTAAAAGAAACAATATTTTTGTTTCCAGAAATGAACTATAATGGTCTGAAGTGGATGAATAAACTCTTGAAACAAGTTGACTTCTTCCTGGTTTTTAAATACTTTATAAGGATTGAAATATCCTTGAAATGTCTCTTTTATTCACAATATTCTTTATTGATAAAAAAAAGTTTGACATCTTCATTATAAGAAGGAGGATTGTTGATCTTTAAAAACAAAAACAGAATAATAATTTATCTCCAGAAGATATTTTTCAAAGTATGTATAATTATATTTAAGGAAATGAGATTGAATGTGTAATCCCTATAATCACCAACTAGAGGGATTAGTCAGTTATCAAATATTATGTTGATTTCTGTTATAACAGAAAATTTGCATGCGGATTAACCTGATTATTATATTCTCAATGTTTTGCTAAAGAATAGTTAAAATATAACGTGTAAAAATAGTAAAACCTAATTGACTAACAAAACTGTAACCGAGAATTGAAACTAAAATATATTTAGAACAAAATTAAATGTGTACTAATCTAATCTGATTTGAATAACTAATAATCTATAAAAAAAAACTTTATAACTGAAAAGCCTAACAAAACAGAAATAACTACCAATTCTGAAAAACTATGTGCCTACTACTGCAGTTGAAATAGAAATTGAAAGATTTAGATGAAGGTGTATATGCAAAAGAAACATAAAACAATAAATGGAATTAAAACTTAGATGGATGTGTATATGAAAGAGGAACATAAAGCAGTAAACTGAATTAAAACTCAATAGAAACTGAAGCATTAAACTGAATCAGTGAATAGAATTGAACATTGAACATGAACTAAAACATTGAAACATGTCTATCAAACAGAAACCAGAATTAACAAATTGGATAAAAATAGTAAAGAGAAGAAAATACAACCATGGTCAATCTTTTCTTCATCCTTAAGTGTAAAGAAATCAAATTTGAATTCTGTTTTATAAAGAAAGTTGAATTAAATACTAAAAAGAATTGCAAGAATAAAAGCAAACTTGAATCCAACTGTTCTTGACATTCTTCACTTCTAGAGAGAATTCTCTTCATTGGAGTTAGCAGAAAATTAAAAAACCGGAATCAAAGAGGAAGAAAGATTGCATCTGACCATGAGAAGAGAGAAAAACTGAGAATTCTAAAATGCAGAAGATGTAAAATTAAACATGATTATGAACGCATACATTCATGTTCACATACAGATCTTATCACATCATGATTCTCACACATATTCATACAATCAAGAAGGAATAGGCACTTACCTTGATCCATGATCCTACTTGAACAGTTACTTTATCTCCTTTGTCCCAATCTATCTTTTAGCAATGTCATTCTTGTCAGACACTCTCTTGATGGTTAATAGTGAGACAACTATTATTTGCAGAGACAGAACCCTTTTGCTCTTAGTTCCTAATCTCCATCAGATGTAGGTTTTCATTAGGTATCATCAGATATATATTTATCACGTTAACCAATGGGCCTTTAACTCTATTATTATTATTAAATCACATACGGGCCCAAAGTCCAAACTCAATGTTATGTGAGTCACATTATAGAAATTAATTTACATAATTTCTTACATTTTCCCACTTGACTCATATGAGTTATAATACTTTCATGATTTAATAATTACATAAATCATAATGCGCATTCAAAAGGCCTTACATAAATTGGTTCTATCATTAATCAAAATCAAGGATACAGAAATAATAAGAGTTATAGCGGTTACATGTCATTTCAATCAACAAATTTCCTTCCATGTACTACTATATCATCCTTTCTCCTTAATATGACTTTATAATGAGAAATCCATAATGGGTTCAAACATAATGTCATTGTCATCAATAACAACATAATTTGTTTTCCACAACATAATTTGCATGCATATACATAAAGTAGAAAACATAAATTTCAGAAACTTTTATTCATCAATGAGCTCAGAGTGTCAAATAAGCATTAATTACAACATTAATCATTCACTAGTAGACATAATGCCCATATTTTCAACATGACCAGTAAACATCTTGGACTGTAACCCTTTTGTTAAAGGGTCAGCAATAATAAGATTAGTGCTAATATGTTCTATTGACACTCTGAACTTCTTCTTTAACAGCAAAGTATTTCAATTTCATATGTTTAGCACCTTTGGAATACTTGTCGTTTTTAGAAAAGAAGACCGCTGCGGAGTTATCACAATAAATTTTCAGCGGCTTGACAATACTGTCAACAATTCCAAGTCCTGAAATAAAATTCCGCAACCAATTAGCCTGAACTGTGACTTCAAAGCATGCCACAAATTCCGCTTCCATAGTGGATACAACAATGACTGACTGCTTCGCACTTTTCCAAGAAATCGCTCCTTCGGCTAAAAGATACACATAACCAAATGTAGACTTTCGTGTATCCATACAGCCAGCAAAATCTGAATCTATATATCCAATCACCTCAAGATGATCAAATCTCTTATAAGTAAGCATGTGATCCTTTGTTCCTTGTAAGTATCTTAATACTTTCTTTGCAGCTTTCTAATGATCCAATCCTGGACTACTCTGGTATCTACCAAGCATACCAACTGCAAAACTAATATCTGGTCTTGTACATGTTTGAGCATACATTAAACTCCCAACCACAGATGCATAAGGGACCACAAGTGCAAAATGATGAAAGGAATACTCTTTTCCAAGTGCGGCTTCGTGCTAAAACGCATTTGTTAAAAATGCGGTGACATTTTTTAAATTAGTTTGTTTTACGAATGCGACTATTTGTTAAAACCGCATCTGTAAATGAAAGCTTTTCATTTACAGATGCGGCTCAAATAGCCGCATCTGTAAATGAAAAGCTTTCCTTTACAGATGCGGTTTTAACAAATAGTTGCATTTGTAAATTGTTTTTACCCTAAAATTTGAAGCGCGCCACTACACT
Organism: Phaseolus lunatus; assembly: GCA_013389735.1. Lineage (NCBI taxonomy): Eukaryota > Viridiplantae > Streptophyta > Magnoliopsida > Fabales > Fabaceae > Phaseolus > Phaseolus lunatus. The sequence goes on along the minus strand of CM023864.1, from coordinate 40,833,986 downwards.
TTTACACTTTCTTCTTCGCTTTGCTCATTTTCACTGTTCCTGCGCTCGCGTATTGTGAGTTCATCTTCTTTGTGCATCTTCATTCATTGCTTCCATTGTGAGTTTCTTGAACCCATTTCATTCTCTGCATCTTCAGTTCATTTCGGTGTTCTTATATTTGCTTTTTCTCCTTGCATTGGTGGTGGAAGGTACTGTTGCATTGCTATAGTCATCTCCATCGCTGCTTCGTCGTTGTCTCGCCACGCTTCCGCTGTCGCCGCCGTTACTGCTGGTCCTCTACCACTTCGATCACCATCAACGTTAGTTTCGCACACAAGGTTGGTTCTTTTTTAGATTTTTTGAATTTTTCTTGGTTTATTTTGAATATTTATTTTATGTATTATAATTTGTATATTATTTAATATAAATTTGCATTATATAATTTTTATTTTCTAAAATTTATATTATTTAGTAGTTAGTTGTTATGTTAGTTTTGTTTAGATTTTTTGAATTTTTTTTGGTGTATTTTAATTTTTTTTTTATGTATTAGAATTTGTATTTGTATATTATTTAATATAAATTTGTATTAATTTATATAATTTGTATTATATAATTTCTATTTTCTAAAATTTATATTGTTAGTTGTTAGTTTATAATAGAATTTATGTTATGTTAGTTGTTACATTAGAATAGAATATCGTCTTTGTATTTGGACCTTCGACAATAATACGTGCTGGTATTGAGTCCGGGGGTGTTTGACCCTCAGCAAGTGCATGAGATAGAACACTGATTAGAAAATCCTAGGTAACTATATTACAGAATATATAATGGATCGAAGTTGGATTAATTCTGTTCGTATAAGTGATGAGTACGAAAAAGGAGTAGATGAATTTATACAATTTGCGTAGCGTAACGCGATTAATAGTGGTCATGATGGAGGAAAGATCAGGTATCCGTGTGTTAACTGTTTGAATGGAAGGATACTGGATGTGAATATCATGAGGGAACACCTGCTATGTGATGGGTTTCTTCGATCTTATACAACTTGGACATGGCATGGTGAATTATTAAATTTACCACGTGTTTCCATAACTGAAGAATATGTGGGATCCAACATGGATGAAGCAGTACACGATGATGTAGATGATGATCGATTGGAGGACATGATTCGTGATGTGGGAGCTGAATCTTTTGCAAAAGCGCATGGATATGGAAGTATGTCAAGCGATGCAGAGACTCTATTGTATCCTGGATCAACTAACTTCACACGGTTGTTGGCGGTGTTAAGATTGATGAATTTGAAGGCAATAAATGGATGGACTGATAAAAGTTTCAAAGAATTGCTCCAGCTGTTGAAGGATATGCTTCCAGAGGGAAATACTCTACCTAATCGTAATTACGAGGCCAAAAAGATTCTTTGTCCAATGGGTATGGAGTATAAAAAGATACATGCATGTCTTAATGATTGTATATTATACTGGAAAGATTTTGAATTGTTGAAAAGTTGTCCGAGGTGTGGGTTATCACGTTATAAATTGAAACAAACAGATGATGATACTATTGAAGAGATGGAAAAGCATGGACCCCCAATGAAGGTTATGTGGTATCTTCCCATCATTCCAAGGATGAAGCGTTTGTTAGCAAACCCAGACGATGCTAAGAATCTTAGATGGCATGTAGATGAGAGGAAATGTGATGGCATTTACCGACATCCAGCTGATTCTGTTCAATGGAAGAAATTCGATGATGAGTTTCCAGAGTTTGGTAAAGAATCAAGAAATATCCGACTTGGTCTAGCTAGAGATGGAATGAATATGTTTGGTAATATGAGTACAAATCACAGTTCATGGCCTGTTTTACTAGTTATTTACAACTTACCTCCTGGATTGTGCATGAAGCGAAAATACATGATCTTGTCTATGATGATATCCGGTCTGAAACAGCCAGGGAATGACATAGATGTTTATCTAAGTCCCCTAATCGAAGATTTGAAGTTAATGTGGGATAAGGGTGTTGAAGTATTTGACGGATTTGCTAACGAAACTTTCAAGCTTCATGCCATGTTATTTTGCACCATCAATGACTTTAAGGCATATGGTAGCTTATTAGGTTATAGTATTAAGGGTCATAAAGCATATCCAATATGCGAAGAAGACACTGCTTCTCAACAATTGAAACATGGAAGGAAGACAGTATATCTTCGGCATCGGAGGTTTCTTAGAAGTTATCATCCCTACCGGAGGTTGAAAAAAAGCCTTTAATGGACACCAAGAGACTAGTGGTCCACCAACTCCACTAATTGCTGCTGAGGTTTACGAAAAGGTAAATAACATAGACCACACCTTCGGTAAGTAAAAAAAAAAAGTCATCTGTGACAAACATTTGGAAGAAAAAATCAATCTTCATTGATCTTCCGTACTGGTCGAGGTGCATCTTCAGTTCATTTCACTGTTCTTATATTTGCTTTTTCTCCTTTCATTGGTGGTGGAAGGTACTGTTGCATTGCTATAGTCATCTCCATCGCTGCTCCATCGCTGTCCCGCCACGCTTCCGCTGTCGCCGCAGTTACTGCTTGTCCTCTGCCACTTCGATCACCATCAACGTTGGTTTCGCACACAAGGTTGGTTCTTTTTTAGATTTTTTGAATTTTTCTTGGTTTATTTTGAATATTTATTTTATGTATTATAATTTGTATATTATTTAATATAAATTTGCATTATATAATTTTTATTTTCTAAAATTTATATTATTTAGTAGTTAGTTGTTATGTTAGTTTTGTTTAGATTTTTTGAATTTTTTTTGGTGTATTTTGAATTTTTTTTTTATGTATTAGAATTTGTATTTGTATATTATTTAATATAAATTTGTACTAATTTATATAATTTGTATTATATAATTTCTATTTTCTAAAATTTATATTATTTAGTAGTTAGTTGTTAGTTTATAATAGAATTTATGTTATGTTAGTTGTTACATTAGAATAGAATATCGTCTTTGTATTTGGACCTTCGACAATAATACGTGTTGGTATTGAGTCCGGGGGTGTTCGACCCTCGGCAAGTGCATGAGATAGAACACTGATTAGAAAATCCTAGGTAACTATATTACAGAATATATAATGGATTGAAGTTGGATTAATTTTGTTCGTATAAGTGATGAGTACGAAAAAGGAGTAGAAGAATTTATGCAATTTGCGCAGCGTAACGCGATTAATAGTGGTCATGATGGAGGAAAAATTAGGTGTCCGTGTGTTAACTGTTTGAATGGAAGGATACTGGATGTGAATATCATAAGGGAACACCTGCTATGTGATGGGTTTCTTCGATCTTATACAACTTGGACATGACATGGTGAATTATTAAATTTACCATGTGTTTTCGTAACTGAAGAATATGTGGGATCCACCATGGATGAAGCAGTACACGATGATGTAGATGATGATCGATTGAGGGACATGATTTGTGATGTGGGAGCTGAGTCTTTTACAAAAGCGCATGGATATGGAAGTATGTCAAGCGATGCAGAGACTCTATTGTATCCTGGATCAACTAACTTCACACGGTTGTCGGCGGTGTTAAGATTGATGAATTTGAAGGCAATAAATGGGTGGACTGATAAAAGTTTCAAAGAATTGCTCCAGCTGTTGAAGGATATGCTTCCAGAGGGAAATACTCTACCTAATCGTAATTACGAGGCCAAAAAGATTCTTTGTCCAATGGGTATGGAGTATAAAAAGATACATGCATGTCCTAATGATTGTATATTATACTGAAAAGATTTTGAATTTCTGAAAAGTTGTCCGAGGTGTGGGTTATCACGTTATAAATTGAAACAAACAGATGGTGATACTATTGAAGAGATGGAAAACCATGGACCCCCAATGAAGGTTATGTGGTATCTTCCCATCATTCCAAGGATGAAGCATTTGTTAGCAAACCCAGACGATGCTAAGAATCTTAGATGGCATGTAGATGAGAGGAAATGTGATGGCATGTACCGACATCCAGCCGATTCTGTTCAGTGGAAGAAATTCGATGATGAGTTTCCAGAGTTTGGTAAAGAATCAAGAAATATCCGACTTGGTTTAGCTAGAGATGGAATGAATATGTTTGGTAATATGAGTACAAATCACAGTTCATGGCCTGTTTTACAAGTTATTTACAACTTACCTCCTGGATTATGCATGAAGCGAAAATACATGATGTTGTCTATGATGATATCCGGTCTGAAACAGCCAGGGAATGACATATATGTTTATCTAAGTCCCCTAATTGAAGATTTGAAGTTAATGTGGGATGAGGGTGTTGAAGTATTTGACGGATTTGCTAACGAAACTTTCAAGCTTCATGCCATGTTATTTTGGACCATCAATGACTTTCCGGCATATGGTAACTTATCATGCTATAGTATTAAAGGTCATAAAGCATATCCAATATGCGAACAAGACACTGCTTCTCAACAATTGAAACATGGAAGGAAGACAGTATATCTTCGGCTTCGGAGGTTTCTTAGAAGTCATCATCCTTACCGGAGGTTGAAAAAAGCCTTTAATGGACACCAAGAGACTAGTGGTCCACCAACTCCACTAACTGCTGTTGAGGTTTACGAAAAGGTAAATAACACAGACCACACCTTCGGTAAGTGAAAAAAAAAGTCATCTGTGACAAACATTTGGAAGAAAAAATCAATCTTCTTTGATCTTTCGTACTGGTCGAGGTTAGAAGTCAGACAGTGTATAGATGTAATGCATGTTGAGAAGAATGTGTGTGATAGCTTAATTGGTACACTTCTTAACATTAACGGGAAGACGAAGGATGGTCTAAATGCTCGTTTAGATTTGATTGAGATGAACATATGAGGCGAGTTGGCACCGATACAAATGGGTAAGCGTACATATTTGCCCCCAGCCTGTTATACCATGTCAAAAGATCAAAAAGTAAGTTTCTGTCAATGTCTAAAGGGTGTAAAAGTGCCACAAGGACATTCCTCAAATGTGAAGAGCCTAGTGTCGATGCAAGATTTGAAGTTAATTGGGTTGAAGTCTCATGATTGCCACATCTTGATGCAACAACTTTTGCCTGTAGCTATTCGTTGGGATCTTACCAAAAAATGTTAGACATACCATAACCCGTTTGTGCTCATTCTTCTCTTCCATCCATTGTAAAGTCATTGATCCATTAAAACTAGATGAACTTCAAGATAAATTTATTTTTATCTTATGTGAATTGGAGATGTTTTTTCCTCCTTCTTTTTTTGACATCATGGTTCATCTACTTGTGCATCTAGTTCGAGAGGTTAGATTGTGTGGACCAGTGTAATTAAGATGGATGTATCCTGTTGAGCGGTATATGAAAATTTTGAAAGGTTATGTGAAAAATCATTATCGTCCAGAAGCTTCAATGATTAAAAGGTACATAGCTGAAGAAAGTATTGAATTTTGTTTAGAGTACATGTCAAAAGCAAATCCAATAGGTCTTCCAGCTAATTCATGGCACCATAGGCATTCTACAAGTAAATGTTTACGCGATGTGAATATTGTAAGCAAATCTTGTATATATTGAATAACACAGATGAGGTTATACCTTACATAGAAGCTCATAAAGCCATTGTGAAGGCAAATAATCCAAGACAAGTAGAAAAATGGGTCTTGATGGAACATAATAGAACATTCATGCCTTGGTTTAAAGAGGAGGTGTTAAAGGATTCAACGGCATCGGAGACCTTGACCTGGTTGGCTGCTGGATTGAAGTTTGATGTCATTTCTTGTAAAGCGTACGAAGTGAATAATTGTATATTTTACACGAAGTCTATGGATGAAAAGAGTACAGTTTAAAATTCTGGTGTTACTCTTGAAGCCGAGTCAATGCAGTTTTCCACTTCAAAAGATACAAATCATGTACTTGGATCAATGGCATATTATGGATTTATAGAAGAGATATGGGAGCTTGACTATACTAAGTTTTCAGTTCCAGTTTTCAAGTGTAAACGGGTTGACAATAAAAGTGGGGTTAAAATTGATGAATTAGGATTCACACTAGTGGACTTTCGAAAGATAGGGTATCGAGATGAGCCATTTATAATGGTTCAACGTGCATCTCAAGTTTTCTATGTGAAAGATCCTACGTCAGAACATTGGTATGTTGTTTTACACGGGAAAATATAGATGATATTGAAAATGGTGAACCCCATTCATTCACACCAATGATAATTAATAAAGATGACGATGTACTTGATCATGTACATGCAACCCGTAATGACCACAGTGAAGGAATTTACATATGAACTTTTAACCCATTATGGTAATAAATTTAGAAATATTTTTGATAATATGCATTTACTATATTATGTTTTTGTTTTATATGATTTTCTTTTGATGCAAATGAACTAACGTTTTTTAAATAATTTTTTTAACAGAGATATGGGTGATAATCAAAGTCCAAAGAAACCCCAATCCAAAGGAGGCAACAGAGGACCTACTAGGATGAAGTGTCTGGCGAAGAAACGTGTCGCTGGTGAGAAGACAACTGTAGACATTGACGTCAACACTGGAATGACTTCTGGTCCTAATGCAAATGACTTTAATAGCTATCTTGGAGTTCTTTCTCATTAGAGACTCTCTATTTTGATTAATTCATGGGACGAGGTGTCAGAGGTCGACCGAAACATGCTGTGGGAGGATGTTCTGGTAAGCTTTACATAATTATTGTTATCATATAAAGCTTTTTAATATTCATTGACTAATTATAATTTGGTGATGTTATTTTGGAGGCAAATTTTGAAATTCCTAATGTGGAATCACTTCGATCAAGGATTATATCCAATATCGAACTTAAGTTTCGCACCTTTAAGTCAAGACTAACGACGAGATATATTTTTGGTGACCTTAAGGATAAAAGTCCTTGTGAAAGATACAATTTTATTGATGAAGAGACATGGTTTGCTTTTAAAGAAAGCCGTCTAACTGAAGAATGGATTGTAAGTGAAGTTACTTAACTATTTTTACTTATATAACATTAAATGAGTTAATATTATTTAATTCACTTTGTTTATTTCAATTATGACAGCATCAGTGGAAGAAAGCTCAAGAGATAGCTTTAAAGAATCTTACCTCACACGTAATGTCTCGTGCGGGGTATCGAAAGCTTGAGCAAGCACTGATGGTTGAAAAGGAGCAATCTAAACAGGGGAGTGCATCTGAGGATGGGGAAACAGGGGTCACTTCTCCTCCATCACCACCTACGCGCCATGTGAAATGGAAGAGGGCCCGAAATTAAGAAGTCGGGTGCACCAAGTTCTGAGCAATCAGGGGTTATCATTGAAAAAATTGTAAGTTATTTAAGCCTTTTTTCATCTATTATGCTGCATTACTTATATTAAAACCTCATATGATTTTTGTCTCTTGCAAGATGCCTTGGACTCCCAAGGCAATTTTGTTGCTGAAGGTCGTCACGATATCCTTGTTGAAGCAATTGGACGACCTGAGCACTGTGGTCGTGTTCGTGCAGCTGGACAAGGAGTTGAGATTAAACTTTATTTTGGAGCTGCACCATGACACTTATCCTCCTCCCCCAAAGAGAGCAAAACAAGAAATGGAGAATAGGCTACGTAAAGAATTAATGGACGAGATGAGAAGGGAGACGGAAAAGATGAGGCTAGAGTTGCGACAAGAGATATCGCAACAACTTTGTGCTGACCAGCCGATTCAAACGCTTCTTAGTCCCACTCCCAAGAGCACAAAGGGGAGTTGTGCAGCTCCTACAGGATCAGGGGATGATATCATTGGCCAGACGAGGCAATGTGAGCTACTGGTAGAGGGTGGCATCATTCCTCAGGTGGTGGCCATTGGAAAAGTCTATGAAGAGGCCACCACCTTACATAACGTTCCTCTTTCCCCTGATGCAGCAAAGGTCACGGTTGAAAGAGTACGAGTACCTGATGCTCGTGTTCCACTACCTTCAGAAGAGGTAACAACTGTGACCGAAACATTTCAGTCATTTGTAGCCTGGCCCAGACACCTCATTCGATATATGCCACAACCACTGGTAATAATTTCATTTCATATGCTAATTTATATTTATATATAACATGTAATTTATAACAAGTTTTTTTTTCTTTTTGTAGAAACCTCGTCGGAAACCAAGTTCGAAAAAGAAGCAGGAGGTTCCGCTTGACGATCCTATAGCTTCCTTAGCTATAGTTGGTAGAGAAATTGGACGAGACCCTCTGGAAGTTCCATGGGATGATACGTTTTTTGAAATAAACCCTGAGCTACCATTGTACATATACGTGTTAGATCTGTTAGAATTTGTAGCTGGGGATCAGGAGTTGAATATAAATATCATTAATTTTTTATGATGTAAGTATCGTTACCTACATTTCATTTTCATTTATGTTAAATTAGCATTCATTATGATTTAACTAATTACTTGTAGATTTTTGAATGGTGTCTCTGTCACTGAGGGGAAGGAAAATGTGTATGCATTCTTAGATCCCGCATATACTAATCCCACTGGAGCAAAGACAAATGAGACCCAATCATACATCACTAACACCCTGGAAAAAGAGGGAAAAGAGGTTTATTTGTGCCTTTATATTAACGAGTAAGTTTAAATATATATGTTAAAAGTTTATTATATTCATGTTTTATAAATTTACTCAACTCTTTTCATGGATGATATAGGGTTCATTGGCAATTACTTGTCTTATCAGTGAATGATAGGACGACTTTGTGGTTCTGTTCCCTACACAAGAAGATATCCACAAGTTTTAAGAATATCATTGATAAGTAAGTACACTATAAACTTAACTATGGTTGAAACTATAATTAATCCACTAACAAGGCTTTTTGTATCAACCAGTTCATGGCGTGGATATAACATCCTAAAAGGGAGATCGAATTCAAATTTTCAAAATTTGAACTGGATAAGATTAAAGGTTTGTAAGATTTTTCTTTCTCTTTTCATTGTTTAATTATACTAACTTTTACAATATATTGAATTATAGTGTAATAAACAAGCAGGAAGCTATGAGTGTGGCTATTACGTTATGCAATGGATGAGTACCATTATAAGATTAGGCCTTACAAGTAATTGGCAAGAGGTAAGATTTCTTAAATTATTTTTATAACTTCAACATATATATGTATCTTAAAACTAATTTATGTGTCAATCATTTTGAAATGTAGTTCTTCACGGATGAGGAATCCTTGACTTCGGAAGCCATGACATATGTGAGACAATCTTGGACCACATATTTCCTAAATTTTTATAACTCTACGATTTGATCAATAGTGTAGGAAGATAGAGAGAGATATATTATTACTGTTTTTGTATACATTTTGATCAATAACTATGAATTCACTTTTAGCTTATCTGAACCTGTTTATCTGTTTGGCTGCCTGGGTATAATTAAATTGCACAGGTTCATTTGTATGGGATAAACAACTAAACAAACTGCTCTAAAAAAAAAAAACCTTATTTACAAATGCGGCTATTTACCTTAGCCGCATCTGTAAATCAAGCAAATGATTTACAAATGCAGTTATTACCAAAGATGCATTTGTAAATGTGATTTACAGATGTGACTATGGTAAATAGCCGCATCTGTAAATCATATTTACAGATGCGACTTTGGTAATAGCCGCATCTGTAAATCATTCCAATTCATGAAGGCACCACCTCTGGAGCATTTACAGATGCGACTCCAATAAAAAGTCACATTTGTAAATCATAACAATTGAAAAGGAAGGCACCACCTCTGGAGCATTTACAGATGCGGCTCCAACAAAAAGCCGCATATGTAAATAGTATTTATAGATGCGGTTATGTAGCCGCATTTGTAAATCTCTGATTTACAAGTGCGTGTTGGTCAAATGCGGCTGTATAGCCACATTTATAAAATGAAAATAGTCGCATTTGTTCTTCATTTCTGCACTAGTGGATATTCTCCATCTGTTTCCGTTCCAAATCATTCTTTGAACATTGCATGAGACTAAATTTGTCTCCTTTCTGTATTGGAACAGGAGATATTGAACATTTATCCATTCTGAATCTCTCTAAAACTTTATTAATATATGCTTTCTGAGACAAACCTAACAGTCCTTGTGATCTATCACGGAATATTTCAATTCCTATCAGATAGTATGCCTCACCCATATCTTTCATATCAAAGTTATTAGAGAGAAACTTCTTAGTCTCACTTAATAGACCAAGATCATTAGTTGCAAGCAAGATATCATCAACATACAGAATCAAAATTATAAACTTGCTCCCACTGACCTTCAGATATATACATCGATCAACAATGTTTTCCTTAAATCCAAAGGATACAATAGTATCATTGAACTTCAGATACCATTGCCTAGAAGCCTGTTTAAGCCCGTATATTGACTTCTTAAGTTTACACATCATGTGTTCCTTTCCTTCTTCAATAAACCCACCGGTTGGTCCATATAAACATCCTCTTCTTAATTCCCATTCAAAAAGGCAGTTTTAACATCCATTTGATGCAACTCAAGATCATAATGAGCTACTAATGCCATGATAATTCTAAAGGAATCTTTCTTAGAAACAGATGAAAATGTTTCCTTATAATCAATGTCATCCTTTTGAGTAAAACCTTTGGCAACAAGTTAGGCCTTATAACGTTTGATATTGCCATGAGAGTCACGTTTAGTCTTAAAGACTCATTTACACCCAACTCTTTTGCATCCTTCTGGCAATTCCATAAGGTCCTATACATCATTCTGTGCCATTGATTTAAGCTTATCTTTCATGGCATCTAACCACTTATCAGAATTATCATCATTGATGGCTTCTGAAAATGAAACTGGATCATTATCAATACCTAAGTCATTTTCTGACTCTTGTAGATAAACCACATAATCATTCGAAATAACAAACTTTCTTTCTCTTTGAGATCTTCTTAATACTATTTCTTGTGGTTGTTCTACTACAAGTTCATTGTTAACTTCATGATCATTAATTTGTTGTTGTTCTTCAACATTGAGTGGTTCAACTACATTAGGAACAACGATACTTGAAGTAGAGGTACTAGTTAAAGGAACTTGTACTCTAACTTCCTTAATCTCCACATTTCGTGAAACATCACTCCCACTGGTTTCACCATTTTCAATGAACCGTGCACTACCAGTTTCAACAATTCTTGTGCTATGGGTAAGACAGTAAAACATATACCCTTTTGACTTTGCTGGATAACCAATGAAATATCCACTGATTGTTCTTGCATCCAATTTCTTTTCTTGCAGATTGTATATTCTAATTTCTGCCTGACATCCCCAAACATGCAGCTGTCTCAAATTGGGTTTCCTTCCTGTCCACAATTCAAAAGGTGTCTTTTGAACTGCCTTACTAGGAACTCTGTTCAACAAATACATGGCAGTTTTTAAAGCATACATCCACAATGATATGGGTACAGATGAATTACTTAACATGCTTCTAACCATATCCATTAAGGTTCGATTACGCCTTTCTGAAACACCATTTTATTGTGGTGTACCTGGCATTGTGTATTGAGCACAAATACCACGTCTTTCAAGGAACTTAGCAAATGGACCAGGATGTTGTCCACTTTCATCATACTTTCCATAATATTCACCACCTTTATCTGACCTAACAATTTTCACCTTTCTGTCTGATTGCCTTTCCACTTCATTTACATAAACTTCCAAGGCATTCATTATTTGAGATTTTTCATGCAGTAAATAGACATAACCATAATGTGAAAAATCATCAATAAAGGTGATAAAATACCTTTCTTTATTGAAAGAATTTACATCAAAAGGTCCACATATATCAGTGTGTATAATTTCAAGAAGCTGAGTACTTCTTGTGGCTCCCTTCTTTGTGTGTTTTGTTTGTTTGCCTTTAATACAATCCACACATACATTCAGATTAGTAAAATCCAAACTTAGAAGTATTTCATTCTTTACTAATCTTTTCATCCTTTCTTTAGAAATATGTCCCAAACGTTTGTGCCACAGAAAAGCAGAACAATCATTCACTAAACTACGATAGTGCCAACATTATGATGCGAGGTCATAAGAGTTTCAGCATATAGATTATCAAGATTCAATTTATATAATCCACCATAAAGAGTACCAGATCCAATCAAACAGGTATGTTGATATAAAATGAAACAACCATTCCCAAATTTAAAAGAGTATCCAGCAACATCAAGTTTAGACAATGAAACTAAATTCCTAGATATAGTAGGTACATAAAAAGTATCCATCAAGTCTAAATAAAATCCAGTGTCGAGGATTAAACAATAAGTCCCGATAGCTTCCACCGGAACCTTCTCTCTATTCCCCATAAAGACGAACTTTTCATTTGGCTTTATGGTTCGGGTTGAAAGGAATCCTTGCATCATATTAGAAACATGAGTTGTGCTTCCACTTCAGTTAAGTTTGATTCAAAACATACATTATTTATGGAGTGGTTTCCTTGATTCTTAAGTCTAGTCTCTTCCTGAACTAACATGCTATGCAATTCATGCATATTTCATTTATCTTTCATGGTATTATAGTTCATCTGGAAAGGACCATACTCAGACGGTAAAGAGTTCAAGACAAACTGTAGGAGAAAATTCTCATCCACTGCCATTCCAAGAGACTTAAGTCTTGCCGCATTATTAGTCATTTCAATGACATGTTCATGCATAGTACGAGAACCATCACACTTCATGGTGGTTAAGGTACTCATTAAAGTTCCAGCAAGAGACTTATCAGCAGTTTGAGAGCGCTCTTCCACAAATTTCATGAATTCTTTTGAACTATCAGTTTTGGGAAGAGCGGACTTAATATTATTTGCTATGCTCATTCGCATAAACATCAAGCTAAGTCTGTTTGACTTTTCCCAAGCCCTATAATGAGCTTTTTCCTCATTGCTAGTTTCATCAGTAATAGTTACAGGTTTCTCACTTTGTAAAGCCAAATCAAGATCCAATACACCTAAGTGAAATTGGACTTGTTCACTCCAGTCAGGAAAATTTAAACCATTAAAGACTGGAACAGACATAGCATGCGAATGTAAATATATAGGAACAGATACTGCAATCACATATACTTAACATTAATACTTTGAGTCATAAACTAAACATATAATACAGATTCAAATAACAAAAACATTCTATGTATACTAATGTTCTCCTTTGGGTGATACATTAATACACAAAACATAATGATGCTAATAGTATTAACATTATTTGGCAAGATATATGCATTAACTAGAAACACTTGTTATCTTTGGATATAAAAGCAAAACTAATAACACATACTCGCTACCAACAATCACATCCATTAATTATAAGGACAACTAATCAACCTTTGGGTGATCCAAAAAATGTCTTATAATAATGAATTTTCATTTACCCATATATATAAATAATTTAACATCCATTCTATAGGTAAGTGAAATAAAATTCATCAGTAATCTGGAACTAAATAAAACTTAAAGATTTAACCACTTTGGTGATTAACAAACCTATCATACAAATAATTCCAGAAATTATATCATTAATTGAAATAAAATTCATCCATAATTTGAATTAAATAAAATATAAAGATTTGATCACTTTGGTGATTACAAATCTATCGTACAAATAATTCCAAAATTTCAATTTAAAATTTAATACATAAAGCGGAAAAATTAATTTTTCATTCCTCACTTTAAATCAATCAATTATAGTTTAATGCAAATTAAATTACATTATAACATAATAAAATTTCATTAAAAAATTTAATTTAAAATTTAATAAAATAAAAGACGTAAGGTGCAGGAAATTAATTCACACAGGAGCCAAGCGCACCATCATTCACCCTATTGCAAACCTAGAACCATTCTTTTGGAAGACAATCATGCAACCAAAAATAAATAAATAAATAAAACCAGGTTTCTACGTTAGCGTAAAGGGGTCACTGTCAGACACCCTCCCCGAACCCTAGCACGCCCCTTCTAGTTCGTACTCAGTCATGGCTGTCATCAAGTGATTGCAAACCGCGTAGCGTCGCTAGCCACGAACCACTGCGCGCCTTGAGAACCACTGTGCCGCTAAAGGGTGTTGGATCCCGTTCAGGGAAATGACCACTGCGCCACTTAAAGGTCACCGCGCGACACCATTGCTTTCCCTCTCCAACTCCGACGCCATCCATGCTGCCAAAGGGCGTAGTAGCCACCGCTTCGACCACGAACCGCCGCACCTAGGTTTCGATCTTAATCCTTGATGTCGAACCAGGTCGCGGCTAACCACGCCATTGCTGCAGGCATTACCAATGACGGATATGGACGAGCAGCGGCGGAGTATTCGCGAGCAACAGTGATTTGCGGTTCCGATAGGGTTCTTTAAGATTTTGGAAAACGTTAATGGAGAATCACGAAATGAACAACGAGGCTCTGATACCACATGTAAAATTAAACATGATTATGAACGCATACATTCATGTTCACATACAGATCTTATCACATCATGATTCTCACACATATTCATACAATCAAGAAGGAATAAGCACTTACCTTGATCCATGAGTGATCCTACTTGAACAGTACTTTATCTCCTTTGTCCCAATCTATCTTTTAGCAATGTCGTTTTTGTCACACACTTTCTTGATGGTTAACAGTGAGACAATTATTATTTGCAAAGACAGAACCCTTTTGCTCTTAGTTCCCAATTTCCATGAGATGTAGATTTTCATTAGGTATCATCAGATATATATTTCTCACGTTAACCAATGGACCTTTAATTCTATTATTATTATTATTAAATCATATACGAGCCCAAAGTCCAAATTCAATGTTATGTGAGGCACATTATATAAATTAATTTACATAATTTCTTACCCAATAAACAAAAAAAAGAGTGAAACTGAAAACTGCTTCATTAAAGTTCTGAATTCTACCATGTCTCAAACAAAATGAACATATACCTAGTCGGCTGAACAACAGTGGCAGCTTATGAAAATACATTTTTATCCCTATAAAAATATTCTGAAAACTGTACTAAATTGCTGCAGTTGCTGCACATTTTATTCACTATTTTGTATTTCATCCTTCATGTCTTCTTTGTCTTCTATTGCGCTTCAAAATCCATTCATGTATTCCTCCAATTACCAGCTGAAAATACAATCTACAGAGGTCAATCAATGAATATTAGTCAATAGTCAATTTTTTTTCTAAAAGTTAGCTCAAGAACAAAGAATTATAACAATTTATACTAAAATACTTATCTATCATGAAAAATACAAAACTTTACTATAGCTACAAAAATTAACTTGACCTGGAAGGTTTTTTAGTTGCATAATGTGTTGTTGGCGGCTTTGATTTTAAGACACATGTATCAGTTATTCAGCTAATTGTTCCTTTCTTTTTTTTTTTTTTTTGCACAGATCACTCAAGTATATGGCTTTTACGATGAGTGCCTCAGAAAGAGAGTTTCAACACCTTCATTTAGAGTTCAATTTGGTGGGAAGGGGATACTTCTTTTTTAAGGGCAATATATATATATTTATAATTTTGCATCTGTTTCAGTTAGGCTTTTTTATCGTTAATATAGACTATGTTGTTTTCATGAACTTATGTTAAAAACTTAAGGCATGTACTATATAGGCTGTTCGGGAAATCCTCTGCATTTGTCTCCTGCAATTTTATTTACAAGTATCTTTACACAACACACTAAACTGGAATGATCGTCTGAGCTGTTCCAGAGATTTAACACTATACAATCATTTAATTCCAGATCCTCCATGTACACACTCTTGCTGGTGTAGAATGTCTTGTTCTTGTTAATATGGGTAAAGAATATATAGTTCTAATGCATTTGTCTAAATTGAAAGTAAGAAAAGTTATAATAAGCTATTAGAATAATTTTTGGGATCCAATTTTTGCAGACCAGATGACCCATCAGTTTGTCTGTCCAGTTGGCATTTGGCAAAAACTAATTTAATTGAATACCTGAATGCTGTTTTTTGAGGGAGGATTGAGGCTGCATATGATGTTATCTTTGCAAAGCTTTCTTTCATGACTCTTGCTCTCATTTTGTGTTTCTATTATTAGTATTATTAAATATATAAATGGAAACAGCCATTAGGAATTTTTGGGTTTTAATGATATCCTTTGTCAAGTTACTTCCTTTGTGTAAAGTAGATTTTTTTATGCTGGTTCTGGTACATCTCATGTTGTATTTTGTTTAAAGAAGGAAGTGAAGTATATGTACAATGAAGGTTTTAAGACTAGAGATTTGGGATTGAATTTTAATTTGGATGAGATGAAAGAAAAAGAAAACGAGGAAATAAAATTTTGAAATTTGAATTGGAGAGAAAATTTGACATTTTTGTTTGTTGAAGTGAACTTTCTCTTTATTTTCTCTTCAACTAAACAAGAAAAATCAAATTTTAAAAATTTCTTGCCTATTCTCATTTCCTATCCAAACATATGGTGAAGGTAACACACGCATCTATGAGTGTGAACTGTAACGAGGTAATATATATGGTTTGATAAAAATTGATTGAAATATATTAGGATTATTAATCTTAATGTCAATAGGCTTGAGCTCATCATGTCTAATACCCCTAATAAATTTGAACAATTTGGACTCAGTGTTATCAATGGAGGAAGGCCAAAATTATTCCATATAAATACATCATTGCACCCTATGATACTGCCATAGTGCGCCACCCTTCACTGCTGTCTGTGGCAGCTGGCAAGAAATCTGCCATGCCATTTAACAACATTGACTGGATTTAGATTGAGATTCAACTTGAGTTCATCTCGATTTAATTCTACTTAAGGCTCATTTTTATCAGACAATGTATGAATACATAACAAAATGTTATCTTAAAGATTTATCTAATTCCATGTTTCCTTTAAATGCATAATAAAATTATTAGAACTTCAAATTAAAATTAATTAAGATGACTATAAACATACTTTTTTCTGTTTTTTTTTTAAACTCGTGTTATTCTTTAGAGTCTCGATATAATAACATCCTCAGTTGTGTTATGTCCTGTTTATAGTCTCTAACATGACAACAATAATATTGTTTTATGAAATTATGGATTCAAATTTGGGGAAATTTATAGTGTCCAAATTTTCAATTTCTTTTATGTTATGTTAGGGTTATCCAAAAGGACGTAAAGCAAGTGACGATGAAAACATATCAGAACTTTGCGTAAAGGAAGATGGTATTTTGACATTCTTCAAAATTTACAGTCATCTAACAACTACTTTTTTTAATTTTTTTTATTTAATAATTTAACTTATATTTTAGTTAAATAACTTAATTTAATGTTTTATTATTATATTTAATTGTTAAATAGATGTAAGTGAATTTTATTATTATTAATTTAATTTAATATTTTAGTTGACTTTTTTTTTTGGGGTTAGATATGAATTTCTGAACTACAAGGTTGCAAGATGGTGTATCAGGTCTATCTGCTAGAATGGAATATAAAAAGGAATATAAAGTTATTATTATGCTTAGCTCTGATTGCCGCTGCCTCTGGTTTTCCATGTCGTGAAATAATATATATACCAACATAATTAAGGCCATGAATTCGAGTTGATTTTAAAATTCATGAATTGGATGAAATTTATATGGAAAATGGTAATTATTACATGAAGCTCCCCCATGAAGCAAAGTGATAATCGGGATCAATGGTATCGTGTTGCATGCTTTATTTTATTCTTTTCACTTGGCTTGACAAACAAATAATTGTTGCTAGTGTATTAGTTCGATGACAAAATGCTAAATAAATTAAGTTTATGGAATAAAACGAAAACGTGGGTAGTCTGTCAGTCAGTCCACATTCAAAGTGAAAAGAAATGTTACATTTTTTATGAAAATTAGAAAATGAAAATGAAGGGTAACAGATGGCTTATCGTTCAGATTCTTTTTAGAAGAGATCATCTTATCAGAAAAGAAGTCATCAAAAGATTCATGAATGAAAGTCAATGAGGATTCATTAGAATATGTGAGGAAGAAACAAAGGTAACCCAGAAAATATCAGAGTGCAGGACGTGACATTGTCAATGCTCGAATGGTTGACTGCTTCGGCTTGTCCGTTCGTTTGAGAATGTTTCATTGAAGAGAAAATTTTATTTATGCATACATCTGACCCATTGGCTTGTTGGTGAATTGAGTTCCATTCTTGGAAATTAGGAACATAGGAGCTCCGAATTTGCAAATGACATTCTTAAAACTTTGGATCTTTTGGTTGATATGATTGCTAAAGGGTCGGCCTCAATCCACTTGATGAAGTATTCAATAGCTAATATTAAAAACTTTAGTTGGTGAGCAATTAAGAGAAAAGGTCCCAAAATGTCAAAAAAAACCAAGGACTGAGGATCAAATGTAGTTCTTCAACGGGGAGCTCAATGCCAATTAGCATGTCATTGACACTATTCACATTTTTTGGCATAAGCCATGCTGTCTTCTTTCATGGTCGGTCAATAATAACCAGCTCGGCCCTTGATATGATTCCCACACATTCTTTTGTGTAGCTCGGTTAAAACCCTATGGGTTATTCTTCGTCATTGCACTTAAGAAGTAGGTGGGCGAACCCATACCAAAACAGGTATCTATCTATTAAAGTGATTTTGCTGGCATTGCATTGTAGTTCTTTGGCAGATTGCCTATCAGGCAGTAAGATGTCGTCGGCCATGAAACAATGATATGGGATCATCCATGTTTGTTTTACCGAAATGTGGAATGCTTCTAAACCTTTGCTTTCTGAGCTACCAATAGTTACCCTCGGTGTTTTGAGGGTCTCCTATATTATCATGTGGTGAGATCCCCCCTTGGAGGAGCTCGCTACTTTGGAGAGCAAATCGATCCTAGAATTTTGGCTCCGAGGCACATGTATTAGCTCGAAAGAAGCAAATAACTCAGCGAGAGTTTTCACATACTTGAGATATAATACAAGATATGGGTCTTTGGCCTAAAAACCATCGGTCACCAAGCCCACCACTAATTGTGAATCACTTTTTGTGGTAAGGTGTCTTATGCCCATTTCTCTGGCGAGCAGCATTCCAGCTATGAGAGCTTCATATTCTCCTTGGTTGTTGCTTGCCTTGAAAGAAAATCGTAGTTATTGTTCTAATAGAACGCCATCTGGTCCTTCTAAAGTTATTCCGGCTCCGATGCCCTTTACATTAGAAGCTCCATCAACCAAGAGGATCCACTTAACTGACTCAGACGAGGATGATGTCGTGGTAGGGGTGAGTTATGCAATGAAGTTCACCAACACTTGACCTTTGATAGGTACACACGATTTGTAGTGTATATCAAACTCTAAGATCTCGATAGCGCACTTTATCATTCGTTCCGTCACATCTGGTTTGCCTAGTACTTGTCAAATGGGAAGATTGGTCATCACTATTACCAAGCAACTTTGAAAATGCTACCTCAATATTCGTGCAATGAATACTATTTCCAGTGTTGCCTGCTCAATTGCTTGATATCTTGTTTCCACTGATTGCAAAACTCTGCTTACATTGTAGGTTGGCTTCTGCCTTTCCTCCATGTTCTGGACGAGGACCAAACTAATTGCTTGGTTAGTGACCGAGAAGTACAATCGAATGGGGATCCTTGGTTTGGGTTTATTGAGAACCTATGGGTCCATTGGATACTCTTTCAATTTGAGGAAAACATCTTCACATTTTTCTGACCAAATGAAATGGTCATTCTTCCGCAGGCATTGAAAATAGGGGAACCCCTTTTTCCCCTACTCACAAAAATTGTGACAAAGCTGCTATCCATTCGGTTAACTTGATACAATCCAACTAGCCAAGAAGATGACCAAGGACTTAAGAGACAATTCACACTGTGAGTAGTCATCTTAGCAATCAAGTCAAGGCTCCACCAAATATCAGACGGACCTCACTAGAAGAAGAACTTGGCATAGACCAAAACATCAACTATTCTTTCTTCTAGTCTTCTTAAAAGACAAAAACATGTTTGTAAATAATTTGGACTCACTTTTGGGGTCCAAATAGCAAAATAGGCTAGAGTAGGTTCACATAGCATAAAAGGGAGTGTACTTAGCGAAATGGGCTTATACCAAGCCCTCTTTTTCAAGACAAGGCACCTAGAATTAGGGGTTTTAACCTACCTTCTAGAAGCGCCTAAAGGTGCGGTTCTGACCATGGTCAACACCTTAGGCAACCCCTCTCCCTTGCCATTTCTACCCTTCACACATCTTGCCCACCAAGGCACCCCTTCCTATAAATAGGGTGTCTTGCCTCTTGTATTCACAACTTGAATCGAAAGTAAAGAAACCCTGCATGAGTTATTTTATGAGACTTGTGAGCTCTCATGTTGGGTCTTGTCTTGGGTGTATAATATCTCAAGTGGCGAATCAAGTTATCTGGGTCTTATCTTAAGTGGGTAATATCTCAAGTGGTGGCTCTTGCATCACTGACTTCATTTTCTTCCCATAAGCTCTCTTCATTCCTTCCTCTTTTACTCTTTATTTTGTGCCACCTCCCTTCCATATATGTCTCCGTATGATAGCCCTCTAACTCGACCCGGATACTCCTTACCATATATGACACCAATTGGATCTTCTGGAGATATATCTGAAGTAGTTTTTGGATTTGTCAACATTAGCTCATCATTTTTTTTTCTGGATAAAATTGAAAATAATAAAAAGAACAACATATACTTGTTAGAATACATTATGACAGCAATTCCAAAAACTTCCAAATCATCAATAATTAAATTGTACTATCAAACCACATCGTAATGGATATAGAGTGCAACTTTTCAATTGAAACATCACTAAGTGACAACCATAATTTCCTCCCTGTTTTCTGTATGTTATGAGTTGTAAGGTTCTTAAGCATTGATGATATATATACATGTGTTCTGAAAACTAATTAAAATGGTTTACAGTGACAAACTCCTTGTCCAAACACTCACAAATTCATAAACAGAGAAGGAAATTTTTAGAACAATTCAATCATATCCTTTTAAAAGAACCATAAAACAAATCGAGAGTTGATAAAAAAAATATATAAGTTTCTTGCTCTCAGTTGAAAGGCTAATTTTTTCCACATGAGAAAACTTGAGATGGGTAAAGACCCCTTCAGTTTAAGTCAAGTCCCTTGATGTGCTTGCAAAAGGCCTCTGCCAATCTCTAAAAGAAGAGGTAACTGAATGCCTCTTAAGTTAGACATTGAAGTCATGAGACTGAAGCAAGCAAAAAGGATCACATCAAATCTTAAAGAAAAGGAACCCTAAAACCCCACCCATCCTCTCTTCGGTGTAGTTAAAGCAAAACAATCATCATCGAGCAGTCACATACATATAACATATAACAATTCCAATTCAAATCAAACAAAAATTAAAGATGCAAATTTGATCACGAATTCTGTAATATTAAGGAATAATAAACAACATTCTATATGTACTTTCCCTCTAACATTGTTTTCCTTCAGTATTGTTCCTATAATCTAGGTTCTAACTCGCCACTAGAACTATACCAAATCAATTCTTGTTGGGATCCTCTCGAGGTCTCTTTTGAAATACTGTATTCTCTACTATCAAAATCAGAACAACAAAGGTGTCATTTGCAACCTTTTGAATAACATTATTTCTTTATCATATTGGCCAATATCAACTTATGTTACCTTTTTAAATAATAGGTAATGTTGATGCTCACTTAAATAATAGGAAATAGTTTTTTTAAATATTTCTCATCTCACACTTGAATTCTTAAAATAAATAATTGAGATTAAGATATGAAATCATAAGACAATTGGACAGGGAAAAATGCAAGGTAAACTAAAAATAGTTAAATGATCCTTGAGCAATGCATTTACCTCTATTACTACAGAAACCTGAGCATTAGATTTTTGGCAAGTGATGGATCAACTGTTAACACAGGACAAATTAAGAACCATCACAAGGAAAAAACAATAACAGAATTAGCATAGTCATACACAATAGATTTCACAAATTAAGAACAATAGATTTCAAAAAATAAGAACCACAATTGATTTGACAAATTGAGAAAAATCCAGCAGTAGATTTCGAACCTGAACATGATGGCAGAGGAGACGGCGATGGCGGAAAGTAGAAATGATGACAATGGCAGATATTGGCAGACATTGGCGGATAGTGAAGGTTAGGTTTCGTGCGTGCGAGAGTGAGAAGACAAGTGAAGAATTAACTTAGGTTACAGTTTGTGTTTCGTGAGGGTGAGAGTGAAGAACCTAGTGCGAGAGTGAAGAGAGTGAGAGGGCATATCCTTGTGAGGCGAAATTATTGATGATTAGAAGAACTCTCAATAATCAACCTAGCATGAAGCATGAAACACAAAGAGAGAACATCTTTCATACAAGATGTAAAATTTTAGAAAATACTTGTTCTCTCATTATGGATAGTGGCTCTTGCTGCAATTGTTGTAGCACTAGGTTGGTTGATAAACTTGATATACAAGTTATACCCTACCCCAAACCTTACAAATTGCAATGGATGAATGAAGATGGGGATTTAATTGTAGATAAGTAGGTAAAAGTCAGCCTTTTATGGGGAACTATAAGGACAATGTTTTATGTGATTTAGTACCATGGAAGCCTGCCACATCTTATTAGGAAGATCATGGCAATTTGATAAGAAAACCACCCATGAGATTACTTTTACCCATAAGGAAAAAAAGTTTGTACTTTATCATTTAACACCTTCACAAGTGGTAGAGGACCAAGTACAAATGAAAATGAAAAGAGAGAATGAGAAAAAAAAAAAAAAATTTAGGGATTATTCTTAGGGACAATGCTAAGGTGTAGGAGAAAAGTGCTCCTTCCTACAAGGTCATTCAGATAGAACAAAATTTTGTAAAAAATGAAGTTAAAAAAATACTTCTATCTGAACAACCTTCAAGCCTCCTTCTTTGTTAAGGAATACTTACATGCACTACCACACTTTAAGAATCTAGTGTTCTACCTCATAAAGTCAAAATTCTTATAAACAAATTTGATGATGTATTCCCTAAGGAAGGACCAATTGGACTTCCACCTTTTAGGGGTATAGAACATCAAATTGATTTAGTACCTAGAGCCAATTTACCAAATAGATCGGCATATAGGACTAATCTTGAAGAGACTAAGGAGATAGAATCTCAGGTTCATGAATTATTGGAGAAGTGTTGGGTTCAAAGGAGCCTAAGTCCTTGTGTTGTACCTGTTTTATTAGTGCCTAAGAAAGATGGCAAGTGGAGAATGTGTTGTGATTGTAGAGCCATCAATAATATCACCATCAAATACTAGCATCCAATTCCTAAACTTGATGATATGCTTGATGAATTGCATGGGTCCATAATATTAAGATTGATCTCAAAAGTGGTTATCACCAAATAAGAATCAAAGAGGGTGATGAGGGGAAAAATGCTTTTAAGACCAAGTTTGGACTATCTGAGTGGTTAGTGATGCCTTTTGAACTCACTAATGCACCTAGCATTTTTATGAGGCTTATGAATCATGTCCTTAGGGATTGTATAGGTAAATATGTAGTATTTTACTTTGATGATATCTTAGCGTATAGTCAGAGTCTAGAGTCTCACCTAGAACATCTTAGGGAAGTCTTGTTAGTCCTTAGGAATAATAATTTATTTGCTAATTTAGATAAGTGCACTTTTGTGTTGATAGTGTAGGTGTTTTTAGGTTTCATAGTTAACAAAAATGAGGTTCATGTTGACCCCAAGAAAATCAAATTCATCCAAGAGTGGCTAACCCCGCACAATGTAGGAGATGTTAATTGCTTCCATTGTTTAGTTAGCTTTTATAGAAGATTTGTTCCCAACTTCTCTAGTTTAGCTTCACCACTTAACAAGATAGTGAAGAAAGACACCCCATTATGTTGGATAGACAAACATGAGCAAGCCTTTCAAAGGTTCAAAGCTCAACTCACTAATGCACCCATTCTAGCTTTCCCAAACTTTTCAAAAACTTTTGAGCTAGAGTGTGAAGCATCAGAAGTAGGCATAGGTGTAGTGTTATTAAAGGGTGGGCACCGAATTGCATATTTCAGTGAAACATTACATGGTGCAGCCCTCAATTACCCCACCTATGATAAAGAGCTTTATGCACTTGTGAGGGCCCTGCAAACTTGAGAAAACTATTTGGTTTCAAAGGAATTTGTTATTCATGGTGATCATGAGTCTCTGAAATATTTGAAGGGTCAGCATAAGTTGAATAAAAGACAAGCAAAGTGGATGGAATTTCTAGAGCAATTTCCATATGTTATCAAATACAAGAAGGGCAGTACAAATATTGTGATAAATGCTCTATCTCTAAGACATGCACTATTTTCTAAACTTGGAGCCCAAATTCTTGGATTTGAAAACATACCAGAACTTTATGAAAAAGATCCGGATTTTGCACCCACTTTTGCTAGTTGTTAACATAGAGCATTAGGAGGATTTTATGTTTCTGAGGGGTATTTGTTTAAAGAAGGAAAACTTTGTATACCTCAAGGAACACATAGAAAACTCATGGTTAAAGAGTCACATGAAGGAGGTCTCATGGGCCATTTTTGGAGTTGATAAAACTCTTGAGCGTTTAAAAGGAAAATTCTTTTGGCTCCACATGAGAAAATAAGTTGAAAGACATTGTCATAGATGTATTTCATGCTTAAAAGAAAAGTCTAAGACAATGCCTCATGGACTTTACACTCCTTTGCCTCTTGCATTTGCTTCATGGGACATCAACATGGATTTCATTTTAGGGCTTCCTAGGATACAAAGAGGTTTTGATTCCATCTTTTTGGTAGTGGATAGGTTTGGCAAGATGGCTCATTTTATACCCTGCCATAAAGTGAATGATGCTAATAACATCTCTAAGCTCTTCTTTAGAGAAGTGGTAAGACTTCATGGTCTACTTAAAACCATAGTTTCAGATAGAGATCCTAAATTTGAAGGCTATTTCTGGAGAACTCTTTGGGAAAGGCTAGGAACTAAGTTAAACTTTTCAACCCCTTGTCATCCTCAAATGGATGGACAAACAGAGGTAGTAAATAGATCTCTCTATCCACTATGCTTAGGTTGGTCATGAAAGGGAACTACAAATCTTGGAATGATTACCTTCCTCATATTGACTTTGCATACAATAGAGTGGTCCAGAAGACTACTAATATTTCTCCATTTGAGGCTGTATATGGATTTAATCCTCACACACCTTTGGAATTGTTACCTTTTCCTAATCCACAAGAATTTGAGCATAAGGAAGGTGATGTGAGTTGATTTTAAGATTTCACATTTTATAGTTTGCACTTTGTTTATGATTTTTTATTTTAAGCAGAATATGGTGAAAAACCCAAAGAAGATTCCCATTGGACACAAACTTAACCACGTGGTTAAGTAAGTGTGAAGGTTCACTTCTAGAGGGCAAAGAGAAAACACAATTATATGGTGATGAAGACGATGATGTGCGAAAATAAAGAACATATAAGATGGAAGGAAAAAAGATAAAAACCTAATGGCAAAAAGTAACACAAGAACCTAAAAAGGGAATGGGAAGTGGCACAAATAAGAAAGGAAAAAGATGAAGGGGTGAAGAAAGCTAACGAAGAAGGATCAAGCAATCACGCCACTTCGAATGGTGGATGATTCCAAGATGAGTGGTGAGGAGCCGCCACTTGAGGTGCACTACTATCAAGATAAGACCCAAAACAATTTAGGAGACAAAGCTCACTAATCACTCAAGCATAGTTTCTTTTCTTAATTCAAAATTTAAGTGTAAAAATACATGAGGCAAGACTCCCTTTATATAGGAGAGAGTGACTTGGGGAGCAATAATGAGAGGGGTAGGGGTGCCATTTGTGAGAAACTTTCTAGAAGGTAGGTCAAAGAAACCCTAAACCTAGGTGAACATGTAATGAAAGGTGGGCTTGGCACAAGCCTAAATTACTAAGCACACCCTACTCTAGCTTATTCTTATATTTGGACACTAAAAAAGAGCCAAAATTTTTTACATAAAATTGTCTTGTAAAAAGACCAGAAGAAAGAACATTTGATGCTCTAGCCTATGTCTAGTTCTTCTTCTGCTAAGGTCCTTCTGATGTTTGGTGGGGCCTGGTCTTGTATGCTGAGATGACTTACCTAATTCTGAAGTGTCTATTGTGTCCTTAGTCATCTGCTTGTCGAGGTAGTTTGTATCATGCCCCCTAAGTTGGAAAGAATTCAACCTCGAATTTAGAACTCCTGTAAAGAACATAGTTAGTTTGTTCACAGGACAGATAGAAACATTTATAGCAGCGGGTGGTGAATCAAACTTATGTTCATTAAGCTTTGGGAGTTTGCATGGATGAGTTCTAGATACAGGCCATGTTTGTAAAGAATGTTTTGGGAGGAAATGATTTGTTTGTGAAAATCCTCTTAGAAGGTGAGAACCCCTAGGAGGTTTTTGAATATTATCCCTAAACTTATTTGTCAAAGATGCCAAGTATTTAGAATGATTT
Source organism: Phaseolus lunatus (assembly GCA_013389735.1). NCBI lineage: Eukaryota > Viridiplantae > Streptophyta > Magnoliopsida > Fabales > Fabaceae > Phaseolus > Phaseolus lunatus. The sequence goes on along the minus strand of CM023864.1, from coordinate 40,807,541 downwards.
GGTAATGAAAAAGATAAGGAAGAAGTATACCTAGGAGGCGCGGTTAGTTTTGTTCGGGTCAACATTATTGTTTTGATTGCGTGAGAGGAGATGATGAGACCCGTTTTGATTTTACTTTCCTCACCTTTTTCATTTTCTCTTTTGGTTTTCATTTTTACTTGGTCCTCATTAACTTCCTTCGGAAAAAGGGGTTTTAATATAACCTTGTGCCCTTGGAAGTTGAAAGAAATCTTATTGGTATGACCATCATATAAATTTTTTTTTATCATATTGCCAAGGCCTTCCCAATAGAATATGTGTTGCTTCCATTAGCACAACATCACATAAAACCTCATCTTTATACTTTCCTATAGAAAAATTTATGAGGACTTGTTTATTAACCATAATTTCACCCTCTTCACTAAGCCATTGTAGTTTATAGGGCTTTGTATGAGAGATAGTGGGTAATCCAAGCTTCTCCACTACTATTGTACTTGCCACATTAGCATAACTACCCCCATCTATGATCATGGAACATAACTTGTTGTTGATAAGGCATCGGGTGTGGAAAATATTTTCTCTTTGGGTTTCATCAAAAGGTTTTTGAATAGTACCCAACATTCGCCTTACCACCAATAAGTCACCTTCACAAGGTATTTCACACTCGTCCTCACTTAGGGTTTTTGGAAGAGGAAGGAGAACTAGCTCAAGATGATTGAGAACTATGATCACTCACAACTATCCCCTCTTTGACCATCATTGTTCTTTTACTTAGGCAATTAGTAGCAATGTGCCCAAAACCTAGACATTTAAATTATTTTTTACTTGAGATTTTGGTGGGTGATTTAGGAGTAGAAGGTTTATCTTTAGAATCTTTATGATGTGGAATGGTTTCCTTTGAGAAATTGGAAGGAGAATCTTGGTTTTGAAATTTGTTTTTTCCCTTCCAAGATGATTTGTAAAAGCCATCATTATGAGTGTTTTTAAAATATTTTTTCTTCAAAATTTGTGATTCAACTTTGATGGCTTGGTGAAGCAATTTTTCCAAAGAAGTATACTCATATAATTTTACAACATCTTGTATTTCTCGCCGTAATCCACTCACAAATCACACAATCTTTGACTTTTCACTTTCATGCATATTAATTTTAGTCAAAGTTAATTCTAAATCTTTAAAATACTCGTCTATACTCCTAGATCCTTGATGAAGTTGTTGGAGCTTCAACAAGAGTTCCTTCCTATAATGAGGAGGAACAAACTGTGCACGCATGCATAATTTTAAATCACTCAAAGATACCATAGCTGGCCTCTTGTTTAGCCCAATGTCCTTTACAGTTTGATGCCACCATTGCATGGCATAGTCTAAAAACTCTAGGGAAGCTAACTTAACTTTTTGGTCTCTTCGACCTCATACACATTAAAAATTTGTTCTACCTTAGCTTCCCATCCTAAGTATAAATTAGGGTCACTTTCCCCACTAAAACTAGGTAACTTTATAAAAGGAAAAAAATTCTTTGTTTGGTGTTGATGGTGGTGCCTAGCTTCATAATTCTGCACTTTCCATTCTTCTTCTTCTTGACTTCCATAGTGCATGTAATGTCTTGTAGTTCTTCTAGGCTCCTACCTCCTTTCTCTAACTTGTCTCTCTTGTGTATCCTCTAGCCTTTGCATTCTTTCCACTAATTGTCATATTTCCTCTTCCTTGTGGGCCAAGCTCCTCTTAATATCCTCAAGCTCCCTTAGAAGACGTGCCTTTTGAGGAGATTGTGTTTTGGAAGATTCCCCTGAGGATAAATGATGTATATTTGCGCACAACAAAACAAACAACTAGTTTAAACAAAAAATAATGCACTCACTCATGTGTATCACCTGGCCATTTAGTAAAGGATGGAAACAGGTTAGAATCACTCAAGAAAGGTTTTACAATTTTTCCAAAGGGTCTATACTTGGTAGCAACACTTCAAGTGAAAGAGGTCAAAGCTCTTAACATTTGCTCATACAAAGAACTCCAACAAAACTTGAAGACAAAATCTAAAGACAAGCAAAAGCTAAACCAAAAGGGAAGTATGATGATGACAAAACTTAAACAAGACAAACAAGAAAAGCACTTATGAAGACTCAAGAAACTTAAACTTTTAACTATGAAGTTTTGATTTTCTTAGAAATTGTAAAAGCAAGAAGGATAATATTCCACAAATATGAAAACAATTTGCCACATAAAAAAGAATCCTCTTTTGTAATTGAATTTTGAAATGTGAATGTAGTCAAATTGTTTCTTTTGTCTTTGTTTTTATGGATTCAATAGCTTCACATTCTTGTCATGCATATTTTACTTCACTTTTCAATTTTCACAAATGATTTGGGATTCAATTTATATGATCACTTGAATTCTTTGTTTGAAACTAAATCAACTACTACTCAAACAAATTCTAATTGATTTTTAGTTCTTCACAATTAAAAATCAAAATAAGCAAAATGGATTAAAGACTCCTAAAACACTAAGAACAAAAGACTCAAGCAAAATAGGTAAGGTAAAAAGATGACATAAAATAATTCAAAAGCAAAATTTAAATTGCTTAATGAATAAAAAGGTGAAATTGTAAATGACAAGAATTTAAAGGTAGATTTGAAAGGTGCTTAAAGATAAAAGCAAGAATTGAAATGTGCTGAACTTTAAAGCCGAAAATTAACTAAAAAAATATAAGCACAATTAAAACCATGCTTTGAATACCACATGATGTGAGTTAATTTTAAGATTGCACATTTTATCGGTTGCACTTTATTTATGATTTTTTTATTTTAACTAGAATATGGTGAAAAACCCAAAGAAGATTCTCACTGAACACAAACATAACCAAGTGGTTAAGTAAGTGTGAAGGTTCACTTCTAGAGGGTAAAGAGAAAACACAATTATATGGTGATGAAGATGATGAAGTGCGAAAATAAAGAACATATAAGATGTAAGGAAACAAGATAAAAACCGAATGACAAAGAGTAAAACAAGAACCTAAAAAGGTAATGGGAAGTGGTGCAAATAAGAAAGGAAAAAAATGAAGGGATGAAGAAAGCTTATGGAGGGTTAGTGACGGGACAGACTGACCTGTTTTGTCACCCTTATGATACTTTTAAGATTTTATAGTTCCTACTGACTTAAGAGTTGAAGAACCTTTTATAGATGAATCTTCACTCAGTGATTCTTCAAAGGATCTAGCTCGACTTTCTTGAAGCCGCACTTGTACAAATATTGACAAATCTTATAGTTACCACTCTTAATTACATTATCATAAAATGAAAGTAATGTTAACTTGTAAAAAATCACGAATTTATATCTTAAATAACATAAATTTAATATTTTTTTTATCACTAATATAAATACTTGTAATTGTAAGTTTTTTATTAAATATATAAAAATACATTTATGACATATTTTAACAATGTAATAATTAATATTTTATCATTGATAATAAATAAATGTTAATTTAAAAATTTTTAATCAATTTTATATTAATCATATTATTATTATAAGAAAAATAATTTATTATATATTTTTTTAGTAATTAGTTCTTATTTTTTTTAATATAATTATTGTGAGAGTTTTAGTTTTATCACTATTATAAATAACTAGTAGGAACAGAGGCACTGCGTGCCTGTGTATCCACATTTTTTATTTCTCTTTTTTGAATCTTTTTTTTATTCTTCAAAAATTAATTTCTCCCACATTTTTTATTTTTCTTTCTTCGATCTTTATTTTATTTTTCAAAAATAATTTCAAAACTTTTAAATGAGAAGTTAAAAGAGAATATGTAAGGTTAATGAAGAAGTGGGGAACGGTAGTTAAAAAAATGTTACATGTAAGAAAGAGAAAGAATGAATCTTCAAAATTTAACATTAAAAACTACTCTTCTTCAATTCAAAATCGCTTATACCAAATATTTTAAAATTTTAGAATTAAAAAACTACTTTATTAACTTTTAAAATTATAAAATATCCAAATAATCTAAATAAATTGATAAAACAAAATATTAAACCAGGATAAAATAGGAAAACAATTTAGAGTAGTTAAAGTGGGGAATTTCTTTTATATATAGGTATAGATATTTGTGACAAGTAAAAATGGTAGTTACTATTAATAGATAAATAATGACAAATTTTATATTTATTATTAATTTTTTTGTTAAAAAACTTATATTTGTTGTAGTGCTAGTAGAGAATTATGTAAGAGTGAGTTTGATATATTTGATCTATTCCACAACATATATAATTTAATAGATTATAACAAATTTATTTTGATATACTAATAAAAGAATTGTAAAAAGTAAATAAAATGTATTATTTCTATTTAGTTAAATACATAGATTTTCATGTTTAAATATAAAAAAAAAATCAACATTTTGTTCATTAACTTTTAATTCAATAAATTCTGATAAAATATTTAATTTGATCTATTTCACATCATGGACAAAGTTGATAATTAATGTATATTGAAATAATAAGCTAAATTGTTTTAATAAAGTTTTTCTTTTCAATCTCATACCTTTCACTCATAAATTGAAACTTAATCCTTTTTCCTGTGAAAAGTTATAAGGAGAATATGGTATAATATGTTTTAAGAAAATTTTAGAATAGGTTATTGTAACTCCCATAACTTGATGTGACACTTATGTCACATGTTTCTCTTATAGTGGAGAGATTGGCATGTAACATGTCCATATACTTGGTATGCCAAACTCCATGTATTGTGGAATGAATAAACAGATAAAAATTAGGTATACAGTCACGGGAGGTAAGAAACTAGAAAGTGAAAACAGTTCAATTGGTTCCTCAGTATTCAATCCATGTGAGCAGAATACGGGAGGGTGTGGTGAAAAGTTAAAGGCAATTACTACCTTCACCCGATACCTGCATCCGTTTTTTTTATTTATTCAAAATATAAAAATGATTCTAAATAAAAGGGTGTGGATAAAAAATATTTTTGTAATTTTTTTTAAAAATACATTTCTGGATTTAGATTTCCATAATACTATTTTTAATTCTGGAAATCATTTTCTGAAATACGTTTCCAAATTTTTTTTTCTTAAATTTTTCACAATGTATCTTTTGCATTCTTGGAATTGTCTTTCCATAATGAGTTTTGATTTTTAAATTTTGTTTCGAAATTTTATTTATGGAACATGATAACCTATTTTGGATTTCTTTTTTCAAAATGTATTTATTGAATTCCAGATTTTCATTTTCAAAATGAAAGGTAATTTTGGAACTTTCAAAGAAGGACAGGGTGGGTGCAGGTGACAATTGGTAATAAGAATTTGCCAAGTTTAAAACTCACAGAGAACCTGGATTCAACTTTTTTTTATGACAGTCACATGTTTTTTGTGTGTTAATTATATGATTTTAAAATATTAATTTTATCTATTACTTTATCACAATAATGTTTGGAATTTTATAATTCTTAATTAATTAGATGAGTAAAATTATATTGTAACATGGAATAATTACAAGCAGCTCGTGAGTACTCTAAAGGTACCCAATATTAGGTGATAATTTTGATATTTAAAAAAATATTTTTTTTTATGTTAAATGATGATTCTTAGAATGAACATCTAGGAGAATACGGAAAGATTGGAACTCAACTTACCTCAACAAACTAAGCTCTTATCATTATGGGTCATACTTTAGTTTGTACACTAGTGCAAAATGGTAAAATAATTACTATTAAATGCGTTTTTACCTCTCAGACGTAGTCTTAAAACGTGGTGACATTTTTAAAATTATTTTCATTTATGAGTGCGATTATTTGTAACAGCTACATTCATAAATCAAGCGCTTTGATTTATGAATGCAACTATTTGTAACAGTCACTCATAAATGAAATTTTATCCTAACCTAAAGCGTGTCACTCACGTTTTCATACTTTCTTCCTCTTCTTTGGTGTTTGTTGTTCTTCTCCTTTCGCGTTCGCTTCTACATCATTCTCTTGCCAATGTGAGTTTTTGAAGTTCAGTTTCTTCTTCTTTGTCTCTTCTTCTTCGTCTTTCTTCTTCATCTCTTCTTCGTTTTTTCTTCTTCTCACTCTATTTTTATTTTTGCATTGGTTAAGTACTGTTTCATTGCCTTCGCTCCTGTTTGTTGTGCTCCGTTGTTGCTGCCGCCACCATCGTCATTGTTGTCGCTCTAGTTCCACTCTTCACCAATGTTGCCTTCATGCACAAGGTTGGTGTTGTTTTAAATTTGTTTGATTTTTTTTTAATGTTAAGAATTTGTTTATTTGTTTATAATTTATATTTTTTTAAAATTTATATTATTTAGTAATTATTATAATTTGTATTTATTATTAATTTATATTATGTTAGTTGTTAGTTTAGAGTAGAATTATCCTGTTGGTATTGAGTTCGAGGGTGTTCGACCCTCGACAATTGATACGTGCTGATATTGAGTCCAGGGGTGTTCGACCCTCGACAATCGCGTGAGATAAAAAATTTATTAGAAATCCTGAATGACTATTATAGAATATAATGGATCAAAATTGGATTAATTATGTTCGCATAAGTGATGAGTACGAAAGCGGAGTAGAAGAATTTATACAATTTGCTCAACGTAATGCGAATAATAGTAGTTTGGATGGAGCAAAGATCAGGTGTCCGTGTGTTAACTGTTTGAATGGAAGGGTACTTGATGTTAAGATAATCAGGGAGCATCTTCTATGTGATGGGTTTCTTCGATCTTATACAACTTGGACATGGCATGGTGAATTATTAAATTTACCACGCGTTTCTGTAACTGAAGAATGTGTGGGGTCCACCATGGATGATGCAGTACATGATGATGTAGATGATGATCAATTGGAGGACATGATTCCTGATGTCGAAGTTGAGTCTTTTGCAGAAGCACATGGATATGGAAGTATGTCAAGTGATGCAGAGACTCCATTGTATCCTGGATCAACTAAGTTCACACGGTTGTCGACGGTGTTAATATTGATGAATTTGAAGGCAATAAATGGATGGACTGATAAAAGCTTCATGGAATTGCTTTAGTTGTTGAAGGATATACTTCTAGAGGGAAATACCCAACCTAATTGTAATTATGAGGCCAAAAAAATTCTTTGTCCAATGGGTATAGAGTATAAAAAGATATGTGCATGTCCTAATGATTGCATAATATACTGGAAAGATTTTGAATTGTTGAAAAGTTGTCCAAGGTTTGGGTTATCACGTTATAAGTTGAAACAAAAAGATATTATACTATTGAAGAGATAGAAAGGCATGGACTCCCAATGAAGGTTATGTGGTATCTTCCCATCATTCCAAGGATGAAGCGTTTGTTTGCAAACGCAGACGATGCTAAGAATCTTAGATGGCATGCAGAAGAGAGGAAATGTGATGGCATGTACTGACATTTAGTTGATTCTATTTAGTGGAAGAAATTTAATGATGAGTTTCCAGAGTTTGGTAAAGAGTCAAGAAATATCCAACTTGATTTAGCTACAGACGGAATGAATCTATTTGGTAATATGAGTACAAATCGCAGTTCATGGCCTGTTTTACTAGTTATTTACAACTTACCTCCTGGATTGTGCATGAAGCGAAAATACATGATGTTGTCTATGATGATATCTGGTCTGAAATAGTCAGGGAATGACATAGATGTTTATCTAAGTCCCCTAATTGAAGATTTAATGTTAATGTGGGATCATGGTGTTGAAGTATTTGAGGGATTTGCTAATGAAACTTTCAAGTTTCATGCCATGTTATTTTGCACCTTCAATGACTTTTCGGCATATGGTAACTTATCAGGTTATACTATTAAGGGTCATAAAGCATGTCCAATATGCGAAGAAGACACTGCTTCTCAACAATTGAAACATGGAAGGCAGACAGTATATCCTTGACATTGGAGGTTTCTTAGAAGTCATCATCCTTACCAGAGGTTGAAAAAAGCCTTTAATGGACACCAAGAGACTAATGGTCAACCAACTCCATTAACTGGTATTGAGGTTTACGAAAAGGTAAATAACATAGACCACACCTTCGGTAAGTCAAAAAATAAAAAATCATATGTGACAAACATTTGAAAGAAAAAATTAATCTTCTTTAATCTTTCGTACTGGTTAAGGTTAGAAGTCAGACATTGTATAGATGTAATGCATGTTGAGAAGAATGTGTGTGATAGCTTCATTGCTACACTTCTCAACATTAACAGGAAGATGAAGGATGGTCTAAATGCTCGTTTAGATTTGATTGAGATGAACATACGAGGCGAGTTGGCACCGATACAAATGGGTAAGCATACATATTTGCCCGCAGCCTATTACACCATGTCAAAAGATGAAAAAGTAAGTTTTTGTCAATGTCTAAAGGGTGTGAAAGTGCCACAAGGACATTCCTCAAATGTGAAGAGCCTAGTGTCAATGCAAGATTTGAAGTTAATTTGGTTGAAGTCTCATGATTGCCACATCTTGATGCAACAGTTGCTGCCAGTAGCTATTCGTAGGATCTTACCTAAAAATGTTAGACATATCATAACCTGTTTGTGTTCATTCTTCTATTCTATATGTTGTAAAGTCATTGATCCATTAAAATTAGATGAACTTGAAGATGAAATTGTTGTTATCTTGTGTGAATTGGAGATGTTTTTTCCTCCATCTTTTTTTGACATCATGGTTCATCTAGTTGTGCATCTGGTTAGAGAAGTTAGATTGTGTGGACCAGTGTACTTAAGATGGATGTATCGTGTTGAGTGGTCTATGAAAATTTTGAAAGGTTATGTGAAAAATCATTATCATCCAGAAGCTTTAATGATTGAAAGGTACATAACTGAAGAAAGTATTGAATTTTGTTCAGAGTACATGTCAAAAGAAAATCCAATATGTCTTCCAGCTAATTCATGGCACCACAGGCATTCTACAAGTACATGTTTACGTGGTGTGAATATTGTAAGCAAATCTCGATCAGAAGTCTTGCAAGCACATTTGTATATATTGAATAACACAGATGAATTTATACCTTACATAGAAGCTCATAAAGCCATTGTGAAGGCAAATAACCCAAGACAAGCAGAGAAATGGGTCTTGATGGAACATAATAGAACTTTCATGCCTTGGTTTAAAGACGAGGTGTTAAAGGATTCAACGACATCAGAGACCTACCTGGTTGGCTGCTGGATTGAAGTTTGATGTCATTTCTTGCAAAGCGTATGAAGTGAATAATTGTATATTTTACACGAAGTCTATGGATGAAAAGAGTACATTTCAAAATTCTGGTGTTACTCTTGAAACCGAGTCAATGCAATTTTCCACTTCGAAAGCTACAAATCCTGTACTTAGATCAATGGCATACTATGGGTTTATAGAAGAGATATGGGAGGTTGACTATACTAAGTTTTTTGTTCCAGTTTTCAAGTGTAAATAGGTTGACAATAAAAGTGGGGTTAAAATTGATGAATTAGGATTCACACTAGTGGACTTTCGAAAGACAGGGTATTGAGATGAGTCATTTATAATGGTTCAACAAGCATCTCAGGTTTTCTACGTCTAAGATCCTAGGTCAGAACATTGGTATGTCGTTTTACACGGGAAAAAAAGGGGAGGAGGCCATAAATTATATTGAAAATGGTGACCCCGGTTCATTAACAGCAATGATAATTAATAAAGATGACGATGTACTTAATGATGTACATGCAACCGTAAAGACCATAGTGAAGGAATTTACATATGAACATTCATAGACTATGGTAATAAATTTAGAAATAATTTTGATAATACGCATTTAGAATTTTTGTATTTGTTTTATATGATTTTCTTTCGATGCAGATTAACTAATGTATGTTACCAAATTTTTTAACACAGATATGGATGACGATCAGACTCCAATCCGACCCCGATCCGGACGAGGCAGCAAAGGACATACTAGATTGAAGCGTCTCTCATTGAGACGTGCTACTGCTGAGAAGACACATGTTGATATTAACATCAACACTAGAGTGGCTTGTGATCCTAATGCTGACATGTTTAACAGCTATCTTGGAGTTGTTTCTCGTGAAAGGCTTTCTATTTTGATTAATTCATGGGATGATCTATCAGAGGTCGATCGAAACATACTCTAGGAGGATGTTCTAGTAAGCTTTACATTATTATCGTTATCATATATTGCCTTTTAATATTCATTGATTAATTTTAATGTGATGATATTATTTTGCAAGCAAATTTTAAAATGCCTAATGTGGAACCACTTCGATCAAAGATTCTATCCAATATCGGACTTAAATTTCGTCAATTTAAGTCAAGACTGACGACGAATTATGTTTTTGGTGAGCTTAAAGGTGAAACTCCTTGTTTAAAGTACAAACATATTGATGAAAAGACATGGCGTCTTTTTTTTCAAAGCTGTGAAAATGAAGCTTGGAAGGTAAGTGAAGTTACTTAACTATTTTTATTTATATAACATTAATAAGTTAATATTATATAATTCACTTTTTTATTTCTTTTATGACAGGATCGTTGGAAGAAAGATCAAGACATAGCTTTAAAGAATCTTAGCCTGTACGTACTATCTCGTTCGGGGTATCGAAAGCTTGAGCAATCACTGATGGTGGAAAAGGAGCAATCTAGACAGGGGACTAGGTCTGAGAATATGGATATAGGGGTCACTTCTCCTCCATCACCACCTTTGCGCCACGTAAAATAGAAGATGGCCCGAATTAAGAAGTCGGGTGCACCAAGTTCAAAGCAATCAAGGGTTATCATTAAAAAAATTGTAAGTTATTTTTAGCCTCTTTTGCATTTATTTTAAAGCATTAATTATATTAAAAACTTATACGATTTTGGTCTCTTGCAGGATACCTTGGACTCCCGAGGAAATTTTGTTCCTCAAGGTCGTCACGATATCCTGGTTGAAGCAATTGGACGACCAGAGCATTGTGGTCGTGTTCACGCAACTAGGCAAGGGGTTGGAATTAAACTATATTTTGGAGCTACACCACGACACTCATCCTCCTCCCCCCAAGAGACCAAACCAGAAATGAAGAGTAAGCTACGTCAAGAATTAATGGACGAGATGAGAAAGGAGACTGAAAGGATGCGGCTAGAGTTGTGACAAGAGTTACTATCGCAACAAGTTTGTGGTGAGCCACCGATTCAGGTGCTTGTTAGTCCCGCTCCCAAGAGCACAAAGGGGAGTTGTGTGGCTCCTACAACATTAGGGGAGGATATCATGGGTCAGCCTAGGCAATGTGAGCTACTGGTAAAGGGCGGCATGATTCCTTAGGTGGTGGCCATTGGAAAAGTCTATGAAGAGGCCACCACCTTACATAACGTTCCTCTCTCCCCTGATGTGGCGAAGGTAACAGTTGAAAGAGTACGAGTAGCTGATGCTCGTGTTCCACTACCTTTAGATGAGGTAACAACTGTCGTCGATGCATTTCAGGCATTCGTAGCCTGGCCCAGACACCTCATTCAAATTATGCTAGAACCAATGATAATAATTTCATTTCATTATATTCATTTATATTTATATATTCTATCTAATTTAAAACAAATGTTCTTTATTTTGTAGAAACCTCATCGGAAACCAAGTCCGAAAAGGAAGCATAAGGTTCTGATTGAGGATCCTATAGCTTCCTTAACTATAGTTGCCAGATAGATTGGCCGAGACCCTCTGGAAGTTCCATGGGATTATACCTTGTTTAAAGTAAACACTGAGCTGCCACTGCACATATCCATGTCAAACTTCTTAGAATTTGTGGCTGGGGATCAGGAGCTCAATATAAATATAATTCAATTTTTTATGATGTAAGTATGTTTACCTATATTTCAATTTACTTTATGTTAAATTAGCATTGATTATGCTTTAACTAATTACTCGTAGGTTTTTGAATGGTGTCTCTATCACTAAGGGGAAGGAAAATGTGTATGGATTCTTAGATCCTGCATATACTAATCCCACTGGAACAAAGGCAAATGAGATGCAATCATACATCTCTAACACCCTGGAAAAAGAGGGAAAAGAAATTTATTTATACCCTCATATTAATGAGTAAGTTTAATTATATGTCTTCAATTATTACTATTTCATGTTTTAAACATTTACTCACTCTTTTCATGGATGATATAAGGGTCATTGGCAGTTACTTGTCTTATTAATGGTTGATAAGACTGCTGTGTGGTTCTATTCCCTACACAAGAATCCATCCACAAGTCTTAAGAATATCATTGATAGGTAAGTACACTATAAACTTAACTCCGTATGTTACTAATTAACCATTTACTAATAAGGATTTTTGTATTAACCAGTTCATGGCATGGATAAAACATCCTAAAAGGTTGATTCAATTCAAATTTTCAAAATTTGACCTAGATAAGACTAAAGGTTTGTAATTTGTTTTCTTTCTCTTTTCATTGTTTATCAATACTAACTTTTACTTTTTATTGAATTATAGTGTAATAAACAACCAAGAAGATATGAGTGTGGTCATTATGTTATACAATGGATGATTACCATTGTAAGACTAGGCCTTAAAAGTGTTTGGCATGAGGTAATATGATGTTAAATTATTTTTATAATTGTTGAACATAGTATCTTAAAACTAATTTATCTCAACCATATTTTGAAATGCAGTTCTTCACGGATGAGAACCCAATATCTTCGGAAGCCATATCATATGTGAGATATTCTCGGTCCACATATTTCCTAAATTTTTATAACTCTAGGTTAGCTGATGAATAGTGTAGAAATTAGATAGAAAGATAAAGATATATTATTAGTGATTGTAATACATTTTTATCAATATATAAGAATTGATTATCTGAATTTCTGTATTTCTCTGGCTAGGTTATAATTGAACAGGTTAATTTATAGGGGAATTAACACTAAACAGATTGTACTAAAAAAAAAAAACTATTTACAAATGCGGCTATTTACCATAGCCGCACTTATAAATCCCATATTTTATTATTTTTCACCTTCTCTCAGAAGCACATATGAATATGGCTATTTATGATATCCACACTTATAAATGGGATTTACACATATGGCTATTTAGCCACATTTGTATATCTTCGATTTAAGACTACATGTTGATCAAGTGCGTCTATATAGCCGTACTTATAAATGTAAAATAGCCGCTTTCGTTTGGCCTTTCTCCACCAGTGGTATTTTTTGTATAACAATAGGGTTTTTGTGAGTCTTGTATTGGACCAAGTAATGTAGAGTAATTGGACTATGTAGTTATGCCAAGTAGAATTGGTTTAATGAAGATGGGGGACATCATAATAACTAGCAAGTAAAGGTCATGTTTTCTATGGGAAAATACGAAGACATTTTTATGCAATGTAGTACCCATGAAATTTATCATATTTTGTTAGGAAGACCTTATCAATTTGGTGAGGAAACCATGACCAATCGCTAGTGCAGAAAAGTCATTTTACGACACCATATACAAGTCGGTTTTGTGACAAATGTCATCCATTAAAATGCGGTGACATTTTTTAAATTAAAATGAATTTATAGACAACGGTTTAGGGTAAAATCACCGTCTTACCCTTAATTTGAAATCAAAGATGGCAATTCCCATCAAGACGGTTGAGTCTTGAATTGTCCAGGTGGACAGTTTGAGAAGAACAATAATTTTTTATTAGTTCAGTAGTATGTAACTTGTAATTGACATATCATATTTTATGTAATGTTGGTTCATAGCATTTCGTGTTGTTCTTCGGGTGCATATTTCATTGTGGAGATTTCGTGTCACCACTTTCATTTCGTGTCAACTGAAGACCAATGAGAAATGCTTCCAAAATTTTGTTAAATATGAGGAATGTTGTTTAAAGTTATGTACTATTAAATTATAATAAAAGTGAATCTTCTCGAATGGGATAGTTTCATACCTATAATAAAAACGTGAGATTTTACACACATTAGTGAACACCTCAATGACCATTACGGAACATAATGGATTGAGATAGGATTAACTCCATTTGCATGAGTGATGAACATGAAAGAGGAGTAGAAGAAATTAGACAATTTGCACAACGTAACGCCAATAGTAATGGTCATGATGGAGTAAAGTTTAGGTGTTTGTGCGTTAATTGTTTGAACGGGAGGAGATTAGCTGTTAACAAAATCAGGGAGCACCTTTTATATGATGGGTTTCTACGATCTTATACAACGATATTAAATTTACCAACTCCGAAGAATATGTTCAGTCCATCATGGATGATGCAGTACATGATGATCGATTAGAGGACATGATTCGTGATATTGGAGTTGATTCTTTTGCAGAAGCGCATATATGTGGAAGTATGTCAAGTGATTCGGAGACTCCATTGTATCTTGGATCAACTAACTTCACACAGTTGTCGGCTGTGTTAAGATTGATGAATTTGAAAGCAATAAATGGATAGACTGATAAAAGCTTCATGGAATTGTTTCATGTGTTGAAGGAGATCCTTTCGGAGGGAAATACTCTGCCTAATTGTAATTATAAGGCCAAAAAGAATCTTTGTCCGATGGGTATGGAGTATAAAAAGATACATGCATGTCCTAATGATTGTATATTATACAAGAAAGATTTTGAATTGTTGAAAAATTGTCCGAGGTGTGGGTTATCACATTATAAGTTGAAACAAAAAGACGATGATACTATTGAAGAAATGGAAAAGCATGGACCCCGAATGAAGGTTGTCTGGTATCTTCCCATCATTCCAAGGATGAAGCATTTGTTTGCGAATCCAAATGATGCTAAGAATCTTAGATGACATGCAGATTAGAGGAAATGTGATGGCATGTATCGACATCCAACTGATTCTATTTAATGGAAGAAATTTGATGACAAGTTTGGTAAAGAGTCAAGAAATATCTGACTTGGTTTAGCTATAGATGGAATCTGTTTGGGAATATGAGTACGAATCATAGTTCATGGCCTATTTTACTAGTTATTTACAACTTACCTCCTCGCCTGTGCATGAAGCAAAAATACATGATGTTGTCTATGATGATATCCAGTCTAAGACAACTAGGAAATGAGATAGATGTTTATCAAAGTCCCCTAATTAAAGATTTAAAGTTAATGTGGGATCAGGGTATTGAAGCATTTGACGAATTTGGTAATAAAACTTTCAAGATGCATGCCACGTTATTTTGTACCATCAATGACTTTCCAAAAAATGGTAACTTATCAGGGTATAGTGTTAAGGGTCATAAAGCATGTCTGATATGCGAAGAAGACACCGCTTCTCAACTATTGAAACATGGAAAGAAGACAGTATATCTTCGACATCAAAGGTATCTTAGAAGTCATCATCCTTACCAGAGGTTGAAAAAAGCCTTTAATGGACATCAAGAGACTGGTAGTCCACCAACTCTATTAACTGGTGTTGAGGTTTAGGAAAAGGTAAATAACAAAGACCACACCTTCGGTAAGTAAAAAAAGAAGTCATTTGTGACAAACCTATGGAAGAAAAAATCAATCTTCTTTGATCTTCCGTATTGGTCGAGGTTAGAAGTTATACATTGTATAGATGTAATGCATGTTGAGAAGAATGTGTGTGATAGTTTAATTGGTACACTTCTTAACGTTAACGAGAAGACGAAGGATGGTCTAAATGCTCGTTTAGATTTGGTTGAGATGAACATACGAGGCTAGTTGGCACCAATACAAATTGGTAAGCGTACATATTTGCCCCTAGCTTGTTACACCATGTCAAAAGATGAAAAAATAAGTTTTTGTCAATGACTAAAGGGTGGGAGAGTGCCACAAGGACATTCCTCAAATGTTAAGAGCCTAGTATCAATGCAAGATTTGAAGCTAATTGGGTTGAAGTCTCATGATTGTCACATCTTGATGAAAGCCCTTCCAGCCTTGAAACATTTGACTAAGAAGATTGGAAGCAGAAAAAGGAGGTCAAAAAGACTCTCATCTCAAGGAGAATTAATTGTTGTCTATCCCTCCATTTTTTCTCTAATTTTATAAACATTGTATAAAGTAGTATAGGTTTTTATTTTGGGCTTGTATTTGGGCCATTTCTTTGGGCTATGTTTTGGGCCAATTTTCATGGGCCATGTATTGGGCCAATTAGAGTAGGGTGTAAATAGAAAAAGAAAGAGTCTAGCTAGAGTTACAATTGAGCCTCCTTGGATCCAATGTAACTCTACACCATCTAAGGTGCATAAAAAAATTACTGGAGTGCAAATATAAAGCATGGAGTGGCAAGGAAGGCATGAAGGTCCACATGTCATCTCCTTAATGGAGAGGATTCCCACCAATGCCAAAAGGACATTTGTCTTCATGGTAATGGAGAGGATTCTCTCCAATTAGAGGAGGACACTTGTCAACCTCTAATTTGAGAGGATTTGCTCCAATTAGAGAGAGTCACTTGTCCTTCTATGAGTGAAGAGTTTTTAGGGTTAAAACTTGTACCTTGGTCGCCCATAGCACTATAAATACACGTTCTAGCACCCATGTAAATTAGCTTTGAATAGACTATTGAATTGCTTCCAAAAATGTCAGTCTCAACTAGTCTCTTAGCTCACTTTTTGCTAGCTTTATTTCTAAGGTGTTTTAGCAAGGAACCTCTTAGGAGTTAGCCTAACCTCTCTTAAGCTTCATTATAATTCTCCATACACCAATACTTCACAATTTATTTCACTCATTTTAGCCATCCAATCCCACCAAATTCTGCACCCGAAAATACAAAAGAAAGACTCATAGCAATGCAAGCTAGGATTTCATCACTAGTATCAATGCAAGATTTGAAGCTAATTGGGTTGAAGTCTCATGATTATCACATATTGATGCAATAGTTGTTGTCGGTAGCTATTCGCTGGATCTTTCCAAAAAATGTTAGACATATCATAACCTGTTTGTGCTCATTCTTCTCTTCCATTTGTTGTAAAGTCATTGATCCAATAAAGTTAGATGAACTTGAAGATGAAATTATTGTTATCTTGTGTGAATTGGAGATGTTTTTTCCTCCATCCTTTTTTGAAATCATGGTTCATCTAGTTGTTGATCTGGTAAGAGAGGTTAGATTGTGTGGACCAATGTACTTAAGATGGATGTATCCTATTGAACGATATAAGAAAATTTTGAAAGGATATCTCAAAAATCATTATTGTCCAGAAGCTTCAATGATTGAAAGGTACATAGCTGAAGAAAGTATTGAATTTTGTTCAGAGTACATGGCAAAAACAAATACAATAAGTCTTCCAGCCAACTCATGGCACCTCATGCGTTCTATAAGTAATGTTTATGTGGTGTACATGTGGTAAGCAAATCTCGATCAGAAGTCTTGCAAGCACATTTGTATATATTGAATAACACAGATGAGGTTTGATGCAAACCAAGTCCACAAGATGATGACCCAAGATGCTAAAGTACACAAAGAGAAGTCATCACAAAGTAAAGACCTCACCAGAGGGAGAATTGGACGAAGACCAAAGCATCTAAAGTTCTTTCTGCTAGTCTTCTTAATGAGTAGAAAATGTTGTAAATAATTGGGCTCACTTTGGGGGTCCAAATAGCAAATATAGGCTAGAATAAGGTACCTTTAGTATAATAGGGGGTGTAGGTAGCATTTTAGCTTGTTCCTAGCCCATTTTGAAGGCATTTTGACCTAGTTTCTTGAAGGATAAGCCTAGAATACAGGATTGACTTAGTCAAACCCTATGGCTGCCCACTTTTTCCCTTTTCCCATTCTACCCTTTAAGCTTGCTTTCCAAGGCTCCTAAATCTATAATTAGGGAGGGCTACCTCATGTATTGACAAGTTGAAAATTAGAGTAAAGTTACTATACACAAATTCTTGTGTGGATTGTGAGTGAGTGAGCTCCTCCAAAATTGGTCTTATCTTGTGGGTGATCATGCTCTCAAGTGACGACCTCCCTTCACTTATCTTGGTGATTCCATCCTATCAAGTGGCGTGATTCACCATTGCTCCACCTCCATAAGTTCTTTCTTTCATCATTTCTTCCATTATTCCATTCCAATTTTATGTCTTTAGTTTCTTTTGTTCTTTAATCTTGTTCTCGGTTTTGGAGACTCCTTTGAGAGTTGGAAGCATCATTTGGAATGGCTTGTACACCATTGATGCATTCCTTTTCTCCTTTCTAAAATCTAAGTTTCGGTTTTGCATCATAATCACCTTAATCCATGTCTTTTCCTTTTGCCTTTGTGAAATGAACCTTCACATCTACTTAACCACTTGGTTAAGTTAATGTCTAGCGGGGATTTTCCTTAGGTTTTCACCATACTTGTCTCATAAAAATCCAATTCTAAGTAAAGTATCACCATAAAAATGAACAATTATAAAATCAACTCACATCATGGTTATACCTTACATAGATGCTCATAAAGCCATTGTGAAGGCAAATAACCCAAGACACCAATGATAATGAATAAAGATGACGATGTAGTTGATGATGTACATGCAGCTCGTAAAGACCACAATGAGGGAATTTACATATGAAAATTCAACCCACTATGTACGAATTTAGAAATATTTTTTATAATACAAATTTAGAATTTTATGTATTTGTTTTATATGATTTTCTTTCGATGCAATTTAACTAATGTTTGTTACCTAATTTTTTAACACAGATATGGCTGACGATTAGAGTCTGATTTCTTCTACCCCCCCTTCCAGAACATCCACCAGAGGACCTACTAGACTAAGGCGTCTCTGATTGAGACGTGCTAGTGGTGAAAAGACACCACTTAACATTAACATCAACACTAGAGTGACTTCTGGTCTTAATGTTGACACTTTTAGCAGTTATCTTAGATCTGTTACTCATGAGAGGACCTCCATATTGACAAATTCATGGGATAATGTGATTCTGGTCGACCAGAACATGCTCTGGGAGGATGTCCTGGTAATGTAATGATTACTATTGTTATCATATATTTCTTTTTAATATTAATTGATCAATTTTAATTTTGTGATATTTTTTTGCAGCCGCATTTTGATATCCCTAATGTGGAACCGCAAAGATTGAAGGTTCTATCTAATATCGCCATTAAATTTCATTAATTTAAGTCACAGTTGACGATGGGTTGGACCTTGTAAAGGCCAAAATCCTTGTTTAAAGTACTCCAATATTGATGAGGAGACATGGCATCTTTTTGTTGAAAGTCGTGAATCTGAAGAGTGGTCGGTAAGTGAAATTACTTAATTATTTATTTATGAATCATAACATTCATTTGTAATATTATTTGATTTTTTCACATTGTTTATTTCATTTATGACACGATCATAGGAAGAAAGTTTAAGACATAACATCCAAGAATGTGACCCCACACCTAATGTCTCGTTCCGGGTATCGTAAGCTTGAACAATCATTGATAATTGAAAATGAGCAATTGAAACAGGGTATTGCTTCTCAAATTGATACAGGGGTTAGTGAACCTCCATCTCCACCTACCCGCCACCAAAAATGGAAGATGGCCCAAATTAAAAAATTGGGTACATATAGTTCTGACCAATCACGGACACTCTTAAAAAAAATTGTAAGTTATTTTTATCTTCTTTTGCATTTATTTTAAAGCATGAATTATATTAAAAACTTATATGATTTTGGGCTTTTTGCAGGATTCCTTGGTTGAACAAAGCTCCCAAGGTAATTTTGTACCTCAAGGTCGTTAAGATATCCTACTTGAAGCTATTGGACGGCCTGAGCACCCTGGTTGTGTACGTGCAGCTGGAAAAGGGGTTGGAATTCGACAATATTTCGGAGTAGCACTGTGACATTCATCCTCCTGCCCCGCCTCAGAGACCAAAGCAGAAATACTGACTAAGATACAACAAGAATTAATGGGGGAGATGAAAAACGAGACTGAGTGCATGGGTCTAGAGTTTGAGTAGAAGAATCGTCTGTTACGATAGGAGTTTCTATCGCAACAGCTTTGAGCTGAGCTGCTTGTTACTCCCACTCCCAATAGCACAAAGGGGAGCTTTGTAGCTCCTACAACGTTAGGGGAGGATGTCATTGGCCAGATAAGTCAATGTGAATTATTGATAGAGGGTGATATCTTTCCTCAGGTGGTGGCCATTGAAAAAGTCTTTCAAGAGGCCACTACCTTACATAACGTTCCTCTCCCCCCTTATGGGGTGAAGGTAACAGTGGACAAAGTACGACTAGCTGATGCTCGTGTTCCACTACCAATAGATGAGGTAACCATTGTAGTCGAGGCATTTCAAACATTCATAGCTTGGTCCAAACACCTCGTTCAAATTATACTAGAACCCCTGGTAATAATTTAATTTCATTATATTAATTTATATTTATGTATTACATCTAATTTAATACAAATGTTCTTTATTTTGTAGAAACCTTGTCGGAAACCAAGTCCACAAAATAAGTTTATGGTTCCCATTGACGATCCTATAGTTTCTTTATCAGTAAAGACTAAAGATATTGGTCTAGACCCACTCAAGGTTCCGTGGAATGATACTTTTTTTGGAAGAAACACTGACATACCCCTGTACATATACATGTCAGATGTGCTAAAATTTGCAACTGGAAACCAAGAGCTCGATATAACTATATTTCAATTTTTTATGATGTAAGTATCTTTACCTATATTTCAATTTACTTTATGTTAAATTATTATTAATTATGATTTAACTAATAACTTGTAAGTACTTGTCGGGAGTTTCTATTAATGACGGGAATCAAGATATCTATGGATTCTTGGATACCTACTTGATTAATCCAATTGAAGTAAAGAAACCTGAAACCCAGTCATACATAGATAACACTCTGAGTTCAGACGGAAAACAAATTTATCTTTGCCCTTATATTAATGAGTAAGTTCAATTATAAGTCGTCAATTATTAGTATTTCATATTTTAAATATTTAGTAACTATTTTCATGGATGATATAGGGATCACTCATAGTTACTTGTGTTATCCGTAGTTGATAACACTGTTGTGTAGTTTTGTTCATTGCACAAGAAGCCATCCATGCATTTGAAGCAAATAATTGATGTGTAATTACATTATAAACTTAATTGTGTATGTTACATAAATGTCTACTAACGAGGTTTTTTGTATTAATCAAGGCATGGTATGGATATAGCATACTCAAAGGTCGAATTAATGCAAGTTATCAAAAGCTGACATGGTTGAACCTAAAGGTTTGTAACTTTTGTCTTCCTCTTTTCATTGTTTATCTATATTAACTTTTAATTTATATTTAATTATAGTGTAATAGACAATCGGGATGATACAACCCAATTAGACAAGGAGATAACCCAAGGACACAACAGACACTTAATAGTTAAGTCAATCATCTAAGTATTCAAGACAATGCCCCACCAAACTTCAGAAGGACCTCAATAGAAAAGGAACTAGACATAGGCCAGAGCATCAAATGTTCTTTCTTCTGATCTTTTTAAAAGACAAGTTTATGTAAATAAATTGAGCTCACTTTGGGGGTCCAAATAGAAGACTAATCTAGAGTAGGGTTCATTTAACATAAATTGGGGTGTACTTAGCATAAATTGGGCTTAAGTGCTTCTAGGTTTACGATTTCTTTGACCTATAAGGTTTCTCACAAATGACAACACTACCCCTCTATCTTGTTCTCCAAGACACTCTCTCCTATAAATATAGTGCCTTGCCTCATGTATTTGATACTTGAATTGGAATAGAAAAGAAACTTTGTCAGAGTGTTGAGTGAGTCTCTAGTGCTCTCTTTTAGTGGGTCTTATCTTGGGTGTTTATGCACTTCAAGTGACGGCTCTTCACCACTCATCTTGGAGTCTCCCACAACTTAAAGTGGCATGACCACCATCATCATCCATAAGCTTCCTCTATCTCTTCATCTCTTCCTTCCTTGCGCCATTTCCATTCCTCTTATATTCTTGTGTTCTTCTTTTCCTTTTTCGTTTTTCCATCTTGTTTCTTTCCAATTATATGCTTTATTTTTGCACCTCATTATCATCTTCACCATATAATTGTGTTTTCTCTTTGCCTTACTTAACCACTTGGTTAAGTTCGTGTCCAGTGGAAATCTTCTTTGGGTTTCTCACCATATTCTACTTAAAATAAAAAACCATAAACAAACTGCAACCCATAAAATGTGCAATCTTAAAATCAAATCACATCACGGGAGGCTGTGAGTGTGGCTATAACATTATGCAATGGATGATTACCATTGTAAGACTAGGCATTCAAAAAGATTAGGAGCATGTAATAATATTTAAATTATTCTTTATAATTCTTTAAAGTATATGCATCTTAAAATAATTAATGTGAACCTTATTTTGTAATGCAGTTCTTTACAGATGAGCAATCACTGCCTTTGGCAGCGATAGATTATGTGAGACATGCTTGGGCCACATATTTCCTTAATTTCTATAACTCTAAGATAGCTAATCAATACTATAGGAATTAGATAGATAAGAATATGTATTAGTGTTTGTAATACATTTTTATCATATATATATATATATATATATAATTTTCTTCTTTGAATGAATGTGTCTGAATTTATGTATCTGGTTGGGTTTAAATGAACAGGTTAATTAAAATGGGAAAACACATAAAACAAATTGAACTAAAAAAAATGCCCATAACCATAATTGTCGTCTATACCTCAACCATGTGCATTTTTTTGGGAAGGGTATAAACAATGGTTATGGTCATAACTGTCGTCTATACCTCGACCATGTGACCTTTAAGACAATGCCAAGGAAGGGTATAAAATGGCAGTTCTACAGTCGTCGTCTATGCCTCAATAGAATAGACTACGTGGTCATAGACAGCATTTTCGAAACCGTTGTCTAATTGCTTAAAGAAACGTTTTCTTTGACCTTTTCTGCACCAGTGAATGGCCTTACTAATGAGAATATCTTCACTCACAAGGAAAAGAAGTTTTTATTTCATCCTTCTACACCTACACATGTGTTGGAGGGTCAGGTACAAATGAAACAAAAAAGAGAGGATGAAAAAAAAAAACTCTTAGAAAACTCAAAAATAGTGCTTAAAGATGAATCTAAGGTGTGGAAGTTTGGTGTTCCTTCCCACGAGGTCATTGAGAGAGAGAACATTTTGTCAAATAAAGCAATCAAAAGATTTTTCTTTACTGAACAACCTCGAAACCTCATTCTTTCTAAATGAACACTTACATGCACTGCCACATTTTCATAATCTAGGGTTTTACCTCCTTCGGTTCAAAACTTAGAAAGGAATTAGATTATGTATTTCCAAGTGAGGATTTAATTGGACTTCCACCTTTTTAGGGCATAGAACATTAAATTGATTTTGTTTTTTAGGCTAGTATATCCAACAAATCAGTATATAGAACATTTCCTCAAGAAATGAAGGAGATAGAGTCTAGGTTCAAGAGTTGTTGGAGAAGGGTTGGGTTCAAAAGAGTCTCATTCCTTTTCTCGTACTAGTTTTTTGGTGTGTAAAAATGATGGGAAATGTAGGATTTGTTGTGACTACAAAGCTATCAACAACATCACCATGAAATACAAGCACCAGATCCCTAGGCTTAATTATATGCTTGATGAGTTTCATGGGTCCATAGTATTTTCTAAAACTGATCTGAAGATTGGCTATCACCAAATAATAATCAAAGAGAGTGATGAGTGGAAAATCACTTTTTTAAGACTAAGTTTGGATTGTACAAGTGATTGGTAATGCCTTTTGGTTTTACTAGTGTTCTTAAGGATGTTCTTAAGGATTGCATAGGTAGGTTTGTTGTAGTTTATTTTGATGACATTTTAATGTATAGTCGTAGTCTTAGTCTACATGTAGATCATCTTAGGGAAGTTTCATAGTTCTTAGGAGCAATCATTTGTTTGCCAATGTAGATGAATGCATTTTTTATATTAATAACGTTATTTTCTTAGGTTTTGTAGTTAACAAAAATGGGGTTCAAGTTGACCTCGAGAAAATCAAACCCATTTCTATCTCGTATAATCATCAATAATGACTAGAGCATATACTTTTCTACTAATAGATTTATTTCTTGTTGGTCCAAAGAGGTCCAAGTGTATAAACTCAAGTGGTCTTTTAATTTTAAATATCATTTTTACTTTTGAAAGAGCTTTTAACATGTTTACCTTTAGCACATGACTCACAAAGAAGATTTTCTTTAAATGGTATTAGTGGCACTTCTCTCACAAGGTTATGTTTTTGCAGTTTTGAGAGTAATCCAAATTAGCATGACCACACTTTCTATACAAAATCCAGTGATCTTCTTTGACAATCATGAGAAAAACAATTTGAGCTATCAATTCATCCATATCAATTTTATACAAATTACCTTGTCTTTTGTCAACAAACATTTTGGTCTCATCTTTATTTTTTACTATACATTAGTCTTTCTTGAAAACAACACTACATCCAATGTCACACAATTGACTTATGCTAAGCATTTGTATTTCAAACCATCTACTAGTAGGATGTTATTAATAAATAAAGAAGATTTCAAACTTACTTGATCACCACCAATGAATCTCCTGTGTTGGTCTCCACCAATTATGACTTTTCCTCCTTTCTTCATCTTTAGATTTTGTAATATGTGTTTTTCTTGTGTCATGTGTCGTGAGTAACCATTGTCCAAGTATCATGATATGGGTTTTTTTGGATGGATTAAGCACATCTGCAAGATGAATTATTTTAGTCTTAGGTACCCATACTTGTTTGGGTCCTTTTCTGTTAGTGTTTTTCAGTGATTTTCTATTTGAAACACAATTAGACGATGTTCCTGTACACAATCTAGATGATGAAACATAATGGTTTATTTGAGTCTTATCTTCATATCCTAAATTTGATTTGTCTTGACATTTTTTAGAATTTTTCATCAAGAGATCTAGGGATTTTCACTAATATGTGCATTTGATAGAATCTTCCTAAGATCAATATTTTATTTAATTAGATTTTCTAATGTCATATCTCTTTCCATGGGTCTTTTACCTAAATTCTTCTTAACTAGAAAAAATTATCTTTTAACCTTTTCAAGAATTGTGTTTTGGATTTCAAGGTTCTAGTTTAGATCCTTATTTTCTACAAACAAATTCTTATGGGTCTTAAGGAGTTGTTCATATTCAATAGATAGTGTTGAATAAGGAAGCTTTGCTTTCCAAATTTGTCATGAAGACCTATTGTTGTGTGCGTATGTGTCTAGTTGGGTAGATTTTGTATTGTATATTTGCATCCAGTTATGATCTAGGTAAACCTGATTTGAAATCTTCTTTGAATGTTTTGTTTTCAAAACTCTATTTATTTTAACTAGTTGATTTCTATATTAATCACTTGAAATTGCTTCTGTTTAAGTCTAATAACTACACCAAGTATTTTAACAGATTAATTTATAGTATCAACCAGTTGAAAACACTTAAAGGTTTTTAAAGGATTTAAAAATGTTTTGGTTTCTTTTTGTCTTTTTTCTTAAATGAAATCAACCAATTATTTTGATAAATGAATCGATTTTCTATATAGTTAATTCAACAGCTAAAGAAAATAATTAGTTAGTTTCAAAAATCAATTAGATGATTTTAACAAAATACTATTATATTTTTCAAACTATTTTTAATTGTTTTTAAACTAATTTCATTAAATGATCAAACTATTTTAACAATATTTCCAAGTTTATATAAAGATGTTTTATGATCTTTTAACATAACACTTTTCAAGGGAGAAAATCAAATTGTTTTAGAATCATTATTGAAGATTACACTTTAATCTTGGATCATTGTTGTGGTGTGAAGTAAATTCTAGGTTAACATTTTTGTTGTTCTTCATTTGTATCAAACCCAGGTGTATTCAAAATTCATTCTTCTATATTGTAACTGTTTTGTAAATAGATTCAAATAGATTTTCTAAAATCTGTGTTTGTGGTTAAGAGTGTTGTGTGTTATTGAAGGGTTCAAGATCAACACTATTGATTGTGTTTGTAATCTTGCTTGATTGCTTTAGTGAATTCTCAGTGGTATGCTGGGAACTAAATGTAGCTTTTGGTTAAGGGTGAACCAATATAATTCTCTTGTGTGATTTCTCTCTTCCCTACTCTGATATTTGTGATATAAATTGTTTTTATTGTTGCGGGTAAAACAATCAATTGATTTCTTGAATCAACATAAGTAATTTTTTGGTAATATAACAATTAATATTTTTTATGATCAGTTGAACAGGTTAATCAATTGGTTGATTTAAATTGAAGTTTTCAATCTAACAACGGTATTTGCAAAGATATTACGAAAATAATTCACATCCCTACGCATGAAACAAATAAAGTTTTTGTTGAAAAACCTTAATCTTAATGAACTGTAACTAAGGGAAAGAAAGCCCAGTATGATTGTGTTGCTAGGAATATTATAACTTCTACTTTAAGTTTTAATGAGTTTTTAGAGGTTCTCAATGTGCCTCAAGAAAGGAAATGTGGGACATCCTAGAGGTGACTCATAAAGGAACAACAAATGTGAAAGGAGCAAGGAAGCATGTCTTAAACCAAGAATATGAGTTGTTCATAATGCTAAAGGGGGAAACAATTGTAGATGAAATAGTTTACTCATATACTAAATCATCTCACCAGTTTCGGCAAGATCTTTGAAAGAGAAGAGTTGAACATCAAGATCCTAAAATGATTGGACAAATCATGGTAGCCAAAGGTCACTACCATCTCAAAATCAAAGGACTTGACAACCTTGACCACTACATCTTTGTTTGGAAAACTCAGGGAGCACAAGCTTGAATCAACATGTTGAATGAGCATGAAAGTGAGGAAAAGCAAGTCAAAGGGATTGCATTAAGACTTGCAGTTCAAAAGACTGATCAAGAATCCAGTGACTATAGTAACACAGAGACCCTCAACTGGTTAACAAGGAAGCTTAGTAAGTTCTTAAGAAGGAACAACAAGGACAAATCATAGTCCTCTATCAATAGGCGTCTAGAAACCCTAGGTAGAGGGCGCACCAAATCACACTTCCCACATTAAGCACATGCTTAAATGTGTAAAGTGTGACCCTTCTAGATCCATGATTAGTGACGCCTTTTTAGGGAGTTAATTATGCTTAGTTTGAATTTGAAATTTCTCTCCTCTCCTAATCACACAACACCTATCACTATAAATAGGTTCCTGTTTTTCACACATTATTTTAAGTAAAGAAACTCTGCTTGAGTGAATTTCTGAGTATTCTAAATTCTCTGAGTATTATCTTGAGTAGATGATTCAATTGGCAATTGTCCTTCTCACTTATCTTGGAACTCCCCCTGCTCCAAGTGGCATGAACTCCTCCACTCCTCCACCTCCATAGAAGTCTTCAACCATCTAAGTCATTCTTTCTTCTTCTCTAATTCCATCTCTTATGTTATCGCCATTCTCTTATTCTAACTTCTATTGAGTTCTTTAATTTCTACTTGCATTCCTTCCATTGTGTATGTCTTTTTCTTTTGCTCTTTGAAGACAACCTTCACACTTACTTAATCACTTGGTTAAGCTCATGTCCAGTGGCAAACCTCACCAAGTCATCACCATAATTATTCTTAACACAAGTGAAACTAAGAATCCAATTAATACGTCTCATAATTCAACTCATATCATATTGTCTCATGAATACTGCATTTGTAGAAACATAGTTTAGATATTTCAATATACATGTAAACCATTCAAACATTTTTTTTTATGATCGAAACATAAAGACATGAACTCATAAACTATTTAATATGCACTCATAAATCGTCTAGTGTTTCATTAGACTATCTAGAGCTTAACAGATCGTTTAGACAAATCGTCCAGGGTCAAAACATTTCTAATAGAAAGAGAATTTGAACTCTGGCTCAGGTATCTACCTTGTATTTAGGTACAGTTGACTCTAGAAGTGGGTTGAATAGAGCATGAACTCAACTCTCTTATTTAAAACACAATCAACCATAGATTATAATAAGCAAGAGATAGAAAGAAATATGCATAATGTTTTATACTGGTTCACCTAATCATAAAGCTCTGTCCAATCCTCCTAAGCGAAATAATAATAATAATAATAATAACAATAAAAAAAATAATAACAACAACAACAACAATAATAATAATAATAACAATAATAAGAACAACAACAACAACAAAAATAATAATAATAATAATAATAACAACAATAATAATAATAATATTAACAATAATAATAATAATAATAATAATATATTATTAGTAGTATTATTATTTTTAACTAATATTAATAATATACTATTACTAATAACATACTATTATTAATATTGTTAATAATAATAATCATAAAAATATTATTAATATTAATAATAATATTATTATTATTAACAATATTTTTAATACTATAAGAAAAATATGTCTTTTAACGACTACCAAAGACTACCAAAATCTGTAGCTAAACTAATTTAAGAATGAAATAACATCTAAACTATAGGTTTTAAGCAAAAATCCTATTCACAAACCACTTAGCGATCACACAAACCACTTAGCGATCACAGAGAGTATAGTCACCCTAATTTTAGGATTCAGCAAGCAAAAATTTATGAGTATAATTTGGTTGTTAATGCAATTAAATGTAATAATTAAAATTAAATAATTTTTAAAAATTAATTTGGTACTATTGTTATCAATAATATTATTTTTATTATTATTATTAATGTTATAATTAATATTTATTGATATTAATACTATTTATTAATTTTATTATAAGCGATGAAAATTAAATTTGTTCGCTAATTTGTAGGAATTTAGGAATCCAAATAAAATCAATTGCTAATTTATAAATGGATATTTATATTAGTAACCAATTTAATTTTAGTTGCTAAATCAGTAAAATTAACAACAAAAATTAATTTGGAACCAATTTATTTTGGTCACTATTTTAGTTGCAATTTGAGACCAATTTATTTTAGTCGCTAAACTTTGTCACTAAATAACTTCTTTTACAGGATTATTCACAACAATATTAATAATAATAAAAATATTATTATTATTCATATTATTAGTGTACTATCTAGGAAAATATCATCAGACCCTGGTTGAAAGGTCAAGAGGCCGAAAGGTCGTTATCACACAAAAGTGTACTAAAATTAGAAAAAAAATAAAAGAATAAAATAGTTTTAATATTGTATTGTTCTTGTCGGTTGACTTTCTGTCGTCTAAACTCCACGATTGTTTACACCTTCTTCCTCCTTCTGTAGAATAGCTTGCCTGAAAAGAAAGAAAGATAGGCGCCCTCACGGCCGTTTGTACTCCGACGCTCAAGTCAAAATTAGGGCAAAAAACACCAAGTGTATAGTAAAAGAGTGATAGTCTCAAAAACTGCGTACCTTCTCAAGGAACCTTACGCCCCTTTTATAGAGTGCTATTAGGTTACCACTAGTAACCAACTTTCCCTGCATAAAACATTATCTTTAGAAAGAAAATGTTTAGTGAGTGAGAAAATTCTGTTATACTTGCATAATCTTTAACAGCGTAATTATGCCCTTGGAGTGCTACTAAAAGCATCACGATAACCACCTGAATATTGATGGGAACAATATCTTTTATTTCCTAATCTTTTGGCGTGTATTGCGGTAACTTCTAATCTCTAAATAATTATCTTTTAGGTGTGAGTGCTACAGTGTACCTTTAACCCTAACGCCACAGCGTCTTATCTTCTATGATTTAAACTAAACCCTCACGTGCCTCTAAACCTTCACGTGCCTCTAAACCCTCACGTTCCAATGCATGCAACTCTAAGGATAAATCTCTTATGCCAAAGCCTAGCGTTTCGCATATGTCCCGCATGCATGGCGTATCTAAGGCCCAATTCATGTCTTGACACGCGTGATTCCTGGGACCCACTATGGGCCCCACCAGACCGACCTCTATCGTGCCGACCTTTCACCTCTTGGCCAACGACCGAGGTCTGGCCATTACATGTATAAAGAGCCCACAAAGAAGCCCAAAACATTAAGAGTACATTTAGTAATTATAAGGTATTAAAAGTAAAAGCACAATAAAATTGATGAAGCCCAATAACGAGCACTCTAAATAGGTGATCTAATTAACAGGTAAGTAGGGTGTTTTTTTTATAGAGATTACTACTTAATCCAACTGATTCTGACTTTATCATCGGAACATCTTGCAAGTACATCCACCCAACCGAGAGAGCCTAAGTCAATTCAACTAAGAGAGATTCAGAGTCAACTTGACCTAGAGAGAGTCCAAACCCACCTATCCGAAAGAGAAAGTTCAAGTCAACCTATCTAGGAACCATAACCCCAATTCATCTACAAGATACCAAAAGATTGTGAGGAGTAGAAGAATATAAGTTATTTTACTTTGTATTAAGCCATCTAAAAACAATTATTATTATTATTAATATTAATATTATTTTATTACTATTATTATTTTATTACGAATATTAATAGTTTTGTTAATAGTAATAAAAATAGTATTAATAATAATAATAATATTAATTGTTATTAATAATTATATTTATAATAGTAATACAAATATTATTAATAAGAATAAGAATATTAACAATAATAATAGTACAACATTCAAAATATCAATATTAATAATTTAAAAAATAATAATAATGTTATTCTTATTACTATTAACAATATTCATATAATAATAATAAATATAATATTTATAATAATATTAATGATAATCTATACCTATATATAAAGGGATTCCTCATTATAATGGTGTACACAAATTTGTTTCTATTTTATCTTTATTAATATTTTATTTTATTGTTTTATTTTGGATATTTCAGTCATTTTTTATTTTTTAAGTATTTACTAAATAACTAATTATTTTTATAATTAATTGAAAATTATTTTTTTTAATACTAATATACTATCATTTCCTAAAAAGAAGTTATTAATTTTAAATTTTAAATGTGGAGTAATTTGTCAAACATGGAAAGAACAATATATTAAACATGGAACAGTTTTTACGACTTTTCTTTTTTCATATCTTCATCTCTTTTTTTTATATATATATATATATAAAGCTTTCTTGTTTGGCATCACTATACAACTTGACATCTCAACTAGGCTGACATCTCAAGTAATAATAATCATTTGTCATCACAAGAAAAAAAAATATTATCAAAAAAAGAAAAAATAAGGAAAATACAAAAACATGGGGGGACTAAACCAAAACTCATATCTTAACAAAAACGATACATAGATAGACAATACATATTCATAAAGAATTCTAAGAACAGACTAGATGGAAGTTTATTATACCAATGATATGATTCTCTATGAATAAATCCTAAATTAGCCAATTTATCAGCAGACGCATTCCCTTCACAAAAAATATGAGTAACCTTAAATCAGATTTTTCCACATTAATTAAGACAAGTATTCCATCAATTACGAAGCATCCAAGGAACAATTGTCCTGACAGAAACGCAACACAAACCAAGCCAGAATCACATTCCAGTCAAACATTAGTAAGTCCCATCTTTTGAGCTTCCTCCAAAGCATGTATAACTTCATAAAATTCAGCAACCAGAGCAGTCTGAATGTCAAGTAACACAAAGAAAGCTCCAATAAACTCTCCCATACTTCCATGAAAAATACCTCCACAAGTGGTAAGACCTGGATATCCCCTAGCAACCCCATCAGTGTTAATTTTAACCCAGCCTGGTGAAGGAAACTCTCATCTAACAAGAAAATGACGAAGAACTTTACTAGTACGAGTATTAATACAAAAAAAAAACTTAATCACGCTGAAATCCATCATATCATTCTTCATTAAAGCTTTAGACGACTTTCCCACTAGACAAGTTAAATATTTAATAACTGAAATAGTCCTAGAAACCTCAATCTTATCTTGAAAACGAACACAATTCCTCATATACCATAGCATCCAAATAGAAAAGGTTATCATTTGATTTAGTTGTTATCTCTTCTTATCATTTGATTTTTTATTTCTTCTTTAAAAAAATATGAATATAATAATAATAAAAATAAAAAAAATGTGACACATACTCTAGTGTCCGCTAGTATTAATAATTATAATAATATTATTATTATCATTAATATTATTATTTTTAATAATAAAGTTTTTGTTAATATTACTTACGGACCAGATATGTAGACAATACAAATGGATGTAGATCCTTAACTAATTACTTATTAATATTAATATTAATAATATTATTATTAATATTAATAATAATATTATTATTAATATTACACAATATATTTATGGGTCTACTTAATTATTGATGGGTTTATTTGATAACTTCTAATAAATAATTTCATTAACATTAATCTTATAACAAAAATATGTTTTGAACAATTTTAGACCATGCCTTTATATACGTCAAAATGGATTCCTAGTGTGGAGTAAACCACATTAAAAAAAGAAAAAAAGACTTATAACAAGTGAACATTTTTTAACAAAAGTAAAACTCAAACCTACCACGTGAGTCTCACTTATTCTCTATTTCTACTTCTAATTATGAGCCCCCCAAAAAACAATACTTACGTTTTTTCATTTATAACAATTTACTTAATGTAATATAAAAAATGAATTGTTTAAACTTATGATATTTTTTTATTTATACACAACCTGAATACCAATTTATTTATAAAAAAACAACAAAAACACATAATTGAAAGAAAAACTAAACTGAAAGAAATATAAAGGAAGAATTAGCACTTTATCTTACCTAGTATATTGTTGAAAATCTTGGGGTGCAGAATATAATTTCTCCTTTATAATGCAAAAATTAGCTGGCCATTTTGAGAGTTGTGTGATATGGAATTGTGAATACAAGTTAACAAAGTAATAGCTTTTATTTTACTGGATATGTATATGGGTCACTTGTTTAAAGGGAAATTATTTATAAGAGAGTTTTTTTATTAGCAATTATTGATGAAGATCTTTTTCATTGAAAAGCAACATAAAGAAGTCCCATTTCACAACTGCAATGACAAAAGAAACTGACATGGCATGCAAATGAAATCGACAACTTAGACCTTTTTCTCTGTCCAGTGTCGTCTCCTCCAATACCCTTTATTCTTGGCTTGAAACTGAAACCTCTAGCACAAGGCAAAAGAGAAAACTCACGAGATTAAGCAAGGTTTCTGCTTTCTACCTTTTCTTGTGTCTAGTTCTCCTCAACTATACCGTAAAACTTCCAAAAAGTTCCACATTAAAGTGAAGATACACGACGAGTTATACACATCCTTTGCTTCTAAATCTAGAGCACTCTAATACATTAGTTTTTAAGTAAAAAATTTGTTCCAGTACTACAACTTTACATCATCATCTCTTAATTAATGGAGATGCTGCAGTGCAGTAGTTAATCCCAACGATATCAGAGTAGAAATAAACACAATCATTGCCTTCTTGCCTCTCAATATTTCTTCACCAAAAAAAGGCTGTCTCTATTCTTAACATTCTCAACAACAATGAATCCCTCCAAACCCAACAACAACACAAGCATTGACATTGAACCCTCCAACAGAAGAGTGTCTTTTGCTGAAAACCACCCAAATGAAGAACTGCCACCCCACCATCTCTCACCCATTAATAACACTCTTCCCTTGCTCCTACAGCCATCATATGCGAGATCAAAGTCCATGATCTTCGATGAACTGCGAAACTTTCGCATCAGCCTCAAGTGGTGTGCCCTTGACCACTCTTCATGCGTTGGAAAACTCATATCCTACGTCACTTTCATCTTCTTCTCCATCCTTGTTCCTCTTCTCACTTCTATCTTCGTTGAAGTCCCTTCCTCCGGACCAGAAGATGACCCCTTCTCCTTCAACAAGCTTGTTCAACTGCCCGAATCTGGCCTCGCCATTATTTCCTTCTTTACAATCTCCAGTTTCTTCAAAAGGTTCCTAACCAAACACCTCATCGTGTGTGTATATGTCTTGCACTGAAATATTTCTGCTTAAATAGCTTTACATATTTCAAGTTCTTTTCAAACCCAACAACCCCCTTTGTTGTTCTTTATATTTCTTTCTTTCTCATCAACGTCAAGTTCTTCCATTTCTTCTACTTTATCTCCATATCTAATTTTTCCTTCTAAGCACTTCTAGAAAAACAAGAGAAATTGTCTCCACAATTTTAATTAAAATTCTTTCACATTATTAACAACAACATCAGAATATACCATTTTAAATAGATTTACTGAAATAATTTATTTTTTTTGTATAAATATTTTAATTAAGTTAAATAAAAGAATTAATTTAAGTATAAAATAGGAAAATAAATACTGCTTCATTTCAAAGTTGAGAAGATAAATTTACTTGAAATTTTTCCAGATAATTAAAACTACAATAATTATAATAAGGAGAGACTACTTATTATGTTCTTATTTCATTGTTTTTTATTTTTAAGATGAAATGAAATGAATAAGACTTAAATACATGCATATAGCAATTAATGTAAAGCACGCAATACACGGCTCTTAAAAGGTATATACTATTCTGATTCCAATACAGGTAAAAAGATTTTCAAATCCAAGTGAATTGATTCAAGGTAAGAAAACAGAAGTTCAAAAACATCTTGCAATTAGGATATATATGTAAAAGCACTTGAAATCAAGGTTTTAATTTTGACATTGGGATTGAAATGCCGTTTTTTAAAAGCCTACAACAACAAAGTGATTAGCACAGTTTATTTTTTAGAAAATTAATTGAAGCCTAATTCAAGGTATGCCCAAATGAATGGCTAGGTGTGCATCTATTTATTTATTGTGTTTTAATGATATATTTGTAGAAGGTATATATGGTTCCAACACAATTTGAGTTGTTATTTCTTGACTGAGTCAGTTTGTCCACGCAGGTATGGCCTTAGGCAGCTTCTGTTCCTAGACGCTTTGCAAGAAGACACGGCTTATGTTCGACGCGGGTACACACGGGAGCTTGAGAAGGCTTTCAGATACTTGACGTACATAATCCTTCCCTCCTTCTTGGTAGAGCTTGTCCACAAGATCATATTTTTTTCAGCAGTGAAGATTTCAACCCCAGGCATAAGACCTGGGTTCCCTCTGAACTCAATTGTGTTTGTGCTGGTGCTGGTGTGTTGGGTTTACAGAACTGGGGTGTTCCTGTTATTGTGTGTGCTCTTCAGACTCACATGTGAGCTTCAGAAGCTGAGGTTTGAAGGGGTACACAAGCTGTTTGAAGGGTGTGGGTCTGAGGCAGGGGTGATATTCAAAGAGCATGTGAGGATCAGGAGGCAGTTGTGGGTTACAAGTCATAGGTATAGATTCTTCATAATTGGATGTCTAGTTACCATCACTGTTAGTCACTTGGGTGCTCTGCTCCTGGTTTTGGCTTCCAACTCTGATAAGACCTTCTTCAATTCTGGTGACCTTGTGGTAAGCACTCTGGTTTTGTCATAATTTTTTTCTGCAAAGATTTTTCAAGAAAGATGTCCAAACATATTTTAAGTTTACATGGAAGAGTTAATTTTCATGCATTCATTTTCTGTCTAAGATATTTATGTTTTAATTAATTAAACATCCTCTTAAATATGACTTGTGATGTAATTATTACACAATTTATTATATTTTCTCATATATGATTAAATGGTAATGTAAAACATTTACACTTTGAGCATTTTAACTGAATTCAAATGTGTATGTATAACATTGCAATATTATAAAAGATTGGAATTTCATTCTAGTTTGATGTAAAAAAAATTAATTGAGTAAATATTCAAATTATCATTGAGAGATATGCTGCCATCATACTAATATGTGATTTATCAAAATTATATATTTTTCAGAATTTAATTTATATGTAAGTAAAACCTTGTACGTGTTAGTTAATCACAAATCATGGTAGGTATTATTTTTAAGTATTTTGTTAAAAAATAATAAAATTTTACATGATGATTTGTGATTAAGAATTTGGATAACAAGCATATACACTTAATCCTCTTTAATTTCGTTATAACATTTTTAATTGAAATATTTTAACAATGTTTTTTATTGATGAAATTGTTTTATTTTTTTTGTAAAAAAATCATAAATATGAATTTCTTAAAATTGAAAAAAAAATTGTGGAAGTCATATTTGTCATTTAAAATAATATATTGTATTATAAAAAGCTTGAATTGAATATTTCATTAATACTATTTGTTTCTGAGTGGATCGTATTTCATCAGTCAAAGTTATTTAAGTGGACTATTTATGATCTGCATTGGAGGATTAATTTGAAATTTATTCTCTTAAAACTAGTTTAGTGGAATCTATGTTGTGTCACCAAAAGGAATTCCTTAACTGAAAATGGCAATGTTGGTATGCAGATTTGTTCAGCAGTGCAATTAAGTGGGTTCTTCTTGTGCATTTTGGGAGCAGCAAGAATCACACACAGAGCACAAGGAATAGTCGCAATTGCCACAAGATGGCACATGCTGGTGACTACTGCATCTGCTGAATCAGAGCATTGCAAAGCTCAGGTGTCTGAGGGCCTCGCTAGTGACTCTGATTCTGATGATTCCTCCAACATACACGTATCAGTCATCCCACCACATCTTTCATCTTTCCAAACCCGACAAACTTTAAGTGAGTTTAAATTTAAATTAGAGTTAAAAATTATAATAAAATCAGATCTACCAAAGCACCCGTCTGGGATATAATGAATTTTGATTTTTCGTTTTCAAATCCAATTGAAAATTAGGCTTAAACTAATTACTTTATGATGTTTCATTTTTACAGTAACGTATTTACAGCACAATCACGGGGGAATTACGGTCTATGGGTATTCACTTGATCGAGGATTGCTTCATACTCTATTTGCCTTCGAGTTTTCTCTAGTGCTATGGATTCTTAGTAAGGTGATTGTGTTGTCCAAATAACCGAGTATTCAAGTCCAAAAGAAGACTTTGCATGGACCAACGGACATTTACAAGGATATCTCTTCTAGTTGGCTCCATTCTTTTGTAATTATTAATCTTCAAATTACTTCAATTGTACTATGGTAGTGAAAAATCAGGATGAACTCCTTATCTTCAACTTCTCTTATGTATTCTAGCAGTATCCTTAGGTTTTGTTGGTACAATAATGGTCGTTTTTGTCTTTAATGATCGAATAGTTATTGTCTTTTTGTGTACTAATAGATTAGGTATGATATTTATGTTAAGAGACTCTAATGTTCAAGTTAGTAGAGTAATAAATATGATAGTAAATGCGTACATAATAAATTAAGATTGTCACATATTTATATTATTACTTAGTGGATTTTTACCTATATGGGCCAACATGATAAATCCACATCATCTTTAATCTTAGTTTAATTGTTATTCAACGTGATTAAAATTCATTTCTTTGTTGTTGTCTTGTTGGATTCATGTCGACGAAGAGTCCAGAACCTTTATGCGATACCTAAGGAACTATGGACATTTGATGATTATTGTGATGTCCATGAGAAGAAGGTTTGTGTCATCGGGATTGTCAGATGGAAACGATCGATTGTAGAAGGTTCTGGTGATTGATACTTGCTCCTTGTTCTTATAAATAGGGGTTAGTCAATGTGAGTAGGGATGAATTTTTGGAGTCTTCTCTCCGAGTGCTTCTCGTTTCTAATAATGGAAGAGCTTCTTCGATTGTGTTTTTGTCATTTTTGATGAGTAAGAATGTCTTCTTGTTTGAGTTGCAGGACTTTGTCGGGTTTTAATAGGGTCAAGAAGTTTTATGAATGAGCATATGTATTAGGATGAAGTGAAGTTGATGAACATGTATAACCTAGATGGTGATAGAAAAAGAATTTGATATTTCTAACTCAGCTTGTGAGGCATCCAGTGACAGGTTTGGACTGAGATAATAAGGAGAAGGTGATGAGTGTAGACAGGGAGGATCTAAACTAGTTTTTAAAAAATAAATTATTGTATAGTAGAGTTTATTTTGTTTGTAAATCTTTTGAAATAAGAAAATTGCTCACATTTTTTTTTCTTATGAAAAGTTAAAAATGTAGGAAAGAGGTTCTATGGCTTTATGGCTTTATTCATCGATCAAATTTCTAAGTAATTGATTAAACTGTTTCAAAATAAGATAATTGAATATCAATTTACTTAACTCATTAAACTAGAGAGCCATTTAAGGGTTTCAATGTTATCATAAATTAACTCATTAAAATCTTGTATAATCAATTAATTTTTTTTAATCAAATGTAAAACTAAAATAATCGATTAATGCGTGTCATAATTGATTAAAAAAAAAAGATTGTAACTATTTTTCATATTTTAGTAAGAATAATCAATTAAATGTTTGAAATAATTAATTAAATATTTCTAAATCTTTTCTAAATTAGTGTTTACTAAACTTTATAAACAAAGTCTTGGTCTCACTATTTTAAACAACTAATACTACTCTAAAACATGAATTCCTTTGAGATTATTTGAGCTATTTTCAATTGGAAAGAGTGAGCTATTTTCAATTGGAAAGAGTGCTTCCAAAATAATTTAGAATAAAAAGGATTGTTTTGTGCTAATTCTATCAACCTTGTGCTTTGCTTCTGTTGTGAATTTTGGTATATTTTTCCTTTTCCTATTTGCTGGAAGTGTTCCAGTGAATATCGTCTTGTGAGATCAACAGTTGATAAGGTTTATATCCTTTAGTAGTGTTCCAAGGGTTGAACGTACTCTTGAGTGTATTCAATAGTTGATCTTGTTGTGTTTTGTTGTCATGTGTTTATAATTGTTATTGTGAGTGTTTGTACAAACTCTTGAAAATATTGAAATTTAGTTATTCAAAGGTTAAATAACGAAGATTGAATGTAGGATCATTTGTGACAAACTAGTATAAATTTCTCGTGCAATGTTTCTTTTTCCTTATCACCTTTACATTGTTGTTAACCAATATTTTAAAAATTTTGATTCCCGAATTAATTGTATTCTATTTTTCAAATTGAATCAGTTCTAAAAGAACTTGAAGAAAGAGAAAATCTTTTGAAAAGATTTTTAAAACCAACTTATCTCCTCTTGGTTTAACTAGTTTAGCTAAGCCATCTATCTATTTTTTTCTAACACCTAGTAGGTATCCCTTAAACCCATCTATTTTTTTCTAACACCTAGTAGGTATCCCTTTCAACCTTTCATGCATGCTTTTCCTGAAGCTATTGAGAATTCATAGAGGCTTGGATTATAAAATGGTGAATATACCGTACTATAATCTTCTTATGCACTCCGAGGGAAAAATGAACTAAAGGTTTTGTTTGACAAGGTTTAAAGCTCACGGTGAGTTATTCTCCTATTTAAGTTGCTTCTTACGAAGTTTTGACCTTTCTTTCTCTTACCATCAGAAATGTTGAAGAAGATGTGGTTGTATTTATAGGTAAAGTTTTGCACAAAAGACAAAGGTAAAATAATCCTATAATTACACTTGGAAGATTGCTACTAGAAGAGAAAAAGAAAAATGTAATTGAGCTTATCCTTTACATTAGATTTGTCATGTCATGAATAATAACTAAGAGTAAAAATATCTTCTTACTTTGTTGTTATCTATGATGTATGAAACTTGTCAAATCATGACATAATTCACCTGATCACGGTATTCATCAAACGAAGCCTTGGGTTCGTCTGTCTTCGATAGTTCAAAACAGGTTAAACAAAACCTTAAGTTCGTTTGTTCCTCAGGGTTCGGAGCACATCAAACAAAACATTAAGTTTGTATGTCCCGTATGTTGAAAATGGGCTTTGATGTCTCCAAATCTGTATGGATTGCTTGAAGACTTTGTTGTTGCTTGTGTGTGTGGGTTCTAGGTAGTTTGAATTTGTTAATCCACTCTTAGTGATGATCCAAAGTTGTTTGAATCAAGTTCTTTTGAAAAAGAGTGCTTTCTAAAAAAAGTGGAAAATCAACCTGTTGTTTTATTGTTTCAACCAGTTATTTTACATTTAGTGGTTTTTTGAAAAGAATTTGAAAAGGCTTGAAATTGGTAGACCTTGCTGTCAAGCCAATTCAACCGATTGTTTCGTATTTTCAATCAGTTATTTTTGGAAATCCTTAACAGAACTTGTTAAGTTTGTTAAATCTGTTTTAATTGATTCAAAATTGATTTGGCTCTGACATTAAATGTTTTTAACAGCTACTTGGAGTTTAAATAATCTGTTTTACACTCTTGGTTGTTATGAAATCATATTATCTCTTTCAAATCAGTTTTCTCCAAGATTTCTTCAAGCTTTGAATTCTTTCTAAGAGTGGAATAAGATTGCTTTATAATTTTCATTTTCAATCTATGATGGTATCAGGTGTGATCATTCCTTTTCATTCTTGACTATTATATTTCTGTGAGAACTGGTGTTATGCAGATCTAGAGGGTGTTCTGAACTATGGAGTTTTGTTTGTCAAAGGAGGTGTGTGTTCTTGAAGGGTTAAAGATCACCTTTTTGGTGTGTAGTGTGTAATCAAGGTTCTTCATTGTTTAGTGAAACACTCAGAGGTT
Organism: Phaseolus lunatus; assembly: GCA_013389735.1. NCBI lineage: Eukaryota > Viridiplantae > Streptophyta > Magnoliopsida > Fabales > Fabaceae > Phaseolus > Phaseolus lunatus. Next base: position 40,767,199 of record CM023864.1, on the reverse strand, counting down.
TATGGGGACTGGATGTAGCTCTCGGATAAGAGTGAATAGTATAAATTTGTTGTGTGATCTTTCTATCCCTTGTCTCCTTTAAATATATTTTTAGTTTTGTTTTTATAAACTGCTGATAAAAACAATCGGTTGATTCGCATCAACAACCGGTTGATTTTCTGGAAACATATTAAAACAGATTTGTTTCTTTGCTGAACTGGTTTCTTCTTCTTTGATTCTTCATTGGCTTTCACTCCACCTTCAATATTTGCGAAAATCTTTTAAAAACAATTCACCCCCTCTTGTTTAAGGCCTACAATTCTAACACCTTAGAGTTTAAATCGCGTCAAACAAAATCTTTAGTTCATCTGTCCTTTAAATAAAGCCTTAAGTATGTATTTACTTAATAACTCATTAGACAAAGTCTTCCCTTCATATGTCTTTCAGAGTGAATTAGATAAAGTCATTCGTTCATCATTCTTCAAAGCTCATTAGACAAAGTCCACATCAGACTAGACAAAGTCTTTCATAAAGTTTAATTACATGATTATTTTACGTTTGTCTTTTGTGCAAAATCTTACCTATAAATACAATCACATCTTCATAATAATATCTTACATCAAGAAAGATGCAACTTAAAAGGAGAATAACTCATCTTAAGCTTCCCATTTCAATCTTAGAATATCATTTGCATCATGAAGGTAAGGGATCAATCCCAAATCTCTAACTCTTTTTATGACATATTTTTTAAGCATACAATATGCCCCACCATATATTTTGTTTAGGTAAGAGAGATCAATTCCAATATCCAATTCTTTATTATGACACATACTGTTTTGTAAATATACAATATGTCCTTTCTTTTTATTTTGTGATTGTACATTCAAAATTTTCATATTATATTTCGTTATATTTATTGTTATGATGTGAATTTTTTGTATTTACATCGGTTTTCTAACAACTAAATCATTTACTATTTCCTTAAAAAAAATTGGGATATCCAAAATACAAATGTTATGTTGATGAAGTTTCTTTAAATTCAGTTGGAGTTTATATGAATAAAAATTTAGTTTCAAGAGTTTAATGGGAAATAAATGTGAAAGGATGATTATGAGATGAATTATAATATTGAAATTTAAAATAGATTACAGAGAAGATAATTAAGATAAAAGAAGAAGAAAGTCAAATTTACGACAAATATTAAGGAAATATAGATATTACACAGATACATTAGGTATATAGTCCAAAGAGAAGTCAAGTTACTAAAGTAAAAAGGCTTAAAGATGACAATTTTTCAAGTTGTAAAATGACTTATTCAAAATTGTCGTTTATGGAGTGATTGTCTACACATAGACCTTATAGATGACAGCTTAAGCCGTTATCTATAATTTTGTCCATAAATGACGGTTCTACAAGATAATTGTCATCTATTTTTGTACTTATAGACTAGGTTTTCAAAAAAAATGTATTTTATATTTCTGGGTAGCAGAAATTAAATAACACATACACTGCATATAGAGGTCGGCTTAGGTCCGAACCGTCGCCTAATATGTGACATAATTAAAAAAAAAAGAATTAGGTGACTATATAGACAGTGATCATCGATGATATAGACAACGATTTTGGTTTGAGTTGTTGTCTATATTATAATTTTTTTTAGTTCAATTTGGTTAGTTAATTTCTTCCTCTTTGTTAACCTGAAATTTATTAAACCCTAGCCAAACTTAGAAATATGATAGTAAAATATATAATACTATAAAATACTCACAATAGAATATTCACCACATCAAATGAAATTATAAATTAAATATTTAAAGTGAAAATTTATATACACTAAAGCACATGAAAATGTCTATTCGCTAAAAGCACATGAACTGAAACAAATACTAAACAACATAAGATTTAACTAATCAAATATCATCATCTGTCCTAGAGTGTAGAAGTTAAGAAAATATGTTTCCCAAGCATTCCTCACATAATCCATTGATTCATAATCGAGTGGTGGCACATCCATAAAATACTGTAACACAGAATAAGTTGAAATTTTTCCATAGGAAATTAATTAATAAAATTTACGAATAACTTGTAGGTGTAACCATGTAATCTTTTGGAACTTTGCACTTCATCGATCTCTCAAAATGTTATATCCACTATATGAGCTAATTAATATAAAAACACAAGTTAGGAAACATTTAAGTAATAAAATAATGTTTTGAAAATTTAATTATCAATCAATTAATTGCTTGAGATACGCAAGTGACTTCTTGTATAATAAGCAGAACCACGCAACAGTGTGATCATTTATGGATATCACAAGTAGCTGTCAGTAACGCCTACATTGAAAAAACCATTAGTAAAAGTACATTTGATGGACTACTAATAATTGACCACTTAAAAATTCTACTTACTCATGAATATAAAGGGGAAAATATATCAATTTCCCCTTGTTACCAAGCAGTTGGTGATGTATGTCTGGGTTTCAAGTTTCTTAATTCCCAAAGCATGAATTAGTTGGGGATCCATGAATCCATAGATATCTTGTTTCCTCTCATTAATACATACTTCATACATATAAAGTTAATTAGTATAGTTAGTTAAAGCATGATCAGTGATTTAATTATATAAAGTAAAATGAAATAATGTTTAAGAGACTTATATCATCCAAAAGTAAATGACTAATATATTAAGCTCCTGGTTGCTAGTTGCAACCTAACACATCAGACATGTGTATATATAATGGGATGTCAGTGCTTCTTCAAAAAAAAAAAGTAACATCCCACGAAACCTCCGTTGGGTTTGTACTTATAGCCACGACTTGTAATAATGTGGCTATAGGATCATCGATAGAAACAACTTGCTTCTTTCTTTGCGAACTAGGTTTTCAACATTGTTGCTACAAAATAAACAACATTTTCAATAAATTAAATGTACAATGTATTCATCCATTAATAAAATTTAATAATTACAATTTGTTTTCTTACCGAAGGTTCTAGAATACATTAAACGAGGTGTCTAGGTTACACTATGAAGTCTGAAATGCTTGTACCATAGTAAATACCTCATTTGTTGGCATAGGAACTACAACATCAACAATACATACTTTCTTGACCATGACCTTCACTACATCAAGGGAGAGAGACATTATGTAAAACAATGGCCCTTTCAAAATCTTTTCGCAGGGCCACTAGCCAATCCACAAATAACTCATATCGGATTATCAAGCCATCCCCTGATGGATTATCAGCTGCAAAACTCCCCTTTGTGCTAACTTTACCTACGAGCCACAAAGGTTTGTTGTGCAGGAACATTTTTATGGGATAGACCCAAGCTTTCGAGGTGTTGCTCAAACTCCTGTCTAAGCTTCTGAGTGACCTCCTTTATGACTTCCAGCTTGATTTATTCAATAGCAAGATGGCTTCTTGGCTAGGTGCATGAGAAGAGTATTGTCGTGAAAAAGTATTGAAGAACAGATAGATGTCAACCCCTGATCGTGCAGCATGCACACGACCATGGTGCTAAGGTCGTCCAATAGCAAAAACAAGTATATCCTTATGACCCTGAGGGAAAAAGGTACCTTGGAAGCTTTGCTTAAGAAAGGAATCCTACAAGACCCCAAATTTATATAAGCATTTCATATTATCTTTCAAAAATAGCTAAAAATATGCTTGAGAAGAAAGTATCTTATAATCTTCTCTAAGACTATCCGTGATTTCTCATAACTATATCCACCCGAATTTTTTATGCGGGCTTGCTTCACTTTCTGGTGGCAGGTAAGTGGTGATGGAGGTTGACTGGCCTCTGACTCTTGCTCGGAAGTAGTAGGTTGTGCTTTCTTCTCCTCCTCTTTTATCATAACTTTTTAAAGCTTACAATAACCCCCACAAGACAATAAGTGCAAGGTAACATTATATGCTTGAATATCCCTAACTTTTGGCCTAACGCCTTGTCACCAATGGAACAAACAAAGTGAATCACTTAATAATGAATTTATTTATGACCTTTAATTTGAAAGAATAAGTAATTGTATTAACCGCCCATTCCTCAACCTCACGACTTTCAACAAATAAATGCCAAGTCTCTTCGTCAATTTTGGTCCAAAAATGTATGCCGAAGTTAGCTTCAACTTAAACTGACAAAATTTAATGGCAATTGAAGAAAGAACCTTTGATTTCAAGGTCTCTACATTAGGGATATCTAAATGCATCTACAAGAGAATACCATGAAATGTTAATTACAATTTAATATAAAAATATATATTAAAGCAATAACATTGTATAATTCATAACCAAGATATCCTGCCATATCATGGATTGGTCGACCTTATACACATGATCCCATGAATGTACTAAAATGGAGATCTTCTCATTTGCTAAGACTCCATGATAGTTGTTGAACATGTTTGCATTAGAACCATATGTCACCCCAGTAGTGACATCTATTGTGAGTGGTGTCCTGTGATGTGAGTTGATTTTAGATTGACACATTTTAGAGGTTTCACTTTTGTTTAGGCTTTTTGAGATTAACAAATTATGGTGAGAAACCCAAAGAAGACTCCCACTGAACACGAACTTAACCAAGTGATTAAGTAAGTGTGAAAGTTCACTTCTAAAGGGCAAAGAGAAAAACACAAATATGGTGAAAATGATGAAGATAGCGTGCGAAATTAAATGAACACAAAGAAGAAGATAATAAGATAAAGACCAAAATTAAAAGGACAAAAGAATATAAAGGATAAAATAAAGGTGGCACAAAAGAATAACACAAAAGAGAAAAGATGAAAGGATGAAAAAAGCTTATGGAGAAAGGGACAATGAATCACACCACTTAGGGGATGGGCTACTCCAAGATGAATGGTGAAGAGCCGCTACTTGAAGTGCACACACACTCAAGATAAGACCCATAATGGAGAACACTCAAGTCTCACTAAACACTCATGTAGAGTTTCTTTACTATTTCAAAATTCAATGAGTTATTTACAAAAGAGGAGACATCCTATTTATAGATATGACTGCCTTGGAGAGGAAGAGAGGAAGGGTAGGGGTGTAAATGACTACAAGCTTCTAGAAACTAGGTCAAATGTGAGCACATGGGAGAGTCTTCTAGAATCTAGGTCACAGGTGAGCACATGGATGAGTTTTTAGAAGCTAGGTTAAGGTGGGCTTTGACACAAGCCCAATTTACTAAGTACACCCTCTTCTAGCTTATTTTTCTAATTAAAGCTCAGAGTGAGCCCAATTTATTTACTTAACTTGTCTTGTAAGAAGACTAGAAGGAAGAACAGTTGATATTCCGGTTCATGTCCGGTTCTCCCTCTGCTGAGGCAATTTGGTGGGGCCTTGTCTTGTATGTTGAGATGACTAACCTAGTTGTGAATAGTCCGTGGTGTCCTTAGTCATCTATTTGTCGAGTTGGTTTGTATCATGCCCCCAAATTGGAAAGAATTCAACCTCGAATTTAGAACTCCTGTAAATAAGATAGTTAGTTTGTTCATAGGACAGATAGAAACATTTCTAGCAGCGGGTGGTGAATCAAACTTATGTTCATGAAGCTTTGGGAGTTCTTATGGATGAGTTCTAGATACAGGCCATGTTTGTAGAGAATGTTTTGGGAGAAAATGATTTGTTTGTGAAAATCCTTTTAGAAGGTGAGAACCCCTAGGAGGTTTTTGAATATCATCCCTAAACTTCTTTATCAAAAATGTTAAGTATTTAGAATGATTTGGTAATGAAAAAGATAAGGAAGAAATATACCTAGAAGGTGCAATTAGTTTTGTTTGGGTCTTCACCATATAATTGTGTTTTCTTATTTGCTCTCTAGAAGAGAACCTTCACACTTACTTAATCACTTGGTTAAGTTTGTGTCCAATGGCAATCTTCTTTGAGCCTATCACCATAATTGCTAAATCAAAAACCATAAACAAAGTGCAACCCATAAAAATGTGCAATCCTAAAATCAACTCACATCATCCTGTCACCACTAGCAAGTCTCAATGCGAGAGACCTGATTCTAGTAGTTTCTCTCGTAGATCTGGTAAAGGTGACATCTGAATTTAATGGACTCTGATCGTTGACCATTTCTCTTAAAAAAAATAAGGTAACAAACATTAGTAAAATTATTACACAATTTCAGACAAAATAAATATATATAAAATTATCAAAATTAATAAATTATACATAGTGGGTGCAATGTTCATGTATATTCCCTCATTATGGTTTTTACGGGTTCTGATGACTCTTTAATTCAAAAAGTGTATCGAGTCAAAAGTAATAAATTGTACTTAAGGAAGGATATCAAACTCACAAGGAACAGTCCTAAAATCTCAAGTATAATATTCACTAAATATAAAAAAGATGTGCCAAAGTTTGTTTGAAATTTATATAAGCAATTTAAATAAAAACGAAGTAAATGATTTAGATGATTCAATTGAGAAAATTGAGATTGGGGTTAATCCTTCTGTATTTTCAATGAATAAAAATATATAACATTCCATTTTTTTTATATTGATGCACATATAAAAATCATTTATATTGATTCCTCGCATACAAAACTATTAAGATTGTCTTCTAAATATCAATTCCTCACATATTTATAAAAACTTTCTTATCATTACGAATAGATGTTATAAAGAAATTAACATTTCAAATCTATTCCTAGCATTCAAATATGTTAAGAATTATCATTTAGGTTAGATACTTAGAAGTATTTTCCAGTCAAATCTAAGTATCAAAATCATGAATACTGATTTAAACTTTAATAATAATAATATGATAATACCAATCTCAATCAAAAACAAAATATTATAAATTGTTTAATTACCTTATTCGTCCCTACATTTGGGGTCAATAGTCAATTTAGTATAGTGGTTTTTAAAAAAATCAATTTGGTCCCTATATTTTTAAAATGTATTCAAATTGGTCCTTTCCATTAAGTTTCACCTAGCGGTGTCGAGTGTTGCTTATGTGGCAGAGAGAGAGTATTTATGTAGGAGAGAGACTGTTTAAGTGGTAGAGAGAGTATTTATGTGGAGACAGGGGTGAGATTGAGAGTTATTATTATTATTATTATTATTATTATAATTATTATTATTGTAATTATTATTATTCTTATTATTATTATTATTATAATTATTATTATTGTAATTATTATTATTGTTATTATTATTATTATAATTATAATTATTATTATTATTATGTTGTTATTATTATTAATATTATTATTACTGTTATTATTATTATTTTTATTATTATTTTCTTTATTATTATTAATATTATTATTACTGGTATTATAATTATTATTATAATAATTATTATTTTTTTATTATTAATATTATTATTATTGTTATTATTATTATTCTTATTATTATAATTGCTATTATTATTATGATTATTTTTCTTATTATTAATAATAATATTATTATTATTATTGTTAATAATATTATTATTGTTAATAATATTATTATTGTTAATAATATTATTATTGTTAATAATATTATTATTGTTAATAATATTATTATTGTTAATAATATTATTACTGTTATCATTATTATTATTTATATTTTTATTATTATTATTATTGTTATTGTTATTGTTATTATTATTATTATTGTTATATTACTGTTATTATTGTAACATCCATATATTTTTCCATATCTAATAACCATAATTTTATAGAAAATATTAAAATAAATATATAACCATAATACAAATATATCTACAATTCTTTCATATAATGTTTCAAAATATCTCTCTCTTCATAAGACTTGAAATATTTACATAAAATTAAATCAAATATTGAAAAGAAAATAAAATATTTTCATCATCCAACTTCTCACTGAGGAGTTCTAGCTCTATCACTTGTAACATCATCTGCTCCCGTGTAAAATACACGATCATCACATATCAAAGAAAAACAACCACAAAACAAAACAAAGGGTAAGCTAGGTATTTTTCAAACTTATAACATAAATATAACTTTAAACATCCACATAAATCCATCATTTCTCATGCATTTCACATAACCATCAAGTGTCTATCAACAATTTCAATATTCATCTTTCTCATGTCAGCCTTCTACTGACTCACAATACATAAACACTTGACTCTATTTCCGGAAGACTCGTGCGTTGACTCAGACTCAGAGATCTGCACCTGTCATACTATCTCTCTGTGAAATCCACACAGCTATGCCCATAAATAATCTCAATATCATCTCTCTCCTAGTATGACAGGGTTAATTCATATAACAGGTCAAGTTAGTTATCTTTCAAACAACTTACCCATTCATATGAACCTCCTTCGACTCTCACCACCTGAATAACTTCATCTATATGATTCCATTATCTCAAAAGAGTCAGGATATCTCCTTCTAGAGGAATCCCTAATCAATGCACATCCTAAACAATCTTAACACGATATTTTCTTTCCTGAAAATACTATGTCTTGATTAAAATTCATATTCTGACTCTCACAATTATCTAAATCACACAATCAAATCATACCAAAGTTTAGAATTTCCAAATCTCACAACAATTCATTCACTAATTATATAAATATTTTAAACTTTCCTAAACAATTCAATTATATCTAAAAATTCACTTAAACACGTAACTAAGTTCCAAATATATGCTTTCTAAATTAATCATCATCTAAAATCAAACAACCACTTCTCATCAAACATCTCATTTAAGTAATTCAACAAAATATTCAAAAATAGTTCAACTCATTTATATTATCATTCAAACATTTTAAATTTTCAATCACAGACACTTTCAACAACTTATTCACCTTAAAATCAATATAAAATATTCAGAATTAACCATTTCAATCAATATATTACTTTACTCTTCAAAAGAGACAATCCTGCAAGCAGAAATTTGAACTGGTGACCACGTCACCTCCACATCTAGATCTTCTAACCTAGGGTTCTATAAAAAATAAAAGTAGCTTCCCTTACCTGGACTTGAGCAGATGTTCACTAAGAGCTCCAAACCCACAAAAAACTTAAGGATAGCCTAACCTGCACCACAAATTCTTGATCACAAATATAACTATACCACCCGTATCCTGAGCTAACTGAGACTACTTCTGAAGATACAAACATCACATGCATGATTAACTAAGAGCAAACCTAACCAAATCAAAACTAACTCAAAGGAAAAGGGGCCAAGAATGAACTTACTCTATCTAAGATTTTGATCAGGCAATCTCGTAGAGTTCATTGCCAGGAGTCCAATGGCAGACTCCTATCGCCAAACTGATAAGCGAGGAGATCAGAATCGTAGAGAGAAGAAAAAGGAAATGAAAAAGTGAACAAAAATGAACTTACTCTATCAAAGATTCTGATCAGGCAGTCTTGTAGATCTCACTGCTAGGGGTCTAATGGTGGACTCGAATCGTTAAATAGATGATCGAGGAGGTCAGAATCTTAGTGAGAAGGGAGAGGAAAGGAAAAGGAAACTTCTAGAGAGATGATGGTTCTTTTAAAATAAAACCAGAATAACTAAATTTCTATTTATATAGCTTTTTCACTTTAATAATAAATATTCAGGTGTCATTTTAATTATACTATTTCTACTCTAAGACTATTTTTCTCGGTCCTTACAATTATTATTATTAATATTATTGTTACTATTATTATTCTTATTATTATTTTTATTATTAATATTATTATTTTAATTATTAATATTATTATTATTACTATTATTATTATTCTCATTATTATTATTAACAATTATAATAATAGTAATAATAATATTAATAATAACAACAACAATAATTATAATAAAAATAACAATAATAATAAAAATAACAATAATAATAAAAATAATAATAGTAATAAAAACAATAATAATAAAAATAATAATAATAGTAACAATAATAATAAGAATAATAATAGTAACTGATAGTAATATTAATAATAATAATAATAAAAATAAAAATATCAATAATAATAATAATTATAATAATTATTATTATTATTATAATTATTATTATTATAATAACAGTAATAATAATAATATAAATAATAATAATAACAGTAATAATAATAATAACACTAATAATAATTACAATAATAATTATAATAATAATAGTAATAATAATAATAAGATCAATAAGAATAATAATAATAATAACAGTAATAATAATAATAATAATAACTCTGAATCTCACCTCTCTCCACACGAATATTCTCTCTACCAAAAAAACACTCTCTCTACCACATAAACACTCTTTCTGTCACATAAACACTCTCTCTGCCACATTTACATTCTCTCTCTGCCACATAACCAACACCTGACGCCGTTAGGTGAAACTTAATGAAAAGGACCTTTTTGAATACGTTTTAAAAAATATAGGGACCAAATTGATTTTTTTTAAAATCATTATACTAAATTGACTTTTGATCCCAAATGTAGGGACGAATAAGGTAATTAAACCTATAAATAAGTATCACCTGAATATATAAGAGTTTGAACAAATTACTCTCAATCCCAAAGGGAATACTTAACCAATCATATTGGTCATTACAAGCATTAAAAAAAGAAAAAAAAGATACAAGGTGTTTTTCCTTGACAACTGCCTCCTCTAGGGTTTTCTATTACTAATTATCCTCCCTCTCTCTAGGATTCTGCCTTACGCCTTCTATTTAACCTAATTTGATGTAGGTTAAGTGACATCTCGCTTAAGCGAGTTTCACGAGAAAAAGCCCAACTTCACTAGAGTAAACTCGCTTAAGCGAGTCTTGGGCGAGTTTGCTCCAAAGAACAAGTTTGCCTCTAGAGTGATCTTGCTTGAGTAAGTTTGGGCGAGTTTTCAATGCTCTAACTTTCTCTTTTCTCCTTGTCTTGAACATGTCCAATCCTTTGGCCATTTTATCTCCATCTTCCCCTAGATCTCTGAAATTAGAACAAACATGGGAATGAATCGTTCTTATTCATCTCATAATCTAAAAATATGTAAAAAGGTTCAAATTCCCAATTTATAGGTTCAATTGTAATTCTATTAAAAATTAAAGTCCATAAGTGCCTATCTTTTTACATGAAATATCACTAAATTATGGCACTTGTCAAGTTGCATGCACATCATCAACTACATCATTGTCATCTTGATTTATCATCATTGATGGAAATGAACGGGAGTGATGTGAATTGATTTTAAGATTGCATATTTTATAGGTTACTCTTTTGTTTATGCGTTTTAAGATTAGCAGAATATGGTGAGAAACCCAAAGAAGATTCTCACTGGACACGAACTTAACCAAGTGGTTAATTAAGTGTGAAGGTTCACTTCTAGATGGCAAAGAGAAAACACAATTATATGGTGATGATAATGAAGAGGTGCGAAAATGGAAATGGCGCAAGGAAGGAATAGATGAAGAGATAGAGGAAGCTTATGGATGATGATGTTGGTCACACCACTTGGAGTGGTGGGAGACTCCAAGATGAATGGTGAAGAGCCGCCACTTGAAGTGCACAAACACCCAAGATAAGACCCACAAAAAGACAGCACCCAAAACTCACTCAACACTCTTACATAGTTTCTTTTCTATTCAAATTCAAGTGTGAAATACATGAGAAAAGGCACTCTATTAATAGAAGAGAGTGTCTTGAAGAGCAAGATAGAGGGGTAGGGTTGTCATTTGTGAGAAACCTTCTAGAAGGTAGGTCAAAGAAACCCTAAACCTAGGTGCACATGTCATAAAAGGTGGGCTTGACACAAGCCCAAATTACTAAGCACACCCTACTCTAGCTTATTCTTTTATTTGCCACCCCTGAAGTGAGCCCAATTTATTTTACAAAAACCTGTCTTGTGAAAAGACTAGAAGGAAGGACAACTGATATTTTGGTTTATGTTTGGTTCTTCTTTTAAGATACCAATGTTTTAACGTAGTATCTTTGACATAGAAAACCCGATATGCTTGATGTGCCATGATAAACGGCTCATCCCAATAACCTATCTTTCGAAAGTCAACTAATGTCAATCCTAATTCATCAATTTTTACATCACTATTATTATCAACCCATTTACACTTGAAAACTTAAACAAAACAAAATAGTATAACTAACCTCCCAGATGACTTCTATAACACCATAGTACGACATTGATCCAACTATAGGATTTTCATCTTTTGAACCGGAGAATTGCATCAACTTGGCTTCAAGAGTGACTCCACTATTTTGAACCGTACTTTTTCATCCAAGGACCTAGTATAAAATGATAATTTTTTATTTCGTAACTTGTACAACAAAGGACATCAAACTTCAATCTATTTTCCAACCATATCAAGGTTTCATATGTCTTTGAATCTTTCAACACACCTCGTCTTTAAACCAAGCATGAAAGTTCTATTACGTTCCATCAACACTCATTTCTCTAGTTGTCTTTGGGTTTTTTCCTTGATAATGGCTTTATGAGCAGATAAGTAAGGTATAACCTCATCAGTGTTATTTAGAATATACAAATGTTCTTGCAACAGTTTTGAACAAGATTTGGTAACCATATGCGCACCTTGTAAACACTTATAGAATGCTTATTATGTCATGAGTTGGTTAGAAGACCTATTAATAAGAATGTTGTGATTGATCTTTTTTCAAAAAGAATTTATGTTTGTTTCTTTATTTCATTCATTCCTTTTTTTTTTCCTTCTTCCTCTTCTTCCATGCTTTCATTATTTTTTTCCTTTTCTTTTTCTTTTTTTTTTTTGTTTTTTATTTTTCTTTTAGATTGAACCTCATCCTTTTCAAAAATTAAATGACTAGAGTTTTGGGCATCAATCTCCATACCTCTTTGTGCTAGGAGATTGCAATGTTCCTTGGGTTTACCTAAGTGTTAATCACGAATCCTTCTTCTTATTGCTCTACTAATTACTTGGCCAATGAACCCATTTGTGTTTCCAAATTTTTTATGTAGGCTTTAGAATTCTTTAAGTTCGTCAAGGAGGCTTGCATGAAATTTTCTAGTGCATCCTCTAGTTTTGATGTTCTTTCATCTAGTGAAGGATAACGTTCTTGTTGTTGATGGTGGGTTTTTGTTGTTGGAGGAAACATTCTCTAGTTTCCATCCAAAGTTTTGTGTTGGATTGTTCCTCCAACTTTGCCTTCCTTGGTTGTTCATGTACTAAACTTCCTTTCTTGTTATATGGTCATACGAACATTGACCAGGAAAATGAGTTTTTCTACATACCTCACATGTCCTTACCTGAGTTAGAGATTGGGGAGAATTGATGGCGTGCAATTGATGAGGCAGCTTTAGCATTTCCTTTGCCAAAGCTTCAATCTGTTGGGTTAGGATTTTGTTTTAAGAAGGGAGTGGCCACTAGTGCTTAGTTCTAGCATTCTTTCTTCTGCCCAACTTGTTTTTCATGTTGTACTTGGTAGTCGGTTGAAGCCAAAACATCTATTATTCCGGTTGCTTGCTCTGTATCAACTACCATTATAGTTCCTCCTACTACTACATCTAATATCATTTTAGTGTTACGCCTTAAACCATTACAAAAGATACTTAGCTGGGTTATATCCTCAAATCCATGGTTAGAACATCCATGATTGAAGCACTCCTAAGCTTCACATAAGGGCTCATCCGATCCTTGCCTGGATGTGGAAATGTCAAATCTAGCTTTTATAAATTAAGAGAGTGGAAAAAATTGTTTAAAATTTTCTTTTCAATATTATTCCATTTGTTCAATATGTGGTTGAGGTAGGATTTAAGCCATTCTTTTTCCCTTGCCAACTAGTGAGGAAGGGAACAATCCTAAGTAGATTGATTCCAGGTCCTTTTCTTCAAATCCTACCATTCCAACCAATTCATAGAAATTGGATAAATGAGTGTAAGGGTACTCATGATCCATTCTTGTGAATTTCTGGCTACTGATCAAGTTCAAAAATGTTGGCTTCATTTCCAATGATCTGGTTGTAGCAGGCATAGTTATGCTTGAGAAGTATCTCAGTCCTTGTTGCATAGCATAATTTCTTAAAGTTTTTTTTGGAGGATTAACGATCCTCCCTCCTTCATGATTCCTATTCTTAGCCATCTTTTTTGTTTGGGTTGTATGAGATTGAGACTGGGTAAGGATGGATTTGATTCTTTTTCTTGATCTCCTTGGTTTTTTTTTTTTTGAGCTTTATTCCTTCGAATCTCAAAATTTTTTCAATATACTACTAATACAAAAGATATAACTACTGATAAATCAATTAATTCCTCAACAACAACGCCAAAAAGATTTGATGGGGCAGATTTTAAATCCTTTTCTTGGCAAGTGGACCGAGTCAACTGTAGTACAACTGTGGGTTGTCGTATCCAAAAGGAATTAACGTTTACCAAAGTAGTAACAACTTTCAGATGAAGTGAAACGAAGATACAAGTTGGTTTCATATATTTTTATAACTAACTATATTATTCCTAATATATTAGCAAGGGGTGAAGCATTGACAAAATAATGAAGTAAAAGGATAATCAATATAGCACAAGTGTTAGGATTGAAAGAACTTTGTGAATCTCTTTCATTATTATTATTTATAAATACTATGTTTGTTCAAGTTCATTATTCCTTACGGCCAAACCAAGTTGATTCCTCATACAAGATTATCTAGAACCATAAACTATCACAATATCTTAAGAAATATCACTTTCCTTTTCGGTCCCAACAAAATAAGTTTAGCAACTCACAGTAAATCTTACAGTGAAGCTCAAGAATGAGAAGTTAAAGAAACACAAACATGAATCCATGGATGTCGTTGGCCAGCTTAGGCTTCTGATCCTTTCCTTCAGAGTTTGTCTCTGCTTCAGCCTTGAGACTTGGTCTGATGACCTAATATAACTCTGAAACCCACTCTCTCCTGAACTTAGATGCTCCAAACTTACTATTCAGAAATTTTTGCCCTGGATCCCTTGTTTCCCCTCAATTCTTTAGAATGAGACCCCATGGTCTCTATTTATAGATTTTAGAAAAAGGCTCAAATAGATTTGGCTTTCGCTCGGTGTAGGCCAATCTGATTTTGGGCTTCCTTGGATTCGAATGTTAAGGGATTTTGGATGGGATTCGCTTTAGGCTGAGCACAACGCAAACCTTTCTTAATCATGAAGTCTTCTTAGGCTTGGGATTCGCTTCAAGCCAAGCCTAAGCATATCTAGATTCTCCTATTTTTTGTTCAAGTTGGCTCCAAGCCTTTTCTGAGTGAATCTAAGCTTTCTTCATGTTGAAGGACTCTTTTCGCTCAGGCCATGTGAATTCGCTCAGCCATTTAAATTTTGTATCTCTTGATTCTTCTAGTTTCAATTCGTTTATCACATGTCGTAAGTGTTCACCAACTTGATAATATTATCAATATTATTATTATTATTACCAATATTAGTATTAATAAAGATAATAAAAAAGATTATTAATATTATTTATAATAATAATATTTTTTTCTGAATATTATAATAATTAATATAATTATTATTAATAAGAACATTAATATTTATTATTAGTAACATTAATAATGATAAAATTATTATTATTGATTTTTTATTAAATTATAATTTATTTTAATTAAAATGAAATAAAAAAAGATTTTATATTGATTGGAACATACTAATACATGCGTGGAGAGACGTAGCTTTGCATTCGCTAGGCCTACATATTATTATTGATATTAATAGTAATAACAGTGATATAATAATTACTTAAGAAAATAATATTTTATTTGAATATGACTATAAATATTAATATTATTATTCCTAATATTATTATTAATATTAATAGTATTAGTACGAATATTATAAGTAATTTTAATAATAACATTATTATTAGTATTATAAATTTATGGTTATTATTAATATTATTAATAACTATTATTATAATAAATATTTATAACAAATATATTTTTCCTAAATATTATTATAATTAATGTAACTATTATTATATTGAAGTTTTTTTTATTAAATTATAAATAAAATGAATTGTAATTAAAATTAAAATACAGAAAAGGATTGTATGGGCTGAGTCGAAACTAATTCATGTGTGAATTAGGCCGACGAATTCCTTACTCTGATTTTCTCCTTCTTGCTCCTAGTTTTTGTGCTTCTGATGAGCTTCTCATCCTCTGTCTTCATAGCTCCAACTACCAGCTCCAAATATTGGTTCAGGTTCGTTCATCCCCAAATTTGGGTTTCGGAAGTTCCTGCAGTGAGTTCATCACCTTCGATTTTGCGAGCTGCGGTGGGTTTCATCTGGATGTATTTTTTATATCCGAATTTGATTTTAATTTTTTTTATTTTATTATTTTCTGATTTTGTAAATTTTATTTGATTTTGGAATTCTAATGCAACTACTCATATTTAAGGCTAGGTTTTGTAAGGAACCTAATCTTAAGCTTAATCTTGAGCAGATCTCTCCCTCTAGATTTTTTTTATATATATAAAAGTTTCATTTTAGGCATTACTATGCAACTTGACATCTTAACTAGGCTTGACATCTCAACTAGGCTAACACATCAAGTAATAACAATAATTTGTCATCACATGAAAAAATTATTATTAAAAAAAAAATACAAAAATATGGGGGACTAGACCAAAACTCATATGTTAACAAAAACAATACATAGGTAGACTATTTCTAAGGACAAACTAGATGGAAGCCTATTATACCAATGAAAGGATTCTCTATGAATAAATCCAAAATTAGCCAACTTATCAGCACACGCATTCCCTTCACGAAAAATATGAGTAACCCTAAACCTAATTTTTCCACAGTAATTAAGACAATTGTTTCATCTATTACGAAGCATCCAAGGAACATTTGTCCTAGCAGTAAACGCAGGACAAACTAATGCAAAGTTACATTCCAGCCAGACATTAGTAAGTCCCAACTTTTGAGCTTCCTCCAAAGCATATATTGTTGGGTTTAATAGTGCCAAAGTTCAAGAGGGGGGTGAATTGACCTTTTAAAACTTTCTTGCAGAAACAGTGTTTAACACAGTTTTACAGAAAAATAAATCGATTTATGTGAAAATGAACAGATTTATTTCAGCACTGTTTTTGTTTGAAAAGCTTTTAATTCAGCAAGGTTAATCACAAGATTATGCAGATAGAATTTCAAGATGCACACACACAGATATCAGATTGAAAAACAGTGTAACTCAAAAACAGCAAACCTTAATTCCAATTCGTGTGATTTAGGTTCAGTTAAGGGCTTGACAATTAGTGAGACAATCTATTACACACAACCTATTTTATTAGCCTTTAACAGATTATCAGTGTTCTTATTGAAACCAGACAGTTTTCCAGAAATTAAGAACAATGAATCACAGAACAGCAAGCTTCAACTTTAAGCAATTGTTTAAGGTTCAATTAATAGTTTTAACAATTTCTTGAGCAACCTATCACAACCAATCTGTTCCAGTGGCTTTTAGCAGATTTTATATGTTCTTATCAGATTCAAACAACTTTTTCAGAAATTAAGAACAGTATGCACAGTGCCCAGAAAGAACAGATTTATTTTCAATTGAACATATTTATTTCTTCGCTGTTTTATCAATTATGCAGAAACGAAATTGCAGAGAGTGAGAGAGAATGAGCACAAGCAGTTATACTGGTTCACTCAACTGAGCTACATCCAGTCTTCACCAAAACCAGGTGGAAATCACTAAAACATAGTACAATCAAGTACAATTCCACTATTCTTGAAACCTACAAGAACTTAGGTACTCTTGCCAAAAAAAAACTTATTTCAGCTCACACACACACACTATCCAAGAAAACCTATCAAGAAGAGTGTTCAACCAAACTATTACAAGAAATGAGAAGTGAAACGACTACACCTGATTGAGGATACAAAGATCTGCCTTAAACCAGTAGGCAAGATTGCTAGAACAGTAGCAGCACCTCACACCAAGCTTTTGGAACCAAACCAAGAACAAGCACTTTGTGATTTTTGAAATCTTTGAAGAACAAATGCTAATCCTTTGTAAACACTTAACTTTCTGCTGTCAAAACTTGTTTTTGCAAATGTATGAATCAGTAATAAACTCATAAACAAGTTTGCATTTTATAGAAAACCAACTTATAACAGATTTTTGAAAAACAGTTAAAGCTGTTATAAAATGAACAGATTGAAAATAAAATGAACAGATTTATTTTCAAAAGCAGTTAGAGAATTTGTTAAGTGAGGAGAATTAGTCAACCATTCTGGTGCAGAGATAAAGCTGAAAATCGTTTAAGCTTGACATGGCACCAGAGACAAAAAGAATCTATTCATTTACAGATGAACATATTTATTTTTCAAAACCAAAACAGAAAAGCTTAACTGTTTGAAACTCAGTCATTTTGAAAAGAAGAAGACTTAGTCAAAATACCTGATGCACAACATCTAATTTTTACAAGACTTAGCCAAGGCATCAGAGAAAAAAAAATGAATCTGTTTATTTAGAAAAGAACAGATTTATTTTTATGCAGTAAACGTGTTTTTTGTAAAACATGTGAAAAACAGTTTAAGAAAACTTATGCTTGTTCTTATCACATGGCCAATGGTTATGAGGTGAGATACTCAGCAAAAGCCCACTCTTAGACAACCTCTAAGCACTACCTAAGACACACTTAAAGCAAAGCAAAATACAAATGAAATGTACATAGAAGTCTTCATCAAACACAATCTTGAAGGGGCAGCAACCATCTTCAACATATATAACTCCACAAAATTCAGCAACCAGAGCAGTCCTCCCTCCTAGGTTAATAAGCATGAAAATTTTGTGTACGTTGACACGAGTATTCTGTGATGGGAAACTTACTTGAGCATGAATTTTTTGTGTTTGTGCATTACTGCATAACTCATATGGATAGAGATTTTAATAATGTTTTGGGAAAGTGATTAATGTTGTCAATACTTTTTGAAATTTTGGTTGGTTACAAATTTAGGTGCTCACTAGGACTCAAGTTTTCAACTTTTTAAACAATTTTCTTAGAGTCTGCTTATGCCTGGGTCAATCCACTCTAATTTTTATATTTATTTTTATTTTTGTAACACTAAAAGAAATCATTAAATAGAAATTAATTTTAGAAACAAAAAATAATTAGTTACTTGACTAAATTAGAGAGTATTTTAGAGATTAGAAAAACTTTTAGTTTCTAAATTGATTTTTATTATTACTTAATAATTTCTAAATTTGTATCTAATTAGCTACCAAAGTTTTAACTACCAATTATTTATATTCTAAATTTGGTAGCAAAAACCTTGGTAGCTAATTAGATACCAATTTAGAAATTATTGAACAATAATAAAAACTAATTTAGAAAGTAAAATTTTTTTTAGTCTTTAAAATAGTATTTAATTTAGTCAATATAACAACTAATTATTTTTTATTTCTAAATTTAATTTTTATTTAATAATTTTTTTTATTATAATGTCCACTTATGTATGAATCAAATTCATTCTAATTTTTTTTCCATTTTTATTTAGCATCGGCTGGTGTATCGTTTAATGCGTCAGCTAAGCCTACTCTAATTTTTTTTTTTTTTGTTTGTCGTACCACACATAGATTTTTTTAAAGTACGCAGCAAATGTTTTTCCCTTTGCGTGAGTAAAGCCCGCGTTAAAATTATCCCATAAACAAAATATTATAATATTAAACATTTGTTTAACGTGGACTAGTTCGTTGCTACGTGTGTCAGTTTCGTCACTAAGTGCATCAGTTTCGTCACTTCCACACTTTTAGTATCTACTGGAGATTGACGCATTATCCACACATACACGTCGATTTTTTTTCTGTGTTTGTTTTTTCCACTCGACTTCATTATTATTTTTGTAGTGTTTTAAAATTTTAAAAATATGGTAGTAAAAATAAAAACCTTGATCTATCACTAGTGAAAACTCAAAATTTAATTTACAAGTGTGTTCCCGTTAAATATCTTGTTTTATTTAGTTAAAATTTATTTGTGTAATAATTTTTATTATTTTATATATTATGTTAATTATAAATTTAATATCTATTAATATATATTATTTGTACGTTGTTTAGTTTAAATTCGAGTTATTATTTGAAAGCTTTAAATTTCAGATGAATGGAATTTGAAGTTGGGAGGGACAGGAGAATAGAGAACTTGGAGGTTAGAAAAACAAATGAAACATAAAAAGCTAAAAACAATTATTTTTGGCTAACATATGAAAAGGGATAAAAGAAAATCATTGATTAAAAACTAATTTTAGACATAAAAAATAATTAGTTATTTTAATTATTAAATTAGAGACAATTTTGGAAGTTAAAAACAAATTGATTTTTAAATTAGTTTTTATTATTATTAAATGATTTATAAATTGGTATCTAATTAGCTACCAAGTTTTTTGCTACCAAATTTAGAATCTAAATAATTGGTAGTTATAACTTTGGTGACTAATTAGATATCAATTTAGAAACCATTTAACAATAATAGAAACTAATTTAAAAACAAAAAATTTGTTTAGTCTCCAAAATGGTATCTAATTTGGTCACTATAGTAATTAATTATTTTTTGTCCCTAAAATTAGTTTCTATTTAATGATTTTCTTGTAGTGGATAAAAAAAAGTTATTTTACAAATATTAAGAGATACATTAAGAAAGCAAATTATATAAAGAAAAAATCTCTTTATATATAGATATAGATACAGATTAAAAAGATTTTTTTTTATAATAATTTATTTTATATCAGATGTAAAAATTTATTTATTTTTAAATTAATTATATTAATAATAATTAATTTAAAATGTATCTTTAAATTGATTCTAAACAAACTTACACTAAAAAAAATTATTAAAAAAAATTAATTTTAAAGATAAAAAAAATTAATTATTATATCAATGAAATTTAATATTATTTTATAAATTAAAAAATTATTTTTTTATTAATTTAATTAATATAATAACTAATTATTTTTTATTTCAAAAATTGATTTTATTTAGTGATTTTTTTAGTAATAATATTTAAAAGGAATTATATCAGTATTTAAAAAGTAATTATATCTTTCTTGAGATTTTGTTGTTGTATTTATATCATATACAAAGTTTTGAATTGCAATTATATATTTGAATCATAAAGTTGCAGTGTAGCTGTCTCAATATGAAGCTATAAAAACATTATGATGTGAAACTTGTTGATGGAATTTCAACAATACGAGAAATAAAGTATTAAAATATGTATCGGTCTAACGGTGAAAGAAAAAGACTGAAAAAAAATAATAATAATAAAAATGTGACTGAGAGTAGGTAAAGTAGACAAGAAAAACTCACCACAATAACATCAACGCACCATGAAAAAAAACAATCAAACATATCTCATTAACATTTTCGAAATGACATGTGTTCACATTATATTAGTTAACAAATCACGAAAACAAATTCATCATCTTCCAATTGTTCTTGTTGATCCAAATATCATCAAGCAACATTCAACCAAAACAATTAACACTAATATTAGACACATATAAAATGAAAAAAGAATAAAAATATAATTTTAATTCAATTATTTGATTTAAGATAAGAAAATATTATTCAAATTTGAACTCGTGCTGTGGCGAAATAAAAGGGCCGAGAGAGAAAATTAATAATAGAAATGAATCAATGAGAATGATAGCAAGTAATAACCAATAAAATGATAAATTAAATGGCAAAAATATCATTTAGATTTAATTTTAAAAGTCCCTACTGAAAATAATTTTGTATAAGTTTAATTGGTAATGTTTTATATGTGTAATATGATTAATTACAAAAAAATTAAAATGATCCGAGATTGGTTTGAAATTTTCATGTCCGTTTCTGTGAGACTTTATTTTGACTATCTATTGCATTAGTTATTATTTTCATCAGTATTTATAACTATCTATTGCATTAATTATTATTTGACCAAAAAACATTTTTAATTATTTTCTTTCATCAATAATCTATACCTATATATAAAAGAGGAATTCCTAGTTTTGGTGTACAAAAATTTGTTCCTATTTTATCCTTATTAATATTTTATTTTATTAATTTATTTTGGTTATTTTGTAATTTCAACAATTAACAAGACAATTTTTTAGTTTTAAAAATTTATTTTATTTATTATCATTTAACAGTTGTTAGATGTGGACCAGGGAGAGAATTTGAGATATTAGTACGCTGCTATTTTAAACTCATTTTTTTTCAATTGTTATTATATAATTCTGAATTTCCTATTTTATCCTTATTAATATTTTATTTTATTAATTTATTTTGGTTATTTTTTAATTTCAGCAGTTAACAAAACAGTTTTTTTAGAGAGTGAAGGTGTTGGTACACTGCTTTTCTATTTTAAATTAATTTTCTTCTCTATTTTTAAAATTAAAGAAATTTTTTGTGCCCTCTTTCACTAAGTTTTATTTTAATATTAAATACATAAATATATATAAATGATAAAAATAAAAAATATGGATACACAGACACCCTCACGACTGTGTTCCGCTAGTAAATATAATCTACTTTGTTCTCTTGTGAAGGGTAGATAAATGAATAAGTCGCTATTATTATCTATTTTTGTAATTAACTATTTAATTGAAAAGTAGTTAAGTAAAAAAATATAAAAACAATCTTAATATTTTTAAGATTATTTTTGAAAAAAAACTATAAACATAAACAAATTTAATATGAACCTAATTAACCATTTTTATTAATATATATATATATATATATATATATATATATATATAGTTTTTATTATTATTACTAGGGATGAAAGTTATGAGATTCAAACACTCTTTTTAAATGACGTGTGCACGTCGGACACATGTATCGAATACTGATACTCGTAGGGTACGTATCGGTGAAATGTCCAATTAAAAAAATATTTGTTGGATTTTTTATAATTCTAACACGGTTATTACACAATTTTAAAAATGAAAAAATACATTAATTTTTTTAAAACTTCAACTTATTATATAAATTTTTAGTATGATAATAAAAATAAGGAACAAATCATTTTGAACTAGCCATAAAAAATGTCTTTCTGTTTAAAAAAAATTGAAATATCTTGTACACAAAAATTTTTATTATCAATTTATATAATTTATAATTATATAATATTCGTATATTTATGTTTTATATTTTAAAAATTATACGTATTTCTTACAGAGGACTTCTTAATAAAAGTGTATATTTAATAGATTAGAGTTATAACATGGTTTAATATTTTTAAAAAAAAGTTAATGTCAACGGCATTAAATAGTCTGATTTAACATTTAGCACTACCATGCGTTAATTTCAGTTTCATTTTTCTTACCTATGCACTGTCATTGTCCTTCTCGGGATTATCGGTAGTTGACCTGTAACGAGTCTCTCTGTCCGCATTTACTTGGTTAAATGTTCAAGCACACCCATAACGTAAATAACCATAATGACTTTTTACCTTAGTCAAAGAGAATGGTTTTGATTCCGTGTTCACAGCCAAACGTGTGTTCAAATCACAAAGTGTTTTGTTAGGACCAAAGGAAAAAAAAAATGATTTCGTACTGCAGTACAACAATTAAAGCTTTTCCTTTCCATTTTTTTTCTTTTTTTAGACTTTGTACTACAGCACACCTGAGCTTTGTATTGCACTAGTACAATAAAAGTTGGTGAAGTTTAAATGAGATGGCATGTACCTTTTTTCTTTTACTCTTTTCCCTTTTTAGCAATGGCATAAATATTGCAGTGTATTGCGAATCTTTGTTTGTGCAGTCTCTCTTTTGAGGTCGATTATGACAGGATTATCAAAGCCTCAGGAGGGTTTGTGAGATTCTAATCTCCTCCTCTTTTGAGTTTACTCATCACACCAGCATGCACACCAAAATCTGTTCTTTGTAGGTCTTGTACAGCATTTGGAGGTTTTGGATTCTTCAATTGGGGAAGGTGATGCATGTCCATTTTGTCTTTTCTGATCAATGGGGGATTGAATTAAATCTACGACATTGCTTTCAATTTGCACCGTCCTGTCATTGAACTCCATTCTTTTATCATCCAAAAGGAAAATTTGAGGTATGACATTTGATTTTAGCATATTTTGATAAAGTAGTTGCTTTTTTTCTATTAGATTTTTTGAGAGATATTTTTACAATTTTTATTTTAAATTTATCTGTTTCTGGGCATGTGTGTGCATTTATGGCTCAAAAGGAAGAACTTTTTCTCATTTCTTTTGTTTTCTATCTCTTTATTTCTTATAATGAAGTGGGTGACTCGAATTTACACCTACATATTATAACTTGTTACCCAATTTGGATTAGAGTTTCTCTCTTTGCAATTTGGATACTTCTTAAAACAGAGACGCTAAACAAGAAAAGAAGATTTTCTCATTCCTTTTGTTCTGTATCACTTCAGGTTTTATGATGAAGCGTTAGTCATATCTATTATGGTTGACCAAATCTACATTTATAAATTGTGACTTGTTATCCAGCTTGAATTGCAAGTTAAATAGAGATGCCAAGTGAGATGTAGCAGGGTAGACTCTTGAATGCAATTGTTTCCTTTCTAACAGAGTCACTTTCTTAATTGTTTATGGAAGATTGATTCAATGGGCACTTCAAACCACGAAGAGCTAGAAGAGATTCAGAACTGTGCCAATGAAGACATTGAAAAAGCTGAACTAGAGCAGCCAGAGGGACAGAGTAGCATGCCATCATGGACAAGTCAGATCACAATTCGAGGACTAGTAACTAGCTTCATCATTGGTATCATTTATAGTGTGATTGTGATGAAGCTGAATCTCTCAACCGGACTTGTTCCAAATCTGAATGTTTCAGCGGCTCTCCTTGGCTTTGTACTTGTTCGAACTTGGACTATGCTGCTTGAAAAAGCTAATATCGTTACAACACCTTTCACTAGACAGGAGAATACCATAATTCAAACGTGTGCTGTCGCATGCTACAGCACTTCTTTTGGAGGTGACAAGTTAAATTGAATTCTATAATTTTGTATGTGTATATGAATAACTGATAGTGTTTGTTCATGTGGTTTTTTTAACTTTTACTTGATTATTTGTAGGTGGTTTTGGGTCTCACCTCTTGGGTTTGAATAGGAAAACGTATGAGCAAGTAGGGGTAGATACACCGGGGAATACTCCAATAACCAAGGAGCCTGGAATTGGCTGGATGACAGCCTTTCTCTTTGCGACATACTTTGTCGGGCTAGCGATTTTGGTTCCCCTTAGGAAGGTATTTCTTATTATGAGTGGCCTTCAATGGCTTTCACTTGATTAATTGAACATATCTGGTTTTCCAAAGGTTGTTATTCTCAATGTAGATGTGATGAAAATCACGGTTTCAGATGAATTTGGTTAGGAGTAACTTGAATTGTGTTGCTGCCTCATCTGATCCAATGTATGTTATTTAACAGTTGATGATCGTTGACTACAAATTGACTTATCCAACTGGAACTGCTACAGCCGTCCTTATTAATGGGTTCCACACTCCAAAAGGAGATGAGATGGCAAAGTATGAATAAGCTTTTGTGTTGCATCATCTATCTTTTTCAAGTTAAACAGTAAATTTGTACAAGTATAAAAACTACTTTACATCTTTCACAGGAAGCAGGTTCACGGTTTTATGAAATTCTTCTCGTTCAGTTTCCTTTGGTCTTTCTTCCAATGGTTCTTTGCTGGCGGAGAGCAATGTGGATTCATTCAGTTTCCTACTTTCGGATTGAAAGCATGGAAAAACTCGTATGTGCTTTCATCTTTCTTCTACAGTGTGAACCATGAAATAATTGCCCCTCGTGATTAAAATGTGTGAATTTTGCAGATTTTACTTCGATTTCAGCATGACTTATGTTGGAGCAGGAATGATTTGTTCCCATCTTGTCAACTTATCCTTGCTTCTTGGTGCTGTTCTCTCTTGGGGCATTATGTGGCCATTGATCAGGGGACTAAAAGGAGAATGGTTCCCTGAGAGTTTACCAGAAAGTAGTATGAAGAGTCTTAATGGCTATAGGGTCAGAAATGAACTACAATAAAGGACTTTGGAATCTAATTTCATTTAAGTTCTTCCACTTCAAGCCTTAAGTAACCTTCCCCTATTTTCTTGATGCAGGTTTTTATTTCCATTTCCTTGATCCTCGGCGATGGGTTGTACAATTTTGCCAAAATTTTGCTTTTTTCCGCCACAAATATTCATGCCAGCATGGAAAGGAGGAATAAAAGATCACGTAAATTACTTGCCTCGTATCAAATTACCAGTTTTTGGGTTATGTTATTCTGAAGTTTGTTGTTCCATGTTAGACCTGGCACAACACAACTACTAATTTGAGGAGAATGTGAGGGGTTTATAGTTTGAATAAGTTTGATGTTTCAAAATGAATCTAATATTGGGCGCAGTTTCAATTTCAGATAACCAGAGGCAGAGGCAGCAGGCCCCTGATGATGTGACACGCAACGAAGTGTTTTTAAGGGAAAGGATTCCTATATGGTTAGCATTGTCAGGGTACATACTGCTCTCTGTCATTTCTATCACAGCTATCCCTTTCATTTTCCCTGAGGTGAAGTGGTATTATGTGGTGGTTGCGTATCTTCTAGCACCAACTCTTAGCTTCTGCAATGCATATGGTGCTGGCTTAACTGACATGAACATGGCCTATAACTACGGGAAAGTGGCTCTCTTTGTGCTTGCTGCCTTAGGTGGGAAAAGCCACGGCGTGGTTGCTGGACTTGTCGGTTGTGGCGTGATCAAGTCTCTTGTTTCCACCTCGTCTGACTTGATGCAAGATTTCAAGACTGGTCATCTCACCTTCACTTCCCCCCGATCCATGCTTCTTACTCAAGCTATTGGCACAGCAATAGGTTGTCTCGTTGCTCCTCTCACATTCTTCCTTTTCTACAAGGCTTTTGATGTGGGGAACCCAGATGGTGAATACAAAGCCCCATATGCCATCATTTATAGAAACATGGCAATTCTTGGTGTCGAAGGCTTTTCTGCCCTTCCCCACTATTGTCTGCATCTGTGTTGCGGCTTCTTTGCATTCTCTGTGGCAGCCAACTTGGTGAGAGATTTTAACCCCAAAAACATTGGGAGATGGATTCCACTTCCAATGGCAATGGCTGTACCCTTTGTTGTAGGTGGATACTTTGCTATTGACATGTGTGTGGGTAGTTTGATTGTGTATGCATATCACACACTAAAAAGCAAGGAGGCTAGTTTGATGCTTCCAGCAATTGCTTCTGGTTTGATCTGTGGAGATGGACTGTGGATTCTCCCTTCATCTATTCTTGCTTTGTTCAAGGTTCGTGCTCCAATTTGTATGACATTCTTGCCAGTTGATTAGAACTTCACTTGCAGAGATGTAATCAAATTATGTGTCTCACATTATCAGTTTTAGGTGCAGAAGTGTTACGACAGAGCGAATAACCAACTCGTTTACACTTCCAATCACCCCTAGTGTAGTGATTTATGTAGATAGCTTTGTTAGCCTTCTCTCAATTTTAATGATCTCATAAACTCTTGACACAATGCCCATAGCTCTTATTTATGAATTTTAGCAATCACATTGTGCACTAGGTTAAAATACCAAATCAGGTGTGTTAATTTTCATTTGAATTTTAAAATTATAAAAGAAAATAGATTCAAGTAAGCTAGTAAATGAGGAACGAATTTAATATTTTTATAGTAGTAAATGTATCGGTGATATGGGAAATTTATAAATTGGTGTAATTTTTTTTTCCCATTTTTACACAATTGAATAAATTTTTAAAAACATTGTAAAAATGGGTAAATGAAGACAATTTTAATTTGAAGTCATGCTTAGATTAAAAAAAACTTATGTTTCCATTACTTTTTTTTTTTTCCAAATAAGATGTCGTGCTTTAAAAGATGATTTCTATTTTTTTTTTCTTAACCGAAGTCTTAGTTGTAACTATGATTTCTTGATTTTTATTTTATAATTAAAGTCGTATTTGAATGCATATTTTTTTTTTTCATTTTTCAATTTTATTATGTTATTATTAAATATGGGTTTAAATTATAAGAATAAGTTAATTAATGACTTAAACCAATTAAATATTTGTTTAAATTACAATAATAAATTAAAAAAATTTAATATGCATTTATGTTTTCGCCAAAACTCGAGGTTGGATGTTTGGAGAAAGTCTCCGAGGTGATCCTTCTTAACTCTAACTCTAGATCCCTGGGAGATCACAATAAGATGAGGAAAGTTTCACCTGTTGACAGTACTCTGACAATCAAGTCAGTGATAGCATAAAATATTAGGGTGTAGTATGTATTTGATAGAATAATACTTTGTTTTTCGAGGATCATCCTCTATTTATAGAGTTTTTCTTCAAAATAATATTGCAGCAAATTAAATAACGATCATATCTTTTATCTTCATAATAGTATCGCAAGAGACTAATAACCATTTTTTCAATTACCTCACATTGGGTTTATATCCAATTAAGACCATATCGATAATATTGTCGATACAATCCAGACAACACAATCTACTTTTAAGTTTAATTTATATACCATTATTATATATTCAATGAAATTTTATTTTTTTTATTAGAGAAAATTTATCATTATAATTTAGAAAAATATTATGTTAATTTAAGTATTTAATTTAATTTAAAAAATTTTGTATTTAAATATTTTTAATTGAATATAATTTATTATTGTAATTTAAAAGATAGTTTAAATAATTATTAACTTCTTATTTTAATTTAAAAAAATATTTAATAATAACATAATAAAATTAAAAAATAAAAAAAATGAAAAACGAAAAAAAAATATTGTTAAACAAAAAAAATTAAAAAATAAAAATAAAAGAATAAAAATCGTGGTTTAGGATTTAAGATTTAGTTAAAAAAATTTGAAATTATACTTTCAAACGAATGCAGTTAAAAAAAATGAAAGTTATATTTAGAGGACAACTTCTAATTTATAGAAATGTTCCCTCAGATGATTGTAATTTTTTTTTAAAAAATTTATCCATTTATATTTTTTGAAAACGAAAAAAAAAATTACATCAAATTTATAAATTTATGTGTCTAATTCGATAACTTAGAAGATATAGTCACGGAGTTCTAATTCAGAGTTTAAATCAGCATTTTATATGAATATTTTAGGTGACGCACATCACGTGATTGTCACATATCAATGTGTTTTTCTCATTAAATTCTAGTAAGTAACCCTGCCTGTGGGTCTCTTGACCAATTATACGTATTTATTAAATAATAATAATAATATGAGATTTAATTGGAAAAATATTCATTATTTGAGAACATTATAATGATAAATAGTAGAATATGACAGCTATATTATTATCTTACTAACAATATATAATATATTACATGTCTCATTTATTATCAATAGAATATAATTTTTTTAACTTTTTCTCTTAATTATAGTTTCTAATAATTATAGATCCAAAATTCATTCGTCATTTTTTGAGAATCTTTTTGGGAGAAGGTTAGAAATTAAACTACATTTTTTAACTTATTATTATTCTCATATGGATGGACAAACTTAGGTAGTTAATATGTCTCTCTCTACTTTGTTTAAGTTATTTTTGAAGGATAACCATAAATCTTAGGATAAATACCTTCGTCATATTGAGTTTGCATGTAATAGGGTAGTCCATTAGGCTACCGAGATCTCTCCATTTAAGGTTATATATGATTTAAACCCACTCACTCCTTTAGACTTGTTACCCCTACCTAACCCACACGAGTTTGTACATAAAGAAAGAGTATTCAGGGTTGACTTTGTCAAGAAATTACATGAGCATGTTAAAAGTCAAATACAATAACAAACAAAGAGATACATGAAACAAAATAACAAAGAGAAAAGAGATATGTGTGTTTTAGGGTGGGGATTGGGTTTGGCTTCACCTTAGAAAATATCAATTTCCTACCCGAAGGGAGTCTAAACTCAACCCCCATGGAGATGGTCCTTTCCAAGTCCTCAAAAGAGTGAATAATAATTCCTACCAATTAGATCTTCTTGAGGAATATAGGGTTCATGCTACACCTTTAATTTTATTGATCTAATTCCTTTTGCAGGCAGTACAAATGATGAGGTGGACGTTCTAGATCTAAGGATAAATTCTCTTGAAAAGGGAGGGGATGATGGGAAACCCTAAATAAAGGACCAACCAATAAGAGACAATGACTAGGAGAATTCAAGAGGAGTGGAACTCAACAAAGACTAATAGAGAGAAGCTCTATATATTTGGGCCATGACCTACTTGTAAATACAAGAATATTATTTTTTTTCCTATGTAATTCTTTAAATAAATTGGGCCTAAAAAATTTTCCCAGTAGTATAGGATTTGGTCCATTGTAGTATATGCTATGATTTGGTCCATTGTAGTATATGATGGATTAAGGTTTCTAAAACCTACCTGGGGTTTCCATTGAGTCTCCTTATCCCAAAGAAAACCCTAAGGCCAATAATTAGTGAGAATGCACATGCCTGGCTCATGCTTAACACATTAAACACATGTTTAATATGAGCTTGAGTTCGGCACCTAAAGGGAGAGAGTTCAAGTTTAAATTTCCCTCTCTTTTGGTTATACTCTAACCCTAATTTACATCTATAAGCAGAAGTGTGCAACCATGTAATTTTCAGCTTATGAACGATTAGTGTTATGTTGCCAAATTGTAGCCTAAACATTTGCTTAAGCTCTCTCTAGGGTAATCTTCCTCTTAGCCTCCCCTAGAATATTTCCTAATGAATAGGCCTAACCTCACTAGTCTTCTTCGATCTTTCCACTCCATATTCTCGGTTCCTCTACTCACTTCCTCAACAATTCCACAAGCTACTTCATCATTTTCCATCCACAATTATGAAAACACACAAGCATGGAAAAGAAGGCCACCCATTTAGAACTAAAGTTTTATGAGGGTAACTAAATCGAATATGCAAAACATTTCTTCAAGTACTCAAAAATATCAAGCCTCTTCATCGTCTAAATTGATCAGTTGCCTCGATGGTTGGGCAATTGGGTTAGGAGTCCAATACAACAAAAATCACTTTAAGAGGGATGGTAGTGAAGGGGATTGATGTACTTTAAAGAAATGTTTTTTTGAACTATTTGTAGGACTAGAGGAAAAGGGAAAGTATACCTCGACCAAAAGCACTTTTGATCGAGGCCCATTAGGCTTTCTTGGTCAGTCAAAATTTTAAAAAAAGTAAGAAATTTTTAAAATCCAAGAAAGAATTTAGAAGGTTCGAATGAAAGCCCAACTGTTGGGATGGAATTGGGCCGACACAATATTCAACATCAGAATTTTTTTTTTTTTTAAGGATTGCAGAGGAACTCAAAGAACCAATTTTGAAAATAGAGTATCATAAAAACAACAAAATGGACCTCCTTTGTCGATCATGTCATATTTACAGAGGATCCTTGGTACAAGCCTCAAGGACTATTTCCTTCTTGTTCCCAGATTTACTTAACATTTGACAACCACGTAATTTATTTAGGACTTGAATCGAGGTGTAACTAGTGTTTCCAAAAATTAATTGTGATTTAGTCCACGTGTAGAGGAATTGATAATCCATGCTTCCTACTTACAAATTGAGCCAACACCTTAAAAGTCAAAATATCCAAGAATCAACGAAAACTTCACATACACTCATAAAAAGAAGTCTAAAAACACAAAGAAACCCAAAGTTGTTTAGAAATCCATAAATGAAAAACAGCCAAAAAATTTCCTTAGAGATGTGAGAAAACCCAGGAAAATCTAGAAAATTCAAGTGAAACTCATGATAGATTTACAAAGCCTAAACATAAGCGTAATGCGCTTTGAAATAACATATATATTCAAGGAGAAAATGAAGTAAGCATACATGAAGAATGGGGAAAGAAAGGGGTGTAGAAGGAGAGCAACGAAGAGAGAAGAGCGATGATTAAGCTTTTTGAGCTTTGAAAATGAAACCCTAATTAAGTGTTTTAGGGTTATTTAAGGGGTGTCCAAAGGTATGACATTTGAGTGACCAAATATGACGGTAAGAGGATCACTTCAAACATCATGAGAGGAAACGTTTAAATTTTCCAACCAAAAGAAAATTACACTCCAATTTTATGATAAGAGACAATCTAGGCTTTATACCATCTCGTTTTGAGCCTGAGAGGTCTATGGACTGTACATGATACATCATCAAGTTTTGGATGACTTGGATACTCGGTATTAGAAGTGCATGACTGAAATACATGTTCAACATATGATTTTCAATCTATAATCGAAGGTGTGTAAATATACTCAATAATATTGACACAAATATATGAAAAGTTTAGTTAATTAAAGTCTGTTACAATCTTTTGAAAAATAATTATACTTCCACATAAAAAAAGATACCAAATTCAAACTAATTCAAAAGTGGGGAAAGTTCAATTAAAACCTTTTTTTTTCTATAAAAATACTTCATGACCTTTGGAAATAGAGATCGTCGCTTTTCATAATACTCTCTATAATCATCTTAAAAGATCTCAAGTTCTAGTTTTAGGAGTGATCCAATATTCCTTTCATTTGCTGGACACCGCCATATTCCAACTTTCCATTAACCGACTAGTTTTCATCGAATAGAATTAACCAAAAGGAAGCAAACAATCAAGTAGGCACATTACATGATCACGGAAAGCCTCAAAATTGAGTTGCGTGCCAAATTTTAATAAATAATTGCACCGATCACGTAAATCTATTTGCTGTGCTTGGCGCTTCTCAATTTTGCATCAATTTATGGATTCTCTGTTGCACCCTTGCACTCAACACCTAATTAACAAATGTCAATTTCCAATTTACAAAAGCATTGAATTAAGAAGCTGTTCATTTTGCTGCGTTGTTATGCGTAAGCGATTTGCACGTTGGAATTGCCCTGCGCCAGATTCGCCAAACCAACCAATTTTCACCGAAATAGCTGCTTATCACTTTTCTTATAATTGAACCACATGATTACCACCTGAAGTTTGGAACCAATTCATTTTTTTTTTATCAGCAATAAAAAATAAAATAAATAGAACCACTTCAGGGGTGGTTCAACTCTTATACAAACTATAAAATAAAAGCACATATCCTCAAGCACTCCTTACCAACAGAGGAAAAATAACCAGCTCCTAACAAAAGGGACTAAGGTACAGTAAAACAAAAGCACCAAACCAGACTGATACAACAATGTCCAACAAAACTACGTTATAAAACACCAAGTCGCAGCCA
This sequence comes from Phaseolus lunatus, assembly GCA_013389735.1. NCBI lineage: Eukaryota > Viridiplantae > Streptophyta > Magnoliopsida > Fabales > Fabaceae > Phaseolus > Phaseolus lunatus. The sequence continues at coordinate 40,734,092 of CM023864.1, read as the reverse complement.
TCATAGCAACAAACCATACCCTCCTAAACCAACAACCAACATACCATCCTCAAAACCAACAACCATCCACCAAGCAAAGCCTGCCAATCTAGCCCAGAAGATATAATTGATTTAGGGTTTAGGGTAACCAATTCATATAATTGATCTAAAAACCACTTGATTTTCCTACTCTAAAAAATTCAAGGCATCACTAAAAAAACCTCTAATGGTTATATGGAATAAACGCACCAAAAGTCGAGAGCTTTAAAGGGTTGACCACTTTTCATTGCCCACTGTAAAGGTTAAGGGAACTTTCATTAAGGTCAGTTACTACGAGTTTGGAGTTTCACTATATGGTAAGATTAAAAGAAAAAAAAAATGTATTGAAATGATTTTTAACTTAAATTCCTAAGTACCGAAATGATGACCACAAATTCCAAGTTAGAAGACGGATTCAACTAGTGTTTGTGGATGGAATGCATCAATTGTACCGTGCTACATCAGCCAAATCTCAGTAATTCACAGCCAATTTAATTTCTCTGCACGCAAACAGAACTAGTTTTGCATTCGTCTCCTCTAGATTTGAACAATATACAATTGTATTGGTTGGGATCAAACAAATCATGTCATCCTGTATTGAGGCTATACAATTTCATAAAGGTAATGTACTAAGGTAAAATAAGGAGATACACGAAAAAATCAAATAATGTCATTTTAGCACAGATACACATTAAATACGGCCCATAAAGAATATAACTCATTATAAACACTATAAACAAACATGATTATATAAGATTAACATACATTTTTATCAATATATTAATCATACTCATACATAAAACTTACTTGATTGTCGGAGAATCTTTTGTAGATCTACTCATGACCGAGAGTCAGGGAACGAATACGGGAAGGAAAGAGAAGGAGGAACAACAAGGGAAGGATGAGCAACAATTGTTGAGCCAGTAACAGGTACTATCTAGGCCTTATACAAGTACAATTGGCGCCCACCGTGGAGTTGAGATAGTGTTGAAGGACAAAAAATGGTATCAACAAGGCAGATGGCGAGCGAAAGAATGAATGAAGTCGAGCAAGTGGCTATGTTCCAAACCTTGTAGAGAAAGATAGTGGAGATGCACCAGAAGAACAAAAAGGAGATACGAATCACACATTAAAGGAATGAGGAGAAGATACGAATCCTCTAAGAACAAAATGAGCAAATGAGGTAGCAATTAGTCGAGATGATACCTAAACCAAGGCCTTAAAGGCCCGAACTAGAGGCCAAAAGACCACCTTCCCTAGAGAAATACGAGGACACACAAAATTAGGAAAAGACATCCTTTGTGAAGATCAATCCATCCTTGTCAAATCACCGAAAGACTCATGCATCATCGAGACTCAACCATTCGATACACACTGTTATCTTGGAAGAAGAGTCCAAGGGACACCCCTTTACTGATCATATTATGGAGGCATAACTTCCACCTACTTGGAAGGGGTTAAACATTGACTGATATGACGATACTACAGATTCAATCGAACATGTGCATGTGTATACCATCCAAATGATCCTTTATAAATCTGACAATTTTGTGTTGTGCCGAGTGTTTCCCACTTCACTATTGGTTTACAAGGCTTCCTCCCAACTTGATGGATTGCTTTAAAACACTATTGTCCAAATTCGATACCGAGTTCGCAACCATCCGATCGCACCACTAAACATCCATTGCACTTGTCAACATACGACAAGAGAAAGGTGTGTTACTTCAAACTTTCATGGAAAGATTTAGCAAAGTATCTTTGAATATCCAGAATTTGAGCCTGGAAGTAGCCATGCATCATATCCAGAATTCCATTGTAATTTAATTGCCCAAGTCTTCTATGCCATAAACAAGAGTCATTTTCTTCTCTTACAATCAAGTTGAGTTTTCTCTCCTAATTAAGAGAAAATGAATCATCTCTGCTCCTTACCTTAGTTGTAACTCCAATGTTTCCTTTTCCCCATACATCAACATACTTTTTATTGCTTAATTAAATTTTGAGATAAACAAAGAATCAGTGTTAATAAGAGCTTCTTTATCTTTGGTCATTTTCGATTGCCTTCTCCTTGATTGATGTTGTTTCTTGAGTTTTGGATGGAGTAGAACGGATGAATGATGCGAAAGCTTGGAGGAACTGTAGTAATGTACCGATAATTGAAGTCGACACTGGTGCAGAAAGGTTTAAAGAGGGCAGCTATTTTCACTATAAAACGGTGGCTTTCTGTAACATCCCTCCAAAACCTTTTCCTATTTATATAATAGAATAAAGCGTAGATATTAAATTTATAAAATCAACATATGTATTAGGTATTGAAAATACATCATCCCGTACATCGTATTCAAAAAGAGACGTCCCTCTTATAGGGTTTTAATACATTCCTCCAATTGTTTCGAAATAAAAACCAAATACAGCATGAAAAGGACAAAACAGGCGATCTCCTATCAGAAGACCCAAAACAGCTGATCTGCTATCAGAACAGAAAACAGGCGATCACCACGTAGAGACAGAAACAGGCGATCTCCTCCCGGCGACCACTCACTGAGGAGATCTACTCCCTGGAAGATCATCTGCTCCCGTGTAAAATACACGATCATCACAGTTTTAAGAGAAAACAGCCACATAACAATACAAAGGGTAAGCTAGATATTTTTAAACTTTAAATTATGAACTGGACAACCAACATAGATCAGCCTTTTTAAACATTCACAAAAGTCCATCACTTTCTCATTCATATCACACAGCCATCAAGTAATCACATACTTCACAATTTCCTCAAGAGTCGTTCAATTCACATAATTCCATCAAGTGTCTATCAATTTCAATGTTTCTCATTTCTCACGTCAGACTTCCACTGACTCATCACACATGACACTTGACACTACTTCCGGAAGACTCGTGCGTTGAACTTAGCATCCAGAGACCTGCACCTGTCATACTACATCACCCACATAGGGTCGCTGTGAAACTCACACAGCCATGCGCATAAATGAATCTCAATATCTTCACTCTCCTAGTATGACAGGGTTAATTCATATAACAGGCCGAGTTCGTTCTTTTTCACACGACTCACCCATTTATATGAACCTCCTTCGACTCTCACCAACTGAATAACTTCCTCTATGTGATTCCATTATCTCAGCAGAGTCAGGATCGCCTCATTCACAGGATACTCACAGATCAATACACCATCATAAATCTCCACACGGTATTTTCTTTCCTGAAAATACTATGCTTTGATCACTCTTTCACATTCATCCAATGCATCATTCAACACGTAAAAGCACCATACCATCATATAACATTTTGAATCTTTTCTCAAACAATCCTAATCACAGTAACAAGCATACCACCGATCAGGTTTTCGAATAGCATATACATTTTTCATTTCAATCTCGACAAGTTCAAAGCGACACTAAACAGGGGAGTTCGAAAAACAACGCCAAAACCGGCGATCACGTCCAAAACAGGGGTATTCGAAATCTGTATTTAAAACCGGCGATCACGTCGCCCAAACACATAAGAACAAAACATCATGAAAAAGGGGTTTAAAACCGGCGACCACGTCGCCCAAACACATAGAACAGAGCATCACGAAAAAGAATATGAAACTGGCGACCATGTCGCCCTCACTTCAGAAACAGCAAATCTACGGCTTTTATTGAAAATAAAGCTAGCTTCCCTTACCTGGGCTTGCGTAAAACCTCACTTCGAGCTCTAACCCACCGAACTTAAAGGATGCCTTGGCTCTGTTTTAGCGTCTGGTTTGTAGAACTTGCAGAGAACCTCTCAGGTGCTCTATGGCAGTCGTCGATAGCTAAGCAGGAACGTGATAAGGCCTGAATGGCAGAGTGAAGGAGAGAAAAGAGAAGGATGAAGGTAACTCACTCACTCACTCTGTCACTCTTGAACCACAGCACCTTCTTTGCCTCTCAAAAGTGAGTTTTTAAATCTAACTCAACTTGTCCACAAAAGCCGCTGCCACCACCCACTCTGCAGGAAAGTTTGCGTGTACGCTTCCCTGAACAGTACGACCACGCGTGACTCTGCGCATGCCAACTCTCTGATGTCACTATTCTGAACCACCATTTTTGTCCACGTGGCGCGCGTGCAGGACGTGTGATGTTGAGAGCCTGGGTCCCACCTTATCTGTGTGAAACTCGACATCGCGCGATAACCTTCCACCGATGACCGCTCGCGCGATGACTATCCACCGAGGCCTCATCCTGGAGGACGACCGATGTCTCTCCCTGGAAAACGACCGATGTGTCCCTCATCCTGGCGATGACCGTCTGTCTCTCATACCGGCGATGACTGACGTGCCTCATCCCGGTGATGACTGATTCCTCATCCTGGCAGACAACCGATGTGTCACCCTGGAAGACCACCGATGTCTCACCCTGGCAGACAACCGATGTCTCAACCTGGCAGACCACCGATGTCTCACCCTGGCAGACCACCGATGTGTCTCCCATCCTGGTTGATGACCGACGTTCCTCTCATCCTGTTGGCGATCTCTTATCGCCCTTGTGTGTGACGAGAACACATCGCCTTACTCTGCTCACCGATGTCATATCGTCACACCTTGCTGAAGGTTCTTCATCCCACTATGTTACGTCCAAGGTATCACCTCCACATGGCTTGGTGACGTCGGTAGCTTCACATTTCCAAGAGTAGATCAACACCACTCCTCTTGCGCCCATGCATGCAACACTAAGGACGATCTCTTATGCTCAAGCATAGAGCTTCGCATGCACAGCGTATCTAAGGCTTAACCCACACCTTGATACGCGTGATTTTTGGAACCCACTATGGTTAATCCAGCATCTTGACCACATACTACGTGCACTCCCGTTGATCACGTACACCATAGGCGATTGGCGGTCATGTCTCCTTTAGGCGACAGGCGATTATGTCCCAGAGAAGTCGGAGATCGCCTCCGTCTTCAACAACAGTGATCTCGTAGACTTCTAAGCTACACTTTTCTTCCTTTACTCTTCTTGATCCACATGTCAGCCGACCGACCTCTACCAGCTGACCCCAGACCTTGGGCGACGTCCGAGGTCCGACTACTACGAAACTTCAATTACCAACTCTTTGTATTTTAAATAATAACATCCTCTGAAATTATTTAAGTCTAACACTTTTATTCCAATTAAAGTTTCTAGGTCCTTACATTCTCTCCAACAAGAAAAATTTTCGTCTTCGAAAATTGTATTACAAGGAAAAGAGGTATAGATAGGCTGCTCTCATGGGTTCTTCCAACTCCCAAGTTGAATCACCCGATCTGTTATCCCACACCACCTTCACCATGTTGATGGTCTTGCCTCTGAGCTGCTTACTCTGCTGATCGTCAATCCTGACTGGTTTCGCTCCAACAACAAGTCATCCCTGATCTGCACATCGTCTACTTCCAACACGTGACTAGGGTCTGCAAGATACTTCCTTAACTGTGACACGTGAAAGACATTATGTAGATTTGCTAATTGGGGAGGTAGGGCAATTTCATAAGCCTCTAGACCGATCCTCCTTAAGATCTGATATGGCCCGACTAACTTAGGAGACAGCTCCTTTGATCTGATAGCTCGTCCTACACCCTTGGTCGGTGTCACTCTCATAAATGCATGATCTCCAACTACAACTCCAAAGGTCTTCTCCTCATTGTCAACATCATCACTGCCTCTACAAGAGTTATTATCCTTGTCCTCATGAGCGACATAGAGTGGCTCCCTCAAAGATTTTCCCTTCATATTTTCCAGATCCACAAGGGTTTCCCAACCAAACGATTCTTGCTCACCTTCTTAGCAACTTCAACTTTGGGGATGGATGATGATTCACTTTCTAAAGTAGAGCAATCCGGCGAAGATCCATCTACTACTGACATTAGCTGCAGTCACAACACCTTCCCGCCACTCATCATACCACCAGGCATACACTGCTGATTCAAACTCAAGAGGGCGACCTGAATGGTGTTCAGGAGAGCATGGCTTGACTGTTAAGCGGTCTGAACATCGCATACCCAAATTAATCAGTAGCTGCCACTCTAGACGAAGAGACCCATTCCTCTAGTTTCTGTGGTCCCTCTTTATCAAGCAACTCATCGTACTGGACCTCCAGCAGCCTTGGAGACACACTCCAGATTTTTCATCTAAATCAGCATTCTCTAACGCCACCATCACGCCAGAGTACCCCTATACTAGCACCGACCTGGAAGAACAGATACAGCTGACAATGCAGCATTGTTTCTAAGATCAGAAACGAAACGCTAACCACCACAACCGCCCATCTAAAGATTAGCTGCAAATCCCATCCCATTAGAAACACAAGGCACGGAAAGATCTGCTTCCACCTCCAACTTTCTGCAATTTACTAACATTGCTAGAAGAACTCAACATCATCATAACACGGCTTACCCTTATTCTATCCATAGCCATTACCTCCTTCCCTTCTACGTTCACAGGCAGAACTGCATCCTCATTTGCCAAGTTCAGGAGACTTACTGCATCAGGAGCCTTAAATCTCAACCCACCATTTCCATACTCATCTTCCAAATCACGATCCACAAAACAGCATCCATTCTGTGTGAAGCTTTCTCTCTTATCCCAGTAACTTCTCTACCTAGTATTTTTCAGCAAATTTCTCTGTCTAATTGAACTTTAGACATAAATACAATATCTCCTCTTTCCTTTTAAGCTTGTGGTTAAGCTAGAGTCATCTCATGCTGTTTCATCGACATAAACATCTTCCAAGCTTCAAATAAAAGAAAATTCATTCTTTCATTCTTGGAACTTAACCCCGGTACTTCCCGTGGATACACATGCTTAAGTCTTTAAACCCTCAACATACTGCTTATATACTCTCCATAACTTATATGTAGCTGAAACTAAACCTTGGTACAACTAAATCTAACTTACACTTCCTTCTTTAATTCCATCAACTCAGCTGGAGCCATTGACACTGGTCCAGCTCCAGGTACCAAATCAATAGAGAGTTCCACCTCTCTCTTAGGAGGTAATCCAGGTATTTCTTCTGGAAATACATCCATGAAATCTTTCACCAAGGTATCCTGCTTACGTCCTCTTCATTCTTCACTCCCAACCGAGCTAGGATTCACGAAGCACCTTCCACCAAGTTACCTGACTGAGACACCTCTGCTCCTGTCATGGCAACCACTCCCCCTGCTGCCTTCATTCCTCATCTGTTGGGAACCACTGGATTGCGCCATCCTATTTCTGCTAGGACAATCTCTAGATTTGTGCCCCATCTTTTGGCACGTGAAACATCTGGGTCTCCATGTTCGTTGCTGCTGAAACTGGGCCGAAACTGCTCCTGCCCGATGTGGTGGAGGTCCCGCATAAGGCTTGCTTTGTGGGTGCTGCACCTTGGCCCTCCCACTGAAAGAACCCCCTGGGTGTGACCTGATCACCCGAGAATTACCCCTTTCCAATGTTTCCACCATCTTTGCCTTCTCTACTAAGGCATCAAACTCTCTGATACACATGGGTGCTATGGTCTTCTTCAGCTCATGCTTTAAACCTTCTTCAAACTTCCTACACCTCCAAGCCTTAGAGGTCGCCTGGGTATAGAATCGGGCGAGGTACTCAAACCGAGCAGCCTAGGCGTTCACAGACATATCCCCCTACTCCAACCTTAGGGACTCAGCTTCCTTCGCAAACCTTGCGCTGTCTGGGAAGTGTTTCTCCAGGAACCTCACCCTGAAGCTCTCCCAATCCAACACTTCCTCTCGGGCCCCCATCATCTGCTGAGTTCCCCTCCACCAAAGCTCAGCTTCTCCAGACAGAAGATATGTGGCGAACACCAATTTCTTCTCTTCAGGGCAGGAGGTCGCCCTAAAGATTTTCTCCAACTCCCTGACCCCAGATCTGCTTGATCAGGGGTAGCATTCCCACTGAACTTGGGTGGGTTGTGCCTCATGAACTCGGTCAGTCCCATCTGCTCCTGAGGCTGACCGACGTTGGGAGCTGCTGCAGCCGATCTGGCGGTCTCCTAATGCTGCAATGTAGCTTGGTGATTCCGAGACATCGCCGTATTCTGCTGCTGGATGGCGCTCGCCATCATCCCAATGGCCCTGGTGATCTGGCCCATTTCAGCAGAAGGTTGGGGAGGGGTAGGTTGTCTAGGAGCCATTCTTCTCTGTAGAAGATTAGGAAACTATTGGTTTCTATATCCCCCCCACAACTATAAGAATGAGGTCGATAAGAAATCGATTCATTCAGGAGGTAACATCTAGACCTTACAAAGGTCAACTTCTCAAAGTCATTTAGAATTTGAGTTTATCAACAGAATCATGATACTTATAATCTCAAGCAAAACACCAGAACAACTACTGGTATACAATCCATCAATCCAAACAACCACTTTCAGTCAATTACAAGAACACTCAATAAAATGAAATAAATCACACCAGAATTCAATGTATGCTAAACATCAAACCTTTGGAATTAAGATTGAGAATCATCTCGATCCAGTTATGAGTGTGCACCCTCACTACTTTATCAAGATCCTTTCATTCTTAATACTAAAATTTTCAGTTAGAGCATATATTCACTAAAGCACACACAAAATTTCAATACAAAAACGTTTGAAAACCTTTCACTATAGTTTTCATTTAAAACTCAAATAAATTTTATGAGCAGAAGAAACACAATGGATCCACAGCCCTCAGGTTATCCTAAGGACGAACTGCTCTGATACCATTAATGTAACATCCCTCCAAAACCTTTTCCTATTTATATAATAGAATAAAGCGTAGATATTAAATTTATAAAATCAACATATGTATTAGGTATTGAAAATACATCATCCCGTACATCGTATTCAAAAAGAGACGTCCCTCTTATAGGGTTTTAATACATTCCTCCAATTGTTTCGAAATAAAAACCAAATACAGCATGAAAAGGACAAAACAGGCGATCTCCTATCAGAAGACCCAAAACAGCCGATCTGCTATCAGAACAGAAAACAGGCGATCACCACGTAGAGACAGAAACAGGCGATCTCCTCCCGGCGACCACTCACTGAGGAGATCTACTCCCTGGAAGATCATCTGCTCCCGTGTAAAATACACGATCATCACAGTTTTAAGAGAAAACAACCACATAACAATACAAAGGGTAAGCTAGATATTTTTAAACTTTAAATTATGAACTGGACAACCAACATAGATCAGCCTTTTTAAACATTCACAAAAGTCCATCACTTTCTCATTCATATCACACAGCCATCAAGTAATCACATACTTCACAATTTCCTCAAGAGTCGTTCAATTCACATAATTCCATCAAGTGTCTATCAATTTCAATGTTTCTCATTTCTCACGTCAGACTTCCACTGACTCATCACACATGACACTTGACACTACTTCCGGAAGACTCGTGCGTTGAACTTAGCATCCAGAGACCTGCACCTGTCATACTACATCACCCACATAGGGTCGCTGTGAAACTCACACAGCCATGCGCATAAATGAATCTCAATATCTTCACTCTCCTACTATGACAGGGTTAATTCATATAACAGGCCGAGCTCGTTCTTTTTCACACGACTCACCCATTTATATGAACCTCCTTCGACTCTCACCAACTGAATAACTTCCTCTATGTGATTCCATTATCTCAGCAGAGTCAGGATCGCCTCATTCACAGGATACTCACAGATCAATACACCATCATAAATCTCCACACGGTATTTTCTTTCCTGAAAATACTATGCTTTGATCACTCTTTCACATTCATCCAATGCATCATTCAACACGTAAAAGCACCATACCATCATATAACATTTTGAATCTTTTCTCAAACAATCCCAATCACAGTAACAAGCATACCACCGATCAGGTTTTCGAATAGCATATACATTTTTCATTTCAATCTCGACAAGTTCAAAGCGACACTAAACAGGGGAGTTCGAAAAACAACGCCAAAACCAGCGATCACGTCCAAAACAGGGGTATTCGAAATCTGTATTTAAAACCGGCGATCACGTCGCCCAAACACATAAGAACAAAACATCATGAAAAAGGGGTTTAAAACCGGCGACCACATCGCCCAAACACATAGAACAGAGCATCACGAAAAAGAATATGAAACTGGCGACCACGTCGCCCTCACTTCAGAAACAGCAAATCTACGGCTTTTATTGAAAATAAAGCTAGCTTCCCTTACCTGGGCTTGCGTAAAACCTCACTTCGAGCTCTAACCCACTGAACTTAAAGGATGCCTTGGCTCTGTTTTAGCGTCTGGTTTGTAGAACTTGCAGAGAACCTCTCAGGTGCTCTATGGCAGTCGTCGATAGCTAAGCAGGAACGTGATAAGGCCTGAATGGCAGAGTGAAGGAGAGAAAAGAGAAGGATGAAGGTAACTCACTCACTCACTCTGTCACTCTTGAACCACAGCACCTTCTTTGCCTCTCAAAAGTGAGTTTTTAAATCTAACTCAACTTGTCCACAAAAGCCGCTGCCACCACCCACTCTGCAGGAAAGTTTGCGTGTACGCTTCCCTGAACAGTACGACCACGCGTGACTCTGCACATGCCAACTCTCTGATGTCACTATTCTGAACCACCCTTTTTGTCCACGTGGTGCGCGTGCAGGACGTGTGATGTTGAGAGCCTGGGTCCCACCTTATCTGTGTGAAACTCGACATCACGCGATAACCTTCCACCGATGACCGCTCGCGCGATGACTATCCACCGAGGCCTCATCCTGGAGGACGACCGATGTCTCTCCCTGGAAAACGACCGATGTGTCCCTCATCCTGGAGATGACCGTCTGTCTCTCATACCGGCGATGACTGACGTGCCTCATCCCGGTGATGACTGATTCCTCATCCTGGCAGACAACCGATGTGTCACCCTGGAAGACCACCGATGTCTCACCCTGGCAGACAACCGATGTCTCAACCTGGCAGACCACCGATGTCTCACCCTGGCAGACCACCGATGTGTCTCCCATCCTGGTTGATGACCGACGTTCCTCTCATCCTGTTGGCGATCTCTTATCGCCCTTGTGTGTGACGAGAACACATCGCCTTACTCTGCTCACCGATGTCATATCGTCACACCTTGCTGAAGGTTCTTCATCCCACTATGTTACGTCCAAGGTATCACCTCCACATGGCTTGGTGACGTCGGTAGCTTCACATTTCCAAGAGTAGATCAACACCACTCCTCTTGCGCCCATGCATGCAACACTAAGGACGATCTCTTATGCTCAAGCATAGAGCTTCGCATGCACAGCGTATCTAAGGCTTAACCCACACCTTGATACGCGTGGTTTTTGGAACCCACTATGGTTAATCCAGCATCTTGACCACATACTACGTGCACTCCCGTCGATCACGTACACCATAGGCGATTGGCGGTCATGTCTCCTCTAGGCGACAGGCGATTATGTCCCAGAGAAGTCGAAGATCGCCTCCGTCTTCAACAACGGCGATCTCGTAGACTTCTAAGCTACACTTTTCTTCCTTTACTCTTCTTGATCTACATGTCAGCCGACCGACCTCTACCAGCTGACCCCAGACCTTGGGCGACATCCGAGGTCCGACTACTACGAAACTTCAATTACCAACTCTTTGTATTTTAAATAATAACATCCTCTGAAATTATTTAAGTCTAACACTTTTATTCCAATTAAAGTTTCTAGGTCTTTACACTTTCTAGCCGTCTTTGATGTACACATAGTCTTATGTCAAACATATAAGAAGGCAGTTATTTAGTCGCATCCTTAAATGCGGATTTATAACAGCGGCTATGGTAAATAGCCACATTCTTATATGCTTCAGAATAACTTATAAAAGGGAGGTGTAAAAATCTTTGTGTTGCATATAACAATGCAGCTATTTACTATAGCCACCCTAATAAATCTTTGCGCTGCATTTAAGAATACGGCTATTTACCATAGCCACCCTTATAAATCTTTGTGCTGCATTTAAGAATGCAGCTATGGTAAATAGTCGCCATTGTATATGGTTATTTTTTTTAGTACATTCTCATCTAAATTGGCCTATTCAATTATAACCCAACCAGACAAATACATAAATTCAGATGATCAAATTATATATATTGATAAAAATGTATTTCAGACACTAATAATATATCTTTACCTATATTCCTATCTATCTATCTATCTAATTCCTACACTATTCATTAGCTATCCTAGAGTTATAAAAATTTAAAAAATATGTGGACCAAGAATGTCTCACATATTCTATAACGGCCGAAGATATTGGTTGCTCATCTGTGATGAATTGCATTAAGGTTCATGTAAATTAGTGTTAAGATACATATATGTTAAAGAATTATAAAAATAATTTACCACCATGTTACCTGATCCCAATCACTTTTAAGGCCTAGTCTTACAATGGTAACCATCCATTGCATAACGCAATAGCCACACTCATAGCTTCCTGGTTGTCTATTACACTATAATTCAATAAAAAGTAAAAGTTAATATTGATAAAAAATGAAAAGAGAAAGAGAAAAATTACAAACATTTAGTGTCATCCATTTCAAATTTTGAAAATTTGAATTGGATCGACCTTTTTTATGTTATATCCACGCCATGAACTGATTAATACAAAAAACCGCATTAGTAGATGCTTAATTAGTAACATACAGAGTTAAGTTTATAGTGTACCTACTTATCAATGATATTCTTCAGATGTGTTGATGACTTCTAGTGTAGGGAATAGAACCACACAACAGTCTTATCAACCGTTGATAAGACAAGTAACTACCAATGACCCCTATATGATCCATGAAAAGAGTTAGTAAATATTTAAAACATAAAATAATAATAATTGACGACTTATAATGAAACTTACTCATTAATATAAGGGCATAAATAAATTTGTTTTCCCACTTTTTCCAGGGTGTTAGTAATGTATGATTGGGTTTCTCTTTTCTTTGTTCCAGTGGGATTAGTATATGAGGGATCTAAGAATCCATACACATCTTCATTCCCATCATTGCTAGAAACTCCATGCAAAAACCTACAAGTTATTAGTTAAAGCATAATCAATAATAATTTAACATAAAGTAAATTGAAATGTAGGTAAAGATACTTACATCATAAAAAATTGAATTATATTTATATCGAACTCCTGATCTCCAGCTACAAATTCTAACAAATCTGACATGTATATGTACAGTGGCATGTCAGTGTTTATTTCAAAAGACGTATCATCCCACGAAATGTCCATAGGGTTTTGACCAATCTCTCTAGAAGTTATAGCTAGGGAAGTTATAGGATCGTCAATCGAAACCTCATGCTTCTTTTTCAAATTTGGTTTCCGACGAGGTTTCTACAAAATAAGTAACATTTGTATTAAATTTGATGTAATATATAAATTTAAATTAATATAATGAAATGAAGTTATTACCGGAGGTTCTGGTATAATTTGAATAAGGTGTCTGGGTCAGGCTATGAATGTCTGAAATGCATCGGCCACAGTTGTTACCTCATCTGAAGGTAGTGGAACACGAGCATCAGCTACTCGTACTCTTTCAACTGTTACCTTTGCCACATCAGGGGAGAGAGGAGCGTTATGTAAGGTGGTGGTATCTTGATAGACTTTTCCAATGGCCACCACCTGAGAAAGCATATCGCCCTCTACCAGTAACTCACATCGGCTTGTCTAGCCAATAATATCCTCCCCTGATGTTGTAGGATCTGCACAACTCCCCTTTGTGCTCTTGGGAGCGGGACTAACAAGTGCCTCAGCTGGCTTAGCACAAACTTGTTGCGATAGAAACTCCTGTCGCAACTATAGCCGCATTCGATCAGCCTCCTTTCTCATCTTCTCCATTAATTCTTGACATATCTTACTTTGTACAATTTTATAAGACTAGGAAATTTGGAAGAAAAGTTAAAAATTATCAACAAAATGCAACCCATAAAATGTGCAACCTTAAAAGTAGTATAGGCTTTATTTTGGGATTGTATTTCGGCCATAGTCTTGGGCCATGTTTTAGGCCAATTTTCATGGACCATGTATTGGGCCAATTAGAGTAGGGTGTAAATGGAAAAAGAAAGAGTCTAGCTAGAGTTACAATTGGGCCTCCTTGGACCCAATTCAATTCTAGACCATCTAGGGTGCACAAATAAATTACTAGAGTGCAAACAGAAAGCATGATAAAGGTCTACATGTCATCTTCTTAATGGAGAGGATTCCCACCAATGCCAAAAGGACATTTGTCTTCATGGGAATGGAGAGGATCCTGTCCAATTAGAGGAGGACATTTGTAAACCTCTAATTTGAGAGGATTTGCTCTAATTAGAGAAAGTCACTTGTCCTTCTATAAGTGGAGAGCTTTTAGGCTTAAAGCTTGCACCTTAGCTACCCATAGCACTATAAATACAAGTGTTATCCCCCTTGTAAATTAGCTTTGAATAGACTATTGAATTACTGTCAAAATTTCAGCCTCAACTATAGGACACTAAATCCCTATGTAAAACATAGTTACATACAGATTACATACGGACAAAAATTCGTATGTAAAACTGTCGTAGCTAACTGTTACATATGAGTTTGAGATCCATATGTAAGTGTGTGTAGGTTTACATACAGATTTATCTGTATGTAACTATGTGAAGGTGTACATACGGATATATCCATCTGTATGTAGTAATTCCTTTTTGTCATATTTGAAAGCACTGGAAATCAGTTCCACTCCTACATATACCAAAAGTCATTCCTATTTTCAATAGAATTCATTCAAAGACAAATATTTATCAACATCCAGACTTGCCCATAAATTGAAAAGCATGATAGAATACAATATTATTTCCAAATATTCAAAATATCCAAATGTATTTCATTCAAACAAACAAAAAATCTAATAAAAGGAAATTCAAGTCATTACAAAGTTTTTAAGAAGCTAATAATTATTATAATCTTGACCATGTGAATTTTGTTGCTCATCATCATTATCTTGCATCTGATTCTATTGAGTATTTGGTTGCAAGGTATTTGGCTGATGAAAAATATGTTGTGCAACTGCTACTGCTTTAGGTGGTAGATATTATTGAATCATAAGATCTTGAAAGGATTGAAATCGAGAATTCATGTGTCGAATCTGCTCCTCACTTGTTGATAGTCGTTGTCTAAGTTCCACAATTTCTTCTTAATCAACTTTCTTACTAGAAGATGATTGTGTTTCTTGTAGGTAGCGATCAACACAGTCGTCCTGAAAATTGACACGCCCAATCCCGTACACTCGTCCCTTAGACCTTCCACCTACAACTTCTAACCAACAATTGTTTCTTAATCTTTTCTCCTCAACAAGATCTAAAGGAGTAGATATCGAGGTAGACGCAGATTGTGACTCAGGTAATACTCGAGAATTTCAAAATCTTCCTATTAAAATGAAAAATATTTGTTATAATACTAATTAATGTACATGAACAAAAAAGTTGAAAAAACCTACACGTGTCCACCTCAATCTATCATCTACGAAATCCCCAGTGCTCCTCTGTCTATAAAACAAAACATTTTATAAATTAAAGAGGTAATAATTAATCATAGATTAAAAAAAATTATAGGGAAGTCATACCAAACGAATCGCGTGTTCCAGGACGTTGTTCCAAACACTATTGCCAATCCATTCTGGTTGTTTACCTTCTTAGTGAGCCATTTTAAACATTTGTGAAAGGGTGTGAGAAGCCTTCGTATGGAAATTTTTCTCAACATTTTCCTTATCTTCAACCCTCTATGTGATCTTCATCTGTAAAACAACAAGAATCATCAATCCAAATTGTAAAATATAAGCATTTTTAAAGCGAATAAAAAACAAGTACCTTAAAACGATGAAAAAATAAATCCTGATCAGCCTTTAGGATTTCCTCCCATGTTAGCCATGGCTCACCAAATTGTTGCTTAATGGTGGCAGTGATGGCCTTTGATGCAATTTTTTATGGATAAACCTAAATACCAAAACAAAGTTAGTCAAAATTATAAGACAATAATAGTAAACTATATGAATTGAATTTTATTATATTCTTACCCTCCCCCAATAGGTTGAATCAGAGGGCGATCACCAACTGAGAGAACCTCATCCTCTAAGTTATTGGCTGCAAGCTGAATGCATCCCTCCAAGATTTGTATATGGGGATGGTGTAATATCTGGGTTTGGAGTTGATGCATTAGAACCAACAAGTGGAGATTCTAGGAAATTTTGTCCTCCCAAATCTCCTTTCATATTTTTACTCCTGTAATATCATCATTTCCTTTTTTAATTCTTGCAAAAATATTTCTTTTTTTCATTTTAACTCCCTCATATTTTCTATTTCTTTCATATTAATTTAATGCTAAAAATATAAATTATTGTTTAGTAATTAAATAGTATTTTTAATTCTGATAATTAATTTTAAGTCTATATGATTTACTAAGTAATATACTTTTATTTAGTCAAAATAAGATAAACTAGTTATATTTTTATTCAATAATTTACTTTTAATATTGTACTTTCATTCAAAAACAATTATAATTTACCAACATATTTATAATATTTTAAAATTGTATAAAAGAATCCTTGTTTTTATTTTCTGCGTTTTCATAATATAAAATTAATTTAAAATTATTTATTTCAAATATATTAATTTAAATTTATTTATTTCAAATATATTAATTTAAATTTATTTATTCCAAATATATTAGTTTAATTTTTTTTATGTATTCAACTAAGTTGTTCAAAGTAAATAATTAACATGAAATAAAAATATTAATACATTTAATTTTTATTTAAAATAAATAATTAAATCATTCAAAATAAATAATTAAATCATTCAAAATAAATGATTAAGTCATTCAAAATAAATGATTAAACATTATATATAATCTACATATTTAACTAATATTGTTCATAATATTAGTGAAACAACATGTTAGCATTTTATATGATATAATCTATTATTCGTATGTAAATATAAATATTTGTATGTAACGTTCAATTTATATACGGATTTGTATCCGTATATAATAATCATATAGGTAAATGAATAATTTATTGTAGTGAATAAATATAAAAAAAATTATATGTTAAATAAATATTTTATGTCAATTAAATGCTTATTAGTTATAATTTTATTTTATTTTAAAAATAAATTTTTAATTTTTTTAAATTAAATTTTTCCTACTATAATTTTTATTAATAATTTTAAACTTTTACCAACAAAATTTATAAAATAATTTATTTAAAATGTAAGTAATAATTTATGAAAATATTACTTTATTCTTAAAATGAATTATTTGAATCATTTGAGTATTTTTTATAATACTTTTTCATGATTAATTATTATTATTATTATTATTATTATTATTATTATTATTATTATTATCATCATCATAGACATAATATATATTTTTTATTTCTATAGTTTATTAAAATATTATTATTGATTTTCATATAAATAATTATTGAAATAATTAAAATAAGAATAATAATAATTTATATTCTAAATTAATTACACAACCCAAATTTTATTTATTTTAAATAAATTTATTCTACCATTTATTTTCTTTTTTGGTTTATTTTATTATTCAAAAACCAAAAACAAAATCACTTTGAACGTTTTCTATTATTTATTTTAATTTTAATTATTTATTTTTTTAACCGTCCTTCCCCTTATATTTTGAAATTTTTCTATTAAATTTACAAACTTTAATATTAACTATTTTTATTAAATTTATGCTAACTTAAATTTTAAATATTTATAGATTATTATTATTATATTATATTATTTTATATAATTTTTTAATATTACTTATAAATGCACAATATTTTCAAATATTATAATTACTTTATAATATTTATAAACTTTATACATTTTTTAAAATTATAAAAAATGTATTAGATGTAATTTTTAATAGTATTAATATATTATTATATTATAGTAATTTATTAAACAAATGTGGATAACTTTTAAAAAAAATTATTTATATATTATGGTAGATTTATTAAATATAAAAAACTAAAAAGAAAATAAGGCGCTTGTCAAGAACACCTCTCTATTTCATTATAGTATTTAATTTTTATTTATTTTGGGAAAATTCCGTACATATTAATTGTTAATGTAATTGGAAGGTATTTGTCCCATTTATTCCAACCAACTATAATTTGAGATTTCAAACATAAATAAAGCAAATGTACTTATTCAGCGTTCTATTGAGCAATTAAGAATTACATTGCTTGGTGCATACGTCTATTCATCATTTCATTATACAACCCCATTATCATCATCACATATCATCTGTGCTTGATTTTTTCTCCCAACAAATGTGTTATGTCTAAGTTGCTTCTACCTTAAGTTATTTAAGCTATAGTTGGTGCAACAGAAGCTTATGTATATGGCCAAATAATTGAAATGCATCTAAATGATAAGCATGCACTTCAATATTTTTAGTTTTTAGTGACACCAAAACTTGTATTATTGCTAGTTTGGAAATATTAATTCAACTTCGAATTCGATCATCCATAAGTATTTGGATGATTACATCAAAATTTTATCTTCATATTTGTTGTAAATGTGATGTAGACTATTTTTAGATTGATCTAAATTTTAAACAATATTTTATGCGATACAACTTTTTTTTTATGTGTAATAATAAAATAAAATTTAAAATTTCCACGGTTAAGCATATACTTGATCCTATCACGTTTAAAATAATAATTACTTAATAAAAGACAATTAAATACATTTATTATTTACTACAAAAATAAATAAAAATAGTAAGAGAACTAAAAATTATTCTACATTTTCAATTCAATGAGTTTCTCTCTTACTGTATATATTTGAATGAACTTTTTCATAAATATTTCTAAAAAAAATATTTATACATAAACTAGTTATAAAATTTCTAACATATTTTTTCTAAATTTTTTTGTTTTATTTATGCGGGTTGTGCATGAAGTTGGGAAGAGAATTGTAAGATTGTTTTTTATGATAACATGCAGAAAAGGGGTAAAACAAAACTGGGCATTAAAGTCACTTGGAAGTTAAATTCCTTTGGTTTCTTTTAACTTAATTTAAGGGTATTATTTACTTAATGCTTTAGGCTTTTATTTCACTAAAAAAGAAAATGGAAAACCAGGACAAAAAAAAGCCCTCTAATTTAGGTGTGGCTTGTCCCCTTCTAGCGCAAATAAACCCTCTTCTCTCCTTTTCTCTCTCTCTGAGACTCCACTCAAAACCATAACTTCTCTCACTTTTTTCCTCAAACTCCTATACTTTCTCACTCACTAATTTTCTTCACTTCTTTCGTCACGTCGTCATCCCCTTCTCCATCCTAACCTAAACCTTAAAATTTAATCTTCAAAAGAAGACAAACAAAATCAAAACACAACAAAAATAACTCCTTTCTTACATTCGTGACAATGGAATCACCCAACTCTTCCCCCATTTTCCCACAATTCACCCTTGACACCAGCAAAAACAATAACCCTGACCACTTCATTGTCGAGGACCTCTTGGATTTCTCCAACGACGATGCTGTAATCGCCGACGCCATATTCGATTCTCTCCCCGTCAACTCCACCGACTCTTCCAACGTCACCGCCGTTGATAGCTGCAACTCCTCCTCTTTCTCCGGCTACGACCCCCATACCATTCCCGACATTGGTAGCCGGAGTCTCTCCGATGGTCATTTTTCCGGTGACCTATCCGTACCGGTATAGCACATTATATTGGTTATATAAAGTTGTAACATTATAATAATAATAATTATTATTATTATTACTATTATTATTATTCTTCTTATTATTTATAACATTAGTTATTACCCCCATCTCAAAATCATTGACCAAACCAACACATTTCACATACATTTCAATTTGACCATCTTTATCTCCCTTAAAATCGCTAACTTGTGTAAACACATACATTACAATAACTTTGTCCTTCTTATCGTTCCAATAATTTCAGGAAAAGCTTAACAGAATTATCCACATTTCACGGTCCATAAATACTTTTCTTACAATCATTCCTCCAGTTATTACATTTGTTTAGACATTGAAAACTTTTCCCTAGCTACGACGAACGTAATGAACGCTACAATAACTGTCCACAAGCTAAACGTGCGAGAATTTAATATATAGTGTATGCAATAACAAATTCTGAAATTATATCATTACGCAATATGTATAATTTTTGTTATTTCATCTAAATTTGAGAGCAGTACGACGATATAGCAGAGCTAGAATGGCTTTCGAATTTCGTCGAGGAGTCTTTTTCCAGCGAGGACCTGCAGAAGATGCAGCTGATATCGGGCATGAATGCGAGAAACGACCACGTACCAAAGGCCCGCGGGTTCCACTCCGAGCCCACAAGAAGCGGGTTTCACTCCGAGCCCACCAGAAACAACCCGATATTCAATTCGGAAGTGTCGGTTCCAGCCAAGGCCCGTAGCAAAAGGTCCCGCGGGCCCCCATGCAACTGGGCCTCGCGCCTCCTCGTCCTGTCCCCAACGACGTCGTCGTCTTCAGACCCTGAGATCGTTGTTCCTGTCCCCACTCCTCCCTGCACAAAAAAGCCCGCAAAGGCAACTCCAAGAAAGAAGGACAGCGGAGATGGCAGTGGAGGCGACGGACGCAGGTGCCTGCATTGCGCCACGGACAAGACACCACAGTGGCGAACCGGGCCCATGGGCCCAAAGACACTGTGTAACGCTTGTGGAGTGAGGTACAAGTCGGGGCGGCTGGTGCCCGAGTACAGGCCCGCGGCAAGCCCAACGTTTGTTCTGACAAAGCACTCCAACTCGCACCGCAAGGTGCTGGAGTTGCGAAGACAAAAGGAGATGGTGCGGGCCCAGCAGCACCAGCAACAACAGTTCCTACAACACCATCATCATCATCAGAACATGCTGTTAGATGTATCCAACAGTGAAGATTACTTGGTCCACCAACACATGGGACCCGATTTCAGGCAGCTTATCTAGTATGTGCTAGAGTAGGACAGCTGCAGTGGAGCATCCCGTAATTTAATTTGTAGCAGATTTATTATACGTTCATTAGGTCATTCTAATTTGTTATTGTTTCTTTCTATTTCATCCTAATTCCATTAGGGAATGGTTTTTCCCTGATTCATAATTTTTGAGTTTATGTAGACTGCACTCATGGTCATTCTAATATTTCTTCAACCGTTTTTCTTTCAGCCATATTTTCCAAACCTTATTTTCTCTGCCTCATATTTCATATTTCATATTTGTTTCTACCAACTTTTTCATAAACCTTTTTAAGAATAAAATAAAATTAATTATTTCATAAATTAAAATTAATTATGTATAACTTAATGTATAGAAAAATTTTCTTATAGTTTATCCAAATTTTATTTTTAATTTTTACATGAACTAATTTTAACAAATTAATTTTATTTTTATAATTTTTTCGAAGTTCTTATATGGAAAGAGTTTTTGCGGCTACAAGTAATCGTTATAAATAAATTTACGAATATAATAATAAGTTTTCGTAGGATACATATCATTTTAACAGAAATTTAAGTAAATAAATATTTAATGTTAGTGGTTTCATTTTAATAAAAAATGTTTTTTAACTTAAGATATGTTATAAAGTATAGTTGATAAGATAAATCATGTGTTACATTTAACGTTAGCACGTAGAAGTAAAAAACTTTGAATTACATAATAAAAACATATTATTTATGTTCACAGTTACAAATTTTGGAAACATTGTACGGTCATTTATGATAAAAAAAGTTAATGTTTAATTTTGGCTTTTCTAATCTCTATATTTGTATTTAACTTCTAATTTAGAAGTAATTCAAATTTAAAAGATTAAAATCACACATAAATTAAGGATTTAATTAAATCAAAAGAAATATATTTTTAAAAAGTACGCGGCCGAAGTACCTTCCACATAATTTTAGTAAACAAATGTAATAAATACGAAAACAAATTAAACTGTTATTTTTTTACTATCAAGTTATGTGTTATGCACATGCCCACGTGTTTTAGTGTTGTATAAGTGGGCTGAAGCACAACACATTTCCCACCTCATATTTCTAAGGAAAAATATTATTTGACAACCACTTTTTGCATTGCTCTGAATTACAACTTTCACATGATACAGGTTATGAAATGTAAAAGGCTATTTTTTTCACTTGAAGAGGTGTAATTTGGAGAAAGGGAGTCAAATTATCCGTGATTTATTTCTAAATGGAAAAATGATTTTTGAACATCCCCAATCTTGTTGCACTAGATTACACCTGGCTGACATGGAAAGGGTGATTAGGTGGCATGGCAGTTTGGTAAAATGAGAAATGCAATCATTTAGGTAAAATGAGAAAGGCATGGGAAATTTAAAAATTCTAGAACCACAAGCAATTGAATACAACATTCATGGAGAGAGTACCAGTGGGAAAGGCGAACATTGCGAAGGCGATGACGGCGACATAGTGCGAAGGGCAAGAACATTGTAGTGTGAAGGGGCGGTGGTTAAGGGTTTAAGTTGTGGTGGTGTGCAATAGGTTGTGGTGGTGTGTGAAAGGTGTGCGAGGAACAAGGAGAAGGTAAGTGTGTTTATTTTGGGTTTTCTGGCATTTTAAGACTTAGAATGGGATGTTTGTGGTTTAGAGTTTATTTAAGGTTTTAGTACGTGAGTTTTGTTGTTGTGTGTGTTGTTCTCTTCTTTGATGATTGATATTATTCTTGGACTGAAACTTGGTCATTGTATATTTGTTTTCATTTGAAAGTTTGTATTATTGAAAAAGTATTAAACTTTTGTGATGAGTGATTGGTGTTGTGGTTTTTAGGTTTTTGAAGTTTGAATTGATTTGGATTTCATTGTTTAGTGTTTTGTGCTTTGCCATTTTGGGTATATTTGTGATTGTTATGTATTGTTGAGATGTCTTTGTTAAATTTTGTAGTGAATGTAGTCAATTAAGTTGAATCCAGGTTATGCAATTCAACAATCCAAACCTGTGAAGTGGGGAGCCATTTGATTTTAAGTGGGGACCTGTGTACAACTTTATGCATTGTCATGTCATCCTCCAACTTAATGTTTGGAAGTTATTTTTGTGGTATTGTGAGGGTTCAGATGGGACTCCAATGAGCTCAATTGAGGTTAGGGAATTAGATAGTGCAAGACTACCTTCACTTCTGGTGTGTCAATGTATTTGGGGACCCCTTTGATTTTAAGTGGGGACCTGTGTACAACTTTATGCACTGTTGTAACATCCCGCCAAAATACTATACAAATGTATATAATGAAAATAAAGGTAACAAATAGATTCTATGAACAAAATAATATATATATGAAATGAAGTTGCTCCTCTTAGGGAGTTTAATACAAATTCGGTCAAATTTTCCAGAAACATAAACAAAATACAGTAAAAAAAACAAAGCAGGCGATCTCCTATCGGAAGAAACCGATCTCCTATCGGACGAGACCGATCACCTATCAAGACAGAAAAAAACAGGCGATCACCCGATGGAGGCAGACACAGGCGATCACCCGATAGAGACAGAAAACCGGCGATCTCTCACTAGAGGGCTCTTCTTCCTGGAAGATCATCTGCTCCCGTGTAACAATTACACGATCATCACAGTTTTGAGAAAAACAACCACAATAACAGATAAAAGGGTAAGCTAGATAATTTAAAAGAAGTTTAAATCAAGAACATGAAAATCCAAGTAAACCAAGTTCCAAAATATCCATGTAAAACGTAGAGCTGCTCATAGCATTCAGCTGATCGCCCAAAATCACAAACTTCACAACATTCACCCATAGTCATTCCATTTCACAATACAACATCAAGTGTCTATCAATATTCAAGTTTCTCATTTCACATGTCAGACTTTCCACTGACTCACCACACAAGACACTTGACACTACTTCCGGATTGACTCGTGCGTTGATTAGACTCAGAGATCTGCACCTGTCATACCACACCACTGTGAAATCCACACAGGGTCGCTGTGAATCCACACAGCATGCGCATATATCATCTCAATGTTACCATAGTTCTCCTGGTATGACAGGGTTAATCCATATGACAGACGGAGCTCGTTCTTTTTCACACGAGACGCCCATCATATAGACCTCCTTCGACTCTCAACAACTGAGTAACTTCCTCTACGTGATTCCATTACCTCAGCAGAGTCAGAATATCCCCTTAGGAATCACCGATCAATGCACCTACCACAAGATCTTACACGGTATTTTCTTTCCTGAAAATACTATGCCTCGATCCCACATTCACAGCATTCAAAGACATCATACCACTCAAGTAAACGATGCAATCACAGCAATAGCCATTTCAAAGGATTCATATTTTCGAATATCTCATGTAAATCTCAAGCAGTTCTCAAAACAACATCAAACACAAGGAGTTCGCAAAACAGCGCCAAAACCGGCGATCTAGTTCAAAATATGGTATTTCGAAGGCTGTATATTAAAACAGGCAACCACGTCGCCCAAGCACACAACACAGAGCATTTCACGAAGACGAAAGCGAAAACGGCGACCACGTCGCCCACACTTCAGAAATGGTTCAACTATGGCTCGTAGTAAAGATGAAGGCTAGCTTCCCTTACCTGGACTTGCGCAACCACCAGGAGCTTCGAAATCCAACGAAGCTTGCAGAATACCTTGGCTCTGTTTTTCGCGTCTGGTTGAAGGACTTGCAGAGAACCTCCCAGGTGCTCTAATGGTGGCCGTCGCTCGTCGTACTCTCGTGTGAAGGTGCTAGAACCGCAGCGCGAAGGAGAGAATGGAGGAGAAGGGAGATAAACGCACCCTTTAGCTCTGGAACCACAGCAACGTTTCTTTCCTTCTCCCTCAGAAATGGGTTTTTGCATCTTAAGCTGACTTCTCCACAAAAACCGCTGCCACCACCCACTCTGCAGGGAGTTTGCGTGTACGCTTCGCTGAACAGTACACCTAAGCGTGCCTCTGCGCAGGCTACGCTATGAGGTCACTATTCTGAACCACTTTTTCGTCTACGTGGCGCGCGTGCAGAACGTCTCTTGCTGGGAGTCTGGGGCCCACGTTCTCTGGGTGTAACTCAACGTCGCGCGATGACCTTTCGCCGATGACTACCAGCTCGAAGAGAAACCACTGATGACCTCTCGCGCGAAGACGATCCACCGATGACCTCGCGCGAAGACTACCACCGATGACCTCGCGCGAAGACTACCACCGATGACCTCTTCCTGGCGAACGACCGATGTCTTCCTCTGGGAGACAACCGATGTCTTCCCTGGTGACGCCCTCATAACTCTCGCGCCTTGGCCACGTCCACATGCATCACGCCCTGGCAATGCCCGCGTGCCTCGCGTCCGCGCGATGCCCGCATGCCCCTCGCGCCCGCGCGATGCCTGCATGCCTCTCACGCCCGCGCGATGCCTGCATGCCTCTCGCGCCCGCGCGATGCCTGCATGCCTCTCGCGCCCGCGCGATGCCTGCATGCCTCTCGCGCCCGCGCGATGCCTGCATGCCTCTCGCGCCCGCGCGATGTCCACCTAGCGCTCATGTGTAGCAGGCGACCGGCGACCTCGTAGCCTTCTAAACTTAACTTTTTCCTCCCTTTCTATTCTAAATAAAAACATACTTAGAATTTATTTAAAATATAACTCTTTTATTCCAATAAATTTTTCAGGTCCTTACATTCTCCCCAACAAGAAAAATTTTCGTCCTCGAAAATTGGATTACAAGGAAAAGAGGTATGGATAAGCCTCCCTCATGGGTTCTTCTAACTCCCAAGTAGAATCCCCCGATTTCTCATCCCACACCACTTTCACCATGTCGATGGTCTTGCCTCTGAGCTGTTTACATTGCCGATCGTCAATCCTGACTGGTTTTGCTTCAAAGGACAAGTCATCCCTAATCTGCACGTCGTCTACATCCAGCACATGACTAGGGTCCGCCATGTACTTCCTCAGCTGTGACACGTGAAACACATTGTGCAGATTCGCCAGATGGGGAGGTAGGGCGATCTCATACGCCACTGGGCCAATCCTTCTTAAGATCTGATATGGTCCCACGAACTTAGGGGACAACTTCTTTGACCTGATCGCCCGCCCTACACCCTTGGTTGGTGTCACTTTCATGAATACGTGATCTCCAGCAGCAAACTCCAAAGGCTTTCTCCTCTGATCTGCATAGGACTTCTGCCTACTCTGAGAGGCTTTCATTCTGCTTTGTATCTGCTTCACCTTCTCGGTCGTCTGCTGAATCAACTCTGGCCCAACCAAGACTGCCTCGCCCTCCTGGTACCAACATAAGGGAGTTCTGCATTTCCTCCCATACAGGGCTTCATATGGTGCCATCCCAATGCTGGCGTGGTAGCTATTGTTATAGGTAAACTCCACTAGTGGCAACACCTCCTCCCAACCTCCCAATTGATCCAAAACGCATGCCCTCAGCAGATCTTCCAAAGATTGGATCGTCCTCTCTGACTGACCATCTGTTTGGGGATGATATGCAGAGCTCATCCTCAACTTAGTTCCCAAACACTCTTGCAGGGTCTGCCAAAACCGTGAAGTAAACCTGGGATCTCTATCTGAAACGATGCTGGAAGGCACTCCATGCAGCCTCACTATTTCTTGGATGTATAGCTGTGCCAGCTTGACCATAGGCATCTTCATATTTACTGGGAGGAAGTGGGCACTCTTCGTCAGCCTATCAATGATGACCCAGATTGCATCATGACTCTTTACCGATCTGGGTAAATGGGTGACAAAATCCATGGCAATGCTGTCCCACTTCCACTCGGGGATATCCAGTTGCTGCAACAGCCCGCCAGGTCTTTGATGCTCTACCTTCGCCTTTTGACACGTTAAGCAGGTTGTCACGTACTGGGCGATGTCCCTCTTCATGCCCGACCACCAAAATGACTCCTTCAAGTCATGGTACATCTTGTTCATGCCTGGATGAAGGTTAAGGCGACTCTTATGACCTTCCTCTAGGATCATCTTCTTCAACTCATCATTTGCAGGTATGCAAATTCTGCCATCAAACCTCAAGATCCCATCATCGCCCATCTCAAAGCCTCTCGCCTGATCTGTCCCTAGTGACTCCACAGTGCGCTTTAGGCTAGGGTCCTCCAATTGTTTATCCTTCAACATCCCAAGGAAGTCATTAGTTATAGTCAGCTTACTACAACTAATGTGATTCACGTGAAATTCCACTCCAAAGTTTAAGTCTCTGAACTGCTCGATCAGTTTCTGCTCTTCCATCATCATGGTGGCGACTTGTATAGACTTCCTACTCAAGGCATCTGCCACTACATTGGCCTTCCCTGGGTGATACATGAGTTGAAAGTCGTAGTCCTTTAGGAATTCCATCCACCTTCTTTGTCTCATGTTTAGTTCCTTCTGATCGAACAGGTACTTCAAGCTCTTGTGATCGCTGAATACCTGGAACCGAGCTCCATAAAGATAATGCCTCCAGATCTTCAAGGCAAACACTACCGCTGCCAACTCCAAATCATGAGTAGGGTAGTTCCTCTCATGCACCTTGAGTTGCCTTGAAGCATATGCAACCACTCTCTTCTCTTGCATCAAGACGCATCCCAAGCCTTGATGTGAGGCATCACAGAAGACATCAAAAGGTCTTCCTACTTCTGGAATCACCAGCACTGGAGCACTGGTCAACCTCTCCTTTAGTTCCCTGAAGCTCTGCTCACATCGGTCGGTCCAAGCAAAGGGTTGGTCCTTGCGGGTCAGTTGTGTTAAAGGAGCCACTACTTTGGAAAAATCCTCAATAAACCTCCGATAGTAGCCCGCCAACCCCACAAAGCTCCTTATCTCAGTCACTGTCTTAGGACGTTCCCATTGCAGCACTGCCTCTACCTTGGCTGGATCTACCGAGATCCCCTGGGCAGATATCACGTGTCCTAAGAAATTGACTTCCCTTAGCCAGAACTCACACTTAGAGAACTTGGCATAGAGCTGCTTCTCCCTCAGTATTTCCAATACTGTCCTCAGGTGTTCCTCATGCTCTTCCTCGGTCCTTGAATAAATGAGGATGTCATCTATGAAGACCACCACAAACTTATCCAAGAAAGGGCGAAAGATCCTATTCATGTAGTCCATGAATAGAGCTGGAGCATTGGTGACTCCAAATGGCATCACTACATACTCGTAGTGCCCATATCGAGACCTAAAAGCTGTCTTCTGAACATCTTCAGCTTTTACCAAGATTTGGTGATACCCCGATCTCAGGTCAATCTTGGAGAACACCGAGGCCCCATGAATCTGGTCCATCAAATCATCAATCCGAGGTAGGGGGTACTTGTTCTTGATGGTCAATTTGTTCAATTGCCTGTAGTCTATACACAGCCGAGACCCTCCATCCTTCTTCTTGACTAGGAGCACTGGAGCTCCCCATGGAGATACGCTGGGTCTGATGAACTGCTTCTCCAGCAACTCTTCCACTTGCTTCTTTAACTCCACTAACTCGGCTGGTGCCATCCTATAAGGTGCCATTGACACTGGTCCAGCTCCAGGTACCAAGTCAATAGAGAATTCCACTTCTCTCTTAGGGGGTAACCCAGGCACCTCTTCTGGGAATACATCTGTGAAATCTTTCACCACTTGTATCCTGTTTACGTCCCCTTTATTCTCCACTTCCAACCGGGCGAGCACGACGAAGCACCTCGCCTCTCCTTCCAGCTCTGATCGCCCTCGTTGAACTGATAACACATCCGATTCTTGGGGGTCTGAAAACGCTACTTTCTGCCTACCACAGTCTATGAGAACGTGATTGGCAGCTAACCAATCCATTCCCAGGATGACATCCAGGTCCTGAAGAGGTAGGCAGATCAAGTTCACCTTGAATCTGCGTCCTTCTACAATCACTGGACATTCAGGGCACACTGTAGAGGTCGACACCTGTCCTGACGCAGGTGTAGAGACCAACAGCTCGAAAGGTAACTCCTTCACTAGGAGGCCCAACTCGGCTACACACAGGCTTGACACAAAGGAGTGTGTCGCTCCAGAATCAAACAAGGCCCTTACACCTCTACCAGCAATAAAACAAACACCTTGGATGAGGTTACCTGACTGAGCTGCCTCTGCTCCAGACATGGCGAACACCCTCCCTGTTGCCTGAGGTCTGCCGCCCTCGTTTCTCAACTGTTGGGAGCCACTGGGTTGGGTCGCCCCATTCCTGCTAGGGCACTCTCTAGCAACGTGCCCTGTCCTTTGGCAGACGAAACATTTCCTCTCTGAAGTCTTCTTGAAACAAGCATTGGAGGCGTGTGGTCCACCACAGTGAAGACACTTAGGCTTCCAAGGTTGTTGCTGTTGGAACTGGGGAGGTGCTGCTCCTGCCCGATGTGATGGAGGTCTCGCATAGGGCTTGCTTTGTGGGTGCTGTGCCTTAGCTCTCCCACTGGAAGGACCTCCTGGGTGTGACCTGATCACCCGAGACTCACCCTTTTCCAGGGTCTCCACCATCTTCGCCTTCTCCACTAAGGCGTGGAACTCCCTGATGCACATCGGGGCTATGGTCTTCTTCAGCCCATGCTTCAGCCCTTCCTCGAACTTCCTACACCTCCAGGCCTCGGAGGTCGCCTGGGTATAGAACCGGGCGAGGTACTCAAAACGGGCAGCATAGGCGTTTACTGACATGTCCCCCTGCTCCAACTTTAAGAACTCAGCTTCCCTTGCAAACTTGGCGCTGTCTGGGAAGTATTTTTCCAAGAACTTCACTCTGAAGCTCTCCCAATCCAGAACATCCTCTCGGGCCTCCATCATCTGCTGAGCTCCCATCCACCAGAACTCAGCTTCTCCTGATAGCAGATACGTGGCAAACAACAGCTTCTTCTTTTCAGGGCAGGAGGTCGCCCTAAAGATTTTCTCCACCTCCCTGACCCACTGATCTGCCTGGTCAGGGGTAGCATTCCCACTGAACTTAGGTGGGTTGTGCCTCATGAACTCGGCCAGTCCCATCTGTTCTTGGGGCTGACCGACGTGGGAGTTTGTCTCAGCAGATCGGGCAGTTTCCCAGTGCTGCATTGTGGCTTGATGGTTCTGAGCCATCGCCGCATTCTGCTGCTGAATGGCAGTCGCCATCATCTCGATGGCCTTGGCGATCTGACTCATCTCTGAGGAAGGTTGAGGTGGGGTAGCAGGTCTACGTGCCATCTTCTGAATCTATTGACTTCTATATTCCCTACAACTATAAGAATGAAATCGATAAGAATCAATTCATTCAAGGGGTAACAGCTAGACCTTACAAAGGTCAGCATCTCAAAGTCATCTAGAATTTGAGTTCATCAACAGAATCATAACACTTATAACTTCACACAAAACACCAGAACAGTTACTGGTGTGCAAACATCAGTCCAAACTACCACCTCAGTCAAATTCAAGAACACTCAAAAATCACACCAGAATTCAATGTAGGCTAAACATCAAACCTTTGGAATTAAGATTAAGAATCATCTTGATCCAGTTATGAGTGTGCACCCTCACCACTTTGTCAAGACCTTCTTATTCTTAATACTAAGATTTTCAGTTAGGCATACATTCACCAAAGCACACGCAAGAGTTCAATACAAAAACGTTTGAAAACCTCCCACTATAGTGGTTATTTAAAACTCAAATAAATTTTATGAGCAGAAGAAACACAATGGATCCACAGCCCTCAGGTCATCCTAAGGCGAACTGCTCTGATACCATTAATGTAACATCCCGCCAAAATACTATACAAATGTATATAATGAAAATAAAGGTAACAAATAGATTCTATGAACAAAATAATATATATATGAAATGAAGTTGCTCCTCTTAGGGAGTTTAATACAAATTCGGTCAAATTTTCCAGAAACATAAACAAAATACAGTAAAAAAAACAAAGCAGGCGATCTCCTATCGGAAGAAACCGATCTCCTATCGGACGAGACCGATCACCTATCAAGACAGAAAAAAACAGGCGATCACCCGATGGAGGCAGACACAGGCGATCACCCGATAGAGACAGAAAACCGGCGATCTCTCATTAGAGGGCTCTTCTTCCTGGAAGATCATCTGCTCCCGTGTAACAATTACACGATCATCACAGTTTTGAGAAAAACAACCACAATAACAGATAAAAGGGTAAGCTAGATAATTTAAAAGAAGTTTAAATCAAGAACATGAAAATCCAAGTAAACCAAGTTCCAAAATATCCATGTAAAACGTAGAGCTGCTCATAGCATTCAGCTGATCGCCCAAAATCACAAACTTCACAACATTCACCCATAGTCATTCCATTTCACAATACAGCATCAAGTGTCTATCAATATTCAAGTTTCTCATTTCACATGTCAGACTTTCCACTGACTCACCACACAAGACACTTGACACTACTTCCGGATTGACTCGTGCGTTGATTAGACTCAGAGATCTGCACCTGTCATACCACACCACTGTGAAATCCACACAGGGTCGCTGTGAATCCACACAGCATGCGCATATATCATCTCCATGTTACCATAGTTCTCCTGGTATGACAGGGTTAATCCATATGACAGACGGAGCTCGTTCTTTTTCACACGAGACGCCCATCATATAGACCTCCTTCGACTCTCAACAACTGAGTAACTTCCTCTACGTGATTCCATTACCTCAGCAGAGTCAGGATATCCCCTTAGGAATCACCGATCAATGCACCTACCACAAGATCTTACACGGTATTTTCTTTCCTGAAAATACTATGCCTCGATCCCACATTCACAGCATTCAAAGACATCATACCACTCAAGTAAACGATGCAATCACAGCAATAGCCATTTCAAAGGATTCATATTTTCGAATATCTCATGTAAATCTCAAGCAGTTCTCAAAACAACATCAAACACAAGGAGTTCGCAAAACAGCGCCAAAACCGGCGATCTAGTTCAAAATATGGTATTTCGAAGGCTGTATATTAAAACAGGCGACCACGTCGCCCAAGCACACAACACAGAGCATTTCACGAAGACGAAAGCGAAAACGGCGACCACGTCGCCCACACTTCAGAAATGGTTCAACTATGGCTCGTAGTAAAGATGAAGGCTAGCTTCCCTTACCTGGACTTGCGCAACCACCAGGAGCTTCGAAATCCAACGAAGCTTGCAGAATACCTTGGCTCTGTTTTTCGCGTCTGGTTGAAGGACTTGCAGAGAACCTCCCAGGTGCTCTAATGGTGGCCGTCGCTCGTCGTACTCTCGTGTGAAGGTGCTAGAACCGCAGCGCGAAGGAGAGAATGGAGGAGAAGGGAGATAAACGCACCCTTTAGCTCTGGAACCACAGCAACGTTTCTTTCCTTCTCCCTCAGAAATGGGTTTTTGCATCTTAAGCTGACTTCTCCACAAAAACCGCTGCCACCACCCACTCTGCAGGGAGTTTGCGTGTACGCTTCGCTGAACAGTACACCTAAGCGTGCCTCTGCGCAGGCTACGCTATGAGGTCACTATTCTGAACCACTTTTTCGTCTACGTGGCGCGCGTGCAGAACGTCTCTTGCTGGGAGTCTGGGGCCCACGTTCTCTGGGTGTAACTCAACGTCGCGCGATGACCTTTCGCCGATGACTACCAGCTCGAAGAGAAACCACTGATGACCTCTCGCGCGAAGACGATCCACCGATGACCTCGCGCGAAGACTACCACCGATGACCTCGCGCGAAGACTACCACCGATGACCTCGCGCGAAGACTACCACCGATGACCTCGCGCGAAGACTACCACCGATGACCTCGCGCGAAGACTACCACCGATGACCTCTTCCTGGCGAACGACCGATGTCTTCCTCTGGGAGACAACCGATGTCTTCCCTGGCGACGCCCTCATAACTCTCGCGCCTTGGCCACGTCCACATGCATCGCGCCCTGGCAATGCCCGCGTGCCTCGCGTCCGCGCGATGCCCGCATGCCCCTCGCGCCCGCGCGATGCCTGCATGCCTCTCACGCCCGCGCGATGCCTGCATGCCTCTCACGCCCGCGCGATGCCTGCATGCCTCTCGCGCCCGCGCGATGTCTGCATGCCTCTCGCGTCCGCGCAATGCCTGCATGCCTCTCGCGCCCGCGCGATGTCCACCTGGCGCTCATGTGTAGCAGGCGACCGGCGACCTCGTAGCCTTCTAAACTTAACTTTTTCCTCCCTTTCTATTCTAAATAAAAACATACTTAGAATTTATTTAAAATATAACTCTTTTATTCCAATAAATTTTTCAGGTCCTTACATTCTGCACGCGCGCCACGTAGACGAAAAAGTGGTTCAGAATAGTGACCTCATAGCGTAGCCTGCGCAGAGGCACGCTTAGGTGTACTGTTCAGCGAAGCGTACACGCAAACTCCCTGCAGAGTGGGTGGTGGCAGCGGTTTTTGTGGAGAAGTCAGCTTAAGATGCAAAAACCCATTTCTGAGGGAGAAGGAAAGAAACGTTGCTGTGGTTCCAGAGCTAAAGGGTGCGTTTATCTCCCTTCTCCTCCATTCTCTCCTTCGCGCTGCGGTTCTAGCACCTTCACACGAGAGTACGACGAGCGACGGCCACCATTAGAGCACCTGGGAGGTTCTCTGCAAGTCCTTCAACCAGACGCGAAAAACAGAGCCAAGGTATTCTGCAAGCTTCGTTGGATTTCGAAGCTCCTGGTGGTTGCGCAAGTCCAGGTAAGGGAAGCTAGCCTTCATCTTTACTACGAGCCATAGTTGAACCATTTCTGAAGTGTGGGCGACGTGGTCGCCGTTTTCGCTTTCGTCTTCGTGAAATGCTCTGTGTTGTGTGCTTGGGCGACGTGGTCGCCTGTTTTAATATACAGCCTTCGAAATACCATATTTTGAACTAGATCGCCGGTTTTGGCGCTGTTTTGCGAACTCCTTGTGTTTGATGTTGTTTTGAGAACTGCTTGAGATTTACATGAGATATTCGAAAATATGAATCCTTTGAAATGGCTATTGCTGTGATTGCATCGTTTACTTGAGTGGTATGATGTCTTTGAATGCTGTGAATGTGGGATCGAGGCATAGTATTTTCAGGAAAGAAAATACCGTGTAAGATCTTGTGGTAGGTGCATTGATCGGTGATTCCTAAGGGGATATCCTGACTCTGCTGAGGTAATGGAATCACGTAGAGGAAGTTACTCAGTTGTTGAGAGTCGAAGGAGGTCTATATGATGGGCGTCTCGTGTGAAAAAGAACGAGCTCCGTCTGTCATATGGATTAACCCTGTCATACCAGGAGAACTATGGTAACATTGAGATGATATATGCGCATGCTGTGTGGATTCACAGCGACCCTGTGTGGATTTCACAGTGGTGTGGTATGACAGGTGCAGATCTCTGAGTCTAATCAACGCACGAGTCAATCCGGAAGTAGTGTCAAGTGTCTTGTGTGGTGAGTTAGTGGAAAGTCTGACATGTGAAATGAGAAACTTGAATATTGATAGACACTTGATGCTGTATTGTGAAATGGAATGACTATGGGTGAATGTTGTGAAGTTTGTGATTTTGGGCGATCAGCTGAATGCTATGAGCAGCTCTACGTTTTACATGGATATTTTGGAACTTGGTTTACTTGGATTTTCATGTTCTTGATTTAAACTTCTTTTAAATTATCTAGCTTACCCTTTTATCTGTTATTGTGGTTGTTTTTCTCAAAACTGTGATGATCGTGTAATTGTTACACGGGAGCAGATGATCTTCCAGGAAGAAGAGCCCTCTAGTGAGAGATCGCCGGTTTTCTGTCTCTATCGGGTGATCGCCTGTGTCTGCCTCCATCGGGTGATCGCCTGTTTTTTTCTGTCTTGATAGGTGATCGGTCTCGTCCGATAGGAGATCGGTTTCTTCCGATAGGAGATCGCCTGCTTTGTTTTTTTTACTGTATTTTGTTTATGTTTCTGGAAAATTTGACCGAATTTGTATTAAACTCCCTAAGAGGAGCAACTTCATTTCATATATATATTATTTTTTTCATAGAATCTATTTGTTACCTTTATTTTCATTATATACATTTGTATAGTATTTTGGCGGGATGTTACATTAATGGTATCAGAGCAGTTCGCCTTAGGATGACCTGAGGGCTGTGGATCCATTGTGTTTCTTCTGCTCATAAAATTTATTTGAGTTTTAAATAACCACTATAGTGGGAGGTTTTCAAACGTTTTTGTATTGAACTCTTGCGTGTGCTTTGGTGAATGTATGCCTAACTGAAAATCTTAGTATTAAGAATAAGAAGGTCTTGATAAAGTGGTGAGGGTGCACACTCATAACTGGATCAAGATGATTCTTAATCTTAATTCCAAAGGTTTGATGTTTAGCCTACATTGAATTCTGGTGTGATTTTTGAGTGTTCTTGAATTTGACTGAGGTGGTAGTTTGGACTGATGTTTGCACACCAGTAACTGTTCTGGTGTTTTGTGTGAAGTTATAAGTGTTATGATTCTGTTGATGAACTCAAATTCTAGATGACTTTGAGATGCTGACCTTTGTAAGGTCTAGCTGTTACCCCTTGAATGAATTGATTCTTATCGATTTCATTCTTATAGTTGTAGGGAATATAGAAGTCAATAGATTCAGAAGATGGCACGTAGACCTGCTACCCCACCTCAACCTTCCTCAGAGATGAGTCAGATCGCCAAGGCCATCGAGATGATGGCGACTGCCATTCAGCAGCAGAATGCGGCGATGGCTCAGAACCATCAAGCCACAATGCAGCACTGGGAAACTGCCCGATCTGCTGAGACAAACTCCCACGTCGGTCAGCCCCAAGAACAGATGGGACTGGCCGAGTTCATGAGGCACAACCCACCTAAGTTCAGTGGGAATGCTACCCCTGACCAGGCAGATCAGTGGGTCAGGGAGGTGGAGAAAATCTTTAGGGCGACCTCCTGCCCTGAAAAGAAGAAGCTGTTGTTTGCCACGTATCTGCTATCAGGAGAAGCTGAGTTCTGGTGGATGGGAGCTCAGCAGATGATGGAGGCCCGAGAGGATGTTCTGGATTGGGAGAGCTTCAGAGTGAAGTTCTTGGAAAAATACTTCCCAGACAGCGCCAAGTTTGCAAGGGAAGCTGAGTTCTTAAAGTTGGAGCAGGGGGACATGTCAGTAAACGCCTATGCTACCCGTTTTGAGTACCTCGCCCGGTTCTATACCCAGGCGACCTCCGAGGCCTGGAGGTGTAGGAAGTTCGAGGAAGGGCTGAAGCATGGGCTGAAGAAGACCATAGCCCCGATGTGCATCAGGGAGTTCCACGCCTTAGTGGAGAAGGCGAAGATGGTGGAGACCCTGGAAAAGGGTGAGTCTCGGGTGATCAGGTCACACCCAGGAGGTCCTTCCAGTGGGAGAGCTAAGGCACAGCACCCACAAAGCAAGCCCTATGCGAGACCTCCATCACATCGGGCAGGAGCAGCACCTCCCCAGTTCCAACAGCAACAACCTTGGAAGCCTAAGTGTCTTCACTGTGGTGGACCACACGCCTCCAATGCTTGTTTCAAGAAGACTTCAGAGAGGAAATGTTTCGTCTGCCAAAGGACAGGGCACGTTGCTAGAGAGTGCCCTAGCAGGAATGGGGCGACCCAACCCAGTGGCTCCCAACAGTTGAGAAACGAGGGCGGCAGACCTCAGGCAACAGGGAGGGTGTTCGCCATGTCTGGAGCAGAGGCAGCTCAGTCAGGTAACCTCATCCAAGGTGTTTGTTTTATTGCTGGTAGAGGTGTAAGGGCCTTGTTTGATTCTGGAGCGACACACTCCTTTGTGTCAAGCCTGTGTGTAGCCGAGTTGGGCCTCCTAGTGAAGGAGTTACCTTTCGAGCTGTTGGTCTCTACACCTGCGTCAGGACAGGTGTCGACCTCTACAGTGTGCCCTGAATGTCCAGTGATTGTAGAAGGACGCAGATTCAAGGTGAACTTGATCTGCCTACCTCTTCAGGACCTGGATGTCATCCTGGGAATGGATTGGTTAGCTGCCAATCACGTTCTCATAGACTGTGGTAGGCAGAAAGTAGCGTTTTCAGACCCCCAAGAATCGGATGTGTTATCAGTTCAACGAGGGCGATCAGAGCTGGAAGGAGAGGCAAGGTGCTTCGTCGTGCTCGCCCGGTTGGAAGTGGAGAATAAAGGGGACGTAAACAGGATACAAGTGGTGAAAGATTTCACAGATGTATTCCTAGAAGAGGTGCCTGGGTTACCCCCTAAGAGAGAAGTGGAATTCTCTATTGACTTGGTACCTGGAGCTGGACCAGTGTCAATGGCACCTTATAGGATGGCACCAGCCGAGTTAGTGGAGTTAAAGAAGCAAGTGGAAGAGTTGCTGGAGAAGCAGTTCATCAGACCCAGCGTATCTCCATGGGGAGCTCCAGTGCTCCTAGTCAAGAAGAAGGATGGAGGGTCTCGGCTGTGTATAGACTACAGGCAATTGAACAAATTGACCATCAAGAACAAGTACCCCCTACCTCGGATTGATGATTTGATGGACCAGATTCATGGGGCCTCGGTGTTCTCCAAGATTGACCTGAGATCGGGGTATCACCAAATCTTGGTAAAAGCTGAAGATGTTCAGAAGACAGCTTTTAGGTCTCGATATGGGCACTACGAGTATGTAGTGATGCCATTTGGAGTCACCAATGCTCCAGCTCTATTCATGGACTACATGAATAGGATCTTTCGCCCTTTCTTGGATAAGTTTGTGGTGGTCTTCATAGATGACATCCTCATTTATTCAAGGACCGAGGAAGAGCATGAGGAACACCTGAGGACAGTATTGGAAATACTGAGGGAGAAGCAGCTCTATGCCAAGTTCTCTAAGTGTGAGTTCTGGCTAAGGGAAGTCAACTTCTTAGGACACGTGATATCTGCCCAGGGGATCTCGGTAGATCCAGCCAAGGTAGAGGCAGTGCTGCAATGGGAACGTCCTAAGACAGTGACTGAGATAAGGAGCTTTGTGGGGTTGGCGAGCTACTATCGGAGGTTTATTGAGGATTTTTCCAAAGTAGTGGCTCCTTTAACACAACTGACCCGCAAGGACCAACCCTTTGCTTGGACCGACCGATGTGAGCAGAGCTTCAGGGAACTAAAGGAGAGGTTGACCAGTGCTCCAGTGCTGGTGATTCCAGAAGTAGGAAGACCTTTTGATGTCTTCTGTGATGCCTCACATCAAGGCTTGGGATGCGTCTTGATGCAAGAGAAGAGAGTGGTTGCATATGCTTCAAGGCAACTCAAGGTGCATGAGAGGAACTACCCTACTCATGATTTGGAGTTGGCAGCGGTAGTGTTTGCCTTGAAGATCTGGAGGCATTATCTTTATGGAGCTCGGTTCCAGGTATTCAGCGATCACAAGAGCTTGAAGTACCTGTTCGATCAGAAGGAACTAAACATGAGACAAAGAAGGTGGATGGAATTCCTAAAGGACTACGACTTTCAACTCATGTATCACCCAGGGAAGGCCAATGTAGTGGCAGATGCCTTGAGTAGGAAGTCTATACAAGTCGCCACCATGATGATGGAAGAGCAGAAACTGATCGAGCAGTTCAGAGACTTAAACTTTGGAGTGGAATTTCACGTGAATCACATTAGTTGTAGTAAGCTGACTATAACTAATGACTTCCTTGGGATGTT
Organism: Phaseolus lunatus; assembly: GCA_013389735.1. Taxonomy (NCBI): domain Eukaryota; kingdom Viridiplantae; phylum Streptophyta; class Magnoliopsida; order Fabales; family Fabaceae; genus Phaseolus; species Phaseolus lunatus. Next base: position 40,695,532 of record CM023864.1, on the reverse strand, counting down.
GAAGGATAAACAATTGGAGGACCCTAGCCTAAAGCGCACTGTGGAGTCACTAGGGACAGATCAGGCGAGAGGCTTTGAGATGGGCGATGATGGGATCTTGAGGTTTGATGGCAGAATTTGCATACCTGCAAATGATGAGTTGAAGAAGATGATCCTAGAGGAAGGTCATAAGAGTCGCCTTAACCTTCATCCAGGCATGAACAAGATGTACCATGACTTGAAGGAGTCATTTTGGTGGTCGGGCATGAAGAGGGACATCGCCCAGTACGTGACAACCTGCTTAACGTGTCAAAAGGCGAAGGTAGAGCATCAAAGACCTGGCGGGCTGTTGCAGCAACTGGATATCCCCGAGTGGAAGTGGGACAGCATTGCCATGGATTTTGTCACCCATTTACCCAGATCGGTAAAGAGTCATGATGCAATCTGGGTCATCATTGATAGGCTGACGAAGAGTGCCCACTTCCTCCCAGTAAATATGAAGATGCCTATGGTCAAGCTGGCACAGCTATACATCCAAGAAATAGTGAGGCTGCATGGAGTGCCTTCCAGCATCGTTTCAGATAGAGATCCCAGGTTTACTTCACGGTTTTGGCAGACCCTGCAAGAGTGTTTGGGAACTAAGTTGAGGATGAGCTCTGCATATCATCCCCAAACAGATGGTCAGTCAGAGAGGACGATCCAATCTTTGGAAGATCTGCTGAGGGCATGCGTTTTGGATCAATTGGGAGGTTGGGAGGAGGTGTTGCCACTAGTGGAGTTTACCTATAACAATAGCTACCACGCCAGCATTGGGATGGCACCATATGAAGCCCTGTATGGGAGGAAATGCAGAACTCCCTTATGTTGGTACCAGGAGGGCGAGGCAGTCTTGGTTGGGCCAGAGTTGATTCAGCAGACGACCGAGAAGGTGAAGCAGATACAAAGCAGAATGAAAGCCTCTCAGAGTAGGCAGAAGTCCTATGCAGATCAGAGGAGAAAGCCTTTGGAGTTTGCTGCTGGAGATCACGTATTCATGAAAGTGACACCAACCAAGGGTGTAGGGCGGGCAATCAGGTCAAAGAAGTTGTCCCCTAAGTTCGTGGGACCATATCAGATCTTAAGAAGGATTGGCCCAGTGGCGTATGAGATCGCCCTACCTCCCCATCTGGCGAATCTGCACAATGTGTTTCACGTGTCACAGCTGAGGAAGTACATGGCGGACCCTAGTCATGTGCTGGATGTAGACGACGTGCAGATTAGGGATGACTTGTCCTTTGAAGCAAAACCAGTCAGGATTGACGATCGGCAATGTAAACAGCTCAGAGGCAAGACCATCGACATGGTGAAAGTGGTGTGGGATGAGAAATCGGGGGATTCTACTTGGGAGTTAGAAGAACCCATGAGGGAGGCTTATCCATACCTCTTTTCCTTGTAATCCAATTTTCGAGGACGAAAATTTTTCTTGTTGGGGAGAATGTAAGGACCTGAAAAATTTATTGGAATAAAAGAGTTATATTTTAAATAAATTCTAAGTATGTTTTTATTTAGAATAGAAAGGGAGGAAAAAGTTAAGTTTAGAAGGCTACGAGGTCGCCGGTCGCCTGCTACACATGAGCGCCAGGTGGACATCGCGCGGGCGCGAGAGGCATGCAGGCATCGCGCGGACGTGAGAGGCATGCAGGCATCGCGCGGGCGCGAGAGGCATGCAGGCATCGCGCGGGCGTGAGAGGCATGCAGGCATCGCGCGGGCGTGAGAGGCATGCAGGCATCGCGCGGGCGCGAGGGGCATGCGGGCATCGCGCGGACGCGAGGCACGCGGGCATTGCCAGGGCGCGATGCATGTGGACGTGGCCAAGGCGCGAGAGTTATGAGGGCGTCGCCAGGGAAGACATCGGTTGTCTCCCAGAGGAAGACATCGGTCGTTCGCCAGGAAGAGGTCATCGGTGGTAGTCTTCGCGCGAGGTCATCGGTGGTAGTCTTCGCGCGAGGTCATCGGTGGTAGTCTTCGCGCGAGGTCATCGGTGGTAGTCTTCGCGCGAGGTCATCGGTGGTAGTCTTCGCGCGAGGTCATCGGTGGTAGTCTTCGCGCGAGGTCATCGGTGGTAGTCTTCGCGCGAGAGGTCATCAGTGGTTTCTCTTCGAGCTGGTAGTCATCGGCGAAAGGTCATCGCGCGACGTTGAGTTACACCCAGAGAACGTGGGCCCCAGACTCCCAGCAAGAGACGTTCTGCACGCGCGCCACGTAGACAAAAAAGTGGTTCAGAATAGTGACCTCATAGCGTAGCCTGCGCAGAGGCACGCTTAGGTGTACTGTTCAGCGAAGCGTACACGCAAACTCCCTGCAGAGTGGGTGGTGGCAGCGGTTTTTGTGGAGAAGTCAGCTTAAGATGCAAAAACCCATTTCTGAGGGAGAAGGAAAGAAACGTTGTTGTGGTTCCAGAGCTAAAGGGTGCGTTTATCTCCCTTCTCCTCCATTCTCTCCTTCGCGCTGCGGTTCTAGCACCTTCACACGAGAGTACGACGAGCGACGGCCACCATTAGAGCACCTGGGAGGTTCTCTGCAAGTCCTTCAACCAGACGCGAAAAACAGAGCCAAGGTATTCTGCAAGCTTCGTTGGATTTCGAAGCTCCTGGTGGTTGCGCAAGTTCAGGTAAGGGAAGCTAGCCTTCATCTTTACTACGAGCCATAGTTGAACCATTTCTGAAGTGTGGGCGACGTGGTCGCCGTTTTCGCTTTCGTCTTCGTGAAATGCTCTGTGTTGTGTGCTTGGGCGACGTGGTCGCCTGTTTTAATATACAGCCTTCGAAATACCATATTTTGAACTAGATCGCCGGTTTTGGCGCTGTTTTGCGAACTCCTTGTGTTTGATGTTGTTTTGAGAACTGCTTGAGATTTACATGAGATATTCGAAAATATGAATCCTTTGAAATGGCTATTGCTGTGATTGCATCGTTTACTTGAGTGGTATGATGTCTTTGAATGCTGTGAATGTGGGATCGAGGCATAGTATTTTCAGGAAAGAAAATACCGTGTAAGATCTTGTGGTAGGTGCATTGATCAGTGATTCCTAAGGGGATATCCTGACTCTGCTGAGGTAATGGAATCACGTAGAGGAAGTTACTCAGTTGTTGAGAGTCGAAGGAGGTCTATATGATGGGCGTCTCGTGTGAAAAAGAACGAGCTCCGTCTGTCATATGGATTAACCCTGTCATACCAGGAGAACTATGGTAACATTGAGATGATATATGCGCATGCTGTGTGGATTCACAGCGACCCTGTGTGGATTTCACAGTGGTGTGGTATGACAGGTGCAGATCTCTGAGTCTAATCAACGCACGAGTCAATCCGGAAGTAGTGTCAAGTGTCTTGTGTGGTGAGTCAGTGGAAAGTCTGACATGTGAAATGAGAAACTTGAATATTGATAGACACTTGATGCTGTATTGTGAAATGGAATGACTATGGGTGAATGTTGTGAAGTTTGTGATTTTGGGCGATCAGCTGAATGCTATGAGCAGCTCTACGTTTTACATGGATATTTTGGAACTTGGTTTACTTGGATTTTCATGTTCTTGATTTAAACTTCTTTTAAATTATCTAGCTTACCCTTTTATCTGTTATTGTGGTTGTTTTTCTCAAAACTGTGATGATCGTGTAATTGTTACACGGGAGCAGATGATCTTCCAGGAAGAAGAGCCCTCTAGTGAGTGATCGCCGAGGAGGAGATCGCCGGTTTTCTGTCTCTATCGGGTGATCGCCTGTGTCTGCCTCCATCGGGTGATCGCCTGTTTTTTTCTGTCTTGATAGGTGATCGGTCTCGTCCGATAGGAGATCGGTTTCTTCCGATAGGAGATCGCCTGCTTTGTTTTTTTTACTGTATTTTGTTTATGTTTCTGGAAAATTTGACCGAATTTGTATTAAACTCCCTAAGAGGAGCAACTTCATTTCATATATATATTATTTTGTTCATAGAATCTATTTGTTACCTTTATTTTCATTATATACATTTGTATAGTATTTTGGCGGGATGTTACACAGAACGTCTCTTGCTGGGAGTCTGGGGCCCACGTTCTCTGGGTGTAACTCAACGTCGCGCGATGACCTTTCGCCGATGACTACCAGCTCGAAGAGAAACCACTGATGACCTCTCGCGCGAAGACGATCCACCGATGACCTCGCGCGAAGACTACCACCGATGACCTCGCGCGAAGACTACCACCGATGACCTCTTCCTGGCGAACGACCGATGTCTTCCTCTGGGAGACAACCGATGTCTTCCCTGGCGACGCCCTCATAACTCTCGCGCCTTGGCCACGTCCACATGCATCGCGCCCTGGCAATGCCCGCGTGCCTCGCGTCCGCGCGATGCCCGCATGCCCCTCGCGCCCGCGCGATGCCTGCATGCCTCTCACGCCCGCGCGATGCCTGCATGCCTCTCACGCCCGCGCGATGCCTGCATGCCTCTCGCGCCCGCGCGATGCCTGCATGCCTCTCGCGCCCGCGCGATGCCTGCATGCCTCTCGCGCCCGCGCGATGTCCACCTGGCGCTCATGTGTAGCAGGCGACCGGCGACCTCGTAGCCTTCTAAACTTAACTTTTTCCTCCCTTTCTATTCTAAATAAAAACATACTTAGAATTTATTTAAAATATAACTCTTTTATTCCAATAAATTTTTCAGGTCCTTACAACTGTCATGTGATCCTCCAACTTAATGTTTGCAAGTTTTTTTTTTTTGGTGTTGTGAGGGTTCAGATAGGACTTATTATTTTGAATTTTTGTTTAGGATTAAAAATTTATTCCTTCTATGCAGTTATGATTGTGGCATTTTAGTTGTCAAATATATTGAGTTGTGGGATGGTTCAGAGCACTTGGATGGGAATACCTTTCCCCGTTACACCACGGTAAGAGTTATTTTCATCAGTTAACACGTTTGAATTACAATTTCGTGATTGGAAATTGATTCCATGATTTATTATTCAGAAGGATTTGCTACGGTTTCATCAAGAAATGCTTCTGTCTTGGGTGTTGGATAAGCATAACGTTGAACGACAAGCCGTCTTGAAAGATTTGGAAGTAAATAATCCTTGATTTTTATTGGACGTATTTTTTATGTAATTGTACAGTTTCATTTTATTGACAAAAATGTTAGTTATTATGACCTGATGTGAACAATATAGATACATTTGTTTGATCAATGGAAGCAATTTAAATTTCATTGAAGTTTTTTAGTTCATCTATTGTTATATACCATATTTTGGGCACAAATGTGTCATTGGAGGACAGAAATGTGAAGTTGTATGTTCATAAATTGAGTGTTATTGACTGTTGTTTTCAGTGTATATTCATTCAATGTTCATAGCAGACCTTTTAGTTTAAGTGGGAACCCATGTGTTAATAACTGGGGACCCATGACAAGGTTTGTGCATGCTGTTTTTATTATAATGGTTATTAGGATTATGCATTTGTCAGTCCATCATGTGTGTGAAAGCACCTCAGGTGTGTGAAAGGCATGTTGTGGTGGTCATAGGAACCCTTGTACTGTAAGTGGGGACCCATGAGAAGATTTGTGCATGTTCATTTTTTTGCATGTTGGTTTTTGGGAATCAAAACTTGGCAGTGCAGGATGTGTTTCAAGGGACATAGTTCTAAGGTATGAACGTGAATTGGGTGGGTAAAGGCATGTTGTGGCGGTCATAGAAACCCTTGTACTGTAAGTGGGGACCCATGTGTTAATAAGTGGGGAGCCTTGACTAGGTTTTTGCATGGTCATTTTTTGATCTTGGTTTTTGGGATTTAGCACTTGGCAATGCTTTAGGTGTGTGAGGGGACGTACTTCAAAGCTATGTGGTGCTCATACGAACCTGAATTGGTTGGGTGAAGGCATTTGGTGCTCATAGGAAGCCTTGAAGTGTAACTAGGGTCTCATGTGTTAATATATGGGGACTAGGGGTGGCAAAGCGGGCCGGCCCGTCCCACATAAGTTCGCCCCGCACTTGGCCTGTCCCGCAAAAAGAATGCGGGCTGGATTCTTTGTCCCCCCCCTCCCCCCCCGCATAAGGGCCAACCCACGGGTTTGCGGGCCAGCCCGCATTCGGTTTTTTTTTTTTAAAAAATAAATTCAAAGAAAATATTTTTTACTTTTAGCTCTTGAAAAATTGTCAAATTGAACCTATATATTTGTTACTATCAAATATCAATATTTTTTTCTTCCATTTCAAACATAGTCAAACATCATTAATTCAAGTAAGATAAAAATCAAATATCAATATTCTTTCATTTCAAAAACATTAAAAATAGCTAATTCAAAAATATTAAACATAAACACCACTACAATTAACATAGTTAATTCAAAAACATTAATATTTTTTTTCTTGTCCAAGTTGTCACTGCCAAGCCCAACCCAAGTCAACATACAAACTTTTTTTTTACGGGCTAGTGGGCCAGCCCGCCCTGCCCCGCTGTAAGCCCGCGCAGGCTGCGGGTTATACGGGGCGGGCTAAAGCGGGTCAACAAGTTGAAAATCTGAGCCCGCCCCGCGTTTTTGACTAGCAGGCCACGAGCCGGCCCGTATGGCCCGCCCCGCTTTGCCACCCCTAATGGGGACCCAAGACAAGGTTTATGCATGATCATGGGGCAGTTCAAATAAAGCATATTTGTGAAGCCTATGCTGTATTTGGGTTAATGAATGACTGGATAGTATGTTACAAGGGCACAGGGGAGGGGACTAATATTATTTCTTGACCAACCTAATTGTCATTCATTTCAATGAAATTGATTGGAAGAAATTATAAATTATTGTATTTTGAACATATCCTGCACAACATTCAATTCAATTCCCAACATACAGCTAACTGCTGCAATAATGGTTTTTATATAACCATGTATTCAAACAAAAAAGACATGATATTCATTTGTAAGTTAAACTTACACCACAATAATTATATTCAATACATATAGAAATGTATCCCCTGTAAGGATGTTACAACAGTTAGGAGTTGTGATGCAACAAAAATCTTAAAGTTCTACACTGGAATCCCATATGAACCCTTACAACAACAAAAAAACCAAATGGAAACATTAAGTTGGAGGATGACATGATAGTGCATAAAGTTCTACACAGGTCCCCACTTAAAATCAAAGGGGTCCCCACATACATTCACACACCAGAACTGAAGCTACTCTTGCACTATCCAATTCACCAACCTCCATTGAGCTCACTGGAATCCCATCTGAACCCTCATAACAACAAAAAAACCAAATGGAAATATTAAGTTGGAGGATGACATGATAGTGCATAAAGTTCTACACAGGTTCCCACTTAAAATCAAAGGGGTCCCCACATACATTCACACACTAGAACTGAAGCTAGTCTTGCACTATCCAATTGACTAACCTCCATTGAGCTCACTCAAGTCCCATCCAAGCCCTCACAACACCAAAAAAAGAACTTGCAAACAATTAAGTTGGAGGATGACATGAAAGTTCATAAAGTTCTACACAGGTCCCCACTTAAAATCAAAGGAGTCCCCACATACATTCACACACCATAATTCAAGCTACTCTTGCACTATCCAATTCTCTAACCTCCATTGAGCTCACTAGAATCCCATATGAACCCTCACAACAACAAAAAAGCCAAATGGAAACATTAAGTTGGAGGATGACATGACAGTGCATAAAGTTCTACACAAGTCCCCACTTAAAATCAAAGGGGTCCCCACTTCACAAGTCTGGACTATTGAATTGTATAACCTGGATTGAACTCAATTGACCACATTCACTACAAACTTTAACAAACATCTCAACAATACACAACAATCACAAATATAGCTGCAAAGCTGACCAAGTCAATAAATAATTCTGAATGAATAACAAAATGAATCCACTCACACATTAACAGTTTCCACAATAAATTAATCCTGAACAAAAATATTTGTTACAAGAATTTCATAACAACATAAATTGTATAATACCACAAATTACAATTGTTTGAACAATGTCAATAAATCATACATCAACTAACTTAAAACTACAAAAACCTAAAAATATATCCATTAATCAACTACTTAAGCATCAGTTTTTGGGTTTTTTCGCTTCCTCCTTGAAAATGTTGTCTAAGGTGTTTTCAAAGTAGCACTCTTGAAACGTTTCCTAGGTTCACGTTCCATTTTAGGAAACATGTTGACTTCTTCATTTGGTTGATCTTCATTTCCATGTAAGTCTTTCTCTTCATGGCTACCTTATGACTTTTTGAAGTATGTGCGATCCACAATGCAAAAACTCCTTCATAGGTCCCCACATAAATACGAAAGGGTCCTCACTTAGCTAGATAGAAAACATTGCAAACATTCACATTAAATTCAAAACTAGCAACTCAAAACACACAAAAAAAGTTGAAAACCAGTCCCAAAATTGCAGACCAAAAAACAGTAAACAATGAAATCCAAATCAATTAAAAATTCAAAACTCAAAAACCAAATCAACAAACAAAGAAACGCAATTACACTACACTGAACGCTACACAATGAAAATCAAATCAAAAGCAAAACAATCAAACAAATAACCTTGTACAAAACGAACCAAAATACATACCTGATTTGAAATTCCACTCTTCAACCGAAACCCTAAAGGCAACGCACCTCAATGAAGCTTCCTTCTCCCTTCCATAACCACCGCACACTTATTACCACCCAATCCAAAACCCTAAATCGTCGCACCCAATCCAAAACCCCACCAATCGAAAACAAACACAAATTCGAACCTGTTCTTTCACAATGAAGAGCCTCAAACACAACATTATCCCTTCGCAATCCACAACCCTACCTTTCAAAAGCACAAATCAATGGAAGAAGAAACCCTTTTTTCGAACGCACTCCCTGTCCCTTTCAGAAACCCTTTTTTTGAACACACCTTCCAAATGCTATAATTTGGTTTTTTTTCCAACTCAGCAAATGGGACCCACACACTCTTTCTTTAATATTAAAAATGCCATATTAGCTGGATGTATCCTGGAGCAACCTCGATACAGGTGTCCAAATATCATTACCCTTCTAAATGTCACTGTTCTGACTTATATAACCTCCACCAAATACATGTACAAAGTTTCATCCAGATGGAATATGCTTGTGTAGTGTGCACAAAAAGATTCACCACATTTCTAAAAATTCACGGAAAATGAGAAGGAAAATGAGAAATGGAACATCATGATGAGGGTCACATGGCTTTTGTTTGTTTCTTACTTCACAAATATTTATTGTTTCCATGGAGATGGTTATACAAGATATGAAGGCTCATAGTTTTCGTTATATGTCCTCGTAAATTCTTATTACTTAAATTTAGGTTTCTTTTCTATAAAACCAAATTTATAAGTCACTTACAATTTTTTATATTTGTGTAGGGAGTTAGAATCCATGTATGTGCTCGTGGTGTTGGATCGATCACTTACCACCTTCGAAAGTTATAGTTGATAGTTAGAGTGTAACACTTTCTACTTAAGAGTGTAACAACCAAAGAGTCATGATTAAATTGTGATTTGATCCATTTGGTCTTCACTACGAGATAATTGACTTACTTGCAACAATCTGCTCCTGAGCATTTGTCTTACTAGGAATCAAACTCTTTGATTGTGACTCGACCCATCTAGCCTATACCACAAGACAATTGTGCAACATGCAACAATGTTTCCCTAAACAATTTTCTCTCTAGGTATCAAACTTGTGACCTTGATTTTAATACTAATTGTTGGATCAAGCACTTATTACTAGTTAAAAGATTTAGCTGATTGTCAACTCTTTCTACTTCATAGTGTAATAACTCAAAGTGCAACATATTAATTGTGACTTGACCCATCTGATCTCCGTCACAGGATACTTAATGTCACCTGCAATACGTGGGACTTTAATTTATAAGTTTACAAATAACATTCATAAAGGTGGTGATGTGAGTTGAATGTTAGATGTTTTTATTTAAGGTGACACTTTACTTTAAGATTGATATTTTAGGAGATAATGGTGATGACCTTAGGAAAATTTCCACTGAACACTAACTTAACCAAGTGGTTAAGTAGGTGTGAAGGTGCATTTCACAAAGGCAAAGATAAAAGACATTATATGGTGAGAATGAAAGCAATTGCAAAAAAGAAGAAGAAAGCTAAGAAACATCAATGGTGGTCAAGGCCAACCAAATGATGAACCCCACTCAAATAAGAGTGCCAAAACTGAGAGCAACCCTAAAGGAAAAAGAGCAAGGAAAATAACATAATGAAAAGGGAACATGAAGGAAAATGGAAGAAGAAACTTATGGAGGTGGTGGTGGTTGGTCACGCCACTTGGTGTGTGGAAACCACCAAGATAAGTGTTAGGCTGCCACTTGAGAGCTTCATTCTCATCAAGATAAGATCAAAGGAAGAGGAGATAACACTCATTCAAGCTCACACAATATTTGTGCAAAGTAACTTTACTTCAATTTCAACTTGAAAAATACAATGGGTAGACCTTCTCTTTATAGGTGAAGGAGCCTTGGAAAACAAGCAAAAGGGGTAGGATGGGAAAAGGGAAAAAATGGGCATCCTTAGGGTTTGACTAAGTCAATCTCGCATCCTAGACTTGTCTTTCTAGAAACTAGGTCAAAATGTCCTCCTAAAGGGCTAGAAACAAGCTAAAATGATAACTACACCCCCTATTATTCTTAAGGCACCTTATTATAGCATTTGCTATTTGGACCCCCAAAGTGAGCCCAAATTATTTACAACTTGTTTTATTCTTAAGAAGACTAGCAGGAAGAACTTGAGATGCTCTGGTCTTTATCCATTTCTCCCTCTAGTGAGGTCTTCACTTGAATGTTGAGATGACCTTTCATAGTGTGCATCCCTGGTCATCTTCTTGTTATGTTGGTTTGTATCAGGTAGTGTGTACTCTATTCAAAGTTTTGGGCATACAAAACTCTTAAGGAAAAATCCAAACACCATATGGTTTTAATTAAGTGCTAAAAACACCCAAGTTCAAACATGATCATGCATCATATGTAACACAATTGATGCTCAACAACAAATCATGCAAAATGCAAGTGTTGCATCTGACAGATGAAACATCGTGAAGTATTTTCTTGCGTCTAATAAATCACATATAAGATCAGGTGAAAAGTGCATAAAACATTAAATGATACGTGCATATGATATCAAACAATACACACATAGACTAAGCTAACATCGTACTACTCGAATACATATGTGTTTATTTTATGTTGTTGGAAAATGTTTGTTGCCTTCATTTGACCAAATTTGTCCAAGATAAAAAGAACAAGTCAACATCAAAATCTCTTGGAGTTCGAGCTAAAATTGTTTTCTTCGTCAACTTCCTAACACAAGTTATCTTCAACTCTGAGCTAGCTATCTACCTTGTATGGTGTGCACTTTTACCATGAGATGGTACAAAAGGCTCTATTGCCAACCCTTCAAGATGTTTCATAAAGAAGAAGAAGAAGATTTAAAGTTGTATTTAATGCAACAAACATATTCAAGCTCGACAAACATAGAAAGGACATCAAAATAACTAAAGCTACTCAACAAATAGAAATTGTGTCTCAATGATCATCTTCTTCTAGCATCTACATAAAGCCTTAAATCAAGAAGAAGAATAAATAGCATAGATTGCACTGTGCCAAAATGTTGTTTGAAGCTAGGCAATCATCAAAGCTTCAAAAAGATATCCTAGAGTTTAGAGCATAAAATCTACCATATCCATGGATCAAAAGAGGACTTTAGAAGAACACTGAGAGTTTTCATTCAATCACCTAGGAGAGTGAACCTACACCTTGTATTCTTCGAAAGATGTAGAGTGCGAAACATTCTGAACAAAGAGATAAAACTTAAATCATTATATTCGTTAAGAGACACAAATACTCTTTAGTAGTTAGACCAAATGATCAAACAATCATTCAAACCTCCAACATTTCTTATGGTAGCCAGGAGTGGCTAAAGGGTAAAGAATACTCAGTTAAGTTAGAAGTGGCTTGTGGACTAACCTAATAAGGAGAGTTATTGTGAAAGTACGTACAAAAAATGTTTTTATCAATGTGTTTTTAAAATAAGTATTTAATTTTCACCTATAGTGGTTGGTCAAACGCAAGAACTATGATCTTATGCTTGTTAAATTAAACAAGAAAATATGTCAATCAAGTGATTTAGTTGAGTTGCAAAAAACTAAGTTTGTTGTGACCTTTCATATAAGAAATCTGCATTTAAAATAAGCTTTCAAATATGTTTGTTTGATCAAATAATTTATGAAGTGGTGAGGTTGCATCTTCTATATTTCATCAGAAGTACCATGTTGAGAACTATTTATGAAAACACACTTTGTTAAGTCAATATGTTTTAACAAATCAACTGAGTTCCAACTTGCGTCTGAGTAATTTCCTTTGACAAAACACTTACCATATCATATCTTAACCAAAAAATTTATCTAGAGACTCACAATAAGACTATGCTTGCAAATTCTTTAGAAATTAATTAAATCACACTTAAACCCTCCTTTATTGTGATTTCCCTTTTTTTCACAAAAGCAAATTTTTAGTTTGGAATTAAATTAACATTAGTGAATACAAATTTTATGCTTCAAACAAACAATGAATATATTCCTTTCTCACTAATTATTGCACCTAGGTTTGAGACAAACATTATTTTATGGCGAGTGTTATGTTTAATAGTAATGACTGCATTACAGTTGATATTTGTATTTGTCAAATGTATATTTATGTGTGTAATTGGTTGAATATTTTGTTATGAATAAATGTTAGGAGTAATTACATGTTCTAGAATTGAGATAGTTGGAGAAAAATGACAAAAGGACAAAGTTGAACATTATTTCATTAAAATTTGATTATGGATAAGTATGAATATTGACAAAATTCAACATTAATTAGGGTTTTGGCATTTAACATGACTTTATATTGATACACCAATTTTAGAGTAGAACGTACTTTATTTGGATAATATATTGGTGACCTAAAAGTTTTTTTTTTTTTTCATTTAGAGAAGTTCAAAATGTTATGGTTATTGTACAATTTGGCAAAGTTGATATTTTTCATGTCTGTATAGTACTCATGGTATGTCCTGTTAGTTTTGTTCTTAGATTTCAAATTACATTTCAAGTTGCTTTATATAAAGGTGAATTTATAAGTTTTTTATTGCAAGGAGTTAGAATAAATGCATTTCTTTGCTGGAGTTTACTTATCTTTTCATTGAATTTTGTAATTTTTCACTTTTTTCTGCTGTATATAATTCATCATCATGGTCACTTGAGAAATGTTGTTTTTCTTTCATTATTCTAGCTGGTTTCATAAAGTTAATTTTATTAGACATTACGTTGATGTCCTAAATGTATTTCTTACCCTTGGGGAATTTCAAAATATTGTCATTATTATACAATTTGGTAACGTACACAGTTCACAAGATAATTATACACTACAAGAAAATTATTAAATAGTAACCAAAGTTAAAGACCAAAAATAATTAGTCACTATATTGACTAAATTAGATACTATTTTAGAGACTAAAAAATTATTTATATCTAAAATGGTTTCTATTATTAGTAAAAATTTATAAAATGGTTTCTAAATTGATATATAAATTAGTCACCAAGATTTTATTTACTAATATTTTAGATTATAAATTAGTCTCTAAAAGACTAATTGAGACCAATTTAGAATACAAAGTAGTAAGTAGCTAAAATTTTGGTAATTAATGGTTAGATATCAATTTATTTATTAATAATGGAAACTACTTTAGATACCAATAATTTTTTAAGTTTATAAAATGATCTTTAATTTAGTCAAATAGTAACTAATTATTTTGGTTTCTAAAACTAGTTTCTATTTAATAATTTTCTTGTAATGATAGTAATTTGTGCATATTCAGAAATTGTGTTATTCTATCATTGGATGGTAATCATTCGTTTGATGATTTTTCATGTCTATATAATAATTAATATTTCATATTAGATTTGTGCATCTTTTTTTCAAAGGAGAATTTGTAAGTTATTTAGGATTTTGTATATTTTTGCAAGTAGCTAGAATCCATGGATCAATTTGTAGTACTAGAATTATCTTTAATTGATTTTTATATTTTCCATTCTTGCTTGGTATACATTTAATCATCATATACATTTCATAAATCTTGTTATTCTATCATTACACGTACTTGTGAAAAACATGTGAAATACATAAGGGAGGAATGAATTGTGTATTAAAAAATTTGATAGATTTTCGTAATACTACGTCTAATAGCGTATGGTCATTACAACCTTGAATTGACAAAAAAATTGTCAAAAATTTTTCAAAAAATTATTTTGAAAAAATCTCATTCCTTAGTTGAGGTTTTAAAACATGCAATATAAATGAGATTAAAGATAAGAAAAATTAACACTACAAATTTTTATGCTGGTTCATTTGTAAAAGCATACTACATTCAATTCTTGACCAACTTGATCAAGTTTCATTAAGAATACTAATGTTTGCAAAGATACAAATGAGTATGATTTGGACTTTAGCCATTTATGGCTAAAACAACCTAAGTATTGCTTGAACATTCAACGCCTCCTAGCTGAAAATCCGAGTATTATTGGAACCTATCGATTCTTGGATGAAATTCGAGTATTATTTAGAGCTCAACCACTATTGGCTAAGAATCGGGTATTTTTTATAACTCAGCCACTCCTAGATAAACATGAGTATTGTTTAGAGCTCAACCACTCATAACTAAAAGTTGAGATGTTTAGAAAGTAGCCATTGCCCAAGTCTGTGGAATACATTTGTATACGACAAGTTTGAGCATTAGCTCGTAGTGGCTATGGGGTATAGTTCAACAAAAGGTTAGTTCTTTGTTAAAGTTGAATTCTTGATATCTTTGTCATTCCAATAAGAAACGAGTTAGCTTAAGTGAAAAGTTGTTCGCATGAGTAGTTATCACACTTAAGTGCATGTGCGTTAATAGAAGTTATTGTGCTTAAGCTAGTCGAATTTTATTATAGCATGCAAAGTTCTAAAGGACCCATATGTGACAAAGTAATTGAAGTAAAGAAAGATAAGTTACTGATAAATGATAAAGAGTTCGAAGGGTATGAGCAGTTAATGTTTACAGATAATTAAGCATTTTGGTTCTCCCCCCTGATCTGGCCATCATCCACCACAGTTTTACCTGGGCCAAGTTGTGAATAATCTAAGTCAAGGTGGAGGCGAGATGCTTGTTCTACAGCAGTCTCAAACCCTATCAGAAAGGCTTAAGCACCTTCCACTTTGCAGACCTCGATCTCACTAGCAAGAAACTTGTTGTCGAGCTGGTTCTTCTCTTCTACCAGGCGAACAACTTGCTCAGCGGATTCTTTGGTCTAGTCGTTCAAAAGCTGCTTGGTTTGTTGATGGAGAGCTTGGAGGCGTTGGACTTCTTGTTGCAGGCTCGCCACTTTTTGATGAAGTTCTTCGTTCTCATGAACCTTCAACTTGGTGGCAACTTCTTGGCAGCTAAGCAGTTTGTGGCCAGAGCTTGCCCAAACTGCCTCATGGCCTCCTAAATTAGGTGGTGACCCTCATGGACCATCAGTCTCTCCTCATCACCCTCGAGGTAAGAGGTGATGTTCAAGCTAGGGTCCCATATCCCCTTCCTCCTAGAGCTCTCCGCGCCGCCTTCAAAGTTAGACAACGTGGTCGGAGGAAGGGTTGGAGGTATTGGAGGGGACGTAAGATTGGATGCGGCCTGTCCATGAGAGGGGGAGTGCTCGGAAAGGACGACAAGGTTTTTCCTTTTCCTATTGAAGACAAGCTCGAAGGTGGTCTCCTCGTCGTCCCTGGTAGAGGCAGAGGTAGGCAGAGCCTTCAGTAGCATCTGACTAGCTGCCTTCGCCTTCATCGCTATCTCGTCCAGGTCCTTTTTGTTGAATCATGCCAGCACTCTTTCTACAGATAAACAAAGGGAAACTAGTTATAGCTTATAAAGAAAAGTAAGACTCGCTAAGGCTAAAGAAGAAGATGTACCAGTATAAATATTTAGGGCATTTAGGGTGAATTCTTTACTCGAGAGGAAAGTCGTGTCAAAAATGACTTGTAGGCTCGACAAAAATTTGCAGACCTCCTGATCAGAAGGGGGTAAATCTTCTAGGCCCCGAGCAACCTTAAAGCTAGGTTCTTGGGTCCAATATAATGGAAACCCAGAAGAGTTGGATTCCACTTGTTAGTATGGAGTTTTAGAAAGTGGCCTTTAAAATTCTTGTACGAAGACTGGAAGAGGGTAAGCAAGCCTCTTCTAGGGGCACTATTAAGGGATACCCAGAGTTGGCGGCCTGGTTTTTTGGCCTCAAAGAAGTAAAGAAAAACTTTTACAAACGGTGAAAGGCCGAGTTGAGAACACAAGATTGATAAAGCTTGGATGAATGCCCAGCTATTGGGATGTAGCTGGGCAGGAGCGACGTTTAAATCGGTTAGCAGGTCTTTTTCGAAGATGGTAAGGGGAAGACGCAAAAGAAACTTTTTGAATACTGTGACATAAAAGAAACATAATGGTTTACCAACGGTCGAGGACTCATCACAACACACAGGCTCACCCTCCCTACAGGGTACTATGTTTATCTTATCGTTTTCCCTACCAAAGTGGCAGCCACTTTTCCTAAGGGTTACTATCTTTTCATGGGAAGTGAAGGAAAAGGTCTCTTCTAGAAGGTTTTGAGGTGCCCAAGGGTATAAGGTTTTGTAATCCATGGCAGATTGCATCTAAACACAAGCACAAGCAGAACACAAAGCTAACTTAGGAATAGGTGAAGCAAGTCACAGATAAAATAAATGCGTATTTTGAGTTTATGCAATGCGATCAACAGATATATGCATATCAGCAGAAAAATCATATGATTATCCTAGGCAGAATATGTATTATGAATGATCGATAGCAGAGATTGATAAAGGTAAAATACCTGTTGAAGTCGAAAAGGAAGAAGCTTTGTTGGGAATGCAAGACTGAACACTAACTTGAACGTCAGAGGTCCTTTTGTAGGTACTTCTCCGGAATTTCAACCAAAACCTCGAACAGACGACACTAACACATAGCAGGAACAAGGAGATCTTCTCCGCCCAAGCAGGAATAATGCCTATGTAATTTTAGATCTTTAAAAAATGTGTAGTATCTTCTATTAAATATATTTTCTATGTGTTTTGATTATTTTTTAAAAAATTAATATATTTAATATGACCCTTGATACTTATATATGCATGGATAATTTATTTTTAAAATAATAATGTGTTAACATTAAGTTTTTTGTGGTAGAATCTCTCATTCACGGTCAATTCCACCATATATATATATATATATATATATATATATATATATATATATATATATATATATATATTTGTTTTTTTTTTTTTCAGTTTCCCTCCATTGGTGGTGTATTGATTTCTACAATCTATAAATTATCACCTTCTATATTACATGCATAGTAAGACTTGATGATAGAGAGTGTTATGAGAAGAAGAAAAAAGCAAGAAGATTAGTTTTAATTTGGAAGATGAAACTCTTATTTGTTGTCTTAGGAATGTGTGTTGCTGCTTTACCTTGTGTGTGGGGTAGAATGGAACTTGATGCAGGTCCAAGATTCAATGTCATTGACTATGGTGCCATGGGCAATGGTGAAACTGATGATTCCCAAGTATGTTTCTCAGTTTTCCTTTTCTTCTACACACCTAATATATCTTTAGATTATTAGTATTTCTCATTGTGTATTCACTTATTTTTTTACAAAAATTGCACATGTTATCACATTTCTTCTTAAAAAATTTAGCCACCGAAGTGGGTTTTAAAGATCTAATTAAATTATCACCATATGTTAATTCTTGAAAGAATTTATCCCTAAATTAATTTTTGAAAAATTGGCATTAAATTATTTCCAAATATTTATTTTTCAAAGGAGCATTATTTCCACGTTTTTTAGTTTATATATATATATATATATATATATATATATATCGAAATTAAACATTAATGAATTATTGAGTTGTATATTTATTCACATCACTATTTTTTTTTTTTTTGTAGGAAGTATTTTCTTTCATTTTTATCTGAATTACAACTACCGTTAGAATATGCATGCATATACTATTTTTTGGTATAGTAGATTAAAAAAATGATAATCTTGAGGACTTGTTTTTACTTGTATATTTTTTAATAAACAATAATATTTGTTTCAATGCATACTATTTTCTTATTCTTTAAATTTCTTTTATTCATAATGCATCATATTATATATATCACAAATGTAATCAGCCTTCAGTGTTTATATGACTGATTAAGTTTAGTTAGATAATAAAAGGTTATACTAATAGCTCTAGCTAGACTATACCAACTCACAAATTTCCTCTACTAAGGTATAATTTTTTATAACTTAATTATCTTATTAGTCTTAAAATTTAAGATAAATCAAGTTTTAGTTTCTTAAAATTTGTAAAAGTTCATTTGAGTCTCTTATATTTGAAACAAATTATTTAATCTATAAATTTTAAAATAACTTTAACCTCTTAAATTTAGTGTTTAAGGATTAACATTTTATTTTTCCTTTAATTGAACAAAATTATGTCAAATTTGAGGAGTCAAATCATAACTAAAACATTTTTTTTACTCTACGCTCATTTTATATAATTACTTGATATCTCGTTGTGTTTTATTTATTTTTTAATTTGTAGCGTTTAATTGATGTTTAAGGACATTTTGAAGATAATTATTTTTAATGAATAGAAAGTGTCTTTTCACTTGGTATTCAAAGACAAGCACTCAAAACGTTTATTTACAATTGAATTTCTAACCTGGCTTTACACCTTCACTTTATTTATGATTAGTATTATATTATTTTCAATTAAACAACAATTGTTAAAATAGATTCGACTTTTAAAGCAAATTTGAGTTACCCTTTACTTAATTAGAGCCAAAGCCTTTTACAAAACTTTTGAAGTTAATTTTTTTTATATGATTTTTTATTTGGACTTTTGATACATGGAAAAAGTAGTACTTTTTTTTTCTACTAACTTAGAATTTCTCTTATATTTGATATGATTTAAAACTATTTGGTTTGTTAAATTGTAAAGGCTTTTCTGAAAGCATGGAAAGACGCATGTAATGCAAGTTATGGCACTCCAACACTTCTCATACCCAAAGAGAAAACTTTCATGTTGCAGCCTCTCTTGTTCAGTGGTCCCTGCAATCCTGCAATCGTTCACATTAAGGTTATTAGTATTTTTTAATAGCTTTCATATTTTATAATCTTTTCAACAAAACTAAAGAATGAAAAAAAATGAAGTATTTTAAATTTTAAATAAAATGTTAAAAGATTTGTCAAACTTTTAATTGTTTGCTTATATAATTTAAAATAAAAATAGTATTTAAGTCCATGTAAATACTTCAGATAAATGTCTATTTTTTGTATGATTAAAAATCATATAAAATAAATATTTTTCGATGTATAAACTATATTGTAATTATTAAAATTTTCAATAAACAAATATTTTAGCATATAGGTTATATTTTAAGTTTTATGCTAAATGACGTGAAACGATATTTACTTAGTTATTGATATTTTATAAAAAATTTAAAATTTAATTTATAAGTAAAATTCAAAATGAGAAATTGAAAGAGAAAATTTGTTACGAAGATAAAATAAAATAGGTTGAGAAGGTTGAGAAAAAAATATATTGCTAAAATCAAAATAAATTTGAAATTTAAATTAAGAATTTTTTAAAAGCAACAAATTTTAAAATAAAATAATTGTTTAATATTATAAGATTAAAATAAGGCATGCAACTTAATGAGAATATCTTTTAAAGATATTCTTACCTGAAGCACTTTCAGTGAAGAATAGTTCCTGAAAGTATAATTTAGATGTTTAGTATAGTAAATGAAAAGGTAAATAATATTAGACAATAAAAATATAAATTTTTGTAAAGTTAAGAGACTTTATATTACTTTAATGCATCTTAAATAAATAAAATAGGATAAATAATAGGTTTAATTTGTATAGACAATTAGGTTAAGAAAATCAATAAATGAAAAATTATCATTAGGACTAGGGGTGTTAAAGGAACCATTTTAATTCACACAAGTTTGCTTATCCCGAGTTGAACTAAAAATGAATTTACTTAGTCTGAGTCACTTTTTCACGAGTCAAAAGTTTTATAACATAACTTGACCCACTAAAATTGGTGAATTAGATAAATTAACTCATTTAAACATATTTTATTTTCTCAAATTATTTTATATATTTATTATTATATAATTAAAGTGAATTTCTTCGACTTACCTATTTATAGCAATATAATCAAAGTGTTCACCTATAAGTACTATTGAAAATCATTTTAGTCTTTTAAAAGACAAATTGTCAACTTACATATTTAAAAAAGTAATAAAAAATTATGAAAAAATAAAAATAAATAATAATAAGTTGTTGTTGGTGGTTGATAACTCACCTCGAAACTCGCAAACTCACAAGTTAAGTGAATCAGGTTGAGATTGACTTATATTTTTTTTTAAATGTATTTTTTTCAATTCAACCAAACTTGAACCTATGTTGAACCAAATTGATTCACAAATTTAAACTATTTTGACACCTCTAGTTACCACACATAACTTTTGATAATTATGAAAGTTATAACAAATTAATTATGAAATTTTATAATTTATTGAAACTATAAAAATTCATTATTGTATGTTTACACTATAGAATCGGGCGAACAATTACTTTCTGCATCCAATGACTTGTGATCTGCACCCAATCAATTTTTTGAATGTCCAAAACTATCTTTCATCTCAAAATTGAAAATTTGGATTAAAAAGTACATTCAATAATCCAGAATAGATTTCTACGTTCTGGAAATGAAATTTTTAATAGAATTGAAAAAGCAAAATCTCATTAAAAAAAACAATTATGAAATAAAAAATGCAAAAAGAAATAATAATATCCAGAAACGTATTTTAGAAAAGGGATTCTAAAAACATAATAAAACATAATAGATTCTAAAATCCAGAAAAATGTTGTAAAAATCCAAATAAAAAAATGTATTCTGAAATACTAAATGCATAATGTATTTCGATCCACATTCCTCTCTTATTTAAAAACTAAAAAAAGCATTTTTATATTTCACACAAGTCATTGAGTGCAGCTTCTAAATTGAGTGGAGGAAGCAATTAATAATAATAACAACTCAGTCCCATACTCAAAATTTAATGAGATCACCTAACACGAACATGTGGTCGGATTTTGAGAGATTTAAATTTTATATGGCAAAATAAAATAAAAATTAATGTTGAAAAAACTTCAATTTGTAAGGAATATTTGTTTTTACGAAATCATAGTTCAGGTCACATTTAATTTAATGGTTCTTTTATCACCTCCAAAACTCATTCTTTATGAACCTTCATATACCATTCTAATAAATAATACTAATGAAACTCATCAATTAAAATAACATGCAAAAAGGTAGAATTCACTGGAACAAACAATAGATAGAAAGCACAAACAATACAAAGTCACGAAACGAAAGAGTAACACTAAATAATTGATTATTGTAACTTCAAAACTGAAAACATGTAACATAAAAACGTTAAGTTTTACATCAATTTTTTAGAACAACGTCATGTAATCAGGTCATTTTACACACGTACATGTAAAATCATCATTTCATGCGATAGTTGCATGGAAAGTTGGCAAGAAACACAAAATACTTCTCTGTACACTGACAAAACAAATGGATACTAATACATAAAAGCGATTTTTGTCCAAAGGTCTAACATTTTCTGAAATAACACCGCAAGAAAATATTAAATAAAAATTAATTTAAAAAAAATAATAATTAGTCATTAAATTAAAGATCATTTTAAAAATTAAAAAATAATAATTTCTAAATTAGTTTCTATTATTGTTAAATAGTTTTTAAATTGATATCTAATTAGTTACTAAGGTTTTTGCTATCAAATTTAGAATATAAATAATTTGTAGTTAAAACATTGGTAGCTAATTAGATACCAATTTAAAAACTATTTAATAATAATATAAACTAATTTAGAAACAAAAAAAGAATTTAGTCTCTCTCTAATTTAGTCAATATAGTAACTAATTATTTTTTATCTTTAAAATTAATTTCTATTTAAAGATTTTTTTATAATATAATAAAAAAATATTTATTTCAAAATTAGATAAGTCATATTTATCATATAAGACTTCATCAGTTCCACATATTCTTCAGTTATACATACTTATCATTTACAATTTCAATTATATCGAAGTATACTCAAATCGCATTTCATATTCATGATTTTGATAATTCTAAAATAAATAAAAAAATTATCGATGTCAAAAAATACCAAATGAAATTATATTGAAAAAAAAAACCCATAAAACCTTCATTTGATATATATATTTAAGACACACTTATTCTGATAAGAATGGATATAAATGTGTTACTTATCTTGGCTTGGTAGCTTAAGGGAAGCATTACTGCCCCAAAGAAGATTAAGGCTTGGAAATTGGGAAAAGGTACTCGGAAGGCATGGATCCGTTTCAGGCGTATAAATGGTCTTGTTATTCGTGGAGGGGGACAAATTGATGGCCAAGGTGCTCCATGGTGGAATTCCTACTTCAATACTGAAATTAACAGACCAACTGTAAGTATTTTATTCACCAATGAGTGTTTTATTCACAGTTTTGGATTCAAATTAATTGTGTACAGTGGCTTGATATGATATGTGCATGCAGGCTCTACATTTTGGTGAATGCAACAATCTATTTCTCAGCAGATTGACTCACATCAACAGCCCCAAAAATCATATAAGCCTAAACAGATGCAATGGATCCTTCATCTCCAAACTTCATTTTATTGCACCAGATGAAAGTCCCAACACTGATGGAATTGATATCTCCTATTCATCCAACATTCTCATCAAGAATTCTAAGATGGAAACTGGTAAATCATACATAACTCTTCATCTTTTATTATGCTTATTTTTTCTCAAAAATCTGTATGATGAAAAAGTTTCTCCAACTTTCACTAAAAAAACTCATCCGACACAAAATAATTAATTATTATATTAATTAAATTAAATAATATTTTAAATATTAAAAAATTAATAATATTTAAAATAATTTCTATATTAATAAATAATTTTTAAATTAATATTTAATTAGTTATGAAAATTTTAACTATAAACTGATTAAATTTAAAGGTTAATAAGTCAAATTTTGATAATTAATTAGATATTAATTTAAAAATTATTTATTAATAATAGAAATTACTTTAAATACTAATAATTTTGATAATATTTAAAATAGTATTTAATTTAGTTAATATAGTGATTAATTATTTTTTATCTTTAAAATTATTTATTTTTTTATAGTTTTATAGTGTATAGTTATACAAGGTTACTCGAGTGTTATTTGAATTGAAAAAAGAAAATAAAGTAAACTATTAATTCAGCTAATAGTTAGAAATGAATTTCTTATTTCAAATTTTAACTCGACAATCTTATATAAGAAAAACTGCGAGTAACAGAATTTTACATTGACTGAAATTTGTTGTAACACAAATTTTTATGTTTATTTCTTCTGTAGAGATTAATTTTAACCAGATACAACTATGAAGCGTGTTAGTAGCACCTTCTCATCTTATGTTCTTTCATAGTTTTTGAGATGAGAAATTCTATCATACAACTAAATTAAGCAACCTTTTCAAACAGAAAAAAAGTGGGATATGAAGAATAATAGAAAGAAAAGGCAATATTATTTGGTTGATGAGATTTTATATATTTTTATTGTTTACTAAAGGAGATGATTGCATTGCCATTAACCATGGATCCAGCTTCATCAGCATAATTGGTGTTTATTGTGGACCTGGGCATGGCATCAGGTAAGTTGAAGTAAATTTGTAGTTCCACATTATAATTAAAGTTATTAGGTCAATATTATGAGACTATTTTGGGATGCATGTAGTATTGGGAGCTTAGGAAAAAATGGAGCTCATCAAACAGTAGAAGAGATATATGTACGAAATTGCACCTTCAATA
Source organism: Phaseolus lunatus (assembly GCA_013389735.1). NCBI lineage: Eukaryota > Viridiplantae > Streptophyta > Magnoliopsida > Fabales > Fabaceae > Phaseolus > Phaseolus lunatus. Next base: position 40,671,479 of record CM023864.1, on the reverse strand, counting down.
GAACCACAAATGGAGCTAGAATCAAGACATGGATAGTAAGGATAACAAGTTTCTCTATATATTTGTTCTAAAAAATTAAGCAAATTATAAATGAGATTAAATATTTGTGTTCCTTAAATCAGGGAGGTCAAGGATATGCAAGGAAGATCACATTTAAGGATATAGTAGTTGTGGAAGCTACAAACCCTGTAATTATTGATCAACAATACAACCCATATGATAGTGTTGAAGCAGTGAGGGTGAGTGATGTTAGTTATCACAATGTGAGGGGAACCTCAAGTTCCGCGCATGCAATCAAACTGCATTGTGACAAAAACATAGGTTGCACCAACATTGTATTGAAGGGGATTAACATAACTACCATTGCTGGAAAGAAAACTTATGCATCATGCAAAAATGTAAAAGGGGTGTGCTCTTTCTGTAATCCCCATGTGCCATGTCTTTCTCACTCCTGAATGATCAAATTTATGTGATATTTGTCTCAATGTTTTATTATTCTTTCTGTTCTGTAATGAATTCTTGATCGAATATAGCAAATGCTAAACTTTACCGTTGGGATTTAGTACCTAAGTTTTGATTTATGAAATACATATATATTTGACATTGAGGCACGTAATATTAATAATCTATAAAGTCACATACATAAAGTAGATTGAAAGGGAAAAAACTTAATTTCCCATGATTGGACTCATGATATATGAGACACAAATGATAAAATAAAAATTCCAACAATTAGATATTTATAATTAGCTCTGTTTGGAGTTTCACATAATTGGTACATGAGTTTGGTGAAAAAATGTCTCATTTGTTGCCTTTGAATATGGGTATAATCAATTTATTATCATTAATTAATTAATTAATAGGTACGTATTCAATTTTAAGTCATATGAATATATTAATTTAATTGGAATAGTTTACATTGTTGACATATCCAAATTTCATATTATATTTGACATGCAATTTTATGAATTAAATTAGTCAAATTTAGAGGTTAATTATGTTATTACATGATTCATCAATGGGGTGAGAACAAATACGGAAGTCACACTCCTCAATGTCCCATTATCATGTGTGACAAAGATTGGAGTCACTTGTCTCTCATCGGAGGGACAAGCCCTTCTGTCTCTTATGCCTGCAACAGGTCCTGCAGCAAAAATCATCACCTGTTCTTTCCTCATGGAACCAATCAAGCTCAACACCATGTTATGGAAAGGAATCACTTGCTCCCAACAAGGTAGAGTAATCTCCCTATCTATTCCAAATACTTTTCTCAACCTCTCCTCTTTACCTTCTTAGCTCTGTCTCTGGACCCATTCCACCCTATTTCGGTCAATATATTTTCACTTGCTTGACCTCTCCTCAAACTCTCACTAGTTCCATACTTGTTGGACTTGGAAACCTCTTTTTACTTCAATTTCCTTTTCTTGAACCCCAACAAACTCAAAAGAAGCATTCCTCCATCTTTCTAATCTCAAAATTCAATCTTTTACATATTTTCTACACAACTATCTCTGCCCCTTTATCTTTATTATTATTGTTAACCTTTATTGCTTGCAGATAGATTACAAACACTGATTTACTAATTTTCACTATTGAATTCGTTGGGAGACCTGACCACAATTATACTATCATCTCTTTAGTATTAGACAAGTCTACGCTAAAATCATTTTAATTTGACAGCAAAACGACAGGTGTCACAATGCAGTGTTTGAGACACTTTATAGAGGTTCAGAGCAGAGTTGTATGAATATATGTTGTTACACGTTTTAACCCATTAATATTGGAAAGAGAGAAGAAATCAATCAATGCTTTTTCAGTTTTTAGTTGACTAAAATTCAAAAGTTGTGAGAGAATCTTCTAGTCAACAAAACCCAACATGCAGTATGTGATTGAAGAGTCAAATAGTCAATAATAGAAAAGTTTTACTGTTTCTCTTTCCTAGTCACGCATAAAGATACAAAAAATAGAAAAAAGAATTTATTAAAATAGAAAACAATCAATCAAAAAACCGCATCAAATAAAAAAGAATCAATTGATATGCTTTTTAAATCAATTAAAAATTAAAGGCAGTTACTTAGACAGATAATACCTAATTCAGTTCTAAGGTAATTAAATCTATCTCTAGCAAGTGGTTTAGTGAACAAATCAACCAATTGCTTTTCAGTCCTAATGAATTTCACAACTATGATTTGCAATATGCTCAAAAAAAATTATGTCTTATTTCTATATGCTTTGTACGTGAGTGCATGATAGGATTCTTAGTCAAATTAATGACACTTGTATTATCACAGTATAAAGGAATATTGTTCAAGATAATTCCAAAGTCACTTAGTTGTTACTTTGACCAAAGATTTTTGAGCACAACAACTCCCTGTAGCTATGTATTCAGCTTCGGCTGTAGACGGTGCTACATATGCTTGCTTTTTGCAATGTCATAAAATCAAGCTTGAACCTAACAAATGACAAGTTCCACTTGTACTTTTCCTGTCAATTTTACACCTTTAAAATTCTTTTGGCAGCATTGTAGTATGAATCCTTGGGTGCAGATTGAAATTGAGAACACATGCAGACTGCAAACATTATGTTAGGTCTACTTGCTGTAAGATATAAAAGGGAACCAATCAAACCTCTATACTTGGTTTGATCCACTGATTTTCCACCAATATCTTAATCTAGATGACAATTTGTAGATATAGGAGTGCTAACAACTTTGCATTTGTCCATTTAAAATTTCTTTAACAAATCCTTGCAGTATTTTTCTTGATAAATGAAAATCCCATCTTTCAATTGCTTCACTTAAAGACCTAAGAAGTAGTTCAGCTCACCCATCATTGACATTTCAAACTCACTCTTCATGGCTTATACAAAGGCTTCACACAAGTTTTCATTTGTTGACCCAAAGATGATGTCATCTACATATACTTGCACTAGAATTATGTCATCTACATATACTTGCACTAGAATTATGTCATCTTTCTTTCTCTTAATGAATAATGTCTTGTCAATCATGCCTCTGTTATATCCTTGAGACAGTAAGAAATTACTCAATCTTTCATACCACTACCTTGGTGCTTGCTTCAAACCATACAGAGCTTTCTTGAATTTGTACACATGATCTGGAAACTTATGATCTTTAAACCCAGGTGGTTATGATACAAATACTTCTTCAAGACACTTGAAACATTCAAAAGAATAATGTCATTTTTCAAGACACTTGAAACATTGAACCTTTTTGGTTTTGACTTCTTTAGAAGATTCAGGATAATTATGTTTATCTTTTTCTTTATTTGTTGCCCTTTCTCTCTCTTTGTCTCATGGTTTTTCTTTTTCTATGGGAAAATAATGACTTTTCTTATACTCTTTTGAAACATATGAAGTGGCTAGAGTAGGATTTTCTAAAAGATAATTTTGTTTTTAATTGCTCTTCTACTCTAACACAAAATTGAACAAGATCACTAAAATCATTATAAGGTAAAAATTCAATTACGTCTTTTATCAATTTAGAATAAGTTAATCGATTATCTATTATTTAATTGAGAAGTTGGGAAACATGTCTTAATAGTTTAATCGAATAACATATTTCTTAATCAATTAAACCAAAAAACATTATAATTGATTTTCAAAAGAATAATCAAACACTTATATAATCAATTTAAAATGTTAGTATCATTTTTTAATCTAGCTTTTCAAAACTCTATAAATAAAGAACTTGGTTATATGTTTTTAGATAACACATTTATGATCAAAAGAATTATATTGTTAGTTTTTTAAGAATTTTCTCACACTCATTTATGCTATCAAGATTTTCAAATCAAGATTGTGCATTGTAGAAAGAAACATAACAAGAACTATGTAAAAAATTTAAATCATGCAAAGGCATAAAAGAGCAACTCATATTCATGTGTTTCATGTAAGAAAAGTAATCTTTAAAAATATTTTAAAAAGTTCGTTAAATGTGGTTTTGAAAATAACAAGATTTGTGATGCATGGCAAAAAGGAAAATGTGTTTGGATTTCCAAGGGTAGGAGGTATACTACTAACATGAAAGGACCCAAACACAAATTAGGTACCTAGTTTATATTCATTTGTTTTTGCGGGGTGAAGCAAAAGAAGATTGAAATTAAGAAGCTTTTGCAAAAATATCTAGGTAAACATGTTCCTTAATGTGTAAATATATTTGTTTGAATCATTCGATGTATTATTGGATGTTTAAAGATTGTAGATAAATTAATAATGTACCTGGAAATGTTGAATCTATTAGTTTAATATGTTATTTTTCAATTAATTGATTATTTGTGAAACATTTCAACATAATGTTGTAGTTTAATCAATTAGCATTCATCTTAATTGATTACACTACTAGAAAACTGTTGAATAGTGACCGAAATCAGTGACCAAAATAGTGACCACATTTAAATAAGAAAGAATTAGAAGCCACACATTTGCATGTGTTACTTAATTGTGAAGAAGTGCAACTGTTGATCAAGTAAGTACCTAAAAATTAATTTTAACATGCATATATAGTAACTAACATAATGTTATGTATAAATGTTAAAATATTTGAATGATTTCATGAAGATGTAAACTCAAACATCACTCTAAGAGAAATTGAGGCTAGGATTGCTTTTGGTTTTCCTACATGGTTTCAAACATATGTAAGTATTAAATCAATCATAACAATAATAGTATATGTTTTCATATTACTTGTGACTATATTCAATATCCTCTTGGCTTGCCATTCATTTAGGTTCATGATAAGAACAATATAGTTCAAAGTCAATGTTCGCATGGCTTTTCATATAGAAGAATGGAGCATTGAAACCAAACAATCAATTATGGGGTTTGTGTTAAGGGTGATCATAGTGGAGATGAACAAACTTATTATTATTGTATCATTAAAGAGATTATGCAACTTCAATACATAGGAGAACTAATAAAACAATTATTTTTATTCAACTGCCAATGGTTTGATTGTGAAAGGAATTGTGGTGTAAAAGTTCATAAGGAATATGATATTGTGGAGGTTCATCATTGTAAAAGGTATTTGAATTATGATCATTTCGTACTTGTAGCAAATGCAATTCAAGTATATTATGTTAAAATATATGGCTTGAAACAAGAGGGGGTGAACTATTTTCACAAAATTTTCACAAATCCTGATGTTAGATTGAAAAGCTCAATTAAATCAACCAATTGATTAACCTGTTCAACTAGTTATTAAAAGATTAATAGTTATGTAATCAAAATTTAAACATGTTGTTTTAGAAAACAATTGATTGATTTATGCGCAAAATACAAAGAACAATATATACCACAAATATCAGAGTAGAAAATTCACACAAAAGAATTATATTGATTTACTCTTAACCAATAGTTACATCCAGTCCTCAGCACACCACTGAGAATACACCAATGCAATCAAACCATATTATAAAGCAACCAAGAGTATTGATCTTGAACCCTTCAAAAACACATAACACTCTTAACAAAAACATAAATTTCAGAAACATTATCTGAAATTGTTTACAAAACATAACAATATTAAAGAATTAATTTAGAATAAACTTGGGTTTTACACACTTGAAGAATAGTAGAAAAATATAACCCAAAACCTACTTCACAACATAGCAATGATCCAAGATTTCCATAATGATTATAAAGCTCTTTGATTTTCTCTCTTGAAAAACGTATTTTGTAATCTCTCTTCTTATTTTAAATGATCAGAAAGCTATCTTTATATAGACTTAAAAGATTGTTAAAACGGTTTGATTACTTAAAGAAATATGATTAAATCATTTAAAAAACAGCTTGAAAATCATAACAACATTCTATTAAAATCATTTAATTGACTTTTAAAACAAACTAATTGTTTTCATTTTTTGTTGAAACCACCACATAAAAAACCAATTCATTTGTCGAAATAACTGATTGATTTTACTTAATAGAAAAGACAAAAGAAAACAAATATTTTTTAAAATCTTTAAAAAACTTTAAGTGTTTTTCAATCGGTTGATATGATAAATCAATCTGTTAAAATACTTGTTGTAGTTATCAAACATAAATTTAAGTTATTTCAACTAATTTAAAATACGAATCAACTAACTAAAATTAACATTGATTTGAAAAACAAAACTTTCAAAAGAGATTTCAAATTAGATGAACTTGGATCATAACTGGATGCAAATTTACAACTCAAAGTATACCTAACTAGACACTCACACAACAACAGAGTCTTCATGACAGATTTGGAAATCATCAAAGCCTCTTTGTTCAACATATTATATTCCTTATCCTTAAAAAAATTAAGGAAAAGGTAGATTGGTGGGTTGTCATTAAAACGAAAACAAGAAGTATGGTTGATAATCAATATAAACTAGAGGTTACATATCAAGATGGCCTTTCTAGTACTAAATTTGTGTCAAATGATGAGTTACTTGGTCAACTAAGAGATGATGAAGGTGGATATGAAGAAGTAGTACACAATGAAGACAAAAAGTCATGATGCTAACAATAATATCAGTGATGATCATGAATTTTATGATGAAGATGATGATGAAGATGATGATGAAGATGGTGATGAAGATCATGATGATGATGATCATCATCATCATCATCATCATCATGAATGATCTTTGTATTTTAATTTTAGTGACTATTTAATGACATTGTGTGCTTATATTAGGTTACAAAAAATTTTACATTGTGTTGTTCATGAGCTTTTGTTATATATATATATATATATATATATATAATATATATACATATATATATATATGCAATTTGTTTTAACACTTTCTTGTCCTCAGAAAAAAAAAAACGAACAAAGCTAGTTTTGAGAAGTCTTTTATTAAAGCACCACCAAATACATCATTTACAAAATAACAAGGAACATGTTAGCTCCACTCCTACTTCAGTCGAAGATCATCATTCTAGTGAAGCCCCTTCAGTTAGACCACATGTTGGTCCAACTCTAAGACATGGAGCAAGTTCTTCTCTTCCATCACATATACTTGGACCACACTTTGACTTTACTAAACATGTTGGTTCTCCACTACTAGGCTTGGGACTAAATGTTAGTATTCCACCTATGGAAACACATGTTACTACTGCACCACTTAGACCATTAAATCCTACTCCACCAAAGTTTCACCACAAAATCTCCAAGCATTTAACCATTGAACACATGAAACATTACCTTCTCATAATGATCAAAATGTATGAGATGTCCAAAGCACTTTTGACAAGCCTATTTTGACAATCTATGGATATGGGTAAATTGCTTATATGTTAATGTTTTTCAAATTTTATGTGTAACATATTTTTATAACTGCTTTATGTGTTGATTCTTGCCTTCATACTTTACTTTATAGCAAATGCCATTGCTGACATCTTCAAAAATCATTATATTGAATCTTGGCTATCATGGAAAAAGGTGCCTAAAATCACTAGAGACGAGTGGTTCACAGAATTCATGGTGTGTATATATTAATTTTTAACATTAAAGTAATTGCAAATAAATTCCTACTTTTAACTTGTTTTATTTTATTATAGAGAAACTACATTATTTCCCCACCTAACCATGGGTGGGAAAGAAGGAACTTTGAAATGCAAAGTGCAAACATATTGAAAAGTTCACTAAATAAAGCTTGCAATACAATGAAGAAGCCAAATTGGCTTGTGGAAGATGTATGGTATAACCTTTGTGAACATTGGGGATCAAAACCATTCAAAGTGAAAATTTTAATCGCAAAAGCGAATCGAGCTTCAAATTGTTAACGATTTGAAGTTTCACTCCATATTGGTAGCTCTATTAGCATTTCTCAACATAGAGAAAATTTGGTAAACTTTTTTTTTTTTTATTCCATTCATTCATATATAAGTTGAGACACTTTTTTGTTTCTTTAGTACATCTTTTTCATTTCTGAATTAGTATTTTTTGTTCACCTTATCTTAGAGGAAGTTGAATGGAAAACCTCCTACCCCATCAGAGTTTTTTTCTCATACACACCAATGGAAGGACAAAACAAGGGTGGATCAAAGATAAACACATATAGGTGTAAGTCACAAATAAATATGATATGCCATTTGTCTAACATATTTGTATTGGTGATTTTTTTTCATTGTATTACCCTATTTATTTTGATGTTCATAGGCAGACTTTACTTGTGCATGGGAAGAAACATCCCAATCAATATTTGAAACAAAAGTGTCTCTGCCTGATGAATTTCAACTTTGGTGTAAAGTTGTTGGAATTAACAGAGGCAAGGTGTATGGGCTTGGATCTGAGTCAACTAAAATTAATTAGGAGACAATCCTATCAAGATTCTACATCTTCGTCTGTACAGGTCATGAGGGAGGGGATTCAACAGTTAAAAAAAAGAGTTACTTGTTGCAGAAACTGAAAGGGATGACCTTTGTGATAGAATGTTGAATGGTACAACCCAACTTGATAACCAAATGACTAAGGACACCACGAACACTTCACAATTTGGTCAGTCATCTCAGCATCCAAGACAAGGCCCTACCAAACATCAAAAGGACCTCAGCAGAAGAAGAATTGGACATAGGCCAAAGTATCAAATGTTCTTTCTTCTGGTCTTTTTACAAGACAAGTTTATGTAAATAATTTTGGCTCTTTTTGGGGGTCTAAATAGAAGAATAAGCTAGAGTAGGGTGTACTTAGTAAATTGGGCTTGTGCCAAACCCACCTTTCATGACATGTTCACTTAGGTTTAGGGTTTCTTTGACCTACCTTCTAGAAGGTTTCTCACAAATTACACCTCTACCCCTTTCACTTTTGCTCCTCAAGTCACTCTCTCCTATATAAAGGGTATCTTGCCTCATGTATTTTCACATTAAATTTTGAAAGTAAAGAAACCTTGTCAGAGTGTTTAGTGAGTTGAGTCTCCTATTATCTTTAGGTCTTATCTTGAGTGCACAACACCTCAAGTGACGGCTTTTCACCACTCATCTTCGAGTCTCCTTCCCCTCCAAGTGGCGTGACCACACCTTCATCATCCTAAGCTTCTCTTTCCTTTCATCTTTTTATTTTACATTCCTTTATGTTCTCGTGTTCACCTTTTTCTATTTCGTTTCCATCTTCTTTCTTTCCCTTATATGCTCTTTAAATTTGCACCTCTTCATCATCATCACCATATATTGTGTTTTCTCTTTTGCTCTCTAGAAGAGAACCTTCACACTTACTTAACCACTTGGTTAAGTTCGTGTCCAGTGGCTATCTTCTTTGAGCTTATCACCGTAATTGTTAAATCAAAAACTCATAAACAAAGTGAAACTCCTAAAATGTGCAATCTTAAAATCAACTCACATCATGTGGTATTCAGAGCATGGTTTTGATTGTGCTTATCTTTTCTGAGTTGATTTTCTGCTTTAAAATTCCAGCATATTTCAATTGTGTCTTTTTCTTCTAGCAATTTTAATTTTGCTTTACAATTCAGCATCTTTCAATCCAGTCTTCAAATTCCTTGTCATTTACAATTTTGCTTTTTATTCATTAAGCAATTTAAATTCTGTTTTTGAATTCTTTGTGTCTTTTTTTTCCTTACTTTTTGCTTGAGTCTTTTGTTCTTAGTGTTCTAGGAGTCTTTCATCTATTCTGCTTATTTTAACTTTAATTCTGAAGAACTAAAAACAATTAAAATTTGTTTAAGTGGTAGATGATTTAGTTCCAAACAAAGAATTCAAGTGATCATATGGATTGAATCCCAACCATTCGCAAAAATTGAAAGTGAATTAAAAATATGCATGCCAATAATGTGGACATTTTGAATCCATAAAAAAAAAGACAAAAATAATTTGGAGTGCAATTCACATTTCAAGTTTTAAGTGCTAAAGAGGATTCTTTTTTGTGTGACAAATTGTTTTCATAATTGTGAAATTTTATCCTTCTTGCTTTTACAATTTCTAAGAAAATTAAACTTCATAGTTAAAAGTTAAAGTAAGTTTCTTTGAGTCTTTAAAAGTGCTTTTCTTGTTTGTCTTGTTTAAAGTTTTGTCATCATTTAAAATCCATTTTGGTTTAGTTTTCTTTGTTTAAACTGTTGTTGCTTGTCTTTAAATTTTCTTAAAGTTTTGTTGGGGATTCTTTGCATGAGCACGTGATAAGAGCTTTGACCTCTTTCACTTGAAGTGTACTACCAAGTGTAGACCCTTTGGCAAATAATTGAAAACCTTTCTTAAGTGAATCTATCCTTGTCCTTTCCTTTTACTAAAAAAGAAAAGTCAAGTGATACACGTGAGTGAGTGCATTATTTGTTGTTTAAACTAATTGTATATTTTGTTGTGCACAAATATGCATAATTTATCCTCAGAGGAATCTTCCAAACCATAATCTCCTAAAAAGGCTCGTCTTTTGGGGGAGCTTGAGGATACCAAAAGGAGTTTATCCCACAAGGAAGAGAAAATGTAGTAATTAGTGGAAAGAATGCAAAGGCTAGAGGATACACAAGAGAGACAAAATCGAGAATGAAGATGGGAGCCTAGAAGAGCTACAAGACATTACATACACTATGGAAGTCAAAAAGAAGAAGAAGATTGGAGAGTGCAAAATTATTAAGCTAGGCGCCATCATCAACAACCAAAGAAGACCCTACCTTTTTTAAAATTACCTAGTTTTAATGCGATAGTGACCCAAATGCATATATAGGATGGGAAGCTAAGGTAGAACAAATTTTTAATGTGTATGAGGTTGAAGAGGACCAAAAGGTTAGCTTCCCTAGAATTTGAGGACTATGTCATGCAATGGTCGCATCAAACTGTAATGGACATTGGGCTAAAATAGAGTCTAGCCGTGGTCTCTTGCAGTGATTTAAAGTTATTCATGCGCGCGGTTTGTTCCTCCTCACTATAAGAATGAACTCTTGTTGAAGATCCAACGACTTCATCGAGGATCTAGAAGTATAGACGAGAATTTCAAAGATTTAGAAGTAACTTTGACTAAAATTCATATGCATGAAAGTGAAAAGTCAAAGATTGCCAAATTTGTGAGTGAATTACGACGAGAAATACAAGATGTTATAGAATTATATAAGTATTATTCTTTGGAAAAATTGGTTCACCTAGCCATCAAGGTTGAATCACAAGTTTTGAAGAGAAATTCTTTTAAAAATACTCATAATGATGACTTTTACAAATCATCTTGGAAGGACAAATACAAATTTCAAAACCAAGACTCTCCTTCCAATTTCTCAAAAGAAACCACCCCACATCATAAAAATTATAAAGATAAACATTCTACTCCTAAATCACCCATCAAAACCTCAAGTCAAAAAAGCTTTAAATGTCTAGGTTTTAGGCACATTTCTGCTAATTGCCCAAGTAAAAGAACAATGATGGTTAAATGGGGGATAGTCGTGAGTGACCATAGTTTCCAATCATCTAGAGCTAACTCCCCTTCCTCTTCAAAAATCCTAAGTGAGGAAGAGTGTGAAATACCATGTGAAGGTAATTTGTTAGTAGTAAGGTGCATGTGAGGGCAACTTCAATTGTTAGTGTTATTATGATGAAATTGTATTGTACAAAGCATCTTTAACATTTATATTTGTTTGAAAATTAAATTCAAAATAATAAAGAATTAGAGACGATTTAGTGGCAGAATCAAGATTTTAAAATCGGTTACTATTTCGGTCACAAATTTCATTCACATATTTAGGTACAGTTTTCGGTCACTAAATTAGTCACAATTTTCGGTCACTAAACGAGTCACAATTTTGGTCACTAAATCAATCACAGTTTCGGTCACTAGATTGGTCACAATTTTCAGTCACTAAATCAGTCACAATTTTCGGTTACTAATTAAAACAACGACCAATTTTGGTCATTTAGTGATTGATTTTCCAATCACTATTTATGGTTTTTCTTGTAGTGTTATTTCGTGTGTACTTTATTCATGTATTGTTATTACAACATAGTTTAATCGATTATTTGTGAGTGTTTTCGTTTGGAAATTTCTGTTTTAATCGGTTATCATAAGTAATAATTGGTTGTTTACGCCTACACTCATATGACTGAATTTTAAGAGTAATTTAATCAATTACTTTTAAATTTTAATTAATTAATGTTACCGTTAAGGGTTGTTATACCAATTAAAATGACTGTATTTTGTTCATTAATTTGTTTTAATTTACTGTAACCTATATTTCTATGTAAAATGGTAATATTTTGGCCTATAAAACATTTTAAACAAGATTAACTATGGAAAATCACTATTTCTGAAAATCAAACCTTTGTGAGAGCATTATTCACTCTTTAGTTTTCTCTCTACTTTCTCACAAACACTACTTAAAAAATGGCTTCTCCTTCTCATCCAAGGAGAGTTAAGAGGTATGCTATTAAAAGAGGAAAAGCCCCAACATCCTCAAGACTCCTAAAATTTATAGAGTATGGTTAAATGATGTAGAGTCTAAAGAAGAATATAGGAGATTTTGAAGTGATAGAAAACTCACTCACAAGTTTCTCAATTTGGATTTCTTCATAAAAGAGGGATTCATTTTTCAGGAATTGTTAAGAAGCCAAGGATTGAAAACATTTCTTAAGATGAAGGCCAATGATGTGAGTTGATTTTAGGATTGCACATTTTTATGGGTTGCACTTTTTTATGGTTTTTGATTTAGCAATTATGGTGATAGGCTCAAAGAAGATTGCACTGGACACGAAGTTAACCAAGTAGTTAAGTAAGTGTGAAAGTTCTCTTCTGGAGAGCAAAAGAGAAAACACAAGTATATGGTGAAGATGACGAATTGCGAAATTTAGAACAACATAAGATAGAAATGATAAGATAATGACCGAATGAAAAAAAAGAGGAATCAAAGAGCATAAATGGAAGACAATGGTGTAAAAGATGAAGAGATAAGAGATGCTTATGGGTGATGAAAGGAAGAACACACCACTTGGAGTGGTGGAAGACTCCAAGATGAGTGGTGAAGAGCCAACACTTGAGGTGCACTATACTCAAGATAAAACCCCAGAACTTTAGGAGAACAAAAATCACTAAACACTCAAACAAAGTTTCTTTTCTATTCAATTTCAAATGTTAAAAATACATTAGGCAAGACACCCTTTATATAGGAGATAGTGACTTGGGGAGCAAGAGTGAGAGGGGTAGGGGCGTGATTTGTGAGAAACCTTCTAGAAGGTAGGTCAAAGAAACCCTAAACCTAGGTGCACATGTTATGAAAGGTGGGCTGGGCATGAACCCAATTTACTAAGTACTCCCTACTCTAACTTATTCTTTTATTTGGAACCCCAGAAAGAGCCAAAATTATTTACATAAACTTGTCTTGTAAAAAGACTAGAAGAAAGAACATCTGATGCTCTGGCCTATGTCAAGTTCTTTCTTTTGTTGAGGTTCTTCTAATGTTTGGTGGGGCCTTGTCTTGAATGCTGAGATGACTGACCTAATTGTGAAGTGTATGTGGTGTCCTTAGTCATTTGCTTGTCGAGTTGGGTTGTGTAAGGTAGGTACTATCCTAATCTTGTTATAGTTTTCTGTTAAAAACTCTTTTGTGTTGGGGGAGTTTTACTCTCTAAGGTAAAAAAAAAAAAAAGACTCTCCTTGATGAATACATTTAGGTTGACATTGCTAAGCTCAAATTGAAATGTGAAATTTCATCTTTTGGTTTAGAAAATTCCAATAAAATTTTTGTTTATGTTGACTGCCTTAGAGATCCAACTGTAGTTCAAGGAAGTAATTTTAGGAACTTCAAAATGGGTGGCATGAATATGAGTGAAAGGTTCCTATCATTTGTGATTGCATGAGGGTTGGGTCCAAGAGGGAGCAACCATGCTCAACTTTCTTAGGATCACATATTGTTGATTTATGCCTTTAAAAATGGTATAAAATTAAACTGGCCTACAATTATTGTTGAAATTATGTTTAAGGCAAAAATGCTACCAATTTATCATATTCCTTTTATTGTTTTTCTCTCTAAAGTTTTTCAATATTATGGAGTAAATGTTAAAGGAGAATCTACAACAACCATGCACCCTTCTAACAAAATTGGAGAGTCTACACTCCACAAAATGGGATTGTTTGAAAGGAATGATCAATGGGTCTTTAAACATGAGGAGAATGTTATTGCACCAGAATATCAACTTGAACCAATGCAAGATGAAGAGAATAATTCATAAGAGAGAGAAGAAAAACCACTAACTCCCTTTGAAGAAGCTCCTCTCATCAAATGGACAAATTGTACAATTATTAATTGAGAAAGGATAAGGAACACAATGACACTCTAGAAAATGTTCACCTTGCTCTTTAAAACATTAAGAGAAAGCAAAAAAGGATGAAAATGGAGAGTAGTAGTGAATCTAGTGATGAACAATGTCTTGTATTGTTTTTCTTAATGGTGATTGTATTTTAACTTTAGTTATGTTTGATTTTTTCTTACTTTGTTCATGTCTTTGATGGAATGATTAATTAGATTGGTTTTGTTTAAATAAGTTTTAGTATCCAATTTTTTAGTTTCACTTTTGTTTTAATATGTTAAATCTAGATATAATCAGTTATAATATCAATTTAATGGATTCACTACAAAAAATCATGTATAAAGTGGCGATTTTATTATGGCGGTTATTAATAACCGCCACAAGTTTTTGTATAATACCACGTTTTAATAACCGCCACAATTATCCTTCAAAATGTGTCATTTTGAACTGTCACAATTATCCTTCAAAAGAAAAACCCTACGTTCCCCTTCCCTCCATACACCATTACTCATTATTTTCATTCTTTTTTGAAAAACCTCTTTTCCCTCCCTCTCTCACGATCCATTCACCAAAACCCTGCCACTCTTCCCCCACTCTGCAAAACACTCACGAAACCTCTCCGTTCAAGAATCTCCTACACCTCCACGTACTTGAACACAACCCCTTCTAAAACCCTAACCACGCCTTCAAAATATCTCGCGCTAGATCTAACGTTGTTCTTCCATGGTCATCCGCCACCATAGGATTCGCACCGAGATCCAACAGCAACTTCGTCACGCCGAACCTCACGTACCCCACCGCCATGGGCAGCACCGCGAGACCTCCGCTGCAGTCGCAGTGGTCCAGATTCGCGTCGGCTTTTGCAAGAAGCTTCACGCACATTAAGTTTGAATCTGGACTCATTCGTTTTAGTTCCAAGTTACATTAATGCTTGCTGAAGTTTATTATGTCTTTTTATTCGGTGATTCCAGTAGCCTGTTTTGTGCGGATATTCGGTCCCAACTATAGAATGATTTTCTCACACTCACTTCAGGTTGAGGTAAGTCATCAACAACAATTTTGTTTAACTATTCTGCTGCTGTCAATTTTTCATGTTTAAAGTCTTTGACTCTTTTTCTTATGGTCCTGAGTTGTTATATATAGGTTATGGAAGAGAATGATACAGAGGCTATTTTACCTTTGCTATGGTATCTTGAGAATCTTGCTCGGCATTTGAATTTTTCGCATAAGCAACTTAGAAAGAATCAAACATTTTGAAGGTTAGTACATGAGTGGTGTGAATTGAACCAATATTATTGAGAACGAAGCGATTGTTGCAGAGGTAATCAGCCCTGAAATCTTTGAAATTATATTTGGTGCCAGCTGTGTTATCTAGCTTATCCAGTTATTGGCTTTTCAGTTAAAGTATTTTATTTTCATACGATCAAGTAAATAGTTCATGCTTTTATATGTATAATTTGTTTCTTCACTGATGAGGGCCCTCGCCCCTCTCTCAAGGATCAATTGAGTTTTAAGAGGTTTACACTTGTATTTCGAACAGATGTTGTAAGGTTTGCACTTGTTGGTTTGATGAGGGACCTTAGAGGAATTGCAATGGCCACAAACAGGTTGGTAGTCATGTTGTTTCTGTTATTCAAGCTGAGGGAAGCTATTGAACTG
The DNA here is from genome assembly GCA_013389735.1 of Phaseolus lunatus. Classification (NCBI taxonomy): domain Eukaryota; kingdom Viridiplantae; phylum Streptophyta; class Magnoliopsida; order Fabales; family Fabaceae; genus Phaseolus; species Phaseolus lunatus. The sequence continues at coordinate 40,655,594 of CM023864.1, read as the reverse complement.
ACCTTTTTTTCTTATTTGTATTTCTTAGCCGCCGGACGTATTGATTTCTCTTTGATTGGTTGTATCCTGCACACATGCCGCTGCTCTTAAAAGGCATCTCACATTGGACGGACACCCCAGAGGTAATCAACCTTTTGGATAACTTTTTATACCTACATATACACTGAAATAGGGAGTTTTGGTCCCATTATCATTTTGTAGATGCTAGCACATTGCATGAATTGCTACACGATGTGCCAGTTTGCTTAAACTGAAAATAATTGTTTTTGCAAGAATCAATTATTTAAAAAATCACTTATTTATTTGAGAGTCGGTTAGAATTTATTTATTCAAATAAGTATTGCCATATCAAGTATATATCAATCAACATGTGAGTACTTCTTTTTAGAATCCAACAAATGCCCAAATGAAAGGCAGAGCTATTGATATATAATTCATATAACTGAAGAATATAATAGAATCCACCAATTTTCAAATTAAAGCTAATTATTAAAGGAAAAGAAAGAATAGGATAAATCCCTTGTGTATATTGAACACATAGGGTTATGTTTATATAAGAAAAATAAACATATGGGCTAAGCCCATTGTAACGCCCCTCAGAATTTTTGGTCATTTTTATATAATAAAATAAAGGTGAAACAGTAATATCAAAAATTTAACATAGATATATACATAATATAATTCATCCATTAATACAAACGTGCCTCAAAATAATATCCCTTTTTGAGGAAGTTTTAATACATCTCCATACAGGAGTTTTCAAAATAAAACAAAACAACAACATTCAAAACCAGCGATCTCCTCCTCCAGAAAATGCTCACTGAGGAGCTCTACTACCTGCAACCTCATCTGCTCTCGTGCAAATATACACGATCATCACAGGTTTAAGAAAAACAACCACGATACAAAACAAAAGGGTAAGCTAGATATTTTTTAAAACTTTGAATATGAAACTTTATATCAATAGAAAGCATAAATCTTCACACCATTCATAATCTATATCAATTTCAACCATCAACATCCCCATATTCCACAAACTCGTCAAGTGTCTATTCAATACATTCAATACTCATGGTTCACATGTCAGACTTTCCACTGACTCATAACACATAGACACATGACTCTACTTCCGGAAGACTCGTGCGTTGAACTTAGCATCCAGAGGCCTGCACCTGTCATACGAAATTGCTGTAAAGTTCCCACAACTATGCGCATAAACATAATCTCGATCTCAATCTCAATATCCTCACTCTCTCAGTATGACAGGGTTAATCCATATAACAGGTCAAGTCAGTTATCTTTCAAACGACTTACCCATACATATGGACCTCCTTCGACTCTCACCAACTGAATGACTTCATCTATGTGATTCCATCATATCAGCAGAGTCAGGATTGCCTCATTCACAGGATACTCACAGATCAATACACCCTCATAAAATCTCCACACGGTATTTTCCTTCCTGAAAATACTATGCTTTGATCACTCTTTCACATTCATCCAGTACATCATACCACACGTAAAAGCACAATTCCATCATATAATATTTTGAATCTTTTCTTAAACAATCCCAATCACAGAAACAATCATACCAAAGTTCAGATTTTCGAATATCATATGCATTTCACCTTTCAATCTCAAACAATTTCAAAACGATACTAAAACAGGAGATTTCTAAATTTGCATTAAAACCGGCGATCACGTCGCCCCACACATAAAAACAGAGCATCGTGAAATAGAATATGAAACCGGCGACCACGTCGCCCTCACTTCAGAACCTACTCGCCTAAACTTTTTATAAACGAAAATGCTAGCTTCCCTTACCTGAACTTGCGCAAAATCACTAAGAGCTCCAAAACCCACCGAAGCTCAAGGATGCCTTAACCTGCACCATAGAGTCCCGATCACAAAACTAACGAGATTACTCATTTTCTGCGTTAACAGAGACGATTTCTGAAGTTAAAAGAGTTGTATGCACAACCTATGCAAAGACGACCCTCTTAAATTCAGACTCGACTCAAAGAACAGAGCAAAACGACTTACTCTATTTTAGGGCTTTGAGCAGAAAACTTGCAGAGTAACTTCCCAGGAGGACAATGGCAGTCGCCGATCGTAGCACTGGTACGTGAGGATAGCTGCGTCTTCGAGTGGAGGAGAAAGGAGAAAGGGGAACTAAATGAGCTGATTCCCTCAGCTCTTAAGGTCGAACGGCTCTTTAGCCTTCACTGCCATTACCCACTCTCTGAGCAACCTTGCGTGCACTTCCTTGAACAGTATGACCACGTGGGTTTCTGCGCATACCAACTCTCTGATGCTAACTATTCTGAAACACCATTTTTGTCTACATGTCGTGCATGCAGAACGTTCATGCTGGGAGCCTGGGTCCCACCTTATCTGTGTGAAACACGACATCGCATGATAACCTTCCACCGATGACTGCTCGCGCGATGACTATGCCTCTCATACCGGCGATGACCGATTCCTCTTCCTGACAGATGACCGATGTCTCACCCTGGCAGACAACCGATGTCTCACCCTGGCAGACAACCGATGTCTCACCCTGGCAGACCACCGATGTCTCACCCTGGCAGACAACCGATGTCTCATTCAGGAAGACGACCGATGTGTCTCCCATCATGCTTGATGACCGATGTTCCTCTAATCCTGTTGGCGATCTCTTATCGCCCTTGTGTGTGATGAGGACACATCGTCCCACTCTGGTCACCGATGTCACATCGTCACACCTTGCTGAAGGTTCATCCTCCCATTCCTCTAAGTCTGTGTTATTACGGTTCACACTACTCATGGTGGCAGACATGCCACCTATCTTCTATATCACTCATCTTTTGTATTTAGACCACATACTAAGTGCTTACCAAGTCTTCTCGAATACTCGGCGATGTGCTCTTTTCGGCGATCATGTACACCATAAGCGATTGGCGATTTCATACAGGGGAAGTCGGAGGCCGCCGCCTTCTTCAAAAACGGCGATCTCCTTGACTTCTAAGCTACACCTTCCTTTCTCTTACCCTTCTTGATTCACGTGCCTCCCCCTTTTCAAGCATGCCCACGTGATTACCTCACGATGAAGTCATCGTACCTGACTACTTGGTTAGTACACTGGTCAACCGACCGACCTCTACCAGCTGATCCCAGACCTTGGGCGACGTCCGAGGTCTGACCACTATGATATTTTCTATTTTTATGCCCTTTTATTTTAAATAATAACATACTCAGAAATTATTTAAAATCTATCACTTCTATTCCAATTAATTTATAGGTCCTTTCACCCATTACATAAATATGAAATATAAAACAATAACTATAATATCTCATAATATCTAATAATATCTAATAATATCTAACACTCCCCCTCAAGCTGGTGCATATAGATCATATGTACCCAGCTTGTTACAAATGTAATCAATCATAGGCCCTCGTAAGGGTTTAGTAAAAATATCTGCTAATTGATTATTTGAATTAACAAACTCAGTCTTGATATCTCCCGATATAATCTTTTCTCGAATGAAATGACAATCAATCTCAATATGTTTCGTCCTTTCATGAAAAACTGGATTTGAGCTAATATGAAGAGCAGCCTGATTATCACATATAAGTGTCATTTGAGGGACCTCTCCAAATTGCAATTCTTTAAGTAACTGTTTAAGCCAAATAAGCTCACAAGTAGCTGAGGCCATAGCTCTATATTCTGCCTCTGCACTAGATCTGGCCACAACACTTTGTTTCTTGCTTTTCCAAGAGATCAAGTTATCACCAATGGAGACACAATAACCAAAAGTTGATCTTCTATCAGATGGAGATCCTGCCCAATCAGCATCTGAATAACAAACGACTTTAGTATGGTTATTATGACCATATAACAAACCTTTTCCAGGAGAACCTTTAATGTACTTCAGTATACAAATGACTGCATTCCAATGATCTTCACATGGAGAATTAAGAAATTGACTCACCACACTGACTGCAAAAGAAATATCAGGACGAGTAACAGTGAGATAGTTCAATTTTCCAACTAATCGCTTGTACTTCTCAGGATCTGAAAGAGGCTCCCCCTGATTGGGTAGAAGCTTGACATTGGGATCCATGGGAGTATCAACAGATTTCGAATTCATCAACCCAATTTCCTCCAAAATATCTAATGCATATTTCCTTTGAGAGATAACAATACCATTATCGGATTGTGCTACCTCAATCCCCAAGAAATATCTGAGTTTGCCAAGATCTTTAGTTTGAAAGTGTTGACAAAGGTGTTGTTTTACTTGTGAGATGCCATGGTGATCACTGCCTGTAAGAACAATGTCATCAACATATACTACAAGATAAATACACCCAGCACTCGAGTGACGATAAAAAGTTGAATGATCTGCTTCACTGTGAGTCATACCAAACTGTTGAACAACATTACTAAATTTTCCAAACCATGCCCTAGCAGACTGCTTGAGGCCATATAAGGATTTGCGAAGACGACATACCAATCCAGAAGACTCCCCCTGAGCAACAAAACTGGGAGGTTGCTCCATATAAATTTCTTCCTGCAAATCCCCATTAAGAAAGGCATTTTTGACATCCAGTTGATAAAGAGGCCATTGTTGAAGAGCAGCCATAGCTATGAATAAGCGAACAGAAGCCATCTTTGCCACTGGAGAAAAAGTATCACCATAGTCTAAACCAAAAATTTGGGTATAACCCTTAGCCACAAGACGAGCTTTGAGACGATCAATAGTACCATCAGGACCAACTTTGATAGCAAAAATCCACCTGCAACCAACAACAGATTTCCTAGATGGTAAAGGAACAAGTTCCCAAGTTCCATTATTCTGAAGCGCATTCATTTCATCAAGCATGGCCTGACGCCAACCAGGATGAGCTAAGGCATCACCTACAGATTTTGGAATAGATACAGAAGAAATAGACGAAAGACAAGTATAAAAGGGTTGAGATAGTCTATGATAACTCAAAGCAGTATAATGTGGAGAGGGATTACGGGTAGCACGTATACCTTTTCGGATACCTTTAATATGGTATCAGAGTGGCGCAGCGGAAGCGTGGTGGGCCCATAACCCACAGGTCCCAGGATCGGAACCTGGCTCTGATACCATATTAAAGGAAAAGAAAGAATAGGGTAAATCCCTTGTGTATATTGAACACATAGGGTTATGTTTATATAAGAAAAATAAACATATGGGCTAAGCCCATTACATAAATATGAAATATAAAACAATAACTATAATATCTCATAATATCTAATAATATCTAATAATATCTAACACTAATAATGAGTATTACTGAAGGTGAGATTATATTGTTGGGAATTTCTAAATGAAAATTGCATTAAGAATTCCTATGCCTGTTAGAATTGTTGAAGATGGATGAAACCTCTTCTCTACCTTGTGTTGTATGTGTTTGATGTAGAAAAATAGCTAGTTTTGATGTAAAGTTTGTAATAGGTTTAGATGATCTTGTATGTAGGCTTGTAATTGTGTAAAGTTGCCTTTTGCTGTATGATCTATCCAAGATGCCTAACCAAGCCTAGATCAAGCACATGATGTGGTTAAATGGTTTTTGAAAAGCTTTTGAAAGTGCTCTTAAAAGATTTAAACCAGTACAAAAATAAATTTGTTTCATGGAGAAAGAATCGGTTTATTTCTTCTCTGTTAAAAGGCTTTTCCAAAATTCTGTTAGGGCACCACAGGTAAAGCTTAGTTATTTCAGTTAATGCTAAGTTGGCCTGTTTGCTATATTTTAATCTGTTTCATTGTGAAAGAACAGGTTTATTCTTTGGTCAGCTGAAAGGTTTTTCACAAGTTAGTTAGGGCACCAAAGGTATAACTCAGACAGTTATTTCAATTAGCTGAGTTGGCGGTTTTCACAAAATAAATCTGTTAAGTTCAAAAATGAATCTGTTGTTTTCATAACTTCTTTTCAACTGTTTTTTGAAAAGAAGTTAGAAACTGTTTTCTATAAAAAGAAAAGTCTCTCTCACATGAAAAGGAGCTGAGCAATCACGTTTTTGACAGAGATCAAACATTTTCAATGTGAGAAGAAGGATTGAAAGATTCTTGAAAGGTTTTCCAAAGAGATTTTCAAGTGTGCTTGTTCTAGGAAACCTTTGATCTTGGTGAAGGTGCTGGTGTAGTTCTGCAGCAAATTGAACTACTGGTTTTGAGTTCTTGCATCTTCTTTTCAAGTGTAATCTTTCCTTTATTCTGGTTTGTAAAGGTGTATGTGTTAGTCACTCCTTGATAGGGTTTCTTGGAGTGCAAGGTGTGCTGAAATAGGTTTTTCTTCAGCATTGATTGTGTTGTTCTTGTAGTGTTCAAGAACTGCTGTGCTTGTAAGTAATTGGTACTATTTTTAGTGGATTCCACCTTGGGGTAAGGTGAGATTGGACGTAGCTCTATATGAGTGAACCAGTATAAAAACTTGTGTGCCTTTTCTTCTCATCCCTGCACTCATTTCTGGTTTTTGCTTAATTCTATCAAGAATTAAATCTGTTCTTTTGAAGTTGAATCTGTTAATTCTGGGTTAAGTAAAAACTGTTCTTCCTGATTGGTTAAAGCACTATAATCACAAACAAGGCAATTGTATTTGATGGTTTAAGTGATTTGTGAACAAACAGTTCATTCATTAAAATCTGAGAAAGAATCATTCTCCATAAAACCTTGTGTTGGGTAATCTTGTTTGATTTCTATGCATAACTGTATCATTCATTCTCATAATATTCAGCTGATCTGATTCTGTTATAATTCTCTGTTGATCACAATTTTATATTGAACAAATTCAAATTGTGCTAAGACTGCTCTGAAGAATCAATCTGTTTTATGTAAAAACAATCTGTTCTTTTTTCCTCTGGAATACTGAAAATTGTGTGTTCTTGCGAAAATTTTATAAGCTCAATTCACCCCTCCCCTCTTGAACTTAGACACTAATAGACCCAACAAGAATGTTTTACGAAAAATCTTACAATGTCATGATTGCTAATTTCATCTTAATAATATTATGTTTTAGCCAAGTTCTTTAGAGGTTTTGTCTTCATTCCGTTCATCAAGTTGAGTTGATACAATCAACAGGTTAAATGGTCAGATGGAAAAAGATTTGAGGACAAGTTTATGGAAACACTTCAGAAGTATGGGTTCAAGGGTTCCCACCTGTCAAAAAATTGGCTGAGACAACCTATATTCATTCAGTCATTTGCTCCAACTTCACTCGTGTATATAGTAAATAAAACGGACTTGCCCAAAATTTTGTTAATTGACAATGTTGATATTCCAACCCAAGACACCAATCAGGTGTGATCCAGTCGGTCATCGGTAGTCGATGACGTCAGCAGCAGTTGACTACGTGGACCGTTCACAGGGTGACACGTGGTAGAGGATAGCAGGTGAATCAGGGAGGAGATCACTCAGAATGGTGATCGGTGGTCGGTTGCTAAGGGACCACCACCCGCAGATCAGTGTCAGGTGAGCGCCTGGAGGCAGAGCGCGATGATCGCCTAGAAGTAGAGCGCGAGAAGTAAAGAAGCACTGATCAGTCATCGGGGGTTTTCTGTTAACACACAATTAAGCTGGGACCCAGACTCCCAGCGAGAGCGTTACACAAGAAGCACAGATCAGTAATCGCCTATCGCCGTGTGTGAAGATCAATAATCGCCTATCGTCGTGTGTGAAGACCAGTAATCACCTTGATTGCACATGATCGCCGTGTGTGAAGATTAGGAGATCGGGTGGTCAACAAGTTGCCGAAAGGAGCACATCGCCGGGTATTTGAGAAGACTTGTGTGAGTCGTGATACCCAGTGGTAACCAGCTCTTCATGTTAAGGTTGCGCCCAGAGTAGCCTGTGCACTATGCTACTCCCTGTGTGGATAACTTAGTCGCAGGAGCAAAGTGGAAGTAACGTTTCAGCTGCAGGTACTCCAGATGGTGACACGTGTATGACCAGATGTTATCCACGTGTCAAGAGGAATAACCGTCAGGAGAGAGAAAGACTCAGGTATATATACATTATTCTTAACGGAATTAGGGGAGAGGATTCATTTTTGGTGGTGATTCACTTGTACACGGTTCTGAGTTTTCTTTGAGATTCTTTGTTGATTCAATCACTGACTTGAGCGTCGGAGCGCAACCGGCCGCAGAGGCGCCATGCTGTTCTTTCAGGTTTCTTGGAGGATTTTCAGGTGAAGGTCATCGGTGTGCTTGGCGTGAAGCTGGTGAGGACGAGGTTTGGGAAGGAGAAGCTCTAACGCTCTGGTCAAGAGGCTGGATCATCAGGCGCCTACCGTGGGGCCGTGTAAACTGTGATTCCCATCCACAGTTGAGTTTGTGAGGTTTCCGGTAGTTTCTGTTTGATTGCTTGCTGCTGCAATCGTTTTTCGGAGGTTTTAACCGTTTGAATCGAAGTTCAATCGGTGAAGAGAGGTTTTCTGGAGTTTTAGACCGTTTGAATTGAAGTTCAATCGGTGAAGAGTGGTTTTCTGGAGGTTTCTATCGATTGATTCCTGGATCAATCGTTGTGCGAAGGAAGTTGAAAGGTTTCTTGAGCGTCGGAGCGCAACCGGCCGCAGAGGCGCCATGCTGTTCTTTCAGGTTTCTTGGAGGATTTTCAGGTGAAGGTCATCGGTGTGCTTGGCGTGAAGCTGGTGAGGACGAGGTTCGGGAAGGAGAAGCTCTAACGCCTATGGTGTCGTATGACCTGTTCGACGTAAGGCAGTTCCAGGGGCAATCTTTGAAGGACTATCTGAATAGGTTTGGAGCTCAGATAGTCCGATTACCAGGTAAAGATGAGGAGATGTTCGTGCACGCCTTCAAGAAGGACGTGCTACCTGGACCCTTCAGCGAATCGTTAATCAGGAGTCACCCTGCAATGTTTGCAGAGATTCAGCGACGTGCTGTGGCTCACATCGCCGCTGAGAATGAAGTGGTAGAGGAAGAGGGCCAGGTCGCCAGAGGGAATTCAAGCGCCCTCCGAGGCATGAGTTCGTGATGGGATTGGCGGACCTGATCGCCATTCCCAATATAGCTGCCAAGCTGAAGGTGCCTGAAAAGGTGTCGGATAAGGTGTTGGGGCCAAAGCCAGACGCGTGGGATGAATTCCACAAAAGTTTTGGCCACACCCTTGACTCCTGCCTGTCGCTGGGATACCAACTCGACGAATTGGTTAGAAGTGGATTTCTGAAGGCAGCAAATGCGTCGAGCTCCCAGCCGGCGAGCAGCGAGCACCAACAACATGAAGTGCCCATCCACGGGGAAATCGACACTATAGCTGGGGTTTCTCAGGAGGTGGGTGCATCGCGTCACAGCGCAAGAAATATGTTCGATCTGTGATGGCAGTGGAAGCATTCGAGGACCACTCGCCTGATGTGGACATCACGTTTACCAAAGAAAACCTTAGGGATGTTATACCACATGACAACGATCCTATAGTGATCTCGCTTGTCACGGCACGAAGGAAGATCCACCGAGTGTTGGTCAACCAGGGAAGTTCAGCTGATGTTATGTTTTGGCCAACTTTCAACAAATTGCAGCTGCCCCTTGACCAGCTGAGACCTTATGGAGGATGTTTGTATGGTTTCGCTGGCGATCATGTGGAGGTCAGGGGGTATATTGAGTTGAGAACCACATTCACGGATGACGCGGCTTCAAGAACGGAGAAAATCAAGTACCTTGTTGTGAATGCCCCCTCAGCATACAACATCTTGTTAGGGAGGGCAACTCTCAACCGGATAGGGGTGGTGCCTTCAACAAGGCACATGAAGGTTAAGCTCCCTTCAATGGAAGGTGTGGTAATAACCCTGCGATCTGATCAAAAGGAGGCAAAGAAGTGTTACGAAAATAGCCTCAAGAACAGGCGATCAGTAAGCTACGTCACAACCACGCCGCCTCCTGGCATGGAATTAAGGCGAGAAGGGGGGCAAGTCATCGATGTTGCGATGGAGGTGATCGCCGAGGGGAATGCACGTATGGTAGGTGTTGAGGAAGGAGGTGGAAATGCCGATGGCCCTGAAGAGGCTAGGGAGATAGGGATCGCCAGAGCGGTGATCGCCAGTGAAAGGAGACTTCAACCAGTGGAAGAGTGGGTTGAAAGGAAGATAAAAGGCAAGGTCTTCAAGCTGGGGAAATCCCTGGAGCGTGAGGCACAAGACCAGATCGCCGGGGTGTTAGAGAGGCATCTAGACGCGTTTGCGTGGTTTGCTTCGGATATGCCTGGTATCGACCCTGATTTCTTGTGCCATCATCTGGCAATGGACCCCCAGGTTAGACTGGTGCGACAAAGAAGGCGAAAGTTCAACGAGGAAAAGAGGCAGGCGATCAGAGATGAAACGCAGAAGCTCCTTGCAGCAGGCCACATTCGGGAGATCCAATACCCCGAGTGGCTCGCTAATGTCGTACTGGTTAAGAAGAGTAACGGGAAATGGCGCATGTGCGTCAATTTCACTGATTTAAACAAGGCTTGTCCAAAGGACTCATATCCTTTGCCAAGTATAGACGCCCTAGTTGACAGTGCAGCAGGGTGCAAATTGTTGAGCTTTCTGGATGCCTTCTCGGGGTATAATCAGATCAAGATGCATCCTATGGATGAGGAGAAGACTGCCTTCATGACAGAGAGATCGTGCTACTGCTACAAAGTAATGCCATTCGGGCTGAAGAACACTGGGGCCACGTACCAGAGGTTAATGGATAAGGTACTTACACCAATGCTGGGGAGAAATGTGCAGGCCTATGTTGATGATATGGTGGTGACCTCCCTGGAGAGGAGCAGCCACGTCTCGGACCTGGAAGAGTTATTTGTCACGATAGCCAAATATAAGCTGAAACTGAATCCAGAGAAGTGCATCTTTGGTGTGGAGGCGGGAAAATTTCTAGGTTTTCTTTTGACTGAAAGAGGAATAGAGGTAAACCTCGATAAGTGTGCTGCTATTTTGGCGATGAGAAGCCCAACTACAGTGAAGGAGGTGCAGCAGCTTACAGGTCGGATGGCTGCTCTCTCACGCTTTGTGTCAGCTAGTGGCGAGAAGGGACACCCTTATTTTCAATGTTTAAAGAGAAACAACAAGTTTGTCTGGACCAAGGAGTGTGAAGAAGTTTTCGTGAAGCTTAAAGTATATTTAGCAAGCCCGCCGGTGCTGTGCAAACCGTTAGTTGGAGTGCCTCTTAGGTTGTATTTCGCTGTGACTGAGAGAGCGGTGAGTGCGGTGCTTGTCCAAGACCAAAATCAGGTCCAGAAGCCTATTTATTTTGTGAGCAAGGTGCTACAAGGTCTTGAAGTGAGGTATCAGGCCTTGGAAAAAGCTGCTTTAACGGTTGTGTTTTCGGCGAGGAGGTTGCGTCATTACTTTCAAAGCTTCACTGTTCTGATATTGACCGATTTGCCCATTCAGAAGGTTCTGAAGAAACCTGATGTAGCTGGAAGAATGGTGAAGTGGGCGGTAGAACTGTCAGAGTTCGACATTAAATATGAACCCCGAGGGCCGATTAAGGGGTAGATTTTCGCTGATTTCGTCGTCGAGCTCTCCTCAGAGGCAACTCATGTCGAAGGAGATGGCTTTTGTTGGGTCCTTTCGGTAGATGGATCGTCGAACCAGTAGGGTAGCGGTGCTGGAGTCATTCTAGAGGGGCCCAACGGCGTGCTGATAGAACAGTCCCTAAGGTTCGCTTTCAAAGCCAGCAACAATCAAGCAGAATATGAGGCATTGATTGCAGGTATCTTGTTGGCCAAGGAGATGGGGGCTAAAGTGTTGGTGGCCAAAAGTGACTTGTTGCTGGTCACAGGGCAAGTAGGGGGCGAGTTCCAAGCCAAGGACCCGCAGATGGCGGCTTACTTGGCATATGTGCAGGAGTTGAAGAGTTCTTTTACCTTATTTGAGGTAGTAAATGTACCAAGGGAGCAAAATGCCCGAGCTGACTTGCTGGCCAAGCTTGCCAGTTCGGGCAAGGGGGGCAGACAGAGGACTGTTATTCAAGAAACATTGAAGACACCAAGGGCGTTTGTGACAGATCACCAGGTGGTTCAAGTGAGCAAGTCGACAGGGGGAACAACGAGGAGTCACAGGTCTTTGACTCAGGAGACCTTGAGAACGCCAAGGATAAGGGCATCTCCTGTGGATGAAATGAACGTCGCGCAGGTCTGTGCCACACATAAGCCAGATACGTGGATTACACAGTACCAACGTTACTTAGTCGATGGCTTGCTCCCAGTAGATCCGGCAGAGTCCAAGAAGATCAAGAAGAACTCTGCCAGGTTTACCATGATAGATGGCGAGTTGTACAGGTTTGGGTTCACACACCCACTCCTGGTGTGTATACACGGGGAGAAATGCACGAGGATTATGGCTGAGCTCCATGAAGGCATATGCGGGAGTCACATCGAGGGTCGAGCTCTAGCTGCTAGAACTTTTCGTGCAGGATATTACTGGCCGACAATGAGAGAGGATTGCAAGAGGTACGCCCAGTGTTGCAAGCAGTGCCAGCAGCACGCCGACTGGCACAAGGCGCCTCCAGAAGAGCTTAAGTCGATTTATAGCCCTTGGCCATTCCATACATGGGGAATCGACATTCTGGGGCCCTTTCCAATGGCGATCAGGCAAAGGAAATACTTGGTGGTGACGATCGAGTACTTCACTAAGTGGATTGAAGCAGAGCCAGTTGCCCAAATCACGGCACCCAAGATTGAAAACTTTGTGTGGAAGAACATTGTGTGCCAATTTGGGGTGCCTAAGCGTCTAGTATCGGATAATGGGACTCAGTTTGCAAGCCACCTGTTGAAGAAGCTGTGTGAGGATGTGGGAATTCAACAAGTGTTTGCATCCGTTGAGCACCCATAGACGAATGGCCAGGTAGAATCCGCTAATCGGGTTCTGTTGAGAGGTTTGAAGAGGAGATTAGAGAAAGCTAAAGGATCGTGGGTTGATGAGGTACCTCGCATAATTTAGGCGTACCACACAACTGAGCAGTCAGGCACCCACGAAACCCCTTTTAGTTTAGTGTATGGTTGTGACGCGATGATTCCAGTTGAAATCCAGGAGAGCTCGCCGAGATTTCAACACTTTGTAGCAGAAGAATCAAATGAAGAGAGAAGAATGAACCTGGATTTACTGGATGAGGTCAGAGAGGAAGCAAGAGTGAAAGCTGAAGCGGTAAAAAGAATAGAATGAAGGTACAGTTCTAGAGTAATACCGAGGCAGTTCAGAAGAGGCGATCTGGTGATGAGGAAGGCCCACCAGTACGAGATGGAGAATAAGTTGTCACCCAAGTGGACAGGACCGTTTAGAACAACCGAAGCACTCGGGAACGGCGCCTATCGCTTGGAGACACTAGAAGGAGGGGCGATTCCTCGTACTTGGAACGCCACACACCTCAAATTTTATTTCAGTTAAAGCTTTGTAAGTAGTGCAAACTCAGGGGAATCATAAACAGTTTTGTAAAAACAGTTACAAGGGGGCACTCTTTTTTCCCTAAGGAGGGTTTTTAACGAGGCCACCCAAGAAATAAGATATTCAAAAATTGAAATTTTGAAGTATACTAAAGTTTGTGTGCATATCGTTTTAAAGAAGTTTTTTGAAAAACCTTATCACCTAAAGTGATTCGAGGTAGAAGTAAAATGAGTGTGCACGTTTTAAGTAAAAGTTTAAGACCTCATCGCCCTCAGGCGATTAGGGGCACAAGTGAAAAGTTTTTAAAGTCCTCATCGCGTGGGGGCGATCGGAGGCATCCAGCGAAGTTCAAAGTCCTCGATGTTCTCGCGCATCTTGAGGCAACAGAGGAAGACCTCCTTGCCTTTGAGCAAGTGTAGGCAACAGAGGAAGACCTCCTTGCCTTTGAGCAAGGGTAGGCAACAGAGGAAGTCCTCCTTGCCTTTGAGCAAGTGTAGGCAACAGAGGAAGACCTCCTTGCCTTTGAGCAAGTGTAGGCAACAGAGGAAGTCCTCCTTGCCTTTGAGCAAGTGTAGGCAACAGAGGAAGTCCTCCTTGCCTTTGAGCAAGTGTAGGCAACAGAGGAAGTCCTCCTTGCCTTTGAGCAAGTGTAGGCAACAGAGGAAGTCCTCCTTACCTTTGGGCAAGTGTAGGCGACAGAGGAAGTCCTCCTTGCCTTCGAGCAGGTGCAGGCAAGAAGAGTCCATATAAAGGAACGACAGGTGGAAAAGTGAATAGAACTTTGCAAAAGGTGATCGCCCAAATTTAATTCGGCGAGTACCAGATCAGAAGAATTTCTGGCGATGATGCAGAACACTTGGCAGGTCGGGTAAGTTGTATTTTTAATACCAGATAAGATTAAAGTTTGTTGCCTAGTGAAAAGTTGGTTTGTGTGTTGAGGTTTTTCACCTTAAGTTCACGAGTTCTATTGGATGTCATTGCCCAGAATTAATATCTGAACAATTTGATAATTTTAAATTAGTAGTTTGTTTAGTTTCAAGCAGGGCGTGAAAGGTCAAAGTTTCAATTACATTGAGTTACATTTGGTTAAGTGTGTTTCACCTGTTGCATTAGTCAAAAGCACAAAGAAACAAATATGAGGCCGGTGACAAGGTAATAAAGGTGAACGTTGAAATTGATAAAAATATTCAAATTACAGTTATGCAAATTAAAAGATAGATATGGGCGTGGAGATAAGGCGGTAAAGGGGGTTTATAATCAACAGAAGGTACAATCTTCCCGTCTACCACCTCGTTGCATATAGAGATCATGGAGAGGTCCAGCTCGGGGTATTGGCACGCCATTTGCTCCAAAGCTGCATTGAACCCTGAGTTGAGGATTTGTGCAGAACTCTGGTCAAGCTCGTCGATCTGTTGGGTCAGTTCCTTTCTCTCCTTGAGAGCCTGAGCGAGATCGTCAGCAGTTTTCTGTTGATCCTCCCGAGTCTGGGCAAGTTCTGCAGTAAGTCTTTGAGCTTCTTTTTGGGCCTTGTCCAACCTGGTGGTTATTCTCTTGTTTTCCTCCTGAGCTTTGCCAAGTTCTGAGGTCATCCTGTTATTCTCTTCATGAGCCTTGGCAAGTTCGGCGAGGGCCTTATCCCTATTGCTCTCGACCACCCCCAAGAGGACTTCTCGTTCAGTTGACTTCTTCTCCAGCTTTTCTACCCTCGTGGCATCTTCCTTCTGTTTAGCTTGCAGGTCCGCCACTTGGGCCTGCATGGGAGCGAGTTTACTCTCAAGCTCGATGTTTTCAATAGTTTTGGCTTGGAGTCTTTGGCGAAAGTCAACTGTCTCATGGCGAGCTACTCGAATTTCAGCATTCAAGGCGTCTTCCAGTCTTGTGTGCATGAGTTCTCGCACCATCATATCACAAGAAAGCTTGCTTGCTTCAGCTTTTAAGGAGTGATGTTCCTCCTGTAAGCGAAGATTTTCTCTCTGGAGCTTGTGGATGAACTCTTACATGCCTTTGAAGATCAAACTGGCTTGCCCTTCTATTAGCTTGCCCACTTGTGAGGATAAAGACCCCAACGACTCAGTGAGGAAAATGGGAATGGGCAAGACAGGAGTCAGGCCTTCTGGAAGCACCAGAGGCTGACTTTCACCACCACCCTTTGTTGCTTGGATGGCAAGGGGGGCTTCTAGGGGTGGCGGTGAGGTAGATTTTCCAGCGGCAGGAAGGGGAGAGGCCTCAGTATCCTCAATCTCAATCAGGATGGGACTAGCAGTAGAGGCCTGAGATTGAGCCCCCTCCCCAGCAGAATGGAAAGGAGTGGAAGCACTTGGAGGGTGTTTTGCAAGGTTGGGACTTCCACCTTCAGTTAAAGGTGGAGTGGCGGCTAGTGGCGGAGCTTGGACTATTTTTGAGGGAGCGGGAAGGGCTGGTAGTGGCGTCGTATCGTCCGGTGAGTTAGTGAGGGAAGGTCTGTGGTTGGTATGTTGTTTTCTGGGAGTGTTGGTGGAGGAAGACCTGATGGTGCTGTTGTCGGGGGGTTTGGTGGCTTGGAGGCAGTTGGCCTTTGGTGTTTAGTAATGAGGCCATCTTCGGTGTCATTTTCCTCCTCATCTTCAGATGCTACTTGAGGAGTTTTTCTTTTAAGCTTTTTGGGAGCCAGTTTCTTCCTAGCTTGAGGAGGTAGAGTTGTGGCAGGAGAAGAGCCTTCTGAGGGGGCAGGAGAAGAGCCTCCTGGGGGGGTTCTCCCATGAAAAGCGGCGTCCTCAGCAACCGAGTTAGGGATAGTCTGGGAGCCCGCCGCGAGTTTGTGCTTCTTAGCCAGAGCGCGAAGTTGAGCTATTTTGTTTTTCCCCAGCATCATGTTTGCATAAGGCAAAAGCGAAAACAAAAGAGATGAGCAATCAGACAACAGCAGTAGTTCACAATTCAAGTAAATATGAGTAAAGACGGTCGTGCACGGGGTATATATGAGCAGTTATGCAAGCTTAGGGTACAGAAGTTGAAAAACCCAGCAGAAGAACAATACCGTTATTAAGAAACAAGGCTAAGTGAAGAGAGCGAAAGATAACCTATATGCTTGTCTAGCTGGCCTTCGAGAAACTCAAAGCTGATGATAGACGCTGTGGGAAGAATGATGTTGGAGGCAGCTACGCTTTTCCAGAAAAGGCAGAGGTCTCTGTCCAGTTCTCCCATGTTGTCAGGGCTCCTTGCCCTCCTGAACCCATCCTTGGAGCCCCTATTTCCCTTGTCCACCCAGTACAAGGGAAAGCCATCGAGCAAGGAAGGGTCCTCGTCGTTTTCGCAAACCTTTACAAACTTTCCTTTCCAATCCTTATAAGATTGCTGGAATATCGAGAAGAAAGACCTTCCAGCAATCCCGTTCAGGCTTACCCAGAGGCGATCTCCAAGATTTTTGGCTTCGAACAAGAATAGGAAAACATCCACTGAAGCAAGTAATCCCAGATGTGCACAGAGGATCTTGAATGCCCTCACGAACGCCCAGCTATTTGGGTGAAGCTGGGCAGGGGCAACGTCAAGCTCGGTTAAGAGCTCCCTCTCAAATCGGGTGAAGGGGAACCTAACCTTCACCTTTTTGAACATTGTCACGTAGACGAAGCAAAATGGCTCGCCATTGCTAACTCTGTCATCCGCGCAGATGGGTTCTCCAGGAAAGCATGGGACGATGGTGAGGTTGTCGTCGTGTTCTTTACGGAATGAGAGATTAGGCTTATCCCCTCTCTTGAGACGCAGAATCTCAAGGGCAGAAGTTACTGAGGAGGTCTCCTTCAGCAACATTGGCGAAGCCCAGGGATATAATGCTTGGTAATCATGGGAAGGTGGAACAACTCCTCCGGCTTGAGGAGGCGTGGCCGGGGATGGATTAGGGCGAGAGGAGGTAGCAGGTCTCTCAGCTTGAGTTGCTGGAGCCCCAGAGGTTCTTCGGGAGACGCGCGACGACGAAGGGTTTGTTATGGGCAAGGCTCTACGAGTCTTAGGCGGAGGATTCTGCGACGACGGATGAGGGTTATCAGTTGTTCTGTAGCGAACCATTGAAGAAACTGCAAAGAAAGAAAAAGGAAGAGATGAGGGCAAACGACTCGAAGGAAAGGCTCGAAGAAGAAGGAAGAATGAACAAACGAAGGGTTCATAAGAACAGGGGTCGTCAGAAAAACCCTAAGTTACGAGAAAGATAAGAAGGCATCCCACAGCGTATGCACCAGACAGATAAAGGATGATGTAAATCGGTTAAAATGCAACAATCATCAGTAGAAGAGATAAAAAGGTTACCTTTGGATGATCAGAAAAGCGTCACAGAGGTTGGAGATTGAAGAAGTCGAGGGGTCTCACAGAGAAATGATTTGAAAGTCTGAAGGCGAAGAAGAAGGTAAGAAACAGTGAATGGCGCGAGTGTTTTAAGGGTTTCGAACGTTATAAGAAGCGGAAACGACAGTTAAAGAGGGTCGTTGGTGTGTTCGCGTGTCATGCGATTAAAAGGGGTTGGTGAAATATCAGATCAACAAACAGTGTTAGTGCCAGAGTGTGCGCTCCTGTAGACCGCCAGAAGACGATTTCTTAGTCTTTTCGCTAGACCAGTCACAGCTCGAGACTGGGGGGCTTGTGATCCAGTCGGTCATCGGTAGTCGATGACGTCAGCAGCAGTTGACCACGTGGACTGTTCACAGGGTGACACGTGGTAGAGGATAGTAGGTGAATCAGGGAGGAGATCACTCAGAATGGTGATCGGTGGTCGGTTGCTAAGGGACCACCACCCGCAGATCAGTGTCAGGTGAGCGCCTGGAGGCAGAGCGCGATGAGCGCCTGGAAGTAGAGCGCGAGAAGTAAAGAAGCACTGATCAGTCATCGGGGGTTTCCTGTTAACACACAGTTAAGCTGGGACCCAGGCTCCCAGCGAGAGCGTTACACAAGAAGCATAGATCAGTAATCGCCTATCGCCGTGTGTGAAGACCAGTAATCACCTTGATTGCACATGATCGCCGTGTGTGAAGATTAGGAGATCAGGTGGTCAACAAGTTGCCGAAAGGAGCACATCGTCGGGTATTTGAGAAGACTTGTGTGAGTCGTGATACCCAGTGGTAACCAGCTCTTCATGTTAAGGTTGCACCCAGAGTAGCCTGTGCACTATGCTACTCCCTGTGTGGATAACTTAGTTGCAGGAGCAAAGTGGAAGTAACGTTTCAGCTGCAGGTACTCCAGATGGTGACACGTGTATGACCAGATGTTATCCACGTGTCAAGAGGAATAACCGTCAGGAGAGAGAAAGACTCAGGTATATATACATAATTCTTAACGGAATTAGGGGAGAGGATTCATTTTTGGTGGTGATTCACTTGTACACGGTTCTGAGTTTTCTTTGAGATTCTTTGTTGATTCAATCACTGACTTGAGTGTCGGAGCGCCACCGGCCGCAGAGGCGCCATGCTGTTCTTTCAGGTTTCTTGGAGGATTTTCAGGTGAAGGTCATCGGTGTGCTTGGCGTGAAGCTGGTGAGGACGAGGTTCGGGAAGGAGAAGCTCTAACGCTTTGGTCAAGAGGCTGGATCAAGGTGTGTAATACATGTTACCTCATGTGCAACCTGCTGTAGGATTATTGAACTTCTGTTCTGCTTCAAGTTTTCAGAACAAAATGTTTTGTTAATGGAGTTTGTTATACTTGTGAAGTTCATAATTTATATCATAGTGATACATCTTTAGACCTTAGCAACATTTGTTAATTTCTGCCTTAGCATGATAGTGATACTTGTTTTGTCTCCATTTTATGTTACAGTCTTGTTTTGATTGTCTATTCCTATGTCTAACAAAATAGTATTGTGATGATTATGTGCAGTCATACTGGAAGATTACATCTGATGAATACCTAAACTACATAAAGCAATATGTTGTAGGAATTGGACCTTGGAAAGACACGTTGGTACCTGTAGCAAAAAATTATATGCTAACTCCTACTAATCTTGTTTCCAGGGCACATGCTCATAATCTGCAGGTACAGTTCTTTAAAGCTTATTTTCTTTCATATGATTCATGGATTTGATACTTTTTAGAAGATTGAGCAGATAAATTTCTCATTTTCTTGCATTATCTATTTTGATATATCTCCTCTTTAATTTGTAATCTTTGTATTGTCTTCCCATGATTGAATGGTTTGGAGCCAAACACATAACAATATGAATTGCTAAATTCATATATACATGATATGGCAATGCTTCCCTCAACCCTTTATTGACTCGTGATATTTCTTTTATTGGTTCTCTTACATTGAATTGTGATTAGCAGTTACCTTATTTGAATTCAAATGCTAATGCTTTTCTAGATAAAAAAGATTTCGTGTAGAAGAAAAAGCTATTAGTCGATCAATCTGCAAAAAATTATAACTTGCAACCAAAGCTAAACATTTTATTTCTATAAAGAATTAATATTTAACTGATAATAATGTATGTGCTAGCTGTTATGCTCTAGTGCAGATGAATTATGGAAGTGGTGCGTGCCAATCTTATCCTCTAATTAATCTTAAGACCATTGAAATGTTTTAGATTGAAAGTATTTTCCTGCGATAAGAGCAGTGTGAAATCTTATTTCGAAGAAAATATGGAAAGTTGCCTAAGTAGGCACTAAAGGGTTATGAACTGCCTTATCAGTGGCTAACCACAATAACACCTGCATCTTTCCTAGTTTGGCATTGAGGGGCTGTGAATTGTTCAGTCAAGGACCTGTCAAATTTCATATTAAAACCAGTTGCGATCAAATGAAGTTGTCTAATAGATATATAAGTTGCTCTCCATGAATCAAGGTAGGTGATGTGGAACTATATATTTCACTTTTATAGAAGTTCTTTCATCTTATTTATCCACAATTGGTCCAACAAAAATAAAAAGTAACTAGTATTATGAGCTCTTAAAACCACATTTTGCAAAGGCCTAAAGTGAAAACACATTCATTTGAAAACTTATGGTCTTATAAATGAATGACTCACATGGAATTTGACCACAGGATTCTTAATACCAAAAGGGTGGAAAACGAGGCCTCTGTTCAGAAATATTCACCACAACCTTGTATAGTTCCAGAGCCTTAGAAGTTCAACCCTTCAAGGTTTGAGGTATGCTGAAATGAGAAAAGATAAAAAAAAAAAAGAAGTAAAAATGATATAAGCATGGATAAGGCTAATTAATGAATTTTATCACTGTGTACTGCAAAAGACATTTCATCATTTTCAAACAGGCAAGAACAATTATTTATCTTTGTTGTTTGTTTAAATAGGTGGCGCCAAAGCCCAATACTTTCATGCCATTTGGTAGTGGAGTACATGCCTACCCTGGCAATGAGCTTGCTAAGCTGGAGACATTGATTATGATCCATCATTTGGTCACCAAATTTAGGTAATATTGTTTAATTAGTAGAAAAGAATATGCTAAAAACAACGAAAAAAGAGAGGAATAACGAATATGGATTATTATTAACATTAGGGAGAGACAACTTAAAAGCATCTATAGTAGTCCATACTAAGTGATGGAAAATAATGACTTAAAGGGCCCATCTAAAATCAATTTCAATATCACAAACCATCACATACATCACTGTGTTTTGGAAAATTATATTGTTACTAATCTTTAATTGGTTAAATTGTTATTTCATACTCTTGATTTGCAAACTTCTACATATAAAATGATGTTTTTGTTGTGACTGATTCAAAAATTTTATGTTGGAGACCCAAACTGATATATAAATTTGTGGGATTTACATAGTGGGGAGAGTGTTAGTAACAATTGGTGAGTGGGCAAATGAAGAGGGTGGAAATAATTTTGCAGTGGTTACATTAGGAGAAAGAATAAGGATTTTCATCTGCTGATATTAATGTGAGATATGAAAATTTTGTGGAATTTAAATGGCAATTGATTCTGTCCATTAGTATTCTTCATAAGGAAGGTCACTTGTTAAAGATTATTCAATTCACAAATATCTTATTGGTTCTTAGACGTTAAGAAGATGTAAAGTTAAAAACAAATGAGTCTGCATATTTAACAATGTAGAGATTAATGAATGTGAAAAATACAAATATTATATATATATATATATATATATGTTTTTAATTATTTTTTGACTATTCTGGATAAGGGAAGGTTCCACATAATTATTCAGTAATACTATAGAATTCAAAACTTGCATGCTGGATAGAGTAATGTAGATTATTGATGATTTTTTTGAATGTTTCCTAGTATCTGATAGAGCTTGAAGAGATATTGCAAGAAGCAGCAATGAGGTATTAATATATTATTGGTGTCTTTTATTTTATAATTATAAACATACAAATACATTAACTTAAAATTATTTATTTCAGGCATCCGATAATGGAAGTGGTGCTTCATCACCTAATTAAGTAATAGGATCAAGTGCTGGAAGCAAAACTGATTAGGGATGTGTTTTTTAATTTTAAACTTGATTAGGGATGTATGAACTTTTTATGTGTTTTAATTTTCAATTATGTATAAACTTTTGAACAATATTATGTGTGCTTTAACTTTCAATGAAATGAATGGATGATTATAACTTTATACATTATTTTATTTTATTATGAAAATATATTATATTTAGGTTAATTGTATAAAACAGATTATAAAAAAGATAATAAAAAAGTGGTGATTAAATTTTATTTATTTAGAATTAAAACTACGTCAGTTAAAAACGCCACTACTTACTTATATTATGGTACCAGAATCTTCTTCAATAAATTAAATTGCGACAGTTATAACTGACACTACCTACATATAAAAACCGTCATTACTTACATATAAAAACCGCCACTACTTACACTATGTTTAAAGTGGTGGGTATTGCGGTGGGTAGTGTAAAACTGCCACATTAAACTTTGTGGCGGTGATGGTTTGGGAAACCGCCACAAAAGTATATTGTGGCGGTTATAACCGCCAGTTTATACAAATATAAAGGCCACAATATACAATTTTTTTTTTTAGTGATTAAAATGTGTAATAACAAATTAAATGTATTATAATTTGAACTCTTTTTTAATTTTTGATAGAAATAATCAATTACCAAAGGCATTAATCGATTATTCCATAAGGTTTTGATCCTAGAAAAGAGATTTAGCTCTAGGATAATCGATTACATGGGAATTTAATCGATTATTGCAGAATGGATTATTTTATAAGATATATAATTGCTCTAGAATAATCAATTAACTCATTTTTCAATAGATTATTAACACTATGATTTGATATTTTTCATATTTTCTTTCTAGCAAATGTTATGTAACATGATTTTGTTGGATTATCATTTTGATAATGCCTAAAGGGGGATAAGTATTCATGTTGGCTAGAGTGCATACTTAATTGTTTTTAAAAATGAACTTAGAATTTTCTTTGGACTCTTAGTCTTAGTTTCATATCAAGCTTCTGATCAGTGAACATTAAAGAATGTAATGCAAAATCAACATAGTTGACAGTTATTCAAATAAGATAATATACTATAACAAATATGATGAAGCAACGATCATCTTCAAAAGCTAAATATAAAGGAATCAAGACGAAGAAGAAGAATATCATTAGTTGGCCTTAAACAATAGGGGGTGATTTGTTTATGAAAGATTTTTGCAAATATTGAAGGTGAAGAGAAACCCAATGAAGAATCAAAGAATAAGAAACCCGTTCAGCCAAGAACAAAACCTGTTTTAATGTGTTTCTAGAAAATCAACCGGTTGTTTATGCGAATTAACCGATTCTTTTTATTAGCAGTTAATAAAACACAACCAAAAACAAATATAAAGGAGATATTGGATAGAGAAGATCACACAGAGAATTTATACTGGTTTACTCTTATCCAAGAGCTACATTCAGTCCCCAGAAACCCTCGAGTATTCCACTAAACAATCAAACTCCTTGATTACAAAACCACACACCAAAAAGGTGATCTTGAACCCTTCAAGAACACACACCTACTTTGGCAACCACAACACAAATCCTAGAACAACCTTTGGATTTGCTTAACCACACTCTTTACAGAAATAGAATGTAAGAGAGAGTAAGGAATGATCACAGCTGATATAGATTGAAATCAAAATTACAAGACAAACCTATTCCACTCTTTTAAAGAATCCAAAGCTAGAAGCAATCTTGGAAAAACTTGATTTGAAAGGTTCTTATCAATCACTAACAACCAGAAACGTAAAACAAATTTTATATACTCCAATTAGTTGTTAAAAAATTTAATGCTAAGACCCAAAATAGTTTCAAATTAGTTAAAACAAATTTAACAACCTTAACAAATTTTGTTAAGGATTTTAAACAAACAACCGATTGAAAACACGAAGCAATCGATTGAATTGGCTTGAAAACAAGGTCAACAAATTTCAAGATTTTTCAAATCTTTTCAAAATCCACTAAATGTAAAACAACCGGTTGAATTGACAAAACAACTAGTTGATTTTCCACTTCTTTATAAAACATTTTTTTTTCAAAACAAATTGATTTAAATCACTTTGGATCATAACTAAGAACAGATTAACAAATTCAAACTACCCAAAACCCACACACAAGCAGCAGCAAAGCCTTCATGCATCCCACATATATTTGGAGACGTCAAAGCACCTTGTTCAACAAGGACATAACTATTTCTACTTAGAACAAAATTTATGATACATTATACATCTGATAGACCTATTATGATTGCATCATCTAATGAGATTCTTAGAGAGGAACCATGTTTACTAATAAAAAAAGTTCCTATGTACCTAAAAAGATTAATTTCTCTGATAAATGTTTCTAACAGTAGCAAGAAGATTTCAATTTTATTATATGAAAAGAGTGACTCATATCATAATACGAGATAATTTATATTTCAATAATGAATACACAATCAAGAAAATAAGCCACATTCCAAAAAAGTTAATACAACAAGATAATTAGAGTTTTGTATATATATATATATATAACCTAAAAAAACTAATAGAAATATTGTTAGATTATAAAATAAAATAAAGTAAAAAAATGAAAGGAAAGAAACAAATTTACTAAAAGAAAATAAATTCTTTATTAAGATTATTAAAGAACGATGAGGAAGAGAATAAAGATGAAGAAAATAACTATTCTTACGATACTATCTAATTAAATAAAGAGGAAACAAAATAGACAAAATAATATTTTTTTATCAGTATATAAAGTAGTTTATAATCAGATTTTTTCTTTAAAAAGAATTATTTACAAAAATAGTCGTATAAGAGAAGAATCATGAAACTTTTGAGTAATGCTATCTTGGAAGTATCTTAAAGACTAAAATACCCCAACGCTTATGAGTTAATAGGAAACAAAAATTTGATGAGTAATTTCTCTATTCTAAACACATTCAATTAAAAATGATTTAAATTACTATTAAACAACTTAATTCATTTTTATTACTATAATTTTTCATTTTCTTGAGCTAAATTTCTATACTATTTTATTATTATTTTTTCTATATTTTAAATGTTTACTTTTAAGTGGTTGTGATTTGTGGAGCAAGCTTTTCACGAAACACTTAAAATAATTTAAATTTTGATGCACTATCAATCAGAATATTTATATTTATACACGATAAACAACTTGTGGAATTGCTAATTTGTTTTTGTTAAATACTAATATTTTTAAGAAGTAAAACTTTAATGTAATACAATTTGTTGAAAAAGTGGTTGATTAAGTGAATAATATTTTATCTTTGGACTATAAAAAAAATATCATTTGATATCAAAGTAACAAGCATAATTGTAAATTTTCACCAAAAAGGAACAAAATGATAAACTTGAAAAATAAAATGGTTTTCCTCCAGTTATCATATTAACTTTATTACACTAATCTAATAAAATCTTTTCAAATTGCGAAGGTTTTTTAGTAATTGAATAATTTGTAAGTTAGCTTTTAGCTTTTGTTGCAATAAAACATCACCCTTACACACTCAAAATAATTCAGAAATAGTTCATAAAAAAAACAAAAAAAAAAGTTTAATAGATATATACTTTTATAAAAATAAGAAAATTTCTCTATTACAGAGGAATGAGAACAAAAATTTAATTGAAAGAAACTGATTAAAGAAGAACATTTTCATGTATTCATTCAGAGATTGGAATTTCTCCGTAAATTGAAAGAAAAAAGTTACATAAATAAAAAAATTATATAAAAATCTAAAAGAATTTTAGGATAACGAAGTAAGAAATAATATTATTAAAAAAATTACTAAGAGAAAATTAAAAGTAAAATAATCAAAATGAGATAAACACATAAAAATTGGGTTAAACAGAAAAGTATACCTAAATTGTTCACTTAAGAAAAATAATTAATATTATATTAGCTTATTAAATTAAAAATAATATAATTTTTTTATAAAAATAATTGATTCTAGATTACAAATTAGATTCGGAAAGTTGTTTGATTTATATTATTAAGAATATTTTCGAATTCCTTTCAAAAAAAAAAAAAAGAAGCAGAAAATTATGGAGTATTTATTATTATAATGTATTATAAAGTAATTCAATTTAAAAGAATATTGAAAAGTGTATTAACAAGGTTTAAACATTGTTAATATAAGTGATGATATTTGAAAAACAGAACATTTTAACACACCGGAATCGATCGATGTTGCAAATTGGAACCCATTCCACTAGGATTAGGGTTTTAGTTCCATTTCCTTAGTCAAAACCCCAGAAGACGAGACAGCCAAAAACCCTCTACCCGCCATGGCACGCTTGTCCCGGTCCTCCGCACCGCGCCTACTTTACGCGCTCTGCTCCACCGCGTCGCGGTCACCGGCGGCGTTCTTCCTGGGCGGCTCCTTCCAGCTCCGGCAGTTTTCGGCCGGTAACGCGGCGCGTGCGAAGGCGGAGAAGGATCCCTGGTGGAAAGAGTCGATGGAGCGGCTCCGCAACATCGGTATCTCCGCGCACATCGACTCCGGGAAGACGACGCTGACGGAGCGGGTTCTGTACTACACGGGTCGGATCCACGAGATCCACGAGGTGAGGGGCAGGGACGGCGTTGGCGCCAAGATGGACTCCATGGACTTGGAGAGGGAGAAGGGAATCACAATTCAGTCTGCTGCCACCTACTGCACTTGGAAGGACTATAAGGTTTGACTTTGTTGCTGTAAACGTTACCGTCTGTTGAATTGAAGTAGTTAATCAAAGTTGGGAGAGTTTGCTATGCTCTTTGATTTCTAATTCAATTGAATTGGATTGAATTTTGAGGTGCTGTTAGTGAGGTTTTGAAGAAATAGGAGGAATTTGGACTATATGGTAACAAAGGCCTGATTGGATATATTTTTACATAAGAACTTCTAGAAGAAAAAAATAGAAGGAAAAATTAAAATTAGTTTCTCCATAAGTTCAAGCTTATGCACAATTTGTATTAGTTCTCACATATATCTTCTTTCATATTTTTAACCTGTGGGTAAGGTAATTTTAACTTCTGGAGAACTTAATTTTCTTCTTGTTTTTCTTTGTTAGAAGTCCTTATATGGAAGAGTTTTTTTTTTCTCTGTTTTAATTTGAATGCATATACAGTATAAAAATATTTAGAACGTCATCCAATTGCAGATTGTATAGCGGTGTTGACTTTTACAATAACTAATGGTTTAAGATTCTGATTGATTGAAAGAGTGTAAAAATTATTATGGTGACAATGTTTAAAATTAAGTTTCTTTATTATTTCCGATAAAATTGGAAGAGATGAAGAGTTTGTGACGTTAGTTGAGTTCAAATTGAATTTAATTTTGAACTAATGAGAAAAAAGAAAAATAAAGGGAGAATTTGGATTTGTCCATTTGAGTGCTGCTGTTGCTACTAATTTTATTATCAGTATTAATTATTATGATTACTTATCAAGTTTTAATGAATTTTGAGGTGGTGGTAGTGAGGTTTTGAGGTAACAGGAATCAGAGTTTGGAATTTGGGCGTTGTTGTTATTATCAATATCTGTGTTAGTTGTGGTTATGATTATTGATTAATTATGAAATATAAAAGATTGAAGAGTTACTCTGTCTCTGGTCATGCATGACTAAAATGGGTGGGGAATATAGTGAAACCAAAAAAATGGTGTTAAACCAAAGCAAATTGTATCTTGAAGTCAATCAGAAATGTTGGAAGTTTGATGGACAACTTGTTTTTCTTGCTTGTAGTATGCCTAGAAGGTAACTGATATATTCTTCTAGCCATTTGAGAAAATGTCTTTGTTTTTCCCTCTTTGTCTTGCATATAATTTATATTTAATATCCTGGGAAATGTGTTGTTGCAGATTAACATTATTGACACACCTGGTCATGTTGATTTTACCATTGAGGTTGAAAGGGCTTTGCGTGTCCTTGATGGTGCCATTCTCGTTCTTTGTAGTGTTGGTGGGGTGCAAAGTCAGTCCATTACTGTTGATCGGCAAATGAGAAGATATGACGTTCCCAGACTTGCATTTATCAACAAACTTGATCGGATGGGAGCTGATCCATGGAAAGTGTTAAATCAGGTGCATTTGAGATTTATGGAAGTCATTGTAGACAACACTATCGTTGTTTATGTGCAATGTACACAATTTTAGTTATTACCCTTGTTAGAGATATGAATTGATTATGTTAGGGATATTATTTGATTACATTAAATTGCGGGATATAATTTGATAGAGAAATATCTTACCAAATATTTCCCATTATTAGATATTGATTTTTGTTGATTATTTATTGTATCTCTTTTTTCATTATAAATAAAAATACTCATCTGTGTACCCAACACTGAATTCATTTCATTCCTTCTCGGTTTCTCCCTTCTCAACATGGTACCATATTGGTACCATCTTCTGTGACCATATCCTTACAACACCCCTTTCACTGTACCAGTGGCGTTTGAGAGAGTGGGTCGTTTGATAAAGTTGATTTTCAAATTCTTTCAAAAAGCTGTTTCGTTATAAACATTGGTCATAATTAAAAATCATCGGTGACTCTGTTTTTGTATGCGGAGGCTATCCTATCTTAATATTGATTTTAGCATTATGCAAGTCATAAACTATTAATTTTAGTTTTATAACTTATTGACCTCTAGTATTTGTTTTATACTAACCCTGTGCATTTTAAAAATTCTCTCAGCCTTATTTGATTTAAAATTGTTACCTTTCTGACACCATTTTTTTGTTTTTGTTTTTTATTTTTATTTTTCAGGCTAGATCTAAGCTTCGACATCATAGTGCTGCAATCCAAGTTCCAATAGGTTTGGAAGAAGATTTTAAGGGACTTGTTGATCTTGTGCAGTTAAAGGCCTACTATTTTCATGGTTCAAGTGGGTATGTTTCAAAACCTTCTGCATTTTGTGTTCCTATGATGAAGTCTCCTCTGGCATTATTATTCTTTTGCTTTACACTATTACTGCTTATTGCAGTGAAAACGTTGTTGCTGAAGACGTGCCTGCAGATATGGAAGCATTGGTGGCAGAAAAAAGACGTGAACTTATAGAAACTGTTTCAGAAGTTGACGATAAACTTGCTGAAGCTTTTCTTGGCGATGAGACCATATCAGCTGCTGATCTTGAGGTGTGTAGAACAATTATTTTTGTTAAATATTTGATTCATTGAGTTGCAAGCATCATATTTATTCTACTAAGCTTTATCAGTTAGTTTCCTAGCCTGTAGTCTGAAAATATGGAGGACCTTATGGTTTGAGCATCCTAGATGTGCATAAAAAGAAAGGTATATATATCGGTTAGCTTGTGATGGAGAAAAGGTGTAATTTTAAAAGAAAATCTATTCAGAGATCTATTTTCCCTTGATTAATTTATCATGACACAGTTTAGGGAAGTTCATCTGAAAATTGTAATAATGTTTGTATGTTAATGTTTTAGATTCGTCACTTGCTCTGCCCTTTGGTAACAGTGACAAACAGGTTTTCTTACAGTCAACAATTGTACTACTTTCTCCTTTATCATTAACCGTGATAACAGAGTAAAGAAGGGTAAGAGTGTGTTCTTTTATGGAGATAAAATTAAAAGGTTAACTAGGGACGAAAATGCTTACAAGGAAGTGGATGGACTTGATTAATTCTTTGGACTTTGGTTTGTGAACCATTTGCTAAAGTGAGCAAAATCCCATAGTCTAGTTGGGAGCAAAGGATTTCTTTCCAAATATAAGGAGAAGTCTAGAAAAAAAGAATAACAGGTTACTAATTTTAGCTACATAAGTGACAGGGTTAACATGGCTGCTTTGTGCTGGAGATATTCATAATTCCAAGGGGCAGATTGGAAACCTTGTTAAGTGAGTTTTATGGGATTGCCTAAACATGTTCACAGTTTTAGATTGTTGGTTGTCCTTGGTTCTGCATTGGTCCTTAGTGTGGACAGGAATGGTTTCCTCTACTCCTCCTTGTCCACTGTGGTTGCTGGACCAAAAAATCACTGTAGACAAATCCAGTGCTCAAAAGATGAAACAAACATTTGTTGGTTAGAGATAAGTGATAGTTGCCTTGAGGCAGGATTGTTTGATGAAATTCAAAGGCTGTAGAGAAAATCCAATTGTGGACTAAGTCAAGTTTTTTGGGGCAGACTATCAAGGACAAGGATTTACCGTGAACACTTATTTGATGTATTTTCTTATTTGTGTGTGTGCATTGTCAACAAAGGGAATCAATTTTAGCATTCAAGTTACTTGCAAGGTATGGGACTTGTGTTCATAGGTTCAACATTGAAAGTACGGGATTTTGGTGTGGGGTCTGTAAGGCCCTGGGCCCTCCAACTACAATGACTAGGTTTTTGTTGTGGTTTTCCCAAGGATATATCATTTAAATAAACAAGCCTGTATTTCCATGGATTAGGCATCAATTTGTTTTTGCCGATCTTGGGCTGGGCTGCAGCTGGAATATCCTTGGACTGTTTGATAAGCTGATCATGACAGCTCTATTCTTCAAACCATAAAACTACAATAGGGACCAAAGGAGTAGTTGACTGCACCCACTAACTTGTCACATGAATCAAGGGAATAGTGGTGGTGAAGTTGATGCAGAAGGTGGCATTAGGGGCAGTGCTATTGGTCGTACGCACTATTATGATGAAGATATGAGCTTAGGAGGTTAGATATTAAAGTAAGAGATTAAGTGTGGATAAATTTAGCACCCAAATATATATGGTAAAAATTGAGTCAGGTAGAATGCATATAAGTTGACTCATTTATTTTCAAAAAATATTTCACCCTAGCTGAGACATGCAGCTATTCTCACATTTGTCTTACAGTTTTTCCCCTAACACATATCTCTCAGTCAAAATATTACCATCATTTAATTTATTATTTATAAAATTTATAAATGCATCAATTTTTAGTTGTTCTAGAAACTATTATTGTTACACACATTATAAAACTTTAAACTTGTCATTTAATTTATCATATTCTACATATCTCTCTGTCCAAACGCACACATATTCTAGAAATATTTAGGGTGTTACAAATAGCACCTGTTAGCCTCTATCACTGAGACCCTCCCTCAATATTTTATTTTTGAATATTTTCATTACTGTCATTAATATTTTTGTGTGCGTAGGAAGCAGTTCGTAGGGCTACCATAGCACAGAAATTTATACCAGTATTCATGGGTAGTGCTTTCAAAAACAAGGTAATCATTGAATTACTTTCCATTTGTATTTTTTCTTCTGCCGTAAAATGATGGAAATAATTACTTTCAGTTTGTATATTGATGCAATAGTCATCACCTTCTTTATTCTGTCCTCTTTATCTAGTTAATGCAGTGCTATTTTTTTTTTCCATGAGTTGACTTAATGTTGTGATTTTGGTCTAATTTAGTTTGGGTCTGTATAAGATGTTATGTTTGTAATTGAGGACTTGTTTTGGAGAACAACTAAATTAAGGGCATATTGAATAAGTGCATATCTTGTAAGAACTTATGCATAAGTTATATATTTTATTATTTCTATTTTGTATAAAGCTAAATACAAAGGGAGCCTTTATAGAAGCTGCCCTTGAAAGCAAAAAGACCAAAACACCCACCCAAAACAGATTTACCGAAGGGGACAGCTGGAAATAACAAACCAGAGAGAGAAACAATGTAACAAAAATATACAGATAGAAAATAAATTCTCTTATTTACTTTTATTCTAATATATTCTAATAAAATAGAGTACAACTTTTTTCATATAAGTTGTAAGTTGTTTCCCTAAACTATTCTGGGTAGCTTATTGAAATGAGCTAAAATTTAATGTGTTGACTTATCATTAGCTATTTTATATGTTTTTCCAAATGCTTATACTAGTAATTACGTCACAAGTCCTAATAAGTTGCAAATAAGCTCTTTCAAATGCACCTTGAATCCATTTGAAGCTGTCTTCACAGCAACCTAGTGTGATACTCATACAACTACAATAATGGTGAGTGTGTATGTATGATCCATCATAAATGTCATGCAACATTGGGCTTTTTGGGTCTGATAACACTTTGGACCAAGGCCTAATATAAATTCTAATTACCTTATGACCTTAATAATTTATAATATTATTTTTTAAATTAGCTATCATATAAATAATTCCTTTGCAGTGGTTGTGTAGTGAAATGTTTTACATATGTAGTCACATTACAATATTCTCCTTTTTACTGAACTCCTCCGATCTCCTATCCAATGTAGTCAAATCACGAGTAAAATCGCAAAATCGCTGCCTCGTGCGAGTTTGGAAGCCAAACTGAGGTGACTTGGCCGACGGATTGGCGTCTTAGCGATCGTACTGCGGCGCTGTGCAGCTCATTGCATCGGAAGGCGTCCTCGATCCGCCTCATAACCTAACATGGCACGTTTTTGCCCCAAATTTATTTGATCTAGCGCGGCCATTTTAAGGTTCATGTTCTCCGCTACCGCCCACGTGACCGTCGGCGCCAGCCATCGTCACGGCTGGCGCCAACATTTGTCATTGCCTTCGCAAGTGAACGCTACTGCCGCCGCATGGAAGTGAAGAGCTGCAGCAGTTGCTGTTCAAAATAAACCCTAAAACCTAATTCAAACATTTGGGCCTTGGCCCGGTTTTAATATCCAGTCAATTGCAACCCTAATTCAAATCCCTAATTCAAATTACGTCATTTATTTTTTTTATTTTGTAGTAGGAAGAGGAAGTGAGCAGCACTATTAATTAGAATCCTAAATTTATTTGGGCCTTACTTGACCCATTTAAAATATTATAAGTTCCCATTAATTTTAATTCACATCAGATTTCTAATATATATTTTTAATTTATCTATAAATATATATTGTAACTCTATAAATATATATTATAAAACTATTAGTAACTCTTTCGAGTCGAGTTACAATCCTTGAGTTGCGATTTTTTATCTCCTCTCTGATCCTCTTACGAGTTATGAGTTTGACTACATTGCTCCTATCTATTTATTTTTTGAAAGCTTGGAAGTTTTTTTTTTTTTTTTTATGACGGCTTTGTTCCAGAAATTCTCTGATACATTTTTGTTTGTTTGCATTTTGTTAATATTCCCCTTTTGCATTTATCTATGCTAACTCAAGTGCAATTTTGCTTGTATTGCCCTCTTATTATGTAACATAACGAACATTCTTTATGCTTTCTTAAATTGATACTCTATATTGATTGTTTAAATGATGAATATTTTGATTATTAATTCAATTCCCTTGCATTCAAGATTTCATTGTACTCATGATTTGTTAGTGTTGTTACCTTCCATCTCATTTTTAATTTTCTGTTGCTGGTACAGGGGGTGCAGCCACTTCTGGATGGTGTACTTAAGTATTTGCCATGTCCAATTGAAGTTAGTAATTATGCCCTTGACCAAACTAAGAATGAAGACAAGGTACCTGATTCATTGAAAGTTGGTCTGTCTTGGTTTAATAGAATGTAGTTATTGTGATTGTCATATATTGCATTTTAAGTTTTAATTGAAAGGCCATATTTTTGAATTATGAATTATAGATGTACTATTGAAATGATAAAATTTGCTTTGAATGTGATATACATAATGAAACGTAACTCCATTCAAATAGTGAAAAAGTATCAATAATAACATAATAATGCATTCATGTTATCTTTAATAAAGAAACATAATAATGCATGGATTGTACTATTTTATGTTACTAGCCAAGAAGAAATACAACACCAAAATAAAAATTGACATAACTGAGATTTATACTATGGTAATATAACTCTCTGCCTTTTAAAAGAAGACTAAATTATAAATGTTTAGGATCCTCTTGATAAATTTCTTTTTCAATTGAAAGTAAGGTTTATAACTTCAGGATATAGTTGGGTATTGGAGGTATGGTGGCAAGGTTGGCTGTAAGTGAGCTTTGGAATGAGTTTAAAATAAACAGAAGCAAATTTTACTGAGGTTGTGCCAAATCTCACCTAACTCTTCGTAGGGTTAGATGATACAATTGTCATAGTGACAGCTGTGTAAATAACTGAACAGAAAAGCTACTAACTGAACCACTGTCAAGTGATCACTGTGTTACTAACTAATTGAATAACAACCCAAAAGGTTGTTGGAGAACTTCTCTTTTATAAAATATTCACACACCGGGCTTTGGTCCAACCTGCTTGTATTCTTTCCGTTTGCTGAATGAAATGACATTTGAGGATAATACGAGGCTGATTCCTGCAAACTCATGATCTGGAGATATACAGTCATATCAGTTTGTGATATGCCTGCATGTTTCAGTTTCTCTTTCTTATCTTGCTTGTTATTGGGTCATTGTAATTTTCTATTTTTATTTAGGTTGAGTTGCCTGGAAGTCCTGACGGGCCACTTGTGGCATTGGCTTTCAAGTTGGAGGAAGGGCGGTTTGGTCAGTTAACATATCTAAGGTACCTGTCACATTTGGAGGCTCTTAACCCATTTCAAACTATTTTTCAGCTTATCTTCTGTTTTCAATTTGTGTTAACCTACATTATATATAAGTTAACTGTCCTTGTTTTTTTTGGCTGAAGAATATATGAGGGTGTAATTCGGAAGGGTGATTTTATTGTTAATGTAAACACTGGCAAGAGAATCAAGGTATTTTATAGCTCTTCACGGTTCTAGCTTGAACATTCTTAACTCTTCATCATGAGTGTTTTGCCCTGTGAACATG
The DNA here is from genome assembly GCA_013389735.1 of Phaseolus lunatus. NCBI lineage: Eukaryota > Viridiplantae > Streptophyta > Magnoliopsida > Fabales > Fabaceae > Phaseolus > Phaseolus lunatus. Next base: position 40,621,110 of record CM023864.1, on the reverse strand, counting down.
ATTTTCTGTCTCCATGTCCTATATTCATGTTTTGTTTTTTCTCTCCTCGTGTTCATTTCCATTCCAAAATTGGTACAACAAGTCCATTGAATATTTTATTCAAGATATTCTTTTGAAGACCATTCTACAATAGTATTAGTTCAAATCTTTTTTGTTGTCAATATTAATTTATGTTAATTTTAAAGGAAATCCTGTTAGTTTATTTTAAATCTTAAAGACTAAGTGCATGGATTGAAACTTTTACTAGATACTGTCATACTAGCATTATGGACTAATTTTTGAAGGAACTCATCCTACACAGAAAGGTATTTTATTGAATTTAACCACACATCTTACAATGAACCTCCCTGCATGTTCTTGTTGGAGGATGTTTGGATTTCTTTCTCTTCCTTTTTTTCTCGGATATTTTTGTATGTCCAAAGACAGGCAATTAATGGGTGGTCTGTATTAGAGACCCTTGAAAAACTAAGCAGTGCAACAAAGATTGGTCCTAGCCTTAGTTTTTATCAGCCAAGTACGAGGCAGGATACATAATAAAATGCAGTGCAGTATCTCATTAGTAAGATTAGGTGCATGTCTCTTTTCCTGCATTGCATTTCAAGATTATTGTGAATGTGTCTGAATCCTTTCTTCTATCTAATGTAGGTTCCACGCTTGGTTCGGATGCATTCTGATGAGATGGAGGTATGTTTTCAAAGTTTTAGTATTCCTATTGAATTGAATGCTCCTGGAAAAGTTTTTATTTATTTATTGAACATAAACTGGTGGGGTTTTGTCACTTGTCTCTTGGGCATTTTCTACAAGTTCTAATTGGGTTTTCTAACAATCTGCAGGACATTCAAGAGGCTCATGCTGGGCAAATAGTTGCTGTATTTGGTGTTGATTGTGCATCAGGTTATTCTTTTATCTTTGGTTTAACCTATACATTTCTTAAATTTATATTGCTCCTGTTTTGTAATTTATTTTTGCTAGGTGTTTGCCAAAAATCTTTTGATGGTGGTTTATATATCATCAAATCATCATTAAAAGTGGGATTATATTTTTATCGGAGAATAAATTTCACTTGTGAGGCTGAAAAAAAACTGAAAAAATGGAAAACATGTATTGTGAAAGAAGAGTAAAGTGACAGAATTGCTGAAAAACTGAGACCTTTGTAGCTTGCATACTGAAATAAACTTTTGCATCCCCATTCTCTGTAATGATGAAAAGATCTCCACTTGATGCCCATAAGCAATACCCAATCTCATGACATGGTAAGACCAGGGGGTGTCCTTAACATATTGTGGGTGCTCTCTAACAATGTACGATAGAACACTGTAAACCACACACCACAAATCTAATTCCGGCTCTTACTCTTGTTATAGCCATACAGTCTTTGAAATGTATTAAAATGAAAGTACGCATTTCCACCAATAATACCTATCACATAGCAGTAGTTTTCAGTTCTAGATTGCTGATAAATTCCATGGTGCTTGACCACTTTGAAATGTTTACTACTATTAATTGATTGATAGTTATTAAATTAGTAAATATTGAATTTGATAATAATTTTCACTTTGACCTTTGTGTTCAATCACCTTGTGTGTCTGCCCGTCAACAGAATGCAGAATGATCCAATATAGAATTACATGTTCTGTCACTTTCTCTATATGCTACTCCATCTATTCTTTTTGTCTCATTTTTTCCCCTTTTTTCTGGGGATCTGTTGTCTACATCATTGAATATCAGTTAGCAGTGTTTTTTTTTAACTAAATCTTCTAGTGCTTTCTGGATTATATAAGCTGAAGATGTGTTGTTGGGGCAGTCTCTTTCCATTCATTATTAATTTCTGGCTATATTTTTGTTTCATTTTGCGAATATATTTGCTTAACAGTTGTCTTGGTCATCAGGAGATACTTTTACTGATGGTTCAGTTAAGTACACAATGACTTCTATGAATGTTCCTGAGCCAGTGATGTCGTTAGCTGTTCAGCCGGTATCTAAAGATTCTGGAGGACAAGTGAGTAATGTATTTTATGTAACACATCAACCCCCTGTTCCAGCTTTGAGACTTATCACATGATTGGCTTTCCCCTTGAATTGCTTACAGTTTTCGAAAGCTTTGAATCGGTTCCAAAAGGAAGATCCTACTTTTCGTGTTGGCTTGGACCCGGAGAGTGGGCAGGTTATCTTTAAGTCTTTTATCATTCTCTTTCAAGTGGCAATGGCATTATTCTCATCATGATATTAGTAAACTTCTGTTGTTAGACAATCATTTCTGGAATGGGAGAATTGCATTTAGATATCTATGTTGAACGCATAAGGAGAGAGTACAAGGTACCATTTTCCTCCACATTGTTTTCTTGTTGATGCTGTCCAAAGGTTTGCTTTTTCTGCTGTTTAATTCATTTGTCTTTACCTGTAAAGGTTGATGCTTCAGTTGGAAAGCCCCGTGTTAACTTCAGAGAAACTGTTACTCAACGTGCTGATTTTGACTATTTGCATAAGAAACAAAGTGGAGGGCAAGGTCAATATGGACGGGTAATTGGGTAGGTATTGATTCAACATTGCTGTTTTGTTTTATGTTAATATTATATCTGCTTTAAGATAAATTTATTTATGCACGTTGGGCCTGTACTCCATATATTCTCAACTTCTAACATGTGTGTTTGAACTTTGAATTCTTTTTGTCTAACTATATCAATAGTATTTGTTTTCACTCATAGGACTTTGAATTATTCTTTGTTCTTTTCTCTTGCGCTCATTAAAATCGTAAAATAGTTATTGAGGGATTATAAATTTTAAACAAGGATTTTCCTAGTTAGATATGCCCTTTGTGTATAAACAAAACACCCTTAGTCCCTAGCACAATAAGTACCTTCTTACAATTTAAAATGGCAAGTATACTTGCAAACTCGTATGATTCAACGAGTTTGGAGGACGAGGTGAGGTGACTTGGACGGCAGATCGTGACCTGCGTGGATTGGAGCAAGTAGGTGTGATGCTCGGTGAATTGGTGGATCGTTAGACAGTCTCGATCCTCCTACTTGTCTCCTTTTGTGCTAGGGTGGTTAGTAAGCAAATAAAAAAGAATCCCCAAAAAAAAAAACTCCCGAAACAAACCCACAACCATCGCTCGCACTCTTCGTTGTTGTGTTTGCCAGCACTTGCTCTCGCTGCCGTTGGCTCACCACTGCTTGTTCTTGCCACTGCTCGCGTTCGTAACTGCTTGTGTTGGCTGCCATTCGTTGCTCACCGCCGCTTGCTCTCCCTTGCGCTTGCTGCCTCTCCTCCACCAGCTCGCTCTCACTGCCGTTGTTCCTCTCTATTCTTCTCTATTTATTTTTCTAACATGTTCTGCTCGTTGCTGCCTTGTTTTATAATGGCTTTAAGCGGTGACGATTTTCTAATATGAAGGATTTCTTTGGATATTTTATTAGTTATTTTATGCATGACCATTTTATGAATTATGAACCTATTTTTATTTGTGTTATGTATTAAATATTATTTTTCATATACTAGTAACTCTTACGAGTTGAGTTATGATCCTCGAGTTATGGTTTTTTATCTTCTATCCGATCCTCGAGTTTAACAACATTGCCCTCGTAGCTTCTTTATGGTGCTTGTTTATTTTTGAGTGATTATTGGCTTGGATTTTTAGAAAATGTCAAGTTGTGCTCATTTGATGATGATTTCTATTCATCTTTTGTTAAGATTGTTAAACTATATGAAAGCGTGAGACATTAAGTTGAAACCTTGTATTTTTTGATACATAATGGATGCCTTATTTATATTGAGAAAAAGGTATCAATAAATACAATAAATAGAAGATATATTAATAATAAAGATATGATACAAAAATAAATAAAAATGTGTGTGTGTGTGTGTGTATATATATATATATATAATCTATGTTTTTTTCATTATAAATGATCCGTTTCTTATTTCTATAATTATGAAAAAGATATTTGGAAAATGTCTTATACTCAGCTCATGTGCTCCTTTCTTATTTAAAGAAGTCTCCACATAAAAAAGCTTATGAATTATTATTGTGAATCTTAATACAAGTATAATTGAATATTTTTTAACATATGTAGACTCTTGTATTTATTGTATTGCCCATGTTGTATTAATAAGTTTTTTACGTTGATATTTTTTGAAGTGATATATCCCCCTTTTACCTGTTTGCTTTAGTCTATGTAGTTAGTTTTGGTGCTATGACAATATTATATCCTTTAAATTTATTGGGGGCTTTGGATTTGTTAACGAGTTCACAAAATTCTTCAGTTTGTGGTTCAAGTACTGGGTATGTGACCCAATGTTGTTAAAATCGCGAGTATACTCGCATACTCGCATGATTCAGCGAGTTTGGAGGCCAAGCTGAGGTGACTCGACTCGGCGGATCGGAATTGGAGGGGATCAGAATGAGTTGCTATGCGGCTTGGTGGATCGTCGGATCGTCGGAGCTCCTCGATCCTCTAACTCGACTCGTGAACGACCATTTTTGGTAAAAAAATGGTGCTTCGCGGCCCATTGGTCCAAAATAAGGCCCTAAACGTGATGCTTTGTTAGGTTAGTAAGAAATCCGAAACGAAACCCACGAATCTTCACTTGTTCTCACTGCTGCTGTTCCTCTCTGTTCTTCTCTGTTTATTTTTGTAATCTGTTATGCTCCTTGCTTCCTTGTTTTATAATGGCATAAAGTGGTGCTGCCTTGTTTTATAATGCAGCAAGCTGTGGCAATTTTCTAATATGAAGGATTTCTTTCAATAGTTTATTAGTTATTTTATGGATGACCATTTTATGAATTATGAATCTATTTTTATTTGTGTTATTATTTTTCATGTACTAGTAACTCTTATTAGTCGAGTTATGATCCTCCAGTTACGATTTTTAATCTCCTTCCGACCCTCGAGTTTAAGTACATTGATGTGACCTTACAAAGTATTGGTATGAGGGGATATAGATAGTCGGTAGGCAATTTGAATTTACAAATTAGTACAACCAACTTTTTTATCTTGTTAATGGTTATAAATTATATATATATATATATATATATATTTATTTAAACTATTATTATAAAGAGAAGTGCTCAATGCTCTTATATGGTGGTGCCATGGTGAATGTTTTTGCCAATTTCCTGGTGCAATTTGTGAAGGGAGGACCACTATGGCTGTGCCGTAGGCTACAGTGGCATGTTTGTATGGCAGAGTTTTGCCTTCCACCATCTGCCATTAATAAGGTAACATTGAAAGTGCTGTACAGAGCTCTATAACAGCACTCTTCAAGAAAACAATATCAGCAGCATTTACTTTCAGCTTCCATTCCCATCTTTTACTATGCCTAGCCTAACCACTGCCCTGCCTTACACCTTTCTCTTTCCACTGCTTGCCATCTTTCCCATTCATAAACAATTCGGTTCACAATCCTTTTCTCTCAACTATGAATTTGGACACCTCAGTTGACAAACCACAAATTGGTATGCACTGATCAATACATGGTTCTCTATTGGCCTGAGCCGATTATGTTTCTACAGTTTGGGCATTATTATAACTAAATTCCTTCCTGGTCTAAAATTCAATACTTCTGTTTGGTGCTGTTTTTAGGAGCCTTGATCCTTTTGTTCTGTATGTCTATTCTCTTTCAATACATTATTGACTTAAAAGGCAAAAAATAAGCATGGTTTAAAAGGAGAGCATTTAAATTGAAACTTGTAATCTTTGTTTATGTATTTTTTTCAGATGTGAGTGATAATACTTGTGATGTGAAGCTTGTGTAAAAAGATTGCTTTCTCATTCCATAAGATGAGCTGTCAAAATATTTATATCATGATATCTAATGTGGTAAAATAATTGTCACGGTAGTACACGGTGCTCAAGAATTGCTCTTGGAAAATGTGGCCAAATAATTGCATCAATTGGGACTGTGTTGTAGACTATGTCCATGCTTGATATGAATTGTTTCCTACTTGCTTGGCACCTAATTCTGTCATCTACATATTTTACCTTTTCCTTGTGAGCTTTGAATGAGTCTATATGATACTTGTGATATAGTACTTATAAAAAACTGTGTTTCTCAGTAAATATACTTAAATATAATTTAGAACACCTGCATGGAATTGGAAAATCTGTTTATGATGTTTTACACATGAACAGATTGATGATATATGTTATATTTGGCAAATTCTTATAACTGTTCAATTTTGTAGAAACTATTTGTGGTTCCACTTCTGTGATCCCCCATCTATTTTTTGATGTGTACTCTATTCAACGTATTTGCAGGTATATTGAACCACTCCCTGCAGGGTCATCAACTAAGTTTGAATTTGAAAACATGCTTGTTGGTCAAGCTATTCCATCAAATTTTGTCCCCGCAATTGAGAAGGGTTTCAAAGAAGCTGCCAATTCGTGAGTAAAATACTAATGTTTGCTTAATCATGTATTCTAAGGTCTAACTTCAAAGATAATTTTTGTGATTTGTCATGTCGTGTGTTGTCCTCTATCAAATAACAATCTACATTTTTGTTTGGTTTAATACAGTTTGGTCTTTCTTGTATGATTAAACATATATTTGTTATGGCAACTCAATTTTCCTCTTCCATACAGTGGTGCCTTAATTGGACATCCAGTTGAAAATCTCCGAGTTGTCTTGACAGATGGTGCTGCTCATGCTGTTGATTCCAGTGAACTTGCGTTTAAGTTGGCTTCTATCTATGCTTTTAGACAGGTCCTTCGATTTCTTTTATATATTTATTTATAAATAACAATTCACACATTCTCCCTGTAATCATCCCTTGATTTCTTCCCATGCGATGGTCTGAATCTTTGATAATTCATGGTGTCATGTTTTGTAACAGTGTTATGCAACTTCCAGACCAGTAATATTAGAACCTGTTATGCTTGTTGAGCTGAAAGTACCAACAGAATTTCAGGGAGCCGTTGCTGGTGACATCAACAAGTGAGGGTTATACTTTTTTAAATGGATAGTGTGGTAAATTTTCAGAATTCTGACATACTTTTGTAACTCATGTAAAGGAGAAAAGGTGTGATTGTTGGAAATGACCAGGAAGGAGATGATTCTGTCATTACTGCTCATGTAAGTACCTCACAAGTCTCTTAAAAGTATTTTTACATTTAAGTACTTTGTATTTAGGTATTGTTGACCAATGGAGAAACAACAATAGCCTTATCCCACTAGATGAGTACATGGATCACATTTTCAGGAATATTATTCACCATGAGATTTCTTTTAATAATTTCATGTACTGTCCATGATTGCATTTATCCATTTTCACATGGTGCAAACTACTATCCTTATTTGTCCCTTCAGTCTCCTTTTCTGCACAACTTTACTCAATTTTTTGTCATCTTTTCTTGGATAAGTTTCACGCCGACATCTATCATCAGATACAATAATTTTGTTTCTTGTCTGGTCATACATCCATCTTAATTTTCTGATTTTTGCTACTTTCACTCGTTTACATTGGAAAAATTCTTTTTGAACTTAATTTATTTTCTCTGAGTTCTTCTATATGAGGATTTGTCCTGCTCTCTCTAATCACATTATTAAGGCAAACCAATGAATACTATGAGTTCAGAATATTGAGAATTTTCTTTGATAGTTTATTATCATTAAACTTGATCTTAGGAAGGGATTGACTTCAACAATATTTTCTTAGATATCAGAATCTCATTCAATATCTTAGTAAGCCAAATAATATCGTGTTTTCCTACACATTTTTAAATGTCAATAAGAATATCATTGGGATCAGTGTTGTTAAAATCACGAGTATACTCGCACGATTTAGTGAGTTTAGAGGCCAAGCCGAGGTGACTTGGAAGGCATATCAAAATCGGATAGGAACAAAGCAAGTTGCCGCGTAACTTGGTGGATCGGAGGATGGCTGGAGCTTCTCGATCCTCTACTCGACTTGTGAACGACCATTTTTGGTAAAAGAAAAATGGTGCTTCACAACACACTTGCCATAGTAAGAAATCCCAAAACGAAACCCACAAACCTTCACTCGCTGCTGCCACCACTTGCTCCTGCTACTGTCGCCATCGCGCTGGCCACTGTCACTGCCGTTGCACTTAGCAATCGTGTTCGCAGCTGTGCTTGTGTTCGCTACCGCGAAGCGGTCCTATTTGCATCTACCTCCGTTTGCCGCCACTTGCTTTTTCCGCCGATTATTGTTGCTTGTGTTTGTTGTTGTTGTTGTGTCGTTGCTCGCATCGCTCTCGGTCACTGTTCTCTTTGCTTATCTTTTCTTTGTTTTGCTCTTCTCTTCTACGGTTGGTTGGGTGCCTTGTTTTATAATGGCAACAAGCCTTGGATAGTTTAATTGTATTAAACATTTCTGAATTTATTAGTTGTTTTATGCATCAACATTTTATGAATTATGAACCTGTTTTTAGTTGTGTAATGTATTAAATATTATCCTTCATATACTAGTTACTTTTACGAGTTGAGTTACAATCTTTTATCTCCTTTTTGATCCTCTTACGATCCTTGAGTTTAACAACATTGATTGGGTGTTATAGTCTTACCATTATTCATCCTCCTCAAGGCTTCTTTCACTTCTCTACCTTGAATTCTGTTATGGTAACCTAAACTTTGTTTGTCTCTTGGATTTCTTACTCTTCAGTAATACAAGCTGATTCTTGCTCATCATGAAAGAGCATATAAAAGTAGGTTTCCCATCTCTCTTTGGAATCGTGCTATATAGCAGTTTTTTATTCCTTCGTAACACATTTTACTTTGCATCTCTTGATTTCCTACCCTATTTTTGACAATAAATTTTCTTCCGGGATCTTGGTAAGACATCTCAAAAGCTTTAGATTGTGCTTCTCATATCTTTTTTTGTTTCATTTACTTGAGAAGAGTACAAAAGAATGAGGAATGAATGAAAGTGATTTCCCCTCTCTTAGGTTCTGATTATAATAACTTTGGGGATAACAAGTACAATGTATGAGAAGGAAGTGAAGAGGATAGGAAAATACATATCTAATAATTAGGTACAACACAACACATGTCAGCTTTCAATAAATTATGCTTAAGACAACTTATTCTAACACTCTCCATCAAGCTGGAACATACAAAGTTTATGTGCCAAGCTTGGAACAAATAAATTTGTTAAGAAGTAGACTTTAAGCCTAATTCAACCTCATAAAACCGGCTTATAAGGTGAGATTTGCACCCCACTTATATACAATGAAATGTCCTTACCTCTAGTCGATGTGGGATTTTCAACACACTCCCGTCAAGCCGAGAGTGACAACTCGTGCGCGGGACAACATATTATGGGTGGTCCGATAACGGCCCGATAGCGGGTGGCCTGATAAACCCAACAAACACTTGCTAGGATAGGCTCTTAAATGGCTCTGATACCATGTTAAGAAGTGGATTTTAAGCCTAACTCAACCTCATAAAATCGGCTTATAAGGTGAGATTTGCACTCCACTTATATATGTTAAGAAGTGGACTTTAAGCCTAACTCAACCCTATAAAACCGGCTTATAAGGTGAGGTTTGCACCCCACTTATACACAATGAAATGTCCTTATCTCTAGTCGATGTGGGATCTCCAACACACCCCCCTCACGCCGAGAGTGACAACTCGTGCGCAGGACAACATATTATGGGTGGTCCGATAACGGTCCAATAGCGGGTGACCTAATAAACCCAACAAACACTCGCTAGGATAGGCTCTTAAATGACTCTGATATCATGTTAAGAAGTGGGCTTTAACCCTAACTCAACCCTATAAAACCGGCTTATAAGGTGAGGTTTGCACCCCTCATATATACAATGAAATGTCCTTATCTCTAGTCGATGTGGGATCTCCAACAAAATTAAACCCGAGGTCCTCTTGTGAATATATATGCAAGTTGATTATTTGATGTGACAAACTTAATGCAGATTTCTTTGGACAACAACTTTTCTTGAATAAAATGACAACAATTTCTATGTATTTAGTCCTCTCATTAAACAATGGAATGGAAACAATGTGGAGAGCAACTTGGTTATCACAATACACCTTCATTGGGTAAATCTCCCAAAAATTTAAATTTTAGAGGAATCAATTTACCCATATAATCTCACCAGTGAGGGATACCATTGTCCTGTACTCAGGTTCTAACAGGTTCAATAGGCAACAACATTTTGTTTCTTGCTTTTCCAAGAGATAATATTTCCTCCAAAGAAAACACAATATCTTGTGGTAGAGCATCTGTCCATAGGAGAACCAACCCAATCAACATCACAATATCTAGAGATTTGTGCCCTTTATATTCTTAAAGTAGTTCTTGTCGTGGAGCCTTTTTGAGATCCCTTAGAATACATTGGCAACATTCCAATGATCAACACAAGGATTCTGCTTGAGCTGACTCAACACCAATTGCAAAAGACATATCTAGTCTAGTTCTAGCAGTGTTATCACTTATCGGCCATGGCGTCGCCATGGCGGATTTTGGTGGCGGAATTCTTGACCACCGCCACAACAAGGTGGTGGCGAATTAGATTTCTCATGGTGGCCCATGGCGGCCGCTATTGCCATGGCGGAGTGCTAACGGATATCGGAGATATCCAAAATATTGGAAAAAAATTGTGGCAGCGGCGGCAGCAGAGCTTGAAGGAGCTGCGTGTGGCTAAGGAAGAAGAAGGGCTGCGACGGCTGATGAAGAAGGCTGCAGATGACCTAAACCTAATTTTTAGGAAATAAAAGTTTGGGCCAAAGGCCCATTTTAACTTAAAAATAATAAAAAACTTTAAAATTTAAACAAAAGACTTAAAGTTTTAAAACTGAGTGTGGTGTGCGGCTGGGAAGGCAACCCTAATTTAAACAAGTGACTTAACATTAGGCCTTTGGGCCTATTTTGAGCCCACGTAAGTAATACCTATGCCACCACACAACCACTATGCCTTATTTCTCCCTGCCACCACTGACCGCCGCCGCCAAACGCCGCTGCTGCCGCCGCCGACCGCCACTGACCACCATTATTTTGCAATTTTTGAAGTTATATATATATATATATATATATATATATATATTATATTTCTTTCAACTGCTATGCTTCCGCCATAACCCGTTATGGATTTTGTTATAACTCTATAAATGAATTTTGGGGTCTCCGATATGATCCGTTATCCGATATCGATAACATTGAGTACTAGTAAGACAAATAAGTTTACCAACTAGTCTTCTATATCTTTTTGGATTAGAAAAAGCTTCTCCCTTTTCTGTCATCAATTTCTAATTTGGATCCATAGGACAACCCACTGGTTTAATATAAATCATACCGGTTTCTTTCAGGATGTCAAGAGCATACTTCCTTCGAGAGATTACAACTCTTTCCTTTGATTGGGCTACTTCTATGCCAAAAAAATATTTGAGACTTTCAAGATCCTTGGTCAATAAATGATTGCATGTGTGTTCTTTTAATTGAGATATTCTAGTAGCATAATTTCTTGTAGTGACTATCAATATACATTATTAAGTGCACACATTTTCCATGGGAGGTGTGACAACAAAAAACAGAAAAACATAATGATTAGTCTCAGTGTGTTCCAAACCAAGCATGTGGAGATTGTTTGAGATCATAGAAAGAGTGGGGCAACTTAGAAACCCAACCAAATCATACTCCCCTTAAGCAACAAGCTTAGGAGGAAGAGAAACTAACCTTAATGCCATAGAAGACCCAATTACAACCACTTGTCTTCTTCCCAGAAGGAAGAGGAACCAGCTCCAATGTTTTGTTATGTTCAAGAGCCTACATTCCAATGATCATGGCTAGTTGCCATCCAAGAAGATCAAGTGGTTATGTCACAATTGTTAGAAATAGTAATAGAAGAGATAGAAGAAATAGAGATAGAATACGAAGGACACAACCCATGGTAGCTAAGGACATTGTAAATAGGATAAGGATTATGGGTAGAGCTAGTACCTTTGTGAATGACGATGAGCCAACTTTTGTCATGATCAAGAGTAGAGGTATCAAGTGATGATTAAGAAGGACCTCTCATCGTGGACTAGTCATTTGGTTCCGGCGTTGATAGGTAATACGATGTAGTGACAATGGTTTAGGAGGATTCTGTAAGGTATTTTGGTTGTTAGGAGTAGAAGAAATGAAAAAACTCAACTAAGGGAAGGGGTAGTATATGTTAGACATAATTAGTATCCTATGCAGAAGGAGGAAAGAAGGGAGTGTGTTTAAAAAAGGTGGCATTGGCAAGCATATAGTAGGGGTGGCAATGCGGGTGATCGTCTTGCGTTGGCCTGCAAAATGTGGGTCGAGTTGGCCCGTCCCGTGCAAGAAATGCAGGCTCATTTTACTGGCCTGCCCCACGTAATTTTTTTTTTTTAAAATTAAAATTTCATTAATTATAAAAAAAAATCTATTTCTACTGTTGAAAAATTTAAATTTCATTCCTATTTCAATTCATTGAATTAAGATAAAAATATAAAGGAATTCAAGTATGAGGCTTGATTAAAAATAATTAAACTTTTGTTTTGCATCTATTTTCCCCCTATATGTATCTAAATATATTAGAATATCTTATCAAAGTTTTGTTACAAAATAATTTAATGAAGATGACTAATTTTTTAATTGAGTATCTCGTTGAAATCTCTTCTTTATATTATTTTTTTTATTAACAAATTTTAAATATTAGACTTTCCTTAAAACTAAATTCATTGTCAATCTTAATATTAACTTAGATGATTAAAATAAAACATTTACCTTTTTAGTACATTAAATTCAATTTTTTAAAAATAAAATAAAATAAATATCAAATCATAATAATGAGTGAATGAGGTATTTTTTTGTAGAAAAATTATATTTTTATTTATGCGGACCAGTGGGTCAACTTGTCCCGTCTCGTTGTTGGCCCACTCGCGTTGCGGGTTATGCAGGGCGGGCCTAAGCGGGTCAGCGAGCTGGATTAGTGAGCCGGTCCTGCACTTTTTTGTAGTGGGCTGTGAGCTAGGCCGCATGGCCCGTCCTGCACTGCCATCCTTAATATATAGTAGTTGCTTTTAAGAGAGTAACATAAATATCCTTTTCTGAGTCAAGAATAGCCTTAGAAGACACATTTGATGGCTCCAGTTGAGAGTTTATCTAAACCTAAAAATAGATGGAGAAATATGAGAGAGAGGTTCCTTTGGAAATAGAATGGAGTAGGGAATTTTATTGCAAAAGGGCGTTTTGTTAATGAGAAAATAGGTATTTAGGATGGAATCACCCCAATAATGAACATGCATATTTGCACCAAACAATAAGGTGCTAATAGTTTCAACCATGTGTCTATTTTTTCCTTTTTGCTATACCATTTTGCTAAGGTAGATTGATGCAAAATCTTGTGAGCTTAAGAGTTTAGATAAATTAGAGGAAAAATATTCTTTTGCGTTATCACTTCGTAAGATTTTGATTACTTTTCCAAGTTGATTTCTGATTTCACTAAGGAAAGACATATAGACAAGTTTAGAATGTTTTTTCATTAGATAAATCCAATTACATATAGAAAACTGATTAATGAATGTAACAAAATATCTTAATTCTAAAGATGACACACAACTTGACCCCCAAATGTCAGAATGGATGATAAAAAGCAGAGCTACATCTAGATTTAGAATGTTTAGGAAAAGAAGATTTGACATGTTTAGAATGAGACTATAGGGACTAGCCAAAACAGAAATAATAAAATTTAAGTTTAAAGGTTGACCAGGTTAATGAAATGAGGTGCTTTAGGAAAGGAGAGAGAAGAGAATAGATAGATATTACCTGGAAATATAAGATGCACCTAAGTCAATTATCCATGGATTTTGACTCATACATTGTTAAATGCAAGCTGTTGACAAACTGGGAGTTGTAGATGATTGTGCTAAGTTGTTGGATTTCAACCTCATATTCCTGGTATTGTTCATTAGAGAACTTTGGCTCAAAACCTTTAGATTTGGAAATATTGGCTGCTTTGTTAGGAAAGCCATGTATAAAGTAACAATTCTCTTATCAACTTACAATATATGCATGAAGGATGTCCCCGCTACCCATGACATTTCATTAGGTGACACTTCATTCAACTAGTTGGACGAAGCCTTCTTTATGCAGCCCCTTTCGAGATACTAACTGTGAACTTTGATATTAATTGATAAGCTACCAAAAACTCTGGGAACCCACCCTCAAAACATACCTTCTAAGGAGAGATATCCAAACAGTTGAATAGTTCACGGATATCCCATACTACCAGATGGACCTGTGCCCCCATAACACCCAAGTCTCTTCCACACACTTTCATTCTACCACTTAGAATCCTTATCTTGGTCTAAAACATTTTGATTCACCTAAGACTTCATTAACAACTTTCTTATCATTGTGATTCCTTGCAAACGATGTTTAGCACTTTTGATTGTAATTACCTTAGAATAATTTCTTAAAATTCAAATGTTTATCCCCATGTATCTAAATTTGAATAATGTGGTGTCTAATTCCTTGGCTTTTCTCCAACACATTTAGTTCTTCAAGACACATAATCCTCTCAATCATGGTGTACACTATTTCAAAAGACTTGTTAAGTATCAGTTGGAGCAGGGTAATGGATATTTTAATATTAGATGGAAAGGAAGCATAAACTTATATTTCTAAAGTGAGAAGAGTTTTTTTTATGATAGCTATTCAGCTTGAGCTAACTCTTGTATTGTTTCGAATGTTTACATACATATGCATTGTTAGTGTACCTGGGCATGAATGTTTAACATGTTTTGGTGGCATCAAGAATCACGTAAGACCCTGGAGCACGCCAGTAAAATACGACTTTGGTTCTTGAAATGATTCTGGATGATCCCCTCTGAAATCTAAATATATGCCAACTAGCCGTGATAGTTTCTAACATGAAGCCTCCATACTATTAATTAGTTGCTATATCTTTAAACTACAGTTGAGAGCATTCTCTAATGTTTAGATTCAAATATGATGTTAAAGGGGCCTTTATAATCAATATGCTTATAAAATTGTTATTTCCGAAGATTGTATGTCTCCTTACAATGATTATTTACTGGTTTTATTTGATATATTTTGTTTGTTTGAAATATATATGTAGTGTGTGAACCTATAGCCATAACTTTCATTTGTCATTGCTAAATAAGTTATTAATTATTTCAGGTCCCTCTCAACAATATGTTTGGGTACTCGACAGCTCTTCGCTCAATGACACAGGTGACGTGACTCGAGAATATTTCATGTTTCAATGTTAATTTATATTTGATTTTTAATTTCCTGTTGGTTCTTTAATAACTGCAGGGTAAAGGTGAATTCACAATGGAGTACAAGGAACATTCATCAGTTTCTCATGATGTACAGACGCAATTGATAAACGCGTACAAGGGCAACAAGGCAGCTGAATAATCAGCTTTTGTCGATGTGCACGGTCAAAATATTTATGACAATCATTTATCCAAAAAGCTGGACAATAATATATAGATAAGGTTTGTTTCATTTTATTTGGCTCAACCAATTTTGGAAAGGAAATAAAAGTTTCTGTAATTGTGATCCGGTAGTTAAATGGTACTGTACTTGTAGATGAAGATGAAGATGCTCGTATTTGAGCTATTAGATATGTAATTTTATGTTCATTCCATTCCCGAATTTTGTACTAGTTACCAATTTGGTTTTAGGGAAGGGAGTTGGAGAGGGAACGAAACAGTGGGGTGGGGATCCCAGAAAAAAGAAACCCTTTTACCAGTGATTTTTTTGGGAGCCTGGCTTTTAGTTTTACTTTTAATGTTTTAGTAAGAAGTTCAAATGTTTGGTTAGATTAATTTTATTATTAGTATTATTATTATTATAAATTGTTTTGATACAATTTATTTATTCTTTTCACTTGTAAGCAATCAGACCGATTTTTTATTTCTTTCCCTTCAACCCTTCAATGCCAATCTTCCTTTGTTTTTCTGTTACATCGCATCGTGTTGGCTCGTAAATTTACAAGTGCAGAACATGTTTTGCCTAGTCCCATGTTAGTTATTAAAGAAATGAAGTTAGGTAGATTGATTTTTCTCCTTGTAGAAAATAAATAGTAGGAAATGGACACGTGGATGTAGAATTTTATGTTGAATGTTACATGAGATTTTAGGATCAATGCTACTTTATTTTAGAACCTTAATCCATAAAAATAAATGTTATCATGAGATGTTATAGAAAAAAGATTATAGAATCAACTTCACTCTATTTCAGAATAGTCATTCCGTAATGATAAAGGTGATTACTAGGTATTACGAAAGATCAATTTCATAGCGTATTCAATGACCTTGTGAAGTGAGAATTCACGAGTGAATTCTAATATACCCTATCATAAAAAATCCTTGAACTTCATATCAAGATCATTTAACACAGCTTGAGAGTATTTGCTACCTTATCACTCCTCCTATTAAAAATTAGTATGGAATCTTGAATTGCCATTATTGACCACCAAAATCAGATTGTTTCTTCCTGCATCTTCATATAATCTTCTGCTACCTTCATATGAAACGTGAAAATATCTTTTTATCCTTCTTGTGTTACTTTCATGGAGTAGCTTCTGGATAATGTAATTTGGACACGCATTTGAAAAAAGATTTCTAGATTATATAATCCTAAAGGTAAAAAAGATTTATGGATTAAGTAATCTGAAAATTAATCATGCATCTGAAAAAAGATTTCTAGATTTTGTAATCCAGAAAGTATTTACGAATTTGAAAAAGGACTTCTAAATTTTGTAATCTAAAATATTAGAGGGACATTTTAAAAGTACAAAAACTTATGGAGGTGTAAGAAGAAACAGTTCCAAAAACACCATATTATCCAACTCAAAGAAAATCAGGGTGTTTCGTCCTGCACTCCCATCATTCTTCTTCTTGCACCCTATTATTTTTTAAAATCCTGAAACTGTCCTTTGCATTTTATTTCAAAATGCAGTTAAAATACTGTGGAGGCTGTTGCAGAAAAGGGCGTGCTCAGTGGAAGTACAGTGGAGCTTTTGGTGTATTGAGAAGACTTTGTGTTGGTGGTGAGGTAAAAAATGAGACGTGTTGTATTGTTTTGGTTGGGTGTGGTAGTGTGTGTTTCTGGAAATGGTTGTAGGAATAAGTTCTGGAATTGGTATACCAGAGTGGAAAAAAAAAATTCTGGAATTGAAAATGTGTAAGGAAGAAAGAACTCCAGAATGGGGTGTTTCAGAATTGGAAAGTTGTTTTTCAATATGGAGTTTCGGGAAGCGAAAAAATCCATTCTGGAATGGATGTTCCATAACGTACAGTTGTTTTTCAGAATAGGTATTTTGGAAGAGATTGGGATCATTTTCGTAATTTGGGTGCTGGAATAAGAATGATGGGTGCATGAAGAAACAGTTGAACACTCAACTCGCCAGCCCTAAGAGTAGAAAAAAAACAAAAACACATATTTGGACATAATACAGAAACATGCGAATCATTACAGAATCCTCAAACAGTTAAGGTTGCTGAATTTGTTCTCAAATTTATTTTTGAAACACCTGTACTGACATTTAACATCAAGAATGAGGATTTCGATGAAGTGTAGAATTATTTCTAGTAAGGTCTTTCTGGAACTGATAAAATTTTTGTAGGGTACAGTGGTTTAAGGTTAAAAAATTGTATATGAAAAACTTCCATTTTTCACCTTTTAGGGGTGCTGGCTGAGATTCCTACGGTGTAGGAAGAAAGAGTTGATTCTCACTCTCTTGTTCTTATGGACCTCACTTTTGAGTTTTTTCTTTTTTGGTTCTTCCTTTTCTCCATTTTTTCTCTCTTCTCTATATTTATTGCTAGTTGTTAATTTAGATGTGGTGATTTTTGTGTGACTACTTTAACTCTTGCAGACGAGCTTTTTCTTTATCTTTTGTTCTTCTCTTATTTTCATTTTTGAAAGGTTTATACACTAGTGGGTGCACGGGTGTTTTCACAAAATGTCAGATAGGCTAGAATAAGGTACCTTTAACATAATAGGGGGTGTAGTTATCATTTTAGCTTGTTCCTAGCCCTTTAGAAAGACATTTTGACCTAGTTTCTAGAAGGACAAGCCTAGGATGCGGGTTTGACTTAGTTAAATCCTAAGGCTGCCCATTTTTTCTCTTTTCCCATCCTATCTCTCTTGCTTGTTTTCCAAGGTTCCTTCACCTATAAATAGGAGGTCTACCTAGTTTATTTTACAAGTTGAAATTGAAGTAGAGTTACTCTGCACAAATATTGTGTAAGCTTGAGTGAGTGTTATCTCCTCTTCCTTGGTCTTACCTTGATGTGGCGGCCTAATACTTATCTTGCTGGTTTCCACACACCAAGTGGTGTGATCATCTCCACCACCTCGATAAGTTTTCTCATTCCATTTCTTTTCATTTTCCATTCCATTTATGTTCTTGTTTCTTTTACTCTTATTTGATGCTCTCAGTTTTGGGCTCATTATTATGAATTTGGTTCATCATTTGGTTGGCCTTGATCACCATTATGAATTTGGTTCATCATTTGTTCCTCCTCATAGGAAGGAACACTTGTTGAAGCTCCAACGACTTCATCAAGAATCTAGGAGTGTAGATGAGTATTTTCAAGATTTGGAAGTAACTTTTACTAAAATTAATATGCATGAAAGTGAAAAGTCAAAGATTGCTAGATTTGTGAGTGGGTTACGGTGAGAAATTCAAGATGTTGTAAAATTATATGAGTATATTTCTTTGAACAAATTGGTTCACCCAGTCATCAAGGTTGAATCACAAGTTTTGAAGAAAAAATCTTCTAAAAATACTCACAATGATGGCTTTTACAAATCATCTTGGAAGGGCAAAAAAAAATTTCAAAACCAAGATTCTCCTTCCAATTTCTCAAAAGAAACCACCCCACATCCTAAAGATTCTAAAGATAAACCTTCTACTCCTAAATCATCCACTAAAACCTCCAATATAAAATGCTTTAAATGTATAGGTTTTGGGCACATCGCTGCCAACTGTCCAACTAAAAGCACCATGCTGGCAAATAAAGACCAAATAAAAATAAAAACAAAAAGAGAAAATGACGAAGAAAAGGAGAGTACAACGGGTCTCATCTTGTTGAACCATACGAAATTAACTACGCCTCCTAGGTACTTCTTCCTTTTCTTTTTCATTCCCACGTAATTCTAAATACTTGACATCTTTGATGAAGAAGTTTAGGGAGGATCTTCAAAAACCTCCCAAAGGTTCCACCCTTCTAAGAGGATTTTAACAAGAAAATCATCTCTTCCCTAAACATTCTCTACAAATATGGCCTGTATCTAGAATTCACCAATGTGAACTCCCCAAGCTTCATGAACATAAGTTTATTTCACATCCTAAACTTAGAAATATCTTCTCTGAAAACAAACTAACTATATTTTTGGCAGGAGTTCTAAATTCGAGGACAAATTCTTTCGAACCTGGGGGGCATGATACAAACCATAACAACCAGCAGATGACTAAGGACACATCAAGCAACTCATAAAAAGGTTAGTCATCTCAGTATACAAAGTTGGCCCCCACCAAACCTCAAGAAAACATCAGCAGAAAAAGAACCAACTATATACGAGAATATCAGAAGTTCTTCCGTTTTGGTCTTTCCCCAAGAGAAAAGTTATGTAAATAATTTGGGCTCACTTTAGGGGTCCAACTAGCAAAGATAGGCTAGAATAAGGTGCCTTTAGCATAATAAGGGCTATAGTTATCATTTTAGCATGTTCCTTGCCCTTTAGGAAGGCATTTTGACCTAGTTTCTAAAAGGACAAGCCTAGGATGCGGGTTTGACTCAAACCCTAAGGCTGCCCATTTTTTCCCTTTTCCCATCCCGCCTCTCTTGCTTGTTTTCCAAGGCTCTTTGATGCGACCCAAATCCACAAGAAGATGACCAAGGATACCAACTATGAAGGGTCATCTCAACAAACAAAGGAGGACCTCACAAGAGGAAGAAGGGGCCATCCACCTGAGAACCTAAAGTTCTTCCTGCTAGCCTTCTTAAAGATTAGAAGATTGTGTAAATAATTTGGGGCTCTCTTGAGGGTTCCAAAATAGTAGAATAAAAGAATAAAATAAAGAGGGCCCAAGCCCAACAAGACCAAAGCCCAAATCTGAGGCCCAAGCCCAAACCATGATCTCAGCACCAACCATGCCTCAAAGGATTGTTAGAATCAAGGCAAAGACTTTGGGTGATAAATATATCTTTTTGTAAATTATTTAGAGTAGTTTCTAAGTAGAACATAAAAGGAAGGTGTAGATGTAGATTCAGGGGGTGCCAAAGTGAGAAACCAAGTCAAACCTTCCTTGTGACGTATGTTTTGGTGCCAAATTCAAATGCTTCTCATTTGAATTTTCCCACCTTAATTTCAGCCCTCTCACACTATAAATAGAGGTGCTTGGCTCATGTAAAATAACATTAAATTTGAAGAAAAGTTACTATACACATTTTGTGTGAGATTTAGTGAGAATTGTTCTCCTAGCTTTAGTCTTATCTTGTGAGTTTTGGGAGCTCTCAAGTGGTGGCAACTACACTCATCTTGGAGCATTTCATCCTCTCAAGTGCCGTGTTCTTCCCTTCCATGTCTTCAACCACATAAGTTTTCTATCATTCATCTCTCAATTCCAATTCCACTCCATTTCAATTCCTAAACATGTCTTGTGTTGGTGTTCTTGTTTTCAATTCTTGTTTGATTGTTCTTCCTCTTTAGTTTGTGTTTCCATTATGTTTTTCAATTCTGCTTTTGCATTTCAATTCTGCACCTATTCTGTTTTAATTCCAGCACTTAATTGTCATCATTCATCACCTATAATTGTGTTTTTCCTTTGATCTTTGGAAATGAACCTTCACATCGACTTAACACTTGTTAAGTTAATGTCCAGCGGGAATTTTCCTTAGATTTCTCACCTAAATTGCTTAAAGAATCTTGATCCTAATTCTTAAAAGTGTCACTAATGAATCAATCTAAAATCAACTCACATTACTCCTTCACCTATAAATAGGAGGCCTACCTAGTGTATTTTACAAGTTGAAATTGAAGTAGAGTTACTCTACACAAATATTGTGTGAGCATGAGTGAGTGTTATCTCCTCTTCCTTGGTCCTACCTTAATGAAAATGAAGCTCTCAAGTTCCGACCTAACACTTATCTCGGTGGTTTCCACACACCAAGTGGCGTGATCATCTCCACCACCTCCATAAGTTTTCTCATTCCATTTCCTACCATTTTTCATTCCATTTATGTTCTTGTCTCTTTTACTCTTATTTGTTGCTCTCGGTTTTGGGCTCATTATTATGAGTTTGGTTCATCATTTGGTTGGCCTTGATCACCATTGATGTTTCCTAGTTTCCTTTCTTCAATTCCACAACTGCATCTCATCCTCACTATATCTTATTTTTTCATCTTTGCCTCTGTGAAGTGAACCTTCACACTTAACCACTTGGTTAAGTTTGTGTCTAGTGGGAATCTTCGTTAGGTCCTCACCTTTACTTGCTAAAATCTTAATCCTAAAGTAAAGTGTCACCTTAAATGAAAACATCTAAAATTCAACCCAGGTCATTGACTTATAATCACTGTGGCACCAATAACATTCTTCCCTAGGTCATTGACTTGTAATCTTGTTTCATTACACAGTCCATTCGCTTGATCGATATTTCTTAGAAGAATTACAGGAACTTTGATTTTTAGTTTAAGACAATAATTAGGAATTCTTAAGCATCTGATATCATTAAAATTTTTTGATGTAAGCCACTTAGTTGGAACATTTTTTTTGTTCATTAGATTGACAGGGTGTGTCTGAACTTAAGTAACTAATTTGTTCTTTGGGTATTAAAGATAAGATAAACTCATTGATTTGGTTTACACATTCCTTTGTAGGACAAAGTATTGCGTCATCATAAAAAAAAAATCCAAAAGAGCTCATATTTTGTAGGGAGCCAAGATAAACAAATTCAACCAAGTTTGATAAAGGTTGTTCAGTATTTTTAATTTAAAAATCTTCAGGTATTTTGACAATGGCTTCACCAACTTCATTTAAGTTCATATCTCCATCTCTAATCTGAAGGATCTAATAAAAAAACTCTTTGATTTCTTTTGTACTTTCAAGTGATTGCTTAATGCTTAATGTCATATTCTCTGAAAGTTTCAAGACTTTGCAATGTTTCATAATTCATAGTAGTTTATTGCTGCCTTAACAATTTCATATCTTGATCCATTCTTGACAACAGGTAAAATCTGCCTAAAACATCCTTCCAATACAATGAATTTACATTCGAAAGGTTTATGACAATTTTTCTTCATTTTCAGCCCTCATAATGTCCCTTAAAGTTATGTCCAAAGCTTAAAAACATAACCTATTCATCATTGGAGCTTCATCCTACATAATTAATTTAGTTTGAACCAACAACCCAACACGAAGACTTCCTTGAGTTATGTTGCAGGTTGATTCCTCATTTATTAACAATAGAATGCAAAATGTAAAATGAGTTGTTTTCCCTCCTGAAAGTTCCAAAGAAGCAATACCGCTAGAAGTTACATTCAACATAATCATCCGTTTAGATATAATGGAAGTGTACAATGTTCTCCACATAAAAGTTTTTCCTTAAGAAAAAAAATTCATCAACTTCAGGAAGTACTACTATCATCTATATTCTCGTAGGCATCAACTAGTTCAACAATAATACATTGAAACAAAGATGCATGCACTTCAAAGATGCTTATCTTATCATAGTTTAATTCATCAATAATAAATCTATTTTCAAAAATGAAAGAATATGAAGAAATGGGTTATGGTAGACAACTTAAAAAAACATAGGCCAAAATATTTTCAGGAAACAATAGGCCAAAATGGCTACAGAACAAAAAACATAAAAAGCCCTTCAAGTTTGAACCACAAGGACCCTGATATCAGAACATTGCTTGTTCTTGCTGTGACATTCAAAAATAAGTTTAACCCTTTCACAAAATGAATGAACAACACAACCTCCATCCACTTCCAAATTTTACACTTCTTCCAAGAAATTGTCGCGTTAGGGCTTTGCACTCCACTTATTCTCTTCTCCCATGGAAAACAACCTTTTTGAACCTGCCTTCACAAGTGAATTTGAAAAAGGAAACAGGTAGATCCTTCCAAAAATATACAACCAATCAGTAAAAACATCAATATATATTATAATGAATGTGATAAAATGAAAATGTGTGATACATAAATCTTACCAAATGATTTGCGTTGCATTGGTATCGAGATAACGTTATTGAGAAATGAGCGAAAGCATTGTTAGCGGGTGCACGACCATTAAGATAATCATAATACCTCGACACAGATAATGCAAAAGCCTTTCCCATAAAGATAGTAACATCAGTTCTGACCAACATATTGAAACATTATATGATGGTCCCCTCATAAATCATAATACTCATGAATTTTAGACCATCCATCAATGATATGGGGGCATAATAAATCTATGTTATATATGATAACATACATATGGCCTCTGCTACCAGCTAGTGACCACTCGAAACTAAGTTCCTTTTGGAACTTTATTGCAAAGCCATAGTCAACATAACCACATAACTTTTAAAATGAGGAAGAAAAAGGTTAGAAATTGATTAAACTTTGTAAAATCTAAACCAAAGAGTTTGTTTAGATTTTTTATAACATAACTATATTACTATATTAAGATTAATTAATATATTAACATATTAATATATTTATCAATATGTTATTGTTGTAATATATATTTATATACTTAATATATATACACCGATTCAGTATATATATATATATATATTAAATATTAACATACTAATATATTAAATAATATTTTATTGAATAATGCTAGAGATGTATTAATATATTTTCATGTTATCATTAAATCATACAGAGATATTAAAAATATCTTCGTTGGAATATGAAAGGAAAAGATGAAAAGACTCCACCGTGGGACTGATGAAGTCAACAATCAATTTGTGTGAAATGGAAAAAAGCATGAAATCATCATAAATACAATGACAACCTTGAAAATAAAAAAATGATTTAATGCAATCAATCAAGACGATGAAAATCAAAAAGTACAATGCAAATAGGTTACAACCACTTATAATGCATTTGATTAACATGCAAAATTTTTTGTGTAACACTCAAACTGGAAATTTAAAATCCAATAAGACACACAAAATCCAGCACTATAAATTAATAAAATTACCTACCAAACAAAAAATTACAATAGCACGCAATTGCTTACAATAACACACAACTAGTTATAGTAACATACATTTAAGTCTAAAAATGAATAAGCAGAGTAAGAATAAAACATTAAAATATGATTAAGTTTTTGTTGTAGCTGCGGTTTTTTCGTGTTGAGCAGTTGAGTTTTCAATTCAACACAACTATGATACACTATCTATAATACACATATAAGACTCACAATGAATAAAGACATAACTACAGAACATTAAAACAACATAGATAAACAATAATACACATTGTAATATTACAAAACATTGATAAAAAATAACACACAACTACTTATGAAAACCTTGAAAAAAAACACCAAATACTAAACATCAACTATGAAGCAACATTTGATGTAGCTGACACTATTTTTGCGTTGTACATGAGTTTAAAATCAACAGACATTAAATAGGTAAATTGTTAATAACTTATACAATAGAAGTGTAAAAAACAAAGTAAGACACAATACAGTACAACATATTCTAAAAAATGCAGTAAATAATTCATTTTAAAGTAAAATAGAAACATTATTATGCAACATATTATGAAAACTTCCCAAACATAATGATTAAGGTTGATAAGAAATATAAACATTAAACAATAAAGATTAAGATTAAGAACATTTCCTTGTTCTTTGAAGCCCTCTTTCAGTGTCAACCCCTATAAGAAGTCCAATATAAAAAGAGTCAGTTATACAATAGAATGAATAATCTAACATAAATAAGAAAAATAATAAACTAAAGGTGATCAACACTAATTAAGAGTAATAGTACCATACCATTGCATCAATAATTGTTCAGAATAGAAATTTAAAATTGTGATAAATACAATAAATTGTCCATTAAAGTTACACCACAATATAGTCAAATAATTCACATTATATAACTCCCCTTTCAATTTTAATCTTTGTCTTAAATGTCTTCAAAGGGACATTATCATCCGCTGTTTGGTTAGGCATAGAAAAATCTATTTTAAGCCCTACCACTGCAATGTAACTACTTAGCATAATATCAATGCCTAAGTCAATGGTCTGGCATTGTAAATCATTTGAAAATTTTGTTAACAAATCCTGAAAAAAGTAAGTACAAAAAGTTAAATACTTAAGCTACACATCAAAAAAATAGTTATTCCTATCTGATGTGAGTTGATTTTAGGATTGCACATTTTATTGGTTGTTTTTTGTTTAAGATTTTTTTGATTTAGCAATTAAGGTGAGGACCCTAAGAAGATTCCCAGTGGACACTGATGTGAGTTGATTTTATGATTGTTCATTTTTATGGTGACACTTTACTTAGGATTGGATTTTATGAGATAAGTATGGTGAGAACCTAAGGAAAATCCCCACTGGACATTAACTTAACCAAGTGGTTAAGTAGGTGTGAAGGTTCATTTCACAAAGACAGAAGGAAAACACAAGTATAAGGTGATGATGATGACAAGTTATGGTGCGGAATTACATAAGGAAAACAAGAGCAACATATAAAATCCGAATAGACCTAATGAAGCAAAATAAGAACATGTTTATGAATAGCTGGAATGATAATGGAAGGAAAAGATGAAGGAAAAGGAAGCTTATGAGAAATGGAATTGAGAATGGTTGCACGCCACTTGGATGGTGAAATGACTCCAAGATAAGTGAAGGATACCGCCACTTGAGAGCTCTCAAAACTCACAAGATAAGACCAATTTTGGAGGAGCTCACTCTCTCACAATTCACACAAGAATTTGTGTATAGTAACTTTACTCTAATTTTCAACTTATGAATACATGACGTAGGCCTCCCTATTTATAGATTTAGGAGCCTTGGAAAGCAAGCTTAAAGGGTAGAATGGGAAAAGGGAAAAAAGTGGGCAGCCATAGGGTTTGACTAAGTCAATCCCATATTCTAGGCTTATCCTTCTAGAAATTAGGTCAAAATGCCTTCAAATGGGCTAGGAACAAGCAACAATGCTACCCACACCCCTTACTATGCTAAAGGCACTTTATTCTACCTTATTTCTACTATTTGGACCCCTCATTTGAGCCCAATTTATTTACAACATTTTTCTAAATATTAAAGAAGACTAATAGGAAGAACTTCAAATGTTTTGGCCCTTGTCCATTCCTCCTATGAATGAAGTCCTTATTTGCTTGTTGAGATGACCTTTTATAGTTGGCATTCTTGGTCATGTTCTTGTGGACTTAGTTTTGGAGTCTTTGTGGGTTTGTATCAGACACGAACTTAACCAAGTGTTTAAGTAAGTGTGAAGGTTCACTTCAGAAGGACAAAGAGAAAAAGACAATAATATGGTAAAAAGGGGTGGAAATTAAGATAACAAGATAAAGAGAACCAAAAATTTAAAGATAACATGAATGAACATAGAGGAAGGGTAAATGGAAGGCGCAAGAGGAAATTAAAAAAGGGGGAAGAGATGAAGAGAGCTTATGGAAAGAAATGAATTCACGCCACTTGGAGCAGAGGGACTCCAAGATGAGTGATGCAAAAGCCACCACTTGAGATATTACCCACCCAAGATAAGACCCAACATGAGAGCTCACGAGTCTCACAAAATCACTCCTGCAGAGTTTCTTTATTTCCAATTCAAGTTGCAAATACTCAAGACACCCTATTTATAGGAAGGGGTACCTTGCTGGGCAAGATGGGTGAAAGGTAGAAATGGCAAGGGAGAGGGGATGCCTAGGGTGTTGACTATGGTCAAAATCGCACCTTTAGGCATAACTTCTAGAAGATAGGTTAAAAACCCTAAACTATTGTGTTTGATAGAGATGTGAAGTTTCTAAGTCATTTTTTGAAAACTTTATGGTCTAAATTAGGAACTACACTTATGTTTTTTACCACATGTCATCCTCAAACTGATGGACAATCTGAAGTAGTAAACAGATCTTTATCCACATTGTTGAGGGCACTTTTAAAGGGCAACAAGAAGTCTTGGGATGAATATCTTCCTCAAGTAGAATTTGCTTTTAACAGGGTAGTCAATAGAACTACTAATCTTTCTCCTTTTGAGGTTGTTTATGGATTTAATCCTCTCACACCTCTTTATTTACTACCACTTCCAGAAAATTCTTCTTTGATTCATAAAGAAGGAGTTTCTAGAGCGAAGTTTATTAAGAAGTTCCAAGAGAAGGTTAAAGCCCAAATTGAAAAACAAACTCAAAAATAATTTTTTGAGCAAGAAAATGGAGAAAGAAAATAATTTTTGAGGAAGGAGATTGGGTTTGGCTACATTTACAAAAAGAAGTATTTCCAAACCAAAGAAAGTCAAAACTCAGTCCCAAAGGAAATGGTCCATTCCAGGTCCTTCAACACATAAATGACAATGCATATAAATTAAACCTCCCAGCTGATTATGGAGTTAGCACTACTTTTAATGTTTGTGATTTGATTCCTTTGGTAGGTGGTGCTGACAATATTGAAGAATTGGATCTGAGGACAAATCCTTTTCAAAAGGGAGGATCTGATGGTAGACCATCCGGAAGGACTCATATTAGGCCTTTAACTAGGGTTATGGCTAGAAGAATGGAAGAAGAAGAAGGAGTTCAAAAAAACTCTTTTTTTATGGAGAATTACTTTTTAACTTTTCTTCCAAATTTCCTAGTCTTGTAAAATTGTACAAAGTAGTATAGGCTTTATTTTGGGCTTGTATTTCGGCCATTGTCTTGGGCCATGTTTTGGGCCAATTTTCATGGGCCATGTATTGGGCCAATTAGAGTAGGGTGTAAATAAAGAAAGAAAGAGTCTAGCTAGATTTACAATTGGGCCTCCTTGAACCCACTGCAACTCTAGACTATCTAGGGTGCACAAGTAAATTAATAGAGTGCAAATAGAAAGCATGGAGTGACAAGGAAGGCATAAAGGTCCACATGTCATCTCCTTAATGGAGAGGATTTCCACCAATGTCAAAAGAACATTTGTCTTCATGGGAATGGAAAGGATTCTCTCCAATTAGAGGAGGACACTTATCAACTTCTAATTTGAGAGGATTTGATCCAATTAGAGAGAGTCATTTGTCCTTTTATGAGTGGAGATATTTTAGGGTTAAAGCTTGCACCTTGGCTGCCCATAGCACTATAAATACAAGTGTTAGCCCCTTGTAAATGAGATTTAAATTGATATTTCCCAAGTTGCTAGCTCATTTGTCTTCAAATTCTCACTCTCAAGTTTGCACTTCTATTAGTGTTTTGCTTGAATCTTCTTAAAAGTTGGTCACACCTTTTTTAAGCTTCTAGTTCTCCTTTTCATTCCATCTTCTCCATACTTCAATTCAACCATTGATGCCACTTTCAAGTGCACTCTAGCACAACATACAAAACTACAAAAAAGAAGAAGCCCAAACAAGCTAGTTTTGCATCAAAATGTAAACCCAAAAACCTTCCTCACAGGACAAGAATGATCGGAGAAGCAAATTTAATCTCCAAAAATGATTTAAAACTTTTTGTTTTTCTCTCTATGAAAAAAGTGTTATTCGAAATGATAGGAAAACATCCTTATATAAGGTGAAAACAATTTGATCATTTACTGAAAAAAAGTTGTATCAATTAAAAATGATTTGGTTAACATAATAGAATTTTGTTAAAAACATTTAATTGATTTATGAAAATAACTAACTATTTTCTTTAACAAAAGATATTAAAATATTTTAAACCAGTTCTTTTATCGAAATAACTGATAGATTTCAGTTACTAGAAAAGACAAAATAGAAAATAAATCATTTTTAAATCGTTAAAAACTTTAAGGGTTTTCAACTTGTTAATACAATAAATTAATCTATTAAAAATACTTACTATAGTCAACAGATTTTAATAAAATTTAATTTCAACTGATTAATAAATGAATCAACTAATTAAAATTAACATAGATTTGGAAAACAAAACATTTCAAGGAGATCACTATTCAATTAACTTGGATCATAATGTAATGCAAAGTTACATAACAAAATCTACCTAATCAAACACACACACAACAACAAGTCTTCAAGAAAAATTTGGATTCATCAAAGCTTCTTGGTCAATAATCTCCCCCTATTTGATGAAGCCAAATTCCTGGTGTTGTATTGTAGATTTTGACAAAAGGAGATCTTGCAAAAACATAAGGAAAGACCAAACAATCCATAATATACAAGTATAGTAGGATAACCAAACACAACCTATGCAAAACCACAATTTCTCCAAATTATGTCAATCCTAAAACAACAAAAAAATTATGCAAAAATAAATAGTAAAAATATTACAACAAACATTCAAATATTCCCCCTCCCCCTTTGTCTTCAACAAATAGACAAAAAGAAGGCGTAATGTGAAAAATATAAACTAATTAAAAAATACAAAAATACAAATAAAACCACAAAATATAAAATGTTCAAAGATTTTAAACCATAAGAACTATGATATCTGTTCTTGCCGGTTGACCCTCCTGTCGGTTGACTCTGCGACACTCACACGCCTCCTTCCTCACCTTGGTATGTGCTTGGTTCTCTCGAAACGATCTACACCTGCAAGATAGAAAGGGGACGCCCTAGAGGCCGTTTGCACTCCGACGCTCAAGTCAAAACTAGGGCAAGTATACCAAGTGTATTGAGTATTTTTGTTTAGGGTTTCAAATTGCGTACCTTTGTTAAGTATTTTACTACCCTTTATATAGTCTAGGGTTTCCTCTACGCCGCTACCCATATTTAGGGTTTACTGGAATACCCTTGCGCCGCTATCACCCAGGCTTAGGGTAATCTAGCACATAAGGTTTCCTTAACTGGAGTGCAAACTCTAACAGGGTGGCCACCTGGGTACCCCTTCGTGCACCTAGTCTCTGGGGCCACCTGTCCTGGGAGCGCCTTCACTGTTCACATGCCATGCATGCAGCTTCGCTGGGAAACCCTAGTTCTGATGAGTACTCAACCCTCAGGACTCTGCACTTAACTGTGCTTTCCCTGCCACACGCATAGGCACTTCATGACTTAGGCTTCTCCTTACTTCTGGGCATTCTACTGATAACTGGTCTTCCCTCGGGACCCACATCAGATATTCTAGCTTTGTTGTTCGAAACACCCAAGACCGATGTCACATCATCCTGCTGAGTGACGAGGACACATCAGTCCACTCTGGTGATCGACATGCTGATGACTAATCATCCCGCTAGTCCACACTACCTATGGGACCCAGCCCACGTGGCTCTGGCGCAGGCTGTAGGACCCAACTGACGTGGCTCACCCTTACTAGCTGTTCTCAGTGTCCGAGGACTGGTCGGTGCACAAGCCCCCCAGTCTCAAGCTGTTAACTTGTTCAGCGAAGAGACTAAGTCATCGGCTCGGGCGACCTACGTGGCACTGAGCGAAAGGACATGAACAGTGCACTGAAGGGACATCTCACCAACCCCTTTTTAATCTGCGGACACGTGTCTAGATCAACGGTTAGGGTGTTTTTAACGTTTGCGCTTCCTTGCCTACGTTAAACCCTTTCAAAACCCCGCGCCTCTACACTGTTTCATCACTTTTCACTCGAGCCTTCATACTTTCTAACTTCTCTCGCACGCTTCTGTCCTACTCCAACCTCTACGCTCGTGACCCTTCAACTTTGCTT
The DNA here is from genome assembly GCA_013389735.1 of Phaseolus lunatus. NCBI lineage: Eukaryota > Viridiplantae > Streptophyta > Magnoliopsida > Fabales > Fabaceae > Phaseolus > Phaseolus lunatus. Next base: position 40,590,329 of record CM023864.1, on the reverse strand, counting down.
ACACAAAGGTATGATCTTTCCTCTCCCTTTCTGCCTTCACTTTATGATTCTGCTTCTCTTCATATACCTTAACTGTGCTGGGTCTGTTTACGATTTCTACATTTAGGGTTTCTGTTCTTCTTTTCTATGTTCGTTCTTCTTTTGAGTCTTTGTCTGCCATTGTTTTCGCCATCGCTTCTTCTAAGCCCTCTTTTCTTCTTCCTGCCTCTCATTTTGTTTTAGATTCGAGATGGCCAGAACCAAAACCACCTCCAACCCTCCTCCAACTGTAGCTGTTGACTACAAGGCCCTCTACCCCTGGGCTTCTGAGGATCTCCTTGCTGAGACCTCAAAACTCACCTCCACTGAAGATTGGAGGAAGCATAAGGATGACGAAAATGAGATTAAAGGGCATGTCTTCGGCAAGGAGAGCGACGCGTACATCTCAGTTCGTCCTTGCACTGAGGGTGAGCCTGTCTGCACCGACAACCGATGCAATGGCGGGAAACCCTTCTTCTTCTTCTATGCCACCGTATTCAACCGAGTCAAAGTCCGTCTTCCCTTCACCTGGTTCGAGAGGGCTTTGCTCACAGAGTTGAACGTAGCGCCCGCCCAGCTGCACCCTAACAGCTGGGCCTTCATCAGGGCCTTCTCCATTCTCTGCAACAATCTAGGATTCACTCCCTCGGTAGATGTATTGCTCTACTTCTTCGAGGCGAAGCGCCTTGGGAAAAGGCTTTGGGTAAGCCTTAATGGAGTGGCAGGGAGGGTTCTGCTTACCCTCTTCTCTCAATCGTACAAGGGCTTCAAGGGGATGTTCTTCCGAGTCTGCTGTAGTTTGTACGACTCCACCATGCTTGATGGGTTCCCATTGTATTGGGTGGAGAAGTTAAAGCTCAAGAAGCCCCGTGGACTCGAGGAGCTGACGCCCTTTGATCGCGATGTGTGCCAAGTCCTCTCTAGCTGGGGTGTGGTGTTTGACACCACCCAGCTGATCAGGCACGAATATGATGCTGAAACCCTCAGCGTCTATATTGGTACGGTACATTGCCTTTATCTCACAACCAGTCAACACTTGTGTTTTTATGCATGACTCTTCTCACCCATTACTTGTTGTTCATTGCAGGTATGGTACTGGACTCTGAGAAGAAGAAGAGGCGGACAAACCTGCTGACTCGTCGCTCAGCAGGTGGCTCAGGCCCTGCTAGCCCTTCTTCACCCGCTGTGGTTGCCCCAGGTCCAACTTCTGATAAATCAAAAAGGGCAGCCGTAGTGGTGATCTACCAGTTATCAGTAGAATGCCCAGAAGTAAGGAGAAGCCTTAGTCACGAAGTGCCTATGCGTGTGGCAGGGAAAGCACAGTTAAGTGCAGAGTCCTGAGGGTTGAGTACTCATCAGAACTAGGGTTTCCCAGCGAAGCTGCATGCATGGCACGTGAACAGTGAAGGCGCTCCCAGAGCAGGTGGCCCTAGAGACTAGGTGCACGAGGGGGTACCCAGGTTGCCACCCTGTTAGAGTTTGCACTCCAGTTAAGGAAACCTTATGTGCTAGATTACCCTAAGCCTGGCTGATAGCGGCGCAAGGGTATTCCAGTAAACCCTAAATCTGGGTAGCGGCGCAGAGGAAACCCTAGACAATATAAAGGGTAGTAAAATACTTCACAAAGGTACGCAGTTTGAAACCCTAAACAAAAATACTCAATACACTTGGTATACTTGCCCTAGTTTTGACTTGAGCGTCGGAGTGCAAACGGCCTCTAGGGCGCCCCCTTTCTATCTTGCAGGAGTAGATCGTTTCAAGAGAACCAAGCACCTACTAAGGTGAGGAAGGAGGCGTGTGAGTGTCGCAGAGTCAACCGACAGGAGGGTTAATCGGCAAGAACATTTGGCGCCCACTGTGGGGCCGAAGTAAAACAAGGTCCCACACACGAGAGAAAGAGAAGAAATCCCAGAGATGAGGAATACCAGACAAGGATCTGTCCCACCAAATGGGGATGAAAGGGTTACCATGCAACAACTCATAGAAACGATGCGCGCCCTCCAGGAGACGATGGCGGAGTCAAAGGTAGATCAGGTGCGAATGCAGATGGATTTGGCCACATCGCAGGCCAGAAACGAGGAATTACACTGGACAAATGAAGAGTTGCACGTGAACCTGAGTAATTTGCAGCAAGCAGGGGATCGCGTGGTGGACGATCGGGCTCCACCAACGCCGCCAAGGGCTTTCTCCATGCCCTTCTCCCAAGTAATCATGGACACGGTGGTCCCAGCCACCTTCATGGGGCCTAAGACCGTGTTCACCGAGGTCGAGGATCCTGAAGCGCATCTCACAGCGTTTCACACGCAGATGAGGCGGTCAGGAGGGTCTGATACGGTGCATTGCAAACTCTTCATGACCACGTTGACAAGGACAGCGCTGGAATGGTTCGTTAGCCTGCCTGAGGGACATATCACGTCTTTCGCGCAGTTCTCCATGCTGTTCAGAGAACAGTAAATTGTCAACCGGACCCTTCCGCCGAGGTCCTACGACCTTTTTGACGTAAGGCAGTATCAGAGGGAGTCCCTTAAAGATTACCTCAACAGATTTGGGGCAATGGTGGTGAGGTTGCACTCCAAAGATGAAGATATGTTGGTGCATGCCTTCAAAAAGGGGATATTGCCAAGGCCTTTCAGCGAGTCTCTTATCCGAAATCGCCCTAAGACCTTCGGTGACATCAAGCGACGTGTTGTTGCTCACATCGTCGCAGAAGGAGAGCTCAATGAGAAGCGGGAGAGCGTAGCCTCCTCACGGCCGCGAGCACCTAGTCGACCTCAACCCCTGCGGGTGCATGAGGCAACGACGGAAAAGAGAGCTCAGGGAAAGAAGAAACCCTACGAGGCCAGGAAGCCTCAGACTAGGGGACGCGCTAAGGAGGATGTGCCCCCCAGGCATAACTTCCTGGTGGAGCTTAAGGAGCTGATCGCCATTCCCAATGTGGCAGAGAGGCTGAAGGTGCCCCCAAAGACAGATAAGAGATTGGGGCCCAACAAGAGCGCCTGGTGTGAATTCCATCAAGCGTTTGGCCATCCCATCCGAAACTGCTTGGCCCTTGGCCATCAGCTAGATGAGTTGGTCAAGAGCGGCTTCCTGAATGATTACTTGAGGGAGTCACAGGGAGAAGAGGTGGTGGTAGCACCGAGGGCTGATCAAGGACACGAGGTGCCCATACATGGAGAGGTCCATAACATTTCAGGTGGGTTATCGGGAGGAGGATGAACCTCGTCGTAGCGCAAGAAGTATGCGCGTTCAGTGATGGCAGTGGAAGCATGTGAGGAAGACCACTTTCTAGACATCGACCTCACGTTCACAAAGGCAGATCGCCTGGACATTGTCCCTCATGACAACGATCCAGTGGTGATATCAGTGGTTATGGTGGGGAGAAGGGTGCACCGGGTCCTCGTCGATCAAGGAAGTTTAGCTGATGTTATGTTCTGGTCAACCTTTAACAAGTTGCAGCTGTCACCAGATCAGCTAAGGCCTTATACTGGCTGCCTGTATGGGTTCGCAGGTGACCAGGTTGAGGTGCGAGGATATGTAGAGCTGAGGACCACTTTTACTGATGGGATGGCCTCCCGTACCGAGCACATCAAGTATCTGGTTGTCAACGCCCCATCAGCCTACAACATGCTGTTGGGCAGGCCAGCGTTGAACAGACTGGGAGCCGTAGCATTGACGAGACATATGAAGATGAAGTTTCCCGCAATGGAAGGAGTAGTGATCATCACAAGGTCAGATCAGAAGGAGGCCAAGAAGTGTTACGAGAATAGCCTCAAGACGAGAAGGGGAGTGTGCGCGGTGACCACCCAACCACCGGGTGGAGAGTACGATGATACTGACCCGCCTCGAGTAGACATCGGGGTCACACGAGCAGAGGTCGCTCGACAAAGACAACCGGAGCCAGTAGAGGAGGTGGTAGAAAGGGAGATTGGAGGCAAGATGTTCAAACTTGGCAAATCCCTACGCCAGGAGACACAAGACCAAATAGCAGGGGTCATAGAACGACATATGGACGCTTTTGTTTGGTCTGCCTCGGATATGCCAGGTATTGATCCAGACTTCTTATGTCATCGCCTTGCATTGAATACCCAAGCCAGACCTGTCCGACAGAGGAGGCGAAAGTTCAATGAAGAAAGGAGGCAGGTAATCAGGGAAGAGACACAAAAGCTGCTTAAGGCTGGTCACATACGGGAGATCCAATACCCTGAGTGGCTAGCAAATGTGGTGTTGGTGAAGAAGGTCAATGGGAAGTGGCGGATGTGTGTGGACTTCACTGACCTCAATAAGGCATGCCCAAAGGATTCTTATCCTTTACCGAGTATTGATGCGCTGGTAGATAACGCCTCGGGGTGCAAGCTAATCAGCTTTTTGGACGCTTTTTCTGGGTATAACTAGATCAAGATGCACCCAATGGACGAAAGCAAGACAGCATTTATGACCGAGCTGTCCTGCTACTGCTACACAGTCATGCCATTTGGGCTAAAGAATGCGGGTGCCACCTACCAAAGGCTGATGGACAAGGTCCTTGCATCCATGATAGGGCGCAACGTGCAGGCCTACGTGGATGATATGGTGGTGACATACCAGGTGAAAGATCTGCACATCGTTGATTTGGAGGAGCTATTCACTACAATAACTAAGTATGGTTTGAAGTTAAATCCAGAAAAGTGTGTCTTTGGGGTAGAGGCAGGCAAGTTCCTCGGTTTCATGCTCATTAAACGATGGGTTGAGGCCAACCCAGACAAATGCGCGACGATCTTAGCCATGAGGAGCCCGAAGTCGGTCAAGGAGGTGCAACAATTGACAGGTCGAATGGCTGCCCTTTCCAGGTTTGTGTCAGCCAGGGGTGATAAGGGTCACCCTTATTTCCAATGCTTGAGGAGGAACAGTAGGTTCTTGTGGACCCAAGAGTGTGAAGAAGAATTCCTCAAGTTGAAGCAATATCTGTCCAGCCCACCAGTGCTGTGTAGACCACAGATCGGCACCCCATTGCGCTTATACTTCGCGGTCACCGAAAGGGCGGTAAGTTCAGTCTTGGTGCAGGAACAAGACCAAACTGAAAAGCCTATCTACTTTGTTAGCAAGGTGCTGCAAGGGCCAGAGATGAGGTATCAGGCCATTGAAAAGGCAGCCTTGGCCGTTGTGTTCTCAGCGCGTAGGCTCCGTCATTACTTTCAGAGCTTTATAGTGGTGGTGATGACAGACCTGCCCATCAGGAAGGTCTTGCAGAAACCAGATGTTGCAGGGAGGATGGTGCGATGGGCAGTGGAGTTATCTGAGTTCGACATACAATATGAACCCAGAGGCCCAATCAAAGGCCAAGTTTATGCTGAATTCGTAGCCGAGATGTCCTCGACAGAAACCCAGGAGGAAGGACCCGACTTCTGATGGGTGCTCTCGGTAGATAGGTCTTCCAATCAGCAAGGTAGTGGGGCTGGGGTGATCTTGGAAAGGCCGAAAGGGCTGTTGATTGAGCAAGCTCTACGGTTTGCCTTCAAGGCCAGCAACAACTAGGCTGAGTATGAAGCCCTAATCACTGGAATGCTATTGGCTAAGGAGATGGGAGCACAGAGTCTTCTGGCAAAGAGTGACTCCCTATTGGTCACAGGCCAGGTGGCGGGAGAGTACCAGGCCAAAGATCCTCAGATGGCCTCCTACCTAGAGTATGTCCAGGTGTTGAAGAGTTCCTTTGCAGATTTTAAATTGGTACATGTGCCTAGAGATCAGAATGCCCAAGCTGACTTGTTGGCAAAACTCGCAAGCTCGGGCAAGGGGGGCAGGCAGAGGACAGTTATCCAAGAGACCCTAAGGGCACCTTGCACCTACACCGCTGATAACATGGTAGAAGTCCATCAGATCAGCCAAACAGATGGGAGGAGGAGGAGTCATCGGTCGTTGACCCAGGAAACTTTGAAGAAGCCAAGGGTCAACGCATATGTGACGCTGGAGGAGACATCACCACAGGTATGCTTGTTGCAGAGTGGGGAAACGTGGATGACACCCTACAAGCGCTACTTGGCTGATGGGATATTGCCCATAGAGCCAACAGAGGCGAGGAAGGTGAAGAAGAACTCGACTAAGTACACACTCATTGATGGAGAGTTATACAGGCACGGGTTTACGCATCCCATCCTGGTGTGTGTGCATGGTGAACAGTGTGTGCATATAATGGCAAAGCTCCATGAAGGAATATGTGGGAGACACATAGCAGGTTGTGCTTTGGCATCTAAGGCCATTCGAGCAGGATATTACTGGCCAACCATGAGGGAGGATTGCATGAAGTATGCACAACAGTGCAAACAATGTCAGTTACACGCAGATTGGCACAAGGCGCCTTCAGAGGAGCTCAGGTCTATATACAGCCCTTGACCATTCCACACCTGAGGAATTGACATCCTGGGGCCCTTTCCTTTGGTTGTGCGGCAGATGAAGTACCTCGTGGTCGCCATAGAATACTTCACGAAGTGGATCGAGGCTGAGCCAGTAGCACAAATCACAGCCCACAAGATCCAGCACTTTGTATGGAAGAATATAGTGTGTCGCTTTGGGGTACCCAAGCGTTTGGTGTCTGATAATGGCACCTAGTTTGCAAGCCAACAGTTGGGAAAACTATGTACAGAGTTGGGGATCAAGCAGGTGTTTGCATCGGTCGAGCATCCCCAAACCAATGGACATGTCGAATCGGCCAACCGAGTCTTACTTAGAGGGTTGAAAAGAAGGATGGAGAAGGCGAAGGGGATTTGGGCTGAGGAGGTTCCCAGAATTGTATGGGCCTATCATACCACTCCTCAGTCCACCACCAAGGAGACCCCTTTCAGCTTGGTGTACGGTTCAGATGCCATGATTCCTGTAGAAATTCAGGAGAGCTCACCATGTTTCCAGAACTTCGTGGCTGAGGAGTCCAACGAGGAAAGGAAGGTGAATTTAGATCTCTTGGATGAAGTTAGGGAAGAGGATGGAATCAAAGCCGAAGCGTTGAAGAGGAGAGTTGAGCTCAAGCACAGTTCCAAGTTGAGAGCTCAGCAGTTCCAGGTGGCTGACCTAGTCATGCGAAAGGCATCTCCCTACCAGATAGAGAACAAGCTATCCCCTAAGTGGACTGGTCCCTTTAGAGTGACAGAGGCCCTAGGGAATGGAGCCTATAGGCTTGAGACCTTAGAAGGTGGTCCGATTCCTCGCACATGGAATGCGACTCACTTGAAGTTTTATTTTAGCTAAAGCTATGTAATATTGTACACAGTTTAGGGGACACTTTTTTTTCCCTTTTAAGGGTTTTTAATGAGGTCACCCAATAAAATTTTCAGTTAAAGATATATCTCTGAATGTGTTTGTACAATGCAGATAGAACCTTTCATTTGGGGTTAGAAGTCTTGTAAGTAGGAAGGTAGGTTCGTAGAGAACACCTCCTCTTCGAGTGAGAACTCCCAATGTGAACAGAAGGGTTCACCCGATTAAATCCTCCTTCGCCTATGAGCGATGTGGGTCAGTTCGAACCTATCAGTTGGGGTTAGAGGTCTCGTGAGTAGGAAGGTAGGTCCATAAGGAACACCTCCTCTTCGAGTGAGAACTCCCAACTTGAACAGAAAGGTTCATTCACCAGTTAAATCCTCCTTCGCCTATGAGCGATGTGAGGTCAGTTCGAACCTGTCAGTTGGGGTTAGAGGTCTCGTGAGTAGGAAGGTAGGTCCACAAGGAACACCTCCTCTTCGAGTGAGAACTCCCAACTTGAACAGAAAGGTTCATTCAGCGAAATCCTCCTTCGCCTATGAGCGATGTGAGGTTAGTTCGAACCTGTCAGTTGGGGTTAGAGGTCTCGTGAGTAGGAAGGTAGGTCCATAAGGAACACCTCCTCTTCGAGTGAGAACTCCCAACTTGAACAGAAAGGTTCATTCAGCGAAATCCTCCTTTGCCTTTGGGCAATGTGAGGTCAGTAAGGACTTGTCAGATTGGGTTAGAAGCCTTAGAAGCAGGAAAGGAAGGTTCATAGAGAACGCCTCCCCTTCAGAATGAGAACACCAAGGACGTACCAGTGACATCCTCCTTCACCTATGAGCGATCAGAAGCCAGCTCAAACCTTTCGTATGGGGTTAGAGGTCTCGACAGTTGGAAAGTAAGTTTGTATAGAATAGCTCCCTGTCGAGTGAGAACTCCCAATTCGAACAGAGGGCTTACCAGTGAAGTCCACCCTCGCCTAAGGGCGATGGGTGGTCAGTTGAAATTCGTTAGCTTCCTCCTCTGCCTTGAGCAAGGAAGGGTTAGGTGTATACAGATCGGAGTTAGAGTCTTCATAGGGTAAAGATATGGGAGATGGCGAGATCGGTGAGGTACTTCCCATGGTATGATCACCTGTCCTAGCGAAGAGCAGAGTTCATAACGACTTAGCAGAGTTAAGCGTGCTACCTATGGGTCGATTCTATGCTGAGGAAGGAACTCAATCAAGTATGACAAAACAGCCAGACAACAATAGAGATACCAATACAAGTAAATTGATGCCTAAAGTCAAGCAAGTATATAAATGTGTTAAATATAGTGGAAGTTAGTTACAAGATATTCAGCTATGAGACACAGTTGCTCAGAAGACCTATCTAGGCACTATTTGCCCGTCGACTACTTGTTTTGATACAGAGTATGGCGAGAGGTCCATCTCAGGATGCATGCAGGCAAACTGAGCAAGGGCATCACTAAACCCCTCCGCATAGGCGTCGGCGACATCTTCAGTGAGCTCTGCCTCGGTCTTCTTAAACAGCTCGGTTTGTTGGGCAAGTTCCTCCTCAACTCTGCCCAGCTGAACCTCTCGGCCTGTAGCCCTTTCCTCCAGCTTGGTCATTTTAGTTTGAGCCCCCTCCAACTGCTCTTCCAGTTCGATGACCTTGTTGCGGAGGGGGAGGATTTTGACCTCAAGTTGGAGGGCCTCCTGCCCCTTGGAGAAGAGAAGCTTCTTGGTCTCCTTCTTCGATTGGTGGAGACTGCCCAGCTCCGGGTTTGGCAGCTTGATGAAGTTGGAGCTCCAAGTCTTTCTTTTGGTTCAGCTCTTTCTCCGGATTTGCAACCTTTTCTAGTAGCTCTGCCTCAGCATTTCCCTTGACCAGGAGGAAGTTAGAGGCGGCAAGGAACTCCTCAAGACCGTGACTGATGAGGTCTCCTAGAGAGTTCCTGTCCATGGCCTCCATCGCAGCTTGGTCAGGCATTTAAGCGAGAGTCCGTTGGAGGAGAGGAGGCAATTCAGGAGCAGGAGGCACTTGGCTAGTTGGAGGGGCACTCTCCCCTCCACCCTCGAGCGCCAAGAGTGGCTTGGGGGGAGATGAAGCATTGGGAGGGTGCTCCCTAAAGGAAGGAGGTTGCCCCCCTATTGCAAAAGAGATTTCTGCAGCAACCTCCACCCTCTTTATCTTGAAGACGAGACCAGAATAGGTGTCTTCATCTTTAGAGATCACCACTGTGGCTGCCCTTTTTGATTTATCAGAAGTTGGACCTGGGGCAACCACAATGGGTGAAGAAAGGCTAGCAGGGCCTGAGTCGCCTGCTGAGCGACGAGTCAGCAGGTTTGTCAGCCTCTTCTTCTTCTTAGAGTCCAGTACCATACCTGCAATGAACAACAAGTAACGGGTGAGAAGAGTCATGCATAAAAACACAAGTGTTGAATGGTGTGAGATAAAGGCAATGTACCGTACCAATATAGACGCTGAGGGTTTCAGCATCATATTCGTGCCTGATCAGCTGGGTGGTGTCAAACACCACACCCCAGCTAGAGAGGACTTGGCATACATCGCGGTCAAAGGGCGTCAGCTCCTCGAGTCCGCGGGGCTTCTTGAGCTTTAACTTCTCCACCCAATACAATGGGAACCCATCAAGCATGGTGGAGTCGTACGAACTGCAGCAGACTCGGAAGAACTTCCCCTTGAAGCCCTTGTACGATTGAGAGAAGAGGGTAAGCAGAACCCTCCCTGCCACTCCATTAAGGCTTACCCAAAGCCTTTTCCCAGGGCTCTTCGCCTCGAAGAAGTAGAGGAATACATCTACCAAGGGATTGTTGCAGATAATGGAGAAGGCCTTGATGAAGGCCTAGCTGTTGGGGTGCAGTTGGGCGGGTGCTACGTTCAACTCTGTGAGCAAAGCCCTCTCGAACACGGTGGAGGGAAGACGGACTTTGACTCGCTTGAATATGGTGGCATAGAAGAAGAAGAAGGGTTTCCCGCCATTGCATCGGTTGTCGGTGCAGACAGGCTCACCCTCAGTGCAAGGACGAACTGAGATGTACGCGTCGCTCTCCCTGCCGAAGACGCGCCCTTTAATCTCATTTTCGTCATCCTTATGCTTCCTCCAATCTTTAGTGAAGGTGAGTTTTGAGGTCTCAGCAAGGAGATCTTCAGAAGCCCAGGGGTAGAGGGCCTTGTAGTCAACAACTACAGTTGAAGGAGGATTGGAGGTGGTTTTGGTTCTGGCCATCTCGAATCTAAAACAAAATGAGAGGCAGGAAGAAGAAAAGAGGGCTTAGAAGAAGCGATGGCAAAAACAATGGCGGACAAAGACTCAAAAGAAGAAAGAACACAGAAAAGAAGAAGAGAAACCCTAAATGCAGAAATCGTAAATAGACCCACCGCAGTTAAGGTATGTGAAGAGAAGCAAAATCATAAAGTGAAGGAAGAAAGGGAGAGGAAAGATCATACCTTTGTGTAAGCAAAGTTGAAGGGTCGCGAGTGTAGAGGTTGGAGTAGGACAGAAGCGTGCAAGAGAAGTTAGAAAGTATGAAGGCTCGAGTGAAAAGTGATGAAACAATGTAGAGGCACAGGGTTTTGAAAGGGTTTAACGTAGGCAAGGAAGCGCAAACGTTAAAAACACCCTAACCGTTGATCTAGACACGTGTCCGCAGATTAAAAGGGGGTTGGTGAGATGTCCCTTCAGCGCATTGTTCATGTCCTTTCGGTCAGTGCCACGTAGGTCGCCCGAGCCGGTGACTTAGTCTCTTCGCTGAACAAGTTAACAGCTTGAGACTTGGGAACTTGCGTACCAACCAGTCCTCGGACACCGAGAACAGCTAGTAAGGGTAAGCCATGTCAGTTGGGTCCTATAGCCTGGGCCAGAGCCACGTGGTCTGGGTCCCACAGGTAGTGTGGACTAGCGGGATGATTAGTCATCATCATGTCGATCACCAGAGTGGACTGATGTGTCCTCGTCACTTAGCAGGAAGATGAGTCCTCGGTGCCCAGAAGTAAGGAGAAGCCTAAGTCACGAAGTGCCTATGCGTGTGGTAGGGAAAGCACAGTTAAGTACAGAGTCCTGAGGGTTGAGTACTCATTAGAACTAGGGTTTCCCAGCGAAGCTTCATGCATGGCACGTGAACAGTGAAGGCGCTCCCTAGATAGGTGGCCCCAGAGACTAGGTGCACAAGGGGGTACCCAGGTGGCCACCCTGTTAGAATTTGCACTCCAGTTAAGGAAACCTTATGTGCTAGATTACCCTAAGCCTGGGTGATAGCGGCGCAAGGGTATTCCAGTAAACCCTAAATATGGGTAGCGGCGCAGAGGAAACCCTAGACTATATAAAGGGTAGTAAAATACTTCACAGAGGTACGCAGTTTGAAACCCTAAACAAAAATACTCAATACACTTGGTGTACTTGCCCTAGTTTTGACTTGAGCGTCGGAGTGCAAACGGCCTCTAGGGAACCCCCTTTCTATCTTGCAGGTGTAGATCGTTTCGAGAGAACCAAGCACATACCAAGGTGAGGAAGGAGGCGTGTGAGTGTCGCAGAGTCAACCGACAGGAGGGTCAACCGGTAAGAACAATATCAATATAAAGCTCTCTGTCATACTAGAATTCAACATGTAGAGTCTTTACAACCTCAATTTGATCATCAAGATGCTGGAACCTTTAAGCACAAAACTCATAGTGTTCCTTTTGGTCATTTGTGATGGTATCCATGCGATTTATCATCAACCTTTCAAACTATGACATTGGTATGCCATGGTCAATAGAAGGTTCATAAGAAACTAAGGCTTGCATGTTGTAATCACCATCAACACAAGCACTTGGTCCAACAACTTCAGTAGGTCTTGTAGATTCATTTGGTCCAGCAGTGACACCATAGAGTCATTATCTATGCTAACCCAAGAATCATTTTTACCAAATAATCATTGTTGATCTCATGAGATGACTTTACCACCTCAAACAGTTATTCATGAAAGTTAATTTCAAAATATTGTAGAAATTTTGAAACAAGTATGACATAGGGAAAATGATAATCACTTAACCTTATTAATTTGAACATATGCTCTTTGAAAACATAGATTTCACCTTACCTTTATCTTTTTCATGGTGCAGTACACAAGCACCAAGTCTTCCTTAGTGAGCACAACATGGTTGCTCCTTCTGGATGTCAGCATCCATGTAGGGATAAAGGCTATAACACGTTCATCTAAGTGATCCCACATGGAAGCCCTTTACCTTTGATAGAGGATTTTTTAGGCAGCTTATGCAGAACTTAACTTTGTTGAAATCTTCTAGGCACTAGTATTTCCTTTGCCAACCTTTTCTCTGGAGTATTTCAAACCCGTGACAACAGTCTAGATGATCAAAGTAATTTCCATGTCTACTCCTTTGATGTGTGAAGTCATATTCTCTCCTTCAAATGTGAGAATAGTGTAGAAGACCTACAAAAGATCAAGAAATATGTTTCCATTATCTCCAAAAACCTTTGCAGCTTTTGGTGTTTCAAGGACTTTCTCACTTCTTTCAGATTATGTTCTTTCAACTAGTTGAAAGACAAAAGCTTGGGAGTATTGATTACCTTTCTGTTTATCTCTTGCAAAAGCATTTGAAGTTGTTCATTTCTCCTAAGAACCACCTTTCCAAATGCCCAGCCCTGGATGACCCCTTTGGTTCACAAGATTTCTTTCTTCGTGGTGAGTGAGAGAAGGAAGCCATGATAAAAAAAAAAAAGAATGTAGAGAAAAAAAATGACATTATGCCTTTTATGTTTGTGATGAAAACCACAATGTTTACACAAACAAATATGTGCACAGAAAAAATTACAATAAAGATGGTTAGGTAAGTTATTTTCAGAAAAGCAACTGACATGGTTTTGGAAACTGTAATTGCCAGTTTCAAAATAAAAATTGATTTGACTCTCTTTTGATACAACCCAAGTAGCTATGAAGATGATCAAGGAAGCAAAAGACGAAGCACAAGGTGAATAATCATCTCCACAAACAATTGAAGACCCCACCAAGGATCACATGGACCTCACTAGAGGAGCTGGGCATAAACCAGCACACTAACTATTCTTCCTTTTGGTCTTCTTATAAGATACAAATATGTTTTAAATAATTTAGGCTCACTTTAGGGGTCCAAATAGCAAAGATAGGCTAGAATAAGGTGCCTTTAGCATAATAGGGGGTGTGGGTATCATTTTAGCTTGTTCCTAGCCCTTTTGGAAGGCATTTTGACCTAGTTTCTAGAAGGACAAGCCTAGGATACGGGTTTGACTTAGTCAAACCCTAAGGCTGCCCATTTTTTCCCTTTTCCCATCCTACCCCTTTAGCTTGTTCTCCAAGGTTCCTTCAACTATAAATAGGAGGCCTACCTATTGTATTTTTTATGTTGAAATTTATAGAAGGAAAACTCTGCATATTTTGTGTGAGAATTGTGACCTTTTAGCTTAGGTCTTATCTTGTGAGAGTGTGAGCTCTTCAAGTGGCGGCCAAATTTCACTTATCTTGGAGAACCTCCATACTCCAAGTGGCGTGTTTCTTCCATTGTCATCACCATAAGCTTTCTCTCCTTCATCTTGTTTCCATTTCCATTTATGCTTCTCTTTCCTAGAGTTTATGCTCTTGTTCTTCTCTACTCTTCCATTCGATTATCTTGTCTTTAGTTTGTTTCCTTTCATGTTCTTTAATTTCCGCACCATCATTATGTTCACCATATCATGTGTTTTTCTTTTGTCTTTGTGAAGTGAACCTTCAGACTTACTTAATCACTTGGTTAATTTCATGTCCAGTGGAAATCTTCCTTAGGATTTTCACCTTCTAAAAGTGCTAAAAAGTAAAGTGTCACACCTTAAAATGAACAATCCTAAAATCAACTCACATCACCTTTATTATGATTTAAGGTGATCAACATAGTTTTGTGTAAAATAGCTACATATTATAGGAAATAACAGGTTTTAATGCACACCACATATACACATTTGACCAGTTGTTTGAATTTCAAACAAAAATTGACACAGAGCACACATAAGCTTTTTATGGAAGTTACATAAAAGGAAGTAGAGATAAAAACAACTTATTAAAAGAAATTTTTTACATATTAAAAAAATGTATTATACAAATGCTTTGACTTAAATCTGTTGTTCCATAAAATCATCCACTTGTTTTTTTTAAATTCACTCAACATCATCTTTTGATATGTAGCTGACAATATATGATTGTGTTTTGACCCATACATCAAATAGATGAGAAATCTTATTAATCATTGATTTTGCTTCTGCCTAGGATCCACCCTTGATTAATGTCACCATATGATACAAAACCTTTATGCTTGAGGTGCATATCCACAAACTTCTTCTTGTCTTTAGTCTTATGCTTTGAGCAGTCACTGTTCAAGTACTAAAGGTGTTGTTTGGCTATCAAAGATTTTTGCAAATCAAATTATGGAACAAGATTCAGCCCCCTTTTAATTTAGGTCTAGTGTTGTTATTAAAACTTTTAGGCACCCATTTAACAGGACCCTTAAGAAGATCACATTTTCTAACTCTGCAAAATCTAGCAATATGGCCTCTTTTTAGACAATAAAAATAGGTTATGATAGGTTTATACACAGATTTCTTGTTTTCAAAAAAACTTATAAATGATTTGTTCTTGGATTATAGCCCAAACCAACTTTTCCAAAACACACAATTTTGAGAGCCAAGAATAACTTCAAGATTTGGTTGCCCTTTTTAGATTTTGTTCAAGTTTTTTACAAGATAATGGACCTTCTTTTGGAAAGAGTCATAATTTTCACAATTATTTAAGTCAACACATTTACAAGAAGAGTTTTTATAAATGATTTCTAAATTTTCAAAACCAGTTTTGATATTGTTTAACTCTTCTTCTAAAGTTTTAACTTTATTTTCCAACCAGCTATTTAAACCTTTTAACCGATTATTTAACAGAGCCAAGCTGTTAGCTTCTTCATGTGTTTCTTTAATAGCATCAAGCAATGGACTACAATTTTCAAAAGTTTTAGAGTTAGAGCTTACACTACTCATGTCAAAAGTTTGTTTAGCCATCAAGCACAAATTTGCCTCCTCATTATCCGTTGATGTTGAGCTTGATGAAAAGTCATCATTCTCTTGCCATGCAATGTATGCTCTTTTAGTGTTCCCATTTTTTTCCTATTTTCTGTCAAATTCTTTTTCTTTGCTAACAACATTTGGACATTCAACATTCATATGTCCTTGTTTACCATAGCCAAAACAAGTATAATTTGAAGAATTAAAATTAGTTGATTTATTTGGATTATACCTGTTTGAGGAATGTGATTTGTCCATGTTGCTCTTTCTCAAGAACTTACCAAACTTTCTTGGTAACAGGTTGAGAGTCTCTGTATCACTGAGTAACTGGATTCTTTATCTGTTTTCTAAATAACAATTTCAAGGCAACCCCTTTTACTTGCTTTTCTTCAGTTTCCTGCTCATTTAACTTGTTTATTTCTAGCTCATGCCCCTTAAGTTTCCCAAAGATGCAGTGGTCAAGGTTGTTAAGTTCTTTGATTCAAAGATGACAGTGACCTTTGGTTTCCATGAACTATCCAAGCATTTAAGAATTTTGATGTTCAACTTCTCTCTATCAAAGATCTTGTCGAGACCAATGAGGTAATTTACTATGAGTGAATCTTTTTTGAACAACTTCTATGGTTTCCCCTTTCAGCATTTTGAACAACTAGTACTCTTGAATCAGGCATTCTTCCTTGCTCTTTTCACATCATTTTTTCCTTCATGAGTATCTTCTAGGATGTCCTACATTTCCTTTGTTGAGGCACATTGAGAAACTCTGAAAAATTCATCATAACTTA
The DNA here is from genome assembly GCA_013389735.1 of Phaseolus lunatus. Lineage (NCBI taxonomy): Eukaryota > Viridiplantae > Streptophyta > Magnoliopsida > Fabales > Fabaceae > Phaseolus > Phaseolus lunatus. The sequence continues at coordinate 40,574,259 of CM023864.1, read as the reverse complement.
ATGCAAAGCTTATAATGTTCTTAGCACTGTAATCATACTAAGCTTTATTTCCCTCAGTCTCAGTCCATTAAGACCAAGGTTTTTCAACAATCACTTTATTAGTTTCATGTTTCATTATAAAAGGCCTATTTATAGTAGCATCCCAAATCCCTCTATCAATTGATTCAACAAAGTATTGCTGATTAAAAAAAAAAATGATTCAACAGCGATTTTCATTTTGACTTTCCATAACTAATAGTTCACTCCATAAAATAGTGGTGGTCTATTTATGGAAGCCCCTTCACCAAAAGGTACTTTTTCAGTCATTTAAAAAATATTTTAGGATCAAAACTTGAATAACATACAAGAACTTAGATCTTGATGTCAATTGTTAGAATAAATGGCTTAAAACAAGAGGGGGTGAATTGTTTTCACAAGACTTTCGCAAATACTAGACTTAAATTGAAAAACTTTAATTAAATCAACTAATTGATTTATGGTTTAATTACCTTATTCGTTCCTACATTTGGGGTCAATAGTCAATTTAATATAGTGATTTTTAAAAAAATCAATTTGTTCCTTATATTTTAAAAATGTATTCAAATTGATATTTTCCATTAAATTCCACCAAACAGCGTCAAGTGTTACTTATGTGGTAGAGAGAGTGTTTATGTGGTAAAAAGAGTGTATATGTGGCATAGAGAGTATTTATGTGAAGAGAGGTGAGATTGAGAGTTATTATTATTATTATTATTATTATTATTATTATTATTGTTATTATTATTATTATTATTTATTATTATACTATTGTTACTATTATTATTATTAATACTATTATTACTATTATTATTATTATTTCTATTATTAATATTATTATTATTATTATAATTATTATTCTTATTGTTATTATTATTATTACTATTATTATTGTTATATTAGTATGGTTGTTGTTGTTATTATTATTAATATTATTATTATAATAATTATTATCATTATTATTAATATTATTATTAATATTATTATTACTGTTAATATTAATAATAATAATATTATTATTATTAATATTATTATTATTTGTTGTTGTTATTATTATTGTTATTATTATTATTATTTTCATTATTATTATTAATATTATAATAATAATAATAATAAAAATAATAGTAATAATAATAATAATACTAATAATAATAATTATAATAAAGTTAACAATAATAATAAAAATAATAATAAAAATAATATTAATAATTATTATTATAATAATAATAATATTAATAATAACAGAAATATTAATATTAATAATAATAAAAAATAATAATAATAATAGTAATATAGTAATTATTATAATAATAATAATAATAGTAATAATAATAATAATAATAACTCTCAATCTCAGTTCTCTCTACCACATAAATATTCTCTCTACCACATAAACACTCTATCTCTGTCACATAAACAACTCCTGACGGCCTTAGGTGAAACTTAACAGAAATGACCAATTTACTGTTATTATTATTATTATTTTTATTATTATTTTACTGTTATTGTTCTTCTTCTTCTTCTTCTTCTTATTATTATTATTACTATTATTATTATTATAATAATAATAATAATTATTATTGTTATTATTATTAATATTATTATTGTTATTAATATTATTATTACTGTTATTATTATTATTAATATTATTTTTATTATTATTATTATTAATAATAATATTATTATTATAATACTAATAATAATTATTATTATTAATATTATTATTTTTAATATTATTATTACTGTTATTATTATTTTTATTTTTATTATTAATATTATTATTATTTTTATTATTATTAATATTATTACTATTATTATTATTGATATTATTATTATTAATATTATTATTACTATTATTATTATTACTACTATTATTCTTATTCTTATTATTCTTCTTCTTATTATTATTATTAATAATAATAACAATAATAATAATAATAATAATAATAACGGAAAGAACCAATTTGAGTACATTTTATAAAATATAGGAACCAAATTGATTTTTTAAAAACCACTTTACTAAATTGACTATTATCCCAAATGTATGGACGAATAAGGTAATTAAACCTTGATTTATCTGTTCAAATGATTATAGAAAGCACAACAAGCATTTATTCAAAATATAAACCAGTTGTTTCGAGAATTCAACCAATTGATTTAAATGTAGAACACTGTAAAGCAATTGATAAAACAAATATCAAAGTGAAAGATAGAGAGAATGCACAAGAGTATATTTATACTCATTCACATTTAACCAAGAGCTACATCTAGTTCTCAGCAAACCACTGAGAATTCACTAAACCATACACACATTTATAAAAATAGTCAATAGTGTTGATCTTGAACCCTACAAGAACACACAACATACTTAACAACACAAAATTCAGAAATCCTATATGAATCTACTTAAAACAAAATAAAATGAAAAGAATAAGGTTTTAATACACCTATATTATTACAAAAGAAGCATAATAGAAATGTAAACCCCTAAACCTTCCTTAGAGAAAAAGAATGATCCAATAAGCAAATTTAATCTCCAAGAATGATTTAAAATTTTCTGTTTTTCTCTCTTTGAAAAAGTGTTATTTGAAATTATAAGAAAACATCCTTGTATAAGGTAATAAAGATTGTTAAAACAGTTTGATCATTTATTGAAAACAATTGTATAAATTAAAAATAGTATGGAGCTAAATTTTGTTTAAAACATTTAATTGATTTTTGAAATAACTAACTATTTTCTTTACTAGAAGAAATCACCATATTTTAAACTAGTTCTTTTATCAAAATAGATTGTTGATTTCACTTAACAGAAAAGACAAAATAAAAAACAAATCATTTTTAAATCCTTAAAACCTTTAACTATTTTTAACTAGTTGATACGATAAATCAATCTCTTAAAAATACGTACTATAGTCAGTAGAATTGGAACTAATTTCAACTGATTAATATATGACAACTAATTAAAATTAACACATATTTGGAAACCAAAACATTTTAAGGAGATTATTACTCAAGTAACTCGAATCATAATGTAAAGCAAAGTTACATAACAAAGTCTACCTAACCAAACACACACACACAACAGCAAGTCTTCAAGAAAGATTTGGATTCATCAAATCTTCTTGGTCAACAAGTTTCACCTATTTATAGATGAAGAAGATGGAGGTAGTGATGGAGGACCATCCAAGCCACCATACACAAGAATAAAGGACAAATGAATTGTCTGTATCAATAATAGAATAAACTTGTATTGGAATTGTATTTTGATTTCTATAGAGTATTTTATAGATTAAACAAAGACAATCTAGAAACCCTAACTTCTAACATAAGGGCTTCTAGAGCACCTTAGAAGAGGACACACGACCTCCTTAAGCCACCACACTCACCATAGTTAAGTCTACTTAACTAGAGTTATGATAGCTTAAGGACCAAGCTCTTCATCTATAAATACTCCAAACATTCTTATGTACTTAGATTTGCAAATATTGACTGAACTTGAACAATCTCCCAAATCTCTCTTGCTAGTGAGCCTATTAGGCCTAGTGAACCTAAGGAAGGTTGGCCTAACCTCTTTCCCCTTCATTGCACCTTCAATCTCACAAACCCTAGCACCTTCTCTTCAATTCGGTGCATCCTTTCCACATCAATTCTGCTACCATTCCACTCCTTCCATCAACCAAAAGCTTGGATTCCATCAGGTAACTTGCTCCTTCAGCTACCATAACTATAGTTAAGCAAGCTTATTTGTGGTGAGCTTTAGTGGCTTAAGGAGGTGCTGTGTAGGTCCTCTTAAGATGCTCTATAAACCTTTGCTTATATGACAAGTGAGGGTTTCTAGAGTTTCTTTATTTTATTTACAAAGTACTCTTAAAACTAGTTCAAAATATAAGTCTTAAACATGACTACTCTACTATTTGTAATTTTTGTATAGATATTCTTTTGTCTTTATTCTTGTATACACTAAACTGTCTAACAAGACAATAATTTCATAGTCCGTCTACTGACACTACAAATGTAAAATACTTGAAAGTAAATGGTAAAACATAAAGTATTGAAAAGAAAATTCATTTATAAATTGGAAACATAAACACAATGAATAGAACCTAAACTTGCAGTAAAGGAAATGGCAACAAAACATGTAGTAGATGCTAAAACATAAAGAACTGTAAAGCCTTGAATGAAATCAAAAGTAAAGTTGTTTTTAAATGAAAATGCAAAGCGAAAGAATTTTTTTAAAAGAAATTAAGTACAACTATTGGACAGTCTAGATGACCATTGTCTGCTATTCCGTCTAATAGTTATACACTACAAGAAAAATTCATTTTAGCTGCCAACGAAAAGTGAGAGCTATAAAAAAGAAGTTACTAGCATGGGTGAAGTCTACTCAAGTTGGACACAAAAATAAATGTCAAATATTGTGTCCACAATGGAGACCTCTAACTCACACTAAAAATTATTAAAATAATAATAAGTTAGCATCTAGAATGGGGACACAAAGTAGATGCAATCAAAAAATAAGTTGCAGGATGATACTGCATAAAAAATGGAGACACAAAGTGGATGCAAGTTAATACTTTATTACATTTAGTGTAGTTTTAGGCGACACTAAGGTGACGTGGACGTTTATTGTCACCTTAGCCCACGATAAGTTATTTAATGAGAAAAAAAAATGTTAAAATATTTTTGTCTCACATTTTCATTTTCTCACACTTTCAATTTCTCATTTCTATCTCACACTTTCAAACTTATAATCCCGAAATTCCTCCAAAAAACCCTATGTCTTCTTCGTGGCCATTTCGCTCTCCTTAATTTCATTTTTTTATTTTTTTCTTTATGGCCATTTTGCTCTCCTTAAATGCATTTTACTCATTTATTTCCCTAGTAGTGTCCCCAATGGCGAAAATTTACTCACATTTGCTTTCTCACGTAGTGTCCCCAACGGCGACGCTAAGTTTAATTATTTTTGGAGATCCCACATCGTCTAGAGATTAGGACATTTCATAGTATATATAAGTGGGTGCAAACCTTACCTTATAAGCCGATTTTATGAGGTTAATTTAGACTTAAAGTCCACTTCTTAATAATATATCAAAGCCATTTCGAGCCTATCCTAGCGATTATTTGTTGGGCTTATTAGGCCACCCACTATCGGGTTGTTATTGGGTCATCCATAATATATAGTCCCACGCATGAGTTGGTAGCCTTGGCATGAGGGGAGTGTGTTGGAGATCCCACATCGACTATCATATAAGTGGGTGCAAACCTCACCTTATAAGTCAGTTTAATGAGGTTGAGTTAGGCTTAAAGTCCATTTCTTAGTAATTATTTAATTTTATATCCATTTTAGTGTCTCCCAAACCTACGCTATAGTAAATAATGTATTTTTCTTTATGTAGGCTTAGCCAAAACTATCTTGTAAATTTGTATCCCATTGGAGGTCTTCTCTAATGCATAGCCACTAAAAGATTATCTTTCATTTCTATTGGGACACTAAGCCCACACTAGCTCCATATAGCATCTTCCTTTTGCTCTTTGTGTCACTCTTTTGGGGACTCTACCATAATTATTTCTTGCAGTGATACAACAAAGAAAATAGGAAAAATAAAGCATTTGATGAAAAACAAACTAACTTGGAGAAAGTAAAAAAAAAAAAAAATGAGTACAACTATTAAACACTCTAGTTAACAATCGATAATTGCAAAATCTAATAGTTCTACTTAGACAACGCGAAGAATAAAAATAGAGAAAGTGTTAAAAGTAAATTGCAAAAAAATGTAAATAAATAAAATTTAAATTGCGAAAATGATAAATGGCTAAAAAGTAAATTGCTAAAAACTTAAAGGACAGAAAGATAAATTGCAGAAAATGAAAATTACAAAAATGTAAAAACTAAGAATGTAAAATGGGTCATGATGAATTGTAAACTAAGAATGATTTAGAATGTATTGAAAGTGAAAGTGAAATATAAACTTCAAAAGTAAATGATAGAAATGTAAACGAACATGAATTGAACAAAAAAGCAATAAAGCAAAGCGAAACCCATTTCAATAATGAAAAACAGGGACTGAAACCATGGTTCAATGTTCTTTTACTTCAAATGTAGGGGACCTAAATCTAGATTATTTGATAATGAAGAAAAACGTAAAACCAATCGGTTCATATGTCCTTAAAAACACATTTTCAATCAAAAACAAAATTTTGTAAAGATATTAAAGAGAAAAAGGCTAAAATAAAGCATTGTATGATATGGTGTTCGGATTGCTAAAACTCATTTTTTAGAATTGAATTCATTTTGAAAAAAGAACTTAGAAAATGCGAGAATGAAATAGAAGAAGAAAATGAACTCCAATAGATTGTAAAGAACTCAAAAAGTAAAAAATTGAAAACTAAAAATTGTAAGCTAAAACTAACTTCGTCTCTCTTTAATCTCTAATATCATTTTTTTCCTATGTAATTGGTTGTATTTATAGAGTTTCTACATTGGATTGAGTTTCAACTTTGGCAGTTAATGACCCCCAATTCTTGGTAACATCCTAACTAACTTCTGCAACTTTCTCTTTTCAAACATTGTTGGTTGTCTAGAGCTAGTTACTACTATTGTTGATTGTCTACTACCTAATTCCAACGAAGGGTTGACCATCTGGAGCTCATTTATGCAGTTTAGCTTCCAATTTCCAAGTCTCCCTTCTTCAACAACTTCTTCAATGATTCTTACGTCAAATTTATCTCCAAATCAACTCTTCACAAGGTCAAAATATTATATTAGACAATTTGTGCAAAATAAAAGCTACAAGAAGTATTTTTAATTATTTCTTATAAAAACTCTATTTTTTAGAGAAAATATAAATCTAATATAAAAAAATAAAAACAAAAGAAAAATACTGAAAAAATGAAAGTTATCAGGGAGCAACTTATCTGGAATGCATGGTGAGATTAACTTAATAAGTGGTAAGATAAAATAAAGTAAACAAATCTAACATAATACATTTCACTTTAAATGAGTTTCTTAACTATTTGTACAATATATCATTCAAATGTTTTTTAGTTTTAAAAAACTAAATAAAAAAATAAACTAATATAATGTATTTATGACACAATAATAATATATATAATATATTCTATAATAACAGATCAAATAAATAATAAAAAACTTATAAATGTAGATATTTTGTTGAAAAATATTATTATAATTAACGAATATGAATTGATATGTAATTTTTCTTTTAGGTAATTTTTTTATATTTGTTTAATGTTTATTATTCATTTTCTATTTCTTCTAGTGTTCCTTTTTTATCATTTATATTTTCCAATTTATTATGTTATTTATTAAAATGAAAAAAATTATCATAATAATATAAATTTTACAGAATAGTTATTTTTAAACTATTAGAAAAATACCTAACACTCTTTGAAAAAAAAAGTGTTATACAATATCTCCAAGAAACTCTACCAACAGAACGAATACACTTCTTAGAATTTAATTCCAATATATGACACTTCTTATATATGAGTGATAAGTTTTTGAATTCAACAAAGTCTTATAGAAAGATTATTAGTTTGTAAGCACCAAATAGTAAAATTCGATCAACAATAATATAATAAATAATTACAAATGCAGTACTATGAGACCAAGTACATCTATAACAATATATATATATATATATATATATATATATATATATATATATATATATATATATATATTGTATGTACACATTTCATTTTTTATTTTATCCTTTATAATATTAAAATATAATTAATTTAAAAATTATTTATTTTAAATTGAAAATTTAATTTTGGAGAAAAAAAAAACCCAATTTCTTAAATTTTCCTCTTTAAATAATTTTTTTAATTCAAATAGTTCTTTCCAATAAAAAGAACCACCTATACAATAAAAATACTACATACAAAAAAATTTAAAAATTATTTATTTTTATAATTATATTTAATAGAAATCTTTTTATAATTTTAATAGTTATTATAATAATAATATTTTTTGTCAAAAGAAAAAAAGTATACCCATTTAGATTATTCATTTTTTAATAAAAAATAATTTATATAATAAATTAAATAATTGAATAATTTATTTTTATTTTAAAATAATTAAATAACTTTTACTTTTAAAAATAACGGTTATATATATATATATATATATATATATATATATATATATATATATATATATATATACCTTTTAATATATAAAATCTATTATTTAAAAGAAAAATATACTCAATATTTTTTATAATTTAATAAATAAATTTATTAACAAAAATTTATTTCTTTATAATCTGTAAGATCTAATAAATTCATGAATACTAATATTTATTTGGTCTTCTCTTTAAATAAGAATTTATTGTTATAAAATATGAAATTATCTTATTCTAAATTATATATATATATATTAAAATTATAATTGTTATAAACTTTTAATACAAATATCTATAAAAAAGGGATCACAACAAATATTTAATTAAAAAAATACGGATACCTATAATATTAATAAAGGGTTTTTTTTAAAACTAAAATAACTACATATATATAAAACACTACAAAAAAAATTATTTAAAAAAAGTAAAAACACAATCATAAATATATTATTTTTCCTAACTAACAACTTCACTAAATTTGATATTTTGCAAATTTTTAATTTTAAAAAAATTAAGATCAGATTTTCTAGATATTTGACCATTCAAAAACAATATTATAACATGTAAAAATATTAGAAAAAACAAGACTAAACATGTAAAAAGAGTTTCAAATACAATATCATGCAACTTACGTTAGGTAGATCATGCATCAAGACACTTTGTTGGCTCACTCACAATGCATGACTGAGGTTTTAACTTAAACAAAATAAAATACATGCATACTTTGTTTGCCTATATAAAGGGAGCACTGAGGACAGAGTTTAGGTGCATTTTAGTCTGTGTTGTGTTATGTAAATTGTTAGTGTTCCTTATATGTAGGAACAATAAAGTATGCATGTATTTTATTTTGTATTTAATGATGCAAAGAAGAATTGACAAGGAGATAGTAGAAACTAGTATAACTCCTCTCATGAAGGAAATCTGCTGGTGTTATTTTAACAAAGGTTAGAAGAATAGAAAAAAAATAATAGAAAAATAGAAGAGGAATAGAAGATTTTTTACGGAACAGAAGAATACTTTATCAAGATTCTTTTCATTTTTAGTACTTTCATCCTTATTCATAACAACTAGTTTGACTCAAATACAATCAAAATTAATTAGTAATTGTTCAGACAAGTCGGCTTCTCTCTTTGTTAATCTATAAAGGTTCCCTAATTTAGTAGATATGCAAAATCACACTTCTTTTTAATAAATGTTTTGTTTTATTATTACTAAAAATCATAAATATAGAGAATCGTGATTTTTTTAAATGACTATTTTAGATTTTCAATTGTAACTACTCTATCTATTATAATTATTCTATACCAGTTGTAACTGCTTTATCCTATCTTTTTTTTTTATCTTTTATCTAGTAAAAAATAATTTTTAATTAATAAAATATATCATTTTATCTGATTGTGGTGGACGAGGTCGTGATTGGGGTGGTCGTTCAAATCGTTCAAAATGTTGAATGTTACAGTTGCGGTAAATATGAAAAAAGGAGTGTTATGCCAAGAAGAAAGTGGAAGAAAATGCAAATTTAGTGGAGGAAGATAAGACAAAAGATGAAGAAATTATCATGATGGCCAATGAAGATGTATACGCTGAGATTGAGCATTAGCTCGTAGTGGCTACGGGTATAGGTCAGCAAAAGGTTGGTTCTTTGTTATCTATGTTACTTCATATTAAGATGAGTTAGCTTAAGTGATAAGTATTCGATGTGTAGTTGTTATACTTAACAACATGTGTATTAACAGTAGTTGTTATGCTTAAGCTAGTTGAGGTTTACTAAGTTAAGTAACGTGGCTTAAGCTAGTTGAGGTTTACTGAGTTATCACCTACCCACTGAGAAAACGTTGTGTCAGCTGCCAAAGCAGTCAAAAGCCTCTTCACTTAGCCAAGTTCAGCTTAACCCTGGGGGCTTGTGTATTGGACAGGAGTGCTCGAGTGTGCGGGACCTAGGCTATTGGACCCAAAGGGTGGGTCACGAGTTTGACCCAGATGTTGGTCAACCCAGAAAAGGTAATTAAGATAAAAGATAAAGAGATATTTTATCTGTTGTGATATTATTATGTAGATAAAAGATAAAGAGATATTTTATCTCTTGTGATATTATTCTGAAGATAAAAGATATAATTGTTATTGTTTAAATCTGTTATCATATTATTCTAAAGATAAAGAGATATTTTATCTCTTGTGATAATATGTATGTTAGTTGCATAATAATTAATAGTTGTTGAGAATAAAAGAGGAGCACCTGAGAATAATGGTGCACACGTAAAACAGAATGTTAGCTTGTGGTTAAGAATATAGGCTTTTCATACGTAATGCCATTAAACAACAACACATACATTATCCCAAATGTATGACATCAATTTCATACAATTTTCATCATTCATATACAATACATATCATTCAATCACATAAAATTTAAAAATTCATACCATTAAGGAACTTTTCCAACATCAAAAACAATATTAACTTTCAAACTATTAAAATATAATATTTATACATGTTCACACAACATAAAATCAAACAATTTTATCAAATAACATCCTTACAAGAGAAATTAAAATTTGGGATCATGTCCTTTCAACATTCAGATTTGTACTATTGAAAGTTAAAGTTAGCTTCCTTTACCTGAAATTCCTTATTTTGATAGAAATTCTACCCCAACAAAAGAACGGGGAACCACTCCAAAATTTAGGAATCTAGAGCAAGCTATCCAAACATTATCAAATTTTAGTACGAGCTTAATCAAGTTGAGATAAACACTTTTCTCAACTGATCCCACTAAGATTGATGACTAAATCATAGAGAGAAACAGAGAATAAGGGATCTTAAGAGTAAAAATTAACTTACTCTGTTTTGAAAATCTAATCAGGTAGAAATGTACCCGGATTCCTCAGGAACAACATGACGTGATCAGATTTTGGAATAAATGAGGTATGGGAGAGAAAATGAAGAGAGAAGGGAGAAAAGAGAAAGGGAGAGAGAAATAGGGTATGTGGCTTTTTTTTTCTTCTTTCGGTTTTTACATTTTCTTACGTTAAAAACTTAGAAATTTTATTTATTTGAGATTTTTTTAGTTAAGTATGACATAAAATAAAATAAGTTAGAATTTGTGTTTATTTAAAAATTTGAATAATTTAAATTTTTATTCATTTCACATTTTTACTTAAGTAGAATATTAAATAATCTAAAATTTGTATTTATTTAAAAGTTTGAATAATTTAAAAATTTTATTTATTGTAAATTTGTATTTAAGAGGTACAATATATAGTTCTAGAGAACACTCTTGGTTTGATATAACATATTTTAAAAGGTACAACATATTTATGTCACATGTTAGAGGGAAGGTTATCAACTCAAGACTTCATATACTTGTGGAATTTCAGTAGTCTAGTAAGAGTTTACTAAGTATGAAAAAATATTTTAATAATAAATTAATCAAAGTACTTAAAACAAAATATCACAATACTAATAAAATAATTATATTTAGTTGTGAATGAAATAATATCGATTTGAAGTACTCTAAATAAATAAGTTCATATACATATTACAAAATATTATGTAATTAAGTTGTGGAAAAACATTATTTGGTGAAGCATTTAGCGTTTTTACTTTTACTTAAAGATGTACTTGGATGGATTGTCCTCACTTGAGTTTTATCCACTCATAGACATTTTTTTAAAAAACATGAATTCATAAAATGAATGAACTTAAAAGAAAAATCAATAGAAAAGAAAAACATTCTAAATCAACTGCACCAAATATGTTGTGTGCGCATAAATTTTTTTTTCACTCATTTCCCAACTCAAAAACCATGTTTTCTGAAACGAGAGAAAAGAAAACACATAACACAAATTGAGGCGCGTAGTACTCAATGGCGGTGCTGATGGTGAAAACAATCAGAACTACTAAGACCAATGACAACGAACACAACCACCAACGAATGACAAATAAGAACTAAGATCAACGAACATAAACAAAGAGAGACGAGGCGACCACGAATGACAACCACAAATCGAGATGACCACAAATATTCTAAAATTTATATTATTTAGTAGGTAGCTTTTATGTTAGTTTTGTTTTAGATTTTTTATTTTTTTTTGCTGTATTTTGAATTTTTTTTTATGTATTATAATTTGTATATTATTTAATATAAATTTGTATTAATTTATATAATTTGTATTATATAATTTCTATTTTCTAAAATTTATATTATTTAGTAATTAGTTGTTAGTTTATAATAGAATTTATGTTATGTTAGTTGTTACATTAGAATAGAATATCGTGTTTGTATTTGGACCTTCGACAATAATACGTGCTGGTATTGAGTCCGGGGGTGTTCGACCCTCGGCAAATGCATGAGATAGAACACTAATTAGAAAATCCTAGGTAACTATATTGCAGAATATATAATGGATCGAAGTTGGATTAATTGTGTTCGTATAAGTGATGAGTACGAAAGAGGAGTAGAAGAATTTATACAATTTACGTAGCGTAACGCGATTAATAGTGGTCATGATGGAGGAAAGATTAGGTGTCCGTGCGTTAACTGTTTGAATGGAAGGATACTGGATGTGAATATCATGAGGGAACACCTACTATGTGATGGGTTTCTTCGATCTTATACAACTTGGACATGGCATGGTGAATTATTAAATTTACCACGTGTTTCCGTAACTGAAGAATATGTGGGATCCACCATGGATGAAGGAGAACACGATGATGTAGATGATGATCGATTGGAGGACATGATTCGTGATGTGGGAGCTGAGTCTTTTGCAAAAGCGCATGGATATGGAAGTATGTCAAGCGATGCAGAGACTCCATTGTATCCTGGATCAACTAACTTCACACGGTTGTTGGCAGTGTTAAGATTGATGAATTTGAAGGCAATAAATGGATGGACTGATAAAAGTTTCACGGAATTGCTCCAGCTGTTGAAGGATATGCTTCCAGAGGAAAATACTCTACCTAATCATAATTACGAGGCCAAAAAGATTCTTTGTCCAATGGGTATGGAGTATAAAAAGATACATGCATGTCCTAATGATTGTATATTATACCGGAAAGGTTTTGAATTGTTAAAAAGTTGTCCGAGGTGTGGGTTATCACGTTATAAATTGAAACAAACAGATGGTGATACTATTGAAGAGATGGAAAAGCATGGACCCCCAATAAAGGTTATGTGGTATCTTCCCATCATTCCAAGGATGAAGCGTTTGTCTGCAAACCCAGACGATGCTAAGAATCTTAGATGGCATGCAGATGAGAGGAAATGTGATGGCATGTACCGACATCCAGCTGATTCTATTCAGTGGAAGAAATTTGATGATGAGTTTCCAGAGTTTGGTAAAGAATCAAGAAATATTCGACTTGGTCTAGCTACAGATGGAATGAATCCGTTTGGTAATATGAGTACAAATCACAGTTCATGGCCTGTTTTACTAGTTATTTACAACTTACCTCCTGGATTGTGCATGAAGCGAAAGTACATGATGTTGTCTATGATGATATCTAGTCCGAAACAGCCAGGGAATGACATAGATGTTTATCTAAGTCCCCTAATCGAAGATTTGAAGTTAATGTGGATGAGGGTGTTCAAGTATTTGACGGATTTGCTAATGAAACTTTCAAGCTTCATGCCATGTTATTTTGCACCATCAATGACTTTCCGGCATATGGTAACTTATCAGGTTATAGTGTTAAGGGTCATAAAGCATGTCCAATATGCGAAGAAGGCACTGCTTCTCAACAATTGAAACATGGAAGGAAGACAGTATATCTTCGTCATCGGAGGTTTCTTAGAAGTCATCATCCTTACTGGAGGTTGAAAAAAGCCTTTAATGGACACCAAGAGAGTAGTGGTCCACCAACTCCACTAACTGTTGCTGAGGTTTATGAAAAGGTAAATAACATAGACCACACCTTCGGTAAGTAAAAAAAAAAAGTCAGTTGTGACTAACATTTGGAAGAAAAAATCAATCTTCTTTGATCTTCCGTACTGGTCGAGGTTAGAAGTCAGACACTGTATAGATGTAATGCATGTTGAGAAGAATGTGTGTGATAGCTTAATTGGTACACTTCTTAACATTAATGGGAAGATGAAGGATGGTCTAAATGCTCGTTTAGATTTGGTTGAGATGAACATACAAGGTGAGTTGGCACAGATACAAATGGGTAAGCGTACATATTTGCCCCCAGCCTGTTATACCATGTCAAAAGATGAAAAAGTAAGTTTCTGTCAATGTCTAAAGGGTGTAAAAGTGCCACAAGGACATTCCTCAAATGTGAAGAGCCTAGTGTCAATGCAAGATTTGAAGTTAATTGGGTTGAAGTCTCATGATTGCCACATCTTGATGCAACAGCTTCTGCCTATAGCTATTCGTGGGATCTTACCAAAAAATGTTAGACATACCATAACCCGTTTGTGCTCCTTCTTCTCTTCCATCTGTTGTAAAGTCTTTGATCCATTAAAACTAGATGAACTTCAAGATGAAATTATTGTTATCTTATGTGAATTGGAGATGTTTTTTCCTCCATCTTTTTTTGACATCATGGTTCATCTACTTGTGCATCTGGTTAGAGAGGTTAGATTGTGTGGACCAGTGTACTTAAGATAGATGTATCCTGTTGAGCGGTATATGAAAATTTTGAAAGGTTATGTGAAAAATCATTATCGTCCAGAAGCTTCAATGATTGAAAGGTACATAGCTGAAGAAAGTATTGAATTTTGTCCAAATTACATGTCAAAAGCAAATCCAATAGGTCTTCCAGCTAATTCATGGCACCATAGGCGTCGTACAAGTAAATGTTTACGCGGTGTGAATATTGTAAGCAAATCTCGATCAGAAGTCTTGCAAGCACATTTGTATATATTGAATAATACAGATGAAGTTATACCTTACATAGAAGCTCATAAAGCCATTGTGAAGGCAAATAATCCAAGACAAGTAGATAAATGGGTCTTGATGGAACATAATAGAACATTCATGCCTTGGTTTAAAGAGGAGGTGTTAAAGGATTCAACGGCATCGGAGACCTTGACCTGGTTGGCTGCTGGATTGAAGTTTGATGTCATTTCTTGTAAAGCGTACGAAGTGAATAATTGTATATTTTACACGAAGTCTATGGATGAAAAGAGTACAATTCAAAATTCTGGTGTTACTCTTGAAGCCGAGTCAATGCAGTTTTCCACTTCGAAAGATACAAATCCTGTACTTGGATCAATGGCATATTATGGATTTATAGAAGAGATATGGGAGCTTGACTATACTAAGTTTTCAGTTCCAGTTTTCAAGTGTAAATGGGTTGACAATAAAAGTGGGGTTAAAATTGATGAATCAGGATTCACACTAGTGGACTTTCGAAAGATAGGGTATCGAGATGAGCCATTTATAATGGTTCAACAAGCATCTCAAGTTTTCTACGTCAAAGATCCTACGTCAGAACATTGGTATGTTGTTTTACACGAGAAAAAACAAGGGGAGGCCATAGATGATATTGAAAATGGTGAACCCCATTCATTCACACCAATGATAACTAATAAAGATGACAATGTACTTGATCATGTACATGCAACCCGTAAAGACCACAATGAAGGAATTTACATATGAACTTTTAACCCATTATGGTAATAAATTTAGAAATATTTTTGATAATATGCATTTACTATATTATGTTTTTGTTTTATATGATTTTCTTTCTGTTGAACCAAGTGGTGTTCAAGGTTTTGAAGAATCCAAATCCTTTGAAGGATGATGAAGCTTTTGCTTGCTTGGTGCTGCTGTGCTGTTTTATTGTTTTGTTCTGGGGTAGTTTAAAGTGTAATCCAACCTTAGATTAAATCTCAAAGCAAATAGCATTTCAATCTTTGATAAAACAAAAGTGTTTTTCAAACTAAGTTGAAACAACCGATTGTTCTATCGAAACAACAGATTGTTTATACTTAGATGTTTTGAGAAAGTTTGAAAACTGTTTTTGAATGAAGAAAACTGTTAAGTGACAAAACAACCGATTGATTCGAGGAAACAACCGATTGTTTGTTTTGGAACCATAACAGAAAAACTGTTTTCTTTGACTGAGATTTAAATGATTTGAAACTGAATACGCTCCAGTCATTAAATGCTTTGACCAATCTTTTTAAAAGCTTTTATGGGTTTGTTAAGATTTGATAACAAACTTCTTTATATAAATTCAGAAAATCTCTTTTAAAGAAGAGAATGCTTTTGACAAAGTTCTTTTTAAAGAGAGTTTTAAAAAGTGCTGAGATTGCTTAAGAGCTAAAAAGATTGATCAAGGTGTTGGAATAGGATTCTACTTGTATTGATTTCAGATCTTCATCTGTAACAAGTGTAATCTGTGTAAACTGCTGAAACATTTCTTCTGTGTATTGTTGCTGAGATTGGCTGTGTGTTCTTGAGGTGTTCAAGATCAGCAATCTTAGTGTTGACCAAGGAGAGTGTGTGTCTTGAGGTTTTCAAGGTCATTCTCTTGGTTGGTGTGTAAGTGATCAAGGTGTGATTGCTTAGTGGATTTCCTCAGGGGTTCTGAGAAGACTGGATGTAGCTCTGGGTTGGAGTGAACCAGTATAAACAACTGTGTACAATCTCTCTATCCCTTACTCTTTAAATTCAGTTTGTTTGTTGTTTGCTGATAAAAACAACCGATTGTTTCGAAGAAACAACCGATTGTTTTTCTGACAGTGCAGTTTTGCTTACTGTTTTGGCTAATTGAATTGCTTGATCAATTGGTTTCTGAGATAAACTCATTCTAGCTTCAAAAAGTTTGCGAAAACCTCTTTAAACAATTCACCCCCCCTCTAGTTTAAAGCCATAATTTCTAACACTTTCGATGCAGATGAACTAATGTTTGTTAAATAATTTTTTAACAGAGATATGGGTGACGATCAAACTCCAATTAGACCTCGATCCAGACGAGGCAACAGAGGACCTACTAGGATGAAGCGTCTGGCAAAGAAACGTGCCGCTGGTGAGAAGACAGCTGTTAACATTGACGTCAACACTGGAATGGCTTCTGGTCCTAATGCAGATGACTTTAATAGCTATCTTGGAGTTCTTTCTCGTGAGAGACTCTCCATTTTGATTAATTCATGGGACGAGGTGTCAGAGGTCGACCGAAACATGCTGTGGGAGGATGTTCTGGTAAGCTTTACATAGTTATTGTTATCATATAAAGCTATTTAATATTCATTGACTAACTTTAATTTGGTGATGTTATTTTGCAGGCAAATTTTGAAATTCCTAATGTGGAACCGCTTCGATCAAGGATTATATCCAATATCGGACTTAAGTTTCGCGCCTTTAAGTCAAGATTGACGACAAGATATATTTTTGGTGAGCTTAAGGATGAAAGTCCTTGTCAAAGATACAATTTTATTGATGAAGAGACATGGCTTGATTTTAAAGAAAGCCGTCTAACTGAAGAATGGATTGTAAGTGAAGTTACTTAACTATTTTTACTTTTATAACATTAATGAGTTAATATTATTTAATTCACTTTGTTTATTTCAATTATGACAACATCGGCGGAAGAAAGCTCAAGACATAGCTTTAAAGAATCTTACACCGCACGTAATGTCTCGTGCGGGGTATCAAAAGCTTGAGCAAGCACTGTTGGTTGAAAAGGAGCAATCTAGACAGGGGAGTGCATCTCAGGATGTGGAAATAGGGGTCACTTCTCCTCCATCACCACCTACGCGCCATGACAAATGGAAGAGGGCCCGAATTAAGAAGTCAGGTGCACCAAGTTCTACACAATCAGGACTTATCATTGAAAAAATTGTAAGTTATTTAAGCCTTTTTTCATCTATTATGCTGCATTACTTATATTAAAACCTCATATGATTTTTGTCTCTTGTAGGATGCCTTGGACTCCCAAGGTAATTTTGTTGCTGAAGGTCGTCACGATATCTTTGTTGAAGCAATTGGACGACCTGAGCATTGTGGTCGTGGTCGTGCAGCTGGACAAGGAGTTGGGATTAAACTTTATTTTGGAGTTGTACCACGACACTTATCCTCCTCCCCCAAAGAGAGCAAACAAGAAATGGAGCAAAGGCTACATAGAGAATTAATGGATGAGATGAGAAGGGAGACGGAAAAGATGAGGCTAGAGTTGCGACAAGAGATATCGCAACAACTTTGTGCTGACCAGCCGATTCAGACGCTTCTTAGTCCCACTCCCAAGAGAACAAAGGGGAGTTGTGCAGCTCCTACAACATCAGGGGATGATATCATTGGCCAGACGAGGCAATGTGAGCTACTGGTAGAGGGTGGCATCATTCCTCAGGTGGTGGCCATTGGAAAAGTCTATGAAGAGGCCACCACCTTACATAACATTCCTCTCTCCCCTGATGCAGCAAAGGTCACAGTTGAAAGAGTACGAGTACCTGATGCTCGTCTTCCACTACCTTCAGAAGAGGTAACAACTGTGGCCGAAGCATTTCAGTCATTTCTAGCCTGACCCAGACACCTAATTCGATATATGCCACAACCACTGGTAATAATTTCATTTCATATGCTAATTTATATTTATATATTACATGTAATTTATAACAAATCTTTTTTCTTTTTGTAGAAACCTCGTCAGAAACCAAGTCCGAAAAAGAAGCAAGAGGTTCTGCTTGACGATCCTATAGCTTCCTTAGCTATAGTTGCTAGACAAATTGGACGAGACCCTCTGGAAGTTCCATGGGATGATACGTTTTTTGAAACAAACCCTGAGCTACCATTGTACATATACATGTTAGATCTGTTAGAATTTGTAGCTGGGGATCAGGAGCTGAATATAAATATCATTCAATTTTTTATGATGTAAGTATCGTTACCTACATTTCATTTTCATTTATGTTAAATTAGCATTCATTATGATTTAACTAATTACTTGTAGGTTTTTGAATGGTGTCTCTGTCACTGAGGGGAAGGAAAATGTGTATGGATTCTTAGATCCCGCATATACTAATCCCACTGGAGCAAAGACAAATGAGACCCAATCATACATCAATAACACCCTGGAAAAAGAGGGAAAAGAGGTTTATTTGTGCCCTTATATTAACAAGTAAGTTTAAATATATATGTTAAAAGTTTATTATATTCATGTTTTATAAATTTACTCAACTCTTTTCATGGATGATATAGGGGTCATTGGCAATTACTTGTCTTATCAGTGAATGATAGGACGACTTTGTGGTTTTGTTCCCTACACAAGAAGATATCCACAAGTTTTAAGAATATCATTGATAAGTAAGTACACTATAAACTTAACTATGGTTGAAACTATAATTAATCCACTAACAACATTTTTTGTATCAACCAGTTCATGGCGTGGATATAACATTCTAAAAGGGAGATTGAATTCAAATTTTCAAAATTTGAACTGGATAAGATTAAAGGTTTGTAAGATTTTTCTTTCTCTTTTCATTGTTTAATTATACTAACTTTTACAATTTATTGAATTATAGTGTAATAAACAACCAGGAAGCTATGAGTGTGGCTATTACATCATGCAATGGATGAGTACCATTGTAAGACTAGGTCTTACAAGTAATTGGCAAGAGGTAAGATTTCTTAAATTATTTTTATAACTTCAAACTAATTTATCTATCTTAAAACTAATTTATGTGTCAACCATTTTGAAATGCAGTTCTTCACGAATGAGGAACCCATGACTTCGAAAGCCATGACATATGTGAGACAATCTTGGTCCACATATTTCCTAAATTTTTATAACTCTACGATTTGATCAAGAGTGTAGAAAGATAGAGAGAGATATATTATTACTGTTTTTGTATACATTTTGATCAATATATGAATTCACTTTTAGCTTAACTGCACCTGTTTATCTGTTTGGCTGCCTAGGGATAATTAAACTGCAGACGTTCATTTGTATGGAATAAACAACTACACAAACTGTTCTAAAAAAAAAAAAAACTTATTTACAAATGCAGCTATTTACCTTAGCCGCATCTGTAAATCAAGCCAATGATTTACAAATGCGGCTTTGGTAATAGCCGCATCTATAAATCATTCCAATTCCACCTCTGGAGCCACCTCTGGAGCATTTACAAATGCGGCTCCAACATAAAGCCGCATTTGTAAATAGTATTTATAAATGCGGTTATTTAGCCGCATTTGTAAATCTCTGATTTACAAGTGCGTGTTGATCAAATGCGGCTAGCCGCATTTATAAAATGAAAATAGCCGCATTTCTTCTTTGTTTCTGCACCAGTGCCATGGTAAGAGGGGTAACACAATTCTATTTGATTACTCGCAAATTTAATAACAATGTGTTTTAATTCTAATGAAAATATTGCTTGTTTAGTGTTATTCGTCTAATCTTCTAGATTAAAATTTTCTCTAACAAACCCAATTCATTTGCTTGGCTTGGCTAACATGTCATTTGAGTGAACTTCCACCTCAATGATGTGAAATTACTCGTCATTTGCTGAATAGTGTCGTTTCAATAATGATTTAGTTTTGAATGCTCTAGAACGACAGTTTTAGGTGTATTGCAAATTGTTTTTGCTATAAAATAGATAAGGTAAATATAATGGGTGAATTATCAATTTAATTGTAAAATTGAGATAAAGTTACATATAAAATAAAAGAAATTTGAAATTAGAGGGGGTGTTAATGTGCCTTTTTTTATATATATTTTTCTGGGTTCTATAGGATTATACTTGATTTTTTTAGGTCCTATTAATAAGATTTTCCTTTGCTGTTAAAAAAATACATATAAGTAATCAATCATTAATAATCATTATTATAGTGCAACATACATAATTATATATTTTAACTATATTAATTTAAAAAAGTATAATTATTTTCCCTCTTTCAACATTTTAATTTAACAAATTGATTTCATTGATAGCTTAAAATCAATTAAGTTCCTATTAAAAAAATTGTTTTATTAATCTTAAAATATGTTTTTATTTTTGTTAGAATATCTTCTCATTTGATTTTTTTTTAATGAAATGTATACATATTATTCTCATATTACCATTTTCAATTTATTGATTAATTCGCTTTTTTTTTTTTCAATTATTTGAAACTCATTTGTCCCTTACTCTTAGAAAGAAAAACAATAAGTTGACTAGAGTTAGAAGAAATTAGATAAGAAACGAAAAAGTTGATCAAGAATTAAATATGTAAAAGACAAGAATAACAATTATATCATTTATTCAACACAAAATATTAAATAATAAAATAATTATATAAAAATAAAATTAAAATATTTTAAGTACTCAATAAAATAATTAAAATAATATATGTGCAAACTTTATTTTTTACAACGTGTAAAAAAAATGACTATATTAGACACAAACTTTATGTTTGTAAATTTGTGTTAAAACAAATGTTTTTTACATTCTTTTACATTTTATATGTTAAATTATTGAATGCATACAATTAAAGTAGTTAAGGTTATATTATTTATGTGAAAATATATGCAACATAATTTATCCCATTTCTATCAATATGTATTGAAAATTTATAAATAATATTGAAGTATTGTATAATTTTAATATGTAGTTTTGTATGAAAATAATGAGACAAATAATTTTAATATGTGATTTTGTATGAAATTTGATTTTAGAAGATGTTAGATTTAAAAAAAAGAAAACTCATAATCACTATTACAATTTCAAATTTTTAAATAATATTTTTTATCAATGTTTATAAAAATTTGGGACATTGTCAAGTACTAGCATAAGTAAGTTTTGTTTTTTTTTTATTACTAAGCCTAAGCGTGAATCACCTAAAAATGGACTAAGAAGATTTTAAGAAGGTTAGATAATCCTCTGAAATAGTTACTAAGTGGTTGAAAAATAGTTATTAAGTTGTTGAAAAATATCGAGGAGACCATTATTATTTATTGAAGATTTTTTAATGTGATGTCTTAGTGGTAGTGTGGATGATCATCGCTTTATTAAGCTATTGTCTCACCAACTAGCTAATCAGATGCAAGTTTTTCATTACACAAATTCCTCCTTTTACTCTTCAATCTAAGAGTTTTAGCATATATGTTTATAGATGTTGTTCTCGTTCCAAGAGTAGGTGATTTGAAGCAAGGAGTGATCCAATCGACTGTATAACTAGTTTCAAGTACTATTTAAACCTCGTACAAATTTAAATAATAATAATCATATCTTTCATCTTCATAATAATATCACAGCAAATTTAAATAATAACAGTCATATCTTTCATCTTCATAATAATATCACAACAGATTTAGATAATAACAATAATATGTTTTATCTTCAAATAATATCACAACAAGTTTAAAAAATAACAATCATATATTTTATCTTTATGCTTAATGAGTTTACAAGAATAAAAACCAAAAAACCACCTGAATAAAAAATCTTTATCAACTAATAAAAAATTATTTGAAAAAATTAAAAAAACAATCATAAATATATTATTTTTTCTAACTACTACATTTGATATTTTTAAAAAAGATTAAGATCAGTTTCCTAAATATTTGATCATTCAAAAACAATGTTATGACTTTAATTGCATGAAAGTATGGAAAAACGGTTTAATTTAGGTAGATTAGGTAGATCATGCTTTAAGAAAATAAAATGCACGCATAAGACATTTATTGGTGGATATATATGTATTGTTACGTCACTCACAATGCATGGACTGAGGTTTTAACTTGTTTGCCTATATATAGGGTAATCACTCTTGCGTTTGAGTAGAAGAAATCAAGAAGAAGATGTCTTATATGTTGCCTCACTTGCCCTCAGGTTGGGGCGTCGATCAAACAATCCTTGCTGAAGAAGAGCATGGTAAATTTCAAATCGATCAAACTGTATATTTTTTATTTGAATTTTAATTACTTGAAATTGGGAGAATAGATGGATGAGGTGTTGGCGAAGGTAGCTGAGGTGTTAAAAAACTTCGCGGTGATATACGTAGTGAATACAACGGAAGTTCCAGATTTCAACCTGATGTATGATCTCTAAGATCCTTCAACCGTCATGTTTTTCTTTATGAATAAACACATCATGATCGATCTTGGACTCTCAAGGACAAAGCAAGCAGCGTGTATGGTGCCAATGGTCTCGTCATTGCTCACAAAGATTATTCCATCAAATATCGCTACTGATTCAGCTGATCTGATCCTAATATACTGGATATATTAGCGGATTTTTTTAAATAGGGTTCTTAAAAATTTTAAGATATGATACCTCTTATAAATTTAAACATGAATTAAAAAATAAATAAATGCAAATATGAATTAAAAAAAAAATGGTGGCATGTGGAAGTCGTCTTTGAAGATACTATAGTGGAAACATGATGACTGCTACGGACTAAATAATTTATAGTATGGAAGAATGGAGTACAGGAAAAAGAAATCATAATGTAACATTTGAAGGAAAATATGTTCAAGGAGAGTTAGTTCTTTTGTGAAATGATTAAGATGAATATTTTATATTTGTATTTATTTAGATTTTTAAAATATATAAAAATTTAATTAATTTAGATTTTTATTTAAGAATGACATTAAATTTTTTTTTGACTTATATTTATTTAAATTTTGAAAAACTTATAAATTTTATTTATTTTAAATTTTTATTTAAGTAAGAAATAAAATAATTTAGGATTTTGAAAAACTTAAAAATTTTATTTATTTGAGATTTTTATTTAAGTATTAGATAAAGAAAGTTAGGATTTTTAAAACTTTAAAAATTTTATTTATTTGAGATTTTTTTTTTTAAGTATGACATAAAATAAGATAAGTTAGAATTTGTGTTTTTTTAGGATTTTAAATAACTTGGAATTTTATTTATTTCAATTTTTACTTAAGAAGAACATTAAATAGTCTAGGATTTATATTTATTTAGAAGTATAAATAATTTAAAAATTTTATTTATTATAAATTTTTATTTAAGAGCTACATTATAGTTCTAGAGAACCCTCATGGGTTCATATAACAAATTTTAAAAGGTAATTTAAGTCACATGTTAGAGGGAAGGTTATCAACTTAAGACTTAGACATAGACTTGTGGAATTTCAGTAGTCTCGTAAGAATTTACTATGAAAAAGAATTTTAAAAATTCCAATAATAAATTAATCAAAGTACTTAAAACAAAATATCACAATACTAATAAAATAATTATATTTTTTCAAAATAATATAGATTCATTCAAAGTACTCTCTGTGTAACTTATCAACCACAAAAAAAAATGTAACATTGTAACGACTGAGACCACGACCCTTCTTTGCACCACGATATGGTTTCGACGATGTAGTGAACTCCTACTTGTCCTTGATAGCCCAATTGATTTGTTGTTGTTGCCAGTACCGAGATCGATCATGATCTGCTTGTTTCTGAAGAAAAACATGACGGTTGAAGGATCGTAGAGCTCGTACATAGTGTTGAAATTTGATACTTCCGTTATATCCACAAGTATATCACAATGAAGTTCTTTATCATCTCCGCTACCTTCGCCAACACCTCATCCATCTATTCTCCAATTTCATCACAAATAATTGCAATTCAAGTCAAAACCAGCTCAGTTCACTATATGCAGTTTAATCGATTTGAAATTCACCATTCATAATAAGAAATTCACAATTCATAATACGAAATTCATTATTTACAGCATGAAACTCAAAATTCATGGTATGAAATTGAAATTACCTGCATGCATCCCATCGTGGCCGAAACAGATAATGACAACACACTCTTCTTCGGCAAGGATTGTTTGATCGAAGGTCCAGCCTGAGTGCAAGTGAGGCAACATATACGACTTCTTCTTAATTTTGGTTGGACTATATGTTGTGTTATGTAAATTAGGTCGTTAGTGTCACCTATATATAGGCAAATTGATGGATGTATTTTATTTTGTTCATGCATTGTGAATGACATATATATCCACCAACCAACAAAGTGTCTTATGCATGCATTTTATTTTCTTAAATATTCTTAAAGCATGATCTTCCTAAGTAAATTGATGGATGTATTTTATTTTGTCCATGCATTGTGAGTGACATATATATCCACCAACCAACAAAGTGTCTTGTGCATGCATTTTACTTTCTTAAATTCTTAAAGAATCATTTACCTAATTAATTAAATATATATATATATATATATATATATATATATATATATATATATATATATTGTACTTGTGTGGACTAAAGGGCCCAGATAGTACTTGTTGTGGATTATACAATTGTTGACGTGTAAGTATCCTTTGAGTTTCTTCGAGACTCCTTCCTTTGCTGTTGAAGCTCGGATGGTTGGAGTACCTGCAATGGCACTCCGACATTCAAGTCAGTGTTACTGTTATGAGTATATTTTTGTGAGATATGAAAAATGTACCTTGCTATTTCCTTAAGAACTCTATTTATACTATTGGTTCTGATGGAAAATTCAACACAATAAAAATAATACATCAACAAGATCAATAAGCAGCGGATAATAATTTCTCCAACTAGTAAGAATCTATGAGGAGCAATAACAAATAATGGCAGTAACAAAAACACACTTCAGGAAGACACAAAAATTTTTAACGTGGAAAACCTTCTCAATGTGAGAAGTAAAAACCACGGGCATAAGTCAGTCAATCAAACTCCACTATGATCAATGTTATGGTTACAAGAGTCTCAAAACAGCACAAATTGTGCTCAATAACCAGCCAAATAGAAATACAATAGAGATGAAACAAAGAACAAGAAACCTGAAAAATTCCCAAAACTGCAGCTACCGTGCGCGGCCTATATGTCACTTTTCCGGTGACTTTTGAACAATCCGAACGGTCCAATTGAAGCACCACGAGGTATGAACCTGCTGACAAAATTTCAGCCCGATCCAACGGTTGATGAAACAGCAGCAGCAATCCGAAAAAATTAGTTCTCAATAGAAACGCTGGAAACGCTGCTGTAATGTGAAATAAATTTCTCTCTGCTCAAACCACTTCTGTAAGATCCTAACGGTCAGATTGAATTTACACAAAGTATGAACCTGCTGACAAACTTTCATCCCGATCCAATGGTGAACAAAGTGTCGGCGGCAGCCGGAAGTTACTGAATGAAACTTTTCTATCTTTTTCTTTTCTCTCTTTTTTTCTCTCTCTGTCCAACTGTCACTCTCTCTGTTCAGGAAAAATCCTAAAGGTGATTAAAAACTAGATTGGGCATCCTCATAGGAAGTGAGCCCAACCCAACAAATCTCCCCCTCACAACTATGTGGAGATGATCGATAAACCGGCAATCTCACAACAAGTTTCAAACTTGCTTCTCAGTAGTGTCTAAGTCATCATATCAGCAGAACTATCATCTGTAAGAACTTTTGCCAACTCGGGTAACCTAGCTTCCAAAGCATCACGTATCCAATGATCCCTCACATCAATATGCTTGGACCTAGAATGGAAAGTTGAATTCTTACCAAGATGAATGACATTTTGACTATCACAAAATAGCAAGTACTTGTCTTGAACAGAACTAAGCTCTTGCAGGAGTTTCTTCACCCAAAGCAACTCCTTGCATGCTTCAGTAATGGCAATGAACTCTGCCTCAGTAATGGACAATGCAACGCACTTCTGCAATCTAGATTGCCATGCCACAGCTCCCCCTGCAAATTTAATCACGTAGCCTGAGGTAGACCTTCTAGTATCTATGTCTCTGCCCATATCGGAATCAGTATAGCCTACAAGGGTAGGCTTATCACCTCCAAAACAAAGCTTCAAACAAGTAGTACCACGAAGATACTTTAAAATCCATTTCACAACATTCCAATGCTCTCTACCTGGATTAGACAAAAATCTACTAACAATACCAACAGCATGTACAATATCAAGTCTTGTACACACCATTGCATACATCAAACTACCCACAACAGATGCATAAGGAACCCGTTGCATATCTGATTTTTCAGTTTCATTAGAAGGACTTTGTTTTGCACTCAATTTAAAATGAGTAGCAAGAGGAGTGCTTACCGCCTTAGCATTTTTCATCTGGAACCTCTGTAGCACTCTTTTAACATAGTGCTCCTGTGACAACCAAAGCTTCTTCTCTTGCCTATCATGCATGATTCTTATACCAAGAATTTGCTTAACAGCTCCCATGTCTTTCATAGCAAATGACTCACTCAATTGCTTCTTCAACATGTTGATCATGGAAATATCTTTTCCAACAATAAGCATGTCGTCAACATACAACAACAGGATAATGAAATCATTATTAGCAAACCTTTTAACGAATACACAATGATCAGAAGTAGTCTTCTTGTAGCCATGCTCACACATAACAGACTCAAACTTCTTGTACCATTGACGTAGAGCCTGCTTCAAGCCATATAGACTTTTCCTCAGCCTACACACATGATCTTCCTTGCCTTTAATAAGAAAACCATCAGGTTGCTTCATGTAAATCTCTTCCTCCAAATCACCATGAAGGAAAGCAGTTTTAACGTCCATTTGCTCTACCTCTAAATCAAGAGTAGCAGCCAAACTCAGCACAATTCTAATGGATGACATTTTCACCACAGGAGAAAAAATCTCATTGAAATCAATGCCTTTTCTCTGTCTAAAACCTTTCACCACCAATCTGGCTTTATATCTTGGAGATGTAGAATTGCTTTCTTGCTTTACCCTGTAAATCCACCTATTTTCTAAATCCTTCTTGCCTTTTGGCAATTTCACCAAGTTAAAAGTGTGATTATCATACAAAGACTTCATTTCATCTTGCATTGAATCCAACCACTTTTTCTTTTCTTCACTCTCTATGGCCTCAAGTTAACACTCAGGTTCTCCTTCATCTGTCAAGGTAACATAGTCATTAGAAGGATACCTGGTAGATGGTTCCCTCTACCTATTAGACCTCCGAATTTGAACTTGAGGTGGTTTAGAAGCATCACCAAGATCTTCATCTTGTGACATCCCATGTTCCTCGTCAACGTCATCAATAGGAACATCAAAATCATCTCCAAGTTGCTGATCATCAACATCCTCATGTTGCTCATCATTCTGAACATTATTCTCAATAGTATACAGATCACGTAGAGGCATTCGAACTGGATCAACATTAGACAATCTATTATCTATCTCAGATGTCGTTTTCTCTATCTTGTCAATATCTTCAATGGTTTGATCTTCCATGAACTTCACATCACGACTTCTAATTGACTTCCTCTCAACAGGATCAAAGAACTTGTAGCCAAATTCATCCTGACCATAAACAACAAAGATGCACTGCCTTGTCTTCTCATCTAACTTGGATCTCTCATCCTTTGGAACATGCACATATGCTTTACAACTGAAGACTCGCAAATGATCATACTTGACATTCTTGCCAAGCCAAATCTTGTCTGGCACCTCACCATTCAAAGCAACTGCAGGACTCAAATTAATAACATGCACCGCAGTGTACAATGCCTCACCCCAAAAATGCTTAAGCAACTTTGCTTTAGAAAGCATACACCTAACTCATCAATGTCCTGTTCATCCTTTCTGTTAAACCATTCAGCTGAGGAGTTTTAGGAGGAGTCTTTTCATGTTTGATACCGTATTGCTTGCAATAAACGTCGAACAGTCCACAATACTCACCACCATTGTCAGTATGAATGCATTTCAGCTTCTTGCCTGACTGTCTCTCAACCAAAACATGAAATTCTTTGAATTTTTCTAGAACTTGGTCCTTTGTCTTCAAAACATACACCCAAAGCTTCCTAGAACAATCATCAATAAAGGTAACAAAATAAAGTGCACCACTAAATGACTTTACCTTCAATGGGCCACAAACATCAGAATGCACCAATTCAAGCAACTTTAACTTCTTTGAGGGAGGATGCTTCTTGAAGGATACTCTGGTCTGCTTACCAGCCATGCAATGAGAACATTTCTCCAACTCAGCACTCTTCAATCCCGGAAGCACATCCTTTTTAGCTAAACAATTCAGCCCCTTCTCACTGATATGACTAAGCCTTTGGCGCCACAAAGAAGCATCCATATCCATGGCGTTCACACTGTCTTTAGCAACCAATGTTTTTGTCCAATACAGTTTACTAATTCTCTCCCCTTTGGCCACAATTAGATTACCTCTGGAGAGTTTCCACTTTCCTAAACCAAAGTGATTTTTATAACCACTATTATCAAGCATCTGCACAGAGATCAAATTAAAGCGGATATCTGGAACATGTTTGACTCCTCTAAGCAACAACTGCATTCCCATATTGGTTTGCAAGCAAACATCACCAATACCAACTACCTTAGACACACCATCATTACCCATCTTCAACACTCCAAAATCACTAGAAGTGTAAGATGTGAAGAACTCCTTCCTTGGTGTAACATGCAATGTAGCACCACTGTCAATTATCCACATGCTCTCATCTGATACAAGATTAACTGAATCATGGTCACGGAGAATAATAAGATCATCATCACGAATAGCAGTAGTAACACGATCATCATTGTCATGATGTTTCTCCTTCTGCTTCCCTTTCTTATCTTTGTTCTCCTTTTTCCAAAGAAAACAGTTTCTCTGAATGTGCCCTGTTTTGTGACAATAATGACACTCCACATTTTTGTATCTAGACTTGGACCTACTTCTGCTATTCTGTCTACTCTCTTTCGGTTCCTTTTTCTGACTTCCCCCCTATTTTCAGTGACAAGTACCTCGGAATGAGATGAAGTACCATGAGCCTTCCTTCTCATCTCCTCATTAAGTACACTACTCTTGACATTTTCCAAGGAGACAACACCATCACGAGATGAGTTTGTAATTGAAACCCGAAATGTTTCCCAAGAATCCGGTAGAGTATTCAGTAACCATAATCCCAACACTTCATCATCAAATTTGATGCCCATTTGTGACAATTGATCTCGGAGCCCCTGAAAATCATTTAAGTGATCTGAAATAGAAATCCCCTTCTCGTACTTCAAATTCATCAAGGAATTCAACAAATATAATTTATTGTTTCCTGTACTAGAAGCATACAAAGTCTCAATCTTCTTCAACAAGGATTTTGCATGTTCCTCATTAGCAATGTGATTATAAACATTATCTTCAACAAACTGACGAATAAAACCACAAACCTGTTGATGCTCAAACTTCCATTCCTCAATAGTCTTGTCTTCTGGCTTTTCAGTAGCAAAAACAGGAAGATGCAATTTCTTCACAAATAACAGATCCTTCATTTTTCCCTTCCATAAGTGATAGTTAGTGTCGTTCAAACAGATCAGCTTATTTGTATTTGCCTCCATCATTCAAGTAGTCAAATAACTCCAACCTGGGAGCTCTGATACCACTCTAATGGGAAATTCAACACAATAAAAAGAATATCTCAACAAGATCAATAAACAGCGGATAATAATTTCTCCAACTAGCAAGAATCTATGAGGAGCAATAACAAATAATGGTAGCAACAAAAACACACTTCAGGAAGACACAGAAATTTTTAACGTGGAAAACCTTCTCAATGTGAGAAGTAAAAACCACGGGCATAAGCCAGTCAATCAAACTCCACTATGATCAATATTATGGTTACAAGAGAGTCTCAAAACAGCACAAATTGTGCTCAATAACCAGCCAAATAGAAATACAATAGAGATGAAACAAAGAATAAGAAACCTGAAAAATTCCCAAAACTGCAGCTACCGTGCGCGGCCTATATGTCACTTTTCCGGTGACTTTTGAATAATCCGAACGGTCCAATTGAAGCACCACGAGGTGTGAACCTGATGACAAAATTTCATCCCGATCCAACGGTGGACGAAACAGCAACAGCAATCCGAAAAAATTCGTTCTCAATAGAAACGCTGAAAATGTTGTTGTAATGTGAGATGAATTTCTCTCTGCTCAAACTACTTCTGCAAGATCCGAACGGTCAGATTGAATTCACACAAAGTATGAACCTGCTGACAAAATATCAACCTGATCCAACGATGAAGAAAGTGTCGGCGGCTGCCAGAAGTTATTGGGTGAAACTTTTCTATCTTTTTCTTTTCTCTCTCTTTCTCTCTCTGTCTCTACTGATGGCTGTCACTCTCTCTATTCAGGAAAACCCTAAAGGTGATTAAAAACTAGATTGGGCCTCCACATAGGAAGTGAGCCCAACCCAACAAGTTCATGGGCTTTTATCTCTATGGGCTAGATATCAGTTGTTAACTAAGATGCATAGCAGTTCCTTGATGTTAGGGAAGTGTATCTTTCGGTTTTATCAGTTTTATTCGTTATACTGGAGATATTTTTTTGGATATTTTGGAATGTGATTTTGACCCATTCAACACTATTTATTACATTCAATATTATTTGACTCGGCTGGTCGGTTTCCATGCTGAGACTGGCTCATCCGGTCTCGACTGGTACACTTGCCCCCCAGGCTCGAAGAGATTTACTTTTGAAGAGCCGAATATAACGACTGGAGTTCCCAAGGTCAAATGTGACCGTTGGAGGCATTAAATGATTGGCAGAGATGTGACGCTACCTTTATAGGAAAAAATCGAAATTAGATGTGTCTAATGGTGGAGATTGTGTGTCGTTTCGCATGTCGAGTAGTGCTAACCATTGGATTAAAATAGATCCAACGATTCCGAACGAATGAGGCAATAACCTCTCTCTTGTTTGATTTACTATAAATAGGGCATCATTTGAATGTGGTAGGATTTATGTTTTTCTTTCTTGCTTATAGAGCTTGTGATGTTTGCTCCGAGTGTCGAGTCTACCAACCTTCTTCTTTAGTTGTCATATTTTCAGGTTAGTAATGTTTTCTTCTGTTGATTCTTCTGATAATGTGATTCATGTCGACTCCTCGGTGACATGTACTACATCTAGTAGTGGTTCAAGTCAGTCGTCGGACGGTCCAAACTATGATTAAGTCGATCCATCTGTGTTGAAAATTCCTACTAGGTTTAGGGATTCCAATAATTTAGATCAGTTTTTGTCTGATAATTCTTTCATCAAACCCAATTTGTTAGAATATATGGCCTTAAACAAGAGGGGGGGTGAATTGTTTAAGAAAGATTTTCGCAAACTTTGAAGGTATAATGAAATTCAATGCTGAATTACAGAGAAAGGAATCAAGATAGCCAAGAACCAAAACTGTTTTAAGATGAAACACAGAAAAACAACCGGTTGTTTCTTCGATTCAATCGGTTGTTTATACCATTAGTATTTAAAACAACTTAAAAACAGAATTTAAAAGAGTTCAGAGCAAGAGAAAAACACACAAGCAATTTATACTGGTTCACTCTTACACCAAGAGCTACATCTAGTCCCCAAAAACCACTAGGTAAAACCACTATGCAATCAAAACCAGATTACAAACACCACACACCAAAGTAGTGACCTTGAACCCCTCAAGAAACATACTACCTTTGGCAAACCACACCAAGAATGTTGATCTTGAACACCTCAAGAACACACAACACTCCTTGGCATAACAAATACAGAAATACAGTAATCAAGGAAGAAGGGAATAGAATACACCTAGGTATTACAAAGCTTAAAGTTCAGGAATACAACCCAATCCTATTCCACACACTTAAGAATAATCCAAAGCTCTTTCAAATCTTGGAAAAACTATTTTGATAAACTCTTTTTCTTACTCCAAAATTAGGAGCGTAAAACCACCTTTATATAGACTAGCCAAGTGGTCAAAAACATTTAATAAAGGAGCCAAGGTAGTCAGGATCATTTAAAACATATTAAAACCACTTAACATAATTATGTTAAGATTTTCAAAAAAACAATCGGTTGTTTTGTCGAAACAATCGATTGAATTGACTTGACAGCAAAGTCAAGCTTTTCAAAACCTTTTCAAAAACTAATAAGGTAAAACAACCTGTTGTTTCGAAATTTCAACCTGTTGAAATTTCAACAGCTTTTTATAAAACCCATCTTTTCAAAAGGTTAAGGATTCAAATGAACTTGGATCATCTTAAGGAGTGAATTAACAAGTTTCAAATAACTAGACAACACACACACACCCAACAACAAGGTCTTCAAGCTTTCCTCTTGGATTTGGAGACATCAAAGCATCTTGTTCAACACGATTGTCCAACTGATGCAATAATGCCTGACATCTGTGGTCATACCAACCGGGTCTGTCACAGTCGGGAAAATGCACCACAAGATTTTTTCTTTGTATATAATACCCTTTTTTTTCTGACATGCATATAACTTTACCATTTGATGATTTTACTATGGGAGTCCTTCAAATTCTCAACATAGCTCCTACTCAATCACACCCTGACTCGTGGATAGGTGTTCCGAGTTCTTTGTGATCTTTTCAAACTCATTCCCACCCCTCAATCTTTTTTATTTTATTATAACACCTGTCCGAGCACTTCCGTTAGTTGGTTGTCCTTATCGAGCCGACCGGGGAATGTTAGGTTTGCAGCCTTTACAACATTGTACAAGAATTTCAAAGAAATGTACTTTAAAATTTTTGTGGAGCCAGACGATCGGGATTATTTTTATAATTTTGAGGGACAAATGAAGTTCCCTTTTCATTGGACCCAGAATCCGACCCAGCTCGACACTCGGTCGTGGTCATCTATGTTACAACTCATCTATGTTACAACTGGATAAGTCGGTCTTGGTAATTTTTTACCAACTTCCTTATA
The DNA here is from genome assembly GCA_013389735.1 of Phaseolus lunatus. Lineage (NCBI taxonomy): Eukaryota > Viridiplantae > Streptophyta > Magnoliopsida > Fabales > Fabaceae > Phaseolus > Phaseolus lunatus. Next base: position 40,540,506 of record CM023864.1, on the reverse strand, counting down.
AGTTGCCTACTTGAGAGGTGATAGCTTTGTATGGGCGGACTTCAATGGTACGTAGATTTCTTGCATATGACTTTGTATTCTTTATGTTAATGTTGTTAAATTTTGTATGTACTTTGCAGCTATTATCGATCGGATGGATCATTGAGTAACTTCATGAACAATTTGAGACGACAAGCCGCCATTAGAAAGGTTAGAGGTTTTGAAGCAGTCAAGAAAGGTAATGTAGTTGTTCCTGTTGACGTTATTCCGGCCAGTGCCCCTGTCAGCCTGTGATAAGCCAAAAGAGGGGTCGTCCACCTAAGGCTCAGGTTGGTGCGGAGGCGGGATCCTCTTCAAGCCAACAACCCTCTATTTTGAATCCCTCACTACAAGTAGCGCAGGCTTTGCAATTTGGCTTGTGTCCTGAGGATGAAAGCATCTTGGCGGTCGTCCCTACGAGACATTTAATTGATGAACTGGTAGAGTTGCAAACCCAAGCTACAGTGGGCGGCAAGACATTGGGGGATGAATTAAAAAGGACAAACATGGTGTTGCTGCCTAAGTTGAAGGCATAATTGGCAGAATCAGCGAATTCTTTGAAGGCGGCATTGGCGACGACCGAGGAGTGCAAAGAAAAGATGCGCCTAGATCAATAGGCAACTAAGGGGATTCAAGAGGCTTTAAGGGCTGAACTTGCAAAGATTGCAGCTGAGAGGGACCAGCTTTTAAAGAAAAAGACTGAAATGGAGGAAAAGGAGAAGACTTTGACTACTGAGGTGGAAAAATGCCACATGTTCATGCTGCAGATAAATGAAGAGAGTTTTCGGCAAGACTTTTACCAGTTTTGTTCGTTATATTAGAGATATTTTCTGGATATATATATATATATATATATATATATATATATATATATATATATATATATATAAAAATAAATGAACAAATTATAAAGCAAATATTAATATATAAGAAATAAATATCAGCATATATGAATAAATAAGAAAACTAAACATACTAAAATTAAAAATTAATATAAACAATGCATAAAGATAAATAATGCACTTAAATAAATAAATTGTTCAAGTATCAACATACTGACACAAATTTTGAGAAAAATAAGTAATAATAAATAATTATGTAAAAAAAAAAAATCATCCTAAAAGGCGAATAACTCAAATTTTATTATTTGGTATAACTTCTGCTTCAAAAACAATTTTATCGTCTTCTTTTGAAGTCATTTAACATACATAAATTCTTCTTATCACGCACTAAGTTTTGTTCATTTATTTATTTCAGATTTTATTTAATAGAACATTAAATATTTTTTATTTGAATTTATTTAAGATTTTGAATAATTTAAAAATTTTATTTATTTTTTATTTTTATTCACCTATGACATTAAATATTTAGGGTCTCTATTCATTTAGCAATTTTGAATAATTTAGGAATTTAATTTATTTTGGATTTTTATTTAAGTCAAACATTAAGTAATTTATATTTTGTATTTATTTAATATTTTGATAATTTTAGAATATTTATTTATTTTAGATTATTATTTAAGTAGGAAATACAATAATTTAGGATTTTGAATAATTTAAAATTTTTATTAATTTTATATTTTTATTTAAGAATGCAATTAAATAATTTAGGATTTTTTTTAATTTTATTTAAGAATGACATTAACATTTTTTGGATTTATATTAATTTAGGATTTTGAAAAACTTATAAATTTTTAATTTTTAATTTTTATTTAAGTAGGACATAAAGTAATTTAAGATTTTTAAAAACTTTAAAATTTTATTTATTTAAGATTTTTATTTAAGTATGACATAAAATAAAATAAGTTAAAATTTATGTTTACTTAGAATTTTGAATAATTTAGAATTTTATTTATTTTAATTTTTACTTAAGTAGAGCATTAGATAATCTAGAAATTGTATTTATTTAAAAGTTTGAATAATTTAAAAAATTTATTTATTGTAAATTTTTATTTAAGAGGTACAATATAGTTCTAGAGAACACTCATGGTTTGATATAACATATTTTAAAAGATACAATATAATTTATGTCATATGTTAGAGGAAGGTTATCAACTCAAGACTTCGACTTGTGAAATTTCAGTTGTTTAGTAAGAATTTAGTAAGAGTTTACTAAGTATGAAAAAAAATATTTCAATAATAAATTAATCAAAGTACTTAAAACAAAATATCACAATACTAATAAAATAAGTTCATATAAGTATTATAAAATATTATAATACTAATAAAATAAGTTCATATAAATATTTTTAAAAAAATTATGTAATTAGGTTATGGAGAAACGTTATGCGGTGAAGCATTTAGCATTTTTACTTTTACTTGAAGATGTATGGATTGTCCTCACTTGAGTTTTGATCCCCTCCTAAACGTTCCTTTAAAAAACATGAATTCATAAAATGAATGAAATTTAAAAAAAAATCAATAGAAAAGAAAAAATTTCTAAATCAACTGCACGAAATATGTTGTGCGCACATAAAAATTTTTTCACTCATTTTCCAACTCAAACCATGTTTTCTGAAACCAAAGAGAAGAAAACACAAAACACAAATTGAGGCGCATACCACTCAATGACAACGACATCAACAGTGCAAACGATCAGAATTGAGACCAGTGACGACAAACACAATCACCAAAGAGTGGCAAACAAAAATTAAGATCGACGACCACAAATAAAGAGAGACAAGGCAACCATGAATGACAACCACAGACGAAGACAACCATGAATATGAAACCGACAACCTCTGATGTGAGTTGGTTTTAAATTCATTAATTTGGTGACACTTACTTAGAATTAGGATCAAGATTTTTAACAATTTAGGTGAGAAGTCTAAGAAAGATATTAACTTAACAAGTGTTAAGTAGATGTGAAAGTTCATTTCCAAATACCAAAAGTAAAAAAACACAATTATAGGTGATGAATGATGAGAACAAGATGCAGAACACACAAGGAAGCTTAAGAAAAACATCAATGGAGTTCAGGGCCTTCCAATTGATGAACCAAACTCATGAACATGAGTGTCATCTCCTTACACAACAATTGATTGGAAAGAAAACAAGAACAAACAAATGAACAAGAACAATGCGGAAATTAAAAGAAGAACAAGATCAATACATTGAACCGAATAGAAACACAATATAAGGCAAATGAACCAATTAAAACGTGACCATAATGCAAAACCAAACACAAGTACAAAGTGAGTTTTTTGAACCCTAACTCAAGGTCGTTTTGGGTTAAAAGTAATATCCTTTAAACTTGTCAATTCAATTGCAGACTCACCAGTTCAAAAGATTCACTAAGCTGCTTCCGAGTTAAATTGAAAAGGACGAGTAAAAACTCAAACAAGTTAACTCGCAAGTTTAATAATCACGGTAAGAGGCATAACATAATTCTATTTGATTACTTGTTGCTGATGGACTTATACTATATTATAAATCCGAATTATTAAACATAACAAAATTCAAATTCATGATAAACAATAGTCCAACGTATAAGAATGATATTCAATTTATGATTATCTATTGCTTGACCTGATCTATTATCACTTCATATTTTCTTAACTTGAATGTATAATGTATGAATGTGTTATGTATATTCTCATATTAAAATTGATCGAAGGTAGACAACATAAATAAAATAAAAAATACTAGTATTTTAATATTAACCTTTTTTTTTAATAAAAGTTAAGATTATAGTTTATTATTTTTTTAATGAATCTGTTTAACATCAATTCCACTCTGGTAAGAATTTTATATACCGTTTGTTTTGAAAAGAAAATTGAAGAGACTATACCAATCAAAAATATATTATATCAGTATGACTTTATTATCACCTTGTTTCATTCTACCTAATGATATACTCTCTTCTGCTTTTAAGTTGTATTTAGTATAAGCATTAATGATTATGAATTATTTGATTATTGATCAAATTTAATATAGTGCCTTTCTAATATTTATTTTAATATAATCATTATATTTGAACCTGTCCACAGAAAAAATGCTAGCTCCAACTTAACCATTCTCTTGGTAGAGTATTCTAGATTGATATTCAAATCAATGTATGCTATTATGGCATAAAGAATGCAAGATGTTTCAAAGTTCATATAAGTAATGGTATATTGCAAGTCAATATACTTGAAAAGAGATTATGTCCTACCCTCAGTCAGATAACATTGGAGTGTTTCATTAAAAAGTGACAATATCATCTACACACTTATCTTGGCAAGAATCCATAACTTGAAATGGCAACCTCAAAGGCTTTTAGCTTTTCTCCATGTCAGTGGAGGCCATTGCGATCATAGGATGATATTTCTTTTATGTTGAGATCATCACAAGCCTTGACAAGTGCCTCCCCAACACGTTGAGCAGCTTCCTGAAATCATGTTATGCCAAAACAAAAGAACAAAACCCAAATATAAAATGTATGAATTTTGGTTTTAGTCTATAAAACAATTTTTTTTTTCAATTTTTATCTTTTCAAAAATTTTAGTGTCATTATGAATAGTTTATTAGTGTCATATAATAATGGGAATAAAAGGAATTAATTTTTAATTTCACAAAGCAACCAAAAATAAAGAAAAGTGCTTTCAAGGACTAAAATCACAGCTCAGTTATTTTATAAGAACTACAACATAATTAAACCTTAAGAATATTATTCTAATAATCAAAACTTATTTATTTTATAAGAATTAAACATATATTTAAACCTTCACAGTATTATTCCTATAGACATGTTATGTTAATATTTATAATTTTAGACAAAAAAAAATATATAATTCATATCTAATTATTAGATATTATGAGATATTATAGTTATTGTTTTATATTTCATATTTATGTAATGGGCTTAGCTCATATGTTTATTTTTCCTATGTAAATATAACCCTATGTGTTCAATAGACACTAGGGATTTACCCTATTCTTTCTTTTCCTTTAATATGGTATCTAGAGCATAAGATTATGATTCAATTTTTATTGATGAACCCACTTTTCACTGAAATTTTCCAACAACCGCCCCACTGCCTTGCCGGAACTGCCATCGCTGCCGCCTCACCGAAGTCGCTGTCGGACCCTTGCCGGAGCCGCCGCTGGACTCTCACCGGCGTCGGAGTCGCCGCCGGACTCTCGTTGGCATCGAAGCCACCACCGGAATAGCTACTGCCGCCAATTGACCGATGACTAGATTTAATTTTTTGTCCTAAATGGCTTCTTCCACTGCCGCTGCCACTGTGTCTCCTTCTGCTATCATAATGCCGGATCTGTCTATTTATACTAATTATGTCAATGTTCATCTCTCCATTGACAAATTGGATGGAACCAATTATGATACGTGGGCCTCAAATATTAAATTATGGCTTAAGAGTTAAGGTTATGTTGATCATCTTACCCGTCTTAATGTTGCTGAAAATGAGGTTTTTCGTTGGTTGAAAATTGATGCTCAATTATGCATTGTTATCAAATCTACCATTCATTCATCTTTAAAACAAATTTTTCATACCTATGAGACATGTTCAGAAGTTTGGGAACAAGCAAAATTATTATACACCAATGATACTCAACGTCTTTATGGTGTGTGTCAAAATCTCCTCACAATTGTTGCTCCCAAACGTCTTGATGGTACAATGGCGAAATATTTAGGTAAACTTCATGCTCTTCTTCATGATTTTAATGAATTATTACCTCCTGCCCCCACTCCTTCTCAAGAACTAGAACAAAGATCCAAGTTCTTCATGTTATTGGGTTTACATGGTCTTCCTGATGATTATTCTCATGTTCGTGATCAAATTTTGGGATCCCCTATCGTGCCCAATTTTACTTCCACTTGTTCTACATTTCTGCGTGTGCCAAGTAAAATCACTACTGAATTAACGTCTCATGTAGATGACTCTTCTGTTTTAGTCTCTCAACATAATGATCATACTCGTCCTCACAAGCCGGGCAAAGGGCGTCACAAGTGTGACCATTGTGGCAAACTTGGCCACAAAATTGATAGATGTTATGCCTTAAATGGTCGTCCTCCTAAATCTGTTGCGATTGCTCAAAGTGCTCCTGTGCAACCTTCTACTCTGGACCATACTTCAATTGATACCCTAGGACAACCTGCTATTTTCAATGAATTTCTTAAATGGTATGAGGATCGTCAGAATCCTAGTTCCACAGTTTCTGTTGCACATTCAGGTACATCTTATGTTAGCCTCACTCACTCTACTTCTGTTGGCCCTTGGGTTCTAGATTCAGGTGCCACAGATCACATTACTGGTAATAAATCTTTTTTCTCTTCCCTATCTACTACAGGTTATTTACTTTCAGTTACCATGGCCAATGGATATAGGGTACCATCACATTGTGTTGGTACTATTAACCTTTTTCTTTCTTTATCTATTGATAATGTTCTTTATGTCCCTAGGTCTCCATTTAACTTATTATCCATTAGTCGTCTCACTCGTTCCCTTGATTGTGTTATTTCTTTTACCAAAGATTCTGTTTCTGTACAGGACCGAAGTTCGGGACGGATGATTGGCATCGGATATAAGTCTCATGGACTTTATCACCTACAGATCTCTGCACATGTTGGCGCGATTATGGATTCTCCATCTCTCATTCATGCTCGATTGGGTCATCCTAGTCTTGCCAAGATGCAACAGCTTGTTCCAAGTTTGTCTAATGTGTCTAGTTTATCATGTGAGTCGTATCAGTTAGGGAAGCACATTCGTAATTTTTTTCCTAGTAGTGTCTCACAACGTGCTTCATCTCCTTTTGCCTTAGTTCACTCTGACATTTGGGGACCAATTCATATTAAGTCTAATTTAGGATTTCAGTATTTTGTTACTTTTATTGATAATTATTCAATATGTACTTGGGTGTTGTGTTTTTAATAAAAAAACTGTTCTGAGTTGTTTTCTATATTTCAAATATTTTACAATAAAATTAAAAATCAATTTGGAATTTTCTTTCGCGTTTTGTGTAGTGGTAATGGACGTAAGTATCTTTCTCATTCTTTTAAAAATTTTATGACTTCGCATGGTATTCTTCATCAAACTTCATGTACTTATATACCTCAACAAAATGGGGTAACTGAGCACAAGAATAGACATCTTGTTGAAACAACCCGTACTATTTTAATCCATGGTCATGTTCCTCAGCATTTTTGGGGTGATGTTGTTCTTAGTGCATGTTATCTCATTAATCGCATGCCATCTCCAGTTTTAGATAACAAAATTCCTCATTCTATTTTATTTCCACATGACCCTCTCCACTCTTTACCTCCCAAAGTTTTTGGGTTCACATGCTTTGTTCATAATTTTAGTCCTGGTCTTGATAAATTATCTCCTAAATCACACTAATGTGTCTTTTTAGGATTCACTAGATCACAAAAAGGGTATAAATGTTTCTCACTTTCTCTAAACCGTTATTTTATTTCAGCAGATGTCACCTTCAGTGAATCTTCCCTTTACTTTAAGTCTTGTCCTTCTCCTTCTATGTCTTCATCTAATCAAGTTAATATCCCTCTTGTTGTACCTAGTGCACCTAAAGATTCACCACCGCCACCAACTCTTCAGGTGTATAGTCGTCGTCAAACTTATCGTCCATCAGATGACTCTCTTCTAGTGCCAACACCTCATCCCCCTCCAGCTCCGATAGTTGAACCTCCAACATTTGAATCTGATCTTCCTATTTGGCTTAAACAGTTACTTAAAGAATTGCAATTTGGAGAGGTCACTCAAATGACACTTATATGTGATAATCAGGCTGCTCTCCACATTAGCTCAAATCCAGTTTTTCATGAAAAGACCAAACATATTGAGATTGATTGTCATTTCATTCGAGAAAAGATTATATCGGGAGATATCAAGACTGAGTTTGTTAATTCAAATAATCAATTAGCAGATATTTCTACTAAATCCTTATGAGAGCCTAGGATTGATTACATTTGTAACAAGCTGGGTACATATAATCTATATACACAAGCTTAAAGGGGAGTGTTAGATATTATTAGATATTATGATATATTATAGTTATTGTTTTATATTTCATATTTATGTAATGGGCTTAGCCCATATGTTTATTTTTCCTATATAAACATAATTCTATGTGTTCAATAGACATAGGGGATTTACCCTATTCTTTCTTTTCCTTTAATACTAATTAAAGAAGAGTGTAGCAGAGATAGAATGTTAATGTAGATTATACTTTTATTTCAAATGGAAATATAAATACCCACCCACCCCTTTACATAACTTTCGTGGAAGTAGATAAACTAAGAAGATAGTTTCATGAACCCCACCAAATAGGATTCTCATCCTTGTATTCCCAAAAATTAAAGGTAAATGATGCATTCCCTGTCTCGTGCAATATTTATTTGTAAGAAAAGGTGGACTACTAACTTACAAGAGTGCTACAAGAAGGATCTTGTCAGATGGATTTCTGCAGCGTGCTTCCGTAGAACAAGCAACTCCTATTCTTGTCATCTACAACCATTGCATATATTATCTGAGCAAAATACCAAAAGTCTTGGATGTGTAGCTGTTCCATTATACTGAGAAAAAAAATCAGTGTAGTGGGTTGCAATATAACTGAAGGAACTCTAAACCTTTGATAAAGTTTCTTTCACTTAAAAATGCTGCAACAGCTTGTCACCGGTTATGTTATAGTCTGCGAGTTAAACATAATACAGTCTGTATCTATATAAATTAAAGGATTCTTGGAGAGACGGAATTCACAGGAAGAATTTATTAAAATCTGAAACTAACTAGGAAAAATTGGATGACATGTTTTACAAACGGTTACATGGAATAAGGTAAATGGCATAGCAAACATGCATTCAATTTGGAATGTAAAATGTGTCTACAGAACACCTCAATCCTGCAAAATATCGCTACAAATCTCTACAATAGATATGGCAATACAAAAGGTGAAAGGTGAATTATATAAAGAAGAGATACCTTTTTCAACATCTTTCAGTTCCGAATTTTTGCACTTTCTTTTCTAGTATTTGCTCTACCTCTGGCTTCAACAAGTAATGGTTTCTTAGTTATACCAGTAGGAACATTCAAAGTAATACCAAAGTCACGCTTTACTTTGTGTCCATGTATAGATATTATCATGTGAATTCTATGAGCATACTGCGGCTTCCACGTTATAAATTCAAATTTCATAGATGCTAACACATTGCATTGCTAAGAAATTACATTCTCAAGCACACAACAAAAAGCCAAGAATAACAGACCCGGCAAAATTACATTGCTTAACTTACTTCTACTCTGCCTGAAAGCAAACAAACGAGTTTGGATGGATTCCAAAGAGAGCAGAGTTCTTAAACTGTAGCATTGGAGCATTCTTTAGAGCCACATATTATGCATGTCTCAAGGACTGCGTGAACTGCAAAAACAACAAAACTTGTGTCACAAATACATAGCAAGACCGGGTTTCTAAGCAAGTAGTTTATGTGCAGGTTCACAAATGCAGCAGTTTTGTTGAGTTCGGTTAGATATTGAAGGAAATATTGGCCTATGTTGACTTCAAAATGGCAATTGATGAGCAGAGCAGCTATGTTGGGATTATTTTTATTTTTTGTAATTTCAAATGGGTCCTGAACTGTTAAGAGTGAAATGACAGAGGAAGAGGATACAACCCTTGGAATATTTTTCTTAGAGAAGGTTATTTGGTTTGTTGTATTTGTGAATCAAAGGTTTTCAGGTCACACCGCAGGCACGTGGTGCATTAATGTGAGTCATTACATTTAATAACATTTTATTGGACGACTAAATTCATCAGTTGCAACCTGTAAAATAGGAAATTTAGTTAAGTTTGCAAAATGATGCTCCATTAATAGTTATTTATTCCACTAAATGAGCGGCACCAAGCTCTGCAAATACTAGAAAAAATAACAATGTAAAGAATAATACCTGTCGTATAATACCTTATAGGATTATTAATCATACTTAAAAACTCTATCAATTAAAATAAATAAATCCCCTGCATAAGTTACTCCCTTATATGAATCATCCAATGCAATAAAATATAGTTGATCTACAAAACTTCAGCCTCCATGCTCAAACATCGTCATCAAAAAAATGCAATAAATGTCCAATTGTAATTTTTCAAGCACACAAGCACTCTCTAACTTGTCTAAAAATACCTGGATAACTGTTTTTTAACCCACAAATGCTTCAATCTTGTTCCACTCACAAATCTGAAATCAGTAAAGAGAAAATAAACCAAATGATGGTAATCCTAAATAAAAAAGAGGAAAAGTCCAATTAATTAATTAAATGTGTAGCGTACCAACTCTTGCTCTATATTTTTTATCACTTTCGGCCATATAATTCAATATTGACTCCAGATGCTAGCAACACTTGCCTCCAAATTTTTACTATCAAAAACCCTAAACCTTACCTTATCTGATGAGCATAACCGGACGGAATCCCCTTTCAGTCTTCCAGATGACGGCGTTTCTCTTCTCTCTACTCTACAGTCGTCTATGGTTTCTCCTCCGTCGTCGTCGGCATCCCTCCTTTCTCCGATTTACCTTACCTTCTCCCTGTTTCAGTTACCTCTTACACTTTGCAGTTGTTTTTAAACGTTTTGGTTTAGACAGAGCATTAGCCAAGTTCCTAAAATAAAAATTTCTGCAGTGTTTGCTAGAGTTCTTTTTTAGTTCATTTAAATAATTTCTTTTTGTTGAAAATTAAGATTAAATTTCTTAATCCACATAAATATGATTTCTACATTTTATTCTTGCAAAAAATATTATTACCTTAACATTTCTCGCATTTTTAATTTTTATACTCTAAATAGCTAGTTTAATGATAAAAGTAAAAAAATTATTAATACTAACGAAAACACGTGAGTCTCCCTGTATCAGGATGTGTATTTATTAAAATTAATTATAAATTTATAATGATAAAATAATTCAATAAAAATTTTATAGTATGATTATTGAAGATATAAAAACTGAAAAGATAAAGATATATTTTAAATTTAAAACTGCTTTACATTCAAAAAAATTTCTAATAACTATTTTAATATTTACAAAATAATTAAAATACTTCTGATAACTATTTTAATATAAAGACAATTAAAAAAATTAGATGTATCGAAAATGGTTAATTAGAGAATTTTTTTTATATATAGGTATAAATAATTATTATAATTTATTTTATTTTATTAGTATATTTATTTTTTAATATATATTAAATAATTGTATTTTATATTTTATTTTATATTTTAATTTTATTGAAAATAATTATAGTTTAATTCGACAGTTATGAATTATCTTTTACATATTAATGATATTAAATTTTTATATTTTTTATAAAATAATATTATTTTTTCCTCTACGTTTAAATGGACATTTTATGTTTTTTTTTATGTTTTTAGTAAAAAAGGGTCACATTTTTATTCATGAATGTAAAGAATAACAACCTCTTCTTTTATTTGAAAACATCATTAATTAAAATTTAAATTAAACTTATCAAAATGAAAAGTTAAATTTCAAAATTCAGATATTAAAAAATTTTCTATAAACAATAAATTTAAAAGTGTAATTATTATATATTAAAACATATGATGTCATTTCTTTAAAAATAAAAAATAAATAGAAAATGAATGTGTTACTTATTAATAATAGAAGAAAATAAATGTCTATTTTAATTTATATAGTTTTTATTTTATTTCTCCTTTTTTTCTTCAATTTTTATTATGAAATACATAATAATTTTATACAATTTTTTAAAACATTTTCATACAATCTTTTCTTTTATATATAAAAAACTTTCATGTTAGGCGTCACTATACAACTTAACATCTCAGCTAGGCTGATACCTCAAGTAACAACAATCATTTGTCATCACATGAAAAAAATATTGTTAAAAAAAGAAAGAAAATACAAAAATATGGGGGGACTAGACCAAAACTCATATATTAACAAAAATAATACATAGTTAGACTATACCTATTAATAAAGAATTCTAATAACAGACTAGATGAAAGATTATTATACCAATGAAAGAATTATCTATGAATAAATCCTAAATTAGCCAATTATCAGCACACACATTCCTTTCACGAAAAATATGAGTAACCCTAAACCTGAATTTTCTACAATAATTAAGACAAGTATTTCATCGATTATGAAAACTCCAGTGATCATTATTCCTAGCAGTAAATGCAGCACAAACCAAGATAGAATCACATTCTAGCTAGACATTAGTAAGTCCCAACTTTTGAGCTTCCTCCAAAGCATATATTACTCCATAAAATTCAACAACCAAAGTAGTCTGAACGTCAAGAAACGTAGAAAAAGCTCCAATAAACTCTCCCATACTCCTACGAAAAATACCTCCACAAGTGCCAAGACCTAGATAACCCCTAGCAGTCCCAACAGTGTTAATTTACATTTCATATTTAACAATGGAATAATTTGACTTCAACTTATTTATTAATGACACCATGTATTATAGTTTTATTTTAAACTAGTCCTTTTTTATTCTTTGTATTTTTTATAAAATAATACTCATTTTTTTCTATATTGTTTAAATGGACATTTTCATTTTTTATTTTTTTACTAAATAACGATGACATCTTTGTTCATTTATGCAAAGATACCAACCTCTTATTTTATTTAAAAGTATCATTAATTAAAATTCAAAAATTAAATTTATAAATATGAAAAGTTAAATTTTAAAATAACAGATATTTAAGAATTTTCTATAAACAAAAAATTTAAAAGTGTGATTATTATATATTAAAACATATCATGTCATTTTTTAAAAATAAAAAATGAATGTGTTACTTTATTAATATTAGAGGAAATTAACTCTATATTTTATTTTTAGTGATTATTCCAACACCATCCGTAGTAGTACACCTGGTTTAATTCATGTTGAAATCTAGATTCAACTCCCGGCTACGGAATTTCCTTTAGTGAAAAGTATAGGCTTTTTTATTTTTTAGTTCTCTTTTTTTCTTCAATTTTTAATTATGAAATACACAATAATTTTATACAATATTTTAGACATTTTCATACAATCTTAAATGACTTTACATTTCATATTTAACAATGGGATAATTTGACTTCAACTTATTTATAGATGACACCACGTATTCTAGTTTTATTTTAAATTAGTCATTTTTTATTCTTTGTATGTTTTATAAAATAATATTCATTTTTTTCCTCTATTGTTTAAATGGACATTTTCATTTTTCATGTTTTTACTAAATAACGATCACATCTTTATTCATTTATGCGAAGATAATAATCTCTTATTTTATTTAAAATTATCATTAATTAAAATTAAAAATTAAATTTATAAAAATAAAAATTCAAATTCTAAAATAGCAGATATTTAATAATTTTCTATAAACAACAAATTTAAAAGTGTAATTATTATATATTAAAACATATGATGTCATTTTTTAAAAATAGAAAAGGAATGTGTTACTTTATTAATATTAGAGGAAAATGAATGTTTATTTTAAATTTAGGGATTATTTCAACACCATCCGCAGTAGCACACTTGGTTTATTTAATGTTGAAATCCGGGTTCAACTCCCAATTGTAGAATTTCCTTCATTTTTAGTGAAAAGTATAGGTTTTCTTTTAGTTGTATTTTTTTCTTCAATTTTTGATTATGAAATACACAATAATTTTATACAATATTTTTAGACATTTTCATACAATCTTAAACAAATTTACAGTTCATATTTAACAATGGGATAATTTGACTTCAACTTATTTATTGATGACACCATGTATTCTTGTTTTATTTTAAATTAGTCTTTTTTTATTCTTTATTTTTTTTATGAAATAATATTCTATCTTTTCTCTATTGTTTAAATGGACATTTTTATTTCTTATGCTTTTACTAAATAACGATTACATCTTTGTTCATTTGTGTAAAGATAACAACCTCTTATTTTATTTAAAAGTGTCATTAATTAAAATTCAAAATTAAATTGATAAAAATGAAAAGTTAAATTCTAAAATAACAGATATTTAAGAATTCTCTATAAACAACAAATTTAAAAGTGTAATTATTATATACTAAAACATATGATGAAATTTTTAAAAATAGAAAATGAATGAGTTACTTTATTAATATTAGAGGAAAATGAATTTCTATTTTAGTTTTAATGATCATTCCAACACCATCCACAGTAGCACACCTGGTTTATTTCATGTTGAAATCCAGGTATAACTCCTGGTTGCGAAATTTCCTTCATTGAAAAGTATAAGGTTATTTTTTCAGTTGTCTTTTTTCCTTCAATTTTTTTATTATGAAATACACAATATTTATTACAATTTTTTTAGACATTTTCATACAATCTTAAAGAATTTACATTTCATATTTAACAATAGGATAATATGGCATAAACTTATTTATTGATGACACCACGTATTTTTTAAATGGACATTTTCATTTTTTATGTTTTTACTAAATAATGATCACATCTTTCTTCATTTGTGCAAAGATAACAACCTCTTATTTTGTTTAAAAGTGTCATTAATTAAAATTCAAAATTAAATAGATAGAAATGAAAAGTTAAATTATAAAATAACAGATATTTAAGAATTCTCTATAAACAACAAATTTAAAAGTGTAATTATTATATATTAAAATATATGATGTCATTTTTTAAAAATAGAAAATGAATGTGTTACTTTATTAATGTTAGAGGAAAATGAATGTCTATTTTAGTTTTAGTGATCTTTCCAACACCATTCGTACTAGTACACTTGGCTTATTTCATGTTGAAATCTAGGTTCAACTCCCTGTTGCGGAATTTCCTTCAGTGAAAAGTATACATGTTTTTGTTTTTTTAATTGTCTTTTCTTCTTCAATTTCTCATTATGAAATACACAATAATTTTATACAAAATTTTTAGTCATTTTCATACAATCCTAAATGAATTTACATTTCATATTTAACAATGAGATAATTTGACTTCAACTTATTTATTGATGACAACACGTATTCTAGTTTTATTTTAAATTAGTCCTTTTTTATCCTTTATAATTTTTATAAAATAATATTTATTTTTTCTTCTATTGTTTAAATGGACATTTTCATTTTTTTATGTTTTTACTAAATAAGAATCACATCTTTGTTCATTTATTGAAAGACAATAACCTCTTATTTTATTTAAAAGTATCTTTAAATCAAATTCAAAAATTAAATTTATTAAAATGAAAAGTTAAATGCTAAAATAACAGATATTTAAGAATTTTTTATAAATTTTTTTTTTATAAGTGTACTTATTGTAAGGATCTAGAAATTTATTTGGAATAGAAGTGGTATATTTTAAATGATTTCTGAGTATGTTATTATTTAAAATGAAAAGAACTTGTAATAGAAATCCATAGTAGTCAGACCTTGGACGTCGCCCAAGAGGTCTAAGGTCAGTATGGTAGAGGTCGGTCGGTGGACCATAGTGGGTTCCAGAAATCACATGTATCAAGGTGTGATTGGAACCTTAGATACGCCATGCATGCGGGATAAATGCGAAACTCTATGCTTTGGCATAAGAGATTGTCCTCAGTGTTGCATGCATAGGCGCGTGGGGGAGTTAGTACCGACCTGTCCTCGGGCAGGAGAAGCTACCGAAGTCACCGAGCCATGTGGGGGTGATAACACAGACGTGGAGTAGTGAGTCGATGAGCCTTCTGTAGGGGTGACGAGGTGTCATCAGACATCGGTCGTCTGCCAGGGAGAGACATCGGTCGTCTGCCAGGGAGAGACATCGGTCGTCTTCCAGGGAGAGACATCGGTCGTCTGCCAGGGTGAGACATTGGTGGATAGTCATCGCGAGATCAGTCATCGGTTCCTTCTCATCGGGGGGTCCTGTTATATGCAAATAAGCTGGGACCCAGGCTTCCAGCGAAGGCGTTCTGCAGGCGCGACACATAGACAGTAAGGGTCCCCAGAGCAGTTGGCAACAGAGAGTAAGTAGGGCAGGTGGCTCCAGAGTTTTGGGCATACCAAGGGTGTCCACGTGGCCATCCTGTCAGAGGAAACTTGCACGCAAGAGTTTTCCATTAGAGTGGGTGGTGGCAGCGACATTCCTGGGCAAGGTGGTTTAATTTCAAAATCCACTTCTGATAGGCAATGTTCGAACGCTGTTTGGATAGAGAGAAATCGAGTGAGTTGAGTTTTGGTTCCTTATTTCCTTTCTCTCCTTCTCTCCACGTTCGGGCATCTTCGCTACCAGTTGACGTTTCTGACACCATCAAGCACCCGTTTAACGATCGGCGACTGACCCTGGGCTCCGGGCAAGTATCTCTGCAAGTTTCCGATCAAAGCCTTAAAACAGAGTAAGTTCGTCGTGCTCTATTTTTGAAGTCGCTTCTGAACTTGAGAGAGTTGCCTCTGCATAGGCTTTGCGTGCGACTCTCTTGGCTTCAGAGTTAGTCTCTGTTAACTCAGAATATGAGTGTTATAGTTAGTTTTGTGATCGGGACTCTATGGTGCAGGTTAAGGCATCCTTGAGTTCTCGGTGGGTTTGGAGCTCTTAGTGAGATCGGCTCAAGTCCAGGTAAGGGAAGCTAGCGTTATTTTTTTTTAATAAAAACCTTAAGCTAGCAGATTCTGAAGTTGGGGTGACGTGGTCACCAATTTTAAATTCTATTTCACAATCCCCTGTTTTTGTGTGAATCGGTATTTGTTGAGATTGAAATGTGGTTTTTTTTTAAAATATAGTGGATGTTGTGAGCTGTGTATGATTTTCGAAATTATCAACCTTGGTATGATTTGATTGAGATATATTTGGATTGTTAGAAAAGGTTTAAAGTATGTTATGGTTGCCTTGTTCATTTACGTGTTGGATGATATACTGGAATGATGTGAAAGAGTGATCAAAACATAGTATTTTCAGGAAAGAAAATACCGTGTGGAGATTTGTTTAGAATGTGCATTGACTAAGGATTTGTAATAAGGAGATATCTTGACTCTCCTGAGATAATGGAATCATATAGATGAAGTTATTCAGGTGGTGAGAGTCAAAGAAGGTTCATATGTATGGGTAAGTCGTTTGAAAGATAACTGACTTGACCTGTTATATGGATTAACCCTGTCATACTAGGAGAGTGATGATATTGAGATTATTTATGCGCATAGCTGTGTGGATTCACAGCGACCCTGTGTGGATTCATAGTGGTGTAGTATGACAGGTGCAGATCTCTGAGTCTGAGTCAACGCACGAGTCTTCCGGAAGTAGAGTCAAGTGTCTATGTGTTATGAGTCAGTGAAAAGTCTGACATGAGAAAGCTGAATAAAGAGAAATTTTGATAGACACTTGATGGTTATGTGGAATGAATGACACTTGAGGAAATTGTGAAATGTGTGAAAAATGATGGGTTATGTTGATATAAAGTTTCATATTTAAAGTTTTTAAAATATCTAGCTTACCCTGTGTTTTGTTTTGTGGTTGTTTTTCCTTAAATCTGTGATGATCGTGTATAATTTACACAGGAGCAGACAAGGTGGCAGGTGATAGAGCTCCCCAGTGAGTTATTGGAGGAAGGGATGGAAGAGTTTGAATGTTGTATTTTCGTTCTTTTTGAAAACTATTTGATGAATCTGTATTAAAATCCCCTAGAGAAGGGATGTTCTTTTGAGATACAATGTATGGGATGGATGTATTTTATTATATATACATATGTTAATTTTGATATTATTGTTTTACGCTTATTTTATTATATAAATATGAAGAAAATTTGAGGGGCATTACACTTATTATATATTAAAACATATGATGTCATTTTTTAAAAATAGAAAATGAATGTGTTACTTTATTAATATTATAGAAAAATCGGTTGTGTAATTTCCTTCAGTGAAAAGTATAGGGTTTTTTTTTTTTAGTTGTCTTTTTTTCTTCAATTTTTGATTATGAAATACAGAATAATTTTATACAAATTTTTTAGACATTTCATATAATCTTAAATGAATTTACATTTCATATTTAACAATGGGATAATTTGACTTCAACTTATTTATTTATGACACCACGTATTCTAGTTTTATTTTAAATTATTCCATTTTGTTCTTTGTATTTTTTATAAAATAATATTTATTTTTTCCTCTATTGTTTAAATGGACATTTTCATTTTTTATGTTTTTATTAAATAACAAGAACATATTTGTTCATTTATGCAAAGATAACAATCTCTTATTTAATTTAAAAGTATCATTAATTAAAATTCAAATTAAATTTATAAAAATGAAAGGTTAAATTCTAAAAAAAAGATATTTAAGAATTCTCTATAATCAACAATTTTAAAAGTGTAATTATAACATATTAAAACATATGATGCCATTTTTTAAAAATAGAAAATGAATGTGTTACTTTATTAATATTATAGCAAAATCAGCTGTGGAATTTCCTTCAATGAAAAGTTTAGGGTTTTTTTTTTTTTTCAGTTGTCTTTTTTTCTTCAATTTTTTTATTATCAAATACACAATAATTTTATACAATTATTTTAGACATTTTCATACAATCTTAAATGCATTTACATTTCATATTTAACAATGGAATATTTTGACTTGAACTTATTTATTGATGACACCACGTAGTCTAGTTTTATTTTAAATTAGACAATTTTTATCCTGTATATATTCTATAAAATAATATTCATTTTTTTCTCTATTGTTTAATGGACATTTTCATATTTTAAATTCTAATATAAAAGATATTTAAGCATTCTTTATAAACAACAAATTTAAAAGTGTAACTGTTATATATTAAAACATATGATGTCATTTTTTAAAAATAGAACATGAATGTGATACTTTATTAATATTAGAGGAAAATGAATGTCTATTTTAGTTTAAGTGATAATTCTAAAACCATCTGCAGTAGCACACTTGGTTTATTTCATGATGAAATCCGGGTTTAACTCTCAGCTGTGGAAATTTGTTAAGTGTAAAGAGTATAGGGTTTGTTTTTCTCTTGTCTTTTTTTCTTAATTTTTTATTATGAAATATACAATAATTTATACAATTTTGTAGTCATTTTAAAACAATCTAAAATGAATTTGCATTTCATATTTAACAATGGGATAATTTGACATCAAATTAATTATTAATGACACCACGTATTCTATTTTTATTTTAAATTAGTCCTTTTTTATTCTTTGCATATGTTAGAAAATAATATTAGTGTTTTCCTCTATTTTTAAATGGAAATTTTTATTTTTTATGTTTTTACTAAATAACGATCACATCTTTGTTCATTTATGCAATGATAAGAGCCTCTTAGTTTATTTAAAAGTATTATTAATCAAAATTAAAAATTAAATTTATAAAAATGATAAGTTAAATTCTAAAATAAAAGATATTTAAGCATTCTCTATAAACAACAAATTTAAAAGTGTAATTGTTATATATTAAAACATATGATGTCATTTTTTATAAATAGAACATGAATGTGTTACTTTATTAATATTAGAGGAAAATGAATGTCTATTTTAGTTGTAGTGATAATTCTAACACCATCCGTAGTAGCACACCTGGTTTATTTCATGATGAAATCCAGCTCTCGGCTACGGAATTTCATTCAGTGAAAAGAATATAGGGTTTGTTTTTCTGTTGTCTTTTTTTTTTTCTTCAATTTTTACTTATGAAATATAAATAATTTATACATTTTTTTTAGACATTTTCATACAATCTTAAATGAATTTACATTTCATATTTAACAATGTGATAATTTGACTTCAACCTATTTATTAATGACAGTACGTGTTATGGTTTTATTTTAAGTTAGTCCATTTTTATTATTTCTATTTTTTATAAATAATATTCGTTTTTTTCCTCTATTGTGTAGATGGCCATTTTCATTTGTTATGTTTTTACTAAATAACGATCACATCTTCATTCATTTATGGAATGATAACAAAATCTTAGTTTATCTAAAAGTATCATTAATCCAAATTCAAAATTAAATTTATAAAAATCAAAAAGTTAAATTCTAAAATAAAAGATATTTAAGAATTCTCTATTAAAAAACGAAGTTGAAAGTGTAATTATTATATATTAAAACATACGATGTCATTTTTTAAAAATAGAAAATGAATGTGTTACATTATTAATATTAGAGGAAGTGAATGTCTATTTTAGTTGTGGTGATAATTCTAAGACCATCCGCAGTAGCACACCTGGTTTATTTCATGATGAAATCCGGGTTCAACTCCCGATTGCGGCATTTTAGTTCAGTGAAAAGAGTATAGGGTTTGTTCTTCTGTTGTCTTTTTTTTCTTCAATTTTTGATTATGAAATATACAATAATTTATACAATTTTTTTAGACATTTTCATACAATCTTATATGAATTTACATTTCATGTTTAATAATGCGATAATTTGACTTCAACTTATTTATTGATGACACTACGTATTCTAGTTTTATTTTAAATTAGTCTATTTTTATTCCAAGTATATTTTATAAAATAATATTCATTTTTTCCTCTATTGTGTAGATGGCCATTTTCATTTTTTATGTTTTTACTAAATAATGATCACATCTTTGTCCATATATGCAATGATAACACGCTCTTAGTTTATCTAAAAGTATCATTAATCAAAATTCAAAATTAAATTTATAAAAATGAAAAGTTAAATTCTCAAATGATCGATATTTAAGAGTTCTCTATAAACAACAAATTTGAAAGTGTAATTATTATATATTAAAACATATGATGTCATTTTCTAAAAATAGAAAATGAATGTGTTACTTTATTAATATTAGAGGAAAATGAATGTCTATTTTAGTCGTAGTGATAATTCTAACACCATTCGCAGTAGCACACCTGGTTTATTTCATGATGAAATCCAGGTTCAACTCTCGGCTGCGGAATTTCATTCAGTGAAAAGAGTATAGGGTTTGTTCTTCTGTTGTCTTTTTTTTCTTCAATTTTTGGTTATGAAATATACAATAATTTATACAATTTTTTTAGACATTTTCATACAATCTTAAATGAATTTACATTTCATGTTTAATAATGCGATAGTTTGACTTCAACTTATTTACTGATGACACTACGTATTCTAGTTTTATTTTAAATTAATCCATTTTTATTCCTTGTATATTTTATAAAATAATATTCATTTTTTCCTCTATTGTGTAGATTGCCATTTTCATTTTTTATGCTTTTACTAAATAATGATCACATCTTTGTTAATTTATGCAATGAGAACAGCCTCTTAGTTTATCTAAAAGTATCTTTAATCAAAATTCAAAATTAAATTTATAAAAATGAAAAGTTAAATTCTAAAATGACAGATATTTAAGAATTCTCTATAAAAACAAATTTGAAAGTGTAATTATTATATATTAAAACATATGATGTCATTTTCTAAAAATACAAAATGAATGTGTTACTTTATTAATATTAGAGGAAAATGAATGTCTATTTTAGTTGTAGTGATAATTCTAACACCATCCGCAGTAGCACCCCTGGTTTATTTCATGATGAAATCCGGGTTCAACTCCCGGCTGCGGAATTTCATTCTGTGAAAAGAATATAGGGTTTGTTTTTCTGTTGTCTATTTTTCTTCAATTCTTGGTGATGAAATATAGAATAATTTATATAATTTGTTTAGACATTTTCATACAATCTTAAATGAATTTACATTTCATATTTAACAATGCGATAATTTGACATCAACTTATTTATTGATGATACTACGTATTCTAGTTTTATTTTAAATTACTCCATTTTTATTCTTTATATTTTTTATAAAATGATATATGTTTTTTCCTCTATTGTTTAGATGGCCATTTTCATTTTTTATATTTTTACTAAATAACGATCACATCTTTGTTCATTTATGCAATGAAAACAACCTCTTACTTTTTTCAGAAGTATCATTAATGAAAATTCAAAATTAAATTTATAAAAAAGAAAATTTAAATTCTAAAATAACAGATATTGAAGAATTCTCTATAAACAACTAATTTAAAAGTGTAATTATTATATATTAAAACATATGATGTCCTTTTTTAAAAATAGTAAATGAATGTGTTACTTTATTAATATTAGAGGAAAATGAATGTCTATTTTAGTTGTAGTGATAATTGTAACATCATCCGCAGTAGCACACCTGGTTTATTTCATGATGAAATCCGGGTTCAACTCCCGGCTGCGGAATTTCGTAGGGTTTGTTCTTCTGTTGTCTTTTTTTTCTTCAATTTTTGGTTATGGAATATACAATAATTTATACAATTTTTTTAGACATTTTCATACAATCTTAAATGAATTTACATTTCATGTTTAATAATGCGATAATTTGACTTCAACTTATTTATTGATGACACTACGTATTCTAGTTTTATTTTAAATTAGTCCATTTTTATTCCTTGTATATTTTATAAAATAATATTCGTTTTTCCCTCTATTGTGGAGATGGCCATTTTCATTTTTTATGTTTTTACTAAATAACGATCACATCTTTGTTCATTTATGCAATGATAACAGCCTATTAGTTTATCTAAAAGTATCATTAATCAAAATTCAAAATTAAATTTATAAAAATGAAAAGTTAAATTCTAAAATAAAAGATATTTATGAATTCTCTATAAACAAAAAATTTAAAAGAGTAATTATT
The DNA here is from genome assembly GCA_013389735.1 of Phaseolus lunatus. Lineage (NCBI taxonomy): Eukaryota > Viridiplantae > Streptophyta > Magnoliopsida > Fabales > Fabaceae > Phaseolus > Phaseolus lunatus. The sequence continues at coordinate 40,517,896 of CM023864.1, read as the reverse complement.
ATATATTAAAAGATATGATGTCACTTTTTAAAAATAGAAAATGAATGTTTTACACTATTAATATTAGTGGAAAATGAATGTCTATTTTAGTTGTAGTGATAATTCTAAGACTATTCGCAGTAGCACACCTGGTTTATTTCATGATGAAATTCGGGTTCAACTCCCGGCTGCGGAATTTCGTTTAGTGAAAAGAGTATAGGGTTTATTCTTCTGGTGTCTTTTTTTTCTTCAATTTTTTGTTAGGAATTATGGCTTTAAACTAGAGGGAGGGTGAATTGTTTAAAAAGGTTTTCGCAAACTTTTTGAAGCTAGAATGAGTTTATCTCAGAAACCAATTGATTAAGGAATTCAGTTAGCCAAAACAGTAAGCAAAACTGCTCTGTCAGAAAAACAATCGGTTGTTTCTTCGAAACAATCGGTTGTTTATATCAGCAAACAACAAACAAACTGAATTTAAAGAGCAAGGGATAGAGAGATTGTACACAGTTGTTTATACTGGTTCACTCCAACCCAGAGCTACATCCAGTCTTCTCAAAACCCCTGAGGAAATCCACTTAGCAATCACACCTTGATCACTTACACAACAACCAAGAGAATGACCTTGAAAACCTCAAGACACACACTCTCCTTGGCCAACACTAAGATTGATGATCTTGAACACCTCAAGAACACACAGCCAATCTCAGCAACAAAACAGAAAAGTTTCAGCAGTTTTACACAGATTACACTTGTTACAGATGAAGATCTGAAATCAATACAAGTAGAATCCTATTCCAACACCTTGATCAGTCTTTTTAGCTCTTAAGAAATCTCAGCACTTTGAAAACTCTCTTAAAAAAACTTTGTCAAAAGCATTCTCTTCTTTTAAAGAGATTTTCTGAATTATATAAAAAGAAGTTTGTTACCAAATCTTAACAAACCCATAAAAGCTTTCAAAAAGATTGGTCAAAGCATTTAATGACTGGAGCGTATTCAGTTTCAAATCATTTAAAGCTCAGTCAAAGAAAACAGTTTTTCTGTTAAGGTTCCAAAACAAACAATCGGTTGTTTCCTCGAATCAATCGGTTGTTTTGTCACTTAACAGTTTTCTCCATTCAAAACCAGTTTTCAAACTTTCTCAAAACATCTAAGTATAAACAATCGGTTGTTTCGACAGAACAATCGGTTGTTTCAACTTAGTTTGAAAAACACTTTTGTTTTATCAAAGATTGAGATGCTATTTGCTTTGAGAATTAATCTAAGGTTGGATTACACTTTAAACTACCCCAGAACAAAACAAAAAAGCAGCACAGCAGCATCAAGCAAGCAGAAGCTTCATCATCCTTCAAAGGATTTGGATTCTTCAAAACCTTGAACACCACTTGGTTCAACATTTTTGAGTATGAAATATACAATAATTTATACAATTTTTTTAGACATTTTCATACAATCTTAAATAAATTTACATTTCATATTTAACAATGCGATAATTTGACTTCAACTTATTTACTAATGACACTACGTATTCTAGTTTCATTTTAAATTAGTCAATTTTTCTTCTTTGTATTTTTTATAAAATAATATTCGTTTTTTCCTCTATTGTTTAGATAGCCATTTTCATTTTTTATGTTTTTACTAAATAACGATCACATCTTTGTTCATTTATGCAATGATAAAAGCCTCTTAGTGTATCTAAAAGTATCATTAAACAAAATTGAAAACATAATTTATAAAAATGAAAAGTTAAATTCTAAAGTAACAGATATTTAAGAATTCTCTATAAACAACAAATTTGAAAGTGTAATTATTATATATTAAAACATATGATGTCATTTTTTAAAAATAGAAAATGAATGTGTTACTTTATTAATATTAGAGGAAAATGAATGTCTATTTTAGTTGTCGTGATAATTCTAACACCATGTGCAGTTGCACACGTGATTTATTTCATGATGAAATTAGGGTTCAACTCCCGGCAGTGGAATTTCGTTCAGTGAAAAGAGTACGGGTTTGTGTTTCTGTTGTCTTTTTTTCTTCAATTTGTGGTTATGAAATATACAATAATTTATACAATATCTTTAGACATTTTCATACAATCTTAAATCAATTTTCATTTCATATATAACAATGCGATAATTTGACTTCAACTTATTTATTGACGACAGTACATATTCTAGTTTTATTTTAAATTAGTCCATTTTTATTCTTTCTATTTTTTAGAAAATAATATTCATTTTTTCCTCTATTGCTTAGATGACCATTTTATTTTTTTTATGTTTTTACTAAATAACGATCACATCTTTGTTCATTTATGCAATGATAACAAAGGCTCTTAGTTTATCTAAAAGTATCATTAATCAAAATTGAAAATTAAATTTATAAAAATGAAAAGTTAAATTCTCAAATAAGAGATATTTAAGAATTCTCTATAAACAAAAAATTTTGAAAGTGTAATTATTATATATTAAAACATATGATGTCATTTTTTAAAAATAGAAAATGAATGCGTTACTTTATTAATATTAGAGGAAAATGAATGTCTATTTTAGTTGTAGTGATAATTCTAACACCATCCGCTGTAGCACACCTGGTTTATTTCATGATGAAATCCGAGTTCAACTCCCAGCTGCGAAATTTCCTTCAGAGAAAAGAATATAGGGTTTGTTTTTCTGTTGTCTTTTTTTCTTCAATTCTTGGTGATGAAATATACAATAATTTATATAATTTGTTTAGACATTTTCATACAATCTTAAATGAATTTACATTTCATAATTAATAATGCGATAATTTGACATCAACTTATTTATTGATGACACTACGTATTCTAGTTTTATTTTAAATTAGTCCATTTTTATTCCTTGTATATTTTATAAACTAATATTCGTTTTTTCCTCTATTGTGTAGATGGCCATTTTCATTTTTTATGTTTTTACTAAATAAGGATCACATCTTTCTTCATTTATGCAATGATAACAACCTCTTAGTTTCTCTAAAAATATCATTAATCAAAATTCAAAATTAAATTTATAAAAATTAAAAGTTAAATGCTAAATTGACAGATATTTAAGAATTCTCTATAAACAACAAATTTGAAAGTGTAATTATTATATATTAAAACATATGATGTCATTTTCTAAAAATACAAAATGAATGTGTTACTTTATTAATATTAGAGGAAAATGAATGTGTATTTTAGTTGTAGTGATAATTCTAACACCATCCGCAGTAGCACACCTGGTTTATTTCATGATGAAATCTGGGTTGAACTCCCGGCTGCGGAATTTTATTCAGTGAAAAGAATATAGGGTGTTTTTTTCTGTTGTCTATTTTTCTTCAATCCTTGGTGATGAAATATACAATAATTTATATAATTTGTTTAGAAATTTTCATACAATCTTAAATGAATTTACATTTCATATTTAACAATGCGATAATTTGACATCAACTTATTTATTGATGACACTACGTATTCTACTTTTATTTTAAATTAGTCCATTTTTATTCTTTATATTTTTTATGAAATAATATTCGTTTTTTCCTCTATGGTTTAGATGGCCATTTTCATTTTTTATGTTTTTAGTAAATAACGATCACATCTTTGTTCATTTATGCAATGATAACAACCTCTTAGTTTATTTAAAATTATCATTAATCAAAATTCAAAATTAAATTTATAAAAATGAAAAGTTAAATTCTAAAATGACAGATATTGAAGAATTCTCTATAAACAACTAATTTAAAAGTGTAATTATTATATAATAAAACATATGATGTCATTTTTAAAAAATAGAAAATGAATGTGTTACTTTATTAATATTAGAGGAAAATGAATGTCTATTTTAGTTGTAGTGATAATTCTAACACCATCCACAGTAGCACACCTGGTTTATTTCATGATGAAATCCGGGTTCAACCCCCGGCTGTGGAATTCTTTTCAGTGAAAAGAGTATAGGGTACGTTCTTCTGTTGTCTTTTTTTTTGTTCAATTTTTGGTTATGAAATATACAATAATTTATATAATTTGTTTAGACATTTTCATACAATCCTAAATGAATTTACATTTCATATTTAACAACGCCATAATTTGACATCAACTTATTTATTGATGATACTACGTATTCTACTTTTATTTTAAATTAGTCCATTTTTATTCTTTATATTTTTTATGAAATAATATTCGTTTTTTCCTCTATTGTTTAGATGACCATTTTCATTTTTTATGTTTTTACCAACTAATGATCACATGTTTGTTCATTTATGCAATGATAACAGCCTTTTAGTTTATAAACGTATCATTAATCAAAATTCAAAATTAAGTTTATAAAAATGAAAAGTTAAATTCTAAAATCACAGATATTGAAGAATTCTCTATAAACAACTAATTTAAAAGTGTAATTATTATATATTAAAACATACGATGTCATTTTTTAAAAATAGAAAATAAATGTGTTACTTTGTTAATATTAGAGGAAAATGAATGTCTATTTTAGTTGTAGTGATAATTGTAACACCATCCGCAGTAGCACACATGGTGTATTTCATGATGAAATCCAGATTCAACTCCCGGCTGCGGAATTTTGTTCAGTGAAAAGAGTAGAGGGTTTGTTCTTCTGTTATGTTTTTTTTCTTCAATTTTTGGTTATGAAATATACAATAATTTATACAATTTTTTAGGCATTTTCATACAATCTTAAATGAATTTACAATTCATGTTTAATAATGCGATAATTTGACTTCAATTTATTTATTGATGACACTATGTATTCTAGTTTTATTTTAAATTAGTCCATTTTTATTCCTTGTATATTTTATAAAATAATATGCGTTTATTGTGTAGATGACCATTTTAAATTTTTATGTTTTTCCTGAATAATGATAACATCTTTGTTCATTTATGCAATGATAACAGCCTCTTAGTTTATCTAAAAGTATCATTACTCAAAATTCAAGATTAAATTTATAAAAATGAAAAGTTAAGTTCTAAAATATCTGATATTGAAGAATTCTCTTTAAACAACTAATTTAAAATTGTTATTATTATATATTAAAAGATATGATGTCATTTTTAAAAAATAGAAAATGAATGTGTTACTTTATTAATATTAGACGAAAATGAATGTCTAGTTTAGTGTTAGTGATAATTGTAACACCAACCGCAGTAGCACACCTGGTTTATTTCATGATGAAATCCGTGTTCAACTCCCGGCTGCGGAATTTCATTTAGTGAAAAGAATATAGGATTTGTTCTTCTGTTGTCTTTTTTTTTTCTTCAATTTTTGGTTATGAAATATACAATAATTTATATAATTATTTTAGACATGTTCATACAATCTTAATTGAATTTACATTTCATGTTTAATAATGCGATAATTTGACTTCAACTTATTTATTGATGACACTACCTATTCTAGTTTTATTTTAAATTAGTCCATTTTTATTCCTTGTATATTTTATAAAATAATATGCGTTTATTGTGTAGATGACCATTTTAAATTTTTATGTTTTTCCTGAATAATGATAACATCTTTGTTCATTTATGCAATGATAACAGCCTCTTAGTTTATCTAAAAGTATCATTACTCAAAATTCAAGATTAAATTTATAAAAATGAAAAGTTAAGTTCTAAAATATCTGATATTGAAGAATTCTCTTTAAACAACTAATTTAAAATTGTTATTATTATATATTAAAAGATATGATGTCATTTTTAAAAAATAGAAAATGAATGTGTTACTTTATTAATATTAGACGAAAATGAATGTCTAGTTTAGTGTTAGTGATAATTGTAACACCAACCGCAGTAGCACACCTGGTTTATTTCATGATGAAATCCGTGTTCAACTCCCGGCTGCGGAATTTCATTTAGTGAAAAGAATATAGGATTTGTTCTTCTGTTGTCTTTTTTTTTTCTTCAATTTTTGGTTATGAAATATACAATAATTTATATAATTATTTTAGACATGTTCATACAATCTTAATTGAATTTACATTTCATGTTTAATAATGCGATAATTTGACTTCAACTTATTTATTGATGACACTACCTATTCTAGTTTTATTTTATAATTAGTCCATTTTTATTCCTTGTATATTTTATAAAATAATATTTGTTTTTTCCTCTATTGTGTAGATGGCCATTTTTATTTTTTATGTTTTTACTAAATAATGATCACATCTTTGTTCATTTATGCAATGATAACAGCCTCTTAGTTTATCTAAAAGTATCATTAATCAAAATTCAAAATTAAATTTATAAAAATGAAAAGTTAAATTCTAAAATGACAGATATTTAAGAATTCTCTATGAACAACAAATTTGAAAGTGTAATTATTATATATGAAAACATATGATGTCATATTTTAAAAATGGCAAATGAATGTGTTAGTTTATTAATATTAGAGGAAAATGAATGTCTATGTTAGTTGTAGTGATAATTCTAACACCATTCGTAGTAGCACACCTGGTTTATTTCATGATGAAATCCAGGTTCAACTCCCGGCTGCGGAATTTGGTTCAGTGAAAAGAGAATAGGGTTTGTTCTTCTGTTGTCTTTTTTTTCTTCAATTTTTGGTTATGAAATATTCAATAATTTATGCATTTTTTTTAGACATTTTCATACAATCTTAAATGAATTTACATTTCATATTTAACAATGCGATAATTTGACATAAACTTATTTGTTGATGACACTACGTATTCTAGTTTTATTTTAAATTACTCCATTTTTATTGTTTATGTTTTTTATAAAATAATATTCGTTTTATCCTCTATTCTTTAGATGGCCATTTTCATTTTTTATGTTTTTACTAAATAACGATCACATCTTTGTTCATTTATGCAATGATAACAACCTCTTAGTTTATCTAAACGTATCATTAAACAAAATTCAAAATTAAATCTATAAAAATGAAAATTTAAATTCTAAAATGATAGATATTGAAGAATTCTCTATAAACAACTAATTTAAAAGTGTAATTATTATATATTAAAACACATGATGTGATTTTATGAAAATATAAAATGAATGTCTTACTTTATTAATATTAGAAGAAAATGAATGTCTATTTTAGTTGTAGTGATAATTGTAACACCCTCAGCAGTAGCACACCTGGTCTATTTCATGATGAAATCGAGCTTAACCCTCAGTTGTGGAATTTCGTTCAGTCAAAAGAGTATAGGGTTTGTTCTTCTATTGTCTTTTTTTTTTCAATTTTTGGTTATGAAATAGATAATAATTTATACAATTTTGTTAGACATTTTCATACAATCTTAAATGAATTTACATTTCATGTTTAATAATGTGATAATTTGTCTTCAACTTATTTATTGATGACACTACATATTCTAGTTTACTCCATTTTTATTCCTTGTATATTTTATAAAATAATATTCGTTTTTTCCTCTATTGTGTAGATGGCCATTTTCATTTTTTATGTTTTTACTAAATAATGATCACATCTTTGTTCATTTATGCAATGATAACAGCCTCTTTGTAACGCCCCTCAATATCTTATTCATTTTTATATAATAAAATAAAGGTAAAACAATAATATCAAAAATTAACATAGGTATATATATAATATAATTCATCCATTCCATACATTGTGTCTCAAAATAACATCCCTTTTCTAGGGAATTTTAATACATCTCCAACAGGAGTTTTCAAAATAAAACAAAATACAGCATTCAAGACAGACGATCCCTTCCTCCATAATGCTCACTGAGGAGTTCTACTACCTGCAACATCATCTGCTCCAGTGTAAATTATACACGATCATCACAGTTTTAAAGGAAACAAACACAAAACAAAACATAGGGGTAAAATAACTATTTTAAAAACTTTAAATATGAAACTTGATATCATCATAAACCATCATTTTTCATTTCACACACTTCACAATTTCATATCCACGTAATCAGCAATATTCACAATTTCATAACTTCATCACGTGTCTATCATTTCACATAACCATCAAGTGTCTACCAATAATTTCAATATTCATCTTTCTCACGTCAGAATTTCCACTGACTCACAACATGTAGACACTTGACTCTACTTCCGGAAGACTCGTGCGTTGAACTTAGCATCCAGAGACCTGCACCTGTCATACTACACCACTATGAATCCACACAGGGTCGCTGTGAATCCACACAGCCATGCGCATAAATAATCTCAATATCATCACTCTCCCAGTATGACAGGGTTAATTCATATAACAGGTCAAGTTAATTATCTTTCAAACAACTTACCCATACATATGAACCTCCTTCGACTCTCACCAACTGAATAACTTCATCTATGTGATTCCATCATATCAGTAGAGTCAAGATCGTCTCATTCACAGGATACTCACAGATCAATACACCCTCATAACAATCTCAACACGGTATTTCCTTTCCTGAAAATACTATGTCTTGACCACATTTTCACATCATTCCATATTCATACAACACATCCATGAACGATTCAATCATATCATATTTTCAACTGTTTCTAAACAATCCAAATCATACCAAAGTTCAAGATTTCGAAAATCATATGCATTTCACAGCATCTACTATATTTAAAATTTCACATTTCAAGCTCAAACAAATTCTGATCCACACATAAAAATAGAGCATCGTGCAAGAAAGTTTGAAACCGGCGACCACGTCGCCCGAACTTCAGAATCTTCTAGCCTACGGTTGTTATTGAAAATAAAGCTAGCTTCCCTTACCTGGACTTGCGTAAAAACTCACTAAGAGCTCTAAACCCACCGAAACTTAAAGATGTCCTAACCTGCACCATGGAGCCTTAATCACAAAACTGACTATACTACTCATTTTCTACGTTAACAGAGACGATTTCTGAAGCTAAGAGAGTCGCATGCAATGCCTATGCAGAGGCAACCCTCTCAAGTTCAGAATCGACTCGAAAAATAGAGTAAAACGACTTACTCTGTTTTAGAGTCCTGATCGGAAAACTTGCAGAGAAAAATGCCACAGTCCAGTGGCAGTCGCTGTCGTCAAACTGGTGAGGGAGGCGTCCGTGACGTTGAGAGAAGGAGGAGAAAGGAGAAGGGGAACGAAATGAGCTTATTCCCTCAGCTATTATGGTCGAACGGCTCTGTAGCCTTCACTGCCATCACCCACTCTGCGGGAAAGCTTGCGTGCACATTTCCTCGAACAGGATGGCCACGTGGGTCTCTGCGCACACCAACTCTGGGTCACTTTCCATACCAACTCTCTGGTACCAACTGTTCTGAAGCACTCTTACTTACTACGTGTCGCGCATGCAGAACGCTCATGCTGGGAGCCTGGGCCCCACCTTATCTGTGTGAAACACGACCTCGCGCGATGACCATCCACCGATGACTGATCGTGCGATGATTGTCCACCGATGAACGATGTGTCTCTTACCCTGGAAGACGACCGATGCCTCATCCTGGCAGACGATCGATGCCTCACCCTGGCAGACGACCGATGCCTCATCCTGGAAGACGACCGATGCGTCACCCTGGCGATCTCTCATCGCCCTTGCGTGTGATGAGGACACATCGCCTCACTTTGGTCACCGATGTCACATCGTCACACCCTGCTGAGGGTTCATCGACTATCTACTCCACGCTTGTGGCATCACCCCTACATGGCTGGGTGACGTCGGTAGTTCTCCTGACCGAGGACAGGTCGGTACTCACTCCTCGCGCGCCAATGCATGCAACACTAAGGAAAATCTTTTATGCCCCAGCATAGAGTTTCGCATGCATAGCGTACCTAAGGTTCAAATCACACCTTGGCACATGTGATTTCCTGGAACCCACTATGACCTGACCGACCGACCTCTACCATGCCGCCCTCAGACCTTGGACGACATCCGAGGTCTGACCACTATGAAATTTCTATTACAAGCTCTTTTCGTTTTAAATAATAACATATTCAGAAATCATTTAAAACATACTAATTCTATTCCAAATAAATTTCTAGATCCTTACACTCTTAGTTTATCTAAAAGTATCATTAATCAAAATTGAAAACTAAATTTATAAAAATGAAAAGTTAAATTCTAAAATGACAGATATTTAAGAATTCTCTATAAACAACAAATTTGAAAGTGTAATTATTATATATTAAAACATATGATGTCATTTTCTAAAACTAGAAAATTAATGTGTTACTTTATTAATATCAGAGGAAAATGAATGTCTATTTTAGTTGTAGTGATAATTGTAACACCATCCGCAGTAGCACACCTGGTTTATTTCATGATGAAATCCGGGTTCAACTCCCGGTTGCAGAATTTCATTCAGTGAAAAAAGTATAGGATTTGTTTTTCTGTTGTCTTTTTTTTCTTCAATTTTTGGTTAAGAAATATACAATAATTTATAGAATTTTTTAAGACATTTTCATACAATCTTAAATGAATTTATATTTGATGTTTAAAAATGCGATAATTTGACTTCAATTTATTTATTGATGACACTACGTATTCTAGTTTTATTTTAAATTAGTCAATTTTTATTCCTTGTATATTTTATAAAATAATATGCGTTTTTTCCTCTATTGTTTAGATGGCCATTTTCATTTTTTTATGTTTTTACTAAATAACGATCTCATCTTTGTTCATTTATGCAATGATAACAACCTCTTAGTTTATCTAAACTTATCATTAATCAAAATTCAAAAATAAATTTATAAAAATGAACGTTAAATTCTAAAATATCAGATATTTAAGAATTCTCTATAAACAACAAATTTGAAAGTGTAATTATTATATATTAAAACATATGATGTCATTTTCTAAAAATAGAAAATGAATGTGTTACTTTATTAATATTAGAGGAAAATGAATGTCTATTTTAGTTGTAGTGATAATTCTAACACCATCCGCAGTAGAGCACCTGGTTTATTTCCTGATGAAATCCGGGTTCAACTCCCGGCTGCGGAATTTCATTCAGTGAAAAGAATATATGGTTTGTTGTTCTGTTGTCTTTTTTTCTTCAATTCTTGGTGATGAAATATACAATAATTTATATAATTTTCTTAGATATTTTCATACAATCTTAAATGAATTTATATTTCATGTTTAATAATGCGATAATTTGACTTTAACTTATTTATTGATGACACTACGTATTGTAATTTTATCTTAAATTAGTCCATTTTTATTCTTTATAATTTTTGTAAAATAATATTCATTTTTTCCTCTATTGTTTAGATTACCATTTTCGTTTTTTATGGTTTTACTACATAACGATCACATCTTTGTTCATTTATGCAATGATAATAGGCTCTTAGTTTATCTAAACGTATTCTTAATCAAAATTCAAAATTAAATTTATAAAAATGAAAAGTGAAATTCTAAAATATCAGATATTGAAGAATTGTCTATAAACAACTAATTTCAAAGTGTAATTATTATATATTAAAACATATGATGTCACTTGTTAAAAATAGAAAACGAATGTGTTACTTTATTAATATTAAAGGAAAATGAATGTCTATTTTAGTTGTAGTGATAATTGTAACACCATCCGCAGTAGCACACCTGGTTTATTTCATGACGAAATCCGGGTTCAACTCCCGGCTGCGGAATTTCGTAGGGTTTGTTCTTCTGTTGTCTTTTTTTTCTTCAATTTTTGGTTATGGAATATACAATAATTTATACAATTTTTTTAGACATTTTCATACAATCTTATTTATTGAAAAATGCGATAATTTGACTTCAACTTATTTATTGATGACACTACCTATTCTAGTTTTATTTTAAATTAGTCCATTTTTATTCCTTGTATATTTTATAAAATAATATTCATTTTTTGCTCTATTGTGGAGATGGCCATTTTCATTTTTTATGTTTTTACTAAATAACGATCACATCTTTATTCATTTATGCAATGATAACAGCCTCCTAGTTTATCTAAAAGTATCATTAATCCAAATTCAAAATTAAATTTATAAAAGTGAAGAGTTAAATTCTCAAATGATAGATATTTAAGAGTTCTCTATCAACAACAAATTTGAAAGTGTAATTATTATATATTAAAACATATGATATCATTTTCTAAAAATAGAAAATGAAAGTGTTACTTTATTAATATTAGAGGAAAATGAATGTCTATTTTAGTCGTAGTGATAATTCTAACACCATCCACAGTAGCACACCTGGTTTATTTCATGATGAAATCCGGGTTCAACTCCCGGCTGCGGAATTTCATTCAGTGAAAAGAGTATAGGGTTTGTTCCTCTGTTGTCTTTTTTTTCTTCAAAAATGAAATATACAATAATTTATACAATTTTTTTAGACATTTTCATGCAATCTTAAATGAATTTACATTTGATGTTTAATAATGCGATAATTTGACTTCAACTTATTTATTGATGACACTACGTATTCTAGTTTTATTTTAAATTAGTCCATTTTTATTCCTTGTATATTTTATAAAATAATATTCATTTTTTCCTCTATTGTGTAGATGGTCATTTTCATTTTTTATTGTATTACTAAATAATCATCACATATTTGTTCATTTATGCAATGATAACAGCCTCTTATTTTATCTAAAAGTATCATTAATCAAAATTCAAAATTAAATTTATAAAAATGAAAAGTTAAATTCTAAAATGACAGATATTTAAGAATTCTATATAAACAACAAATTTGATAGTGTAATTATTATATATTAAAACATATGATGTCATTTTCTAAAAATAGAACATGAATGTGTTACTTTATTAATATTAGAGGAAAATGAATGTCTATTTTAGTTGTAGTGATAATTCTAACACCATCCGCAGTAGAGCACCTGGTTTATTTCCTGATGAAATCCGGGTTCAACTCCCGGCTGCGGAATTTCATTCAGTGAAAAGAATATATGGTTTATTGTTCTGTTGTCTTTTTTTTCTTCAATTTTTGGTTATGAAATATACAATAATTTAAACAATTTTTTTAGACATTTTCATACAATCTTAAATGAATTTATATTTCATGTTTAATAATGCGATAATTTGACTTCAACTTATTTATTGATGACACTACATAATCTAGTTTTATTTTGAAATTAGTGCATTTTTATTCCTTGTATATTTTATAAAATAATATTCGTTTTTTCCTCTATTGTGTAGATGGTCATTTTCATTTTTTATTGTTTTACTAAATAATGATCACATATTTGTTCATTTATGCAATGGTAACAACCTCTTATTTTATCTAAAAGTATCATTAATCAAAATTCAAAATTAAATTTATAAAAATGAAAAGTTAAATTCTAAAATGACAGATATTTAAGAATTCTATATAAACAACAAATTTGATAGTGTAATTATTATATATTAAAACATATGATGTCATTTTCTAAAAATAGAAAATGAATGTGTTACTTTATTAATATTAGAGGAAAATGAATGTCTATTTTAGTTGTAGTGATAATTCTAACACCATCCGCAGTAGAGCACCTGGTTTATTTCCTGATGAAATCCGGGTTCAACTCCCGGCTGTGGAATTTCATTCAGTGAAAAGAATATAGGGTTTGTTGTTCTGTTGTCTTTTTTTTCTTCAATTTTGGGTTATGAAATATACAATAATTTATACAATTTTTTTAGACATTTTCATACAATCTTAAATGAATTTATATTTCTTGTTTAATAATGCGATAATTCGACTTCAACTTTTTTATTGATGACACTACATATTCTAGTTTTATTTAAATTAGTGCATTTTTATTCCTTGTATATTTTATAAAATAATATTCGTTTTTTCCTCTATTGTGTAGATGGTCATTTTTATTTGTTATGTTTTTACTAAATAACGATCACATATTTGTTCATTTATGCTATGATAACAGCCTCTTAGTTTATCTAAAAGTATCATTAATCAAAATTCAAAATTAAATTTATAAAAATGAAAAGTTAAATTCTAAAATATCAGATATTGAAGAATTGTCTATAAACAACTAATTTCAAAGTGTAATTATTATATATTAAAACATATGATGTCACTTTTTAAAAATAGAAAACGAATGTGTTACTTTATTAATATTAGAGGAAAATGAATGTCTATTTTAGTTATAGTGATAATTGTAACACCATCCGCAGTAGCACACCTGGTTTATTTCATGATGAAATCCGGGTTCAACTCCCGGCTGCGGAATTTCGTAGGGTTTCTTCTTCTGTTGTCTTTTTTTTCTTCAATTTTTGGTTATGGAATATACAATAATTTATACAATTTTTTTAGACATTTTCATACAATCTTAAATGAATTTATATTTGATGTTTAAAAATGCGATAATTTGACTTCAACTTATTTATTGATGACACTACGTATTCTAGTTTTATTTTAAATTAGTCCATTGTTATTCCTTGTATATTTTATAAAATAATATTCATTTTTTGCTCTATTATGGAGATGGCCATTTTCATTTTTTATGTTTTTACTAAATAATGATCACATCTTTATTCATTTATGCAATGATAACAGCCTCCTAGTTTATCTAAAAGTATCATTAATCAAAATTGAAAATTAAATTTATAAAAGTGAAGAGTTAAATTCTCAAATGATAGATATTTAAGAGTTCTCTATCAACAACAAATTTGAAAGTGTAATTATTATATATTAAAACATATGATATCATTTTTTAAAAATAGAAAATGAAAGTGTTATTTTATTAATATTAGAGGAAAATGAATGTCTATTTTAGTCGTAGTGATAATTCTAACACCATCCGCAGTAGCACACCTGGTTTATTTCATGATGAAATCCGGGTTCAACTCCTGGCTGCGGAATTTCATTCAGTGAAAAGAGTATAGGGTTTGTTCCTCTGTTGTCTTTTTTTTCTTCAATTTTTGGTTATGAAATATACAATAATTTATACAATTTTTTTAGACATTTTCATGCAATCTTAAATGAATTTACATTTGATGTTTAATAATGCGATAATTTGACTTCAACTTATTTATTGAGGACATTACGTACTCTAGTTTTATTTTAAATTAGTCCATTTTTATTCGTTGTATATTTTATAAAATAATATTCGTTTTTTCCTCTATTGTGTAGATGGTCATTTTTATTTGTTATGTTTTTACTAAATAACGATCACATATTTGTTCATTTATGCTATGATAACAGCCTCTTAGTTTATCTAATAGTATCATTAATCAAAATTCAAAATTAAATTTATAAAAATGAAAAGTTAAATTCTAAAATGACAGATATTTAAAAATTCTATATAAACAACAAATTTGATAGTGTAATTATTATATATTAAAACATATGATGTCATTTTCTAAAAATAGAAAATGAATGTGTTACTTTATTAATATTAGAGGAAAATGAATGTCTATTTTAGTTGTAGTGATAATTCTAACACCATCCGTAGTAGAGCACCTGGTTTATTTCCTGATGAAATCCGGGTTCAACTCCCGGCTGCGGAATTTCATTCAGTGAAAAGAATATAGGGTTTTTTTTTTCTATTGTCTATTTTTCTTCTATTCTTGGTGATGAAATATACAATAATTTATATAATTTGCTTAGACATTTTCATACAATCTTAAATGAATTTACATTTCATATTTAAGAATGCAATAATTTGACATCAACTTATTTATTGATGACACTACGTATTGTAATTTTATCTTAAATTAGTCCATTTTTATTCTTTATAATTTTTGTAAAATAATATTCATTTTTTCCTCTATTGTTTAGACGACCATTTTCGTTTTTTTATGTTTTTACTACATAACGATCACATCTTTGTTCATTTATGCAATAATAATAGGCTCTTAGTTTATCTAAACGTATCCTTAATCAAAATTCAAAATTAAATTTATAAAAATGGAAAGTGAAATTCTAAAATATCACATATTGAAGAATTCTCTATAAACAACTAATTTAAAAGTGTAATTATTATATATTAAAACTTATGATGTCATTTTTAAAAAATAGAAAATGAATGTGTTAGTTTATTAATATTAGAGGAAAATGAATGTCTATTTTAGTTGTAGTTATAATTGTAACACCATCCGCAGTAGCACACCTGGTTCATTTCATGATGAAATCAGGGTTCAACTCCTGGCTGCGGAATTTGGTTCAGTGAAAAGAGTATAGGGTTTGTTCTTTTGTTTTCTTTTTTTTCTTCAATTTTTGGTTATGAAATATACAATAATTTATACAATTTTTTTAGACATTTTCATACAATCTTAAATGAATTTACATTTCATGTTTAGTAATGCGATAATTTGACTTCAACTTATTTATTGATGACACTACGTATTCTAGTTTTATTTTGAATTAGTCCATTTTTATTCCTTGTATATTTTATAAAATAATATTCATTTTTTCCTCTATTGTGTAGATGGCCATTTTGATTTTTTATGTTTTTAGTAAAAAGTGATCACATCTTTGTTCATTTATGCAATGATAACAGCCTCTTAATATATCTAAAAGTTTCATTAAGCAAAATTCAAAATTAAATATATAAAAGTTAAAAGTTAAATTAAAAAATGACAGATATTTAAGAATTCTCTATAAACAACAAATTTGAAAGTGTAATTATTATATATTAAAACATATGATGTCATTTTCTAAAAATAGAAAATGAATGTGTTACTTTATTAATATTAGAGGAAAATGAATGTCTATTTTATTTGTAGTGATAATTCGAACATCATCCGCAGCAGCACACCTGGTTTATTTAATGATGAGATCCGGGTTCAACTCCCTGTTGCGGAATTTCATTCAGTGAATAGAATATAGGGTTTGTTTTTCTGTTGTCTTTTTTTCTTCAATTCTTTGTGATGAAATATACAATAATTTATATAATTTGTTTAGACATTTGCATTAAATGAATTTACATTTCATATTTAACAATGCGATAATTTGACATCAACTTATTTATTGATGACACTACGTATTCTACTTTTATTTTAAATTAGTCCATTTTTATTCTTTATATTTTTAATAAAATAATATTCGTTTTTTCCTCTATTGTTTAGATGACCATTTTCATTTTTTATGTTTTTACTAAATAACGATCACATCTTTGTTCATTTATGCAACGATGATAGCCTCTTAGTTTATCTAAAAGTATCATTAATCAAAATTCAAAATTAAATTTATAAAAGTGAAAAGTTAAATTCTAAAATAACAGATATTGAAGAATTCTCTATAAACAACTAATTTAAAAGTGTAGTTATTATATATTAAAACATATGATGTCATTTTTAAAAAATAGAAAATGAATGTGTTACTTTATTAATATTAGAGGAAAATGAATGTCTATTTTAGTTGTAAAGATAATTCTAACACCATCCACAGTAGCACACCTGGTTTATTTCGTGATGAAATCTGGATTCAACTCTTGGCTGCGGAATTGGGTTCAGTGAAAAGAGTATAGGGTTTGTTTTTCTGTTGTCTTTTTTTTCTTCAATTTTTGTTATGAAATATACAATAATTTATACAATTTTTTTAGACATTTTCATACAATCTTAAATGAATTTACATTTGATGTTTAATAATGCGATAATTTGACATCAACTTATTTATTGATGACACTACGTATTCTAGTTTTATTTTAAATTAGTCCATTTTTAGTCTTTGTATATTTTATAAAATAATATTCATTTTTTCCTCTATTGTTTAGATGGCCATTTTCAATTTTTATGTTTTTACTAAATAATGATCACATCACGTCTTTCGCACAGTTTTCCACGCTGTTTAGGGAGCAGTACATCGTCAATCGGGCTCCCCCGCCGGTGTCTTATGACCTCTTTGATGTGAGGCAATATCAGGGGGAGTCCCTGAGGGATTATCTCAATCGGTTCGGAGCGATGGTGGTGAGGCTGCACACCAAGGAGAAGGATATGGTGGTGCATGCCTTCAGGAAGGGAATACTACCAGGGCCCTTCAGCGAGTCACTTATAAGAAGTCGACCTAAAACCTTTGGGGATATCTGACGTCGCGCCGTCGCTCACATCGCGATTGAGGGGGAACTCAATGAGAAGCGTGAAAGCGCGGCCCCTTCACGATCGCGGGTGTCCAGTCGCCCTCAGCCCATGCGGGTGCATCAGGCGACAACGGAGAAGAGAGCCTAGGGAAAGTAGAAGCCCTATGAAGCCAGGAAGCCCCAAACTAGGGCACGTGCAAAGGAGGATGTGTCCCCCAGACATAACTTCCTTGTAAAACTGAAGGAGTTGATCGCCATTCCTAATGTGACGGAAAGGCTAAAGATACCCCCAAAGACAGACAAGAGACTGGAGCCCAACAAGAATGCATGGTGCGAGTTCCATCAGGCATTTGGCCATCCCATTCGTAACTGTCTGGCCCTAGGTCATTAGTTGGATGAGTTGGTCAAGAGCGGTTTCTTGAACGATTACCTGCGGGAGTCACAAGGGGGAGAGGTGGTAGTGGCTCCAAAGGCTGACCAGGGGCACGAGGTGCCCATACATGGCGAGATCCATACCATCTCAGGTGGATTCTCAGGAGGAGGGTGCACCTCGTTGCAGCACAAGAAATACGCGCGATCGGTGGCAGTAGAAGCACGTTAGGACGATCACTTTCCGGATGTGGACCTCACGTTTACGAAGGTAGATCGCCTAGACGTTGTTCCCCACGACAATGATCCAGTGGTGATATCGGTGGTTACCATGGGAAGGAGGGTGCATTGGGTCCTTGTTGATCAATGACGTTCAGCCGATGTGATGTTCTGGTCGACCTTTAACAAGTTATAATTATCTCCAAACCAGTTAAGACCTTATACTGGCTGTTTGTATGGGTTCGCAGGAGACCAGGTAGACGTGCGGGGATATATCGAGCTGAGGACCACTTTCACTGATGGAGTGGCCTCCCGTACCGAGAACATCAAGTATCTCGTTATGAATGCCCCATTAGCTTACAACATGTTGTTGGGCAGGCCAGCCCTGAATAGACTGGGGGCGGTGGCGTCGACGAGGCATATGAAGATGAAGTTACCCTCGATGGAAGGAGCAATGATTACCATTAGGTTAGATCAGAAGGAGGCTAAGAAGTGCTATGAAAATAGCCTCAAAACAAGAAGAGGAGTGTGCATAATTACCACTCAACCACCAGGTGGAGAGTGCACTGATGCTGACCTGCCCCAAGGAGGAGTCGGGGTTACACGAGCAGAGGTCGCCTAAGAGAGACGACCTGAACCGGCGGAAGAGGTAGTAGAGAGGGGGATTGGAGGCAAGATATTCAAGCTTGGACAATCCCTATGCCAGGATACACATGACCAAGTGGCAGGAGTCATAGAGCGGCACTTGGATGCATTCGCTTCATCTACCTCAGATATGCCAGGCATCGACCCTGATTTTTTGTGTCATCGCCTAGCGCTGAATCCCCAAGTCAGACCTGTCCGTCAGAGGAGGAGAAAATTCAATGAAGAGAGGAGACAAGTGATTAAGGAAGAGATGCAGAAGTTGCTCAAGGCTGGCCATATACGGGAAATCCAATATCCTGAATGGCTAGAGAATGTGGTATTGGTGAAGAAAGCCAATGGGAAGTGGAGGATGTGTGTGGACTTCACTGACCTCAACAAGATATGCCCAAAGGACTCTTATCCTTTGCCGAGTATTGATGCATTGGTAGATAGCGCCTCAAGCTGCAAACTGCTCAGCTTCTTGGACGCTTTTTCTGGTTATAACTAGATCAAGATGCACCCAATGGACGAGTGCAAGACAGCGTTTATGACTGAACTGTCTTGCTACTGCTACATAATCATGCCATTTGGGCTGAAGAATGTATATGCCACCTACCAAAGGTTGATGGAAAAGGTCCTTGCGCCCATGATAGGATGCAACGTGCAAGCCTATGTAGATGATATGGTGGTGACATCACAGGTGAAGGATCAGCACGTCACTGATTTGGAGGAGCTATTTACTACAATAGCTAAATATAGGCTGAAGTTGAATCCAGAGAAGTGTGTCTTTGGGGTGGAAGCAGGCAAATTCCTCAGCTTCTTGCTCATCGAGCATGGGATTAAGGCCAACCCAGACAAATGCACGGCGATCCTTGCTATGAGGAGCCCGACGTCGGTAAAGGAGGTGCAGCAGTTGACAGGTCGGATGCCTGCTCTCTCCAGGTTTGTGTCAGCTGGAGGAGATAAGGGCCACCCTTATTTTCAGTGCTTGAGGAGGAACAACAGGTTCTTGTGGACCAAAGAGTGTGAGAAAGCATTCCTCAAGTTGAAAGAATACCTGGCTAGCCCACCGGTGTTGTGCAAACCTCAGATCAATACCCCGTTACGTCTGTACTTCGCAGTCACTGAGAAGGTAGTGAGCTCAGTTTTGGTGCAGGAGCAAGATCAAAGCCAAAAGCCCATCTACTTTGTTAGCAAGGGCCTGAGGTGAGATACCAGGCCATAGAGAAGGCGACACTGGCTGTGGTGTTCTCTACGCGTAGGCTTCGCCATTACTTCTAGAGCTTTACAGTGGTGGTGATGACAGACCTGCCCATTCGTAAAGTCTTGCAGAAACCAGACGTAGCAGGAAGGATGGTGCGATGGGCAGTAGAGTTGTTAGATTTCGACATATAGTATGAGCCTAGAAGTCCGATCAAAGGCCAAGTCTATGCTGACTTCGTAGCCGAGATGTCCTCGACGGAAACCCAGCAGGAGAAGCTTAACTTTAGATGGGTGCTCTCAGTAGATGGGTCCTCTAATCAACAAGGTAGTGGAGCTGGGGTGATTTTGGAAGGACCAAAGGGGTTGTTGATTGAGCAGGCCCTACGATTTGCCTTCAAGGCCAGCAACAATCAGGCAGAATATGAGGCCCTAATCGCTGGAATGCTGTTGGCCAAGGAGATGGGAGCGCAGAATCTTTTAGCAAAGAACGACTCCCTATTGGTCACAGGTCAAGTGGCGGGAGAGTACCAGGCCAAAGACCCTCATATGGCCTCCTACCTAGAGTATGTCCAGGTGTTGAATAGTTCCTTTGCAACTTTTGAGTTGGTGTATATGCCCAGAGATCAGAATGCCCGAGCTGACTTGTTAGCGAAACTCGCAAGCTCGGGCAAGGGGGGCAGGCAGAGAACAGTCATCCAGGAGACCCTGAGGACACCTCGCACCTATATGGCTGATAACTCGGTAGAAGTCCATCAGATCAAC
Organism: Phaseolus lunatus; assembly: GCA_013389735.1. NCBI lineage: Eukaryota > Viridiplantae > Streptophyta > Magnoliopsida > Fabales > Fabaceae > Phaseolus > Phaseolus lunatus. Next base: position 40,496,825 of record CM023864.1, on the reverse strand, counting down.
CAGTCAGACGGTGGGAAAAGGAGTCATCGGTCGTTGACCCAGGAAACTTTGAAGAAGCCAAGGGTCAACGCGTATGTGGCATTGGAGGAGGTGTCGTTGCAAGTCTATCTGTTGCAGAGTGGAGAGATGTGGATGATGCCCTATAAGCGCTACTTAGCTGATGGGATGTTGCTAATGGAGCCAATGGAGGCGAGAAAGGTAAAGAAGAATTCGACCAAGTATACACTCATTGATGGGGAACTGTACGGGCACGGGGTCACACACCCTATTCTGGTGTATGTACATGGTGAGCATTGCGTGCAGATAATGACAGAGCTCCATGAAGGAATATGTGGGAGCCACATAGGAGGTCGTGCCTTGGCATCCAAAGCCATTCGAGCAGGGTATTACTGGCCAACTATGAGGGAAGATTGCATGAAGTATGCACAGCAGTGCAAGCAATGTCAACTACATGCTGATTGGCACAAGGTGCCTCCAAAAGAGCTCAGATCTATATATAGCCCTTGGCCATTTCACACATGGGGAATTGACATCCTGGGCGCTTTTCCTTTGGTTGTGCGGCAGATGAGGTATCTCATGGTCGCCATAGAATACTTCACGAAGTGGATCGAGGCTGAGCCGGTAGCACAAACCACAACCCATAAGATCCAGCACTTCGTGTGGAAGAACATAGTATGTTGTTTTAGTGTACCCAAGCGCTTGGTGTCTGATAATGGCACCCAGTTTGCAAGCCAGCAGTTGGGGAAGTTATGTACCGAGTTGGGAATCAAACAGGTGTTTGCATCAGTCGAGCATCCTCAGACTAACGGGCAGGTCGAGTCAGCCAACCGAGTCCTACTCAGAGGACTGAAGATAAGGCTGGAGAAGGCCAAGGGGGACTTGGGCTGAGGAGGTTCCCAGAATTGTGTGGGCCTACCCTACCACTCCTCAGTCCACCACCAAGGAGACCCCTTTCAGCTTGGTGTACGGTTCATACGCCATGATTCCTGTAGAGATCTAGGAGAGCTCGCCGCGTTTCCAGAACTTTGTGGCCGAGGAGTCCAACGAAGAAAGGAAAATGAATTTGGATCTCTTAGATGAAGTAAGGGAAGAGGCAGGAATCAAAGCCGAAGCATTGAAGAGAAGGGTTGAGCTCAAGCACAGTTCCAAGTTGAGAGCTCGACAGTTCCAGGTCGCTGACTTAGTGATGCGAAAGGCATCCCCCTACCAGATAGAGAACAAGCTGTCCCCCAAGTGGACTGATCCCTTTAGGGTGACAGAGGCCTAGGAAATGGGGCGTACAGGCTTGAGACTCTAGAGGGTGGTTCGATTCCTCGTACATGGAATGCGACTCACCTAAAGTTTTATTTCAGTTAAGACTAACATGTAACATTATACACAGTTTAGGGGACACTCTTTTTTCCCTTCTAAGGGTTTTTAATGAGGTCACCCAATAAAATTTTCAGTTAAGATATCTAGTTAAGATATATTCTTGAATGTTTTTATACAATGCAATTCAGAACCTGTCACTTGGGATTAGAGGTCTCGAAAGTGAGAAGGTAGGTTCGTAAAGAAAACCTCCTCTCCGAGTGAGAACTCCAAGTCAAACAGAAGGGTTCACCAGTTAAATCCTCCCTCGCCTATGAGCGAGGAGAGGTCAGTTTGAACCTATCATTTGGGGTTAGAGGTATCGACAGTTGGAAGGTAGGTTCGTAAAGAACACCTCCTTTTCGAGTGAGAACTCCTAACTTCAACAGAAAGGTTCACCATTTAAGCCTTCCCTCGCCTATGAGCGATGAGAGGTCAATTTGAACTTGTCATTTGAGGTTAGAGGTCTCGACAGTTGGAAGGTAAGTTCGTAAAGAACACCTCCTCTTCAAGTGAGAACTCCCAACTTGAATAGGAAGGTTCACCAGTTAAATCCTTCCTCGCCTATGAGCGATGTGAGGTCAGTTCGAAACTTGTCATTTGGGGTTGGAGGTCTCGACAGTTGGAAGGTAGGTTCGCATAGAACACCTCCTCTTCGAGTGAGAACTCCCAACTTGAACAAGAAGGTTCACCAGTCAAAGTCCTCCCTCGCCTAAGGGCGATGAGTGGTCAGTTAAAACTCGTTAGCTTGGGGTAGAAGTCTCAGAAGCGGGAAAGGAAGGTTCGCAGAGAACGCCTCCCCTCTCGAGTAAGAACACCAAGGACGACTCATACCAGTGAAATCCTCCCTTGTCTCGAGCAAGGAGAGGTCAGGTGAGTACAGATCGGTGCTGGAATCCTCAAAGAGGTAAAGGGGGGTTCGTGGAGAACACTTTCTCCTTGAGTAAAAGCACCCAAGTTGAAAGGTAGGGTTTGCCAGTGAGACTCACACACGCCTGTGGGCGATGAGAGGTCGATGAGGTACCTTTCAGTGGGAAAGTTCTCACAAGTCTTGCCCACGGTGTGGTCTCCTATTCTAAAGAAGAATCATACTCATAACGTCTTATCAGAGTTAAGCGCACTACAAGTCAGGAGGACAAATATAAAGCATCCAAGCAATTGCTGAGTACTGAAAGTACAAGTTGTGTGAAGAAAGTATGAAGTGCCAGAGTAAAAAAGCTAAGCAAGATAGATACGAGCAAAGTCAAATATAGTTGAGTAAGATAATTATATACACAAAGTTAAATATTTATTAGATTGTAAGAGTGATTACAAAGATGATTACAAGGAGTCCAACTACAGAATATAGCTGCTCAAGAGACCTATCTAGGCACTATCTACCCGTCAACTACCTGCATGGAGATAGAGAAGGGCGAGAGGTCCATCTCAGGATGCGCACAAGCAACCTAAGCAAGGGCATCGCCAAATCCCTCCCCGTAGGCGTCGGTGGCATCTTCAGTCAGCTCAGCCTCGGTTTTCTTGAGCAGCTCAGCTTGTTGGGCAAGTTCTTCCTCTACCTTGCCCAGCTGAACTTCTTGATTCATGGCTCTCTCCTCCAGCTTATTCGTTTTTGCTTGGGCCCCCTCCAGCTGTTCTTCTAGCTCAATGACTTTGTTGCAGAGGGGAAGGATCTTGGCTTCAAGCTGGAGGGCCTCCTGCCCCTTGGCGAAGAGGAGCTTCTTGGCTTCCTTCTCTGATTGGCAGAGACTACTCAGCTCCTAGTTCAGAGCAGTCCCACGCTTGGCAGCCATTTTGATGGAGATCAAGTAGAAGAGGATTTCACTAATGGAGGAAGAGGTCATCCACCCAAGCATTTAAAATTCTTCTTACTAGTCTTCTTAAAGAGTAGAACATTTTGGGTTCTCTTGAAAATTCAAAAGATAGTAGTATAAATAAATCTTTGTAAATACTCTTGTATAAATTTGTAAATAGTATAGAAATATCCTTAGGAGTATGCCAAAGAGGAAAACCAAAAGAAACCTCTAAATGTAAGGCATTTTAGGCACTTTCTTTAGGAAAAAGTGGAAAAAGTGACTTTTCTACTCCTTTCTCTCTTGTACACTAGAAGGAGCTAGAAGAGTGACTCTTCCCACTCCTTCCCCTTTGTAACATGACCAGCCCTCTCCATTATAAATAGGGGTGCTTGGTACTTTGAATAAAAGAGTTGAAAGTTAGAAGAAAGAAACTATCTTGAAATTGAGAGAGAGTGAGTTTGTGAGACTTGTCTCTTCTTCTCCTTCATGTCTTATCTTGTGAGCTTTGGAGACTCTCAAGTGGCGGCACCACCCACTCATCTTGGAAGAACCACCCTCCAAGTGGCGTGAATCACATCTCCAAAAGGCTACAACCACATAAGTCATTTCTATTCATCTTCTAAAAATACCCATTTATGTTTTCTTGTAGTTTTTCCATTTTTAATCGGTTCAATCTTTTCCATGAGTTGTTTCCTTTCATTTGCTGCCATTGTTCTGCACTTTGTTTGGTTTATTTCCTTGTTTTCTTGCTGTTTTAATTTCGTCCAAACCATGGGTTTCCATATACATGTGTTGTTCTTGTTTTCCATCCATGGGTTTTTTGTTCTTTGATGAGTTTCTTGTGATTTTCTAATTCCTATTGAATTTCAATCAGTATTTTCACTTCTTCTTGGTGTTCTTATGATGTTCTTGTGTTTCCTTTGAAGTTTGGTACTGTTCTTGAATTACCCATTCATATTCCATTGTTATCTTACACTACAAGTTACCTATTCATGTGTTTTTAGTATGAACCTTTGTTTTCTTGAGTAGAAACTCTATTAATTGCTCTTTAGAATTTTGATCCTAATTCTTGAAAGTGTCATGAATACAATGAAACCTATATCAACTCAACCCAAACCAAGAAAGGTTCATAAGAGACTCACATCACATTTGGACTTGAAACTCCAGCTCCTTCTTCTGCTGCAATTCCCTCCTTAGTTGGGCCACTTCCTCTTTTAAATTCATTTAAGCATCCCCCTGGGTTAGCAGAATGCTGGAGGCAGCGAGGAACTCACCAAGGTCGTGGCTTACGTGGTCCCTTAGCGAATCCCTGTCCAGGGCCTCCATTGTCTCTTTGGCAGGCAGGTGAACAAGGGTTTGCTGGAGAAGAGGAAGGAGTTCGGGGGTAGGAGGTGCCTGATCATTCTGAGGAGCGCTCTCTCCCCCACCCTCGAGCGCCATAAGTGGCTCAGGTGGAGAAGAGGCACTGGGACGGTGTTCCCTGAAGGAGAGAGGTTGCCCCTCTGTAGCAGATGAGGTCGTCGCGGCAACCTCCACCTTGTTTCTCTTGAAGACAAGGCCTGAGCACGTATCCTCATCTTCAGAGATCACCACTGTGGCTGCCCTCTTTAGTTTGCTATCGGAGGTGGGGCCGGGGGCAGCCGCAGTGGGAGAAGAGGGGCCAGCGGGGCATAAGCCACCTGCTGTGCGGCGACCCAGCAAGGCGACTAGCCTCTTCTTCTTCTCAACGTCCAAGACCATCTGCATTAAACAACAAGTAGAGAATGAGAACTGGCACGCAGAAAACACAAATACAGGCAGACACAAGATGAAGGCAGATATACCAATGTAGACGCTGAGAGTTTCAGCATTGTACTCGTGCGTAATCAGCTGGGTGGTGTTGAATACCACTCCCCAGCTGGAGAGAAGCAGGCACATGTCACGATCGAAGGGTGTCAACTCCTCCAGTCCTCGGGGTTTCTTGAGTTTGAGTTTCCCCACCCAGTACAAGGGGAACCCATCGAGCAGCGTGGAGTCGTAGGAGCTGCAGCAGACTCTGAAGAACTTCCCCTTGAAGCCCTTGTAAGACTGCTGGAAGAGAGTTAGCAGAACTCTCCCCGCCACCCCATTTAGGCTTACCCAAAGCCTCTTCCCAGGGCTCTTTGCCTCAAAGAAATATAGGAAGACATCTACCGAGGGTGGGAACCCCAAGTTGTTACATAAGATTGAGAAGGCCCTGATGAAGGCCCAACTGTTGAGGTGCAGCTGGGCAGGCGCCACGTTAAACTTTGTAAGCAGAGCCCTATTGAATCCGGTGAAGGGCAGGCGGACATTAACACACTTGAAGATAGTGGCGTACAGGAAGAAGAAGGGCTCCCCGTCATTGCAGCGGTCATCGGCGCATACGGGTTCACCCTCTGTGCAGGGTCGAACCGAGACATACGTGTCACTCTCCCTGCCAAAGACGCGCCCTTTGATTTCGTGCTCATCCTCCCTGTGTTTTCTCAAGTCTTCACAAGTTGTGAGTTTAGAGGTCTCGGCAAGGAGCTCCTCAGAGGCCCAGGAGTAGAGGGCCCAGTAGTCAATGGCAGGAGGAGGGTTGGAAGTGGTTTTGGTTCTTGCCATCTCAAATCTAAAACAAAAAGAGGGCCAAGGAGGAAGAAACAAAGGCTTAGAAGAGAACGAGGGTGTTCCTCAAGCGGCGAACAAAGACTCGAAGATGAAGAACGCAAACAGGAAAAGACAACAGAAACCCTAAAATGCAGAAATCATGAACAGGCCCAGAGCAGTTCTAGCATGTAAAGGGAAGCAAAATCATCAAACGAAGGCAAGTGGAAGGGTAAAGATCATACCTTTGAGTAAGTGAAGACGAGGGGTTGCGAGAGTTGGAGTAGAGTGGAAGCGTTCGAGAGAAGATAGTGATGATGGAGGTTTGAGTGAAAAGTGATGAAACAGTGTTGAGGCGCGAGGTTTTGAAGGGGTTTAACATAGGCAAGGTAGCGCAAGCGTTAAGAAGCCCCAACCGTTGATCTAACCACGTGTCCGCAGATTAAGGGGGGTTGGTGAGATGTCCCTTCGGCGCACTGTTCATGTCCTTTCGCTCAGTGCCACGTAGGTCGCCCGAGCCGAAGACTTAGTCTCTTCGCTGAACAATTTAACAGCTCGAGACTGGGGGGCTTGTGTACCGACCAGTCCTCGGACACCGAGAATAGCTAGTAATGGTGAGCCACGACAGTTGAGTCCCACAGCATGGGCTAGAGCCACATGGGTTGGGTCCCACAGGTAGTAGGGACTAATGGGATAATAAGTCATCAACATGTCGACCATCGGAGTGGGCTGATGTGTCCTCGTCACTCAGCAGGACAATGAGTCCTCGGTAACAGAGTGATGACGAGGTGACATCGGTCTGGGGTGTTTGAACAACAAAACTAGGACATCTAACGTGGGTCCCAAGAGAAGATTAGTTACAAGGAAAATGCCCAAAGGTAGGGAGAAGCCTAAGATACGGAGCACCCATGCGTGTGGCAGGGAAAGCACAGTTAAGTGCAGAGTCTTGAAGGGTAGAGTGCCCATCAAGATTAGGGTTTCCAAGTGAGGCTGCATGCATGACACGTGAATAGTGAAGGCACTCCCAGGAAAGATGGCCCCAGAGCTTAGGTGCACAAGGAGGTACCCAGGTGGCCATCCTGTGGAAACTTGCACTTCAGTTAAGGAAACCTTACGCGCTAGATTACCCTAAGTCTGGGTGATAGCGGTGCAAGGGTATTCCTGTAAACCCTAAATATGGGTAGCGGCGCAGAGGAAACCCTAGATTATATAAAGGGTAGTAAAACACTTCACAAAGGTATGCAATTTCTAGACCTAAACTTAAATACTCAATACACTTGGTGTGCTTGCCCAGTATTGACTAGAGCGTTAGAGTGCTAACGGCCTCTAGGGCCCCCCTTTCTATCTTGCAGGTATAGTTTGTTTCGATACAGCGGAGCGTAACCTAAGGCAAGAGAAGGAGGCGTGTGATCGTCGTAGAGTCAACCGATAGGAGAGTCAACCGGCAAGAACAAGTATCAATAATCAAAATTGAAAATTAAATTGATAAAAATGAAAAGTTAAATTCTAAAATAACAGATATTTAAGAATTCTCTATAAACAACAAATTTAAAATTGTAATTATTATATATTAAAACATATGATGTCATTTTTTAAAAATAGAAAATGAATGTGTTACTTTATTAATATTAGAGGAAAATAAATGTCTATTTTAGTTGTAGTGATAATTCTAAAACCATCCGCAGTAGCACACCTGGTTTACTTCATGATGAAATCCGGGTTCAACTCCCGGCTGTGGAATTTCGTTCAGTGAAAAGAGTATAGGGTTTTTTTTTTTTCTGTTGTCTTTTTTTCTTCAACTTTTGATTATGAAATATACAGTAATTTATACAATTTTTTTAGACATTTTCATACAATCTTAAATGAATTTACATTTCATAATTAACAATGCGATAATTTGACTTCAACTTATTTATTGATGACACTACGTATTATAGTTTTATTTTAAATTAGTCCATTTTTATTCTTTGTATATTTTATAAAATAATATTCATTTTGTCCTCTATTGTTTAGATTGCCATTTTCATTTTTTATCTTTTTACTAAATAACTGTTCTTGCCGGTTGACTCGCCTGTCAGTTGACTCCACGACACTCACACGCCTCCTTCCTCACGTGGATACGTGCTTGATTCTTGCGAAACAATCTGCACCTACAAAAGAGAAAGGGGTGCCCTAGAGGCCGTTTGCACTCCGACGCTCAAGTCAATAGTGGGCAAGCAACACCAATGTATTGAGTTTCTCTGTGTTTAGGTCTAGAAACTGCGTACCTTTGTGAAGTATTTTACTGTCCCTTATATAGTCTAGGGTTTACTGCGCCGCTAGCCCTAATTAGGGTTTACTGCGCTGCTAGCCATATTTAGGGTTTACTGGAATACCGTTGCGCCGCTATCACCCAATCTTAGGGTAATCTAGCACATAAAGTTTCCTTCTCTGGAGTGCAAACTTTAACAGGGTGACCACTTGGGTGCCTTCTTGTGCACCTAGTCTCTGGGGCCGCCTGTTCTGGGAGTGCCTTCACTATTCACGTGCCATGCATGTAGCTTCACTGGAAAAACCCTAGTTCTGGTGAGTACTCGTCCCCTCAGGACTCTACACCTAACTGTGCTCTCCCTGCTACCCGCATAGGCTCTTCGTGATTCAGGCCTCTCCCTACCTCTGGGTATTTAACTGGTCATTGGCCCACTCTGGGAACCAATCTTAGTTGTTCTGTTTACGCTGTTCAAATCACCCAAGACCGATGTCACCTCGCCACACTCTGTTGCCGAGGACTCCTCAACCTGCAGAGTGACAAAAACACATCAGCCCTTTCTGGTGATCGTCACGCTCTCTCTGTAGGCTGATGACTAATCACCCCTCTCTGTAGGCTGATGACTCATCACCCTTCTCTGTAGGCTGATGACTAATCACCCTTCTCTGTAGGCTGATGACTAATCACCCCTCTCTATAGGCTGATGACTAATCACCCTCTCTGTAGGCTGATGACTAATCACCCCTCTCTGTAGGCTGATGACTCATCACCCTTCTCTGTAGGCTGATGACTAATCACCCCTCTTTGAGGGGACACACCGATGACTGACCACCCTTCTCTGAGGGGACATACCGATGACTAATCACCCTACTCTGATTGGGCACACCGATGACTGATCACCCTCTAATCCAAGTTGCCTGCGGGGTCCATTCCACGTTGACCCAGCTGACGTGGTTCGCCCTTTACTACCTGTTCTCGGTGTCCGAGGACTGGTCGGTACACAAGCCCCCCAGTCTCAAGCTGTTAACTTGTTTCAGCGAAGAGACTAAGTCATGCTCGGGCCACCTACATGGCTCTGAGCGAATGGACATGAACAGTGCGCTGAAGGGACATCTCACCACCTTGTCGTCGCCCACGTCTCTTAACCCTCTGAGGACTTCTTTCTCGTCAAAGTGGTGTTAATCACCCTTCTTCCCGATGATCATGCACCGATGACTGATCGGTGCTTCATTACTTCTCGCGCTGTGCTGTCAGCCGCTCATCAAGGCACTGATCTGCTGGTGGTGGTCACTTATGCAACTAACCACCGATCACCGTTCTGAGTGATCTCCTCTCTGATTCACCTGCTATCTTCTACCACGTGTCACCCTGTGAATGGTCCACGTGGTCATCTGCTGCTGACGTCATTGACTACCGATGACTGACTGGATCAATAACGATCACATCTTTGTTCATTTATGCAATGATAATAGCCTCTTAGTTTATCTAAAAGTATCATTAATCAAAATTGAAATCTAAATTTATAAAAATGAAAAATTAAATTCTAAAATAACAGATATTTAAGAATTCTCTATAAACGACAAATTTAAAAGTGTAATTCTTACATAGTAAAACATATGATGTCATTTTTAAAAAATAGAAAATCAATGTGTTAAATTAGTAATATTAGAGGAAAATGAATGTCTATTTGTGTTGTAGTGATAATTCTAACACCATCCGCAGTAGCACACCTGGTTTATTTCATGATGAAATCTGGGTTCAACTCCCGGGTGCAGAATTTCGTTCAATGAAAAGAGTATAGGGTTTGTTTTTCTGTTGTCTTTTTTTACTTCAATTTTTTATTACGAAAAATAAATTAATTTATTCAATTCTTTTACACATTTTCATACAATCTTAAATAAATTTACATTTCATATTTAACAATGCGATAATTTGACTTCAACTTATTTATTGATGACAATACGTATTCTAGTTTTATTTTAAATTAGTCCATTTTTATTCTATGTATTTTTAATAAAATAATATTTGTTTTTCCCTCTATTGCTTAGATGGCCATTTTCAGTTTTTATGTTTTCACTAAATAACGATCACATCTTTGTTCATTTATGCAACGATAATAGCCTCTTAGTTTATCTAGAAGTATCATTAATCAAAATTCAAAATTAAATTTATAAAAATGAAAAGTTAAATTCTAAAATAACAGATATTTAAGAATTCTCTATAAACAACAAATTTAAAAGTGTAATTATTATATATTAAAACATATGATGTCATTTTTTAAAAATAGAAAATGAATGTGTTACTTGATTAATATTACAGGAAAATGAATGTCTATTTTAGTTGTAGTGATAATTCTAACACCATCCGTAGTAGCACACCTGGTTTATTTCATGATAAAATCTGGGTTCAACTCCAGGCTGTAGAATTTCATTCAGTGAAAAGAGTATAGGGCTTGTTTTTCTGTTGTGTGTTTTTACTTCAATTTTTGATTACGAAATATACATTAATTTATACAATTTTTTTAGACATTTTTTGATGGATATCAAGGAAGAGAGGATTTCACTAATGGAGGAAGAGGCCATCCACCAAAACATTTAAAGTTTTTCTTATTAGTCTTTTTAAAAGAGGAGGCCCAAGCCCAAAGCCCAAGCCCAAGAAGCCCAAGTCCAACCCATGAGAAGCAAGGCCAAGCATTAATAAAAGAGCATCATTTGTATTTCTTTTGTATAAGTTGTAGGAGGTGTGGATATTAAATATAGTAGTGTGAATATGTAAAATAAAGTCACATTGTACATGTGACTTAGGAGAGTAGGTGTAAGTGTAGTTTTTAGGAGGTGTCATAGTAGAAAAAGGTCACACCTCCCATGTGACTTGTTTTGGTGGGAATTTCAAAGGAGTTTCTTTTGAATTTTCCCACCTATTTTTCAGCACCTAAAAACTATAAATAGAGGTGCTGCCCCTTGTATATGCAGATTGGAAATTATTAGTAAGAAAACTCTACTCATTTTTTGAGAGCATTTGTGAGCACTTGTGTGTCTCTTCTTCCTTGCTTCATCTTGAGAGCTCTTGGAACTCAAGTGGCAGCATCACACTCTTATCTTGAAGCAATCCAACCTTCAAGTGGCGAGATCATCTCCAAGTCTCCTCTTCATAAGTCTTCTAATCCATTCTCCATTCCATTTCCTATTTTGTTCTTATCTTGCAATTCTATTCGGTGTTTTTTGTTCCTATTTTCAAATCTGTCCAGCATTTTTTCATTTTCCAGCACCTATGTTTTGTTTCTTTTCCTTTTTCTTGTATTTCAATCGGTTCAATTTGACAATAGATGGAACGTCTAATTGAGATTGTGTTTTGGTATTAGTTTTGGTGAGTTCTTGTCTTAGAACATTGATCCAATTCTAAGAGAAAGTGCCTCTCATATGACCAACTCAAGATGTCTCCTAAGAATGTCAAGAACTTTTCATATTATGTTCTTGAATTCACATCATTTTCATACAATCTTAAATGAATTTACATTTCATATTTAACAATGCGATAATTTCACTTCAACTTATTTATTGATGACACTACGTATTATAGATTTATTTTTAGTTAGTCCGTTTTTACTCTTTGTATTTTTTATAAAATAATATTCATTTTTTCCTCTATTGTGTAGAGGGCCATTTTCATTTGTTATGTTTTTACTAAATAGCGATCACATCTTTGTTCATTTATGCAATGATAACAGACTCTTAGTTTATCTAAAAGTATAATTAATCAAAATTCAAAATTAAATTTATAAAAATGAAAAGTTAAATTCTAAAATAAAAGATATTTATGAATTCTCTATAAAAAACAAATTTAAAAGTGTAATTATTATATATTAAAACGTATGATGTCATTTTTAAAAATAGAAAATCAATGTGTTACTTTATTAATATTAGAGGAAATGAATGTCTATTTTAGTTGCAGTGATAATTCTAACACCATCCGCAGTAGCACACCCGGTTTATTTCATGATGAAATCCGGGTTCAACTCCCAGCTGTGGAATTTCGTTCAGTGAAAAGAGTATAAGGTTTGTTTTTTTGTTGTCTTTTTTTTCTTCAATTTTTGATTATGAAATATGCAGTAATTTATACAATTTTTTTTAGTCATTTTCATACAATCTTAAATGAATCTACATTTCATATTTAAAAATGCGATAATTTGCTTCAACTTTTTTATTGATGACACTACGTACTATAGTTTTATTTTAAGTTAGTCCATTTTTATTCTTTGTATTTTTTATAAAATAATATTCGTTTTTTCCTCTATTGTGTAAAGGGCCATTTTCATTTGTTATGTTTTTACTAAACAGGGATCACATCTTTGTTCATTTATGCAATGATAGCAGCCACTAAGTTTATCTAAAAGTATCATTAATGAAAATTCAAAATTAAATTTATAAAAATTAAAAGTAAAATTATAAAGTAAAATTTATTTAAGAATTCTCTAAAAAAAAAACTAATTTAAAAGTGTAATTATTATAAATTAAAACATATGATGTCATTTTTTAAAAATAGAAAATCAATGTGTTACTTTATTAATATTAGATGAAATGAATGTGTATTTTAGTTGTAGTGATAATTCTAACACCATCCGAAGTAGCACACCTGGTTAATTTCATGATGAAATCCAGGTTCAACTCCCAGCTGTGGAATTTCGTTCAGTGAAAAGAGTATAGGGTTTGTTTTTGTGTTGTCTTTTTTTTTCATCAATTTTTTATTATGAAATATAGAATAATTTATACAATTTTTTTAGACATATTCATACAATCTTAAATGAATTTACATTTCATATTTAACAATGCGATAATTTGACTTCAACTTATTTGTTGATGACACTACGTATTCTAGTTTTATTTTAAATTATTCCATTTTTATTCTTTGTATTGTTTATAAAATAATATTCTTTTTTCCTCTATTGTTTAGATGGCCATTTTCATTTTTGATGTCTTTACTAAATAACTGTTCTTGCCAGTTGACACTCCCGTTAGTTGACTTCTACGATCGCTTGCACCTTCTCCCTTCCCTTCAAATGGAATAGCTTGCCTGCAAAGAAAGAAAGATGGGCACCTTGCGGCCGTTTGCACTCCAACGCTCAAGTCAAAACTAGGGCAAGAAACACCAAGTGGATAGCAAAAGAGTTCTAGTTTCAAAAGCTGCGTACCTTTGTGAATGCCTTACTTCCCTTTATATAGCCGTTCTAGGTTTCCTGCCGCGCCCATCCTTGCGTCCAAGTGTTGCCTCTTAGCGAATTTAGGGTTACCTTTCTGGGATTCTATCACACAATCTTGGTGCGCGTCTCGTGGCAACCTTCTATTCTTAGATTTCAACTCTCGTGGCGACCTTCCTTTTCTGGAGTGCTTAACTTGGGCGTGGGCGCTAGGGCATACGCTGTAACCCTAGCGCTGCATGGCCAAATCTTAAGTGTTAAGCTAATCACTCACGTGCCTTTTTATGCGTTTCTAGGGATAAATCCCCTATGCCAAAGCCTTACGTCTCGCATATACCCTGCATGCATGGCGTATCTGTGAATCTGGTTTATATTCTCACACGTGTGATTTTGTGGACCCCTCTATGGGTCCCATCATGCCGACCTCTCATGTTCTGACCTCTCACTCGTTGGCCGACGTCCGAGGTTTGGCCACTACACAAGTCCCCCAGGCTCGAGCTGGGACTTGTCTCAGCGAAGAGTCTTACTGCTCGCCCAGTCAACCTCCGTGGCACTGGCCCACGCGTCCCTATTACAATCCTGAGTGATTTGACGTGTACCGTACCAAGAAGTGACACTTTGGCGCATTTTCCCTACAGCATACACGTGGCAATCTCAACGGCTAGGGTGGCTCATCATTTCATGTTTTCCTCTATACGTTACTCCCTTGTCTCCTATTCTCCTCACTGTTTCATTCCCTCTCATTCTGCCTTTTCAAATTCTTTTCTCTTCAAGTTGTTCTTCGAGCGCCTTCCAATTCTCTCAAACTTCGATCTTTCATCCCCCCATCAAACAAAGATATGTTCTTTCGGCCTTTCTTATCTTCGTTTTGTCATTGCGATGTTCTTTATTTACCTGTAACTGCCTGGGATTGCTTTCGATTCTTGTTTTCATTTCGCTGGCCCTACCTTACTGTTCTGCTGCATTTATCTAGAACGCGCTATCCTTTTCTCCTTTCTGAGCTTGTCTTTTTTGTTTGCCTTTGTGTTTTAGCCTTCGAAATGGACCAGTCTTCTTCTTCCCTTTCGGGGTTTGAGTCGAACTCCTCCCAATCTTCTGCCCGTCCAGTAGTTCTAGGGCTCCATTCGGACTTCTACCAATTTCTGTATCCCTGGGCCCCTGAAGGAGTCTTCTGATTTTACCACCTCTGAGTCCATTGTGACCTATAGGAAGGCTGAGGTGTGGAGCAAAACCAGCCACTCCACTCGCGTCTTTGGGAAAGACGATGACAAATATGTCGGGGTGGTTCCTTGCAAGACAGGTGAGCCCGTGTGCTGGGACGAGGCTTCGGGCCAGGAGGGCCCCTTCTGCTTCATTTACTCCACCGTTTTTAAAAGGGTTTGCCTTCGCCTACTCCTTAGTGGCTTCGAGAGGGCGTTGCCGATGGAGATGAACGTAGCTCCAGCCTAGCTTCACGCAAATGGCTGAGCCTTCGTGCGCGCCTATGCCATCCTTCGCAACTACTTTGGGCGCCTGCCCTTAGTAGATTCCTTCCTCTACTTCTTCGAGGCCAAGAGCCCTGGGAAGAACCTTTGGGTCAGCCTCAATGGGGTTGTTGGGAGAGCACTCCTAACCCTTTTCCAACAATCTTATAAGGGATTCAAGGGCAAATTTCTGAAGATCTGCTACCTCCCTACTGACCCCACCCTCCTGGATGGGTTCCCACTTTACTGGGTGGAGAAACCCAATCTGGCCAAACCCAGGGCCCTAACAGACTTGCACCCGCAACATAGGGAGGTGTGTGAGTTCCTGCCTGGCCTCGAGGTAGTGTTCAACACCTCCAAACTCATACAACATGAGTACCTGCCCAAGAGCTTGCGGGGGTACATTGGTAGGGCTTTAGCCTATCTTTCTTGTAGTTCTTCTTTTTCCCTTAACTGCTTCTGTTTGTGTGATTTCTTCTGATATATTTCCTTCACTATTGTTCTTATGGTGACTTGTCTTCGTGCTTGTTACAGAGATGACAATTGGGGCCGAGAGAAGAAGGCAGCTGGCCGCGCGTGACCTAAAGAAGAGCAGCGCAAGCTCATCCCGACCAGTCCAGGATGAAGCCCCTCCTTCCACTGATGACGTGGCTCTCGATGTCGCACCTCTAGCAGCCGTGGCTGCCACAGAAACAACTGCCCCTTCACAAGGCATGGTTGCGACTGCTGGGGTGGCTCCTTCTGACGACGAGGGCACGTGCTTCGGGCTGGTGTTCAAACGTAGGCGCACGCAGGACACTACCGTGCTCCCTTCGTCTGATTCAGAGGGAGAGAGCCCTCGGGCCCCCCTGGGCGCTTCCTCCTCCCCTCACGTCATCGAAGAACGGGGAGATTGTAAGGACCTGTAAAAATTAAATTGGAAATAAAAAGGGATATATTTTAAATAAATTCTAAGTATGTTTTTATTTAAAATAAAAAGGAAGGAAAGTGTAGTTTAGAAGACTATAATATTTCCTGGTTAGTACATAATCGTCGGTCGCCTACTACGCATGATCGCCAGGGCGCGAGGTATGCAGGCATCGCCAGGGCGCGAGGCATGTGGACGTTGCCAGGGCGCGAGGGGCATGCGGGCATCGCCAGGGTGCGAGGGGCATGCGGGCATCGCCAGGGCGCGAGGCATGTGGACGTTGCCAGGGCACGAGGGGCATGCGGGCATCGCCGGGGCGCGAGGCATGCGGGCAACGCTGGGGCGCGAGAGGCATGCGGGCGTCGTCGGGGCGTGAGGCATGCAGGCATCGCCAGGGCGAGAGAGACATCGGTCGTCTTCTAGGGAGAGACATCGGTCGTTTGCCAGTATGAGACCTCAGTGGATAGTCATCGCGCGAGCGGTCCTCGGTGGAAGGTTATCGCGCGATGTCGAGTTTCACACAGTTAAGGTGGGACCCAGACTCCTAGCATGGCACGTCCTGCACGCGCGCCACGTGGACAAAAAGGGTGGTTCAGAATAGTGACATCAGAAGGTTGGCATGCGCAAGAGACACTCGCGGTCGTACTGTTCAGGGAAGTGGTTGGCATGCACAAGAAGACAACCATGGCCGTACTGTTCAGTGAAACGTACACTCTGGCTTTCTTGCAGAGGGGGTGGTGGCAGCAGCATGCGTGGACTAGTAGGCTTGGATTCAAAAACCCACTGCGAGGAGGCAAAGAACGTTACAGAGACTCGAGAGTGAAAGAGTGAGTGCATCTTCATCCCTCTCTTTTCTCTCCTTCGCGCTGCGTTTCAGGCAACCTCAAGCACCAGTGCAACCAGCGACGACGGCCCTTAGAGCACCTGGGAGGTTCTCTACAAGTTCTACAAACCAGACGCTAAAACAGAGCTAAGGCATCCTTTAAGCTCGGTGGGTTTTGGAGCTCTTGGTGTTTTGCGCAAGTCCAGGTAAGGGAAGCTAGCCTTATTTCCAACGAAAATCCTTATATTCAATGATTAAGATGATGGGGGCGACGTGGTCGCCGGTTTTTCAACTGTTATTGTACAATCCTCTGTTTTTGAACGAGATCGCCGGTTTTGGCGTTGTTTTTCGAACTCCCCTGTTTTGTGTTGTTTGAAGCTGTTTGAGATTTAAATGTGATATTCGAAAATATGAACCATGAAATGATTGTTGTGGTGATTGGAATTATTCATTTAAGTGTTATATGATGTGTGGAATGTCGTGAATGTGGGATCAAGACATAGTATTTTCAGGAAAGGAAATACCGTGTTGAGATTTGGTTATGAAGTGTATTGATCTGTGAGTATCCTGTGAATGAGGCGATCCTGGCTCTGCTGAGATAATGGAATCACATAGAGGAAGTTATCCAGTTGGTGAGAGTCGAAGGAGGTTCATATGAATGGGTGAGTCGTGTGAAAAAGAACGAGCTCGGCCTGTTATATGGATTAACCCTGTCATACTGTGAGAGTGATGAATTGAGATCGAGTTTGTGTTGATGCGCATGGCTGTGGAAACATTACAGCAAATGAAGTATGACAGGTGCATGTCTCTGGATGCTAAGTTCAACGCACGAGTCTTCCGGAAGTAGTGTCAAGTGTCTTGTGTGATGAGTCAGTAGAAGTCTGACGTGAGAGTTGAGGAACAGTGAATTTGATAGACACTTGATGCATTATGTGATTTGAATGACTCTTGAGGAATTGTGAAATACGTGTTTACTTCATGGTCATGTGAAGAGAATGAGAAAATTGATAGTTTTACGTGGGTATCTTGAATTTGCTTTACCTTGATTTTTTAAAGTTCATATCTAAACTCTCTTTTAAATATCTAGCTTACCCTGTGATTTCTGGTGTTGTGATTGGCTTTTCTTAAACCTGTGATGATCGTGTAAAATTTACACGGGAGCAGATGATGTTGCAGGAAGTAGAGCTCCTCAGTGAGTGGTCGCCGGAAGGAGATCGCCTGTTCCTCTTTCTGTTAGGCGATCACCCTTCTTCTGTTTTCTGATAGGAGATCGCCGTTCTCTGATAGGAGATCGCCTTTTTGCTGTTAGGAGATCGCCTGTATTCATATTTTAATGTATTTTGTTTACGTTTTTGGAAAATTGACCGAATATGTATTAAACTCCCTGTGAGGAGAAACTTCTTTATATATATATAATTTTGTTATTTTCAATATATTTGTTTACCTTTATTTCATTTTATAATTATTCCAAAGTATTTGGCGGGATGTTACAGAGATAGCATCCCTGGGGAAAGGCAACTGAGCCCCCTACCTCCCTGGCGCCTTTCCTGCAGCGTACTTTGAAGTCCTCTCGAGAGATTGAAGAGGTGGAAAACCTGGAGGTAGGGCTGCTGATGGACCAAGTGGCCCGGGGTTTCGGCAAGGCTCTTGGGGGTGCCAGCCTTCTCTTTGCGAAGATGATGAAGGCCCAACAGGAAGCTGAGCACCGGGCATTGGCCGCTGTGGGGCGAAGTGTCGCATCACGAGCCTCACCTTGGAGGTGGCTGAGCTGCGAAAGTCAAATAAGGAGGTAAGGGACCTCCTATTTTCTAAGTCCCAGGAGGCCATGCGGGGTCAGGATAAATGTAATGACTTTCGCATGGCAATGGAGGACCTCAAGGGTGAGGCGAGCCGCCAAGAGGAGACAATTTCTGACCTTAGAGAAGAATTGGCGCGGCGTGGTGACGACCTGGCCCAGCGAGATGTCGAGCTGGCCAGGGTGAAGGAGGAGGCAGCCAAAACTGAGGCAGAGCTGAGGACGAAGATGGCTCAAAGGGAGAAGCTCTACCAGAATCCAAAGAGGAGCTTAGCGATGAGGCAGCTGAAGACTACAGCGCGGGGTTTGGTGACGCCATTGCCCAAGTTGCCTGCGCACATCCGAGGGTGGACCTCTCCCAAATTGGTCTGGACAAGATTATTCGCGATGGGTAGCTAGTTGATGCTTATGTCGACCCTTGAGCCTTTCTTCCTTATTTCTGCCTTTTGTAAATATTTTTACATTTTATAATTTTAACTCATGGTGCACTTGTCTCTTTATTGCCTTCTTTGCGTATTGACGATGTGTCTATGCAACTGATCGCTTAAATCACGCCCCTTGGTCTTCTGCTTCTTCCTTAAATAACCTGTATATGTACTTGAGAGTTACTTGGTTATAACTTTCTTGTCACTGGTTGCTCTGCTTCTACATCTTTTGTTTCTTTATTTATACATGTTTCCTTTGATGATTACGCCAGTGCATCTATACCTTTTTACTTTGATTACTATTTCTCGAGTAACTTCTAAGTGACCTTCATGTCGCAATCCCGTTTGGTCTGTGTTTATGACTTTGTGCGCTAGATGTGGGCGAGGTGGTTTTTCCTTGTCGACCTTGTCTGATAAGGCGAGGAGAACCTCTTCCTCTGCTGACCCCAACCATTGAGTCACGGAAGACCTCTCTCTCTGTCGACCTCAACTGATGAGCCAAGGAAGACCACTTTCTCTATCGACCTCGACTGATGAGCCAAGGAAGACCTCTTTCTCTGTCGACCTCGACTGATAAGCCAAGGAAGACCTCTTTCTTGTTTTACTTCTTGCTGTGTAAACTGAAAACTCCTCCTGTCTTTGCTATAAAAATCAAGGAAAAGGATTGTTGTGAACCATACTATTCTTCCCCTTTCTTTAACAAGGTAGAAGAGGTTCATTTTACTTGCCTCGACCTTGCTGTAAAAGGTCAAGGAAGAGGCCTTTTACTGCAAACCATATTATTCTTCCCCTTTCTTTAACAAGGTAGAAGAGGTTCATTTTTA
This sequence comes from Phaseolus lunatus, assembly GCA_013389735.1. NCBI lineage: Eukaryota > Viridiplantae > Streptophyta > Magnoliopsida > Fabales > Fabaceae > Phaseolus > Phaseolus lunatus. The sequence continues at coordinate 40,477,420 of CM023864.1, read as the reverse complement.
CTATTTAACACAAATATATCTTTCTTAATTCTTTTTCTTTTCTTTTATTGGGTGACCTCATTAAAAAACTCCGTAGGGAAAAAGAGTGTCCCCTTGACTGGATGATACAAATGTGTTCAAATACAAATTTACTAATTGAAATAAAACTTGAGGTTGGCATCATTCCATGTGCGTGGAATGACTCCACCTTCTAAGGTTTCCAACCTATATGCCCCGTTTCCCAGGGCCTCTGTTATTCGAAACGGGCCTGTCCACTTGGGGGATAGTTTGTTTTCTAACTGGTAGGAGTGGGCTTTCCGCACCACCAGGTCGGCGACTTGGAACTGCCGAGGTCTCAATTTTGACTTGTATTGGCATTCCACTCTCCTCTTTAACGCTTCAAACTTGACGCGGGCCTCCTCTCTGACTTCATCTAGTAGATCTATATTCACCCTTCTTTCTTCATTTGATTCTTCCGTCACAAAGTTCTGGATTCGAGGCGAGCTCTCCTGTATCTCTACTGGAATCATGGCATCTGACCCGTATACTAGGCTGAATGGCGTTTCTTTAGTGGTGGATTGTGGAGTGGTGTGATATGCCCACACAATCCTGGGGACCTCTTCTGCCCAAGTCCCTTTAGCTTTCTCGAGCCTCCTCTTCAGGCCTCTGAGCAGGACCCTGTTAGCCGATTCAACATGCCCATTTGTTTTGGGGTGCTCGACTGATGCGAACACCTGTTTGATGTCGAGCTCCGAGCACAACTTTCCCAACTGCTGGCTTGCAAAATGGGTACCATTATCAGATACTAGGCATCTTGGGATTCCAAAGCGGCACACGATATTCTTCCAAACGAAGTGTTGGACCTTGTGCGTCGTAATTTGTGCTACTAGTTTGGCTTCGATCCATTTGGTGAAGTATTCTATAGCCACCACAAGGTATTTCATCTGTCTGACCGCGAGTGGGAAAGGTCCCTGGATGTCGATTCCCCACGTGTGGAAAGGCCACGGACTATGGAGGGATCTCAGCTCTTTTAGTGGCGTGCGATGCCAGTTTGCATGTTGTTGACACTTTTTATACCGCTGCGCGTACCTTATGCAGTCTTCTCTCATTGTTGGCCAATAATACCCTGCTCGAATGGCCTTGGCTACCAGGGCTCGTCCACCAATGTGACTTCCACATATTCCTTCGTGAAGCTCTGCTATTATGCGAGTGCACTATGCCCCACTTACACATGTCAAAAGAGGATGGGAATAGCCATGTCTGAACAGGTTTCCGTCAATCAAGGTGTAGTGGGGCGCGTTCTTCTTCACAATCCTAGCTTCCGCGGGGTCTAGCAGAAGTGTCTCATTAGCTAAGTAACGCTAATAGGGCGTTACCCAAGTCTCTCCTTCTTCCACCAAGCAAACTTGTGACGAAATTTCAGCTGACGGGCCATAAGAACTTATGCGAGGTACTTTCAGTGTTTCTTGAGTTAATAACCTATGACTCCTTCTTCCTTCGTGAACAACGTTTATCATTTGTACATCCGCGGGGTCTCCTGCAACCGTTCGAGGTGCCCTTAAAGTTTCTTGAATTACCGTCCTCTGCCTACTCCCCTTGCCCGAGCTGGCGAGTTTTGCCAACAAGTCAGCTCTGGCATTTTGCTCTCGAGGAACATGTAGCAGCTCGAACTCTAGGAATGTGCCTTTCAATAATTGTACATAGTCGAGATAGATAGCCAACTACGGATCCTTGGCTTGGTACTCACCAGTGACCTGTCCTGTGACCAAGAGTGAGTCGCTTTTTGCCAGTAAATGTCCCGCGCCCATCTCCTTTGCTAGCAGCATCCCTTCTATCAAGGCTTCGTACTCCGCCTGGTTATTACTGGCCTTGAAAGCGAAATGCAGAGCCTGTTCTATTAAGACACCATCTGACCCTTCTAATATGACCCCAGAGCCGCTGCCTTGCAGGTTGGATGAGCCGTCAACTGAAAGGACCCATTTAAATGTTGTCTCTCTTTGGGGTGGAGCTGCCGAGGTGAGCTCGACCACAAAATTAGCATAAACCTGACCTTTGATGGGGCCCTTGGGTTCATACGGTATCTTGAATTTGGATAGCTCTACTGCCCAACGAACCATGCGTCCTGCTACATCAGGCTTCTGCAGGACTTTGCGGATGGGGAGGTCTGTCATTACTATGATAGTAAAGCTGTAGAAGTAATGACGCAACCTTCTTGACGAGAATACCACAGCCAAAGCTGCCTTTTCGATTTCCTGGTACCGCACCTCAGGTCCCTATAGGACCTTACTGATAAAATAGATGGGCCTTTGCACCTGCTCCTGGTCCTGACCGAGCTGATTGCTTGATCTGTGATAGCAAAGTAGAGATGAAGTGGGATGCCTGACATCGGTTTACACAGTACCGGTGGGCTAGCTAGGTACTCCTTTAATTTGAGGAAGGCTTCCTCGCATTCGCTGGTCCATGAAAACCTGTTGTTCCGTTTGAGGCATTGAAAGTAAGGATACCCCTTTTCTCCTCCTGTAGAGACGAAACGTGAGAGGGCGACCATCCGACTTTTTCAGCTATTGGACTTCCTTTATCGTGGTTGAGCTCCTCATGGCCATGATAGCTGCGCATTTCTTTGGGTTGGCCTTTATCCCTCGCTCTATCAATAAGAGCCCCAGAAACTTTCCTACTTCCACCCCAAACACACATTTCTCAGGGTTCAACTTTAAATTGTGCCTGGCGATGGTGCTGAAGAGCTCCTCCAAATCAATCACATGTTGACCCCTTTCCCGAGATGTGATAACCATATCATCTACGTATGCCTAGACGTTTTGACCTATCATTGGGGCGAGAATCCGGTCCATCAATCTCTAATACGTCGCCCTTGCGTTCTTCAATCTAAAGGGCATTACCTTGTAGCAGTAACTAGACAATTCTATCATGAACACTGTTTTTCCCTCATTGCAGGGGTGCATCCGTATCTAAATGTACCCAGAGAAGGCGTCCAGAAAGCTGAGCAGTTTACAGCCCGACGCGTTGTCAACCAAGGAGTCGATGCTAGGCAGAGGGTACGAATCATTAGGATAGGCCTTATTGAGGTCCGTGAAATCAACACACATTCTCCACTTGTCGCTCGCCTTCTTTACTAGTACCACGTTGGCCAGCCACTCAGGGTACTGAATTTCCCTAATGTGGCCTACCTTCAGCAGTTTCTGGGTCTCTTTTCTGATGACCTGCCGCCTTTTTTCATTAAACTTCCGACGTCTCTGGAGGACCAGGCGGACCTGGGGGTCCAAAGTGAGATGGTGGCACAGGAAGTCGGGGTCAATCCCTGGCATGTCTACTGCTGTCCATGCAAAGGAGTCCAGATGTCGTGACACAACAGTGGCTATCTGGTCCTGATCCTCCTGGCTCAATGTCTTGCCGAGCTTGAAGGTCTTACCTCCGATCACCCACTCCAACACCTCTCCCGCGGGTTCTGGTCTTCTGTCAGGGGTGACCTCTTCCTGGTCTGTGCCCTTCCCAGAGGATGACTGGAGCATTAGTGAGCATACCCCTCTCTTCGTTTTGAGGCTATTTTCGTAACACTTTCGGGCCATTTTCTGATAAGATTTGATGGTGATAATCGTTCCCTCAAGGGAAGGCAACTTCATCTTCATGTGCCTTGACGAGGTTGCCGCTCCCAACCTGTTTAAGGCTAGCCTACCCAACAGGATGTTGTAAGCCGAAGGAGCGTTGACTACAAGGTACCTGATGTCAATAGTGCGAGATCCCTGACCATCTGTGAACATCGTCCTCAGCTCGATGTGTCCCCTGACCTCTACTTGGTCTCCTGCGAACCCATACAAGCAGCCGTCTTACGGCCTCAGCTGATCAGGAGACAACTGTAGCTTCTGGAAGGTGGACCAGAACATCACATCTGCTGAGCTTCCCTGGTCCACAAGGACACGGTGGACCCTCCTACCGACAATGACCACTGAAACTACGATCAGGTCATTGTCATGTGGTAACACGTCCTAGCAATCTGCCTTTGTGAAGGTCAGGTCGAGTTCTGGGAACTGATCAACCTCGACCTCCTCCACCGTCAAGACCTCCCTAGCATATCTCCTTCTCTGGGAGGCAATGCATCCTCCTCATGAGAATCCCCCAGCGATGGTGTTAATTTCCCCGTGGATAGGCACCTCGTGCCCTTGATCCCCTGCGAGGGCTGCCATCACCATATCTTCCTGAGAATCCTGCAAGTAAGGTGTCAGGAAACCATTCCTTACCAGATCGTCCAGCAGATATCCCAAGGCGAGGCAATTGCTCAAGGTGTGATCATGAGCCTGGTGGAAGTCACACCACTTGTTTTTGTGAGGGCCCACTTGCTTATCAGACTTTGGGGGAGCCTTCAACCTGCTTGCCACCTCTGGGAGCGCTATGAGCTCCTTGAGCCCAACTCTGAAGCTGTGCCTGGTAGGCTTGGGCCTCTTGGACTCATAGGGCGCGGACCTCGCCTTCTTCTCCACGATGGCAACATGCACCCTTGGGGGTTGAGTACGTCTTGTTGCATGAGGTTTGGATAGATCAACCCTTGCGCGTTTCTCTGCCACCCATTCTTCTGCTGTGATGTGGGCAACCGCCCTACATTGGATCTCATCGAATGTCCTTGCTGGACATCGTATCAGAGCGTCACTAAAGGGTCCAGGGAGGATTCCCCTCTCAAAGGCATGCACAATCATAGCCTCGTCTTTGGTCTGCAGTCTTACTACCAACACTCCAAACCGGTTAAGGAAATCTTTCAGTGGCTCCTCCTGGAATTGCTTTACATCAAAAAGATCGAAAGCAATGGGGGTCCGCGCCCGATTGACGATGAATTACTTCTTGAACAACTCCGAAAATTGTTCAAAGGGCGTGACGTGTCCGTCTGGGAGCCCCACGAACCAGTTCAACGTTGTTCCTACAAAAGCACTCATGAACAACTTACAGTGCATGGCGTCCGTGCCTCCAGAGATCATCATCTGTGTATGGAAGGCTTTTATATGGGCTTCTGGGTCCTCGACCCCTGTGAAGGTATTTTTCAGGATCACGAAAGATGCAGGTATTACCATCTCCATGATTTCTCGTGAAAAAGGCATGGGTCAGGCCCTGACTGGGGGTGTGCCCCCTTGTCCCGCCGCTGCCCGTTCTCCTATTCCTCTCCTTAATTCTTCATTGGCAATTCACAACTCCTCATTAGCTGCCAACGATGCGTTCAAGTCTGCCCTAAACTGATCCTGCCTAAGGGCCTGATCAGCGTTGGACGCTGCGAACACTTGCTTGAGGTTGAGGATGGTCTCCATGAGTTCCTGGATGGTGGTTGTATGATCACCCTCATCTCTTCCAGTGCCGCCTTGCCTAGTACTCCTCATATCGTCTGGTTCTACTAGTTGCAACTATGGATGGGACCTAGTTTTAACGGGCCCCACGGTGGACGCCAAATGTTCTCGCCGGTTGACTCTCCCATTAGTTCACTTCTATGATCGTTTGCACCTTCTCCCTTCCCTTCGACTGGAATAACTTGCCTGCAAAGAAAGAAAGATGGGCGCCCTTGCGGCCGTTTTCACTCCAACGCTCAAGTGAAAACTAGGGCAAGAAACACCAAGTGTATAGCAAAAGAGTTCTAGTTTCAAAAGCTGCGTACCTTTGTGAATGCCTTACTACCCTTTATATAGCCGTTCTAGGTTTCCTGTCGCGCCCATCCTTGCGTCCAAGTGTTGCCTCTTAGCGAATTTAGGGTTACCTTTCTAGGATTTTATCACACAATCTTGGTACGCGTCTTGTGGCAACCTTCTATTCTTAGAGTGCAACTCTTGTGATGACCTTCCTTTTCTGGACTACTTAACTTGGGCGTGGGCGCTAGGGCATACGCTGTAACCCTAGCACCGCATGGCCAAATCTTAAGTGTTAAGCTAATCACTCACGTGCCTTTTTATGCGTTTCTAGGGATAAATCCCCTATGCCAAAGCCTTACGTCTCACATATACCCTGCATGCATGACATATCTATGAATCTGGTTTATATTCTCACACATGTGATTTTGTGGACCCCTCTATGGGCCCCATCATGCCGACCTCTCATGTGCTGACCTCTCACTCGCTGGCCGACGTCGGAGGTCTAGCAATGATAATAGCCTCTTAGTTTATCTAAAAGTATTATTAATCAAAATTCAAAATTAAATTTATAAAAATGAAAAGTTAAATTCTAAAATAAAAGATATTTAAGAATTCTCTATAAAAAACAAATTTAAAAGTGTAATTATTATATATTAAAACATATGATGTCATTTTTTAAAAATAGAAAATCAATGTGTTACTTTATTAATATTAGAGGAAATGAATGTCTATTTTAGTTGAAGCGATAATTCTAACACCATCCGCAGTAGCACACCAGGTTTATTTCATGATGAAATCAGGGTTCAACTCCTGGTTGCGGAATTTCGTTCAGTGAAAAGAGTATAGGATTTGTTGTTCTGTTGTCTTTTTTTTTCTTCAATTTTTTATTATGAAATATACAATAATTTACACAATTTTTTTAGACATTTTCATACCATCTTAAATGAATTTACATTTCATATTTACCAATGCGATAATTTGACTTCAACTTATTCATTGATGACACTACGTATTCTAGTTTTATTTTAAATTAGTCCATTTTTATTCTTTATATTTTTTATAAAATAATATTCGTTTTTTACTCTATTGTTTAGATGGTCATTTTCATTTTTTTATGTTTTTACTAAATAACGATCACATCTTTGTTCATTTATGCAATGATAATAGCCTCTTAGTTTATCTAAAAGTATCATTAATCGAAATTCAAAATTAAATTTATAAAAATAAAAAGTTAAATTCTAAAATATCAGATATTGAAGAATTCTCTATAAACAACTAATTTAAAAGTGTAATTATTATATATTAAAACATATGATGTCATTTTTTAAAAATAGAAAATGAATGTGTTACTTTATTAATATTAGAGGAAAATGAATGTCTATTTTAGTTGTAGTGATAATTCTAACACCATCCGCAATAGCATACCTGGTTTATTTCATGATGAAATCCGGGTTCAACTCCCGGCTGCGGAATTTCATTCAGTGAAAAGAATATAGGCTTTGTTTTTCTGTTGTCTTTTTTTCTTCAATTCTTGGTGATGAAATATACAATAATTTATATAATTTGTTTAGACATTTTCATACAATCTTAAATGAATTTACATTTCATATTTAACAATGCGATAATTTGACATCAACTTATTTATTGATGACACTACGTATTCTAGTTTTATTTTAAACTAATCCATTTTTATTCTTTATATTTTTTATAAAATAATATTAGTTTTTTCCTTTATTGTTGAGATGGCCATTTTCATTTTTTATGTTTTTACTGAATAACGATCACATCTTTGTTCATTTATGCAACGATAATAGCCTCTTAGTTTATCTAAAAGTATCATTAATCAAAATTCAAAATTAAATTTATAAAAATGAAAAGTTAAATTCTAAAATATCAGATATTGAAGAATTCTCTATAAACAACTAATTTAAAAGTGTAATTATTATATATTAAAACATATGATGTCATTTTTTAAAAATAGAAAATGAATGTGTTACTTTATTAATATTAGAGGAACATGAATGTCTATTTTAGTTGTAGTGATAATTCTAACACCATCTGTAGTAGCACACCTGGTTTATTTCATGATGAAATCCGGATTCAACTCCCGACTGCGAAATTTTGTTTAGTAAAAAGAGTATAAGGTTTACTTTTCTCTTGTCTTTTTTTTTCTTCAATTTTTTATTATTAATTATACAATTTTTTTAGACATTTTCATACAATCTTAAATGAATTTACATTTCATATTTAACAATGCGATAATTTGACTTCAGCTTATTCATTGATGACTGTATGTATTCTAGTTTTATTTTAAACTAGTCCATTTTTATTCTTTGTATTTTTTATAAAATAATATTCGTTTTTTCCTCTATTGTTTAGATGGCCATTTTCATTTTTTATGTTTTTACTAAATAACGATCACATCTTTGTTGATTTATGCAATAATAATAACCTCTTAGTATATCTAAAAGTATCATTAATCAAAATTGAAAATTAAATTTATAAAAATGAAAGTTAAATTCTGAAATAAAAGATATCTAAGAATTCTCTAGAAACAACAAATTTAACAGTGTAATTATTATATATTGAAACATATGATGTCAATTTTTAAAAATAGAAAATGAATGTGTTACTTAATTAATATTAGAGGAAAATGAATGTCTGTTTTAGTTGTAGTGATAATTTTAACACCATCCGCAGTAACACACCTGGTTTATTTCATGATGAAATCCGGGTTCAACTCCCGACTGCAGAATTTCGTTCAGTGAAAAGAGTATAGGGTTTGTTTTTGTGTTGTCTTTTTTTTTCATTAATTTTTTATTATGAAATATACGATAATTTATACAATTTTTTTAGACATTTTCATACAATCTTAAAGAATTTACATTTCATATTTAACAATGTCATAATTTGACTTCAACTTATTTATTGCTGATAGTAGGTATTCTAGTTTTATTTTAAATTATTCCATTTTTATTCCTTGTATTTTTTATTAAATAATATTCTTTTTTCCCTCCGTTGTTTACATAGCCATTTTCATTTTTTATGTTTTTACTATATAGCGATCACATCTTTGTTCATTTATGCAATGATAACAACCTCTTAGTTTATCTAAAAGTATCATTAATCAAAATTCAAAATTAAATTTATAAAAATGAAAAGTCAAATTCCAAAATAACAGATTTTTAAGAATTCTCTATAAACAATAAATTTAAAAGTGTAATTATTATATATTAAAACATATGATGTCATTTTTTAAAAACAGAAAATGAATGTGTTACATTATTAATATTAGAGGAAAATGAATGTCTATTTTAGTTGTAGTGATAATTCTAACACCATCCGCAGTAGCACACCTAGTTTATTTCCTTATGAAATCCGAGTTCAACTCTCGGCTGTGGAATTTTGTTCAGTGAAAAGAATATAGGGTTTGTTTTTCTGTTGTCTTTTTTTCTTCAATTCTTGGTAATGAAATATACCATAATGTATACAATTTTTTTTAGACATTTTCATACAATCTTAAATGAATTTAAAATTCATATTTAACAATGCGATAATTTGACTTCAACTTATTTATTGATGAGAGTATGTATTCTAGTTTTATTTTAAATTATTCCATTTTTATTCTTTGTATTTTTCATAAAATAATATTAATTTCTTCCTCTATTGTTTAGATTGCTATTTTCATTTTTTATGTTTTTACTAAATAACGATCACATCTTTGTTCAGTTATGCAATGATAACAACCTCTTAATTTATCTAAAAGTATTATTATTCAAAATTCAAAATTAAATTTATAAAAATGAAAAGTTAAATTCTAAAATAACAGATATTTAAGAATTCTTTATAAACAACAAATTTAAAAGTGTAATTATTATAAACATATGATGTCATTTTTTAAAAATAGAAAATGAATGTGTTACTTTATTAATATTAGAGGAAAATGAATGTCTATTTTAGTTGTAGTGATAATTCTAACACCATCCGCAGTAACACACCTAGTTTATTTCATGATGAAATCCGGGTTCAACTCCCGGTTGCGGAATTTCGATCAGTGAAAACAATATAGGGTTTGTTTTTCTGTTGTCTTTTTTTTTTTCAATTTTTGATTATGATATATACAATAATTTATACAATTTTTTTAGACATTTTCATGCAATCTTCAATGAATTTACATTTCATATTTAACAATGCGATAATTTGACTTCAAATTATTTATTGATGACACTACGTATTCTAGTTTTATTTTAAATTTGTCCATTTTTATTCTTTGTATTTTTTATAAAATAATATTCGTTTTTCCCTATATTGTTTAGATGACCATTTTCATTTTTTATGTTTTTAGTATATAACGATCACATCATTGTTCATATATGCAATGATAACAGCCTCTTTGTTTATCCTAAAGTATCAATTATCAAAATTCTAAATTAATTTTATAAAAAATAAAAGTTAAATTCTAAAATAATAGATATTTAAAAATTCTCTATAAACAACAAATTTAAAAGTGTATTTATTGTATATTAAAACATATGATGTCATTTTTTAAAAATAGAAAATGAATGTGTTACATTATTAATATTAGAGGAAAATGAATGTCTATTTTAGTTGTAGTGATAATTCTAACACCATCCGCAGTAGCACACCTGGTTTATTTCATGATGAAATCCTGGTTCAACTCCCGGCTGCGGAATTCCGTTCAGTGAAAAGGGTATAGGGTTTGTTTTTCTGTCGTCTTTCTTTTCTTCAATTTTTGATTATGAAATATACAATAATTTGTACAATTTTTTTAGACATTTTCATACAATCTTTAATGAATTTAGATTTCATATTTAACAATGCGATAATTTGACTTCAACTTATTTACTGATGATATTAAGTATCCTAGTTTTATTTTAAATTAGTCCATTTTTATTCTTTGTATTTTTTATAAAATAATATTCGTTTTTCCCTCTATTGTTTAGATGGTGATTTTCATTTTTTATGTTTTTACTAAATAATGATCACATCTTTGTTCATTTATGCAATGATAACAACCTCTTAGTTTATCTAAAAGTATCATTAATCAAAATTCAAAATTAAATTTATAAAAATGAAAAGTTAAATTCTAAAATAACAGATATTTAAGAATTCTCTATAAACAATAAATTTAAAAGTGTAATTATTATATATTAAAACATATCATGTCATTTTTTAGAAATAGAAAATAAATGTGTTACTTTGTTAATATTAGAGGAAAATGAATGTCTATTTTAGTTGTAGTGATAATTCTAACACCACCCGCAGTAGCACACCTGGTTTATTTCATGATGATATCCATGTTCAACTGCCTGTTGTGGAATTTTGTTCAGTGAAAAGAGTATAGGGTTTGTTTTTCTGTTGTCTTTTTTTTCTTCAATTTTTATTATGAAATATACAAGAATTTATACAATTTTTTGAGACATTTTCATACAGTCTTAAATGAATTTACATTTCATATTTATCAATGCGATAATTTGACTTCAACTTATTTATTGATGACACTACGTATTCTAGTTTTATTTTAAATTAGTCCATTATTATTGTTGGTATTTTATATAAAATAGTAATCGTTTTTCCCTATATTGTTTAGATGGCCATTTTCATTTTTTATGTTTTTACTAAATAACGATCACATCATTGTTCATTTATGCAATGATAATAGCCTCTTAGTTTATCTAAAAGTATCATTAATCAAAATTGAAAATTAAATTTATAAAAATTAAAAGTTAAATTCTAAAATAACAGATATTTAAAAATTCTCTGTAAACAACAAATTTAAAAGTGTAATTATTATATATTAAAACATATGATGTCATTTTTTAAAAATATAAAATGAATGTGTTACATTATTAATATTAGAGGAAAATGAATGTCTATTTTAGTTGTAGTGATAATTCTAACACCATCCACAGTAGCACACCTGGTTTATTTCATGATGAAATCGAGGTTCAACTCCCGGCTGAGGAATTTCATGTAATTTATACAATTTTTTTATACATTTTCATACAATCTTAAATGAATTTATATTTCATATTTAACAACTTAGAATATTGCTTGTCCTCAAGCAAAGTGAATGAATATATTTGAATTTAAATATCAAAACAGCTTAAGTCACTAAACAACAGATTAAATTAGAAACTTATGATGCTTCCAAATTCAAATATAGAAAAATATAGACACAATCAACTTCCAGGATCAAATCAAAACAAAGAAATGACAATTCATTAAGGAATATCTTCTCATATGCTCATAGGTAAGTGTTTTTCTCTATTTTAACTGAATCATAACAAATAACAGTTGCTTTTGATTTCATCTTCAAATCACAAACACATTAGAAACATGAATCTTGAGGTATTTTCTAGGGTTGTAATGAGGTTGGGCTTCCAAAAAGTATTGGTTTTTTAGATAACAAAATGCACATCTTAAAGAAGAAGAACATACCCACAATTTAAATATAGCACATATGTGTTATCTAATCACCATTTTCTTTTGAGTTCACACTTTTTCTCATATATTTTTTTCTTATTCATGATTTTCAACATGAATTTTTCTTCTTCTTCTTTTTTTCTCTTTGAGATTTTTTTTTTCTCTTTCATCAATAGGAATAGATTCTTCCTATTTTCAAATTTTTGAACTTTCACAATTAGAACCAACCATTCCCTTTTCTATATTTATTGCATCTATGTTCTCCTTCCTTAAACATGCCAAAGGTTAGGAAAATATATCATTAAGGGTTAGGGTGCAATAATAACAAAAATTCTTGGCTCAAAGAGGATATAAAAAATTTGAATTCTAATAAGATCAAGGTTAGCTATTTGGCCCTGGGTTCTTAATTAAGACAAATGCCTCAATCATCTTCATGCTCTTTTATGATGTAACAAAAATAAAAATTAAGCAACCACAACTGTCAGTTCATCAGTAAAACTCTCAAAATTGTTTAAGGTTCACACGCTCACTTGGTTTAATTGGTCTCATTCCTTTTTGTTTTGTCATTCTCTGTCTTAATCAATCATCCTATTAAATTTTCATGTATCACAATTTCAATTATATTTGAATAGGGATTCAATCATATTTTCTTTTCTAACCTGTGTCTAATTCATCTCACTATTTAATTTTTAAACACAAATTGTTTTTTCCACAATTCAAAATTAACATTCTAGTTCTTTTTTATTTGAGAAAAAAAAAATAGAAAAAAAAAATCAAAACTGAAATTTATTCAAAAATAATTCAAAACATAAAAATAACTAAATAAGCAACTAACAGAAAATTAAAACAAAAAGTAACTAAAACAAACTAACAAATAAACAGAAAACAAAACAACTGCAAAATTAAAAAATTAAAACAAAAAATAAAAAATTCAAATAACTAAAAATAAAAGAGAATTAGAAAGACAAAACCATATTTTTGCTCAATCCTCCCTTCCTAAGATGTGATCCAACTCTATGTTAAAATCTTCATCTATAGCTGTAGATGACTCTGCCTCATTGTCTGGATCTGCCCCCCAAAATAATAGAACCTGTCCCAAGGTCAAAATACAAAAGCTAAACTGATCGAGAGGCATATAAGGATTGAGTTGCTTTTGAGAATTTTTTTTTCTTAAAAGTAAAAATCAAAACAAAAAATAACAAATCATAAAACTAAATTTATAATGGGTTGCCTCCCAGTAAGCGCTCGTTTAACATCATATAGCTTGACGCCTATTTCTTTCAAGGGTGGTATATATGGGTTGAGTTTCCCTTGAAATTCTCCATAGTTTCCCAACTGGACTTATTTGATAGGAGTGATTGGCTAGACAGAATTCCCTAGCCACTTCATTATTAAAACCATATATGTTCTCTCTCAGCGGGTGATAGGTACAGTCATCTTCACTTCTCGATCTTTTCTAAGTTATCCTTTCTTCTCTTTTCTTTATTTTTAACTTCTATTCTTCCGAGTTGTCTTCTCAATTTCTCAAACTATAGCAACCTTTTTTCTTAATATCATAGGACAACTCAAGCAAGGATTAGTATAACAATTTTTTTAAATAAATAAAAAAAAGCAAGTTTAAAATAACAAAAGAAAGAAAAATAAATAAGTAAACGAAAAACAAAAAATAAAATAAAAGAAACAAAAACTTAAATAAAAACTAAAAACAAAATAAAATAAAACTAAATGTCTTTTAACAAAGAGAAAAATAAAATAAAATAAAGCAAGAATAATATATAAAAAAAATACAAAATAAAAAATAAAACAGACTCAAAATAACTAACTAACTTAAAAACTAAAACAGAATATATAGATAGAAACAAAAAACTTGCGTAAAATAAAACCTAAGAATGAAATAAAAGAAAATAATAAAACTAAAAATAAAATTAAAATTAAATAAATAACTAATAAGAAAAAAATAAAATAAAGTAAAACTGAAACAAAAATAAAACAGAAACTAATAAATATAAATAACTAATTAAAATAAATAAATAAAAACTACAAACTCTAAATAAATTACGTAAGCTAAAGGAAAATATATATATATATATATATATAATAAAACAAAATCGAAATGAAAATAAAATAAAAAAAACAAAATAATTACAGTAAAAAAAACTACGTAAAAAGAAAATCAAAATCAAAACAAAACAAAATAAGTAAAGTTAACAAATAAAAAAACTTTAAAAAAATACTAACATAAAAAAAAAAGTTTTATAAAATATATATATATATATATATATATATATTCACATAAAAAAACTTTTTACATATTCAAAACTAGAAAAAAATTAAATTTTTAAAAAAAATACACTAAAAAACAAAAACTAAAAAAATTATTCACATCTAAAAAGAAAAACAGAATCTTTACAAAAATATTCAAATCTAAAAAAAATATATATATTCACATCTTAAAAAAACAATTAATATATTCACAATATTTAGGAATTTATACTAAAAAATCAAACTGTTCCCCGGCAACGGCGCTAAAAACTTATGACTTTTTACGGCAAGAGCACGCGTTGTCAGAAGTAATAATTGTCCTAAGGACGGATATCGATCCCACAAAGAATAGTTGAATTATCAAGTACAATATTCACTAAATATAAAACAGAATAATAAAAGTTGGTTTGAAAATATTTATATTGGCAAGAATTAACAAGAAAACAATTCAAAGAGTTATTGCTTCAATTGGAAAAATAGGGATTTGGTTTCCTCTTTCTCCCTCTTATGTATTTTGATTAGCATGTCAATATTAAGTTCTTTGATTGAAATTGATGCCCGTATAAAAATCATTTATATCGATTCCTCGCATATAAAATCCTTAAGAATGTGCCCTAACTATCGATCCCTCGCATAATTATAAGAACAACTTAGAACGAAGCTCAGACGTTAATAGCAATTAACATTTCAAGTCTATTCCTAACACTCAAATATGTCAAGTATTGTTGTTTAGGTCAGAACCCTAAAAATACTTTCCAGTTAGATTTCAGATTCTCAATTTGTCACGGAAAATTAAAAGTAAAACAACAATACCAATAATCAATCAAGAACTGAATATTTTAATATAAGATACCACCTCAACACATAAGAGTTCGAGCAGATTACTCCCAATCCTAAAGGGTAGAATTAGCCACGCATACTTCTAGCACCTTCCATTCTCCCAATTAGGTTACAATTCACTCTATGGTGTTTTCCTCTCAATCTGGCACACTAGGGTTGTGCCTCTAGCCCCCTATTTAACCTAATTTTCTAGGGTTAAGTGACTTCCTGCGTCACGCTTACGGGCTTAATGATAAAAATATAAAAATAGCCCAATTAATCTGACACATTCTTGCTGTAAGGATCTAGAAATTTACACATCGGTCGTCTGCCAGGACGAGACATCAGTTGTCTGCCAGGATGAGAGACACATCGGTCGTTTGCCATGATGAGAGACACATCGGTCGTCTGCCAGGACGAGACATCGGTCGTTTGCCAGGATGAGACATCAGTCGTTTGCCAGGGTGAGACATCAGTCGTCTGCCAGGGTGAGACATCAGTCGTCTGCCAGGATGAGACATCGGTCGTCTTCCAAGGAGAGACATCGGTCGTTTGCCAGGGTGAGACATCGGTGGATAGTCATCGCGAGATCAGTCATCGGTTCCTTCTCATCGGGGGGTCCTGTTATACGCAGATAAGCTGGGACCCAGGCTTCCAGCGAAGGCGTTCTGCAGGCTCGACACGTAGACAGTAAGGGCCCCCAGAGCAGTTGGCAACAGAGAGTAAGTAGGGCAGGTGGCTCCAGAGTTTTGGGCATACAAAGGTGTCCACGTGGCCATCCTGTCAGAGGAAACTTGCACGCAAGAGTTTTCCATCAGAGTGGGTGGTGGTAGCGGCATTCCTGGGCAAGGTGGTTTATTTTCAAAATCCACTTCTGATAGGCAATGTTCGAACACTGTTTGGGTAGAGAGAAATCGAGTGAGTTGAGTTTTGGTTCCCTGTTTCCTTTCTCCCCTTCTCTCCACGTTCGGGCATCTTCGCTACCAGTTGACGTTTCCGACACCATTAAGCACCCGTTTAACGATCGGCGACTGCCCCTGGGCTCCGGGCAAGTATCTCTGCAAGTTTCCGATAAAAGCCTTAAAACAAAGTAAGTTCGTCGTGCTCTGTTTTTGAAGTCGCTTCTGAACTTGAGAGAGTTGCCTCTGCATAGGCTTTGCGTGCGACTCTTTTGGCTTCAGAGTTAGTCTCTGTTAACTTAGAATATGAGTGTTATAGTTCGTTTTGTGATCGGGACTCTATGGTGCAGGTTAAGGCATCCTTGAGTTCTCGGTGGGTTTGGAGCTCTTAGTGAGATCGGCTCAAGTCCAGGTAAGGGAAGCTAGCGTTATTTTTTTAATAAAAACCTTAGGCTAGCAGATTCTGAAGTTGGGGTGACGTGGTCACCAGTTTTAAATTCTATTTCACAATCCCCTGTTTTTGTGTGAATCGGTACTTGTTGAGATTGAAATGTGGTTTTTTTTAAATATAGTGGATGTTGTGAACTGTGTATGATTTTCGAAATTATCAACCTTGGTATGATTTGATTGAGATATGTTTGGATTGTTAGAAAAGGTTTAAAGTATGTTATGGTTGCCTTGTTCATTTACGTGTTGGATGATATACTGGAATGATGTGAAAGAGTGATCAAAGCATAGTATTTTCAGGAAAGAAAATACCGTGTGGAGATTTGTTTAGAATGTGCATTGACTAAGGATTTGTAATAAGGAGATATCCTGACTCTCCTGAGATAATGGAATCATATAGATGAAGTTATTCAGGTGGTGAGAGTCGAAGGAGGTTCATATGTATGGGTAAGCCGTTTGAAAGATAAATGACTTGACCTGTTATATGGATTAACCCTGTCATACTAGGAGAGTGATGATATTGAGATTATTTATGCGCATAGCTGTGTGGATTCACAGCGACCCTGTGTGGATTCACAGTGGTGTAGTATGACAGGTGCAGATCTCTGAGTCTGAGTCAACGCACGAGTCTTCCAGAAGTAGAGTCGAGTGTCTATGTGTTATGAGTTAGTGGAAAGTCTAACATGAGAAAGCTGAATAAAGAGAAATTTTGATAGACACTTGATGGTTATGTGGAATGAATGACACTTGATGAAATTGTGAAATGTGTGAAAAAGGATGGGTTATGTTGATATAAACTTTCATATTTAAAGTTTTTTTTTTTAACAGCGAGCTTACCCCTTTGTTTTGTTTTGTGGTTGTTTTTCCTTAAATCTGTAATGATCGTGTATAATTTACACGGGAGCAGACAAGGTGGCAGGTGATAGAGCTCCCCAGTGAGTTATTGGAGGAAGGGATGGAAGAGTTTGAATGCTGTATTTTCGTTCTTTTTGAAAACTATTTGATGAATCTGTATTAAAATCCCCTAGAGAAGGAATGTTCTTTTGAGATACAATGTATGGGATGGATGTATTTTATTATATATACATATGTTAATTTTGATATTATTGTTTTACGTTTATTTTATTATATAAATATGAAAAAAATTTGAGGGGCGTTACACTTGCTGTTGAGTTGGACTTTTCTCTCTCTCTTTTGAACGTTTTGGGCCTTCCAGCTTTCTCCTTTTATCATATATTATTCTTCTTTACTCTAAATCTCCATTCTTCTATAAAAACCTACAATTAACACCAAATTTAGGAATAAAATGCTCTTATTAAATTAAAGATCATAAAAAATTGTAAAAAGGTATAAATTCATAAATTAGAGATTATTTTATATGTAAATTAGCAATTAATACTCATAAGTGCCTATATTTTAATATGAAATAGTACGAAAATTAGGCACTTATAAAGGGTTTGTTTTTCTGTTGTCTTTTTTTCTTCAATTTTTGGTTATGAAATATACAATAATTTATACAATTTTTTTAGACATTTTCATACAATCTTAAATGAATTTACATTTCATATTTAACAGTGCGATAATTTGACTTCAACTTATTTATTGATGACAATACGTATTCTAGTTTTATTTTAAATTAGTCCATTTTTATTGTTTGTATTTTTTATAAAATAATATTTGTTTTTTTCTCCATTGTTTAGATGGCCATTTTCATTTTTTATGTTTTTACTAAATAACGATCACATCTTTGTTCATTTATGCAATGATAACAGCCTCTTAGTTTATTTAAAAGTATCATTAATCAAAATTCAAAATTAAATTTATAAAAATGAAAAGTTAAATTCTAAAATAACAGATCTTTAAGAAAGCTCTATAAACAACAAATTTAAAAGTGTAATTATTATATATTATAACATATGATGTCATATTTTAAAAATAGAAAATCAATGTGTTACTTTATTAATATTAGAGGAAAATGAATGTTTATTTTAGTTGTAGTAATAATTCTAACACCATCTGCAGTAGCACACCTGGTTTATTTCATGATGAAATCAGGGTTCAACTCCCGACTGTGAAATTTCGTTTAGTGAAAAGAGTATTAGAAAATGAATGTGTTACTTTATTAATATTACAGGAAAATGAATGTTTACTTTAGTTGTAGTGATAATTCTAACACCATCTGCAGTAGAACACCTAGTTTATTTCATGATGAAATCAGGGTTCAACTCCCGGCTGTGAAATTTCATTTAGTGAAAAGAGTATAGGGTTTATTTTTCTGTTGTCTTTTTTTCTTCAATTTTTGATTATGAAATATACAATAATTTATACAATTTTTTTAGACATTTTCATATAATCTTAAATGAATTTACATTTCATATTTAACAATGCGATAATTTGACTTCAACTTATTTATTGATGACACTACGTATTCTAGTTTTATTTTAAATTATTCCATTTTTATTCTTTGTATTCTTTATAAAATAACATTCGTTTTTCCCTCTATTGTTTAGATGGTCATTTTCATTTTTTATGTTTTTACTAAATAACGATGACATTTTTGTTCATTTATGCAATGATAACAGCCTCTTAGTTTAACTAAAAGTATCATTAATCAAAATTGAAAATTAAATTCATAAAAATGAAAAGTTAAATTCTAAAATAACAGATATTTAAGAATTCGCTATAAACAACAAATTTAAAAGTGTAATTATTATATATTAAAAAATATGATGTCATCTTTTAAAGATAGAAAATGAATGTGTTACTTTATTAATATTAGAGGAAAATGAATGTCTATTTTAGTTGTAGTGATAATTCTAACACCATCCGCAGTAGCACACTTGGTTTTTTTCATGATGAAATCAGGGTTCAAATCCCGGTTGCAGAATTTCGTTCAGTGAAAAGAGTATAGGGTTTGTGTTTCTGTTGTCTTTTTTTATTCAATTTTTGGTTATGAAATATACAATAATTTATACAATTTGTTTAGAATTTTTCATACAATCTTAAATGAATTTACATTTCATATTTAACAATGCGATAATTTGACTTCAACTTATTTATTGATGACACCACGTATTCTAGTTTTATTTTAGATTAATCCTTTTTTATTCTTTGTATTTTTTAAACAATAATATTCGTTTTTTCCTCTAATATTCAAATGGGTATTTTCATTTTTTATGATTTTACTAAAGAACAATCACATCTTTGTTCATTTATGCAATGATAACAACCTCTTATTTTATTTAAAAGTATCATTAATTAAAATTCTAAATTAAATTTATAAAAATGAAAAGTAAAATATAAAATAAAAGATATTTAGGAATTCTCTACAAAAAAAAAAATTAAAAGTGTAATTATTATATATTAAAACATATGATGTCATTTTTTAAAAATAGAAAATGAATGTGTTACTTTATTAATATTAGAGAAAAATGAATATCTAATTTAGTTTTAGTGATAATTTTGACACCATTGGTAGTAGCACTCCTGGTTTATTTCATGTCGAAATCTGGGTTCAACTTCCGGCTGCGAAATTTCCTTTGGTGAAAAGCATAGGGTTTTTATTCAGTCATCTTTTTTTCTTCAGTTTTTTATTATGAAATACATAATATTTTTATACAAATTTTTTATACATTTTCATACAATATTAAATGAATTTACATTTCATATTTAACAATGCGATAATTTGACTTCAACTTATTTATTGATGACACCACGTATTCTAGTTTAATTTTAAATTAGTCCATTTTTATTCTTTGTATTTTTACTAAATAACGATCACATCTTTGTTGATTTATGGAATGATAACAACCTCTTAGTTTATTTAAAAGTATCATTAATCAAAATTCAAAATTAAATTTATAAACATGAAAAGTTAAATTCTAAAAAAACAGATATTTAAGAATTCTCTATGAACAACAAATTTAAAAGTGTAATTATTATATATTAAAACATATGATGTCATGGTTTAAAAATAGAAAATGAATGTGTTACTTTATTAATATTGGAGGAAAGTGAATGTCTATTTAGTTTTAGTGATAATAATAACACCATTTGCAGTAGCACACCCTGTTTTTTTGTTGCCTTTTTTTCTTCCATTTTTGATTATAAAATATACAATAATTTATACAATTCTTTAGACATTTTCATGCAATCTTAAATGAGTTTACATTTCATATTTAACAATGGGATAATTTGACTTCAACATATTTATTGATGACACGACGTATTCTATTTTTATTTTCAATTAGTCCTTTATTATTCTTTTTGTTTTCTATAAAATAATATTCATTTTTTCCTCTATTTTTTAAATGGACATTTTGATTTTTTATGTTTTTGCTAAATAACGATCACATCTTTGTTCGTTTATGCAATGATAACAACCTCTTATTTTATTTAAAAGTATCATTAATTAAAATTAAAATCTAAATTTCTAAAAATGAAAAATTCAATTCTAAAATAACAGATATTTAAGAATTCTCTATAAACAAAAAATTTAAAAGTGTAATTATTATATATGAAAACATATGATGTCGTTTTTTAAAAATAGAAAATGAATGTGTTACTTTATTAATATGAGAGGAAGAGGAATGTCTATTTCAGTTTTAGTGATTATTCCAACATCATCTGCAGTAGCACACATGGTTTTTTTCATCTTGAAATCCGGGTTCAACTCCCGAGAGTAGTATTTCCTTTAGAGAAAAATATAGGGTTTTTATTCAGTCGTCTTTTTTTCTTCAATTTTTTACTATGAAATACACAATATTTTTATTCAAATTTTTTAGACATTTTCATACAATCTTAAATGAATTTACATTTCATATTTAACAATGGGATTATTTGACTTCAACATATTTATTGATGACACCATGTATTCTATTTTTATTTTAAATTAGTCATTTTTTATTCTTTGTATTTTTTATAAAATAATATTCGTTATTTTCTCTATTGTTTAAATGGGCATTTTCATTTTTTTATGTTTTTACTAAATAACGATCACATTTTTGTTCATTTATGCAATGATAACAACCTCTTATTTTATTTAAAAGTATCATTAATAGAAATTCAAAATTAAATTTTGTTCTTGCCGGTTGACTCTCCTGTCGGTTGATTCCATGACAATCTCGCACTCTCTTCTTCTTTCTCAGGTTGCTGCTTCACTGGATCAAAACACTCTGTACTTGCAAAGACTAGGGGCGTCCTAGGGGTCGTTTGCACTCCGACGCTCAAGTCAATATTGGGAAAGAGAAATAGTGTCTATGCGTGTAACAATTTTACTCTCAAGAGCTGCGTACCTTTTTAGGGTTCTTACTGTTGTTTATATAGTCTAGGGTTTCCCCAGTCATTGTTACCCGCATTTAGGGTTTCTGCAGGAATACCGTTGCGCCACTATTATCCAGTCTTAGTGTAATCTAGCATGTAGGGCTTCCCTTGCTGGAGTGCAACCTCTCACTGTATGGCCACCTGGATACCAAAACTTGTGCACCTAATCTCTGGGGCCATCCATTGTAGGGGTGCCCTAACTGTTCATGTGTCATCCATGCAAACTGCCCCTGGAAAACCCTAACCCTAACGAGTCTTAAAGTTCTCAGGGCCCTTTGCTGGTGCTGGGCCCAAATGCGTTATTCACACCACACGCACGAGCACATTGTGACTCATGCCTCCCCCTCACTCTAGGCATTTCACTGATAACTAGTGTATTCCCTGGGGTCCACCTCTCGTAGCCCAGTTTAGCTGTTCGAACTGCTGATGCCCGATGTGACATTGACTTTACTCTATTGCCGAGTACACATCGGCATACCTCTTGATTGATCTCCAACCACTAGTCGGCACGCTGGCTCATGCCGCTTGAAGGACACTTTCTCACGCCACTTGTGGGACCCACCTTATGTGACCCACTACTGCTAGTGGTCGTCGATGTCCAAGGTCTGGTCGGTAAAAATTTATAAAAATGAAAAATTAAATTCTAAAATAGCAAATATTAAAGAATTCTCTATGAACAACAAATTTAAAAGTGTAACTATTATATATTAAAACATATGATGTCATTTTTTAAAAATAGAAAATGAATGTCTTACTTTATTAATATTAGAGGAAAATGAATGTCTATTTCGGTTAAAGTGATTATTCCAACACCATCCGCAGTAGCACACCTGGTTTATTTCATGTTGAAATTCGGGTTCAACTCCTAGCTGCAGTATTTCATTTAGTGAAAAATATAGGGTTTTTATTCAGTCGTCTTTTTTTCTTCTATTTTTTATTATGAAATACATAATATTTTTATACAAATTTTTTAGACATTTTCATACCATCTTTAATGAATTTACATATTTAACAATGGGATGATTTGACTTCAACTTATTTATTGATGACACCACGTATTCTAGTTTTATTTTAAATTAGTCCTTTATTATTCCTTGTATTTTTTATAAAATAATATTCGTTTTTTTCTCTATTGTTTAGATGGACATTTTCATGTTTTATGTTTTTACTAAAACACGATCACATCTTTGTTCATTTATGCAATGCTAAAACCTCTAAGTTTTTTTTAAAAGTATCATTAGTCAAAAATTCAAAATTAAATTTAAAAAAATGAAAAGTTAAATTCAAAAATAACAAATATTTAAGAATTCTCTATGTACAACAAATTTAAAAGTGTAATTATTATATATTAAAACATATGATGTCATTTTTTAAAAATAGAAAATGAATGTGTTACTTTATTAATATTAGAGGAAAATGAATGTCTATTTTAGTTTTAGTTGTTATTCCAACATCACCGGCAGTAGCACACCCAGTTTATTTCATTATGAAATCCAGGTTCAACTTCCAGCTGCGGAATTTCCTTCGATGAAAAGTATTGGGTTTTTTTTTTTTTTTTTTCAGTTGTCCTTTTTTCTTCACTTTTTGATTATGAAATATACAATAATGTTATACAATTTTTTTAGACATTTTCAAACAATATTAAATGAATTTACATTTCATATTTAACAATGGGATAATTTGACTTCAACTTATTTATTGATGACACCATGTATTCTAGTTTTATTTTCAATTAGTCCTTTATTATTCTTTGTATTTTTTATAAAATAATATTCGTTTTTCCCTCTATTTTTTAAATGTAAATTTTCATTTTTTATGTTTTTACTAAATAACGATGACATCTTTGTTCATTTATGCAATGACAACAACCTCTTATTTTATTAAAAATTATCATTAATTAAAATTCCAAATTAAATTTATAAAAATGAAAAGTTAAATTCTAAAACAACAGATATTTAGGAATCTCTATGAGCAACAAATTTAAAAGTATAAATATTATATATAAACACATTTAATTTCATTTTTTAAAAATAGAAAATGAATGTGTTACTTTATTAATATTAGAGGAAACTGAATGTCTAATTTAGTTTTAGTGATTATTCCAACACCATCTATAGTAGCACACCTAGTTTATTTCATGATGAAATCAAAGTTCAACTCCCCGCTACGGAATTTCATTCAATGAAAAGTGATAGGGATTTTTTTTTTCACTTGTCTTTATTTCTTCAATTTTTGATTATGAAATGGTGAATAATTTTATACAAGTTTTTTTAGAACTTTTCATACAATCTTAAATGAATTTACAACTCATATTTAACAGTGGGATAATTTGACTTCAACTTATTTATTGATGACACCACGTATTCTAGTTTTATTTTCAATTAGTCCTTTATTATTCTTTGTATTTTTTATAAAATAATATTCATTTTTTCCTCTATTTTTTAAATGGACATTTTGATTTTTTATGTTTTTGCTAAATAACGATCACATCTTTGTTCGTTTATGCAATGATAACAACCTCTTATTTTATTTAAAAGTATCATTAATTAAAATTCAAAATTAAATTTACAAAAATGAAAAGTTAAATTCTAAAATAACAGATATTTAAGAATTTTCTATAAACAAAAAATTTAAAAGTGTAATGATTATATATTAAAACAAATGATGTTATTTTTTAAAAATAGAAAATGAATGTGTTACTTTATTAATATTAGAGGAAAATTAATCTCTACTTTAGTTTTTGTGATTATTCCAACACCAACTACAGTAGCACACCTGGTTTATTTCATGTTAAAATAAGGGTTCAACTCCTAATTACGGAATTTCCATTAGTGAAAAGTATAGGGTTTTTATTGAGTCATCTTTTTTTCTTCAATTTTTGAGTACAAAATAAACTAAATTTTTATACAATTTTGTTAGATATTTTCATACAATCTTAAATGAATTTATATTTCATATTTCACAATGGGATAATTATACTTCAACTTATTTATTGATGGCACCACGTATTCTATTTTTATTTTAAATTAGTCATTTTTTATTCTTTGTAGTTTTTATAAAATAATATTCATTTTTTCCTCTATTGTTTAAATGGACATTTTCATTTTTTATGTTTTTACTAAATAACGATGACATCTTTGTTCATTTATGCAATGACAACAACCTTTTATTTTATTAAAAAGTATCATTAATTAAAATTTCAAATTAAATTTATAAAAATGAAAAGTTAAATTATAAAACAACAGATATTTAGGAAATCTCTATAAGCATTAAATTTAAAAGTATAAATATTATATATAAACACATTTGATTTCATTTTTTAAAAATAGAAAATGAATGTGTTACTTTATTAATATTAGAGGAAAATGAATGTCTAATTTAGTTTTAGTGATTATTCCAACACCATCTATAGTAGCATACCTAGTTTATTTTATGATGAAATCAAAGTTCAACTCCTCGCTGTGGAAATGGAGAATAATTTTATACATTTTTTTTTAGAAATTTTCATACAATCTTAAATGAATTTACAGCTCATATTTAACAGTGGGATAATTTGACTTCAACTTATTTATTGATGACACCATGTATTTTATTTTTATTTTAAATTAGTCCATTTTTATTCTTTGTATTTTTTCTGAAATAATATTCATTTTTTTATCTATAGTTTAAATGGACATTTTCATTTTTTATGTTTTTACTAAATAACGATCACATCTTTGTTCATTTATGCGATGATAACAACGTCTTATTTTATTTCAAAGTTTGATTAATAGAAATTCAAAATTAAATTTATAAATTGCAAAGTTAAATTCTAAAATAACAAATATGTAAGAATTCTCTATAAACAACAAATTTAAAAGTGTAATTATTATATATTTAAACATATGATGTCATTTTTTAAAAATTGAAAATGAATGTGTTACTTTATTAGTATTAGAGGAAAATGAATGTCTATTTCAGTTTTAGTGATTATTCCAACACCATCTGCATTAGCACCCCTGGTTTATTTCATGTTGAAATCCGGGTTCAACTCCTGGTTGCAGTATTTCCTTTAGTGAAAAATATAGGGTTTTTATTCATCGTCTTTCTTTCTTCAATTTTTTATTATGAAATACATAATATTTTTATACAAATTCTTTAGACATTTTCATACAATGTTAAATGAATTTACATTTCATATTTAACAATGGGATAATTTGACTTGCACATATTTATTGATGACACCACGTGTTCTAGTTTTATTTTAAATTAGTCCTTTATTATTGTTTGTATTTTTTATAAAATAATATTCGTTTTTTCCTCTATTGTTTAAATGGACATTTTCATGTTTTATGTTTTTACTAAAAAATGATCGCATCTTTGTTCATTTATACAATGATAAATACCTCTTAGTTTTCTTAAAAGTATCATGAATCAAAATTCAAAATTAAATTTAAAAAATGAAAAGTTAAATTCTAAAATAACAGATATTTAAGAATTCTCTATGTACAACAAATTGAAAAGTGTAATTATTATATATTAAAGCATATGATGTCATTTTTTAAAAATAAAGAATGAATGTGTTACTTTATTGATATTAGAGGAAAATGAATGGCTATTTTAGTTTTAGTTATTATTCCAACACCACAAGTAGTAGCACACCTAGTTTATTTTATGATGAAATCCGGGTTCAACTCCTGGCTTCGGAATTTCCTTCGGTGAAAAGTATAGGGTTTTTTTATTTTTTTTTGAAGTTGTGTTTTTTTCTTCACTTTTTGATTATGAAATAAACAATAATGTTATACAATCTTTTTAGACATTTTCAAACAATCTTAAATGAATTTACATTTCATATTTAACAATGGGATAATTTAACTTCAACTTATTTATTGATGACACCACGTATTCTAGTTTTATTTTCAATTAGTCCTTTATTATTCTTGGTATTTTTTATAAAATAATATTCGTTTTTTCCTCTATTTTTTAAATGGACATTTTCATTTTTTATGTTTTTGCTAAATAACGATCACATCTTTGTTCATTTATGCAATGATAAAAACCTCTTATTTGATTTAAAAGTATCATTAATTAAAATTCAAAATTAAATTTATAAAAATGAAAAGTTAAATTCTAAAATAACATATATTTAAGAATTCTCTATAAACAAAAAATTTAAAAGTGTAATTATTATATATTAAAACAAATGATGTCATTTTTTAAAAATAGAAAATGAATGTGTTAGTTTATTAATATTAGAAGAAAACGAATGTCTATTTTAACTTTAGTGATTATTCCAACACCATATGCAGTAGCACAACTGGTTTATTTCAAGTAGAAATCTGGTTTGAACTAGCGGCTGTAGAATTTCCTTTAGTGCAAAATATAGGGTTTTTATTGAGTTGTCTTTTTTTTTCAATTTTTGATTATGAGGAAATACACAATAATTTTATTCAATTTTTTTAGACGTTTTCATAGAATCTTAAATGAATTTACAATTCGTATTTAACAATGAAATAATTTGACTTCAACCTATTTATTGATGACACCACATATTGTAGTTTTATTCTAAATTATTCCTTTTTTTATTTTTTGTATTTCTAATAATAATTTATTAATTTTTTTCTCTTTTATTTAAATGGACATTTTCATTTTTTATATTTTTACTAAATAATGATCACTTGTTTGGTCATTTATGCAAAGATAACAATCTCTTATTTTATTTAAAAGTATCATTAATTAAAATTCATAATTAAATTTATAAAAATGAAAGATAAATTCTAAAATAACAGATATTTAAGTATTCTCTATAAACAACAAAGTTAAAAGTGTAATAATTATTATATATATTAAAACATATGATATCATTTTTTAAAAATAGAAAATCAATTTAAATTCCATATTAAACAATGGGATAACATCTTTATTCATTTAAGCAATGATAACAGCCTCTTAGTTTTTTTTAGAAATATCTTTAATCAAAATTTAAAATTAAATTTTAAAAAATGAAAAGTTAAATTCTAAAATAACAGATATTTAAGAATTCTCTATATACAACAAATTTAAAAGTGTAATTATTATATATTAAAACATATGATGTCATTTTTTAAAAATTTAAAATAAATGTGTTACTTTATTAATATTAGAGGAAAATAAATGTCTATTTTAGTTTTAGTGATTATTCCAACACCATCCACAGTAGTACACTTGGTTTATTTCATGTTGAAATCTGGGTTCAAATCCTAGTTGCGGAATTTCCTTAAGTGAAAAGTATGGGTTTTTTTTAAGTTGTGTTTTTTTCTTCAATTTTTGATTATGAAATATACAATAATTTTATACAATTTTTTAAGACATTTTCATACAATCTTAAATGAATTTATATTTCATATGTAACAATGGGATAATTTGACTTCAACTTATTTATTGATGACACCACGTATTCTAGTTTTATTTTAAATTAGTCTGTTTTTATTCTTTGTACTTTTTATAAAATAATATTCATTTTTTTCCTCTATTGTTTAAATGAACATTTTCATTCTTTATGTTTTTACTGAATAACAATCAAATCTTTGTTCATTTATGCAAAGATAACCTATTATTTTATTTAAAAGTATCATTAATAAAAATTCAAAATTAAATTTATAAAAATGAAAAGTTGTTCTTGCCAGTTAACCTGATCACCGGTAGACTTCTGCGAGCGAGCTCTGCCTCCGTCTGTCTCTTACTGGAATCTGTGCTTTGCTTAGTTGCCTAGTTGTTGTTCCTGTTGAGATAGAGGACTCCCTACTGGCCTGTCACACTCCAATGATTAAGTCAGTACAAGGCTTATAACAAACAAGAAGTATCTAGTTTAAGGCTTAGAAAAAGCATACCTTCACCTGGGACCTCAAGTCCCTTTTATAGACTGGCACTAGGCTACCTCTTGTAACAAACTTCTCTCGAGAATCTTATCTTGAACGAATGCATATTCAATGGGAGAAGATCCCGCTACAGTGTGTGTAATCCCAACAGCACAACTGCGCAGAATCTTATCTCCTTGGAGTGCATAAAATCTTAATAGAATAACTGTCTATCTACTAATTCACGTACCAACTCCCGCAGTCCAATCTATTTCATGTTCCTTTGTGTATCATGCACATGCTCTTACGTATCATGCATGCAAACTATTCTATCAAACCCTAGCGAACTTGGGCTTAGGCCGAAAAAGAACATTTTACTCATACTAGATCCAAATGCACTAAATGCACTCTTAGGCCAATTAACACACATTTGGCTGACCTACCAGGCCTTATACGCGAACGATTACCCCAAATGTATGAATGAGAGTTAAGATACACATACCTGAACCCAATCATGTGACTCGCCAACTCGACCCACCAGTTGAGCTGACCTGTTTGTTGCAAATGCCAATGTCTGATCGCCAAGCACTAAGCTCTAACGCTCTAGCCCAGTACAAAAGTAAAATTCTAAAATAACAGATATTCAAGAATTCTCTATAAACAAATAATTTAAAAGTGTAATTATTATATATTAAAACATATGATGTCATTTTTTAAAAATAGAAAATGAATATGTTACTTTATTAATATTAGAGGAAAATGCATGTCTATTTTAGTTTTAGTCATTATTCCAACACCAACCGCAGTAGCACACTTGGTTTATTTCATGATGAAATCTAGGTTCAACTCCCAGTTGTGGAATTTCCTTTAATAAAAAGTATAGGATTTTTTTTTTTTTCAATTGTCTTTTTTTCTTCAGTTTTTGATTATGAAATATACAATAATTTTATACAATTTTTTTAGACATTTTCATACAATCTTAAATGAATTTACATTTCATATTTAACAATGGGATAATTTGACTTCAACTTATTTATTGATGACACCACGTATTCTAGTTTTATTTTAAATTAGTCTTTTTTTATTCTTTATATTTTTTATAAAATAATATTCGTTTTCTCCTCTATTGTTTAAATGGATATTTTCATTTTTTATGTTTATACTAAATAACGATCACATTTTTGTTCATTTATTCAATGATAAAAACCTCTTATTTTAAAATTATCATTAATTAAAATTCAAAAATTAAATTTATAAAAATGAAAAGTTAAATTCTAAAATAACAGATATTTAAGAATTCTCTATAAACAAAAAAATTTAAAAGTGTAATTATTATATATTAAAACAAATGATGTCATTTTTTAAAAATAGAAAATGAAATGTTACTTTATTAATATTAGAAGAAAACAAATGTCTATTTTAAATTTAGTGATTATTCCAACACCATATGCAGTAGCACAGCTGGTTTATTTCATGTAGAAATCCGGTTTGAACTAGCGGCTGCAAAGTTTCCTCTAGTGCAAAGTATAGGGTTTTTATAGAGTTGTCTTTTTTTCTTCAATTTTTGATTATGAGGAAATACACAATAATTTTATTCAATATTTTTAGACATTTTCATACAATCTTAAATGAATTTACAATTCGTATTTAAATTTGAAATAATTTGACTTCAACCTATTTATTGATGACACCACGTATTCTAGTTTTATTTTAAATTAGTCATTTTTTTTTTATTTTTTATAATAAAATATTAATTTTTTTCTCTTTTTTTTAAATGGACATTTTCATTTTTTATATTTTTACTAAATAATGATCACATGTTTGTTCATTTATGCAAAAAAATAACAATCTCTTAATTTATTTAAAAGTATCATTAATTAAAATTCATAATTAAATTTATAAAAATGAAAGATAAATTATAAAAGAACAGATATTTAAGTATTCTCTATAAACAAAAAATTAAAAGAATAATTATTATATATTAAAACATATGATATCATTTTTTAAAAATAGAAAATGAATTTAAATTCCATATTAAACAATGGGATAATTTGACTTCAACTTATTTATTGATGACACCACGTATTCTACTTTTATTTTAAATTACTCCATTTTTATTCTTTATATTTTTTATAAAATAATATTCAGTTTTTCCTCAATTGTTGAAAAGGACATTTTCATTTTTTGTGTTTTTACTAAATAACGATCAAATCTTTGTTCAAAGACAACCACCTCTTATTTTATTTAAAAATGTCATTAATTAAAATTCAAAATTAGATTTATAAAAATTAAAAGTTCAATTCTAAAATAACATATATTTAAGTATTCTCTATAAACAAAATTAAAAATTATAATTATTATATATTAAAACATTTGATGTCATTTAAAAAAAAATGAATGTGTTACTTTATAGGAAAACCAGATGCCAAATTTCCTTTAGTGAAAAGTATAGGTTTTTTTTTTTCTTCAATTTTTTATTATGACATACACAATAATTTTATACAATTTTTTTAGACATTTTCATACAATCTTAAATGAATTTACATTTCATATTTAATAATAGGATAATTTGACTTCAACTTATTTATTTATGACACCACATATTCTAGTTTTATTTTAAATTAGTCCTTTTTTATTTTTTGTATTTTTTTTTATAAAATAATATTCATTTTTTCCTCTATTGATTAAATAGACATTTTAAATTTTTATGATTTTACTAAATAACGATCACATGTTTGTTCATTTATGCAAAGATAACAACCTGTTATTTTATGTAAAAGTGTCATTAATTAACATTCAAAATTATATGTATAAAAATAAAAAGTTAAATTCCAAATTAACAGATATTTAAGAATTCTCTATAAATAACAAATTTAAAAATGTAATTATTATATATTAAAACATATGATGTCATTTTTTAGAAATAGAAAATGAATTTGTTACTTTATTAATATTAGAGGAAAACTGGTTGCGAAATTTCATTCAGTGAAAAGTTTAGGGTTTTGTTTCAGTTGTTTTTTTTTTCTTCAATTTTTCATTATGAAATACACAATAATTTTATACAATTTTTTAAGACATTTTCATACAATCTTAAATGAATTTACATTTCATATTTAACAATGAGATAAATTGACTTCAACTTATTTATTGATAACACCACGTGTACCGGTAGGTACCGGATGAGCTTGTGTCGGCCTACATGGCCGACCGATTTCCACTCTCATAAATGTTAATAAATGAGCCATCTCTCTTAAAGTTGAAACAGTCAACGCATGCTGTGAAGAATCCAGGAAATATATCCTAACGTGATCCTTGATATTGCGGGATACATCATGCAACTCTATCAGCAACTAATCCTAGGCCCATAGGATCAAACCCCACAAGGTAACCCTATAAATACAGTGCTCAACCCAGAAAGAAGGTACGTTTTTCCAATCACTAAACACTTCACCTAGAGCATCCTTTTACTTGAGCATCGGAGTGCCTTTTGCAGGTACCCTCCCCCGCCCGACCGAGGACAGAGAAGACTTCAGAGAACGACTGGACGAGGAGACCGACATGTCAGCAATTGTACGTGCATCAACAAGTAGTGCCTGGGCCCCCTTTCCTCATACCCACCGTGGGACCGAGGCAACACAACTTCCAACGTTCGTCTATGCAAGATGGTAGCAACAAGAAACAACATGAACGACAATATGGCAGAACAGCAGATGGCGATAATCCAAACCCTTCAGGCCCAAATGGAGGAACTACAACGCAAAGGAGAAGAAGACAAGCGTCAACAAGATGAGCAAATATCTTTGTTGAAAGAACAAAATGCCGAGTTGATGAAACAACTGGAGCACCCTGAACGAGAGGTTCAATCCCATACACTTGCGCCGACCGCTTCACGAACACCTCATACCACCCATCAAACACATCATACTCATCAGAGCTCCAGGAACGGGGCTGCACAAAGAAAAGATAAGGAAGTCCGAGGTCATCCCTTCACTGATGAAATTATTAATGCTCCACTCCCTGACAAGTGGAAAGGTCTTACCATCAAACTCTATGATGGTTCTACCGACTCGGATGGCACTTAAATGTTTTCAAAATGCAGATGACACTGTATACAATTGACAAAGCAATCTGGTGCAAGGTTTTCCCTACTTCCCTCTAGGAAGGACCTCTTAGTTGGTTCACTGAACTTCCTTCAAACTCTGTTGATGATTTTGATGCGTTGTCAACAAAGTTCACAACCCAATACGTGACCAGCCGACCGCATCACATGTCCTCTATGTCCCTCCTCACGGTGAAACAAGAAAAGGGTGAGTCCCTTAGAACTTTCCTAGACAGATTCAGTAAGGCATGTATGGGTATCCGGAAGCTGAATCCGAAAATAGCATTGCACCATCTGGTCTCGGCCATCTGACCCAGCCAATTCACAGAGAGTCTTATCAAAAGACCTCCCCAAAACATTGAAGAACTCTAAACTCGGGCCACTAAATTCATGCAGATAGAAGAGCATATTGATTACCACCAACGATTTCAGCAAACTGAAACTGGAGTTACTGACAACACTGACAAAAATAAGGAAAAGGAGAAGGAGAAAGAAAAAACCAACCGAACAACGCCAAGGTTCAATCCAACCGACCGATTTAGAGGAGGTTGTGTCCCAAGGTTCAGCAGTTACACCCCTCTAACTGTTCCCCATGGCCGAATCTTAGATGAAGCATTACAGACCGAGTTAATCCCAACCCTGAAGCAAGCCCAAACTCCGAAGAATGCAGATACTGCCAAATACTGTCAATACCATCGAAATTATGGCCATACGATCAAAGGGTGTCAAGCCTTAAGAGACAAGATTGAGGAACTCATCCAAGCAGGTTATCTACGGAAATTTGTCAAAAGAACCAAACCGACCTCACGGTCTCCTCCCAGAAGCAGCGATCGTACCCCTCGGGATGACGACCGATCATACCAAAGAGATTACCAATGTCGCAGTGATCATCATCAAGGAACCAGAAGGCGGAGCGAGAGTCCAGTTCGTCGTACTCGCCCCTGAAGCGAAAGCACCGACCGAGGCAATAGGACAAGACAAAAAGTCCATGAAATCATCAACACCATAGCTGGACCTATTTCCCTTAGGGAACCAAATCCAGATGTTAATTATATTGCTGGAGGTTTCGCAGGAGGTGGATGTTCAAATTCAGCCAGGAAGAAACACCTTTGAGCTATTCAGTCAATCCATTCAGCTTCCTCGCACAGACACCCACACATACCTCCAATTACTTTTACCGATGATGACTTTAACGCAATTGACCTAACTCAGGATGATCCCATGGTAATCACTGTGGAAATAGACAAGTTAGCAATCGCTAAAGTCTTAGTAGATCAAGGCAGTTTGGTCGACATTTTATATTGGGAAACCTTCAAAAAGATGCAAATTCCAGAACCAGAAATACAACCTTACAATGAACAAATAGTTGGGTTTTTCGGGTGAATGGGTTGACACCAAAGGATATATTGATCTTTACACAACCTTTGGTGAGGAAGATGATCTACGTAAAACCATCAACGTCCAATATTTGTTGGTTAATGCTACTATGTCATACAACATTCTTCTCGGCCATCCGTCCATCAACCGACTGAAAGCCATTGTGTCTACTCCTCACTTGGCCATGAAATTTCCTTCGGTCACAGGAGACATTGCAATCGTACATGTTGACCAAAGAACCGCACGAGAGTGCTACGTCGCCAGTTTGAAGTTTGAACCAACTAGGCGGATATATACAGAAATGTTGAACGACCAATCCCCTACCAGGAGAGGATGATCCCCAGAAAGACGTTCCCGGGGTTAACATTCCAAAAGACACATGATTGCCCTTGTGGATTTGGATCCACGCCTTGACGACCCTCGAATGGAGGCTGACGAGGATCTCCAACCTATACTTCTTCGTGACAATCATCACAACACCAACATTGGTACAACCCTAAAACCGGACGACTACGAAAACATAAACAGAACTCTGGTGAAGAATGTGGACCTCTTTGCATGGACCGCCGCAAACATGCCTGGTGTAGATCCCAGTATCATCACCCATCGCTTGTCTCTTTACAAAGAGGCTAAACCAATAGCCCAAAAGAAGAGGAAGCTTGGAGAGGAACAACGTAAGGCCGCCCGAGAAGAAACTGACAGATTATTGCAGGCTGGGTTTATCCAGAAAGCTCACTATATGACATGGTTGGCCAACATAGTGATGGTCAAGAAGTTGAATGGAAAATGGTGGATGTGTATTGACTACACCGACCTTAACAAGGCATGCCCCAAGGATTCATATCCTTTACCCACTATCGACCAGCTGGTTGATGGTGTAGCAGGTCATCATATACCCAGTTTTCTTGATGCATATTCTGCCTATAATCAGATCCAAATGCACCTGCGCGACAGGGAGAAAACAACCTTCATGACTGACTCCGATAACTTCTATTACGAGGTTATGCCGTTCGGTCTCAAGAACGCCGAAGCCACTTACCAACAATTAATGGATCATGTCTTCTACGACATGATTGGGCGAAATGTAGAGTTTATGTAGATGACATCATCGTCAAATCTGACTCTTGTGCACAACATGTTTTTGATTTAAAAGAAGTTTTTCAAGCTCTCTGCAAACACCGTATGCGTTTGAATCCCGATAAGAGTGCGTTCGGCATTGAAGGAGGAAAATTTCTAGGTTTTATGCTCACCCATCGGGGCATTGAAGCCAATCCTAAGAAATGCAAGGCCATTACCGAGATGTGCAGCCCTAGTACCATTAAAGAAATTCAGAGATTGATCGGCCGACTTACTGCTTTAGCCAGATTTGTTCCTAAGCTTGCAGAGAAGACACGACCTATCGTACGTTTGTTAAAACAGGCCTCCCATTTCGAATGGTCGACTGAGTGTGAGGACATATTCCTCCAACTAAAAGCCTTCTTATCATCCCCACCGGTTATCCAGAAACCGGACGCACAAGAACCCATCATCGTTTATCTCACTGTTTCCAATGAAGCAGTGAGTTTAGTCTTAGTACAGGAAGTAAAGTCTAAAGAATGGCCAGTTTATTTCGTTAGCCGAGCCCTCCATGGTGCAGAAGTCCGTTACCAAATGATCGAAAAGGTTGCCTTAGCCCTCGTCATCACCGCTCAACGGATGCATATGTATTTCTAAAACCATCGTATCATTGTCTGGACTAATTATCCCATCATGAAAATCCTCACAAAGCCTAATCTTGCCGGACGAATGATCGGTTGGGCCATAGAGTTATAGGAATTTCACATTCAATATCAACCTTGAGGAGCTATCAAATCTCAAACCCTCGCCGATTTCGCAGTCGAACTCACTCCGCAATCCACTGACGAACAACGCCCTCAATGGATCTTATATGTGGATGGGTCCTCGAACAATCGGTCGTGTGGCACAAGGGTCGTATTGGAAGGACCCAGAGATATTATTGTAGAGTAGGCAATGAAGTTCGAGTTCAAAACCTCGAATAATCAAGCTGAATATGAAGCCATTATTGCCAGATTCCATTTAGCTCAGGAGCTGGAAGTCACACGCTTAATCTGTAAGAGTGACTCATGACTCGTAGTCGATCAGCTTAATGAATAATATGAAGTCAGAGAAAATCTATTACAACAGTACTTCCACTTCGTACGAAACTTGATGAGTAAATTTAATGAAGTCTCTATCCAGCACGTCCGTTGAGAAAATAATACTCGAGCAGACACACTCTCTTGGTTAGCAACTACCAAGACCAAAGGCAACCACTAGTCAGTCATCCATGTCACGTTAACTAAACCTAGTGTTGGCTCAGAAAAGTGTCCCGCAATCGATACTCAACCCGACTGGATGAACCCTATCCAACAATATTTGATTGACGGTACATCTGAACCGTATTCTGAGAAAATGATGAAGCAGCAGACCGCCTTATTCATATTGCTTGGTCCAGATCTCTACAGGAGAGGCTACACTCGCCCACTCCTAAAATGTTTAACTCCCGACCAAGCAACGTACGTCATGAAGGAAATACACGAAGGAATCTGTGGAACTCATTCTGGAGCACGAACCATGGCAGCTAAGGTTCTACGAGCTTGTTACTACTGGTCGACCGTGCAAGGAGATTGTACTGAATTCGTCCAAAAATGTCTCAAGTGTCAAGAATATAACATCCTGTCTCACCGGAAGCCCGAAGACTTACACTACATATTATCCCCTTGGCCATTTGTAAAGTGGGGTATGGATATTGCTCTCGAAGATTGACTCTCCTGTCAGTTGACTTCCATGATCGCTCGTGCCTTCCCCCTTCCCTTTGGCTAGAGAACCTGCAAAGAAAGAAAGATGGGCGCCCTAGCAGCCATCTGCACTCCAACGCTCAAGTCAAGACTAGGGAAAGAAACACCAATGTATAGCAAAAGAGTTCTAGTCTCAGAAGCTGCGTACCTTTGGGAATGCCTTA
This sequence comes from Phaseolus lunatus, assembly GCA_013389735.1. Lineage (NCBI taxonomy): Eukaryota > Viridiplantae > Streptophyta > Magnoliopsida > Fabales > Fabaceae > Phaseolus > Phaseolus lunatus. The sequence goes on along the minus strand of CM023864.1, from coordinate 40,440,335 downwards.
CTGCTCGTTATATAGCCCTTCTAGGGTTCCTGCTGCGCCTATCCTCGCGTCCCTGTGTTGGCTCCTAGCCCCAATGTGGCTTCCACATATCCCTTCATGAAGTTATGCTATTATGCGAGTGCACTGTGTCCCACTTACGCATATCAAAAGAGGATGGGAGTAGCCATGTCTGAATAGGTTTCCGTCAATCAAAGTGTAGCGGGGTGCGTTCTTCTTCACAGCTCTTGCTTCCGCGGGGTCTAACGGAAGTGTCTCGTTTGCTAGGTAACGTTGATAGGGCGTCATCCAAGTCTCTCCTTCTTCCACCAAGCAAACTTGCGACGACATTTCAGCTGGCGGGCCATAGGAATTTATGCGAGGTGCTTTCAGTGTTTCTTGAGTCAGTGACCTATGACTCCTCTTTCCTTCATGAACAACGTTTATCATTTGTACATTTGTGGGACCTCTTGCAGACGTTCGAGGTGCTCTTAAAGTTTCCTATATTACTGTCCTTTGTCTGCCCCCTTACCCGAGCTGGCGAGTTTTGCTAACAAGTCAACTCTGGCATTTTGCTCCCGTGGAACATGTAGCAGCTCGAACTCTAGAGATGTGCCTTTCAATAACTGTACATAACTGAGATAAGCGGCCAACTATGGATCCTTAGCTTGGTACTCGCCAGTGACCTGTCCTGTGATCAAGAGTGAGTCGCTTTTTGCCAGTAAGCGTCCCGCCCCCATTTCCTTTGCCAACAACATCCCTGCTATCAAGGCTTCGTACTTCGCCTGGTTATTACTGGCCTTGAAAGAGAAACGCAGAGCCTGTTCTATCAAGACACCATCTGAACCTTCTAGTATAACCCCGGCGCCGCTGCCTTGCAGGTTGGATAAGCCATCGACCGAAAGGACCCATTTAAATCCTGTCTCTCTTTGGGGTGGAGCTGCCGAGGTGAGCTCAGCTATAAAATCAGCGTAAACCTGACCCTTGATAGGCCCGCTAGGTTCATATTGAATCTCGAACTCGGACAGCTCTACTGCCCAATGAACCATGCATCCTGCTACGTCAGGCTTCTGCAAGACTTTGCGGATGGGGAGGTCTGTCATGACTACGATAGTAAAACTGTGGAAGTAATGACGCAACCTTCTTGACGAGAATACCACAGCTAGGACCGCCTTTTCGATTGCCTGGTACCGTACCTCAGGCCCCTGTAGGACCTTGCTGACAAAATAGATAGGCCTTTGTACCTGCTCCTGATCCTGGACGAGGACCGAGCTGATTGCTCGATCTGTGATGGCGAAGTAGAGGCGAAGTGGGATGCCCGACACCGACTTACACAGTACCAGGGGGCTAGCTAGGTACTCCTTTAATTTGAGAAAGGCCACCTCGCATTCGCTGGTCCATGAAAACCTGTTGTTTCGTTTGAGGCACTGGAAGTAAGGATACCCCTTTTCTCCTCCTGCAGAGACGAAACATGAGAGGGCGGCCATCCGGCCTGCCAGCTGTTGGACTTCCTTGACCGTGGTCGGGCTCCTCATTGCTATGATGGCTGCGCATTTCTCTGGGTTGGCCTCTATCCCTCGCTCGTTAGTAAGAACCCTAGAAACTTTCTTGCCTCCACCCTAAACACGCATTTCTCGGGATTCAACTTTAAATTGTACCTGGTGATGGTGCTGAAGAGTTCCTCCAAATCGGTCACATGTTGACTCCTTTCCCGAGACGTGACCACCATGTCATCTACGTATGCCTGGATGTTTCGACCCAACATTGGGGCGAGTATGCTGTCCATCAATCTCTGGTACATCGCCCCTGCGTTCTTCAGTCCAAAGGGCATTACCTTCTAGCAGTAGCTGGACAGTTCTGTCATGAACGCTGTTTTTTCCTCATTGCGGGGGTGCATCCGTATCTGGTTGTACCCCGAGAAGGTGTCCAGAAAGCTGAGTAATTTACAGCCTGACACGTTGTCGACCAAAGAGTCGATGCTAGGCAGAGGGTACGAGTCCTTGGGACATGCCTTATTGAGGTCTGTGAAATCAACGCACATTCTCCACTTGCCGCTTGCCTTCTTCACTAGTACCACATTGGCCTGCCACTCAGGGTACTGAATTTCCCTAATGTGGCCTGCCTTTAGCAGTTTCTGGGTCTCCTCTCTGATGACCTACCGCCTTTCTTCATTAAACTTCTAACGTCTCTGGGGCACCGGGTGAACCTGGGGGTCCAAAGTGAGGTGGTGGCATAGGAAGTCGGGATCAATCCCTGGCATGTCGGCTGCTGACCATGCAAAGGAGCTCAGGTGTCGCGACAGAACAGTTGCTATCCGGTCCTGATCCTCCTGGCTCAACGCCTTGCCGAGCTTGAAGGTCTTGCCTTCGATCACCCGCTCCAGCACCTCGCCCGCGGGCTCTGGTCTTCTGTCAGGGGCGACCTCTTCCGAGTCTGAGTGTTTCCCAGTGGGTGAGTGGAACGTTACTAAGCATACCCCCCTCTTTGTTTTGAGGCTGTTTTCGTAACACTTCCTGGCTATTTTTTGGTCAGACTTGATGGTGATGACTGTTCCCTCAAGGGAGGGCAGCTTCATCTTCATGTGCATTGACAAGGGTACCGCTCCTAACCTGTTTAATGCTGGCCTACCCAACAGTATGTTGTAGGCTGAAGGAACGTTGACCATGAGGTACCTGATGTCCACAGTGTGAGATCTCTGACCATTCGTGAACGTCGTCCTCAGCTTAATGTGCCTCCTGACCTTTACCTGGTCTCCTGCGAACACATACAGCCAGCCGTTGTACGACCTCAGCTGATCAAGAGATAACTGTAGCTTCTGGAAGGTGGACCAGAACATCACATCTGCGGAGCTCCCCTGGTCCCCTAGGACGCGGTGGACCCTCCTACCGACAGTGACTACAAAAATCACAATTGGGTCATTGTCGTGAGGCACCACATCCAGGCGATCTGCCCTTGTGAAGGTCAGGTCAGGCTCGGGGAACTGATCGACCTCGACTTCTTCCACTGTCAAGACCTCCCTCGCGTATCTCCTCCTTTGGGAGGCAGTGCATCCTCCTCCCGAGAAGCCCCCAGCGATGGTGTTGATCTCCCCATGGATGGGCACTTTGTGCCCGTGATCCCCTATCGGGGCTGCTATCACCATATCTCCCTATGATTCCTCCAAGTAAGGTGTTAAGAAACCATTTCTTACCAGATCATCCAGCTGATACCCCAAGGCGAGACAATTGCTCAAGGTGTGGCCGCGAGCCTGTGGAAGTCACACCACTGGTTTTTGCAAGGGCCCAGTTGCTTATCAGACTTTGGGGGAGCCTTTAACCTATTTGCCACCTCTGGGAGCGCTATGAGTTCCTTGAGCCCAATTCTGAAGCTGTGCTTGGTAGGTTTGGGCCTCTTGGATTCGTAAGGCGCGGTCCTCGCCTTCTTCTCCACGGCAGTGGCGTGGACCCTTAGGGGTTGAGCACGTCCCGTTGCACGAGGTTTGGATAGATCAATCCTCGCATGTTTCTCTGCCACCCGTTCTTCTGCTGTGATGTGGGCGACCGCCTTGCATTGGATTTCATCGAATGTCCTTGCTGGACACCGTATTAGAGCGTCACTAAAGGGTCTAGGGAGGATTCCTCTCTCAAAGGCATGCATAATCATGACCTCGTCTTTGGTATGCAATTTCACCACCAACGCTCGAAACCAGTTGAGGAAGTCTTTCAGTGGCTCCTCCTGGAATAGCTTCAAATCAAAAAGGTCGAAGGCAACGGGGGTCCGTGCCCAATTGATTATGAATTGCTTCTTGAACAACTCTAAAAACTATTCAAAGGACGTGATGTACCCGTCTGGGAGCCCCACGAACCAGTTTAATGCCGTTCCTACAAAAGTACCCATGAACAACTTACAGTGTATGGCGTCCGTGCCCCCAGAGATCATCATCTGGGTGTGGAAGGCCATTATGTGGGCTTCTGGGTCCTCGACTCCTGTGAAGGTAATTTTTGGGATCACGAAAGACGCAGGTATCACCGTCTCCATGATTTCTGGCGAAAAAGGCATTGGACGGGCTCTGACTGGGGGTGTGGCTCCTTGCTCCGCTGCAGCCCGCTCTCCTATCCCTCTTCTCAACTCTTCGTTAGCTCTGCGCAACTCCTCATTGGCCGCCAATGAAGCGTTCAAGTCTGCCATAAAATGATCCTGCCTAAGGGCTTGATCAGCGTGGGATGCGGCGAACGCTTGCTGGAGGTTGCGGATGGTCTCCATGAGCTCCTGGATGGTAGCCGTATGATCACCCTCAACTCTTCTAGAACCACCTTGCCTCGTACTCCTCATGTTGATTGATTCTATTGGTTGCTGCTGTGGATGGGACCTAGTTTTATCGGGCCCCACAGTGGGCGCCAAATGTTCTCGCCAGTTGACTCTCCCGTCAGTTGACTTCCACGATCGCTCGCGCCTTCCCCCTTCATTTTGGCTAGCGAACCTGCAAAGAAAGAAAGATGGACACCCTAGCGGCCGTCTGCACTCCAACGCTCAAGTCAAGACTAGGGCAAGAAACACCATGTATAGCAAAAGAGTTCTAGTCTCAAAAGCTGCGTACCTTTGGGAATGCCTTACTGCTTGTTATATAGCCCTTCTAGGGTTCCTGCCACGCCTATCCTCGCGTCCCTATGTTGGCTCGTAGCGAATTTAGAGTTACCTTTCCGGGACTCCATCACACAATCTCCTTGCGTGTCCCGTGGCAGCCTTCCATTCTTGGAGTGCAACTCTCGTGGCAACCTTCCTTTCCTGGAGTGCTTAACTTAAGCATGGGCACTTAGACATACATTGTAACCCTAGCGCCGCACGGCCAAATCTTCTGTCTTAAGTTAAATACTCACGTGCCTTTTCATGTGTTTCTTCCTTTTAAGGATAGGTCCTATGTGCCAGAACCTTACGTCACATAGAAACCCTGCGTGCGTGATGTATCCACAAATATGATTTATATGCTTACACGTGTGATTCTATGGGCTCCTCTATGGGTCCCATCATACCGACCTCTCCTGTGCCGACCTCTTACTCAATGGCCGACGTCCGAGGTCTGGCCACTACAGATATCATCGGTCCCTTTGCTCCAGATAAAGGGCAGTGCAAATTCCTCCTAGTTGGTGTCGACTACTTCACTAAGTGGATTAAGGCTGAACCCTTAATAGCAATCACCGTGCGCAATGTTCAAAACTTTGTCTGGAAGAATATTGTGTGTCGATTCGGACTCCCTCAAGTCATTATCACTGATAATGGCCGTCAGTTCACCGACCGAGGCCTTGCAAAATTCTACGAAAAGCTTGATATCAAACATATCACAAGCTTGGTCCAACATCCGTAAACCAATGGCCAAGCCGAGGCTGCTAATAAAGTCATTTTGAATGAGCTCAAAAAACGCCTTGGTCCAGCCAAAGGCAATTGGACAGAAGAACTCCTTGAAGTCCTTTGGGCCTACCGTTGTACTCCACAATCTACCACTCAAGAGACACCCTACAGCTTAACGTACGGTACTGAGGCAATGATTCCCGTTGAAGTCGGAGAACCCTCTCTATGGTGGCAGATGTTGAATCTCAACTTAAACAAGGAAAATCTCCTGGTCAGCCTCGACCTCATCAACGAACTCAGGGACAAGTGCAAAATTTGAGAAGAAGCTTTCAAGTTATGAGCGGCAAGAAGATACAATTCGAAGGTGAAGCCACAAAATTTTCAAAAAGGTGATATGGTATGGCGAATGTGTAGTGACGCCCAAAGAGACAACGACAAGTTTTCAAGCAATTGGAAAGGACCGTTTCATATCGTCGACCGAGGAGTTGGCAAAGCGAATAATTTATAATTTTTGTCTAGAAAAAGTGTACCGAGATTGTGGAATGCCACGCATCTCAAATTTTATTACAGTTGATTATTAATAAAGATAGTGTACTCTTTCCTCGCTCGGTCGATTTTTCCCTAAGGAGGGTTTACGACTGAGAAGGTTTTAATGAGGCACTATAAATTTCCAGATTTTTTTGTTTTAGCTTACATGCATACATTTAATACTGTTAAATAACGGTTAGAATAAAATCAACATTCTCTGACTCCAGGTCGGTCTAAACACACTGTCCAACGATCAGAATTCCAAAATCATCAGCCTCCAACGACACTCAAAATTACTTAGTGTAATCTGAATCAGTAGCCTTGTACGACAATAGAAATTACTTAGCGTAATCTTAATCTACAGCCTTCGACGGCTCCAAAATTACTTAACGTAACCTGAAATTATAGCTTCGTTCGACACTCTAAACTACTTAGCATAATCAAATATGCTTAAACCGATTGCCTCGAACGGCAACTAGTTGGAGTATCCTACCGTCATATCACCTAATAACAATAAAAAAGAAAGCAAGTCTTTGATTTAGGACGACATAGGTTTTAACATGCAAGCCATTTAACGAAAATCATCCCATAAAAATAAGCATAAAGGCATGTCATTCGGTCAGATAGACAGTTAAAACAAATATAACCATTGTACGGTGCCCACAGGCCGGGACTAGCCAAATTCCATTATACAATAATTTCTTCGAATGAGGCTTCTGGCTCTGGACCGGGTGTCGCCGTTTCACCCTCCCCTTCACCTTCGTTTTCTCCCACTAGTTGTCCATTTATCACCTTCTTCTCGATATCGTATCGGTCGTCTTCAGCTGGAATCCCATGCAGAATGACCGCCTGGTTTATGCCGAGTCAGAAGTGCTCCTCGCTAACTTGTAGCATGAAGTTGTGACACTTCGTGACTTCAGCTTCCAGTGTCTTCTCTCGGTCGGCAGCCGCCACTTTGATCTTCTCCATCTCGGCCTCCAGATCGACCTTCATCATCTCTTGAGCTTTAGCTGCCGACAACCTTTCTTCCTCTAACTCATCCTTCAGCTTCTCATTAGCTTCCAAAGCAGTCTTCAGTGCCTAAGAAGACTCGGTCAGCTCTTTTTTTAAGCTTTGGAATTACTACAATTGTAGCCCTTTCCAATTCCTCTCCTAATGTTCGGCTAGCAACAAGGGTCCGACTCTGCAACTCCAATTGTTCGTGGATGAGAGTACTAGATGGCACGGCCGCCAACAGACTCTCATCCTCCGACAACAATTCATCTTGTATACTTGCCACCATCTTTATACTTGGCTCCAACATAGAGATTTGGTGTGGCGACCGCGACGACCTAGCCTTTCCCTCCACCCCCTTGGCCGGTCGGCCCCTTTTCTTGTTCGGTGGTGGTACAACATCAGCGGCCGGTACCATGTCCACCGATACGGCCTGCATAGCAATTCTCTCCTTTACGGGTACATCAATCCTACCCAACTTCCTCTTTCCAGCCATACAACACAGGTTATTCATGAAGTTGGTTAACTCAGGATTCGTGCGGTTCATAATTCCTACAAAACACACAAGAATTACACACTATTAATGGAGTGAATAATCTCAAGTAATAAGAATCTACATACCGATAAAGTCCGCCCACTTGTCAGACGACCCATATAGAGATATCAAATCCCTTGTTGGCAGCTTATACGGGAGTTGATCAACTACTAGAAGTATTGCCTTATACAAAGGCGTCATCGCCACCCTAGGACTGGTATTCAGCATAGTCGGATTTTGGGTCCAGTGGAAGGGAAATTTTGTTCTCCCTACCGCATTATAGAAATAATCCCGCCCATCCGGCTCCACAAATATTTTAAAGTATCTCTCTTTAAAATTCTTATAGGATGTAGTGTATGATGCAAAGCATACACTACCTGTCCAACTGGATAATGACACCTAACTCACTGGAGTGTTTGGATGTGTATTGTAGTAGAACAAGAATGCCTCAGCGATCGACATCACTTTGAACAATTGGCATATCATCCTAAATGCTTGTAGGCAGGCTCAGGAGTTCAGATGTAGCTGCGTTGGCGCCACATTCAATATGTGTAACACGTCCATGGTGAAGTCATCGAACGGTAGAGTTACATGCAGGTCCACAAAAAGTGTGGTATATACAAAGAAAAAATCATGTGGAGCGTTCTCACGGCCATGACATACCTGGTCGGTGTACCTGCACATGTCAGCCATCACTATATCTTCGGGAAGATCCCCCCTAACAAACCCCACTTTTCCTAAAACTTTGTCTAAGCTCTCAGCATCACTAAACCGTGTGGGAATACTCAACACACTCGGATCAACCCAGTCCTAGTTGGGACCCTCCAACTGACTCGTATTACCCGTATTTCCAGACGTAGAACATTCGTCCTTACACTCGTCCTTAGACGACTCTATTCGTACTACACTATTAGGACAATTTTCAGAAGACATAACTAACCTTTATAAGAGAAAACACAGCAAAGCACACATAGATGATAGACTCGACAATCGGCACTCAGCACTTGGAGCAACTCGGACTCAATCACACCCAAAACGTGCAATCCTGCCCAGTTCAAGTGCTATTTATAGCTTTTCAATATTAGACCATGCCACGCCACCACCGTTAGATACACTCTCATCTTGCGGTGCTCCTCACTCGGCATCCCAATTGTCACAAAATCTCCACCGTTGGATTAATCTCGCCGCCATTTGGAAAAAGCAAACGTACCATCGCTCCGCCATTAAATGCTTCTAACACCCCTTGGGAACTGTGCCAATCCTTTTCAACTCTTCAGAATTCCTTTTCTTCGAGCTTGGGGGGCAAGTGTACTGGTAGGTACCGGACGAGCCTGTGTTGGCCTACGTGGCCAACCAATTTCCACTCTCATAAATGTTAATATATGAGCCATCTCACTTAGAGTTGAAACAGTCAACGCATGCTCTGAAGAATCCGAGAAATATATCCAAACGTGATCCCTGATATTATGGGATACATCATGCAACTCTATCAGCAACTAATCCTAGGCCCATAGAATCAAAGCCCACAAGGTAACCCTATAAATACAGTGCTCAAGCCAGAAAGAAGGTACATTTTTCCAATCACTAAACACTTCACATAGAACACCCTTTTACTTTAGCATCGGAATGCCTTTTGCAGGTACCCTCCCGCGCCTGATCGAGGACAGAGAAGACTTCAGAGAACGACTGGACAAGAAGACCGACACATCAACAATTGTACGCGCATCAGCAAGTAGTGCCTCGGCCCCCTTTCCTCATACAGGTACACCACGTATTCTAGTTTTATTTTAAATTAGTCCCTTTTTATTTTTGTATTTTTTATAATATAATATTCATTTTTTCCTTTATTGTTTAAATGAACATTTACATTTTTTATGTTTTTACTAAATAACAATCACATTTTTGTTCATTTATGCAAAGATAACAACCTCTTATTTTATTTAAAAGTGTTATGAACTAAAATTCAAAATTAAATTTATAAAAATGAAAAATTAAATTTTAAAATAACAAATATTTAAGAGTTCTATTAACAACAAGTCTAAAAGTGTAATTATTATATATTAAAACATATGATGTCATTTTTTAAAAATAGAAAATGAATGTGTTACCTTATTAATATTAGAGAAAAATGAATGTCTATTTTACTTTTAGTGATTATTCCAACACCATCCGTAGTAGCACACCTGGTTTATTTCAGGTTGAAATTTGGGTTCAACTCCCGGCTACAGGATTTCCTTTAGCGAAATGTATAGGGTTTCTTTTCAGTTGTCTTTTTTTCTTCAATTTTTATTATGAAATACACAATAATTTTATACAATTTTTTTAGACATTTTCATATAATCTTAAATGAATTTACATTTCATATTTAACATTGAGATCATTTGACTTCAACTTATTTATTGATGACACCACATATTCTATTTTTATTTTAAATTAGTCACTTTTTATTCTTTGTATTTTTTATGAAATAATATTCATTTTTTCCTCTATTGTTTAAATGGACATTTTCATTTTTTTTTATGTTTTTACTAAATAACGATCACATCTTTGTTCATTTATGCAAAGATAACAACCTCTTATTTTATTTAAAAGTATCATTAATTAAAATTATAAAAAGGAAAAGTTAAATTTTACAATAACATATATTTAAGAATTATCTATAAACAAAAAATTTAAAAGTGTAATTATTATATATTAAAACATATGATGTTAGTTTTTAAAAATAGAAAATGAGTGTGTTACTTTATTAACCTTAGAGGAAAACTGGCTGTGGAATTTCCTTTAGTTAAAAATATATGGTTTTCTTTTAGTTGTCTTTTTTCTTCAATTTTTTATTATGAAATACACAATTGTTTTATACAATTTTATTAGACATTTTCATACAATCTTAAATGAATTTACATTTCATATTTAACAATGAGATAAATTCACTTCAACTTATTTATTGATGACACCACGTATTCTAGTTTTATTTTAAATTAGTCCTTTTTTATTCTTTGTATTTTTTTATAAAATGATATTCATTTTTTCCTCTATTGTTTAAATGGACATTTTCATTTTTTATATTTTTACTAAATAACAATCACATCTTTGTTCATTTATGCAAAGATAATAACCTCTTATTTTATTTAAAAATATCATTAATTAAAAATCAAAAATAAATTTATAAAAATGTAAAGTTAAATTCTAAAATACCAGATATTTAAGAATTCTCTATAAGCAACAAATATAAAAGTGTAATTATTATATATTAAAACATATGATGTCACTTTTTAAAAATAGAAAATGAATGTGTTACCTTATTAATATTAGAGGAAAATGAATGTCTATTTTAGTTTTAGTGATTATTCCAACATCATCTGCAGTAGCACACCTGGTTTATTTCATGTTGAAATCTGGGTTCAAATCCCAGCTACGGAATTTCCTTCAGTGAAAAGTATAGGGTTTTCTTCAAAAAAAAAATTCTTCAATATTTGATTGTTAAATACACAATAATTTATACAATTGTTTTAAACATTTTTGTATTGAACCCGAGTGCGTAAAGCTTAGTTCTCGGTGGTTGGACATCAGCGTCTGTGTTAGACAGGTCAGCTAGGGTTTGGGTCGAGTTGGTGGACCATGAGATTGTGCTCCAGGTATGTGTGCGTTTACTTTATTCATATACTTAATATAATCCTTCGCGTACAAGGCCAGGCCGGTCAACGAAGAGAGTTAACGGGTCTGAAGGTGCTTTAGGGCATCCGAGTCTAGTACAAGTAAAATGATCACATTTTTGTTCATTTATGCAAAGCTAAGAACCTCTTATATTATTTAAAAGTATCATTAATTAAAATTCAAAATTAAATTTATAGAAATGAAAAGTTAAATTCTAAAATAATAGATATGTAAGAATTCTCTATAAACAACAAATTTAAAAGTGCAATTATTATATATTAAAACATATGATGTCATTTTTTAAAAATAGGAAATGAATGGGCTACTTTATTAATATTAGAGGAAAATGAATGTCTATTTTAGTTTTAGTGATTATTCCAACACCATCTGCAGTAGCACACCTGGTTTATTTGATGTTGAAATTCGGGTTCATCTCCCGACTGCAGAATTTCCTTTAGTGAAAAGTATAGGGTTTGTTTTCAGTTGTCTTTTTTTCTTCAATTTTTGATAATGAAATACACAATAATTTTATACAATTTTTTTAGACATTTTTGTATTGGATCAGAGCGCCTAAAGCTCAGTGCTCGATGGTCGGACATCAGCGTCTGCGTGAAACAAGTTAGCTCAATTGTTGGGTCGAGTTGGTGGGCCATGAGATTGGGCTCCAGGTATGTGTGCATTTTCTTTATTCATATACTTAATGTAATCCTTCGCGTACAAGGCCTGACTGGTCACTAGAGAGTGTTAATGGGCCTAAGGGTGCATTTAGTGCTTCCATGTCTAGTACAAGTAAAATGTTCTCTATAGGCTTAAGCCTGAGAGTGTTAGGGCTTGATAAGTAATGTTGCATGCATGATACGTAAGGGCATGCTGAGTATGCCTACGTGAAAGAGATTGGACCCCTGATGTTGGTACATGAGTTGGTACCCTGGAGGTTATTCTGTTAAGATTTTATACACTCTAAGGAGATAAGATTTTGTGCAGTTGTGGTGCTAAGATTGTGCACACTGTAACGGAATCTTCTCCCATTGAATATACTCTCACTCGAGATAAGATTCTCGTGAGAGAAAGTTGTTACAAGAGGTAGTCTATAAAAGGGGCTTGAGATCCCAGGTGAAAGGCACGTTCTTTCTAAGACTGAAACTAGATACTTCTTGTTTCTTATAAGCCCTGTACTGACTTGATCGTCGGAGTGCAATTAACAGGTAGGACACCCTCTGTCTCAATGGAGCCACGTCCAAGCAACCAAAGGGAAGTGCAGATTCTAGTGGAGATAGACAAAGTCGGAGCTTGTCTTCAGAGTCAACCGACAAAAACATTTGGCACCCACCGTGGGGCCCGATGAAACCTGGTCCCATCCACAGTCGTGTTCAAGCTTTTAGGCGAGATGAGGAATACAAGGCAAGGTCCCGCAGGATTGGAAGGAGGTGACAACCTCACCATACAACAACTCATGGAGACTGTTAACACTCTCCAGGAGACAGTGACGGCATCCAAGGCTAACCAGGAAATGCTCTTGGCTGAGGTTCGAGCCGAGCAGGCCCTCAGGCAAGACCAATTCAGGATCGAGCTAGATGCGTCGCGAGCAAGCAACGAAGAGTTACGCAGGGCCAATGAGGAATTGCATAGAGATCTACAGAATTTGGGCAGCGTGTAGCAGGAGAGCGGAGCCCACCTATCCTAGCCAGGGCCCGTCCCATGCTGTTCTCACAAGCGGTCATGGATGCCATTGTGCCAAAAAAATTCATGATGTCCAAGATTACTTGTACAGGTACAGAAGACTCGGAGGCCTACGTCACGACCTTCCATGCTCAGATGATGATTTCAGGAGGAACGGATGCCATGCATTGCAAGTTGTTCATGGGTACGTTCACAAGCACAACACTATAGTGGTTCGTTGGCCTTCCAGATGGCCATATCACCTCGTTCGATCAGTTTTCTGCATTGTTCAGGGAACAATTCATAGTCAACCAAGCTCCACCTCCTATCTCTTTCGACCTCTTCGAGGTGAAGTAGAAGCAGGGAGAACCTTTGAAAGATTTTCTAAACAGGTTTGGGGTGTTTGTGGTGAAGCTCCATACCTAGGATGAGGCTTTGATGGTCCATGCCTTTGAGCAGGGGATCATGTTAGAGCCATTCAGCGATTCGTTGATAAGGAATCGAGTGAGGACGTTCGGCGAGATCTGGCAACGAGCTATTGCCCACATCGCTGCGGAAGAAGCTATAACAATGAAGCGTGGGAGCAGGAGCAAGGCACAGGACAAGCTCCGTGAGAGTAGTCGTGTCCAACCAATACGAGTACATGAAGCTGCGACTAAGAAGAGGTCGCCAACTAAGAGAGCACCTTATGCGTCGAGAAGGCGCCAGTCTAGGTCAAAGGCGAAAGGTGACTTGCCTTTTTGACATAAATTCAGAATGATCTACAAGGAACTGGTCACCATGCCAGGGATGGTAGACAAGTTGAGATTCACCCCGAAGTCTGATAGGAATTTAGGGCCAAGTAAAGATACCTGGTGTGAGTTCCACAAGGCCTTTGGGCATGATGTGGAGAATTTTATAGCCCTTGGTTACCAGTTGGCAGGACTGGAGAAAGATGGCTTCCTAAGGGAATATCTGGAGGGAGGTCAGGAACGATTGAAGGAGGAAACGCCAACGAAGGATCAGAGGCACGAGGTGCCTGTCCATGGCAAGATCAACACTATCTCCGGAGGAATTTTAGGAGGAGTATGCATCGCCTCCCAACGTAAGAGGTATGCAAGGGAGGTGATGACGGTAGAGGCGCGAGAGCCTAATCAGCCGGCCGAGCCCGACCTCTATTTTACTAAGGCTGACTTGAGAGATGTCGTCCCACACAATAATGATCCAGTGGTAATCTCGGTGGATACAGTGGGAAGGAGGGTACATCAAGTCCTCGTTGATCAGGGGAGCTCGATCGATGTGATATTCTGGGTGACTTTTAACAAGTTGCAGTTGTCACCAGACCAACTGAGACTGTACGATAGTTGTTTGTTTGGTTTCGCTAGAGACCAGGTGGAGGTAAGGGGGTATGTGGAGCTGAGGACAACTTTTTCAGATGGCATCTCATCTCGCACCATCAATATCAAGTATTTAGTTGTCAATGCTCTTTCAGCTTATAACATCCTTTTGGGCAGACCTGCCTTAAATAGGTTAGGTGAGGTGGCCTCGACTAGGTACATGAAGATGAAGTTGCCCTCCCTCGAGGGAGAGATAATTGTTATCAAATCTGACCAGAAGGCAGCAAGAAAGTGTTATGAGAACAACTTGAAAAATGAAAGAGGAGTATGCATGATCGTCGCCCAGCCTTAAGAGGCTGAAGGGGCCACGTGTGTAGATATTGCCAGCGAGAAGCGACCTGAGCCTGCTGGTGAGATTCAAGAGAGAGGGATCGGAGGAAAGAAGTTTAAGTTTGGCATGCCACTAGACCAAGAGATGCAAGATCAAATTGCTGAGGTGATAACAAGGCACCTAAACACTTTTGCATGGTCTGCGTCAGACATGCCCAGCATCGACCCTTGACTTTCTGTGTCATTGACTCAATATGGACAAGAATGTCAGGCCTGTGATACAAAGAAGAAGGAAGTTCAATGAAGAGAGACTTTTGGTCATCAGGTAAGAAACTCAGAAGCTGCTAAAAGCTGGCCACATAAGGGAAATCCAATACCCTGAGTGGTTAGTGAATGTGGTGTTGGTTAAGAAGGCCAACGGGAAGTTGAGAATGTGTGTTGATTTCACGGATTTGAACAAGGCTTGTCCTAAGGATTCATATCCATTGCCTAGCATCGATGCCTTGATAGACAAGGCATCAGGTTGCTGACTTCTCAGCTTTCTAGATGCATTCTCGGGGTACAACCATATCCATATGCATCCCTAAGATGAGAACAAGACTGCGTTCATGGCAGAACTCTCCAGTTATTGCTACAAGGTAATGCCTTTTGGGCTAAAGAACGCTAGTGCAAACTATCAGAGACTGATGGATAGGATTCTCGCCCCTATGATTGGACGAAATGTGCAAGCATATGTGGACGACATGGTCGTCATCTCGAAAGAGAGAGATCAACATGTTGCTGATTTGGAGGAGCTATTCACCATAATAGCCAACTATAATTTGAAGTTGAACCCTAAAAAGTGCGCGTTTGGGGTAGAAGTAGGAAAAATCTTAGGGTTTCTCCTCATTGAACGGGGGATAGAAGCAAACCTTGAGAAGTGTGCGACGATCATAGCGATGAGGAGCCCTGCCACTGTGAAGGAATGGTCGCCTTATCCCAGTTCTTATCAGCTGGGGGAGACCAGGGGTATCCTTGTTTTTAGTGCTTAAAGATTGTTTCGTAAGGACTAATGATGTGAAGAGGCGTTCCTCAAGCTGAATGAGTATTTGGCCAGCCCGTCTATCCTCTGCAAGCCGCTACCAGGTACTCCCCTCTACCTCTACTTCACAGTTATAGATCGAGTGATTAGCTCGGTCATAGTGCAAGAGTAGGATCACGTTCAAAGGCCCATATACTCTATTAGCAAGGTGCTGTAGGGGCCCGAGGTGCGATATCAGGCCATTGAGAGGGCAGCCTTAGCAGTTGTATTTGTAGCACGAAGACTCTGCCACTATTTTCAGAGTTTCACAGTGGTTGTCAGGACTGACCTACCAATTCATAAGGTCCTACAGAAGCCTGACATGACAGGTCAGATGGTGCAATGGGTAGTTGAGTTGTCTAAGTTTGATGTGCAGTATGAGCCTAGAGGACCCATTAAGGGTCAGGTTTATGCTGATTTTGTGGTAGAACTCTACTCAGAAGCCACACAACTAGATAGTGGAGATTTCTAGTGGGTTCTCTCCGTGGATGGGTCCTCCAACCAGCAAGGTAGTGGAGCTGATATTATCCTAGACGGACCAAATGGATTGCTGATCGAGCAGGCCCTAAGATTCGCTTTCAAAGCCATCAATAACTAGGCTGAGTATGAAGTGTTGAAGGCAGGGATGGTTTTAGCCAAGGAGATGGGCGCTCGAAGTTTACTAGTAAAGAGTGTTCGCTACTGGTGACTGGGTAAGTCACGGGCGGATACCAGGCCAAAGATCCTCAGATGGCCTCATATCTAAAGTATGTCATGCTAATAAATGAGACTTTTCCCATGTTTGAATTGGTGCATGTACCGAGGGAATAAAATGCTTGAGCAGACTTGCTGGCCAAACTCACCAGCTCAGGAAAGGGAGGTCATCAGAGGTCAGTTATTCAGGAGACTCTGAAGGCACCCAGGACCATTGCAGGTTGTGCGGAAGTGGTCCAACATGTGGGTGGTTTGGAGGTCAGAGGAAGAGGGCACCGATCGTTGACTCAAGAAATGCTGAAGGTGCCCAAGTTGAGTGTTTATGGTCTATCAGGAGAGGAATAACTGAATGTTTGCCTAGTCGACATGGGCGAAACCTAAATGACACCATATCGGCGTCACCTTGTTGATGGCATGCTCCCAGTGGAGCCTACTGAGGCCAAGGTGATGTGAACTGAATTTATATTCATTTAATTTGTAACACTTTGTTAAGAATTGGATCAAGATTCTTAGAGCAATTAGAGTGAGTCACTTAGAGAAAATCCCCACTGGACATTAACTTAGCAAGTGCTAAGTAGATGTGAAGGTTCATTTCTAAAGGTCCAAGAGAAAAACACATGAATAGGTGACTTTTAATGAACAATGATAGAAACCGAATGGGTAATCATAAGAACAACAACATAAACTCAATAAGAACACAAGAACAACACAAGAACATAATATTTGAAACAAGAACACAACAAGAATTGAAACTATCAATAGAAACACAACAAGGAACAAAACCCACTAATGGAAATTCAAGAACTCAACATAGAAATGGGTAACAATGAAAACCGAATAGAAAACAACAACATATATCATGTTTGAACCGATTAAAATAAGAGACAAATACAGCAAATGAAAGAGGACATCAAAAGGAAGAGATTGAACCGAATAGAATTGAAAACAAACAAGTATAACACAAATGGGTAATTTTGGAAGATGAAAGGAAATGGACTTATGTGGTTGTAGCCATGGAGGGAGGTGCTTCACGCCACTTGGAGGGTGGTTCTTCCAAGATGAGTGAGAAGTGCCGCCACTTGAGATTTCCCAACGCTCACAAGATAAGACATGGAAGAAGAGAAGAGAACTAGTCTCACAAACTCTCTTACAACAATTCAAGATAGTTTCTTTACTTCAATTTTTCAACTTGTATTACAAGGTACCAAGCACTCCTATTTATAATGAGGAGAACCGGTCATGTTACAAGGGAGAAGGAGTTGGAAGAGTCACTTTTCTAGTTCCTTCTCAAATTAGCACCTAAGAGAGAAAGGAAGAGGCACTCTTCTAGCTTTTTCCTTAAATTTCCAACTAAGATGCCTTACATAAGAGGTTTCTTTTGGTTTTCCTCTTTTGGAAATCTCCTAAAGCTACTCCTATATTATTTACAAATTTATACAAGGGTAATTACAAAAAGAGATGGCATTTGATGCTCTTTACCCAAAACTTTAGCCTTGCTCCTTGTAATCCTTTGAGGCATGAAGGATTTTGAGCTAGTTTGTCCTTAAGCTTCTTGGGCTTGGGCCTCACTTTCCTCTTCTACTTGATCTTCATCATGCTCCCCGGGTTGGAGAGAATTCGTCTACGAATTTTGAAGACCAGCAAAAAAGGGAGTTAGATCATTGATATTAAAAGTATGACTACCAAGAAAAGTATCAGGCATATCTAACTCATAAGCATTATCATTAATCCTTTTGATGACCTAAAAAGGACCATCTCCACGAGGCATAAGCTTTGACTTCCTTTGAGTGGGGAATCTATCCTTTCTCAAATGGAGCCAAACCCAATCACCAGGTTCAAAGATTAATGCCTTTCTCCTTTTATTGGCATTTTCAGCATATTTGTCAACTTTCTTCTCAATTTGTAGCTTGATGTGATTATGCAAGTCTTTTATAAAAGAAGCTTTTTCGAAACCATCTATGCATAAAACATCATCAAGTACAGGAATTAGAAGAAGATCTAGAAGTTTCAAAGGATTGAATCCATAAACAACCTCAAAAGGAGAGTGGGATGTGGTAGAATTTACTACTCTATTATAAGAAAACTCAATGTGAGGTAGTAAATTCTCCCACACCCTAGGGTTCCCAAAAATAAAACATTTCAATATTTGACCCAAAGTTCTATTAACCACCTCAGTTTGACCATCAGTTTGTGGGTGGCAAGTAGTAGAAAACAAGAGTTTTGTGCCAAGTTTGCCCCATAAAGTCCTCCAAAAGTGGCTTAAGAACTTAGAATCTCTATCAGAAACTATGCTTCTAGGAATCTCATGTAATCTAACAACTTCCTTAAAGAAGAGATTTGCAATATAACAAGTATCATCAACTTTGTGGCATGGTATAAAATGAGCCATTTTAGAAAATCTATACACCACCACAAAGATAGAATCCATTCCTTTTGATGTCTTGGGAAGACCTGAGATAAAATCCATGGAAATATCTACCCAAGGCATTGTAAGACTCTGAGCTCGGGTGCCCAAAATCATAGCCAGCCATAACAAAGATTGTTTGGTTGATGCATGGGAAGTTGACTTGCCTTGGTAAGATTCTAAGGTCATGCGCCTTGAGATTCATAGCGATTCAGGTGGGATGACCTTTGCTATGTAAGACTCTCAACTCGGGTGCCCAGAATCGTAAGCAGCCATAACAAAGATTGTTTGGCTGATGCTAGGGAAGTTGACTTGCCTTGGTAAGATCTAAGGTTAGGCGCCCTAAGATTCATAGCGATTAAGGTGGGATGACCTTTGCTCAGTAAGACTCTGAGATCGGGTACTCAGAATTGTAACCAGCCATAACAAATATTGTTTAGCTGATGCCGGGGAAGTTGACCTGCCTTGGTAAGATTCTAAGGTCAGGCGCCCTGAGATTTAGAGCGATTCATATGGGATGACCTTTGCTTAGTAAGACTCTGAGCTCGGGTGCCTAGAATAGTAACCAACCATAACAAAGATTGTTTGGCTGATGCCGAGGAAGTTAACCTGCCTTGGTAAGATTCTAAGGTCAGGCGCCCTAGGATTCACATCGATTCAGATGGGAAGACCTTTTGCTCAATAAGATTCTGAGCTCGGGTGCCAAGAATCGTAGCCAGCCATAACAAAGATTGTTTGGTTGATGCGGGGGAAGTTGACTTGCCTTGATAAGATTCTAAGGTCATGCGCCTTGAGATTCATAGCGATTCAGGTGGGATGACCTTTGCTATGTAAGACTCTCAACTAGGGTGCCCAGAATCGTAAGCAGCCATAACAAAGATTGTTTGGCTGATGTTGGGGAAGTTGACTTGCCTTGGTAAGATTCTAAGGTCAGGCGCCTTGAGATTCATAGCGATTCAGGTGGGATAACCTTTGCTCAGTAAGACTTTGAGATCGAGTACTCAGAATCGTAACCAGCCATAACAAATATTGTTTGGCTGATGCCGGGGAACTTGACCTGCCTTGGTAAGATTCTAAAGTCATGTGCCCTGAGATTCAGAGCGATTCATATGGGATGACCTTTGCTTAGTAAGACTCTAAGCTTGGGTGCCCAGAATAGTAACCAGCCATAACAAAGATTGTTTGGCTGATGCCGGGGAAGTTAACCTGCCTTGGTAAGATTCTAAGGTCAGGCGCCCTAAGATTCACATCGATTCAGATGGGAAGACCTTTTGCTCAGTAAGATTCTGAGCTCGGGTGATGGCCTTCCTATGAGCTCTTCTTTGGGTTTTGGAGTTCCTAGGTGATGATGGATGTGGAAGCTTATGGAGGAGGTGAGCAAGGCCTTCCTAGGAAGCATGGGTGCCTTGAAGGTGCATGAAAAGTGAGGAAATGGGGAGGTTCGGCCAGCCCCTTGGGTAGTGATGGAGTGAAGACTAAAACCTAAGAGTTAGGCAAAGAGTAGTGTATGACACAATTTGGGCAGCATAACAATACTCTATTCAATCTTGAAAATACAATAGGTTGGCTCCTCCTTTTATAGGCTAAGGAGGACCATAAAGGTTAACCTAATGCTAAGCAAATTTACTCAAAATGAAATGCAAATGCCAACACATAAGACTCATGGCCGGCCCTAGTTTTTAGGAATGCTTCTAGAAATGTAACAAAAGCTAGGTTAAACCCTTGTGGAATCAAGTTTGTGCTATTTACACCACAACTAAAACTAAGCTACTCTTGATGGGCCTTCATGTAATATGTACAAATATCTTTCTCTCCCATCCTTAGCTAAGTCAACGTCTTCATGTAGTCTTTTGGCCATGGACCTAGTAAATGGTCCTAGACGCTCTTTCCATGTCCCTATACGCTCCTCTTCTTGCCCTAGACGCTCTTGGTGTGGCTTTGGATGCTCTTGTCTTGGCTCTGTGCGGTTGTGCTTGGCCCTCTTCCATCATCCCCTCCCCCTTGGAAAGGATTTGTCCTCAAATCCAAGTCTTCCTTGTCTTCATTAGTACCTACAAATGGAGATAAGTCAATTACATTGAAAGTATCATGCACTCCATATTCAAGAGGTAGGTCCAATTTGTAAGCATTGTTGTTGACTCTCTTAAGGATTCGAAAGGGTCCATCACCTCGGGGACTTAGTTTGGACTTTCTTTTAATTGGAAATCTATCTTTTCGAAGGTGAAGCCAAACTAAGTCTCCTTCCTCAAAAATTATTTCTTTCTTCCCCTTATTGTTGTATCTTGCATACTTTTCATTTTGTTGTTGTATTTGGGCTTTAATCTTCTCGTGAATTTTCTTAACAAAATCGGCTTTGATTACTCCTTCCTTATGCACAAATTCTTGTGGGTTAGGAAGAGGCAACAAATCCATAGGTGTGAGAGGATTAAACCTATACACAACTTCAAAAGGAGAAGCATTAGTAGTCTTGTGGACTACTCTATTGTAAGCAAACTCAATGTGGGGAAGATACTCATCCCAAGACTTGTGGTTCCCCTTCATGATAGCCCTAAGCATAGTTCCAAGAGATCTATCGACTACTTCGGTTTGGCCATCCGTTTGAGGATGACAAGAAGTTGAAAATTGTAGTCTTGTTCCAAGTTTACCCCATAGAGTTTTCCAAAAGTGGCTTATAAACTTGGGATCTCTATCGGATACTATACTTCTAGGTATACCATGGAGTCTCGCCACTTCTCTAAAGAAGAGCCTAGAAATATTATGAGCATCATCTACCTTGTGGCATGGAATAAAATAGGACATTTTGCTAAAACGGTCCACTACCACAAAGATAGAGTCATGGCCTCTTGCAGTCCTAGGGAGTCCTAAAATGAAGTCCATGCTAATGTCTTCCCAAGGAGCATTTTGCAATCGGCAAGGGGGTGTAGAGTCCATGAGGCATTGCTCTAGACTTTGCTTTTAAACATGATATGCATCTAGAGCAATGTCTTTGGACATCCTTTCTCATGTGTGGCCAATAAAATTTTTCTTTTAAAAGATCTAGAGTCTTATCAACTCCAAAGTGGCCCATGAGACGCCCCTCATGTGATTCCTTTACAAGGAGCTTCCTATGTGTGCCTTGGGGAATACAAAGTTTTCCTTCCTTAAAAAGATATCCCTCGGCCACATAGTAACCTCCTTGTGCTCTATGTCTACACTTAGCATAGATGGATGAAAATTCTTGACCTTCTTGATAAAGCTCTTTTATGTGATCAAATCCAAGAATTTGGGCACCTAATTTTGAAAAGAGCAAATTCCTCCTTGAGAGAGCATCGACCACTATGTTTGTGCTTCCTTTCTTGTATTTGATTACATAAGGGAATTGCTCAAGAAACTCCATCCACTTAGCATGTCTTTTGTTGATCTTGTGTTGACCTTTTAAGTACTTTAGGGACTCATGATCACTATGGATAACAAATTCTTTGGACATAAGATAATGTTCCCAAGTCTTTAAGGCCTTCACAAGTGCATAGAGCTCTTTGTCATAAGTGGAGTAGTTAAGGGTGGCACCATGAAGCTTTTCACTAAAATATGCAATGGGGTGACCACCTTGTAACAATACCGCACCTATGCCCATGCCTGATGCATCACATTCTATTTCAAAAGTTTTAGAAAAATTTGGAAGAGCTAGAATGGGTGCATGGGTGAGTTGAGCTTTTAACCTTTGAAAGGCTTGCTCATGCTTTTCACTCCAACAAAATGCAACATCTTTTTTAACAAGTTCATTGAAAGGGGAAGCTAAGCTTGAAAAATTGGGTACAAACCTTCTATAGAAGCTAGCTAACCCATGAAAACTTCTTACTTGACTTACATTTTGAGGAGTGGGCCACTCTTTGATGGCTTGGATTTTCTCGAGGTCAACATGCACCCCCCTTTAGTTAACTATGAATCCTAAGAAAACTATGCTCTCTACACAAAAGGTACAATTATCCCTATTGGCAAACAAACTATTTTTCCTAAGCACTAGAATAACTTCCCTAAGGTGACTTAGATGGTCTTCTAGGGTTTTGCTATACACTAGGATATCATCAAAGTAAACTACTACGTATTTACCTATACAATCCCTCAAGGTATGATTCATGAGCCTCATGAATGTACTAGGGGCATTAGTGAGGCCAAATGGCATCACCAACCACTCATATAATCCAAACTTAGTCTTAAAAGTGGTTTTCCACTCATCACCCTCTTTGATTCGAATTTGGTGATACCCACTTTTAAGGTCAATTTTGGAAAATATGGTTGACCCATGTAATTCATCAAGCATGTCATCAAGCCTTGGGATTGGATGCCTATACTTGATAGTGATGTTGTTGATTGCTCTACAATCACAACACATACGCCATTTTCCATCTTTTTTTGGCACCAACAAGACAGGTACAACACAAGGGCTTAGGCTCTTTTGAACCCAACCCTTCTCCAACAAGTCTTGAACTTGTGACCCTATCTCCTTAGTTTCCTTGGGGTTGGTTCTATAAGCAAGCCTATTTGGTAGGCTTGCCCCCGGAATTAGGTCAATTTGATGTTCTATACCTCTAATGGGAGGGAGTCCATTGGGTCCTTCATTAGAGAATACATCATCAAATTCACTCAAAAGATTTTCCACTTGAGGAGGTAGACTCATGGGTTCACTACTTGTGGCAGTGCATGCAAGTGTTCCCTTACAAAAGATAAAGCTTGGTTGTTCAATAAGAAGCAAATTTTCCAAAAATTTTTTTCAAAGGCTTTTCTTGTTGAGCAACCTTGTGGGAAGGAACACTCTTCTCCCACTCCTTTCTATCCCTAAGGACTCTCTCTTTTTCTAGCTCTCTTTTTTTTTTTTTTCCTCATCCCTCTTTTCTTTCATTTGTATTTGGTCTTTCACCACTTGAGAATGTGGTAAAGGACTAAGTACAAACTTTTTATGCCTATGGGAGAAGGAAATCTCATTAGTTAGACCATCATGCAAGGTTTTCTTATCAAATTTCCATGGTCTTCCTAATAAGATAAGGCAAGCTTCCATAGGTACTACATCACATAAAACTTTATCTTTGCAGTTGCCTATGGAGAACTTGATTTCCACTTGCTTATCTACACTTAGTTCCCCATTCTCATTGATCCATTGCAACTTGTATGGCTTAGGATGAGGAACTACTTGTAGATTGAGCTTTTCAACCATCCTAGAGCTACAACAATTGCAGCTTGATCCACTATCCACAATGAGAGAGCATATATTTTCTAAAACATTACATCTTGTATGAAAGATTTTCTCTCTTTGTGTTTCCATGGATGCACTAGGATGATTGTTGAGGGTTCTCCTAATCATTAGCAATTCTCCCTCTAATGGGCTTACCCTCTTATCCTCTCCCCCTTCCTCTCCTTCTACACTAGGCTCATCCTCACCACTAGTGTACTCATCCTTACCTCTTAAAAACAAGGTCCTTTGGTTTGGACATTGTGCTTGCACATGCCCTCTTCCAAAACACTTAAAACACTTAATGTCCCTAGTTCGGATGGATGGGGTGGAGGTATCTTTTGCTAAGGGCTTGGTAGTTTCCTTTGGTTTTTCTCTAGATGTACTACCCTCCCTTCTATATTCTCTCTTGGGATAGGAGTTAGAGTAGGATCCCACCTTTTGACTTGAAGTTTTGCGCAAATTTTGTTGTTCAACTTTAATGCAAAATTGAACCAAGTCATTCAAGTCTTGGTAGGGAAGAAGTTCTACTCTATCCCTTATCTCAAGGTTGAGCCCACTTAGAAATCTAGATTTGGTGGTGACCTCTTCCTCTCTAATAGAGGCTCTCATCATGTATAGCTCCATTTTTTGCCTATACTCTTCCACACTCATGTTCTTTTGTTGGAGCCTTTGGAGTTTGTCCATTAGCTCCCTATGGTAGTAGGAAGGTATGTGGCGACGTCTTAGGGCTCCCCTAAGGTCATTCCAATACTCTATGGGAGGCTCCCTATGAAGACGTCTATCACTCTCTAGAGAGGTCCACCAATTCATGGCATTGCCTTGGAAACTAAGGGTTGCTAAGGGTACCTTCCTCTCTTCACTCACCCTATGGCAAGAAAAGGGTTGCTCTACTTTCATCTCCCAATCTAGGTACACCTCGACATTTTCCTTACCATAGAAATGGGGTAGGTCTACCCTTACTTCCCTTGGGGCTTCTTCCTCTCTTCTCCTATTTCTCCTAGGGGGTGGTTGGTAGTAATCATTGATTCTAAGGCTTCCCTCCCCTAGAGTCTCTTGGATTTGTGATTGAGATGCATGGGTATGTGTTTTTTTGAATTTTGAAATTTTTCTTCCTTTGCTCTAGTCAATTAATTGATTTTAGACTTATTTTCCAATTGTCTATATGAAATGTGTTGTACGTCCTTGGAGAGTTGTTTCAAAAGAGATTTTATGGACCTTACATCACTTTCAATGGACTTGGAAGAGTGAGTAGACATGACTAGAACTTTGTGTATAGAAATGTTTTACTTTTAAGAAAGAAGAGGAAAGTTAATGAAGGTAGCTTTCCAGGTAAGAGAGGTGAGTCACAATTGACTACTTAAATACCAAGTCTTGCCTTAGCCAAAATCTATCCCTCCAAAACCTTTACACAAGTCCTTCTTTAGGTAAAACACTTAGAACACAATGAGGATGAAGAAATCAAATTTTTAATGCAAGAAAACAATGCAAGCTATCTAGCAAATGAAGCAAATTATCAAAGCCTTAAATACAAGAAATTAATGAAGTGATTAAAGCAAGTTGGTTCAATTAAAGCAATTAACAAAAAACAAATTAAGCTAGACGGCCTTAGGTGAGGCTTCTTGGACACTTGGAGCCCTTGAAGACACACTCACCGACTAATTGCGTGATTAACAAGTAATTAACATGAGCAAGATTGCAAAGAAATTAAATGGCACTCCCTTTGTTGCTTTTCTAATTGCACTACCTTTGTTGCTTTTCTAGTTGCACCCCTTTTGTTGCTTTTCTATTTGTTGGGCCTTCCAAAGTGTGTGGTGTATTTGTGGTATGGTGTTTGTTGCTGCCCCTTGTCTTTGTTCCTCTTGGAATTAGGTCAATTAAAATCTTCAATCCAGCACCTATTAAGCAAGCTAGAATCCCCTCAAGTCAATTTCCCACTCAACAAGTACCAATTGATATTTAATCCACCAACAAGCTTAGAGGCCAAAGAAAGAAAGCAAGAAACAAATTAATTTGAAAAACAGTACCACACAAATGGAATTAAATGTGACACAACTAGAAAGAGTTCAAATGAAATTAGACAAGCAAATAAAAGGTACTCAAATAATGGATGGAACACAAAAAGGAACCTAGGAATAGCACTAGATTTGATTTAAAAACCAAAAACAGCACCACTGAAAAAAAAAAGATTGTTGTGGTCCAGAAAGCATATCTTTAAAGATTTATGCTGAGTTGACCCTTTTGTATTTGCTTCTGAAAATTGAGACACAATCAGAACAAGATCTTAAAAAACTTTTGGCGTTGGTTTCACTCCAAACGCATATACCAATTAATTTTGGTAAATTTTATAAAATCAGTGCTCAGAGCTGCCAGCTGGAACGTCAGGATTGCACACTTTTTTTGTAATATTTATCTTTTTTTTCTATTTTCTTTTTTCAGATGGTTCTTTTTTTGTCCTTTTGCTAACACCTCAAATTTGTGAAATCCAGAGGCTCAGAAATTTTTGATGATGTATGTAATTTTCATAAAACAAAACAATCAGCACAGAAATGTGAAAACAGGGGTTCTGAAAACTGGAATCAAAAACAGAATGATATACCTCAAAAACACAATGGAGTTAATATGATGGAATTTGTGTGGATCTAACACACAAATAAGAACTCAAAATACAATTAAAAATGCACCAAAGGATCAACACAAAACAGATTTCAGATCAAACATTCAGACCAAAAACAAGAAACAAATAAATCAAAAAGAGTACTACTAGGATTTGATGACAAATATGGAAACACATGACTTAGACAAAACTTATGGATTCATGAAATGAAAAGACTCAAGAACATCATATGACCCAAATGAAATTTCAAGCAAGACTCAAATACCTAAAAATAAAAACAGCAACACAAATATATCAAGAATCCTACACAAAAATTAAAATAGATGTTCAAGCACAAGTTTGAACAAACCCACCGAATGAAATGAATAAACAAGCATTCAAATCATATTAAAACACAAAAAACAACAAGACAACTTGGAATAAAGATGAACAACTTGGAGAAAAGAAGAACTCAAAAAGAAAATGAAAAGAGATACTCATCTTTGAAGAACCATAGCTCTAGATACCAAATGATGGCATTCCTATGAGCTCTTCTTTGGGTTTTGGAGTTCCTTGGTGATGATGGATGCGGAAGCTTATAGAGGAGGTGAGCAAGGCCTTCCTAGGAAGCATGGGTGCCTTGAAGGTGCATGAAAAGTGAGGAAATGGGGAGGTTCGGCCAGCCCCTTGGGTAGTGATGGAGTGAAGACTAAAACCTAAGAGTTAGGCAAAGAGTAGTGTATGGAACAATTTGGGCCGCATAACAATACTCTATTCAATCTTGAAAATACAATAGGTTGGCTCCTCCTTTTATAGGCTAAGGAGGACCATAAAGGTTAACCTAATGCTAAGCAAATGTACTCAAAATGAAATGCAAATGCCAACACATAAGACTCATGGCCGGCCCTAGTTTTTAGGAATGCTTCTAGAAATGTAACAAAAGCTAGGTTAAACCCTCATGGAATCAAGTTTGTGCTATTTACACCACAACTAAAACTAAGCTACTCTTGATGGGCCTTCATGTAATATGTACAAATATCTTTCTCTCCCATCCTTAGCTAAGTCAACGTCTTCATGTAGTCTTTTGGCCATGGACCTAGTAAATGGTCCTAGACGCTCTTCCCATGGCCCTAGACACTCCTCTTCTTGGCCTAGTCGCTCTTGGTGTGGCTTTGGATGCTCTTTTCTTGGCTCTTGTGCGGTTGTGCTTGGCCCTCTTCCATCATCGGGGGCCAAGAATCGTATCTAGCCATAACAAAGATTATCTGGCTGAAGCCGGGGAAGTTGACCTACCTTGGTAAGATTCTAAGGTTAGGCACCTTGAGATTCATAACAATTCAGGTGGGATGACCTTTTCTCAGTAAGACTCTGAGCTCGGGTACCCAGAATTGTAGCTAGCCATAACTAAGATTATTTGACCTAAGCTAAAGACAACCCCCTCTTGGTAAGATTCCAAGACTGAGGGCGTGGAGATTCATAATGATTCAGGCGAGATGACCTTTGTTCAGTAAGACTCTGAGCTCGGGTACCCAGAATCATAGCTTGCCATCGTTTGGCTTAAGTTAAGACAAACGACCTCCCCTTGGTAAGATTCCAAGATGGGGAGTATATGATGATGGGACGACCTTTGCTCAGTAAGACTCTGAGCTCGGGTGCCTAGAATCGTAGCTAGCCATAACTAAGATTGTTTGGCCTAAGCTAAAGACAACCTTTGCCTCAATAAGATTCTGAGCTTAAGTTTTATAAAGTTTTACTGGCCATAACAAAGATTATTTGGCTTAAGCCAGGGAAGTTGACCTGTCTTGGTAAGATTCTGAGTTTAGGCGCCCTGAATACGTGTTATAAGGAAAGACGACCTTTGTTTCAATAAGGTTCTGGGTTTAGGAGTCTGAACCCAAGGACCCTAAGAATATAGTAAGAGGTGGTACGCTCTCTCCTCAGTAAGACTTTGAGTCAGGAGGAACTGAGCCGATTAATAGTAGCCAAGAGCATGCAGCTAAGGGTATACAGAGTAGCCCACCTTGGCGTTGGAGAAACCAACTGAGCTTAAGTACTCAAGAATCGAGATCAACCCTGTAGGGCAACAAGGCACCATGAAGGTGTTAAGAGTAGAC
Organism: Phaseolus lunatus; assembly: GCA_013389735.1. Classification (NCBI taxonomy): domain Eukaryota; kingdom Viridiplantae; phylum Streptophyta; class Magnoliopsida; order Fabales; family Fabaceae; genus Phaseolus; species Phaseolus lunatus. Next base: position 40,411,946 of record CM023864.1, on the reverse strand, counting down.
TTGAGGGGAGAATCAACACCCAAGTCGGCTACACAAGCCATCCCTAGCCTCGAGGAGGGATGTGTGGAAGAAAAGTGCATGAGTCTTGCATAACCAAGTTGAAAGTGAAGTGGGACAACCCCTACGACCAAGAGGTACAGGTCATCCCATAGATAGCTCTACCAAGAGCACCATGGTTCACCATGCGTAATTGGTATGTTACTTTGTTAACATGTTTTAGTTGCATCAGTTGATGAAGTGCATTGTGAATTACCTTGTTATGTTAAGTATGGCGGGATTTTTCATTAGTTGATTAAATCATGATAGTCGCGTTACTTAAGCTTGAGGTGATCGAATGCATGGCCCTTAGTTGGTTAAGTCATGGTAGTCGTGTTTTTTAAAGCATGCATTGTCAGTATACTAGTAAAAGTATGGCTAGGAAAAGGGTGTTGCATAAATGACAACATTGATATATAAATACAAAGTTTAAAAATTATTTTGAAGGCTAAAAAAGGGTGTCTAATTACAAGGAAACCTAAGGACACTACTCCTCCTCGTCCACTAGCCGCCCATCTACCACAATTTTTCCCAAGCCAAGTTGGGAGAAATCTGATTTGGGGTAGACACAGGTGGCCTGGGTGACGACATCATCAAAGCCCGCCATATAGGAGTTGGCAGCATCGTTCGTTAGGGCTTCCTTGGTCTTTTCCATGAGTTCATCCTTCTACACTAGCTCCCCGCCTTTCTTTACCAGCTCTTCCTTCAACCTCTCCACCTAAGCATGGAGAGCGACATTTTCTCAGTCAGAAGAACCTTGGTTTCTTGGTGCACCTTCGGAAGCTCCTCAACTTCCAGCATAAGACCACCAATTTGGTGTGGCAGCTCAGCAGCTTTGAAGGCTTCTTCCAGTTGCCTTGTTGTCTGCTCTATCAGCTGGTCCTCCTCCAAGCTTTCAAGCTTTTCTCTAGCCTTGGCGGGGAGCAAGGTCTTCTCAAGGAAGGAAGGGGCATCCAAGGAAGGATCCCACAGTCCTCCCTCTTGCAAGTTCTCTCCCCTACTCTCCTGCACCACAATATCGCGAGGAGGAGAAAGGCTGAGTAGATGGGCTTGAGCTGGAGGAACCCTTCCGTCTAAGGCAGAGTGCTCAGAAGGCTCAGGGACGGTCTTTCGCCTCCTCTTGAAGATAGGTCCTGAGCAAGTGTCCTCATCCTCAGAGGAAGCAACTTCGGCCACTGCCTTCAGTTTTGAGTCCTCGGCAGGAAGAGCTTGGGCAGCCGCCTTCAGTTTTTTGGCCCTGGCTGCCAAGGTCTTTCTATCAAGTGTACCCAACATACTTTCTGCATGAGAAACAAAAAGAATTCAGTGAACACACATGTAAGACATTGTTAGCAAAAGTAAGGGAAAGAAGGATACCAATGTACACTTTGAGTCTCACTGGGGAGAACTCTTGCTTTATCAAGGTGGCGGTGTCAAAAACCAGCTTGAGGTTGGAGAGGAAGAGGCACACCTCTTGTTCTCGTTGAGGCATGCCCTCTAAGCGCTTGGACCCTTGGAATCTGGGTTCCTCAGTCCAGTACAAAGGGAACCCATCTAGAAGAGTTGGGTCCCTCTTGTTGCAGCGGATTTTGAAGAATTTGCCCTTGAAGCCTTTGTAAGATTGCTGGAAGAGGGACAACAAAGCTCTCCCAACAACCCCATTAAAGCTCACACACAGTTGGCGACCTAAGTGTTCGGCTTCGAAGAAATAGAGGAAGAATTCCACAGATGGTAGATGGCCAAAGTGGTGGTAGAGGATGGAGAAACCTCGGACAAACACCTAGCTATTTGGATGTAGCTGGGCAGGGACGACATTAATCTCGGTGAGAAGGGTTCTCTCAAAGTGGTACAAGGGTAAGTGGAGGATAACCTTTTTAAAAGCTGTGGAATAGAAGAAGCAGAAAGGACCATCTGGGTCTGATGACTCATCACAACACACTGGCTCGTCTTCCCTATAAAAAACAAAAAAAATATATTAAAAAACAAATTTAAAAGTGTAATTATTATATATTAAAATATATGATGTCATTTTTTAAAAATAAAAAATGAATGTGTTACTTTATTAATATTAGAGGAAAATAAATGTCTATTTTAGTTTTAGTGATTATTCAACACCATTTGCAGTAGCACACCTAGTTTATAATATTCATTTTTTTCTCTGTTAAAATGGACATTTTCATTTTTAATGTTTTCACTAGATAATGATCAGATCATTGTTCATTTATATGCAAAGATAAAAACCTCTTATTTTAATAAAATTATCATTAATTAAAATTCAAACTTAAATTTATAAAAATGAAAAGTTAAATTCTAAAATAACAGATATGTAAGAATTTTCTATAAACAACAACAAATTTAACGGAATAATTATTATATATTAAAATATACGATGTCATTTTTTAAAAATAGAAAAAGAATGTGTAACTTTATTAATATTAGAGGAAAATCGGCTGCGAAATTTCCTTCAGTGAAAAGTATAGGTTTTTTTTTTTTTTCCAGCTATCTATTTTTCTTCAATTTTTTATTATGAAATACACAACAATTTTATACATTTTTTTAGACATTTTCATACAATGTTAAATGAATTTAAAGTTCATATTTAACAATGGGATAATTGGACTTCAACTTCTTTATTGATAACACCACGTATTCTTGTTTTTTTTTAAATTAGTCATTTTGTATTCTTTGTATTTTTTATAAAATAATATTCATTTTTTCCTCTATTGGATAAATGGACATTTTCATTTTTTATGTTTTTACTAAATAATGATCACATCGTTCTTAATTTATTCAAAGATAATAACCTCTTATTGTATTTAAAAGTATCATTAATTAAAATTCAAAACTAAATTTATAAAAATGAAAAGGTAAATTCTAAAATAACAGATATTTAAGAATTCTCTATAAACAACAAATTTAAAAGTGTAATTATTATACATTAAAACACATGATGTCATTTTTTAAAAATAAAAAATGAATGTGTTACTTTATTAATATTGGAGGAAACTGAATGTCTATTTTAGTTTCAATGATAATTCCAACACCATCCGCAATAACACACCTGATTTATTTCATGTTGAAATTTGCGTTGAACTCTCAGCTGCGAAATTTTCTTTCAGTTAAAAGTATAGGGTTTTTTTTTTAGTTGTCTTTTGTTCTTCAATTTTTGATTATGAAATACACAATAATTTTATACAATTTTTTTAGACATTTTCATACAATCTTAAATGAATTTATAGTTCATATTTAACAATGGGATAATTGGACTTCAACTTATTTATTGATGACACCACGTATTCTTATTTTATTTTAAATTAGTCATTTTTTATTCTTTGTATTTTTTATAAAATAATATTCATTTTTTCCTCTAATGCACATTTTCATTTTTTATCTTTTTACTAAATAATGATAACATCTTTGTTCATTTATTCAAAGATAATATAACCTCTTATTTTATTTAAAAGTATCATTAATTAAAATTCAAAATTAAATTTATAAAAATGAAAAGGTAAATTCTAAAATAAAAGATATTTTAGAATTCTCTATAAAGAATAAATTTAAAAGTGTAATTATTATATATTAAAATAAATGATGTCATTTTTTAAAAATAGAAAATGAACGGGTTACTTTATTAATATTAGAAGAAAATGAATGCCTATTTTAGTTTTAGTGATTATTCCAACACCATCTGTACTAATACACCTGGTTTATTTCATGTTTAAATTCGGGTTCAACTCCCGGCTGCAGAGTTTCCTTCAGTGAAATATATAGGGTTTTTTTCAATTGTCTTTTTTTCTTCAATTTTTATTATGAAACACACAATAATTTTATACAATTTTTTTAGACATATTATACAATCTTAAATGAATTTACATTTCATATCTTATTTATTGATGACATCACGTATTCTAAGTTTATTTTAAATTAGTCCTTTTTTATTCTTTGTATTTTTTATAAGATAATATTCATTTTTTCTCTATTGTTTAAAAGGACATTTTCATTTTTTATGTTTTACTAAATAACGATCACATCTTTCTTCATTTATGCAAAGATAACAACCTCTTATTTTATTTAAAAGTATCATTAATTTAAATTCAAAATTAAATTTATAAAATGAAAACTTAAATTCTAAAATAACATATATGTAAGAATTCTTTATAAACAACAAATTTAATAGTGTAATTATTATATATTAAAACATATGATGTAATTTTTTTAAAATAGAAAATGAATGTGTTACCGTATTAATATTAGAGGAAAGTGAATGTCTATTTTAGTTTTAGTTATTATTCCAACACCATCCGCAATAGCACATCTGGTTTATTTCATGTTGAAATTTGAGTTCAACTCCTGACTGCGGAGTTTCCTTCAGTGAAAAGTATAGCCTTTTTTTTTTAGTTGTATTTTTTACTCAATTTTTTATTATGAAATACACAATAATTTTATACACTTTTTTCAGACATTTTCATCTAATCTTAAATGAATTTACAGTTGATATTTACCAGTGGAATAATTTAACTTCAACTTATTCATTGATGACACTACGTATTCTTGTTTTAATTTAATTTAAATTAGACCTTTTTTATTCTTTGTATTTTTTATGAAATAATATTCATTTTTTTATTTTTTAAATGGACATTTTCATTTTTTTATGTTTTTACTAAATAATGATCACATCTTAGTTCATTTATTCAAAGATAATAACCTCTTATTTTATTTAAAAGTATCATTAATTAAAATTCAAAATTAAATTTATAAAAATTAGAAGGTAAATTCTAAAATAACAGATATTTAAGAATTCTCTATAATCAACAAATTTAAAAGTGTAATTATTATATATTAAAACATATGATGTCATTTTTTAAAAATAGAAAATGAATGTGTTACTTTATTAATATTAGAGGAAACTGAATGTCTATTTTATTTTCAATGATAATTCTAACACCATCCGCAGTAACACACCTGATTTATTTCATGTTGAAATCCATGTTGAACTCCCGGCTGTGGAATTTCCTTCAGTGAAAAGAATAGGGTATTTTTTCAGTTATCTTTTTTTCTTCAATTTTTTATTATGAAATACACAATAATTTTATACAATTTTTTTAGAAATTTTGATACTATCTTAAATGAATTTAGATTTCATATTTCACAATGGGGTAATTTGTCATCAACTTATTTATTGATGACACCACGTATTTTAGTTTTACTTTAAATTAGTCCTTTTATATTCTTTGTATTTTTTATAAAATAATATTCATTTTTTTTCTCTTTTTTTTTAAGTCGATATTTTCATTTTTTATGTTTTTACTAAATAATGATCATATCTTTGTTCATTTATGCAAAGATAACAAACTCTTTATTTTATTTAAAAGTATCATTAATTAAAATTGAAAATTAAATTTATAAAAATGAAAACTTAAATTCTAAAATAATATATATTTAAGAATTCTTTATAAACAACAAATTTAAAAGTGGAATTAATATATATTAAAACATATGATGTCATGTTTTTTAAAAAATAAAATAATTGTGTTACTTTATTAATATTAGAGGAAAATAAATGTCTATTTTAGTTTTAGTGATTATTCCAACACCATTGTGTTGGGTTTATTAGCGTCTAAGTTCAAGAGGGGTGTGAATTGAGCTTATAAAATTTTCAAACAGATTTGAGTTTTGACCAATACAGAGCAGAAGAATCAATTTATTTCGAAAAGAACAAATTTATTTCGAAAAGAACAAATTTATTTTTCTGCTTACTTTATCAAGATAGTGTTTCAATTATATCCTTTTTAGATATTTAGAGAATTAAGCAGCAAGCAATGTATCACGTTAAAAAGCAAAGATGAAAGCAAAAGTTGAAACAAGAAACAAACTTTGATTATTAAACCTCACACCAGAATAAATCGTGACAATTGATTTGTTTTGTTTTAACAGAAGGATTACTTCTAACACAACCAAAGTAGAAACACAGTTAAGTACAAACTGTTTAGATCTTTTTTCAAAATATAAAGAGTAGTATGAACACAACCAGAAATAACAGATTCAATTCTGATTGAACAGATTTATTTTATGGCAGATCAACACAAGAACCTGTAACTGAGTGCAGAGATTAAGAGAGATTGAACACCACACATTTATACTGGTTTACTCAATAAGAGCTACATCCAGTCTCACCTTACCCAAGGTGAAATCCACTAAAAATAGTACAAATCAATTACAAAACCTTAAGTTCTTGAACCCTACAAGAACAAGGCACACCAAGCTGAAAAACACTATTTCAACACAACCAACACTTCAAGAAACACTATCAAGAAGTGTTCTACAACCACTATTACAAAGAAAAGAATGATGGAATCGAATACACCTGAAAAGAGAATGCAAGAAACTGAAAAACGAGTAGAATTGATTGCAACACACCAGTGACAGCGCCTCCACCAAGCTTAAGGTCCACAAGAACAAGCACACTTTGATTTCTTTTTTAAACTCTTTCAAGAACATGTGCAAATCCTTTTCAACTCATTGAAAAGCTTTTAATCTCCGTTTAAAACTTGATTGCACAACATTGTTTTCTTGTGAGATGTGCCTCTCTTTATATAGAAAACAATTTCTAACTTCATTTCAAAAACCAGTTAAAACTATCATAAAATCAATAGGTTGAAGTTAAAATAAATGGATTTATTTTTGAAAAGACAAAGGGAGTTTTTCCAACTGTCTCCAACTCAGCATAACGGTAACAAAAAGGCTGGGACAGGTTCACTTGTGCCAAAACAAAACTTTGTGAAAAACTTTAAAGCAAAAGGCACAGTTTAGAAAGAACCTGCTGTTTTACAAAACAACAGATTTATTTTTCTATGGAAAACTGATTTTTAGAAAAAACCTAAGGTAGTGTTTAGGAAAACTTTGAATAACTTCTTGTGTTTGATCTTACCACCTTGATTAGGCATATGAGGTAGGTCACGAAGCAAAAGTCTACCTTAAACTCACTCTACCCTATATTCAAGACCTCCTTAGTACAATATAACAAGCTTCAAAGCAAAGCACAAAATTTGCTACTTCAAACACTTATATAGTCATCAAGGAGCATCATCCAGTTTCAACACATTGTAGTAGCACACCTGGTTTATTTAATGTTGAAATCTGGGTACAAATCCCAGTTGCAACTTATTTATTGATGACACCACGTATTCAAGTTTTATTTTAAATTAGTCCTTTTTTATTCTTTTTATTTTTCATAAAATAATATTCATTTTTTCTCTATTGTTTAAATGGACATTTTTATTTTTTATGTTTTTACCAAATAACCCTCACATCTTTGTTCATTTATTCAAAGATAAGAAACTCTTATTTTATTTAAAAGTATCACTAATTAAAATTTAAAATTCAATTTATAAAAATAAAAAGTTAAATTTTAAAATAACAGATATTTAAGAATTTTCTATAAACAACACATTTAAAAGTGTAATTATTATATATAAAAATATATAATGTCATTTTTAAAAAATAGAAAATGATTGAGTTACTTTATTAATATTAGAGGAAAATGAATGTCTATTTTAGTTTTAGTGATTATTCCATCACCATTCGCAGTAGGACACCTGGTTTATTTCATGTTGAAATCTGGGTTCAACTCCCGACTGTGGAATCTCCTTCAGTGAAAAGTATAGGGTTCTTTTTCAGTTGTCTTTAAAATACCCAATAAATTTATACAATATTTTTAGACATTTTCATACATTTTCATATTTAACAATAGGATAATTGGACTTCAACTTATTTATTGATGACACCACGTATTCTAGTTTTATTTTAAATTAGTCCTTTTTTATTCTATGTATTTTTTATAAAATAACATTAATTTTTTCTCTATTATTTAAATGGACATTTTCATTTTTTATATTTTTATTAAATAATGATCACATCTTTGTTCATATATGCAAAGATAACAACCTCTTATTTTATTTAAAAATATCATTAATTAAAATTCAAAATTAAATTTATAAAAATGAAAAGTTAAATTCTAAAATAACATATATTTAAGAATTTTCTATAAACAAAAAATATAAAAGTGTATTTATTATATATTAAAACATATGATGTCATTTTCAAAAAAAAATAGAAAATGAATGTGTTACTTTATTAATATTAGAGGAAAACGAATATTTATTTTAGCTTTAGTGATTGTTTCAACATTATTCGCAATAGCACATCTGGTTTATTTCATGTTGAAATCTAGGTTCAACTCTCGGCTGTGGAATTTCCTTCAGTGAAAAGTAAAGGTTTTTTTTTTAGTTTTCTTTTTTTCTTCAGTTTTGATTATGAAATATACAATAATTTTATATAACTTTTTAAACATTTTCATACTATCTTAAATGAATTTATATTTCATATTTAACAATAGGATAATTTGACTTCCACTTATTTATTGATGACACCACGTATTCAAGTTTTATTTTAAATTAGTCTTTTTTTATTCTTTGTTCTTTTTATAAAATAATATTCATATTTTCTCTATTGTTTTAATGGACATTTTCATTTTTAATGTGTTTACTAAATAACAATCACATGTTTGTTCATATATGTAAAGATAACAACCTCTTATTTTATTTAAAAGTATCATTAATTAAAATTCAAAATTAAATTTATAAAAATGAAAAGTTAAATTCTGAAATAACAAATATTTAAAAATTTTCTATAAACAACAAATATAAAAATGTATTTATTATATATTAAAACATATGATGTCATTTTTAAAAAAATAGAAAATGAATGTGTTACTTTATTAATATTAGAGGAAAATGAATATCTATTTTCGTTTTAGTGATTATTTGAACACTATTCGCAATAGCACACCTGATTTATTTCATGTTGAAATCTAGGTTCAACTCTCGGCTGTAGAATTTCCTTCGCTGAAAGGTATAGGTCTTTTTTTAGTTGTCTTTTTTTCTTCAGTTTTCATTATGAAATACACAATAATTTTATACAATTTTTTTAAATATTTTTATACTATCTTAAATGAATTTACATTTCATATTTAACAATGGGATATTTTGACTTTAACTTATTTATTGATAACACCAAGTATTCTAGTTTTATTTTAAATTAGTATTTTTTTTATTCTTTGTATTTTTTATAAAATAATATTCATATTTTTCTCTATTGTTTTAATGGACATTTTCATTTTTTATGTGTTTACTAAATAATGATCACATGTTTGTTCATATATGCAAAGATAACAAACTCTTATTTTATTTAAAAGTATCATTAATTAAAATTCAAAATTAAATTTATAAAAATGAAAAGTTAATAATAGATATTTAAGAATTTTCTATAAACAACAAATTTAAAAGTGTAATTATTATATATTAAAACATATGATGCCATTTTTTAAAAATAGAAAATGAATGTGTTTTTTTATTAATATTAGAGGAAAATGAATGTCTATTTTAATTTTAGTGATTTTTCCAACACTATGTAGCACACCTGGTTTATTTAAAGTTGAACTTCAAGTTCAACTCCCAGTTGTGGAATTTCCTTTAGTGAAAAGTATATGTTTTTTCTTTCAATTGTCTTTTATTCTTCAATTTTTTATTGTGAAATATACAATAATTTTATACAATTGTTTTAGACATTTTCATAATGAATTTACATTTCATATTTAACAATGGGATAATTTGACTTCAACTTATGTATTGATGACACCATGTATTCAAGTTTTATTTTAAATTAGCCCTTTTTTATTCTTTGTATTTTTCATAAATAATATTCATTTTTTTTCTCTATTGTTTAAATGGACATTTTCATTTTTTATCCTTTTAGCGAATAATCATCACATCTTTGTTCATTTATGCAAAGATAACAACCTCTTATTTTATTTAAAAGTATCATTAATTAAAATTTAAAATTAAATTTATAAAAATGAAATGTTATATTTTAAAATAACAGATATTTAAGAATTTTCTATAAACAACAAATTTAAAGTGTAATTATTATATAATAAAACATATGATGCCATTTTTTAAAAATATAAAATGAATGTGTTACTTTATTAATATTAGAGGAAAATGAGTGTGTATTATAGTTTTAGTGATTATTCCAACACCATTTGCAGTAGCACACCTGGTTTATTTCATATTGAAATCCTGGTTCAACTTTAGGCAATGGAATTTGCTTCAGTGAAAAGTGTAGGGTTTTTTTTAGATCTCTTTTTTTCTTCAATTTTTTGATTATGAAATACGCAATAATTTTATACAATTTTTTTAAACATTTTCATGCAACCTTAAATGAATTTACATTTCATATTTAACAATGGGTAAATTTGACTTCAACTTATTTATTGATGACACTAGGTATTCTAGTTTTATTTTAAATTAGTCCTTTTTTATTCTTTGTATTTTTTATAAAAAAATATTCATTTTTTTCTCTATTGGTTAAATGGACATTTTCATTTTTTATGTTTTGACTAAATAAGGATCACATCTTTGTTCATTTATGCAAGGATAACAAACTCTTATTTTATTTAAAAGTTTAAATAAAATTTTCTCTAAATTTATAAAAATGAAAAGTTAAATTTTAAAATACAGATATTAAAGAATTTTCTATAAATACTAAATTTAAAAGTGTAATTATTATATATTAAAACATATGATGTAATTTTTTTAAACTAGCAAATGAATGTGTTACTTTATTAATATTATAGGTAAATGAATGTGTATTTTAATTTTAGTGATTATTCTAACACCATATTCAGTAGCACACCTAGTTTATTTCATGTTGAAATCTGGGTTCAACTCTCGACTTTAGAATTCAACTCTCGACTTTAGAATTTCCTTTAGTGAAAAATGTACGGTTTTTTTTCAGATCTCTTTCTTTCTTCAATTTTTGATTATGAAATACACAATAATTTCATACAATTTTTTTAAACATTTTCATACAATCTTAAATGAATTTACATTTCATATTTAACAATGGTATAATTTGACTTCAACTTATTTATTGATGACACCACATATTCTACTTTTATTTTAAATTAGTCCTTTTTTGTTCTTTGTATTTTCTATAAAATAATATTAATTTTTTTCTCTATTGTTTAAATGGAAATTTTCATATTTTTTGTTTTTACTAAATAACGAACAGATCTTTGTTCATTTACGCAAGGATAACAACCTCTTATTTTATTTAAATGTATCATTAAATAAAATTTAAACTAAATTTATAAAAATGAAAAGTTAAATTTTAAAATCTAGATATACAGAATTTTCTATAAATACTAAATTTAAAAGTGTAATTATTTTATATTAAAACATATGATGTCGTTTTTTAAAAATAGAAAATGAATGTGTTACTTTATTAATATTAGATGAAAATGAATGTCTATTTTAGTTTTAGTGATTATTCCAACACCATCTCTAGTAGCACACCTGCTTTATTTTATTTTGAAAACCAGGTTCAACTCTTTGCTGCGAAATTTCCTTCTTTAGTGAAAACTATAGGGTTTTATTTTTGTTGTCTTTTTTTATTCAATTTTTTATTATGAAATACACAATAATTTTATACAATTTTTTTAAACATTTTCATTTTTTATGTTTTTACTAAATAACGATCACATATTTGTTCATATATGCAAAGATAACAACCTCTTACTTTATTTAAAAGTGTAATTATTATATATTAAAACATATGATGTCATTATTTAAAAATAGGAAATGAATGTGTTCCTTTATTAATAATAGAGGAAAATGAATGTCTATTTTGGTTTTACTGATTATTCCAACACCATCCGCAATATCACACCTGATTTATTTCATATTGAAATCCGGATTCAACTCTTGGCTGCGGAATCTCCTTTAGTGAAAAGTGTAGGTTTTTTTTTTTTCAAATCTCTTTTTTTCTTCAATTTTTTGATTATGAAATACACAATAATTTTATAGAATTTTTTTAAACATTTTCATACAATCTTAAATGAATTTACATTTCATATTTAACAATGGGATAATTTTACTTCAACTTATTTATTGATGACACCACGTATTGTAGTTTTATTTTAAATTAGTCCTTTTTCATTCTTTGTATTTTTTATAAAATAATATTCATTTTTTTCTCTATTGTTTAAATGGACATTTTCATATTTTATGTTTTGACTAAATAACGATCACATCTTTGTTCATTTATACAAAGATAACAACCACTTATTTTATTCAAAAGTATTATTAATTAAAAATAAAAATTAAATTTATAAAAAGGAAAAGTTAAATTTTAAAATAACAGATATTTAAGAATTTTCTATAAACAACAAATTTAAAAGTGTAATTATTTTATATTAAAACATATGATGTCATTTTTTTAAAATAGAAAATCAATGTGTTACTTTATTAATATTAGAGGAAAATGAATGTCTATTTTAGTTTTAGTGATTATTCCAACACCATCCGCACTAGCACACTTGATTTATGTCATGTTCAAATTCAGGTTCAACTTTTGGCTTCGGAATTTCCTTCTTCAGTGAAAAGTATAGGGTGTTATTTTTGTTGCCTTTTTTTCTTCAACTTTTTTTTTTTTATGAAATACACAATAGTTTTATACAAATTTTTTAAACATTTTCATTTTTTATGTTTTTACGATCACATCTTTGTTCATTTATGCAAAGATAACAACCTCTTACTTTATTTAAAAGTGTAATTATTATGGATTAAAACATATGATTTCATATTTTAAAAATAGAAAATGAATGTGCAACATTATTAATAATAGAGGAAAATGACTGTCTAATTTAGTTTTAGTGATTATTCCAACACCATCCGCAATAGCACACCTAGTTTATTTCATGTTGATGTCCAGGTTGAACTCCCATCTGTGGAAATTTCTTCATAGAAAAATATAGTGTTTTTTTCAGTTCTCTTTTTTTCTTCAAATTTTCATTATAAAATACACAATAATTTTATACAATTTTTTTATACCTTATCATCCTATCTTAAATGAATTTACATTTCATATTTAACAATGAGAAAATTTGACTTCAATTTATTTATTGATGACACCACGTATTCTAGTTTTATTTTAAATTAGTCCTTTTTTTTTTTTATAAAAAGCTTTCATGTTATGCATCACTATGCAACTTGACATCTCAGCTAGGCTGGCACCTCAAGTAACAACAATCATTTTCCATCACATGAGAAATATATTATTAAAATAAGAAAATAGAAAGAAAATACAAAAATATGGGGGACTAGACCAAAACCCATATGTTAACAAAAATGATACATAGGTAGACAATACCTATTAATAAAGAATTCTAAGAGCAGACTAGATGGAAGCCTATTATACCAATGAAAGGATTCTCTATGAATAAATCCTAAATTTGCCAACTTATCAGCACTCACATTCCCTTCACCAAAAATATGAGTAACCCTAAACCTGATTTTTCCACAGTAATTAAGACTAGCATTCCATCGATTACGAAGCATCCAAGGAATATTTGTCCTAGTAGTAAACACAGCACAAACCAAGGCAAAGTTACATTCCAACCAAACATTAGTAAGTCCTAACTTTTGAGCTTCCTTCAAAGCATATATAACTCCATAAAATTCAACAACTAGAGCAATCTAAAGGAGAAGAAACTCAGAGAAAGCTCCAATAAACTTCCCCATACTCCCACGAAAAATATCTCCACAAGTGGCCAGACCTGGATAGCCCCTAGCAGCCCCATCTTTGTTAATTTTAACTCAGCCTGGTGAAGGAAACTCCCATCTAACAGAAAGAGGATGAAGAACTTTACCAGTATGAGTATTAATACCAAAAATTTAATCACGCTGAAATCCATCATATCATTCTTCATTGAACCTTTAGACGACTTTTCCACTAGGCAAGTTAAATCTTTAATAACCGAAATTGCCTTAGAAACCTCAATCTTATCCTGAAAAAGAGCATAAATCCTCATACACCATAGCATCCAAATAGCAAAAGTTATCACAACAAGCTTAATCAATTTAACCAAAGGACTACCATCCCTCTTAATAAAAGAAAGAAGATCATCCCTATTAGAGAAATGAGAAGTAGGAAAAATCTGCCGAACCTAACTCCAAATATACAAAGCATTAAGGCATTCAAAAATAAATGTTGAATAGATTGCTCATTCTTTTCACAAAGCGTACACATAAAACAAATATACAAACCTTTATTTTGAATATGCTAATCTGTAGGAAGCCGCCCATGAAAAACTTTCCAAAGGACAAGAGTTTTGGAAGGTGGGATATGTGAAGACCAAATAAATTTACCCCAACCACAGGAAACTCCTGGTTCCAAGAAAAAAGTCCTAGCCGATTTAAGAGGGAACCGACCAGACTCATCAAGAATCCAATTAGGAACATCCTGTTTCGCCCTAACCATGATATGACTAAAAAGATGAGGCATCTGCTCTAAAGACAATGGAATATTACAATCACAACCTGTCCAAAACTAAGAGACTGTATCCGGAATGCTAATACCATCAGATAACCCAGCAATATGTGCTAAAGAAGTAGTAGAACACCATTTATCATTCCAGAAATTAATAAAAGAACTTGTACCAACAGTCCAACAAGTATAATCAAGTATAGTAGAATAAAACTGCTTAATTCTGGGCTAAAGAGATGAGGATCTATAAATCATTTTAAACTCATTTTGATTTAAGAACCCTAGCTTTCAAGAGCAAAGACCAAGCCCTGTTGCTATAAGCAAAATTGCAAGCAAGCTTAAGAAGATATGCATTATTTTCATGGTGAAGGTTAATAATCTTCAAACCTCCATTCTCAAGGGGAGAACAAATCGTAGCCCAATTAACAGTAGCTATGCCTTTCTTCAGAATATCGCCAGTCTATATAAAATTTCGACACAACTACTCAACTTGCTTAAGAAGAGAAACAGGTCATTTATACAAATTAAAGCTATAGGTTAGAAGACCCGTAATCACCGTATTGATCAACTGAATCTGACCCATCATGCTAAGAGATTTACCTTTCCAAGATGCTAGCTTCAATTTGACTTTATCAGCCAAAGGTTGAAGAAATCGACTCTTTGGAGCACCATAAAAGATAGACACTCCTAAATAATTGAAAGGCAAACAACCATGACTACAATAAAGAACACATTGAATTTTGGTGACAAATCTTGTAGAATTATCCATGGTGAAAAAACTACTCTTAGAATTATTAACATATTGACCCGAGAAATCACCATATGTTTTAAGAAAAGTACTCAATTTTATAAGAAAAGTACTCATATTATCCGCCCTACAGAAAACAAAAATGTCATCAGCATATAAAACATGAGAGGGAGTGAGAAAACCTTGCGGACCAGCTGATGAGGACCTAGAAGGTAATACACCTACTGACCAGGCCCAACCTCAGAGGAGGCAGACTAGGAGCAAGACACAAGACCAAGGGCCAAGTCAGGATGCTCCAACCATTGCCTTAGCTCCCACCATACCTCAGAGGATTACAAGAAGCAGAGCACAAGCTTTGGGTGTTGAGCATCAATTGTTTTATTTTTTTGTAATAGTAGTAAAATAGGTGTCCTTAAGTATTAGAGGGGAGGTGTACTAGCAAATAGGTGCCTTTAGCAATAGAAGGGGGGTGTGCTATCAAAAAGGTGCCCTTAGCAATAGAAGGAGGGGTGTGCCAGTGATGTGAGTTGATTTTATGATTTAGCATTTTATGGTGGCACTTTAATTAGGATTGAGATTTTAGGATGATTAAGGTGAGAACCTAAGGAAAATCCCCACTGGACATTAACTTAACCAAGTGGTTAAGTAGATGTGAAGGTTCATTTAACAAAGGCAAAAGGAAAACACAATTATAAGGTGAAGATGATGACAAGTAAAGGTGCTGAAATTAAAGAGAGGAAACTAAACATAATGAAGGAAACCGAATAGGAAACAAAGCATTAAAACAAGAACAAGACATAGATTTCGGAATTGAAATTTGGAATGGAAATGGAATGGAAAAAGATTAGTGAAAGGAAACTTAAGAGAATGAGCTAGAGAAGTGATCACGCCACTTGGATGGTGGTTTGCTCCAAGATGAGTGAAGAATGCCTCCACTTGAGAGCTCTTTAAATCTCACAAGATAAGACAATGGTGTAAGGAGACAATGCTCACAAACTCTAACACAAATTGTTTATAGTAACTTTACTCTAATTTCAACATGGAAATACATGAGGTAGGCCTCCCTATTTATAGATTTAGGAGCCTTGGAAAAGAAGAAAAGAGGGTAGAATGGGAAAAGGGAAAAAAGTGGGCAGCCATAGGGTTTGACTAAGTCAATCCCGTATTCTAGGCTTATCCTTGTAGAAATTAGGTCAAAATGCCTTCAAAAGGGCTAGGAACAAGCAAGAATGCTACCCACACCCCCTACTATGCTAAAGGCACTTTATTCTACCTTATTTCTACTATTTGGACCTCTCATTTGAGCCCAATTTATTTACAATATTTTTCTAAATATTAAAGAAGACTAATAGGAAGAACTTCAAATGTTTTGGCCCTTGTCCATTCCTCCTATGAATGAAGTCTTTATTTGCTTGTTGAGATGACCCTTCAAGTTTAGCATCCTTGGTCATCTTTATGTGGTCGTGGCTTTCATCAGTTAGCAAATAGGTGCCTTTAGCAAAAGAAGGAGGGGTGTACTATCAAATGTTGCATTTTTGACCGATCTTCTAGAAGATTAGGATGATGGCGTGGTTTGACTAAAGTCAATACCCTTGGCAGCCCCACTTTTTGTATTTCCATCCCTACCCTTTAAGCTTGCTCACCAAGGCTCCTAAACCTATAAATAAGGAGGCCTACCTCATGTATTTCCAAGTTGAAAATTAGAGTAAAGTTACTATACACAAATTCTTGTGTGAATTGTGAGTGAGTGAGCTCCTCCAAAATTGGTCTTATCTTGTGAGTTTTGAGAGCTCTCAAGTAGCAGCATCCTTCACTTATCTTGGAGTCATTTCACCATCCAAGTGGCGTGCAACCATTCTCAATTCCATTTCTCATAAGCTTGCTTTTCCTTCATCTTTTCCTTCCATTATCATTCCATCTATTCATAAACATGTTTTTATTTTGCTTCAATATGTCTATTCGGTTTTTATATGTTGCTCTTGTTTTCCTTATGTAATTCCACACCATAACTTGTCATCATCATCACCTTATAATTGTGTTTTCCTTTTGCCTTTGTGAAATGAACCTTCACATCTACTTAACCACTTGGTTAAGTTAATGTCCAGTGGGGATTTTCCTTAGGTTCTCACCTTAATCATCTTAAAATCTCAATCCTAATTAAAGTGCCACCATAAAATGCTAAATCATAAAAATCAACTCACATCACTAGCCATATGTAGAATCTTTTTATCATTCACAAGCTTAGAGAGACCTCTATTGAGAACTTCCTCTGCAAGACAAAAAAGTAGAGGAGACAAAGGATCACCTTGTCTGACACCTCTACTACAAGGAAAAAAACCCACCAGACTGCCATTTATTCTAATAGAAAGCATAGTAGACCGGAGAATAGTATTAATCCAATCAACAAACGAGGGGTGAAAACCAAAGCGCATCAACACTAATAATAAAAACTTCCAACTCAGAGTGTCAAAGGCTTTATGAATATCAACTTTATAAGCCACATTACCTCCTCAAACCTTTTTAGAGAGCATGTTAATAGCTTCTGAAGCAATACCAGTACAATCCTGAATTTGTCTCCCCTGCACAAACCCATACTAATTTGGAGAAATTATTTTGGTAGCCACAAGTGCAAGCCAATTTGCCAATCTTGGAAATAATCTTAAACTTAAAAATTAGCAACAACTATTGGTCTGTAATCTTTAATGGATTCAGCATCCTGAATCTTAGGAATAAGAGATACCACATTACTGTTCATTCTAAGGAGTACCCAGTTTTGTTTAAGAAGCTATTGGACAACATTGAAAACATCTATCCCAATAATTTCCCAACAAGAATGATAGAAAACACCACCAAAACCATCAGGACCAGGAGCACTATTACCATTTAGGTTAAAAATGACATTATTGATTTCCAAAAAATTAGGACATTAAATCAACATCATATTCTCCTAAGAGGAAACCAGATTAGGAATATAAGTACCAATAAAATCTTCCATATTACCTGTATCCTAAACCTGAGAAATAGACTCAACATAAAGAGTTTTATAAAACTCCAAAATATGTTCCTCAATGAGTTTAGGATCCTCAATAACCACATTATCAATCCGTAGACGATGAATCCCAATATAATTATTGCTCCTCTTAACCACAGCATGGAAAAAAGCAGTATTTCTATCCCCATCTTTAAACCAAAGCATCTTAGCTCGTTCTTTCCAAAACAAAGATTCATAGTGAAGAGCATGATCAAGATCCTCCTTAGCGATCTTTTCTTGACAAAGAAGCCCATCAATATCAAACATATTAGTAGTCTCTAAAGTTTGTTGAATACCAAGGAGGAGACCTTGCTTAAGAAGAACTGCATTGTGAACATTACCAAAAGAATTTTTATTCTAGTCACGAAGCTCAGTTTTCTACCTTTTTAACTTATGTTGCAAAATATACTTAGGACACCCAACAACCTTATTATTCCAAGAGTCATGAATAAGCTTCAAACATGAACTATCCTGAAGCCACATAGAAAAGAAACGAAAATTGCTAACCTTTTTCAAAGAAATACTAGCAAGAATACGGGAATGATAAGAATAATTCCTAACAAGAAACACTCCGTTAATATTTCTTTCATGTTATTGTTTACTTACTTTTCTAGGATAAAGCTTGACCTTAGGAACAATAAGAATTTTGTTTTGCATTTTCTTTTTCCTAAACAGGGTCGAGAGGATACTAATACACTAAAAACACAACTTGGTCAAGAAAACCCTAAGCTTCACACACAAACTAAATCATATACCCATTTTATCTTGACATAAACAATATTTTGCATGTTTATGTCACCTGATCGAGGTAATTCTTTTTCCTCTTATATCCCTTCTTCTTATACATTGTTTTTTCCATTTCTCGTGGTGCTCCATTTACCTACTTTCGGTAATAAGAACCATCATCAAGGTACCATACAACATTTATTTGTTTTCGGTTTCTACGTCCGTCAACTTCTATTCTTCTACATTCTCCTTATGTTTACTGTATTTTTCAGGTGGATTCATCAACCAGGAAGAACATAAAGTAATCTTCTTTACAAAAGGTGGCATTCTCGATAGGATTTGAGGACATATCCTTTTGAAGGGGGGAGCCTAATGGCAGACCTTCCAAGCCACCATACACAACAATAAAGACAGGAGAATTATCTGTATAAATATGTAGAATACGCTTGTATAGGTTTTCTATTTTTAAATACTTTTAGCATTTTGTAGATGAATCAAAAACACTCTAGAAGATTCTCACTTGTCACACAAGCAAGGATCTCTAGAGCATCTTAAGACGACATATACACCTCTCCTTAAGCCATCAAACCTCACCATAGTTAAGCTTGCTTAACTAGGGTTAAGGTAACTTGGGGAGTAAGCTACCTCATCCTTTTCATCTATAAATACCCTTCATAAACCCTTTGTATTCATATTTAACATATATTGAATGAAGTATTATGAATTAAGAAACTCATTCTCTCTCAAATCTCTCTTTGCTAGTGAGCCTAAAAGGCCTAGTGAACCTTGGAAGGTTGGCCACACCTCCTTCCCCTTCATAGCATTCATCACCACCGAAACCCTAACCTCACCTTTGCCTCACGGTTCTCCTCCATTTCCAAAGTTTTCCGCTGCCACGTTCCACTTCCATCAACAATCAAGAACTTGGATTGCACCAGTAGTCCTTTGGTTAAATTGATTAAACTTGTTGTGATTATCTTCTCTATTTGGATGATATTGCGTATCGGAAATTATGCTATATTTCTAGTTAAGATTGATCTTCCCTGGGCCATTTCCACTATTAAAGACTTCACTTTCCTAGTGGATATTCATCTAATTACTCCATGAGGAACAATATGTTTGAATTCTCTGTGTTGAAGTTCTTTGACATTAATACTCGTAGTAGCAAAGTCGTTCATCTTCTTCTTGTTAGAAGGGAGTTTCCTTTCCTAGATTGGTTTGAAACTAATACTGATGGTTATGCTAGAGGTTCTCCTGGTCAAACGTATGAGATAAAACACAACAAACTTTGGGTCAAAAGAATGTATATTCTGATGTGAGTTGATTTATGATTTAGCATTTTATGGTGACACTTTGTTTAGGATTGAATTTTTAAGATAAGTAGGGTGACAACCTAAGGAAAATCCCCACTGGACATTAACTTAACCAAGTGGTTAAGTAGATGTGAAGGTTCATTTCCATAAGGCAAAGAGAAGAAGACATGAATATGGTGAGAATGAATGCACTAGGAGAAACTTAGAAAAATTAGAAAGGAGAAAAGGAATGCATCAATGGTGTACAAGCCATTCCAAATGATGTTCGTCACTCACAAGGAGTCTCCAGAAAAACCGAAACACAAAGATAAACAATAAGGAAACTAAAACGTGAAAATGGAATGGAATTAATGGAAGAGTTGATGAAGGAAGAACTTATGGAGATGAAGACAATGAGGAATCACGCCACTTGATGGGGTGGAACCGCTAAGATGAGTGGAAGGAGGCCGCCACTTGAGAGCATTAACACCCACAAGATAAGACCAATTTAGGAGGAGCTCACTCACTCACTATTCACACAAGATTTGTGCATAATTTCTTTACTATACTTTTTCAACTTCTAAAATACACTAGGTAGGCCTCCTATTTATAGGTGAAGGAACCTTGGAGAACAAGCTAAAATGGTAGGATGGGAAAAGGGGAAAAATGGGCAGCCTTAGTCAAACCCGCATCCTAGGCTTGTCCTTCTAGAAACTAGGTCAAAATGACTTCCAAAAGGGCTAAGAATAAGCTAAAATGCTAACTACACCCCTACTATGCTAAAGACACCTTATTCTAGCCTATCTTTGTTATTTGGACCCCTAAAATGAGCCCAAATTATTTACACCTATTCTACTGAAATTACAAATAATGAAACCAACTAATGCTCAGCACCCAAGGCCTGTACTCTACTCCTTGTGATCCTCTAGGGCAATCTATGTGCTGAGGCAGTAGTTGGAGAATCCTGACCGGGTCCAATGTCTTGTGTCATGCTCCTATTCTGCCTCCTCAGAGGTTGGGCCTGGTTAGTAGGTGCATGCTCTCCTAGGTCTTCATCATATTCTAAGAGAAACAAATCAAATAGTTTGACACGCAACAAAACCTAGTTCACCAGAATTTAACCTTTCTTTCAACGTTGACACAAATGAATCAAAATTTTATTACAAATTTATTAGAGAGCATTTGAGTCTCAAATGTTTATCACAAATCAAGAACACAATAAGGAAAGTATGATAAAATATTCAAATCAAAACACCCAAATAATAAGGTGTAATAAATTTCAGACCGAGAGCAATCAACTCCAAAAACTTATTTTCTTTCTTGGCAAAAGATGTCCTGTTTTTTATTGTTTATATCTCTTTTTTTTCTTTTTTTTTTGGACGTGCCTTTTTAAGGAGATTAACAAAACATCTCAATGAACTTATGTAAATTTTATAGATTTCTTTACTGAAAAACAAAATCAAAATAAATTCTCAAAATCGAAGTAAAAACTTGACAAATCTGGAGAAGAAGAAAACCTAGGAATCCAAATGAAAAAAGAACAAATTAACAAGACACAATGGAGAATTATGTAATAGAAAGAACTAAGTAACAAATAGCACTCAAGAACTCAAACTTTATGACAAAAACACAAACCCTTGGTGTGCCCTTCTAAGAGGCATTTTAACAAACACATATGTAATAGGTGGAAAACTAGAATTATGCAACAATTGAATAAAAAAACAAAACAAGGCTAATGACAAAACAAGATTAGAAACATAAGACCACACCTAATTGCACACAAAACTGAATAAAAAACACAAAACCATTCAAGAAAAATACCCAAATTTGAACCAAATCGAGTTTCAACAAAAAAAAATGGAGGTTTTGGTGCGGATTCAACATACAACTCAAAGAAACAACAAAAATGAAAAACAGATAACTCTACAAAAATTAAAATGAAATTAACCAAATCAAACAACAAGAACATGAAGAACAACCTATGGAAATTCAAGAAACATAAAAAAATGAAAATAATCGGTGGAAATTAAAAATAATCGATGGAAAATGAAAATAATCTACAAAAAATCAAAATAAACGATACAAACTTAAACAAATAATGAAGAACATATGGAGAAACAAAATAATATGGTGCGACATACTCAAGAACACTTAAGAACAACCAATTTTTTTTTTTAGATTAAGGATCATCTAGATTGTAGCCTTGCTTTGATCCACCTGATGCATTTTTTCTTGAGTGTTGAGTAGAGATTGATGGAAGGTAGCGAAAGATTTGTAGATTTGTGGAGGAAGCACAAAATGGCTATGGAGGTTCTTGGTTTGGGCTTGAGTTTACAAGGTACAAGGGCTAAGGAAAAAGTTGAGCCAACTTCCTTGAGTTTCTAAAAATGCAATGAGCATCATAGAAGAGAAACTTGGATAAGTGTGCTGAGAATTTTAGAAACACAATTTCATATATCAATCAAGTATACATTTTACAAGAGAGAAGTTTCTTATTTAAAGCCCAAGGAGACTCCTAATACGACTATTGAATTCTAAAAATACTCTTCATTCCTAACATGCCATGTGGAAATCCTAAGTGTAAGAAACTCTCCACTCATGAGTTGACACATGGCATCAAGTGATTGGAGAGTCCTTTGCATGAGGTGCCTTGCTTAGTTTTTAGGAGAAGTTTGAATAGTCACTCTTTGCAACGAGGAGGCACCTTTAAGGAAGTCTTGTTTGGAGAGAAAGATATTCCTATTTTAGAGTTGGCTCATATATACAAAACCAGAAAATACTATTCTACTATTTACATTTTGTACAAAAACTAAGGCAGATATTATCTTCTTAACTCCTCCAAGTTGATCCTCTACTCTTAGTTGATAAAAATGGTGGTTTTAACAAGGATGGTCCTCCATCAAGACATGTAATTGTATTCTATTTTTGAGACTTGGTGAAATGTTGAATACTGATATCCAATAACTTGGATGTAAAAAAGTAACTGAATTTGAAGCTAAATGATCTTAGTTCTTGAACCAACTAATTATTCAAATGTGTCATTGTTCTACTATATTAGAAACCTGCAAGTACCTTTGGCTTGAGGGCAAGAAAAGATCTAAGTTGGGGGGAGTTTAATAGGTGCCAAATACTCTTAGATATTACATCAATTTAGGCACCTAAATTGAGCAAAATAGAGAAAATTTAGTATGAAAACTAACTCATTCCCACTTAGAATGATTAAAATGATGTATTAAATGATTTTATGATGAAATTAATGAAATGTTGGAGGAATTAGAGGAGAAAAGCAACAAAGCCATGGATGACAGTAGTAAGACCTTTTGCTGAGCGCATGCATGAAGTGTTGACCAGATTAATGGCATAAAGGAGGTGCAAGGATCAGCGTCCAAGCGATGAGTGCCTAGAAGAATTGTTGAATGGATATGCACTAGAGAAGATCTCAAGCTCAAGAATGATATGTTGAGTGTAAGGGAAACATTGTGACCATGGAAGGCAAATTTTTTGGGTGAAGCTAGAGGTGAGTTAAGCGCATGGAATTACTTAAGTGAAAGAAAGCCAGTCTGCTAAGTAGATTCACCATACGCTAGTGAAAATTGCAAAATACAGCCCAAGACTCAACATTAAAAATAGAGAGGTCTTGGTCCAAAGAAAGAAGGTTATACTAGGTGAAGAAAGAAGAGGCCAGAGTTGAAGTGCATCATCCAAAGCCACATATTCTTAGTTGCTAGCTATTGAATCTTGAGTTGTCTTGTAAACATTAACATGAGTAAATAAATTCCTCTTATTAGGATTGAAGAACAATGTAAAATTTATGTGCTTTGCTATTTATAAATGCATGTTTCTTTAAGTTCATTTGATTTGAATTTGCACCTAAAGCTTGATAGGTGAGGAATCAATATTTTTTTTATCTTAGAAGTTGAATCATATTGGGAAATACTTTATTCTTTTGAACTAAGTCAAATAATACAAATAAATCAACGTTTGAGAACGAAATTGAGTGTTTGGCATTAACTACTCCAACAATAATGTAGAAACCAAATATTGTAAGTCAAGGGCTTGATCATGTACACTACAAGAAAATCATTAAATAACAACCAAATTTAGAGACAAAAAATAATTAATTACTATATTGACTAAATTAGATATTATTTTAGAGACCAAAAAATTATTGGTATCTAAAGTGGTTTCTATTATTAATAGAAATTTATAAAATGGTTTCTAAATTGGTATCTAAATTAGCTACTAATATTTTAGATTCTAAATTAGTCTCTAAGGGTGTGTTTGCTTTTAGGAGGAGAAAGGCAAAGAAAAGAGTGAATGAGAGTATTGAAAGGAAAGTTGGAAAAACAAGAAAAAAAATTATAGAAAATCATGAAAAACGATGCATTTTTATTCTTTAAAACTTTCTTTGATGATGCGAAGAGATTTGTGAAGAAAGTTTGTTTGTTTTTTTTAAATTAATTATATATAAATTGATTATATATAAAAGTTATGTTTTAATAAAAATATAAATATAATACTTAATATATATTTTTATATTTTAATAAAATGAATAATTAAAATAATAAATAAAAGTAATTTAAAGTTTAATTATTAATATGTATTTTTATTATTATTTATTATTTTTTAATTTTTAATTTTTAATTTATTTTAATTTTAATTTTTAAAGTTTTTATATTAAACTATTTATAATTATTTTAATTTATTATATCTATCAAGTCACTCACAAACTTTTACACAATCATCACATCACTCATAAACTTCAATAAACTTTCTTCACAAATCTACACTAATATACCCCAATCCAAACAACTTCACTTGGCTCTCAAATCACTTCAAATCCACTATCCCAAATCTCTTCAATCCAAACACACCATAAAAGACTAATACAAACTAATACAGACTAATTTAAAATATAAAATAATAGTAGCTAAAACCTTGGTAGTTAATGGTTAGATACCAATTTAGAAACTACTTTATAAATTTTTATTAATAATAGAAACTACTTTAGATACCAATACTTTTTCTAGTTTATAAAATGGTCTCTAATTTAGTCAATATAGTAACTAATTAGTTTGGTCTCTAAAATTAGTTTCTATTTAATGATTTTCTTGTAATGGTAGTTTGATTTCTAGATAGCCATGATTAAGGAATTAACTTGGTTTGGCATTAGGGAGTAGTGAACTTGAATCACATGTTATTTATAATTAACTAAATATAAGAGATTGACAAAGTTTATTCAATCCAACACTTTCATAAATCAAAGAACATCTACTTTTTACACCAAGTTTTAACCTCACCAACTTTATTTTCTATTTGACTCGGCATTAGTTGCACAACTTCTCAAGATAACTTTCACACTTTATAATGAAAGACACATCTGTTGCATTTACCAGTAGTCCATGAGGATACGACAACCCCTTATTAGTTGTACTACAACTGACTTCGCCAACTTGCTGAGAAATAAACCACATCAGTGTGTTTGCCTACACTAGAAGTTGGCCGAGTTTGTGCCTTCCCATGTTACCATCTGACTCTTATTAGTTGATCCATGCTTCCTTCTCAGCTTGGGACACTCATTCCTTATGTGTCAAGGCTTATTACACTCAAATTACACAATGTCTTGTGAAACTCCTATCTCTTTCTACATGTACGAGCTTTCTTTTCTCCTAAGAGGAAACCTTTTGTTTCCTTGTCCTCTTCATTTGAGCAACTACTTAAACCTTCAAAATATCAAACAGATTTCGTCATAAGTTGAATAGTTTGACTCAACCTCATATATATCTCCATTGTTCTCAAGATCCTTGAAAGCCTTGCTCTCCTTCCATCTGGTGATG
Organism: Phaseolus lunatus; assembly: GCA_013389735.1. Lineage (NCBI taxonomy): Eukaryota > Viridiplantae > Streptophyta > Magnoliopsida > Fabales > Fabaceae > Phaseolus > Phaseolus lunatus. The sequence goes on along the minus strand of CM023864.1, from coordinate 40,385,912 downwards.
GCCATCTATTTTGATGAAGTTTTAGCTTGCAGCCCTTTGTTTATGAATGTGGTTCTTTCTCATGTAGATGGACTTCAGGAACTCTTAGGATCTTGAAATATTCATTCCAAGTGCTCTAACCTCTAAAATGATAGTTACATTTGGATCCTAGATCTAGGGCATGTTGTTCAGTAGCTTTAGATTGATCTAGGCCTTGGAGAAGCTCTGCAAAGAGCTTCTAGTGTGTTTAGAAGTACCTCATCCTTCCAAACATATCATCTATGCTTTCACCATCCTTCATGGTGAAAGACTCACATTGTCTCGTAAGGGTAGCAACTTTTTTGAGTTGAACATATTCATTTCCCTCATAGTTTATAATCAAGGAGTCTCATATCTTGGAAATTTTTAATCGCCTTTTTATTTTCAACTTCTAACGATGCATAAAGAAGAGTATACCTACCTTTGTTGTTCAATTGCATTTTTTTGAACTCTTATTCTTCCCATTCTTCTTCACATGATGTAATTTTTATGTCACCCTGGGTGATAGCGTGCTAAAAATGATAATGTGTGGACAAAAGATACATTTCCATTTTGTCCGTCCATTATAGAAAGTCCTCTCCAAAGAATGTAGATGGTTTGGTGAGGGAAGTTCACTCAGTTATTAAGTGTGGCTCCATTCTTTTCATGTTAGATCTTTTTCCTCTAAAGTTTTCGAGCACTTAACCCTCTAGAGGTCTGAAAAATAGCAAAAACACAAGGGATTGTTGAAATGTGTTTAATTTGTTTTTGCAATTTTTCGTAAGTATTGTCTAATACTTTGTAGTCAGATGATAGATTTTCATAAACATTATTTGAAAAGCTTTGCCTTCTTTAGTTAGCATGAACTAAATAACATGCAATGTAAGAAATTAAAGGAAGAAGAATTACTTAGTATTTTTGTATTGGTTCTTCTCATAGAGCAAATGATGACTATTTTATGAAAATTTTACCGTGTCAAAAGTAATAAATTGTCCTTAATGACGAATATTGAACCCACAAGGAATAGTTAAATTCCTAAGTTAAATTGTCCCTAAGGATGAATTACGTCTTTTGACGATTACAATGATATTATTTCTCTTCTAGTTTGCTAAATGAACACAATCAGTGCTCTCACAAATCTTTAAGGGTACAAAGAAAATTTAGTAGAGTTTCAACACTTGCAAGTAATGGTTGTTGAACAAGGGAAGCTTTGATGTTTTCAAATCCTCTTAAAGCTTGAAGAATCTGATGCTTTTTGTGTTGGGTTTAGAATAGGGTGTTTAGAATCTCTGTTAATGATCAGATCCTAATCTAAGCATTGCTTGATCAATTAGATTTCAAAGAAACAAAGTGTTTTTTTAAGCAAAGGGAAAACAACCGATTAGATCTTCGAAATAACCCGTTGTTTGTTACCTAGCTGGCACAAGGGTTTTGAAACTTCTTTTTGAATCTGTTAATTAACAGCTTGACCCATTTAACCGATTAACTCGTGGTTTCAACTGGTTAAATGTGTGTCTTCATAATAACTTTTTGGAAAAACTGTTTTAACTATTTTAAAACCGTTTTAGCTTATTCAAAGTGCCAAAAACAGCTTGTTTTAAAGTGCTATAAATATAGCCCTTCTTTCAAAAAGAAAATAAAAATTTTACAAAAGAGATTTTGAGATCAAAAGAGAGATAACATTTTTTGAAAGGAGAAAGATTGCTACTAAGCTTTGCTGAGTTTTTCAAGACCTGTCTTAGGATTTCCTGCTGTAATCTTCAGGTGTTTTCTATCCTTGTATAGTTCTTGTGTTTGATAAATATGTAAAGAATTGTGGTTCACAGAGTCAGAGGATTGTTCTAATCTGTGGTGTGGTTAAGCCAAGAGAAGTGGGTGTTCTTGTGTGAGTCAAGATCACTTCTTTGGTGAGTGTGTGATTGTAATCAGGTTGATTACTAGTGGAACTCATATAGTTTTCTGACAATTGGATGTAGCTCAATGTGTGAGTGGACCAGTATAACTCTCTGTGTTCGTATCTCTTTATCTCGCCTTCATTTGAAACTGTTTGATATAAATTGCTTCTGCTGTCATAAGAACAACCGATTAAAACGATATTTTAACTGGTTATAATTCTGTAACAGTTTTTGTGTTCATTGTTTGATTATTTCTCTGATTACTTATCTGTGTTTGTTTGATAAAGATTCATTCTTAATCAAATATTTGCGAAAATATTTTGAAAAAAATTCACCCCCCCTCTTGTTTTAAGCCATCAATTCTAACAATTGGCATCAAGAGGTAGGTTCTTGAAAAATATTCAAGTTTCTATTTTTCTGGAAAACCTTTTCAAACGTGGCTAACAAGTGGTTTTTTGGGGAAGGTGACGCTTTGAATAAACCACCTCTGTTTTGTGGTGAAAACTATCAACTTTAGTGTATAAGAATGAAGTTCTTTATTGAGTCACTAGATAAAGAAATCTGGAATGCTATTTCAAACAATGCCTTCATACATATGCCTGAAAATAACTCTGCATTAACAAAAAAGGAAAGAGAGCATCTTGATTGTATAGCAAAAAATGTAATTGCCTCTGCACTTGATTCTGATGAATTGCTCAAAGTTTCAGAGTGTATCTTAGCAAAAGAAATGTGGGAAACTCTTGAGAAATGTCACAAGAATACAAGAGGTGACGTGCTGGACAAGGAAGAATCTTCCACTAGATCATCTTCTACAGAAACCAAGATAGAGGTCTGCCTTATGGCAAAAGAAGAATCTGAATCAAGCCAAGTAAGGGCATCCTCTTCCAATAAAAGTGAAAGTTATTCTCAATTGCTTGAAGCTTTTCAAGAGACTTATGAAGAAGCTCATAGATTAACCCTTTTAAACAACCAGTTGAAACTTGATAACAACAGGTAAAATGAAAGAGTCAGAATCTTGGAAGAAAAATTGGATATTTCCAAAACTGATTTCGAAAACCTTGAATTGATTTATCAAATTTCTTCTTGCAAGTGTGATTCTAAGTCTTGTGAAAATTGTGAAAATCTTCAAAAGAAAGTTTTGTATCTTTTAAAAACTGTGGATAAGTTTTCTAAAGGGAAGTCCAATTTTTAAACTGTTCTTGCCTCACAAAACTGTGTTTTTGGAAAATCTGGTTTGGGTTTTAACCCACAAATAAAAAACAGTGGATGGGAAAACCCTTTTTCAACCATCAAAGAATTTCAATCGATTAAAACGTCGAAACAACCGGTTGTTACTTATTTTTACTGTATGAAAAAGGGTCATTCTGTGAAATTTTGCAGAGTTTGCAAGGTTCTTGTTCCAAAAGGTGTCCTAAAATGGGTTCCTAAGAATCCTAAGTTTCCTTGGAAACAAGTTAACTTTCATGGACCCAAATTTATAAGGGGACCAGATCTTGCCACTTGAATTTAATTTTTGTAGGGTTGCTTGGAGGGAAAACAACACCTATGGTATCTAGACAATAGCTACTCCAAGCATATGACAAGGGATGCATCTAAATTTGTTAGCATCACTCGCAAACAGGATGGATATGTTACCTATGGAGATAACAATAAAGGAAAAATCCTTGGCAAAGGCACCATAGGCAATGAAAGTAGTTTTCTCATCCATGATGTGCTCTATGTAGAAGGACTAAAGCACAACCAGCTAAGCATCATGTTGAACCAAGTGGTGTTCAAGGTTTTGAAGAATCCAAATCCTTTGAAGGATGATGAAGCTTCTGCTTGCTTGATGTTGCTGTGCTGCTTTATTGTTTTTGTTCTGGGGTAGTTTAAAGTGTAATCCAACCTTAGATTAAATCTCAAAGCAAATAGCATCTCAATCTTTGATAAAACAAAAGTGTTTTTCAAACTAAGTTGAAACAACCGATTGTTCTGTCGAAACAACCAATTGTTTATACTTAGATGTTTTGAGAAAGTTTGAAAACTGTTTTTGAATGAAGAAAACTGTTAAGTGACAAAACAACCGATTGATTCGAGGAAACAACCGATTGTTTGTTTTGGAACCATAACAAAAAAACTGTTTTCTTTGACTGAGCTTTAAATGATTTGAAACTGAATACGCTCCAGTCATTAAATGCTTTGACCAATCTTTTTGAAAGCTTTTATGGGTTTGTTAAGATTTGATAACAAACTCCTTTTATATAATTCAGAAAATCTCTTTTAAAGAAAGAAGAGAATGCTTTTGAAAAAGTTCTGAAAAAGAGAGTTTTCAAAGTGCTGAGATTGCTTAAGAGCTAAAGAGATTGATCAAGGTGTTGGAATAGGTTTCTACTTGTATTGATTTCAGATCTTCATCTGTAACAAGTGTAATCTGTGTAAAACTGCTGAAACTTTTTTGTGTATTGTTGCTGAGATTGGCTGTGTGTTCTTGAGGTGTTCAAGATCAACAATCTTAGTGTTGGCCAAGGAGAGTGTGTGTCTTGAGGTTTTCAAGGTCATTCTCTTGGTTTTTGTGTAAGTGATCAAGGTGTGATTGCTTAGTGGATTTCCTCAGGGGTTCTGAGAAGACTGGATGTAGCTTTGGGTTGGAGTGAACCAGTATAAACAACTGTGTACAATCTCTCTATCCCTTACTCTTTAAATTCAGTTTGTTTGTTGTTTGCTGATATAAACAACTGATTGTTTCGAAGAAACAACCGATTGTTTTTATGACAGTGCAGTTTTGCTTACTGTTTTGGCTAACTGAATTGCTTGATCAATTGGTTTCTGAGATAAACTCATTCTAGCTTCAAAAAGTTTGCGAAAACCTCTTTAAACAATTCACCCCCCTCTAGTTTAAAGCCATAATTTCTAACACATCAGTCAGCTCTGTGATAGGGGCTACCAAGTCACCTTCAGAACCAATTCATGTGAAATCAGGTTACCTAATTCAAAGGAAGTCCTTCTTGCTGGTAAGAGATCAAAGGAATGTCTATTTACTTGATATCTCTAACTCCACATCAATCGGTTGTTTGCTAACAAAGCATGAGGAATCATGGCTTTGGCATAGGAGGATTGCTCACATACATATGCATCATTTGAGTAAACTAATTTCAAATGAACTTGTTTTTGGCTTACCCAAACTCAAATTTGAAAAGGAACATGTGTGTGAGGCTTGCCAAAAGGGGAAACAAACCAGAAAATATTTTAAACTGAAAAATTGTGTTTCAACTTCAAAACCTCTTGAACTCTTGCACATGGATCTTTTCGGTCCTTTTAGGAATATGAGTCTTGGAGGAAATTTGTATGCTCTTGTGGTTGTAGATGTCTATTCCAGGTTCACTTGCACAATATTCCTACACTCAAAGAAGGAGGCTTACTATGAATTTAAGAAACTAGCCAAAAGGTTGCAAAATATATGTTGCAACAACATTGGAGCGATTAGGAGTGACCATGGTGGTGAATTTCAAAATGAGAAGTTCAGCAAATTCTGCAACAAGCAGGGGATCTTCAACAACTATTTAGCACCAAGAACACCTCAAAAAAATGGAGTGGTAGAGAGAAAGAATAGGTCACTTAAAGAGCTAGCAAGGACAATTCTGAATGAATCATCTTTGCCTAAATGCTTTTGGGATAATGCAGTAACTACAACCTGCTATGTGATGAACTGCGTCCTCATCAGGCCAATTTTGAAGAAAACTCCTTATGAGCTGCTAAATGGAAGGAAGCCACAAATAGGCCACCTAAAAGTCTTTGGATGCAGGTGCTACATCCTTAACAATGGTAAGGAAAATCTGGAAAAATTTGATGCTAAGGCTGACAAAGGTATTTTCATAGGGTACTCTCTATCTAGTCATGCATATAAAGTATACAATAAAAGGCTTATGACTGTTGAAGAATCTACACATGTTTTTTATGAAACTAACAAATCTGAGCAAGGTATAGCAAAAGACAGCATTGAAGAAGATGAACAAAACGCATTTCTGAAGAATCTGGAAAACAGTACAAAAATTCAACCAGTTGAACCTGCGAAACAACCGATTGAAAATCTGCAACAGAGTTCTTTTCAAAAAAGAATGGAGAATTCCTAAAGATCTATCTGCTGAAAACATCATTGGGCAGATCAACAAAGGAGTATCTACTAGAAGGAATGTAGCAAACTACTGCAATTATACAACATTTGTCTCCAAGATTGAACCAAAGTCAATCAAGGAAGCACTGAAAGATGAACACTGGACAACAGCTATACATGAGGAGCTCAACCAGTTTGTAAGAAATGATGTGTGGACCCTTGTCTCTCAAACAGCTCAGATGAATATCATAGGCACAAAGAAGGTGTTCAGAAATAAGTCAGATGATTCAGGAGTCATTACAAGGAACAAGGCAAGGCTGGTTGCCAAAGGCTACAATTAAGAAGAAGGAGTTGATTATGATGAAACATTTGCACCAGTAGTAAGGTTAGAGGCTGTGAGACTGTTATTGGCTTTTGCTTGCATGAATGGTTTCAAACTTTTTCAGATGGACGTGAAGAGTGCCTTCTTGAATGAATTCATGAATGAAGAGATCTATATCTCACAACCTCCTGGATTTGAAGATCACAAGTTTCCTAATCATGTGTATAAATTGAAGAAAACATTGTATGGTCTTAAACAAGCACCAAGGCAATGGTATGAGAGGTTAAGTTGTTTTCTCCTATCTTATCATTATGAAAGAGGGAAGATTGACAAAACCCTTGTCATTAAGAAATCTGAATCTACTGTCATTTTAGTACAAATATATGTAGATGACATTATTTTTTATTCATCTAATGAGAAAGTATGTGAGGATTTTGTACAAGCTATGAAGGGAGAATTTGAGATGTTAATGATGGGGAACTCACTTTCTTCCTTGGACTGCAAATCAAACAAAGAGTAGAATGAATCTTTGTGTGTCAAACCAAGTACTGCAATGACATACTCAAGAAGTTTGAAATGGATAGCTGCAAATCTGCAACAACACCTATGGCTACAAACTGCTATCTAGATGCTGAAGAAGCTGGACCAGAAGTGGATCAAACCAAATACAGGGGCTTAATCAGTTCTCTACTGTATTTTACAGCAAGCAAACTAGATATTATGTTTGTTGTCTACCTCTGCACAAGGTTTCAATCATGTTCTAAGGAGTCTCACCTCAAAGCTGCCAAGAGAATCCTAAAGTATCTTAAAGGCACTTCTCAAGTTGGACTGTGGTATCCCTCTTATTCCTCTATAAAGCTTGTTGGTTTCTCTGATTCTGACTTTGTAGGTTGCAAATTAGACAGAAAAAGCACCAGCAGAACATGCCACTTGCTTGGATCAAGCTGAATATCATGGCACAACAAAAAGAAAGCATGTGTTGCTTTATCAACAGCTAAAGCAGAATATATAGCTGCAGGTAGCTGCTACGCCCAAATTTTATGTATTAAACAGCAATTGGAAGACTTTGGACTGAAGATCAGCAAGACCCCACTCTACTATGACAATACAAGTGCAATCAACCTTACCAAGAATCAAGTACAACACTTAAGGACCAAGCATATTGAAATAAGGCATCACTTCATCCGAGACCATGTAGAGAATGGAGACTGTTGTTGAACCAAGTGGTGTTCAAGGTTTTGAAGAATCCAAATCCTTTGAAGGATGATGAAGCTTTTGCTGTGCTTGCTGTTGCTGTGCTGGTTTAGTTAGGATCTGGGTAGTTTGAGTTGTGTAACTCAACCTTTGATTGAATCTAAAGCTCAAGCATCTCAACTTTCAAACAAAGTAAAGTGTTTTTTTCAAACTGAGTTAAAACAACCGATTGTTTTATCGAAACAACCGATTGTTTAAGCTTAGGTGTTTTGAAAACTGTTTTGAAATGTGAAAATTGGTTAAGTAACAAAACAACCGATTGATTCGAGGAAACAATCGATTGTTTGTTATGTTTTTATAACAGAAAACAGTTTTGACTTTGACTGAGCTCTAAATGGTTTTAATTCATACGCTCCAGTCATTAAATGCTTTGACCAATCTTTCTAAAGCAATTAAGAGTTTGTTAAGATTTGATTACAAACATCTTCTTTGAATATATACAGAAAAACAGATTTGAGTTTTAAGAATCTAAGTGATTTGAGAAAGTTTTTCTAAGAGTTGGAGATTGCTTAGAGTTTTGGTTCATCAAAGTGCTGAGATAGGATTCTCTTGTACTGATTTCAGATTGCTTCTGTAACAAGTGTAATCCTTGTAATTCTGTGAACATTCGTTTGTGCTGTTGCTAAGAAGAGCTGTGTGTTCTTGAGGGGATCAAGATCAGCTTTCTTAGTGTGGTGTGCTGACCAAGGAAAGTGTGTTTCTTGAGGGTGTTCAAGGTCACTTTCTTGGTTGTGTGTAAGTAATCTAGTGTTGATTGCTTAGTGGATTTCCTCAGGGTTTCTAAGAAGACTGGATGTAGCTCTGGGTTGGAGTGAACCAGTATAAACATCTGTGTACTTTTTCTCTATCCCTAACTCTTTAATTTCAGTTTGTTTGTTGTTTGCTGGTATAAACAACCGATTGTTTCGAAGAAACAACCGATTGTTTTCCTGGCAGTGCTGTTTTGGCAAACTGAATTGCTTAATCATTTGATTTCTGAAAGATATTCATTCTAGCTTGGAAAAGTTTGCGAAAACCTCTTTAAACAATTCACCCCCCCTCTAGTTTAAAGCCATAATTACTAACAATTGGCATCAAGAGCTTGGTTCTTGAAAGTTATTCAAGTTGATCTAAAATCTTTTTTATGGCTGGAAAACTATCTTTTGAGGAAGGTGCTTCAATCTACAAACCACCTTTATTCTGTGGATTGAATTATAAGTTTTGGGAAGCAAGAATGAAAATCTTTATTGAATCAATTGATCAAAGAATTTGGGACTCAATTGAGAATGGTCCTTACATTCCAAAGTTCAAAAAGAATAATTCCTTTACTATAAAACCTTTGTCCAAATGGACAGATGATGAATGTAAGATGGCTCAGCTTGATAGGTCTTCTCAAAACATTATAGCTTCTGCACTAGATACTAATGAATTTTTCAGGATATCAAAGTGCAAAACTGCTAAGGAAATGTGGGAGACTCTCAAGGCTGCTCATGAACCAAAGGAAGCAATGACAAAGAGTCAAGTAAGAAGGAAGAGAAGACAAAATAAGAAAAGCCTCAATCTTTGCTTAATGGCCAGAAGGGAGGATGACTCATGTAGTGTAAGTTCATCAAACTCTTCAAACTCTGAAAATTATAGTCAATTGCTTCAAGCCTTTCAAGAAACACATGAAGAAGCAAACCGATTGGCTCTCTTAAACAATCGATTGAAAGAAAAGAATAGCTGGCTTGAAAACAGGGTAAAAGCACTGGAGGAGGATTTAGAAAATTCAAAAATGGATTTTGAAAATCTGGAAATCATTTACAAAAACTCCTCTTGCAAGTGTGACACTTGAAAATTGCAAAAATCTTGAAAAGAAGGTCCACTATCTTGTTAAAACAGTGGATAAGCTTTCTAAAGGCCAATCCAACTTTGAAAGTGTGCTAGCTTCTCAAAAGTGTGTTTTTGGAAAATCAGGATTGGGTTTTAATCCACAAAACCAGCAAGATAGATTTTCAAATACTTTTTCAAAAAGGCCAGAAAAACAATCGATTGGACCATCGAAACAATCGATTGTTACATGCTTCTATTGCATGAAAAGAGGTCATTCTGTGCGATTCTGTAAAATCAGAAAACATGTTGTTCCTAAAGGGCTTATGAAGTGGATTCCCAAGAAAAATAAAGCTTGTGTTGATGAGTATACACCAGATGGACCCTCATTCATAAGGGGACCAAGCCTATGTACTTGAGAATTTTCTTTGTAGGAAATCTTGGAGGAGAGAAAGCAGCTTTGGTACTTGGACAGTGGATGCTCCAAGCATATGACAGGGGACAAATCAAAGTTCCTGAGAATATCCTTCAAGCAAGAGGGTCATGTCACCTATGGAGATAACAACAAAGGAAGAATACTTGGAAGAGGATCCATAGGAGATGAGAGCATCTTGGTGATTCATGATGTGCTCTTTGTTGAAGGCCTAAAGCATAATCTGCTGAGTATTAGCCAACTGTGTGACAAGGGGTATCAAGTGATGTTCAAGGCAAACACATGTGAAATCTGTCTACCCAACACTAAAGAGGTAATGTTGGTAGGTAAGAGAGTTAATAATGTGTATCTTCTAGATATCTCTTCACCATGTTCAATTGGATGTCTTCTATCCAAGCAAGATGAATCTTGGCTTTGGCATAGAAGAATTGCTCATATTCACATGAATCATTTGAACAAGCTTATATCAAAAGATCTTGTGATTGGGCTGCCAAAACTCAAGTTTGAGAGGGATCACATTTGTGAAGCTTGCCAAAAGGGAAACAAGTGAAAAGTTCTTTTAAAACCAAAAATGTTGTCTCTTCATTGAGACCTCTTGAACTCCTTCACATGGATCTCTTTGGACCCTCTAGAACTATGAGTCTTGGTGGAAATTATTATGCTCTTGTTATTGTTGATGATTTCTCTAGGTACACTTGGACCTTGTTCTTGGAGTCAAAGAGTGATGCCCTTGCTGCATTCAAAAAGCTAGCAAGAAGACTTCAAAACACAAAGGGCAGTAACATAGGCTCAATAAGGAGTGACCATGGAGGAGAATTCCAAAATGAGAAGTTTGTCAAGTTCTGTGAGAAGTTGGGAATTCTACACAATTTCTCTGCTCCAAGAACACCACAGCAAAATGGAGTTGTAGAGAGGAAGAACAGGTCTCTTGAAGAGCTTGCAAGGACAATGCTTAGTGAATCTTCACTTCCTAAGTATTTTTGGGCAGATGCAGTGAGTACCTCCTGTTATGTGATGAATAGGGTGCTTATAAGGCCCATTTTGAAGAAAACTCCATATGAACTTTTTAATGGAAGAAAGCCTAACATCAGTCACCTCAAAGTCTTTGGCTGTAACTGTTTTGTTCTCAACAATGGAAAGGAAAGCTTGGGAAAATTTGATGAGAAAGCTGACCTTGGCATTTTCATTGGTTATTCCCTCACAAGCCATGCTTATAGAGTCTACAACAAAAGGTTAATGACTGTAGAAGAATCAGTACATGTAGTCTTTGATGAGGTAGATCGCAGAATCAGTGAGAACCCAAAGATCAGTGCTGAGGAAGACGAACAGAGCATCAGTTTGGAGAAGCTGGATATCTGTGCAGAAAAACAACCGGTTGATTCGCAGAAACAACCGATTGAAATTCTGCAACAGAGTGAGCTGCCCAAAGAGTGGAGAATTCCCAGAGATCTGTCAGTGGATAACATCATAGGGCAGATAAAGGAAGGTGTCTCCACACGTAGCTCCATCTCAAACTTCTGCAGACACACAGCTTTTGTCTCTCAAATTGAACCAAAGTCAATTGAAGAAGCTCTCAAGGATGAGAAGTGGGTTGAAGCTATGCAAGAAGAGCTAAATCAATTCGAAAGAAATGAGGTATGGTTTCTTGTTCCTAGAACTAATGAAATGAATATTATTGGTGCAAAATGGGTTTTCAGGAACAAGCTAGATGAGGAAGGAGTGATCACAAGAAATAAAGCAAGGCTAGTTGCCAAGGGCTACAATCAAGAAGAGGGCTTAGACTATGGTGAAACCTTTGCTCCTGTGGCTAGATTGGAGGCTGTGAGGCTGCTGCTGGCTTTTGCATGTATGAGTGGTTTTAAACTCTTCCAAATGGATGTAAAAAGTGCCTTCTTGAATGGCTACATCAATGAGGAAATCTATGTAGATCAACCACCGGGTTTTGAAGACCACAAGTATCCCAACCATGTCTTCAAGTTGAAGAAAGCTTTGTATGGTCTGAAACAAGCTCCAAGGCAGTGGTATGAGAGGCTTAGCAACTTTCTGCTATCTCTTGGCTATGAAAGAGGAATGATAGACAAGACTCTCTTCATCAAGAAGTCACATGCAGAAATAATTCTTGTGCAAATATATGTTGATGACATCATCTTTGGTGCTACACAAGATACGTTGTGTGAAGAATTTGTGGCTGCTATGAAAGGTGAGTTTGAAATGTCTATGATGGGAGAACTATCTTTCTTTCTTGGATTGCAGGTTAAACAAACAAAGGATGGGATCTTCTTAAGTCAATCAAAGTATTGCAAGGAGATTCTCAAAAAGTTTGAAATGGAGAATTGCAAAGAGGCAAGCACTCCAATGCCATCAAGCTGCTACATGGATGCAGATTCTGCTGGAAAGAGTATAGATCAAACAAAATTCAGAGGATTGATTGGATCATTGCTTTATCTAACAGCAAGTAGGCCGGACATCATGTTTGCGGTGTGTCTAGGTGCAAGATTTCAAGCAAATCCTAAAGAGTCACACTTCAAAGCTGCAAAGAGAATTCTGAAATATCTCAAAGGAACATCATCTGTAGGATTATGGTATCCCTCTCATTCTCCAATACATTTAATTGGTTATTCAGATTCTGATTTCGCAGGTTGCAAGCTAGATAGAAAAAGCACAAGTGGCACTTGTCACCTTCTTGGCTCTAGCCTAATCTCATGGCATAGCAAGAAACAAGCATGTGTTGCTCTCTCTACTGCTGAGGCAGAATATATAGCTGCTGGTAGCTGCTGTGCACAGATCCTATGGCTCAAACAACAACTTGCAGATTTTGGTGTACAAATCAGCAAAGTTCCTTTGATGTGTGATAACACAAGTGCAATCAATCTTACCAAAAATCAAATCCAGCACTCAAGGACCAAACATATTGAAATAAGACATCATTTCATCAGAGATCATGTGCAAAATGGGAACTGTGAAGTAAAGTTTGTGGAGACCAAACTGCAGCTAGCTGACATCTTCACAAAGCCTTTGCCAAAAGAGAGGTTTTTCTTCTTAAGAAATGAGTTAGGTATTCTTGATCTAAATAATCTCTCTTAAAATCTGTGTTTGGTACATGTTAAAATTTATTTGTGAAGACAAATAGGGGGAGATTTATTGGTACTTGTATATCTGTATCTTATTTGCATAAAAATGTTTAAATCTCTGAGTATAAAAGTGTTTTTCTGCTGCTGCTGATAGAAACAATCGATTGTTTCGTGTAAACAACCGATTGAATTTTATGTTAAAAGAGGTATAATCTAACTGGCTGCTGTAAGAAGCTTTGGATGGTACAAATGTTTTCTTTGCAGGAACTGCTTCAGGTTTAATCAGTACAACACAAGCACCAGGGATTTGTCTTCATCAAATAGGGGGAGATTGTTGAACCAAGTGGTGTTCAAGGTTTTGAAGAATCCAAATCCTTTGAAGGATGATGAAGCTTTTGCTGTGCTTGCTGTTGCTGTGCTGGTTTAGTTAGGATCTGGGTAGTTTGAGTTGTGTAACTCAACCTTTGATTGAATCTAAAGCTCAAGCATCTCAACTTTCAAACAAAGTAAAGTGTTTTTTTCAAACTGAGTTAAAACAACCGATTGTTTTATCGAAACAACCGATTGTTTAAGCTTAGGTGTTTTGAAAACTGTTTTGAAATGTGAAAATTGGTTAAGTAACAAAACAACCGATTGATTCGAGGAAACAATCGATTGTTTGTTATGTTTTTATAACAGAAAACAGTTTTGACTTTGACTGAGCTCTAAATGGTTTTAATTCATACGCTCCAGTCATTAAATGCTTTGACCAATCTTTCTAAAGCAATTAAGAGTTTGTTAAGATTTGATTACAAACATCTTCTTTGAATATATACAGAAAAACAGATTTGAGTTTTAAGAATCTAAGTGATTTGAGAAAGTTTTTCTAAGAGTTGGAGATTGCTTAGAGTTTTGGTTCATCAAAGTGCTGAGATAGGATTCTCTTGTACTGATTTCAGATTGCTTCTGTAACAAGTGTAATCCTTGTAATTCTGTGAACATTCGTTTGTGCTGTTGCTAAGAAGAGCTGTGTGTTCTTGAGGGGATCAAGATCAGCTTTCTTAGTGTGGTGTGCTGACCAAGGAAAGTGTGTTTCTTGAGGGTGTTCAAGGTCACTTTCTTGGTTGTGTGTAAGTAATCTAGTGTTGATTGCTTAGTGGATTTCCTCAGGGTTTCTGAGAAGACTGGATGTAGCTCTGGGTTGGAGTGAACCAGTATAAACATCTGTGTACTTTTTCTCTATCCCTAACTCTTTAATTTCAGTTTGTTTATTGTTTGCTGGTATAAACAACCGATTGTTTTCCTAGCAGTGCTGTTTTGGCAAACTGAATTGCTTAATCATTTGATTTCTGAAAGATATTCATTCTAGCTTGGAAAAGTTTGCGAAAACCTCTTTAAACAATTCACCCCCCCTCTAGTTTAAAGCCATAATTACTAACAACTGTGAAGTTAAATTTATTGCAACTGAAAGGCAACTAGCTGACATCTTCAGCAAACCTCTTTCCAAGGACAGGTTTTACACTCTTAGAAATGAGCTGGGCATAATTGATATACATGCGTTATCTCATGTTTAATCTCTTCTTTTTGTCTATTTGATGAGACAAATAAAGGGACAATTTGGGTCCGTAATATGTCCTTTAAACTGCCTTTATAACTGTTTTGAACATTACTGGTATGATTATTGAACTGTGGTTTAAATCTGATCTAATTGTATCTGTCTAAATCTCTACAGTTTTTTAACCGGTTATCTCTGCGAATTAACCGATTGTTCATTTGTGTATGCCTGTTGTTTTTCTCATATGATTTAGCTGATGTTCCAATTCTGGAAATCACCTAATGGGAACCAGTGTCTGGTGCTTATATGTGGAATAGATTATCTTGTATTTCTATGTTTGCTCATGATTGCAGGTTTAGCAGATTCTAAACAAAGAACATTCCAAAAAGCAACCCAAGGATTTGTCTCCATCAAATAGAGGGAGATTGTTGAACAAGGGAAGCTTTGATATTTTCAAATCCTCTTAAAGCTTGAAGAATCTGATGCTTTTTGTGTTGGGTTTAGAATAGGGTGTTTAGAATCTCTGTTAAAGATCAGATCCTAATCTTAGCACTACTTGATCAATCAGATTTCAAAGAAACAAAGTGTTTTTTCAAGCAAAGGGAAAACAACCAATTAGATCTTCGAAATAACTCATTGTTTGTTACCTAGCTGGCACAAGGGTTTTGAAACTTCTTTTTGAATCTGTTAATTAACTGCTTGACCCATTTAACCGATTAATCCGTGGTTTCAACCGGTTAAATGTGTGTCTTCATAATAGCTTTTTGAAAAATTGTTTTAACTGTTTTAAAATCGTTTTAGCTGATTCAAAGTGCCAAAAATGACTTGTTTTTAAGTGCTATAAATATAGCCCTTCTTTCAAAAAGAAAATAAAAATTTTACGAAAGATTTTGAGATCAAAAGAGAGATAACATTTTTTGAAAGGAGAAAGATTGCTACCAAGCTTTGCTGAGTTTTTCAATATCTGTCTTAGGATTTCCTGTTGTAATCTTCAGGTGTTTTCTATCCTTGTATAGTTCTTGTGTTTGATAAATCTGTAAAGAATTGTGGTTCACAAAGTCAGAGGATTGTTCTGATCTGTGGTGTGGTTAAGGCAGGAGAAGTGGGTGTTCTTGTGTGAGTCAAGATCACTTCTTTGGTGAATGTGTGATTGTAATCAGGTTGATTACTAGTGGAACTCGGATAGTTTTTTGAGAACTAGATGTAGCTCAATGTGTGAGTGAACCAGTATAACTCTGTGTATTCGTATCTATCTATCTCTGCCTTCATTTGAAACCGTTTGATATAAATTGCTTCTGTTGTCATAAGAACAACCGATTAAAATGATATTTTAACCGGTTATAATTTTGTAACAGTTTCTATGTTCATTGTTTGATTGCTTCTCTGATTGCTTATCTGTTTTTTTTGGATAAAGATTCTTTCTTAATCAAATATTTGCGAAAATCTTTTGAAAACAATTCACCTCCCCTCCTGTTTTAAGCCAAAACAATGGCTTTTGTTACTTTTATTCTTCTCTTCAAGGCACGTCTTGATATATGTTTGAAGAATGTAGTCGTTGCACTCTCTTTTCTAGTCATTGAGTAGCTTTGAACTCATTTGAATATCTTTTTTTTTCTTCTATCGTCCAAAAAGCTTAAACGTTGAGAAGCATTCAATGCGCTTTGTGTATCATTAATTTCTCTTCTCTTCTTCACGCAACATCTTTAATAGCTAACGATACTTTTCTTCCTCAATAGCATAATTTTTTTGCACCAAACTATGGTAAAAGTGCACACCGTACTTGATGGAATTGTGCCTTCATACCGATTGAATTTCTTGATGGAGAGTTGCGGAAGCTTCAATGAAGGAGGTGTGCAAGGAGGCTCACTTGGAGCTTGTGGATTCCTTGAAGGTGCATGCTAAGTATGGAGAGTGATAGGTAAGGCCTAATCACTTGAACTAGGTGGAGAATTGAAGACTAAAGTGTCTATCCTAAAGAGGCAAGACAAGAGAGTGAGATTGGCTAGCAACTTGGGCAGCAATTCACTCATTCATTAATCTTGAAAATACATGAACCAAGCACCTCCTTATATAGGATTAGAGGGCCGGATTTGAACAAGGAAATTGGTGGGAATTTCAAATGGTTTAGGTTTGAATATTGGCACCTAAAATGAGCTCACATGGAAGGTGTGACATGGTGTGTAACATGTGCTCATTTTTTAGGTCTAAAGGACCGGCCTAGGTTAATTAGGAGTCTTTTAGAAACCCTAATTTAACCTAGGTTGGTTTTTAGATGCCTAATCCAACCCTAATTACATTTTAAAAAAGTACAAGTAAAATTCCTATTCTATTTTGACAATAAATTAAATTCTACTCTACGCTAGATTTATGGCATTTTTGAACATATATAGGAAGGTTTCTCAGCCATCAGTAGCAGCATCCCAGTCCTCTTGAATCTTCTTTGCCATAGCTTGTTGGCCCTGATCTTCTAGTTGCTGGGCTTGTGCTTGGGCCTCTTCCATCAGTACTAGACAAGTAATGAGGTCAAGGTTGAAATACAGTTCTGTCGAGAAAGTTGCAGAGCAATGCAACTTTAGCTTGAACTCTAAGAAATATTGATATTGACTCGTCTTGAGCATGAATCCTCTTGGCGACATATGGTAAAGAGATTCTCTACAATACAAACTTAAATTGTGAGAATATCCTTTATATTTACGCTAGCTTTAAGAACTATTTGCACTTATCATGTTCATCAACACCTTATTAGATGAAGTGGAAAATATAAAAAAAAAAAAAAAAAAAACTCTATCGTCTATAATATGTAACTACACCATAATTCATGTTTTGTTGGTTTAAGTACTTACTCAAATCATATGATTGTTACAATTTCCTCTAACACAACTTAATTAGGATAAAAAATAACATAGTGATATTTAAAGACTCATATTTTAATATATCAAATAAATAAATTTTTCGGTTTACAATAGATGTTAGAATTATACTAAGTGGGTTGATGTTCATAATTTTATGTGTGTAAGTTTCTTAGGGACATATTTTATTTACCTTTTTATAAAATTGGAGATTTATTGTAGATTTGGTGTAATTCCCATTGTTATACTTTCTCTATTTTTAATGATTTATTATGTATAATAAATGTTATTTATGGTGTTAACTTAATTCAGATAAGAAATAGTGTTGTAATATTTAAGGATTCTTATCTTTTATTAAAAAGACAATAAACGAAGTTGTAACCATCCCAACTAAAAACTTACTTTTACGTTTTTAGATATAGCAATGAGTGTTCTGATAAATTTGTTCAACTTGACACTAGATGTTAGAGTTATATTCCACTTGTTAGAAATATATTTCATTTACCTTTTACAAGGCCGGTAGATTTATTCTAAATTTGGTGCGGTCCAATTTTATACTGTTTTTTTTTTTTTCTATTTTTAATGCTATTTTAAGGTGCTTCGCATAATAGATAATTTATGGTATCAATTTAATTAAGATGAGAAATAATTAAGTGGTGTTTAAGGACTCTAATATTTTATAAAAAAGACAATAAACAAAGTGCTTACTTCTACATTTTTTTTTCATTTTAACTAAAAATTTATGTATTTATACAAGCGATATTAATTATCAAATATATATATATATATATATATATATATATATATATGAAGTCATTGATACTCATTCTAACGTTAGATTTAACGAAAATTTCTTAAAAACAAAGAGCTTTTTCAGAAAACAACATACTCCCTAAACAAGATCCTTGCAATGCTGGATCCTAATTAATTTGAAAGAAACTTGGATAGGTGGCGTAACAATGTGATTCTACACTTCGTTCATAAATTACAAAAATAATCGTTAAAATGAACCTGAAAATTTTGTGAGAATTTCCTGTTTTGATTGCTATAAATGAAGTTAATTACTTGGCTAACAAGAACAACAAATTCGCTCGAAATTTATGTATCCTAAAAGATGGACAAACATACATTTATACTAAAATAATGAAACACAACCTATTGCGCTTGCTCTAAATAGTCGGCTTCAAGTTTCGAGCATTTAAAACCAAATATAGATCGCATTTTCGGAAGCACGAAAGCGAATATTGAAAAAGGAAGCTGCTTGAATATACTAATTCATGGGTAAAAAAAACTCAGAACTTCGGAATATCAAATAAATTATATTAAGAAAAATATATGCATAATGCATTAAATATTGAATAACGTTAGCTATTATTTTTTGTTTATGATGAGAAATTGGTATTAATATTTGAAAAAGAAAGAAAGAAGCAGAAAATCCACGTAACCTGGTGTGAATTAAATCATGGCGATCTTCTGCTGGGCCAGTAATCAAAGTATACCAAACCCAAAACAGTTTGTGGGACCAAAAATTTAATGAGACCCCTTCAAAGATGAACCGAAACTAGCTCTTTACACCTGTGAAGTAAATAGTGTAGGGTATTGATTTTGTTTCATCTTATTAAAAATTATAGTTTTATTCAGACATTACTACTTGCTTGGTGGTGCTGCTATCCACTGCTCTTGCTTCTTTAGCTCTATCATTCTGGCTCTGAAGCAGAGTGGTTGGACCTATAAGAGATAGCTGTTGAAGCAGCAGGCAAGGCAGCTACAACATTTGTATTTTTGTCGCAGTATTGGAGAAATTCTATGATTATTTGAGAGAATGAGGGATTGTTTTTGTTTCAGATCAAGTCAAACAGGATTCAGGATTCTAAATTATTTTAAATTATTCTAAATTAAATATGAAAACAAAAATCAAAGAAGAATAAATTTAAGTACTGGTAATTAGAGTTTTTTGTTTTTACCATATCAAACACGCATCCGGAAAGCCGCCAAGTGAACCACTTTTCTTAGCATAAAGAGAGAGAAAAAAGGAGTGTGATTAACATTAACATACACTGGTAGAGTGACAAGGGGACGAAAGTGTACAGCTTTTACATGGTGAAAGTGTGATTTTTTTTTTTAACACATTCCCATTTCAAAGGAAAATAGAAAATGCATATATATGTATATATATATATATATAATAGGCAGCTAGTGAGAGGGTAGACCTGAAATATACGCCATTAGAGTGTGAAACGAGGGAAAAAGTGCAGATGCACTGAGAGCCTGCAAGTCGTGGGTGTGGGTGTGGGTGTGTGGTTAGTACTTAGCCATACCTGCAAATTAGGGTCTTGCGTATTTCAAAAATGGAAACCCAATCTCAGTCTTTTCTCTCACTTTAACACTGCCTTACTCCACTTAAACAATCCTTCAACACCCACAATTCTTTTCACCCGAGCCAACCAACGCTCACCATAAAAGTAAAAATAAAAAAGATTGCTTTCTGCTTCCTCTTCTGCCTCATACTCACTAAGCCATATTTATAATATGTTGGATTACGAATGGAACACATCAATGATACTACTCGCCGGAAATGAAGGCGCTGGCGGCGAACCGGACCAAACGCGCCGGCAAATCTTCGACCACAACTTCGCCATGTTAACTGACCCCATTCTACATGGCTCAACACCAACAGCCACCACTGGTTTCTCACATCACCACCCCTTCAACCCACCACAACACCACCACCATCACCACCACCAGCAGGCCTTCTTGGACCCACGCGCCTTCCAAAGCGCGTCCACCACTTCCTTCTCGCCACCACCTTCGGTGCTCTCACTTAACCCAATCCCACCTTTAGCCCCCTCCCACTGTGGGCTTGGAACTAGCTCCGGGCTTGGATTTCTGCTCATGTCCAAGTCTGAGGATGTGACTTCGCCCATGAACTTCGACGGCTCTGGTCATGGTCTCGGGCCTGGGCCTGGACCCGGGCTTGGACTCAACCTCGGAGGCCGCACTTATTTTGCGGCTTCCAACGAAGACACCCTGGACAGATTCTACCGTTCCAAGACCGTCGAATCGGTTTCCACGGTGTCGTCAAATTTGCCACGCTGTCAGGCAGAAGGATGTAATACGGACCTCTCCGAAGCCAAGCACTACCACCGCCGCCACAAAGTTTGTGAGTTCCACTCCAAGGCTGCCACCGTCATTGCCGCCGGGTTGACTCAGCGATTCTGCCAGCAGTGCAGCAGGTTGTGGTTTTTCGGGGAGGGGATTTTTACAATTACGAATTTGCCACTGGGTGTTTTAGTTTGAACCAATCATTGGCTCCGGGGTGATCCCAAGGGTATTTCCGTCCGGTTCAGGAAATTTGCCTCTTCCTCTTCCATTTTTTTTGTTCTTTTTCCATTGCTTCTTATGGTAATGCAATTACCCACTCCTCCCGATACATAATTAATCATCTTTCATAAATATAATACTTTTCAACATATATACGAAAAAAAAGAAACCCACACCCCTTGTTTTTCTACACAATCAATTTTTTAATAGCTTGTTTATATAATTTTAATTCAAAACTGTTGAGGGAAGATATCCTTCTATTTTTTATTCAATGTCGAAAGGAAGTTTCTTTTGTCACTCCAAAATTAATTATTTTGAGTATAAAACATTGATTCTATATACTGTTTTTTATTATTTTTGTCACATGAAAACAACTATTTGTACTATCTATTTCAGAATTAAGTTATTCTTAATTCATCTGAAAGGCAAGTTATGAAATTACATGAAGGCATGACGTCGCTGGTTTCCTAGAATGCGGTGGGAACGCTGAGATCAGAAATACGAGAATGTCATTTGGAACATTGTTATTTGTCCGATGATTCCATATGACAAGTACATTAGATTCGGAGATAGCGAGGGCATTTGCGTCCCTAAAATTTTCTCACATATCCGATCCACGCTATCTTTTGTTTACGTACTACTAGTACTATCATTGAATTGCAACTTCAATAATCACATTCTCGATTTTCTCTGAGTTACTATACAACAACTGCAACTTCCTTGTTGATTTTAAGTGTGAAAGGTACTTTTTTTTTTTTAGTTTAAAATTTGTGTTAATTGATTTTGATTTTGTTTTGCAGATTCCATCTTCTTTCAGAATTTGATAATGGGAAACGGAGCTGCAGGAAGAGACTGGCAGATCACAATCGTCGCAGAAGAAAAACTCAGCAGCCAACTCAAGACATTCACAAATCTCAGCCTTCTTCGGACAATGTTACATGTACGGCTTCTTCTTTCTTCATTCTCTTACCCTTCATAAACAAGTACACAACATCTTAAATTCTCCTTAATTATTTCAAACACCCTTCTAATTTGACAAAGGAAATATATATAATAAAGACTCGCAGCATTCACATTACTTTGTACTTGTGCCTTTTCTAGAATAATGAAAATTCTCTTTTTCTGTCTGCAAAAATCACACATTTTAGTACATAAAATGTACCCTTTTCAACCAAGAGTTGAAATTATAAATTACAACATTATTATGAGCTTAGTGATTAGGCAATAATTGCCATGTGGTGGTGATTAAATATATGAATCTGGCAGGGTCCTCGCCTGAATCTGGAGCTCAATCTTCCTCATCGCTGAAGGTGGCAGTGTCTCCCCCAGATTATTTCCAGCAAAGACCCAATCAAAATAGAGGCACTTCTTCAACATCATCTGGGTCATTGTTTTTCTCAAGTGGGACCAATTTGCATGGCTAATAACGAGGAGAATCAACAATAATGTTCTGAACTTCCTCTTGTAACACTTTCTTCCCAAATTTAATTTAGAAGCTTTAATCTCTAGAATCTCTAGTCTCTGATTTGTGATAATGATTTTAAGCATCTATATATCCACTTACCCTATCACTTCTGTTATGTAAGATATATATATATATATATATATATATATATATATATATATATATATATATATATATATATATATATATATATATATATATATATATATTCCTCTAGAATTACTGCTTTATACACATGTATGATCTTTTAGCTTTCACTGTTGTGAATTTTGGTAGGGTAAATGGCAGAAGGGAAAAAGTGAAAACTAAAATTGAACACTACTATTTGGATTTTCCCGTAAAGAGTGCCGTTTGGGTATTAGAGAAAGTCGGGGCAGCTGAGCACAAGTGTTCAGACTACTGCCCTAGGGCACCTTCATTTTGTGGCATTGACTCTGTCTGCCACTGGAATTTCTCTGAAATATGCAGCAATTATATGCATTACTCATCAATTCCATTATACAGATGTTGCAAAATCTTCCCACACCAATTTCTAGAACAAAAATAACAAAATAAAAGTTTCAACTTTTTCACAGGATAAAGTTAGTAAGCATATATTTAATTTCACGTGGGATTTAAAACACTAAATAGTAGTAGTATTATAGTATTAGTCAGTTATTGTTATACTTAAATAAATTTTTATTCAAATTTAAATTTAAATTTCTTTAATAGTTAAAAATAATGTCAAAACTATTCTGTCATAATAGTTTACGAAATAAATGTTTCACTGTTACAACGTTAATTGTTCAAGACTTTTGCATACTATTTAATTTTAAAAATTTAGACTAAATATTTTCACATATTATTTTACAATTTTTTATACTGACTCTAATCATTTTATTTATAAAGCACTCCAATTTATAATGCCATAAGTAAGTCTTTATAGAAGTAGTGTTCGTTTTTAATACAACTGCCACTAAGCAGTGTTAACACACTTCAAAATAAAAATATGCACTTAATTATTTTAAAATATCTTAAGAGTATACTTCAAAAAAATCTATTTATTTTTTGTTGACAATTTCTATTTTAAATTAATATATATATATATATATATATATATATATATATATATATATATATATATATATATATTAATGTTCTCAAGAACTGCACATTAAATAAGATGAGGCGAAGACTCTGAATATAGGCAACATAATGTATTGTGACGTGAACAATGAGAGTTTCAATCTTGGTTTAGCATTTATTGGAATACCAAACCGTTAACTATTGTAGTAGATCTGTAAGTTATTATTATTACCAATACTATTATTATTATTATTATTATTATTATTATTATTATTATTATTATTATTATTATTATTATTATTATTATTATTACAATAAAGATGCATATGCTCTCTCTCTTGTAATGATTTAATAACGGATTGGGTCTACAACAAAATAGTCAGATGTAATTTTGAAAAAAAAAATTATATAGCCTATCGAATATATGTGGATATATAATTTTTATTTACCAAAATAACCCAATTTCCCTTTAATTTACCTAAATATATATAAATATATCTGCTCATTGAGAAATCAATTAATAACCGATTTCTCACCTTTGCTCTTTTGTTTTTAGAAAATGTTATTCATTGACTGATTTCGTACTTTGTATTCTTTTTATACATGTAAATGCTCTTTTCCTTTTTCTTTTTTAATTTTGATTTTTTTTTAATTAATTTTTTAAATAGTTGTTTGATTTATTTTTTAAGAAGGTTTTTCTATGAGCATAAATATGTTAATATTTTAAATTATTTAATCATTTAACTTTTAAAACAACATTCTTTTGTAAACATTTTGTTTTCTATAACAAAATTTTTTCCATAAATACTTTTATAGCAGTTTTCTCCAATTGAATTTCTTAATAAATATCATACAAAAATTTTTTATTTAATATTTTATAAACATTTTTTACTTATTTTTTATAACAACATTTTCCTACAAATATTATGTTTTTTTTTCAAGTTTTCTATAACAAGTTTATTTAATTTAATTATTTACTAATGATATTTAATTTTATAAATAGTTTTATTTGAATTTTTAGTAATTTTATAAATTTACTGAATTGTGTAAAATGTATGTGAAAAACAAGTCCAATAAGAATGGGTTATATTGTATATTTAAACTTTAAAAAAAAAAAAACATATTGTAAAGGATTTGTCAAAATCTTTTCTAAAATTTAGTTAGTAAAACTCTCCTTTTTATATTTCAATAATAAGCAATGACTAAGAGATAAAGGAAGTAAAGATTTACGCTAATGTGATAGCGAGATAATATGTCTAATCCTCAATAACTGATTTAGTTTCGTTATGTAGACTATTACTATAAGTTACAATATAAGTATTATTCGGACAACTCCTAGCAAAACAACTAAAGTATTATTTGGAACTTAACCATTTCTAGCTAAGGATCCAAGTACTTTTCAGAACATAGCTAGTCCTAGATAAACAACCCAAGTATTATTTGGAATGCAATTAATTTTGGCTAAGACTAGTACTTTTTTACAATAGCCACTCCTGGCTAAACAAACTAGGTTTATAAAAAGGTGTTATCTAAATTATCATAGTGTTTGCTCACTAGAGAGAGGATTAACATCTTTTGACATATACAAGGAATAAACACTCTTCTAGATTGCTAAATGAACACAACAATATTCTCATAAGGCTTTTATGAGCACAAAAGGATTTGAGCTAAGATTTTAGTAGTATTTCAACACTTTCCAATTTGTTTTCTATGTTTTCTTCTTGAAAAGGTGGCTTTATATAAAGCATGGAAGAAAGAGTTGTTGCAAATCCTTTCTTGATCATTGAGATCTTCAAATTCATATGACCATCTTAATGTGTCTGATCGAGTTAAAATGTAGAGGTACATTAAATGCATTCCATGCAACACTAAATGCTAATCTCCTCTTCAAGGAACATCCCAATAGCTGACAATCCTTATCAGCATTAGGTATAAGAGTTTTTTTTACTCAAAAAACAAAGTAAAAGCAAAGATTATACAAGGTCGATAGTTGTGCCATAGTTGACATAAGATTGTGTTAGGATGGTTGTTGAAACAAGATGGCTTTTGCTCATATCCCAAGAGATCTCGATGTTCACTTGTGCTAGCACAAACCATCTTGGTAGAAAAAAGATGAAAACATTCATTGTAACACAACAATAAGCTTCAAGAATACTTTCATTAGGTACAATGCAAACTTAAGAACTGTGTGCGCTAATCTTTAGATGAAAGATTAACTTATCAGATGACGTAAAAGACTACAGATTTCGTCTATCAGACGAAACACTTGTATCTAACATGATTTATTGTTTTTCATAACTCATCATAAGAAGCATCTTCATGTTTTACACTTTGTTGTGACAAACACTTAATCAAAACTATAGGGTTGCTAGATTTTGCTCTAAAATTCTCCTCTTATTCTATGGTACTTAAAACAATAAAGTTTAAACACGAGGGTTTTCGTAAAGGACATCAATAGATCAAGTTTTCAAAAATATTTTCTATCACCAAAAAACTTGAAGATATATAAAGTGAAACATAAGTTTGATGGTTGTTAATGAGGTTGGTGTTAGAATTAGTAGCCTAAACAGGAGGGGGGGTGAATTGTTTTCACAAGATTTTCGTAATGTTTGGAAGTAGAGTGAAAAGTTCTGAAAAATCAACCATTGATTTTCTGTTCAACTCAATAAAATTTCTGTTTTAAGGTTATTTATAGAAAATCAACCTGTTGTTTTCACGAAACAACCGGTTGTTTATATCAACAAAATATGAAACCAAGTTAAAACAGTTTATAAGAGTAGAGATAGAGAGAATCACACAAGAGGTTTATACTGGTTCACTCTTAACCAAGAGCTACATCAATCCTCAGCTAACCACTAAGAATTCACTATGTAATCAATCCTAGATTACAAAATAAACACAAAGAGTGATGATCTTGAACCCCTCAAGAACACACACACCACTCTTTGGCAACACCACAGTTTCCAGAAACACTTTTATGAAATTGCCTTATACAAGAATACATAGAAATACAATGTTCAAGGAGAAGAGAATAGAATACACCTAGGTATTACAAAGCTATAGTTCAGAAGTATACAAAACCAATCCTATTCCACACACTTGAGATGATCCAAAGCTCTTGAATTCTTGAAAAACGCTTTTAGCAATCTCTCTTTCTTAGGTTCTTGAAAAGAATATCAAACAACCTTTATATAGACTCAATCAAGTGGTCAAAGTTGTTAGATAAAAAATCAAAAGTAGTTAGAATCATTTAAAACCAGTTCAAACCACTTAACATAATTTTGTTATGAAAACAACATGTTTTCCAAAACAATCGATTGAAATGATTTCTTTGTTAAGGTTTTCATAAAAACAATTAGTTGTTTTATCAAAATAACCGATTGTTTCTATTTGATAGCGAAGACAAAATAAGCAAAGCTTTTCCAAATCATTTTGAAATCACTAAGTGTCAAACAACAGGTTGTTTCGACAATTCAACAGGTTGAAAAACTTTCCTTAGCCTCAAACCCTTAGGTAACAGCTTTTTCAACTAGTTGATTTTGAAAAACAACTGAATAAAAATTTCTCAGCTTTTAAGAAAACACTTCTTTCAAAAGAGATAAAGATCAAATGAGCTTGAATCATTTCAAGAAGTGAATTGACAAGTTAAAAACTACTAGATAACACACACACACACACACACATCAACAGGGTCTTCAAGCTTTCCACATAGATTTGGAGACATCAAAGCATCTTGTTTAACAATCTCCCCCTATTTGATGAAGACAAATCCCTGGTTTGTTTGTGTTGTAGTTTTTGAACTTGAGAGTTACTGCAAAATAGAATTTGTATACATACAAAGCAAGTATAGCAGTAGGATAGTTTCACAAGACACACAAAACCAGTTTTCTGCATAACCCATAATCTCCTTTTGCTAGAGAGCCTACAAGGCTTAGTAAACCCTACAAAGTTGGCCAAACCTCTTTCTACTTCTTAGGACAAAAACTACTCCAATTCCTCACCAAAACCTCTCATTCTCGGTGCAAACTCCTTTCCATTCCGCTGCTACTCCATTCAACTTCCACAATCCATCCTCTTGGATTGCATCATTAGTTATATCATAATAGGAAGCTCCTGAACACCAAACCTTTGTGGCTTCCACTGTTAGGTGAATCACAAAAGGGTGTTGTGCAATTGATGCACCATCGGATGATGACATTGGCAAGATAAGCCAATGTGAGTTATTTGTAGAGAATGATTTCACTCCTCAATTGGTGGCGCTAGGGAAAGTCTTTGAAAGGGCCATTACTTTCAATAGTGTGGCTCTCCCCCTAATGTGGTGAAGGTTAGAGTGGAGAAATTACGAGTTGGTGATGCTACAGTTCATGTGCCAACAGATGAGGTAACCATTGTGGCACATGCATCTCAGACATACATCACGAAATGTTTGGTTACAGGGGGAAAAGATATATTTTTTCCCTTATATTAATGAGTAAGTACAACTTTTAAGTCGTCAATTATTAGTATTCCATCAGTTGTACTTGTACTATTGATTTTTTCAATGCAGGTGTCACTAGTAGTTAGTTGTGATATCTCTAAATGATCACACTGTTGTGTGGCTTTGTTATACAAACCATCTCGACAAAAAGATGACTAAGGACAAAATAGATACATCACAATTAAGTCATTCATCTCAGCATCCAAGACAAGGCCCCACCAAACTCTAGAAGGATCTCAGTAGAAGAAGAACTGGACATAGGCCAGAGCATAAAATGTTCTTTCTTTTGGTCTTTTTAAAAGACAAGTTTATGTAAATAAATTGGGCTCACTTTGGGGGTCTAAATAGAAGAATAAGCTAGAGTAGGGTGTGCTGAGTAATTTGAGTAGGGTGTGCTTAATAATCTGGGCTTGTGCCAAGCCCACCTTTCATGACATGTGCACCTAGGTTTAGGGTTTCTTTGACCTACCTTCTAGAAGGTTTCTCACAAATGACACCCCTACCCCTCTCACTCTTGCTGCCCATGTCACTCTCTCCTATATAAAGGGTGCCTTGCCTCATGTATTTTTACATTGAATTTGAATATAGTAAAGAAACTTTGCAAGAGTGTTTTTATGAGACTTGAGAGTTCTCATAATGGGTCTTATCTTGAGTGTGTGAGGACTTCAAGTGGCAGCTCTTTCACCACTCATCTTGGAGGACCTCCTTCTCCAAGTGGTGTGCCATCCCTTCTTCCTCCATAAGCTTTCTTCATCCCTTCCTCTTTTTATCTTCCTTTTGCACCATCCATTCCATTCCTCTTTATGATATCATGTTTGTCTTTTAATTTTGGTTATCACTTGTCTTTCTTCATCTTATGTTCTTTCCATTTCCTCAATTTACCTTCATCATTATATTCACCATATTGTGTTTTTCTCTTTTTCCTCTATAAGTGAACCTTCACACTTACTTAACCACTTGGTTAAGTTCGTGTCCAGTGGGGATCTTCTTTGGGTTCTCACCTTAAATTGTTAATCTCAAAAATCATAAACAAAAGAGTAACCTCTAAAATGTGTCAATCTAAAATCAACTCACATCATTTTTCTCATTACATAAGAAGCCACCTGTGATTCTGAAGCAAATGCTCGATTGGTAATTGAACTATTAAATTAAATCATTTTATTACTTAAATATTTTCTAACATGTTTTTTTATTATGTAGCTCATATAGTGGATATAAAATTTTGAGATGTCGACCAAGTGCAAAGTCCCAAAAGCTTACATGGTTGCCCCTAAAGGTTATTTGTAATTTTCATTAATTAATTTTCTATCTTCTTTTGTTTGTCAAATAAAAAACTTTAAGAAGTTATTAATATTCACTTTGGTGCAATAAACAATCGAGGGGATATGAGTGTGGCTATTATATAATGCAATGGATGACTACCATTGTACAAGTTAACACTGACAGAGGTTGAGATCAAATAATCACATTTAACTAATTCTTTATTTAAAATAATCTCTACTATATGGACAAACTTCATCTTATTTTGTGTTGTAGTATTTTATGGATATGTCACCACTCAATTCTGAATCAATGGATTACGTGAGGAATGCTTAGGGGACATATTTTATACAAATCTAGAATAGATGATGATCTTTTATTAATTAAATCTTAGGTTGTATAGTATCAGTTGTAGTTTATGTACTTTTAGTGTATAGTGATAAGTGTATAATCATAGTTGGATTCATACGCTAAAAGGCATGTAAAATAGAAAGAATGAACACAATTATCATAAAAAAAGCATGCCAAAACACTCCACCTCAAGCTACACATGAAGAAAATGAAGGAAAGAAATGAAGATTGTGCAGAAAAAGTGCAGAAAAACTAGAAATCAAGGATGAGCATCAGAAGCCAACTCACCTAGTGCATAAAGAAAGGTTCAGCAGACTGAAAAATACCAAAATTCTAAACGAATCTCCATCCACTGAGCGAATTAAGGCCAAAACACATGAAGTTTCGAGAGACTGAAGCGTTGAGCAAATGACAAAGGGTTGAGCGGATCAAGTACTTAACCATGAAGAAAACCCAGATTCACTCAAGAAGGGCTTAAGCCTAAAAGTACCGAAGTTGGGACTTAGAAGATTTAGCTTGGATCTGAAGCCAATCCAACCACAACTCATAACCAAGATCTCTAACTTTGGAGTCCTAATAAGCCCAAAGATTAAGGATTGAAGCCAAAAAGATTCCTTAAGGATGAAGAAAGCCAATCCGCTAAGAGGATTGACCTACACCAAGCAGATTGCCAATCCCCATGATCCCTTTGAATCTTAATTCTAAAATCTATAAATACGGACCTTGGGTTATCATCCAAAGCATCGAAAAGGAACTAATAGGGTATCAAAAGGGAGTTCCATCAAAAGACCTCAAGACATTATGATGGAGGATCATTTAGCCACTACATTTTCTTTGATCCTGTAAAAATTGTACAAAGTAGTGTAGGCTTTATTTTGGGCTTGTACTTGGGCCATTTATTGGGCTTATTTTCATGGGTCATGTATTGGGCCAATTAAAGTAGGGTGTAAATAGAAAAAAAAATATATTCTAACTTGAGTTACAGTTGGGCCTCCTTGGACCCAATGCAACTCTAGACCATTAGGGTGCACAAATAAATTACCAGAATGCAAATAAAAAGCATGGTGTGGCAAGGAAGGCATGGTCCACATGTCATCCCCTTAATTTAGAGGATTTCCACCAATGCCAAAACACCACTTGTCTTCATGGGAATGGAGAGGATTCTCTCCAATTAGAGGAGGACACTTGTGAATCTCTAATTTGAGATGATTTGCTCCAATGAGAGGAAGTCAATTGTCACCATGGGAGTGGAGAGTTTTTAGGCTTAAAACTTGCACTTTGGATGCCCTTAGTACTATAAATACAAGTGCTAGCCCTCTTGCAAATTAGCTTAGAATTGATTAAAGAAATGTTGTCCAAATTTGTGCACATCTTGTCTTCTTTGCTCACTCTTTGTTCGCACTACTTTTGTGGCTAGCTTAGAAGTCCTTAGGAGTTGGCCTAACCTCTTTTAAGCCTTTATATTTTACAAACCAAATTCATCTTCCCTATACAGTTTTCTTCATCCATTGAACTCATAAAATGCAACCATCAAACACAACATACAAAAAAATTACAAAGAGCTACATGGAATCAAGTTGGGACTACATCATTAGGTATCTAGAGCAAGGTTTTGGTCCAAGCTAAGTGTTCTTCACCTTTATTTTCTTCTTAATTGTTTTGGTGTCTTCATTTTGTTTTACATGTCTTGAATCTTTTTTGGGTCATTTCACCAAATGCATTGTGCATTGTGTTTCTAATTGGTTCAAGTCATCCATTCTATCTTGAATAATCCAAACATGTGTTTTAGGTTTCAAACTTAGTCTATTATGTGTGCTTTTGTTTTTGTTGAGTCTTGTTTCATTTTTATTTGGTTCAATATCTGTTTCGGTACTTTAATTTGAGTTTTAAATCTAATCCATGTTTTCCAAGTCATGTTCTTTCCGTATATGTCATAAACTTCTAGTAGTACTTTGTTTCATTTTAGTTTCTTAATTTTGTGAGTCTACCACAAAGTATTGTGTAATCTGATTAGTTTTGGATCTTTGCATGCTTTTTCATTTATGAATTTTCTTAGACATCTCAAGGATCCAACTTTGATGTTTGATGAAGCCATATTGAAGACTTGTTCTCTTATGTGTGTAGGTAGTTTAGTTTTCATTTTGTATGTCTTGATTTATCTTTTTCCTTTAAGAATGATGACGAATCTAAGAAAAAATATTTTTTCAACTAGTTAAAATGTTTTTCAACTGATTAAAAAGTTCTTCAACTGATTTTAATGTGTTTTCCGGAAAGTTACAATTTTTCAATGTTATCTTTTAAATCAATTGATTGAAAATACTGTAATGTTTTAGATTTTTTCTGTAATATATTTTATATACTGAAAATCATGTTTTAATATGTGACATAAGAAAAGTTTTCAATTTGAGTACATTCTGTTTGAGAAAAATCAGTTTCCAAGCATATTACATTTTTTTAAGTGAAATCACAGATTGTTTCAATTTTTAACAAGTTGATTTTACTTAACTGCACCCTTTTGTTAAAAACCATTTTTGTTAAATCTATATATAAAGGTTTGCATTATTTCATAGAAAAGGTAACTCATATAACTTACATTTTTAAATTTGTGAGAACCTTTGTGAGAAATGTTTTTGAAAGAAATAGTCTTTGAAAGATCTTTGAGTTTTCTTGGAGCAAAATCTTCATCATTTAGATAGAGGTCAAAGATATTTCATTGCAATTATGAATTGGAGAGGTCCTGATGTATTTCTTGGTTCATGGTCAAGGTTTATTCGTTCCCTTACACATTGCTTTGTACTTTTTGTAATTGTTTGGGCCAAGATAGGGTTTCTTGGTATGTATCAGTGTTGTGACAGGGTGTTGTTCCCTTACATAGTATTTTGTATTTTTTGTAAGAGAATTATGTTGCTTCAGTGAAATCTACCTTGGTGGGAGGTGGGACTAGATGTAACTCTGTTGTGAGTGAACCAATATAAAATCTTGATGTCTTTTATACTTTCTTTATCATTGCTTTATAATTTTTCTGCATAATATTTTGTATTGCTATAATCAATCGGTTGTTTGTAAAAAATCAATTTGTTTTTTTTGTTCTCTATAGACTTGTTTGATTCTCTGTAATAACTAAAACAATTGTGATAAGTAGTATTGAGTGTTACATTGGACATTGATATATTTTGTATCAATTTGTATTTGTTACAGATTAACAAGATAAATTAAAACAAATGTTTTCTTAAAAACACTGCACTTTTCATGTAATCTGTAAAAAACTCTTTTCTATTATACTTAATAAGAAAAAACAATCTGTTAATTCCAAAAAATAACCCGTTGAAATTAATTCAGGTATTTTTTTCTTTTAAAAAAAATAGTTTTTCAAACTGTATTTTTGATTTACAAGATTGTGTTTTAAGATATGTGTATTAAAGATTTTAATCAATTGTTTTTTAATAAAACAGATTTTTTTTTAGTGTACTTCAACTATAAAATCAATTTGTTGTTTGAAAAAACAATTTGTTAGAATTTTGTTGTGGTAAAAAATTATTTGCAAAAATCTTTTCTAAGTACAATTCACCCCCCTTTTTGAACTTAACTTCCTCTTATTTCAATAATTGGTATCAAGAGGTAAAGCTTGAAAGTTAATCAAGTTTTTGAAAAATGGTTGAGTTTAAGTTATCGTTTGCTGATGGTGTGTCTATTAATGGACCTCCTATGTTTGGTGGTGTCAATTATGCTTTCTGGAAAGTTAGAATGAAGATCTTTATGGAATCTATTGATATGGGTATATGGGATGTTGTGTTGAATGGTCCTTTTATTCCTATGCATGTGGTTAAAGATGAAATTGTTAAGAAAGCATGGTTTAAATGGTCTAAGGCTGAAAAGAAAAAGGCTCAATATGGTTTTGTGGCAATTTTTTTTTTTTTACATATTCTTTTAATATGAATGAATTTTTCAAGGTTTCTCATATGTGTGAGAGAGTTTGTTTCTGATGAATATGAATATTTATTATATCCCAATGGATAACAAAAATGGTGTTCCATATAGTCCCCATCTTCTTATGAGATACCAAGAACATGTGAATACAAAATATTGCAATAAGTCAAATTCTATCAAATATCATTTCAAATATGTCAACAAAGGTCCTGACAGGGCTACAATGAAAATTAGCAATGGTACTACAAATGATGGAGACAAAATGAATGTTGACGAAATCAAGGATTATTATGATTGTAGACTTTATCTCTGTGTCAAGCTATTTGGTGAACTTTTGGTTTTGATATACATCATAGATGGCTAGCTGTACAAAGGTTGTCATTTCATTTGCCAAAGCAACAAAAAAATTTGTTTAAAGATGATGATAATCTTCATGAATTGTTGCAAAATAATAAATCTATGCAAACCATGTTTCTAGCTTGGTTTGAGGCAAACAAAAAATATGCTGATGGAAGGAACTTGACATATGCTAAATTTCCAAGCAAGTTTGTATGGATTGATCAACAGAGACAATGAAAACCGAGGAAGCAAGGTTACAACATTGGTAGACTAACCTATATACCACCTGGATGTGGAGAACTTTATTACATGAGGATATTGTTGACTATTTAGAAAGGTTGTCTTAACTATGCTAGCATATAGACAATAAATGAGCAAACATTCAATACATATGAAGAAGCTTGCTATGCACTATGACTATTGAAAGATGACAAAGAATTCATTGATGTAATAAAAGAAGCAAGTGAATTAGCTTCTAGTCATGAACTCAGGCGACTGCTTGTTTCATTATTGTTCATGAACACAATGTCCAAACCAGAAGTGGTTTGGGAAGCTTCATGGAAATTCATGTCAGACAAAATCTTATACCAGAAAAGAAAAGAGTTGCAGTTGCCAGGTATTGAATTTCTTAAATTCTATAATTAATTACATATTTTCACTATAAATTATGAACGTGATGCCGATTTTGAAAAATAATGTTAGGTCTTCAGCTTCACGAGAAGCAACTACATGATCCTTGCCTATTGAAAATATATGAGTTATTAATGGCAAATGGGCGGTCATTACAAGAGTTTGTTTGTTTGCCTCAACTTGATCCTTCTGTTTCATGTTTGTATCAAAATAGGTTTATTATTGATAAACTTAACTATAACAAAGATGAAATGGCAAGAGAGCATTCATCATTGTTGAAATGTCTCATCACTGAGCAATTGAATGTTTATGAAGAGATCATTTCATTAGTTGTTTCTGAAGAAAGTGGTTTCTTCTTTTTATATGATTATGGTAGAGCTGGCAAAACTTTCATATGGAGAACATTATCTGCTATAGTTAGATCTACAGGAAAGATTGTTTTGAATGTGGCCTCAAGCGGAATTGTTTCTTTACTGCTACTTGGAGGAAAGACCGCACATTCTAGATTTTGCATTATAATAAATGAAGAATCAACTTGCAATATTCCTCAAGGAAGTCATCGTGCTAGACTTTTGATTGAAACAAAATTGATTATTTGGGATGAAGATGATGAATCAAATGTGTTTTGAAGCCTTTAACAGAACTTTGAGAGATGTTATGAAAGGTTATTGTTTTGGGAGGTGATTTTAGGCAAATATTTCTAGCTATAAGAAAATGATCAAGATATGATGTTGTGAAGTCAACAGTCAACTCCTCTTATTTATGGCTAAATTGTCGAGTCTTGAAACTTTCTCAAAACATGAGATTAAACAATGCAAAATCTAATGTGACTACAAACAATATCAAGGAATTTGCTGATTGGATCCTCAAAATTGGAGATGGTAAAATTGGTTTGAATGAAAATGGTGAGTGTCTAGCGGAAATTCCACATGATCTGTTGATTGAGGCCATAGAAACACCTTTGTTGTCATTGGTGAATTATGTTTATCCTAATTTGTTGACTGATATGATGTCTCCTGGGTACTTTGAGGATGGAGCAATACTTTATCCGACAACTGAATCGGTAAAGCAAGTGAATGATTTTATTTTATCTCTGTTAAGTGTTGAAGAAATAACTTATCTTAGCTCAGACACACCTTGCCAATCAGATGGAAATCGGGAAATTGATGGTGAATGGTTCACGTCTGAGTTCTTAAATGACATAAAATGTTCAGGGATACCAAATCATCGCCTTCATTTGAAAATTGGCGTGCCTATTATGCTTTTGAGAAATATTGGTCAAGCTAATGGTCTTTGTAATGGAACAAGGTTGCAAGTTATTGATTTGAAGAAAAATGTTATTTATGCTGTAGTTCTAACGAGATCAAATATTGGTGATAAAATCTTCATTTCAAGAATGAATTTGATTCCTTCAGATAATGGTATACCATTTAAATTCCAGAGAAGACAATTTCCAGTAGCTTTATTTTTTGCAATGACAATCAATAAAAGCCAAGGTCAATCATTGAGCAAAGTTGGTTTATATCTTCCACGTCTAGTTTTCACTCATGGACAGTTGTATGTTGGTATTTCTAGAGTTACAACGAAAAAAGGATTGAAAATTCTGATTCTTGATGAAGATGGAAATGTAACAAATAGGACAAAAAATGTTGTTTACACTGAAATTTTTGACAATATTTGAAAACAATAGAATTATATGATAAATCTCCGTGGTAGCATAATTTAATGTGTTTTTCACACAAATCCTTTTCCTATGTAAAAACGTGCATTTTTATTCATCATTTATAATTGAGTTATTTACCTTTTATGATGAATCCTTTTTTAACATAAATGTTTAAGATTAGTTATTACTTATTTTTTCCAAAATCTATACCAATTGCTTTATACTTGAACAATTTATTTATTTACGTTATATTATGTTCATGAGTTATTCATATTAATTTTAATATATTTTTTTAATTTATTTGTATATACTAATTATATTTTTTATACATTAATATTTACATTTTAATTTATTTACTTATTAATATATTAATAATACACCATTCCCGTGCAGTGCATGAGTTAAAAATCTAGTAATTGGGCAAAAGAATGCAACAGTTAGAACAAATCATCAGTTACTTATTTAATGCTTTAATAAAGTCCTAACCTTGACTCAAAAGTTTTCATAGATTGGGTGTGTTGTGGGAGCTTTAACTCCGTAAGTACTGTTGTGATCAATAATAGTGATAGGATCATTATGATTTTTATGTTGCTTGAAAAATGTCTCACCAACAATGGACTCAAGAAGAGACTTAACATAAAGAGCCTCAAATCTGCAAACAATAATGAATAATACTTAACTTCCAAAATTGTAAGGATTAGTATTGGTACCTAAAAGGGCAAGTTGATGAAGAAATTGAAAAGGTCAATGCAATGTTAAAGCATAACAATGATCCAATTAACAAATAATGAGACCATTTTATCCTACTCCTACAAAGCCATTGCACTAGCAATCATAGGGTGATTATTGTTAAGTAATCGAAGTAGTTCTATATACAAATTTAATTTATCTGGCATAATAATCCACTAACGATAACCTATTTTATGGAAAGGAGAAAAAAGGGATTTTCCTATTCTTGATTTTATTCTATAAATTACAGACTACTATTTTGAATATGTTTATACATTTTTATGCCGCCATCATGTCAATCTGGTACGTTCCATTGTTTGGTTTCAAATTTATATATAATTGTGTTGAAATTTAACATGATGCGTGTGTGCATGCATGCAACTATTCAATGGTGGCATTTATCATGTCAGCTGTGGAGGGGTCGAAGGAGCATTATCCTAGGAATTATGGAGTTTGATCTCACACACCTGCAGGGATAATTTTTTATGCTATCAATGTCCTTGGAACTGTAGCATTTTCCTTTGTTGGACATAGTGTTGTTTTAGAGATTCAAGCCACATTGCCCTTAACAAAAGAAAAACCTTTAAAGGTTCCAATGTGGCAAGGTGTGGTGGTGGCATAGTTCATAGTCATTTTTTGCTATGTGACAATTGTAGTAACTGGATTCTGGGCATTTGGAAATGTTGTTCAGGATGATGTCCAATGCTTTCAAATATATAAAAAAAAAATGAATTATAGTTACATATAGATATATCCGTATGTAACCTGTGCACAGTTACATATGGATATATCCGTACGTAAACCTGCACACAGTTACATACGGATATATCTATATGTAAACTTGCACACAGTTACATACGGATATATCCATATGTAATTATATACGAATCCCAAATCCATATGTAACAGTTACCTACGACAGTTTTACATATGAATCCCAAATCTGTATGTAACAGTTACCTACGACAGTTTTACATACGAATTCTTATTCGTATGTAATCCATATGTAACTATGTTTTACATACAGATTTATTGTCTTACATACAAATTTGTGTTGTATGTAATACCAAATTTTCTTGTGGTGTCATTATAAGTTGCTAAATCTATTTTGTTGAGATTGGATGACATTGTGATATTTCTAGAGTTATTGTTGTTTATAGAGGCATGTTTTTCTTTTATATTCAAATTCCTTGGGTCTAGTAGTGTGCTTAATCCCCAATGGTGAGGAACAATGATTGATTATCCATAGAGCATGAATGAGTCTAGAAGATGATTTCATGTTTTTTAACCCTATTCAGATAGCGATAGGATTCAATGGTCACAGAGTGTGGAATTAAGACTATGGTGAATTGTTCCATCTTAATGCATATGTAAGATCATAATAGTGGCTTACTGCTCCAAATAACCTTGTATGAGGAATTGACTAGGTTTGGCCAAAATAGGAACAAAGATTTTGAATAAAACATTACATTTATAAATAACAATAACAAAGAAAATTCACAGGGTTATTCCAATTCCAACATTTGTGCTAATTGTTATCTCTCTACTTTAGTGATTGTCTAACACTTCACCTCTCGATCTAAATATTTATATTGTTATTATTATTATTATTGTTATTGTTATTGTTATTTACATATATTACATGAAAATCACCTTTAAACTACGCATCACTTCATTTTAAAGGATAATCATATCATTAATTCCCTGTGGATACGACAACCTTCATCTGTACTACAATTGACACGGTGCACTTGCTGAGTAAAAGAGTGAGATTTGCTTGACCTATAACAATAAACCCACCACTAGCACCAAAGGCTTAGACACTGATTTTTTACTCAAGACAAAAAATCAAACAATTTATGTTCATTTCAGTTAAACATTTTAATTTCAACAAACACTTAATAAACTCAACTAAACTCATGGATTAATGACAATTAAGGAGAACTAACCCATTAAACACAATATACACATATTATAAATGGTAAGAAACATAAAATTAATCGATTAAAACTTGAAGAAAGACTCAACAAAATCAAAACAGCGACAATACACACAAGAACACGTAGAAAATTGATTGTTGGACAGTTCAAGAGGATTAGTGTGATTTGAATCAATTAAAAGTGAATACAAACCGATTAAATGGTGGAAAATAAAGATTAATCAATGAAAATATACCAAAGAACTTATCTATTTTGATGCAATCGAAGCTCTGCTACCCATTGATGGAGTTTTCCTTAGCTCCTAGATGAATTCTTTGGTTGAAATGAATTGAGAGTGGA
The DNA here is from genome assembly GCA_013389735.1 of Phaseolus lunatus. NCBI lineage: Eukaryota > Viridiplantae > Streptophyta > Magnoliopsida > Fabales > Fabaceae > Phaseolus > Phaseolus lunatus. The sequence continues at coordinate 40,347,173 of CM023864.1, read as the reverse complement.
TTTGAATGGCAACAAAAGTAATGAAGATCAAATGCATGGAAAATCTGTGAGCAATGGAAGGAGAATAGGTGTTAGGAAGGAGGTTAGGCCAACCTTCTAGCAATGCTCTAAGCTTCCTTAGATAAGAAAATTAGAGTAAAGGAGAATAGAGACTAAGAGAGGAATTTTGAAACCAATTTGGCATAAACTCATTACTCATTCAAAGTCTAAATATTACTAAGTAAACACACTTATTTATAGTGCTTAAGTCTCATAAAATTGACTCTTAAATTTCTAAATCCTAACCACTCAAAGAATGACATGTGGAACTTGTCTTTTAGACTTCTTAAAATCCTCTCCATTTACATGATGACATGTGGAAATCCTTACATAAAGAAACTATTCAATGAGGACAGGACTCATGGCACTGATGACTTGAAGAGTCAAAGGAAGGAGACGTTTATGAGAAGAAGACAAGTGGCAATGGAACATGGAGAGTCAAGAGTGGAAGAGTGCCTATTTGGAGCTTATGAGGTGGCGCCATGTGGAGTCTTGTATGGGAGACAAGTAGACATTCAACTTGGCCTTAAGTTGTAAAGCTTAAAGCATAAAATCCTATTCTACTTGACCTAGAATACAAGGCCCAAAATCCTATTCTACTTTATACTATTTTTTTTTTTATAAAAGCTTTCTTGTTAGGCATCACTGTTGATGTGAGTTGATTTTATGATTTAGCATTTTATGGTGGCACTTTAATTAGGATTGAGATTTTAGGATGATTAAGGTGAGAACCTAAGGAAAATCCCCACTGGACATTAACTTAACCAAGTGGTTAAGTAGATGTGAAGGTTCAATTCACAAAGGCAAAAGGAAAACACAATTATAAGGTGAAGATGATGACAAGTAAAGGTGCTGAAATTAAAGAGAGGAAAATAAACATAATGAAGAAAACCGAATAGGAAACAAAACATTAAAACAAGAACAAGACATAGATTTTAGAATTGAAATTTGGAATGGAAATGGAATGGAAAAAGATGAGTGAAAGGAAACTTAGAAGAATGAAGGTAAAGAAGTGATCACGCCACTTGGATGGTGGTTTGCTCCAAGATGAGTGAAGAATGCCGCCACTTGAGAGCTCTCTAATTCTCACAAGATAAGACAATGGTGTAAGGAGACAAAGCTCACAAACTCTAACACAAATTGTGTATAGTAACTTTACTCTAAATTCAACATGAAAATACATGAGGTAGGCCTCCTTATTTATAGGTGAAGGAGCCTTGGAGAGCAAGCATAAGGGGTAGGATGGGAAGAGTGAAAAAATGGGCAGCCTTAGGGTTTGACTAAGTCAAACCCGCATCCTAGGCTTGTCCTTCTAGAAACTAGGTCAAAAAGCCTTCCAAAAGGGCCAAGAACATCCTAAAATGTTAACTACACCCCCTATTATACTAAAGGCACCTTATTCTAGCCTATATTTGCTATTTGGACCCCCAAAGTGAGCCCAAATTATTTACAATATTTTCTAATCATTAAGAAGACCAGCAGGAAGAACTTTAGGTGCTCTGGTCTTTGTCCCATTCTCCATCTGGTGAGGTCTCTACTTTGAGGTGACTTCTCTTTATATTCTTTAGCGTCCTTGATCATCACCTTGTGGGCTTGGTTTGCATCAACTATGCAACTTGACATCTCAATTAGGTTGATAGCTCAAGTAACAACAATCATCTGTCATCACATGAAAAAAGTATTATTAAAAGTAAAGCAAAAAGAAAGAAAATACCAAAAAAAAATGTTAAGACTAGACCAAAATCCATATGTTATCAAAAACGATACATAGGTAGACTATACTTATTCATAAAGAATTATAAGAATATACTAGATGGAAGCCTATTATACCAATGAAATGATTCTCTATGAATAAATCCTAAATTAGCCAACTTATCAGCACACGCTTTCCCTTCACGGAAAATATGAGTAACCATAAATCTAATTTTTCCATAGTAATTAAGACAAGTATTCCATCAATTACGAAGCATCCATGGAACATTAGTGCTAGCAATAAATGCAGCACAAACCAAGGTAGAATCACATTCAAGTCATACATTAGTAAGCCCCATCTTTGACCTTCCTCCATAGTATGTATAACTCCATAAAACTCAGCAACCATAGCAGTTTGAACTTCAAGAAACGTAGAGAAAGTACCAATAAACTCCCCCATACTCCCATGAAAAATACCTCCACAAGTAGCAAGATCAGGATATTCCCTAGCAGCCCCATCAGTGTTAGTTTTAACCTAGCCTGGTGAAGGGAACTCCCATCTAACAGGAAGAGGACGAAGAACTTTACCCATACGAGTATTAATACCAAAAAAGTTAATCACTTTGAAATCCAACATATCATTCTTCATTGAAGCTTTAGACAAATTTCCCACTAGAGAAGTTAAATCTTTAATTATCAAAATAGCCTTAGAAACATCAATCTTATCCTGAAATCTAGCATAATTCCTCATATGCCATATCATCCAAATAGAAAAAGTTATCACAACAAACTTAATCAATTTAACCAAAGGACTACCATCACTCTTACTAAAAGAAAGAAGATCATCCTTATTACAAAAATGAGAAGTAAGAAAAATCTTCCGAACCCAACTCCAAAAATGCAAAGCATTATACTATTTATCGATAAAGATATTGTATTCTTGATGCTTCCAAAATCTTCTAGAGTGATGTTCTTCAATGTTGAACTTGGGCACAAATGTCTTATTGGAGCCCTAAACAAGCCTATTTAGGCCCAAACTCCTAGTCAACTCTTGATCAAGTCTCTAGCTCTATGACCTTTTTATTCTTGACTACAATCTCCCAGATGGGTTTGCATCAACAATGTTTGGTTCAAGTGTGGGGGGAGAGTTTTACTTTGATTTCAGTTTCTTTTCTGTTGTTAATATTTTTGTTTTATTTGCTCTTATAGTTTGTTTAGATTTCATATTTTTTTCCTGATCTGTTTTTGTTTTTACAATTTTGATACTAACTTTTTTGTATTAGATGGTGCTTTTTTGTTTCTTGTAAGATAGAAGGTAATTGTCTAATAGGTTGTTTTTAGCAGTTTTTGTTAAAAAAAATATTTTTTTTTACATTTTATGTTTTTATTTGTTGATTTTTCCTTGTAAATAACCATTGTTTTGAGTTTTGTTTTGGTTGATAGTTCAATTTTGTAGACTAGTTGATGATCGTCTCCAGGTCATTTTTAGTAGGAGACCGTCTAATGGGGCATTTTGTTACAAATTTTTAATTATAGTATTTTTCTTTGTTTTCATCTTATGTATGTTGTTTTTACTACGTAGTCTTTCTTGTTTTGATATTTATTTTAGTTAAATGGTTATCAATTTCTTATTCTAGTTTGTTATTTTTGTCAAGTTTGTGAACAATTTTTAATTCAACAATCTTAGTTAAAAAATTTAAACTTGATTGATTTATTTTTATGCTAAAGTTAGTGAGTTTTTTATGAAAAATTATTCACTGGATCAATTTTGGTACAATGAACCTTAGTGAGATTTAAGCTTATTCCTTTCATGTGTGTGATTCACTCATGACTCCAAGTATTCTAGAACTTGAACTGGTTCTCTTTGATATTATTTTTGTACATGCACTTTTGAAATGATTTAGGTCATTCTTGATTTTAAGCTACTTATCCAAATTGCCTTATCGTCTATATCATTGACCTTTGTAAACCCCTTTGAGCTTTTAAAACCTTTTCTTTGATTGTTTTTTAACCTTATTACAAGCCTTGAAACCTGAAAAAAAAACATGATAGCCCAGACATGGAGTTTTAAGGAGCTTTAAAAGATAAGTATAGAGGTGTTACCTTGAGCTTTATGAGAAATAAATTAATGTGGAATTGTCATATAAGGAAAAGATGATTTGGAAAGTAGTTTGAACAAGATAAATTTATGAGAAATATGAATAAAAAATAAGAAAGTGTGGTCTGAAAAGGACCGAGAAAGAGAGAAAAATAGAAAAAGTGCATGTGAAAAGGAGGAATTTTTGTCTATGAGCAAAAGAGGTAGCTTCCTACTTATTCTTTTAGTACAATTCCTCATTGTTCTTCAAATACTTTTAGGTGTTAAAACCTAGAATCCTTTTGATTATCCCACCTTTACCCTGACTACATTACAAGCTATATAAAAGTCCTATTGATCTTAATTTGCATGTGTTTTGAGTAGTGGAAGTGATACAAACCACCTTGACAAGCAGATGGCTAAGGACATAATAGAAACTTCATAATTAGGTCATTCATCTCAGCATACAAGATCAGACCCTACCAAACTTCAAGAGAGTCTCAGTAGAAGAAGAACCAGATATAAACCAGAATATCATATGTTCTTCCTTCTAGTATTTTCACAAGACAAGTTATGTAAATAAATTGGGCTCACTTTGGGGGTGTAAATAGAAGAATAAGCTAGAGTAGAGTTCACTTAGCATAAATTGGGGTGTACTTAGTATAAATTGGGCTTGTGCCAAGCCCACCTTTCATGGCAAGTGCACATAGGTTTAGGGTTTTTGACCTACCTTCTAGAAGGTTTTTCACAAATGACATTCCTACCCCTCTCACTATTACTTCCCAAGTCACTCTCTCCTATATAAATGGTGCCTTGCCTAATGTAATTTACACATTAAATTTTGAAAGTAAAAAAAACTCTGTCAGAGTGCTGAGTGAGTCTTGAGTGCTCTCTTTTTTGGGTCTTATCTTTAACTTAACAAGTGTTCAGTAGATGTGAAGGTTCTTTTCCAAAGACCAAAGAAAAAATACAATTAAAAGATGATTATGATGTTGAATTAAGGTGCGGAAATATGAAAGGAAAAGCTAAACCACACAAGCACACAAGAAGATCACAAGAACAAAAAACAATAAGCAATTGCCAAATTGAAACAAACACATGAACATGAACCGAATAGAATGGAGATAATGGAGTGGAAATGAAAATGGAAGATGAAGCAATAAAAACTTATGTGGTTGAAGCCATGGAAGGGGAGAACACGCCACTTGGAAGGTGATTGATCCAAGATAAGTGCAAGAATGCCGCCACCTGAGAGCTTCCCAAACACTCACAAGATGAGACAAAGCTAGGAAAAACAATTCTCACTACTCTCACACAAATTGTGTATAGTAACTTTACTTCAAATTCAATGTGTTTTTACATGAGCCAAGCACCTCGATTTATAGTGTGAGAGGGCTGAAATTAAGGTTGAAAATTTCAAATGAGAAGCATTTGAATTTGGCGCCTAAACACATGTCACAAGGAAGGTGTGACTTGGTTTCTCACGTTGGCACCCCCTAAATCTACACCTACACCTTTTTTTTATGTCACATGGAAGGTGTGACTTAGCTTTGTACATTGGTATCCTTAATTACTATATCTACACCTTCCTTTTATGTTCTATTAAAAACTACTCTAAAGAATTTACAAAAAGAGATATTTATCACCCAAAGTCTTTGCCCTACTCCTAAAAATCCTCTGAGATATGGTAGGTGTTGTGATCATGAGTTGGGCTTGGTCTTCTTTGGGCTTAGGCTTCTTTAGGCTTGGGCTTGTTGGGCTTGGGCCCACTCTCCTTATTCTTCTATTTGGACCCTTCAAGAGAGCCCAAATTATTTACATAAAATTCTAATCTTTAAGAAGATTAGTAAGAATAACTTTAGGTGCTCTAGTGGATGGCCCATTCTTCCTCTTGTGAGGTCCTCCTTTGATTTTTGAGATGACCCTTCATATTTTTCATCCTTGGTCATCTTCATGTGGTCTTGGCTTGCATAATATTTTCTCTTTGCCCTCTAGAAATGAACTTTGACACTTACTTAACCACTTGGTTAAGTTCGTGTGTAGTGGGAATCTTCTTTGGGTTTCTCACCATAATTGCTAATCCAAAAATCATAAACAAAAGAGTAACCCATAAAAGTGCAATCTTAAAAATCAACTCACATCAGGAACTTAGAGACTTTTCAAGCCTATGGTAATGCTTATATCCATAATGTGCTTTGAGTGAAAACACCTCCCTAAAACACTTGAGAGAATGAGCGATACACATACCCTGATGAGGCTACCATTTTTTACTCATAGTTTAATTTGATTGAAAATTTTCTTAACTTTGTTGTTTGAAACATTGCTTGACTGGTTTGATTCTTAGAAACTTTGATTGATGAAAATTTTCTCTTGTTCACATTCACAGTCTGTAAAGTTTTCTAAAAAAAAATAAAAAAATTGTTTGTTTATTTTCTTCTTATTTTGCTCAGGAGTGCAAAAAGTCTAAGTGTGGGGGTGTGATATCCCTTAGTTTTTCAGTAATTTTCTATAATAATTGCATTTCCATAAGGTTACTATTTTTCTTTTCTTTTTTTGTTTTAAGATGAGATTTGTATTTTCTTCAAAATATTAGAATTTTTACAAAAATGTCATAAAAATAGCACTTTACAACTTTTATTTTGCTCATATGCTTTGATCAAATGAAAGGACAATTTCTAAACATATTTTGACCTTGGAAAGCTTAAATTAATATATTAAAGTAATGAACACTGGAAGTTGGCACTCAAAGAGAAGAAATTAGGCAGAAATAGGCAATGGATAGTCAACATTTCCTAGTCAAGTTGCACTAGACGGTCAACACTATATGAAAAAGAAGTTGATGTTCTTTTAGACCTGTGTTTTGGGCCCAATTGAAAAGCCCATTCATTTGTAGAGATTAGAAATTTTATAAATAAAGAAGAAGTAACACATAGACAGTGAGATACTTAGTTAGTTAGTAGGTGTGGCACTTTTAGTTTACAACTTTTAGTTTTCTGTTGTATGATGCTATGAGCTCCAAGTAATCAACTCAAAATTTTCTTCTTCGTTCTTGTTTCTTCTTCTCTTTCATTCTTTCATTTTCTTAGTTCTTCTTTCGAAATGAATTCAATTCTAGAAATGGGTTTCAGCAATTTGAACTCCATGTTAGATGATGTTCTGTTCTAAAGTTTTTCTCTTCAAAATCTTTACAAAATTTTATTTTCGATTGAAAATATGTTTTTAAATACATTCGAATCAATTAGTTATATGTTTCTTCATTATCAAGGAATTTTGATTTGGATCCCTTGCATTTGAAGTAGAAAAACATTGAACCCTGGTTTCGGTCCTATTTTTCATTGTTGAAGTGGGTTTCGTTTTTCTTTACTGCATTTCTATTCAATTCAGGTTTGTTTACATTTTTGTTATTTACATTTGAAGTTTACATTTCCCTTTTGCTTTTAATACATTGTAAATCATTCTTAGTTTACATATTATCATGCCTTGTTTTATGTTCATACACTACAAGAAAAATTAAAATTACATACGGATTTTTTTCCGTATGTAAATAATAATTACATACGGATTATTTCGTATGTAAACGCAATGTATATTACCTACGGATTATATCCGTATGTAATTTGGCGGAGTTATTACCTACGGATTTTTCCGTATGTAAATAATAGACAAAACAAAATCTGTAGCAGGTGGGAATTGAAACCAGGTTTCTTCAGTAACAAAAGAAACCTTAACCACTACACCAGACAAATTCTTTTGTATTATTATGATTTTTATTATAATTATTATTATTTTTCAGATTCCTATTAATATTATTATTAATAATATTAATAATATTATTAATATTCATAATATTAATAATATTATGAATATTATTAATATTATGAATATGCTTAATATTATGAATATGCTTAATATTATTAATATTAATATTCTTAATATTATTAATATTAATATTCTTAATATTATTAATATTAATATTCTTAATATTATTAATATTAATATTCTTAATATTATTAATATTAAGATTCTTAATATTATTAATATTAATATTCTTAATATTATTAATATTAATATTCTTAATATTATTAATATTATTCTTAATATTATTAATATAATATTCTTAATATTATTAATATTAATATTCTTAATATTATTAATATTATTAATGTTATGAATATTATTAATATTTAATATTATTAATATTATTTATTATTAATATGTTAATATTATTAATATTGTTTATTATAATATTATTAACATTATTTATTGTTAATATTAATAGGATTAATATTAATAATATTAATATTATAATATTAATAATATATTATAATATTAATAACATAAATAATAAGATAATAATATAAATATTATATTAATATAATATTAATAATATTAATATAATGTTAATAATAGTAATATAGTGTTAATAATATAAATCGTAATATTAATATTATATTAATAATAATATTAATAATATAATATTAATATTAATTATATTAATATTAATAATATAATCTTAATATTAATTATTAATATTAATAATATAATTTATATTATGAATATTAATATTAATATTATTTATATTATTAACATTAATATTAACATTAATTTAACTATTATAACTAATAATAAGTATAATAAAAATCGTAATATGACAGAAGAACTTGTCTGGTTTAGTGGTTAAAGCTTCTCTGGTGACTGGAAGGACTTGTGTTCGAGTCCTGCCTGCTACAGTTTGCTTCCAATATTAATTTGGGACTTGGTTCGAGTCCTATCCACTGCAAATTGCTTCCAACATCAATAAATAAAAATTATAGTACCTACGGTATTACCCACGGACTGATGTTACCCACGGGTTCATATTTCGTAGGTAAATTACCGACGCCAACATTACCTACGGATTTCTCTCCGTGGGAAATCCGTAGGTAATGCTGATTTACCTACGGATTTCTGCTTTTACATACGGATTTTGTTCGTAGGTAAATCGCGTTTTTTTTGTAGTGATAGTTCTTACATTTCTGCAATTTATCTTTCTTCCTTTTATGTTTTCAACCTTTTATATTTCATGCAATTTTCTTTTTGCTAATTTCTCGTGCAATTTAATTTTTAGTCATTTACATTTTCCTACAATTTCTTTTTACGTTCTTGTTTTTGTTATTTTTTGTTCTCTCTAAGTAAAACTATTAGGCAATCTAGTTAATGATTGTTAACTAAAGAGTTTAATAGTTTTACTTAGTTTGTTTCTAATTCATTTTACTTTTTACTAGTTTGTTTGTTTCACATCAAACGCTTTATCCTTTCTATTTTCTCGTTGTATAACTATCAGATAGTCTAGTAGATGATGGTCGTCTAGACTGTCTAATAGTTGTACTTAGTTGTTTCCCTTACAAAAATTGTTTTCGTGTTGCACTTTTCATTTTAGATAGATTTACTTACTATTTCATTCATGAATTTACATATCTTTAGTGTTCTATACATGTTACCATCTATTGTACATTTTGTTGCAATTTTCTTTACGACAATTTCTGTTTATATTCAATTAATATATATTTCTAGTTTATATAATCAGAAATTTCTTCTTAGTACTTTACATTTTATCATTTACTTTCAATTCATTTAGATTTCTAGTGCCATTAGATGGTCTATCAAATGATTTTCTTGTTAGATGATGTAGTGTACACTTTATCTTGCATTTTACTTTTCATTTGCATTCTGCAAACCAAATCAAAATTTCCCCTCTTTTTAATTTGTGAAGAAAAAAAAAATATTAAACAATGGATTGAATTAACATATTTCATTAGGATTCGATCTAGGTTGGCCCTATATTACATTAGCGGAAAACTTAGTATTTTTGTTTGAAAAAACAAACACGACTTAGCAGTTATCACCTAACCCAAGATACTTTCAAATCTGACTCAGTTGGTTGTCCTATACACCGTGCACTTTTACCTTAGTTTTGTATAAAAGGTTCTGGTACCAAGGAAGATAAGTAGAGAGAACCTAAATCATTGTATACGACGAAAGATGTTACCCTCTTTAGTGAGCTAAAAATGTAATTTTTTGATCACAAAGACATTGAATTTGTCTTGAGCCAGGAGTGCCTTGTAAAAGAATACTTGGTTAAGTTAAGAGTGACTTGTGGAAAGAATACTTGGTTAAATTAAAAGTGACTTATGGAAAGAATACTTAGGTTAAGCTGAGAGTGGCTTATGAAAGAATATTTGAGTTAAGTCAGGAATGACTTGTTGAAAGAATACTTGTTTATACTTCATAGTGGTAGTCTGCTTAATGAAACTTCACTATTGGTCAATAATTGGACATAGTCCATTACAACAGATGAACCGATATAAAATACTGAGTAATCATTCTTCCTTTTATCTCTCATATTGCATGTTATTTAGTTTGTTCAAACTAAAGGAAGAAGAGTTCTTCAAATTGTTTTTTGAAAACTCTTATTGGTTTGTTTGACCAAATACTAAACTTTGCATCTTACTATGAAGTATCAGACGGAATCTACAAAATGCTGAAAAAAAAAAAAACACAATTTAACCTTTACTTCTTGTTTTTTTTTCTATTTTTTTATAATATTGTTTTTTTACTTGATTTAACAAGGTACATACATTATTGTAAAACTCTTACATGTGTTTAATTTTGCCAGAAAAAAAGTTGTTTATAAGTTTTTTTAGGATCATTTGTTTGAGTCGTTGTCACTTCTGGGTACAATTATTGGCCTATGGGATGATGGATTTGCTTAGCTTGAAGTGTGTCGGTGTTTCACCAATTGCCTCTGCTTACTTAGACAAGCGTGGGAGAGCTTGACCTTAACTTGATTAACTGCTATGAAAAACAATTCTTGAGTCATCCAAGACGTCTCTCTCAATATATATATATATATATATATATATATATATATATATATATATATATATATATATATATATATATTATGGGCACAATTTGGGTAGGAGAAGAGTCATTTTCCTGCAGTCTCATCCAAAGTCCCATTTTTTTCCTTTCATGGGCCCATTTGTAGGGAAACCAAATTAAAAGGATGCTGTGCGCGTTGCTGTTGGAATGCCCCAAGTTCATGAAATATACCCAAAAAGATTGCTATATTTTCATATTATATTAAGTTTGGAGAGAGAATTTTATAAATTAAAGAAAATTATAATATATTAAATTTATTTTTAATTTAAATTATTTCACTCTTTTAAATTATTGTTTGGGAAAATCCAACTTAAATTTATTAAATTTAAGTATTTTATTTGAATAAAGTATTTTAAATCACCATTAACTAAAAAAAAATATTTTAATGTAAAATAATATAATAATTCAAAAATATTAGTCGGTGATGTTGTTTAAGCGTATTTATTTTAGTTGAGGTTATTTTTTTTGGTTGAAATTTGTTCAGAGTTTATATTTGTCGTAAATAAATATTTTTTTCATCACAACTATTTATTTTTCAACATAGTTGATTGAAAAAATATCTCTATAGACATTGATTAAAAAATAGTTTTGATAGATGTTAGTTGGAAAAAAAAACTTAGTTGGCCTTGAAAAAAAGATAACTGATGAAAAAGTTCTAACTAATGTCAACATAAAAATAAGTATGATCCACATCACTAAAAAATAATCTCAACAATATCAAATTAAAAATAACTATGACTGAAAAACCTTGATTTACGTAAATCAAAACATAGTTTTACTAACGTTGTCATGAAAAATCTTGGTTGGCAAGACAAAAAAATAATCTTACCAATATTAGTTGATAAAGTTATAACAAAATGAGCTAAGAAATAATCCTAACTTACATTGATAAAAACAATAACTTTCATGTTGACCGAAATCAACTTTGGCTAGCATTAATTAAAAGTCATCTCAATTGACTTTAAAAAAAATGTTTAATATGATTTGAGAAACACCACTTTGATAAAGAAAATCTTAATTGATATAGTTTGAAAAATAAAAAGAATATGTCATAATCAAATATGTTATAATCAAATATGAAATTAGAGTTTATGAATATTTACTCTAACAAGATTTGTAGAACCTATGATATTAGTGTTATTAAGTGCCCTTACTATTATCATGTTTAATGTCATTGACGCACTAGTGCAAAAATACATAACAAGTACAACTTTTTTAAATTTATAAATGCAGCTATATAGCCGCATTTGATCAGCACATACTTGTAAATCAAATAAATGCAAATGTGGTTATATAGCCGCATTTATAAATACCATTTAGAAGTGCGGCTATTTCTTGTAACCGCACATGAATATGCTATTTCTTGTAACCGTACTTGTATATGCTTCAGATATTAAAAAGAAAATTCAAAATTTAATAAATACTAAATAATATAAATTTAAAATATACAAATTATAACACATAAAAAAATAAATTCAAAATATTTGATCCTGCCGCTTGACTCGAACGTGGAGGATTGCCTCGTCACTCCTTCGTCTAGCCTTCTGTTCTGCAGGAACGCTCCAAGAACCACCGCCGGAACTCCAAACGCTGCCTGCAAAACACACAGACGGCGCCTCTGGCGGCCGTTGTAGCTCCGACGCTCAAGTCAGGCAACAGGAACACCAAAACTATATCTGAATCTCTCTGTGAGACCCGTGTGTAACTGAAACTCTCAAATGTGTAAGCTGTAAGAATCTGTAAAAAACCTCCCCTCAATTTCGTTAAGAGTTTGTATATATACCTGAGTCTTTCTCTCTCCTGACGGTTATTCCTCTTGACACGTGGATAACATCTGGTCGTACACGTGTCATCATCTGGAGTATCTGCAGCTGAAACGTTACTTCCACTGTGCCCCTGCGGCTAAGTTATCCACACAGGGAGTAGCTTAGTACGCAGGCTACTCTGGGCGCAACCTTAACATGGCGAGCTGGTTAACCCTGGGCATTGCAGCTCACACTACACATGGTGGCAGATATGCCACTTATCCTCTGTACTTAGACCATACAACAAGTGTTTGTCAAGTCTTCTCAAACACCCGGCGATGTGCTCTTTTGGCGACTTGCTGACCACCTGATCTCCTAACCTTAACACACAGCGATCATGTGCAATCTGGGCAATTACTGATCCATACCGGCGATGAGCGATTACTCATCCTCAAGCCGATAGGCGATTACTCACCTCAGGCGATAGGCGATTACTCAACATCACAGGCGATAGGCGATTACCATTCTGAGTGATCGCCTCCCTGATTCGCCTGCTATCCGCTACCACGTGTTACTCTGTGAATGGTCCACGTGGTCAACTGCTGCTGATGTCATCGACTACCGATGACCGACCGGATCACAAGCCCCCCAGTCTCGAGCTGTGAACTTGTTCTCAGCGAAGAGACTAAGAAATTGTCTTCTGATGGTCTACAGGAGCGCACACTCTGGTACTAACATTGTTTCATTCCTTCTTCTTCGCCTTCAAACATTCAAAGCATCTCTCTGGATCATCTAGAGATTCACCTTCCCTGTTTTCTTCTTCTCAAACGCGCTAGGGTTCGCTGCGTTTCTTCTCTTTAACTCTCTGCATGTGACTAACTGTTAACTAGCTTAGGCTTTAGCGCGATCTAACTGCAACCCCTCACACTTGGCCTCTGACTTGATCGCGGCTAACTGTTACCTTAGCATTGCCTTCAACATAACTTCGTGCTGGATGACTGACTTAACGGGCCTAAACGCTTCGGCTTCACGCAGCAGAACTTGCTTCTACCACCGACCATCGACTAGCATGTTAGCGCACCACCGATCAGTCATCGCGCTTCTGGCTTCGCTGCACTTCTCTGCCACACCAGCGCTGAGTGCGTAGAGGGTCTGAACACCAACTATGACGCCTGTGTTTTGGGGAAGAAAAGTGCTTCTCGACGACCCCTCCTGCCTCAACCTCGCTGTAAGAAGTCGTGGGTGAGGTCTTGCCTCTCTCACCTCAGCCTCGCTGTAAAAAGCAGAGGGAAGGGACTTGGTTCTCTTGCCTCAACCTTGCTGTAAGAAGCAGAGGAAGAGGACTTTTCTCTCGCCTCAACCTTGCTGTGAAAAGCAGAGGAAGAGGACTTGGTTCTCTCGCCTCAACCTTGCTGCAAAAAGCAAAGGGAAGAGGACTTTTCCTCATGCCTCAGCCTCGCTGTACAAAGTCGAGGTGAGGACTTGGTTCTCTCGCCTGCACTCGCTCAAAGGCAAGGAGGACTTCCTCTGGTGCCTGCACTTGCTCAAAGGCAAGGAGGACTTCCTCTGGTGCCTGCACTTGCTCAAAGGCAAGGAGGACTTCCTCTGTTCTCGCCTGCACTTGCTCAAAGGCAAGGAGGACTTCCTCTGGTGCCTGCACTTGCTCAAAGGCAAGGAGGACTTCCTCTGTTCTCGCCTGCACTTGCTCAAAGGCAAGGAGGACTTCCTCTGGTGCCTGCACTTGCTCAAAGGCAAGGAAGACTTCCTCTGTTCTCGCCTGCACTTGCTCAAAGGCAAGGAGGACTTCCTCTGGTGCCTGCACTTGCTCAAAGGCAAGGAGGACTTCCTCTGGTCTCGCCTGCACTTGCTCAAAGGCAAGGAGGACTTCCTCTTGCCTCAACCTTGCTGTATAAAGCAGAGGTGAGGACTTTCTCTGTTGCCTCAACCTTACTGTAAAAAGCAAAGGAAGAGGACTTTCTCTTGCCTCAACCTTGCTGTATAAAGCAGAGGAAGAGGACTTTCTCTCGCCTGCACCTCGCTGTACAAAGTCGAGGGAGGACTTTCTCGTGGGTGCACGCTCCCAGGGGGCGCCAGGCGTGGCTGTCTAAGCGCACACACTGGGCGTGCCCTGCCTGCATTGCCTCATCGCGCGTTCACCGACGTCCCGACCGACGAGGACCTCTTCTTCTGGAATCATACGAGGTGCATGCTTAACGCTCTCGCTGGGAACTTGGGTCCCAGCTTAACACGTGTTAGCAAGACCCCGATGACCGTGCACCGACCGAGTACTCACTCTCTACATGCACTGACGGCTGATCGTGGTCTGCATGCACTGACGGCTAATCGCGCTCTACATCCCAGCGCTTACCTAGGGGCTGATCTGCGGGTGGTGGCCACTTGGTAACTCACCACCGATCACCTGGTCTTGCACCTGAGGCAAGGAGAAGTTTAAACTGGGAACACTCGCACACTTTATGTACTGAAAATCTTTTATTGGGTGGCATCGTTAAAAAGAGTGCCCCTGATCTGCTCAACTGTTTAATACACTAAGCGTGTGTACAGTGCGATAGCGCATCTACTTTACAACTTAACGAAAGTAGGAAAGAAGCGTGTAGCATCATGGGTTCTGGGAATAGTCGTTACGTCCAGAGTCACCAGCCGACAAGCTCCATTCTCCAACGTCTCAACCACTCTGGATGGGGTCTCCTTTAACCTGCGATGACCGCCCTGGCGATGCACACACGTGGGGCGATCATGCCTTCCGCTTCAGCTCTGGGAGCCCCCCCAGTGCAGCCTCTTCCATCACCTCACCTCCCCAAACAAAGGGAGTTCATGCTGCTGGTCGCCTTCCTGGGACCCCGAAGCGCGATCACCTTGTGTCTACTGCAGGTAATCGGTCAGGAACCCTGTCTCCACCAACTCAGCAAGCTGACGCCCCAATGCCAGGCAGTTACGGAGTGTATGTCCATAAGCTTGATGGAATTCACACCACTCATCCTTCCTCCCTCCAAGTACCCTGTCGGTTTTCTCTGGCACATGGAGTCTTGCTGCCACAGCAGGGATGGCGATCAGCTCCGCCAAACTTATCATGAAATCATACCTGGGGGGTGTGTTGCTTGCACGCCCCCTGGTCTGGTCCTTCCTTGGTGCATAAGGGCGAGACCTTCCCTGCTCCTTCCTCCCTTCCTTGATCTCATGCACCCGCGCCTGTTGCTGCTGATTCCCCTGACCTCCACGTGGCTTCGACGGTGCAACACTTCCTCTCTTCTCAGAGACCTCTGTCTCTACTACTATGTGTGCCACCGCACGTCGCCGTATCTCGGTGAAGGTGGCAGGGTGGCTCCTGATGAGCGATTCACTGAAAGGACCAGGGAGGACACCTCTCTTGAACGCATGCACCAGCATGTCTTCATCCTTGACGGCCAATCTCACCACCTGCGCCCCAAAGCGATTGAGGTAGTCCCTCAACAGCTCCCCCTGATACTGGCGCACGTCAAACAGGTCGAAGGACACTACTGGCGCAGGTCGGTTAATGATGTACTACTCCGTGAACAGCTTCGCAAACTGATGGAAGGAAGTGACGTGGCCCTCTGGCAGGCTCACGAACCACTCCATAGCTACTTCACTCAGTGTACTCATGAACATCTTGCAGTACACAGCATCTGAACCTCCAGTCAGCATCATCTGAGTGTGGAAGGCTGTCAAGTGTGCTTCTGGATCTTCCACCCCCGTGAACGACGCTTTCAGTCCCACCAGATTGGGAGGCACCACTGTGTTCATGATCTCGGGGGAGAAAGGCATAGGGAATACTCTAGGAGGCGATTGCGGCGTCGACGTCCTCTCTTCAACTGCGCGCTCCTTCTGCGCTTGCAATTCCCTACGCAGCTCTTCATTCATACGGCTCAGCTCTTCGTTTCTTCTCTGCGATGCAGTCAGCTCTGCACGCATTTTCTCTTGCTCAGCTCTCGATTCCGTGACGCTATCTTGCAGCGCGCGCATCATCTCCACTGCCTGCGCCATGGTAACAACTCCTTCTTCAGCAGATGGCGCAGGTGAGGTTTGCCTGGTTCTTCTTCTCATCTTCTCAACACTTCGACATAACTTCAAGAAAACTCTAAGAGACCTCGACGAAGAGATCAAGAAGCTCCAAGAAACTGCAAGAACCTCAAGAAACTGCGACGTGGATGGGAACCAGATTCACACGGGCCCCACGGTGGGCGCCAAATGATCCTGCCGCTTGACTCGAACGTGGAGGATTGCCTCGTCACTCCTTCGTCTAGCCTTCTGTTCTGCAGGAACGCTCCAAGAACCACCGCCGGAACTCCAAACGCTGCCTGCAAAACACACAGACGGCGCCTCTGGCGGCCGTTGTAGCTCCGACGCTCAAGTCAGGCAACAGGAACACCAAAACTATATCTGAATCTCTCTGTGAGACCCGTGTGTAACTGAAACTCTCAAATGTGTAAGCTGTAAGAATCTGTAAAAAACCTCCCCTCAATTTCGTTAAGAGTTTGTATATATACCTGAGTCTTTCTCTCTCCTGACGGTTATTCCTCTTGACATGTGGATAACATCTGGTCGTACACGTGTCATCATCTGGAGTATCTGCAGCTGAAATGTTACTTCCACTGTGCCCCTGCGGCTAAGTTATCCACACAGGGAGTAGCTTAGTACGCAGGCTACTCTGGGCGCAACCTTAACATGGCGAGCTGGTTAACCCTGGGCATTGCAGCTCACACTACACATGGTGGCAGATATGCCACTTATTCTCTGTACTTAGACCATACAACAAGTGTTTGCCGAGTCTTCTCAAACACCCGGCGATGTGCTCTTTCGGCGACTTGCTGACCACCTGATCTCCTAACCTTAACACACGGTGATCATGTGCAATCTGGGCGATTACTGATCCATACCGGCGATGAGCGATTACTCATCCTCAAGCCGATAGGCGATTACTCACCTCAGGCGATAGGCGATTACTCAACATCACAGGCGATAGGCGATTACCATTCTGAGTGATCGCCTCCCTGATTCGCCTGCTATCCTCTACCACGTGTCACTCTGTGAATGGTCCACGTGGTCAACTGCTGCTGATGTCATTGACTACTGATGACCGACCGGATCAATATTAAAGAAAAATTCAAAAAATTTTAAAAACTACACCAACCTTGTGTGTGAACGAACATTGGTGGTGAAGAGTGGTAGGGGAGCGCCAGCAATAGCGAGGGCAGTGGAAGAGGTGGCAAAGCAGCAACGGAGCAGTGACGAAGTAGTGAAGCCAAAGGAACAATACCTTCGACCACCAATGCAAGGAAAATAAACAAATATAATGAAAATGTAAAAATATTATACGTAGTGAAGATGCAGAGGAATAAACGATTCAAGAGAATATACAATGGCCTAAATGAATGAAGATGCAAAGGAAGATGAACTCCAACAGTGTTCGTGAGCGCAGGAAGTGCAAACGAAAGGCAAGAGGAGAAGTAAGAAAGTGTGGCGCGCTTCAAAATTTAGGGTAAAAAACTATTTACAAATGCGGCTAAAATTTAAAACCGCATTTGTAAATCAAGGCGCTTGATTTACAAATGCGACTATTTGAATAGCCACATTTGTAAATCTAAGCGTTTTGATTTACAAATGTGGCTTTTTTTTACTTTAGCCACATTTGTAAATCAATGCGCTTGATTTACAAATGCGACTATTTAAATAGCCACATTTGTAAATCAAGCGCCAATCAAAATAATTTCAAAAATGCCACTGTGTTTTTTACCAATGCGTGTGAACGCAAACCGCATTAAATAAACATCATTCTTTTACTCATTTTGCACTAGTGACGTAAGGAGTATGTTAAAAATCTTACATTGTGATAGGGTAAACTACAATAGCTACAAAACTAACCAATACTCAGGAAAAATGTTACTAGGGTAAAAGTTTTCTCTCTTTTATTTCCGCATATAATATCACTTATATACTGATATTTTAGGTTACAAAATTTGGACTACACTGGAGCATCCCATTACGTTTTACTACAAGTATTACCCTAATTCATTACATAGTCCGTCATCCATAGAGGTTGTTAGTTTTGTCTAGTGGGCCTTACTGGAACATTGGGCCCTCCTCTAACAATGTCATCCACTGGACACACGACTTTGTCCTCAAAGTGTGAAGGTGCATGGCTGTGGCTTGGGCTTGAGAGATTTGGGCCACGATTAGGGTTTTCAAGGGCGTCCCAAGTGAGTGGAAGGTTTTGGAGGTTAGGTATCGTGGGAAGTGGAGCGGCTCCAGGGGACATCGTCATGTCCCTCTTCGTAATTACGTGACCAGGTGGCGTTTGCGGAGTGGAGAGTGCATACGGTGGTATTAGAGGGTTTGGTGGATTAGGGTTTGCAAAAGTGTGTGAATCTAGAAGTGGTGTGGGGATAGTACTTGAGTTAGATGCACTCTTTGGAGGTAACCCTTTAAACTCACGGAGAAGCGAGACGTAAAACATTAGGTGTATACGTGAAGACGAGGGGAGTTGGAGCTCGTAGGCCACCTTACCTATGTGTCGCACAATCCTATAAGGGCCAGAAAATCGTGGAGACATCTTGGGTGTTAGGTGCCGCTCGACGGATTGTTGATGATGCGGTTGAAGGCGAAGCCACACCCAATCTCCTACGGCAAAGGCGCGATCGGTGCAGTCGTTGTCCTCCTGGTCCTGCATGCGTTGGCGGTTGCAGTGGAGGTTTAGCTTCATGTTGTGAATGACGAGGGTGTGCTCTCGTAGGAGTTCTGAAACTGTGGTTCCTGTACATGGTATATGGAGCATGTCGATGCTGGTGGGCGGTGGTCGTCCATATAAGTCGTGGAAGGGAGAGGTGCCAATGGAGGAATGGTAAGACGTATTATACCATAACTCTGCAAGGTGAAGAAATCTGTACCATGAATGGGGGTGGTGACTGGCGAAACAATGGAGGTAAGCTTCTAATCCCCTGTTCAATACCTTTGTTTGACCATCGGTTTGAGGATGGTATGATGAACTAAAACGTAGTGTTGTTCCTTGGGCTTTGAACAGGTTGCACCAAAAGGTGCTCGTGAAGATAAGGTCACAATCCGACACTATGCTCATGGGGAGTCCATGTAAATGGCAGATCTCGGTGGAGAACCTTTAGGCGAGGCTTTGGGCCACGTAGTGAGTGGGTAAGGCCAAGAAGTGGGCGTACTTGGGTAGACGGTCACAAATCACCCAAATTATAGTGTGGCTAGCAGATGCCGGTAAGTGTTTAATAAAGTCCATAGAGATGTCTGCCCATACTTGATGTGGTATAGGAAGGAGTTGAATTAATCCCTGTGGTTTCTGTGGCAGGTACTTATTCTGTTGGCATACCGCACAGTGTTGTATGAACTCCTTAGTGTCTCGTGTCAAGCCTGGCCAGTAGAAGGATGCTGCTACCTTGGACATTGTGGGTTTCAAACCAAAGTGTCCCCCTATGGGTGAGTCATGAAATTTGTTGATGATACGCCTGTGGAAATCTTGAGTTTGGGGAAGGAAAATCTGATTGCGAAAGAAGAGTAGGCCTTAGCTGGTGGAGAATTGATTGGGTAATGGTTGGTTGCTGGTGAGTGAAAGTATTAAATTTTTGCCCTCTGTGGTGGTGAAGTATTGATGCAACTCTTTGAATATGGTGGGGATCGGGGAGGAGACGGCTAACAATACAAAGAGAGTTGGCGGCTCTCGGCAGGATAGTGCATCAGCCACAATATTGTGTTTTCTAGGTTTATATATTATTAGAAAATCATACCCCTGAAGTTTTGTTGTCCATTTTTGTTGTTCTAGTGTCTAAATTGTTAGTGAGAGCAATGTATTGAGGCTCTTTTGATCTGTGTATATTTTGAAATGATTTCCCAACAAGTATTGACGCCATTTTTTTATGGCTTCTGTGATTGCATACATCTCTCTCACATACATTGAGGCTGCTTGGAGATGGGGACACATCTTTTTGCTAAAAAAGGAGATTGGGTGGCTGTCCTGGTTGTGGACTGCTCCTACGGCAACTGCGGATGCATCAGTATCTAGAGCAAATGGTTGGATGATGTTAGGAAGATGTAGGTTAGGGACCTTTTCTATTTTTTCTTTCAGTGTTGTAAATGTGTTTTGAGCCATTTGTGGCCATGTGAATCTTTGACAATGTTATAAATCGATGAGAGGAGCGGCGAGAGTGGCATAATTACGAACGGATTTTCTATAGAATCTGGTGAGACCGAGGAATGCTCTTAAAGCCGTGAGTGACTGATGAAGACCAAGTAGAGGAGGCGCTTGAGGCCCAAGCCCAAGAAGCCCAAGCCCAAGTTGGGGCTTGATGCAAGTCAAGACCAGTTAAGGATGACCAAAGATGCTATATATAAAGGGTCATCTCAACAATCAAAAGAAGACTTCACAAAAAGAAGAAAGGGCCATATTCCAAAGCACTTGAAGTTCTTCTTACTAGTCTTCTTAAAGAGTAGAACATTTTGTAAATAATTGGGTTCTCTTGAAGAATCCAAATAGTAGTATAAATAAAGAGGGTCCAAGCCCAAGTCAAGTAGGGGCCCAAGCCCAATCCATGAGCTCAAAGGATTACTAGGAGCAAGGCTAAAGCTTTGGGAAAATAAGCATCAATAGATGTCTTTTTTTGTAATTACTTTTGTATAGTTTTTTAGTAGAACATTAAAGGAAGGTGTAGATATTAAAATAAGGGGTGTCAATGTATAAAGATAGGTCACACCTTCCATGTTACATAAAGAGTAGGTGTAGGTGTAGTTTTTAGGAGGTTCCAAAGTAGAAAAAAGGTCACTCCTCCCATGTGACTCAAGATTGGCTCCAAATTTGAATTAGAATTAGGAGGGAATTTTGAATTTGTTTCACTTTCATTTCAGCCCTCTAAAACTATAAATAGAGGTGCTTGGTCATTGTAAAATAACATTGAAATAGAAGTAAAGTTACTATACTCAAATTGTGAGTGAATTGTGTGAGACTTGTTCTCCTCTTCCTTGTCTCATCTTGTGATGCTTTAGGAGCTCTCAAGTGGCGGCAATCCAACACTTATCTTGGATCATCACCTCCAAGTGGCGTGTCCATTCCCAATCCACAGCTACAACCACATAAGTTTCATCTTCTTTCATCTTCCATAGTCATTTCAATCGGTTGTTCTTCTTTGTTTCCAATTTCAATCGGTTATACTTATTCTACTTGTGTTTATATTTGGTTCTTTTGTTTTGTATTCAATTCTGTTCAATAATTCTTGTTCATCTTATTTCAATTGTTATGTACAAGGATATAGCACTCATAATTGAGTTTGGTTCATCATTCGGAAGGCATTGTCTCCATTGATGATTCCTTAAGCTTCCTTGAATTTGTGTGTTGTTTCAATTATGTTTTGTGCTTTAATTTCAATTATGTTCCAGCTCTGTTTGGCGCCATTCAATTTTGTTTTCTACACCTCATTTGTCATCCATTCATATCTCTAATTGTGTTTTCACCTTGGACCTTTGGAAATGAACCTTCACATCTACTTAACATTTGTTAAGTTTATGTCTAGTGGGGATTTTTCTTAGGTGACTCACCTATAAATTGCTAAGAATCTTGATCCTGATTCTTAAAAGTTTCACAAATATAATGAACCTAAAATCAACTCACATCAGGGCCCAAGCCCAACCCATGAGCTCAACATCCTTCATGCCTCAAAGGATTACTAGGAGCAAGGCTAAAGATTTGGGTGATAAGCATCAATCGATGACTCTTTTTGTAATTTCTTTTTGAGTAGTTTGTAGAAGAATAATAGAGGTAGGTGTACATATAGGAATAGGGGGTGTTATTGTATAAAGATGAGTCACACCTTCCATGTGACATAGAAAGAGGGTGTAGGTGTAGTTTTTAGGAGGTGCCAAAGTAGTAAATAAGTCACACTTGCCTTGTGACTCTAGATTGGCGCTGAACTTGAATTTGATTTGGGTGTATATTTGACTTTGTTTCACTTTCATTTCAGCCCTCTAAAACTATAAATAGAGGTGCTTGGTCATTGTAAATTCATATTGAAATTAGAAGTAAGGTTACTATACTCAAATTGTGAATGAATTTTGTGAGACTTATTCTCCTCTTCCTTGTCTCATCTTGTGAGTATTTTGGGAGCTCTCAAGTGGCGGCATTCCAACACTTATCTTGGATCATTCATCTCCAAGTGGCGTGTTCTTCCCAATCCATGGCTACAACCACATAAGTTTCATCTTCTTTCATCTTCCATAGTCATTTTAATCGGTTAATCTTGTTCTTCTTGTGTTTCTATTCGGTTCATTTGCTTTAGATTCAATTCTGTTTAGTATTTTTTTGTTCTTCTTTCAATTCTGTTCTGTTTTCGTGTTCTTCCTATATTCAATTGGTTGTAAGGATATGGCACTCATGATATATGAGTTTGGATCACCAATTGGAAGGCATTGAACTCCATTGATGATTCCTTAAGCCTCCTTGAATTTGTGTGTTGTTTCAATTCTGTTTTGTGCCTAATTTCCATTCTCTTTTGTGCCTAATTTTGTTCTTATTCTGCACCTTTAATTGTCATCCATTCATCACTCTAATTGTGTTTTTACCTTGGACCTTATGAAATGAACCTTCACATCTACTTAACACTTGTTAAGTTAATGTCTAGTGGGGATTTTCCTTAGGTGACTCACCTTTAAATTGCTTAGAATCTTGATCCTAATTCTTAAAAAGTGTCACAAATAAAATGAATCTGAAATCAACCCACATCATGTGGTATCAAGAGCTATGGTGTTGATTTGAGCATTTTGAGTTGAATTGACACTTTACTTTCAAGTACCTTTACTTTCTTGTCATTAAATTTCTTGCTTTTAATTTTCCAGCACCTATTTCTTGCCAAAAAAATTTTCCAGCACCTATATTCATGCTTTGATTCGTTTGAATATGTATTAGTATATGCCTTTTCTTTGATCTTGCCTTTTACTTTGAGTTTTATGTGCAATAGTGTTCTAGGAGTCCTTGTTTTTTACTCTACTTGCTTGCTTTTGATTTTGAAAGTTTGCATTTTCTTTAGCTCTTTGTTTTAGTAAAAGTTGATTTAGATTTCCAAACACATGATTTCAAGTGTTCCATTATATTGAATCCTTCATCAAAAAAAAAATTGTGCAAATTGAATGTTATTAAAAATTGTTATGATGCAAACTATGGATCTTTCTTTCCATATGTTCATGTAGTATAAAAAAAAAAAAAAAAAACAGTACCTATATCATTCAAAACAGTTTGGTACTTGCATCTAGACATTACATTTGCACATCAATTTAATTTTCAACTTTGGATTTAACTTGATTGGCAAATTGTTATCTACATTGTGGAATTTTTGATCCTTTTGCTTTTCAAGGTTCTAAAGAGTGTATTATCTTTCTTCTTTAAAAGTTTAGTAGGTTTCCTTGAGTCTTTTTGTGTGCCTTTTTCTTGCTTGTCTTCTTATTCTTCAAGTTTTGTCATAATCTTTTGTACACACTTTGGTTTAGCTTTTCTTGCTTCTACCTTTTCTTGCTTGTCTTTTTTTGTTTCCTCAAGTTTTATGGTGAATTGTTCTTTGAGTAAGTGTGGTTTGCTTTGGCATCTTTCACTTGAGGCTCATCCAATCCACAAGAGAGGCTCGGTAAAGGAAAGAAAATTTTTCTTGGAGTGGTTTGAGTGCTTCTACATCTTGCCGCAAGCTATACTTGCCTTTTAACCTTGTTTTTCTAACCTTGTTTTCTATAATTGTTTGTTCTTTGTGTTTTTGTGTTTCTTTTTATCATTGATCCTAATTCGAGTGAAGAGTCCTCTAAGCCTCATTCTCCTAAAAAAGCATTCCTAATTGGTGAATTGAAGGATGCTAAAAGAACCATTGTACAAAGAGATGAGGAGATAAGACAAATGGAGGCAAGAATTCAAAAATTAGAGATGGACAACACATCCAATCACCACTACCGAGAGAGAAGACATCATCATCATCACAAAGTTCTTATGGACATCATGAAGAAGCCGCATGGAGGATGCATCACAACTTTGAAGACAGGCGCCAAAATGTGGCTAAGCCTTATTTGCCTTATGTAAAATTACCTAGTTTTAGTGGTGAAGGAGATCCTAATGTGTACTTGGGTTGGGAGGCCAAAGTTGAGCAAATATTTCATGTACATGAGGTCTTAGAAGACCAAAGGGTTAGGCTAGCTTCTTTAGAGTTTATGGACTATGCCATGCAATGGTGGCACAAAACTCTCATGGACATTGGGGTAAACAAGAGACCTCCCGTGGTCTCTTGTGATGATTTAAAAGTTTGTAAGCGCACTAGATTTGTGCCTCCACACTTAAGGAAAGACCTTTTGTTGAAGCTCCAACGGCTTCACCAAGACACGCTAAGTGTGGATGCTTATTTTAAAGAACTTGAAACGCTTTTAATTAAAGTTGATGTGCATGAGAGTGATGAAGCTAAAATGGCTAGATTTGTGAGTGGTCTTAGAAGGGATATCCAAGATGTGGCTGTGGCCAGTCTGTGATTGTCTTTATTTTTTCTGGGTCAGGGGCCACTCCAGCTGAGGAAATGATGTGGCCCAAGTAACTGACATTGGAGGTAGCAAAGCTGCATTTAGAAAGCTTAGCAAAGAATAGTCGTGTTTGTAACAATTTCAGAATAAGCTCCAAATGGGTCAAATGGTCCTGTAGTGTGAGGCTATAAATAAGAATGTCATAAAAAAACAAAAAGCAAACCGTCTAAGAAAGGGCCATAGGAGATCATTAGTTAAACCAAAAGGCATAACTAGGTATTCATAATGGCCATCCATGGTTCTGAAGGTTGTCTTGTGAGTGTCATTGGGGTTGAGCCTAATTTGGTGGTACCCAGAGTATAAGTCGATCTTAGTAAAAATTGTAGCTGACCCCAATTCATCTAGCAATTCATCAATAGTCGGTATACGGAAGCGGTCACGTATGGTGACTGCATTGAGTGCTTTGTAATCAATACAAAAGCGCCAGGTGTCGTCTTTCTTTTTTATGAGGAGTACTGGGGAAGAAAAGGGCTGGTACTGGGTTTGATGAATCCTTCTTGCAACATCTCTGCAATTAATTGGGTGATGGTATTTTTTTGAAAGTGGGGGTAAAGGTATGGGCGTATATTAACCGGACCAATGTTGGGTAAGAGGGGAATATAATGGTCATGGGGTCGTGGTGGTTGTAACTCGTGGGGTGGTTTGAAGATGGACTGGTGTTTGCATAGGATAATTTGAATTGATTAGGGTAATTGGAACAACGGGGAGGAGGGTGTTTGCATGCTAGATTCTAGGGAAATGGGAATTGGGGAATGTGTTTCAATTGACAGTAAATATGGTGAAGCAATGGTGTTAGTGGAAATGCTATGGCAAACTTGATGGTAAGTGTCTTGTGTTGGGGTTGGTAGGGTTGTAGCTGTGAGGGTGATATGTGTATTGAGGTGAGTGAAGGCAATACTGGGTATAGAAAAATCTGCTTGAATGGGGCCCAGCGTGCGCAACCATTCAATTCCAAGAACTACGTCAGCACCCTCTATAGGAAGGAGATAAAAGGGAATAGTAAAAAATGTGATTTGGATAGATATTTGTATTGCAGGACAAATGCCTTGGCATGTTATGAAGGCACCGTTTCCTACCATGACTCTAAAAGGTGGACTGGGCTGAATGGCTAAGTGTAAGTGTTTGACAATGCGAGGTTGAAGGATGTTGTGGGAACTATCGGAGTCTATGAGAACAGTGACTGGCAAAGTGTGGATGAGGCCTTGGAATTTTAGAGTTTGGGGGGAAAATTTTCCTGTAAGAGCATGGGGAGATAGATGGAAATGGACCATGTCTGCTGTGTGGCTAGGATCAGGAAGGACGTCTAGGATTTTCCAAACTAGTTTAATGTCATCTAATAGTAAAAGAAAATGTGAGGTGGAGCATTTATGACCTGAAAGGAATTTCTCATCACAGTTATAACACAAGCCAAGAGCATGACGCTCTTGCATCTGGGTGGGGGTAAGGCGTTTAATTGGGAGCGTATGGGTTGTAGGTGGTATGGTTTGAGAACGGGTGGTGGGGGTGTTGGTGGGTTAAAAATAGTGGTGTATGCACGGGGTCTGGGTGGTCTAGGTTTGGAATCTTTGAATTTATCTTCAATGAGCTTAGCTAGGCCAATAGCTTGTGAGATAGAGTAGGGGTTCAAGATTGAAAGTTCTCTCCAAATGTCAAGGTTGAGACTTGATATGAAGCAGTTAAGGATGGTTTCAGGACTCAAGCCATGGACACAATTGCATAATTTCTCAAATCTGGTTTGGTAGTCTGTAACTATGGTTTGTTGGTGAAGTTTGAAAAGTTCAGCTTGATGGTTTGTGTAAGAAGAAGGGCCAAAACGTAATTCTAAGGAACGGGTGAAGGAAGGCCAATCAGTGATGAGATGATTTTGGTGCATCCATTTAAACCAACTAAGAGCTTTTCCTTTCATGTGAAAGGGCACCATAGATAATCTATTTTCTGGGGAAATCTGATAAAAGTTGAAGTATTGTTCAACTTGGAGTAACCAGTCTAGAGGGTCAGGTCCTTCAAAAAAAGTAAGTTGTAGTTTGGGTGGTCTGAGTGTGGGAATAGGTGGGGAAACGGTGGTTGTGTGTTCATGTGAATTAGTAAACTGTGAGGACTGAATATGAGGGAAAGTAGAAACCTGGTCGTGCAACGTAGTGATGGAATTAGACTGAAGGAAATCATTCCATGCCTCAATATGGGTCTGGTGAGCTTCAGTAGCCTCCATTTGAGACTAAATGGACGTGAGGCGGTCCTGTATGGCCTGAAGAAGGTCTTCCAGTTCTTTGGATTGTAGTTTAGGAGGCATGGAGGAAGACAATGAAAGCATCAATGACAGGGTAAACTACAATAGCTACAAAACTAACCAATACTCAGAAAAATGTTACTAGGGTAAAAGTTTTCTCTCTTTTATTTCCGCATATAATATCACTTATATAGTGATATTTTAGGTTACAAAATTTGGGCTATATTGGAGTAGCCCATTACGTTTTACTACAAGTATTACCCTAATTCATTATGTAGTTCCTCATCCATAGAGGTTGTTTGTTTTGTCTAGTGGGCCTTACTGGAACATTGGGCTCTCCTCTAACACATTGGCTAAAAATATGTCAAATAATAATATATAAGGTAGAATGTAAACCTTATTTTACTATTTTATAATATTAAATTATATTTAGATTTTACTTCTTTAATAAATTTATATTGGGAAAAAAATAATTTCAATATAACAATTCTTTTTTTTAATAATACTTTTTTCATGTAATGGCAGATGATTGTTGTTGCTTGAGGTGTCAGTGTAGCTGAGATGTCAGGTTGCATAATAATGCCTTAAAACTTTTATTTTAAAAAAATAAAGTAAATTTGATTCAATTTGAACTAACATGAATAAAAAAGAAATATGTGAAGTTAATGAAGCTTTAAGTGAGACTGTGGATAAGACATTTCAATTGATCCTCAGCATAGCATTAACATATGACACCGCAAGGGAAATTAAACTAAAGAAAATAAGAAATGAAGGGACATAAATGTGATCGGAGATAATTTCTTTTTTTTTTTTTAATTTAAAATTGTAAAATTTAAATATAATAAATTTATAAAAATTTATATTTTTAATATTTCACGTCTAAATAATATATTTTGTAATAAAAACATTTCAAATACTTTATATAAATGAATTATTTTTTAAAAATTCTCCGTCCAAATGTACTAATTATAAAATCAAGGCCTATAATTGACCGGAAAATCCTAATTAGCCTTTCATGTCAGTTTGTTTTTTGGACGTACACGAACAGTGAGCTTGCTCGTTTTTTGTTTTTTGTTTTTGTTTTTATTATCATTATTAGATAATGAAAATAGTTCTCAATTTTAAAAGGGTGGGAGTTGTAAATTTGGATTAAACAACATCAGGAAATATATATATATATATATATATATATATATATATATATATATATATATATATATATATTTATATATATCTTGTGTGTGAGAGATGCTAAATAGGGCAGACGTGGAACTGCATTTTTATATCCTGTCATCATGTACTTCGTTATTATAATAATTTTTTGTGTGGAATAGCTCTATTCGTAATTTCTTAATTTGAAACTTGAATTTCATGCATTGTACCTATTAGTAGGAATACAATTTTATGGATGTCATATTATATTAAAACAGTTATACAGCTATTACATTTAGACAAATCTAACATAAATAATCTATTTTAGTGAGTCTATTTAGATAATAAAAACTAAAGCAAACGAGTTTAGTAAGTAATTATTAGTTTCATTTATTAGGAGTTGGGATGATAATGGCAAAGTGTGAGTTTCACTATTTCATTATATTTTTGAAATAAAAATTCATTCTCATTCTCATTCCTATTCTCAATCCCATATTTAATGTGTGATTTTTTTTTTCTCATTTTCATTCTCATCAAAAAACAAGTATACTTACATGTTTCTTTATTATTTCAAATATTAATTAAATGAAAGAAAAAAAAATGATACTATCAAATATTTAATATTAAAATATTCTTTTCTCCAATGTCAAATATCAAGAAATAAATTATTAAAGAAATAAATTATTAGTGTATAAATATCAAATAAAAGTATCATAACAATTGGATATAGGTTAAATAATTTTTAAAAAAAATTAAAATTGATGTATAATCTAGAAGTAAGTTACAATAGATTCTCCTCTTTTTATTTGAAGAGAAATATCAAGACTCATCTTAGAGAACTAGGAGAATGTGGTTGAGGAAAAACAGTATACCAACTCTTTGTTATTGATGCCAAAAGGAAATTTTATCAAGTTGTATTAGATTATTGGGATTAACATTTTATTTTATTTTCTTCTTTTTATTTATGCCTATCACAATTTTAATTTGTAAAATAGTGAATGTAAGATTATGAATTTAAATCAAAATATGTCATGTCTGCATATTCGCTTCGGAAATTTGATTCAAATAAATATTCCTTTCCCATAAAAGAATAACTAGTCTTTCAATTAGGTGCTTTATGAATTAAAACTATATTGATATTTTGTAATTTTATTTAAAAATAATTTAGTGTTGATGTATAAATTTTAGAAAATAAGGACCGTCTCCAGTTATCGATGTTAGTTACTTTTTTTATTAAATTAGTTGAAGCAATGCACAAAAGCAATATAAGCGGTGTAAATTGATTTAATTAAAAATTGCATAGATATTAATATGAATTTATTTATGTATTGTGTTTAGTTTAGAGAAGCAATTTGAAAAAATAATAATAATAATAATAATAATAATATTTTTTTGATAAATAAATATGTGAGAATTATAAGAAAAATTTATGTGAATATAAATAGTATATCAGAAGAATAATTATTATTTGATAAATTAATTGTTCATATGTGATTATTGTATTAAAAGTACCAATAATTATTATAAATTAGTATTTAAAAAAACTATAGTCTTGCTAAGGTGTGAGAAAAAGAATACAACTGTGTGGCTATTCAATCTGATCTAAAGTGATATTTGAATATTTATGTTGTAGGTATAAAATGGAAAGTTTCTAAAAACCCTATTTGCGTCGTGTGGTGCTTTTGCAAAGCAACGCCTACTGCTACACCCACTCTTACATCTTTGCCCTCAACTGTTCAGTGTAAATTTCGTTAACCATCAGATTCTGTAGTGGAAGGCAATGTGTGGTGTTCCTCTCTTCCATCTCACTCCCAATTTCAGTGTTTCATGTTTCAAGCCTCTCTTTAGGAACCATGCTTTCGGGGAGCACGCAATGCAAAACAACCAAATTACATCATTGTTTCTACGTCGAATTGCAAGAACTTCTCAAGTAAAAATTGTGTACCGCCATTTCTTTAATTATTTCAAATATTTTTATATCCAACCCTAGGATATTTGACTTAAACATTCATATTTCACTACTAAAAAATTAAATTTTAAAGATAAAAAAATTATTTATTATATTGATAAAATTAAAATCTAAAGTAATTAGTAGTTAATTAGATATTAATTTAAAAATTAATTTATAATTTTTTATTAATAATAAAAATTACTTTAGATAGAAATAATTTTTTAGTTTATAAAATAATATCTAATTTAATTAATATAATAATTATTTTTTTTTCTAAAATTAATTTTTTTAATGATTTTCTTGTAGTGTTATTATGTCCATATAGACATTAGTCCTAGAGTATGACATAAAATTGCTTAAATCTTACAATAATTCCTTCATTCCTCGGATTTTTGACGCAACACGATTCATTCTCTCTTCTTCTTCTATAGTGCCAACAATAAGGCTATTATGGACAAGTTTGAAGTCATCTCAATTTCCTTTTTGGAACTCATTTGGGTTTGTAGACGTTTCTTTCGCATTGAATTGGAGCATTTTTGGGTGAAGATTCATTGAGGTTAGCGTTCTAGATGTCTATTTTATTCTTGAAATTGTAGTTGTTTATTAAGATCTCAAGCACAACAACACATTAATGTCTTCATTAAATTGTTGTTAGTTATCATTGATATTGAAGTTTTCGTGAAATTTTTAAATATTTTATTTAGATGTTTAAATTTAAAAATTGAAATATTTAAATTAATTCTTATTTAGCATTAAATGTTCTTAGATGTTTAAAGTTGTAATCTAAAATTTAGGAATAGTAAAAATTATTGGGACTAATAATATTTAGTCCCTAGGAGTGACTTGATACTTTTAGTCATTAGTTCAAAATTTTAGAGATTAAATTATATGAAATTTATAAAATTAAGGGGAAATTGTAGTTTAGATGGAGTGTAGAAGTAAGATATGTATTGTAATATGTTTGGGTAATATTCTTTGTTTTTATTGTACTAATTTTATTTAAATGACGTGTTGTGTTCATGCACATTGAGTGAACCTTAGTTTCTGTTTAAGATTTAGTGAAAATTGTTAAACATTAATCATTTGGATTAAATCTTGAATTGTCTGATTGGACAATTTGAAAAAAATATTTTTCATAATTTGTTGCAAGAGGGGGATTTGAATAGACAATATTTGCGGTAGTAAAGTGGGCATCAAATAAGAACAGATCGAATGAGGTTCTTGTAGGCAATGAGTGGTGTGAAGAACCAAAAAGGATTAAGGAGGAAATAGTAAGGTATTATAAAGAAAGATTCACTGACTGAAGAGATTTCCATATGTGTATAGACAATGTACCTCTTCCGGCAATTAATAGTGAGAATAACGAGTCACTAGTAAAAAATTTCTCTGTGGAAGAAATTAAACAGGCCATGTGGGATTGTGACAGTAATAAATGCCCTGGACCAGATGGTTTTAATTTTAGTTTTTTAAAGAATTTTGGGAGCTCATTCACATGGACTTATATGTTGTTTTCATACATAGGGGAGATGACCAAAAGGATGTAATGCCTCCTTCATCACAATTATACCCAAAATAGCTAACCTTGTTAGACTAGAGGACTTTAGACCTATCTCCTTAGTAGGCAATTTCTATAAAATCATAGCAAAACTCTTGGCTAAAAGGTTGTAGAAAATTATGCATTCCATCATAAACCACAAACAATCGACTTTCATTTAAGGTAGGGGTATTCTTGATTGTATAGTTGTGGCCAATGAGGTCTTTAAGGAGGTAAGAAGAAAGAAAAGTAGGTGTATCATTGTTAAGGCTAATTTTGAAAAAGCCTATGATTTCATGGACTGGAATTTCCTAATTTATATATTTTATAGGATGGGGTTTGGTGCCACATGGATTAAATAGATTAGGAGTTGCCTAGAGTCATCATCTATATCCATCCTTGTAAATGGTAGCCCATTAGCACCATCACTATTTCTTATTGTGGCCGAAGGACTGGCGGGAGTAATGAGAGTGACTCAACAAAAAGGACTTTATGATGGGATTAAAGTGGGAAGAGATCAGGTGGATGTCAGTATGCTACAGTTTACTGATGACACAATATTATTTTGTGACACAAATGTGAAGAATACCACTATAATCAAATGTGCCCTGATATGCTTTGAACTTGCATCTGGTCTGAAGGTGAACTTTAGGAAAAGTAAAATTGCCGAAATAAGTGAACAAAACATTTAAATTCAAAGATACTTTGTGATTCTAAATTGTAACCTAATAGAGGTTCCTTTTAAATACCTAGGGGTTCCTGTGGGGGATAATTATAGAAGAAAGTCGTTCTGGAATGATATGATCCTTAAGATCAAAAGTAAGCTTACCACATGGAAAGGAAAAAAATTATCTTTTGCTAGCAGAGGCACACTAATAAAAATTTTCCTCTCAGTTGTCCCTTTATGTTATCTTTCTTTGTTTAGAATCCCCACAGATGTTGAGAAATTAATCACAAGGATACAAAGAGATTTCTTGTGGGGTTGGAGAAGTGGTAAAAGGAAAATAGCTTGGGTAAAATGGGAATACTTATATAAACCCAAATCTATGGGAGGATTAGGAATCAAAGATATAAAACTCTTTAATATGGCTCTTCTAGGAAAATGGAAATGGAGATTAGGATGCGAGGATTCAAGACTTTGGAAACAAGTACTAGAATCCAAATATGTTTCTTGGAAAGGATTGGATGCTAGTAACAAATATAGAGTCTTGGTGGTTATTAAGAAGATATGTGGGGAAAACTCAAATACTTGGTTTGGTATGCATAGGAGGTGGAAGGTAGGCATAAGGAGCAAAATTATGTTTTGGACTGACACTGGTGCAGAAAAGCCAAACAAATACAACTATTTTATATTTATAAGTGCGGCTATATAGCTACACTTGATGAACATGTAGTCTTAAATCGAAGATTTACAAATGCGACTATTTAGCCGCATTTGTAAATCCCATTTATAAGTGCGGTTATGGTAATAGTTGCACTTATAAATCCAATATTTTATTATTTTTTCCCTTCTCCTAGAAGCACATTCGAATACATTGTGCGTGAAGGCAACGTTTGTGAAGAGTAAAATGGAGAGCGGCAGCAATGGTGATGGCGATGCCGGCGAGAGCAAACATAGCAGCGATAGCGGCAACAGTGAATGCGATAGCGGCAACAGTGAATGCGGTAGCGGCAGCGGCTACAGCAGTGACAACAAACGCGACAGCGACGACAGCGGCAGCAGCGACGGAGCACACAAAATCACAACGAACAGGAGCACAAGGCAATGAAACAATGCAAATGCCAAAAATAGAATGAGAAGGAGAGATGAAGAAGAAAAAACGAAGAAGAAACGAAGAAGAAGAAGGAACTCACAATGGCAAGAGAATGATGCAGAAGCGAACACAAATGGAGAGGAACATTGAGGAACAAAAAACGCCAAAGAAGAGGAAGAAAATATGAAAAGTGTAAGTGGCACGCTCCAGGTTAGGGTAAAATTTGATTTATGAGTGTAACTATTTGTAACAGCCGCATTCATAAATCAAGCCCTTCGATTTATGAGTGTGGCTATTTGTAATAGCCGCATTCATAAATCAAGCGCTTGATTTATGAATGCGGTTGTTACAAATAGTCGCATTTATAAATCAAAACGCTTGATTTATGAATGCGGCTCTTTTAAATAGTCACACTCATAAATGAAAATAATTTAAAAAATGTCACCGCGTTTTGTAGAACTACAGCTAAGGTAAAAACGCATTTAATAAACCGTAGTTATTTTACCATTTTGCATTAGTGTGATAGATGGTAGGGAATGACACTCTAAAAAATAGATACCCTAGATTATTCCTGAACTCAGTACATAAAGAGGATGTTATAGAATAGTACGGGTTATGGCATGAGAATCAGTGGTTCTGGCAGATGGCGTGGAAAAGAGAATGGTTCCAATGGGAATACAAATATGTTAGTGCCCTTATGAATGAACTGAAATCTGTCTCATTAGATGCACATAGGAAAGATGAATGGACTTGGCTGGGTGAGGCCTCAAATACTTTATAAATCTGCCAATGTAATTCTTTTACCCCAAAATATTATGCAACCACAATCTAACTCTGATTCTATTTTTAATTTTGACTACTTTTGGAATATAAAAGCACTCCCCTCAGCACACATTTTTGCATGACATGTTTTAACTGGAAAAATTGCAACCTATGATAATCTAATATCTAGAGGAATTCAAATTGGTGGGAGGATGTGTGTCATGTGTGGGTCTATGTTGGAGAGTGTCAACCACCTTTTCTTTACCTGTAAAGTGGCTTCCAAGGTATGGTATATGATTGATGATTGGGTTGGTAGGTTTTTTGTGCATTGTGATAGTGTTATACAACATTTTGAACAAATAGGTATTATGGGTCTTAA